>OY292411.1:10837345-12154867 GCA_958496275.1 Zele albiditarsus | reverse complement strand
TCATTTATTATCGTATAGAATAATGTATTATTCGAATTTTTGAATGAAAAAAAAAAAATGATAGGAAAAATTGGAATAATATTCCAAACTAATCCTCAACCAAATTATAATGTCAAGAACAAAAATCGTAGAGTTTATTATACTGTAATAAAAATATCAAAATAATTTTAATTTAAGAGTGCAGCTGATTGAGCAGGATTGTAAAAAAATTTCCCTTCACTCCAGTAGTCTAACTAATAATAAACTAATTAATTATCATGTCAATTAAATTTTCAAAATAACTTTCACATGATAAAATAAATAAAATTGAATCAATTTTAGTATTGATTCACAGTAAATTTAGTTTCTCATTATTTTATAAAAAAAGATCGTAGATGTCAGTCAGTTTTCTGTCTATTTTTTATCACTAAAACCATTGGTACAATTGTCGACTATAATTAATTATTATTTCTTTACAGATATATATATATATATAAACAATTTTTGATAACTCAATTTATTCTATTATGTATTTTAACATACATCAAATCCCAATACCATTATATTTTTTCTTCTTCATATTTTCTTTTCATTCACAAGAGTTTTTGGGCGACGATGCGCGTCGGGGCTGATCGACTTCCTGACACCGGTACCTATACTCTCGCATTACGCTCTACGAGCGACGGTTTAAGGAAATCGACATCCATTTTTCAACTGAATTTTGTACACATAACCCAATCCCTCCTATAACATAAATGTATACTCAACACACTTGTATACTTATAACATTGTGCGTCTACACAGTTGAAAGCGCTTTGTGTGTTCACCAGCTCCTCTCACTTCGTTCCATACGAGTGCTTGAAAAATGTCAACTATATTCCGATTTTTCTGCTTATTCCTTGTTCTTGCGCGTCGTACCATCGTGAAAAATTGGCCTACGAATATTCTGACAGATAACAATTTATCATTTTCATTTTTATACATATAAACCATATACAAACTAACCATGCGGACAGCTCGGTTTGTGTAGCGCACGTCAAGCTCCTTCACAATTTTATATATCAATATCCGCGGGTATAAAAAGATGTCCCAATGTTATATTTGGTATACGCATACTCTCACAACTAACCACACTATATGTGGGGATGATGTCGGGGGTTTTGGGTTTCAAAATGATTGGGGTGAAATTGGGGTAAGCTGATACCGTGCATGGACCCACCGTCGTCTTTTAAAAAGAGAAAAATAAAACTTCGAAGTCAGAGAAATCTTTCTCTTCCTTATATATTTTTTCTCCTGTCTTTTCATCTTCTCTCCATTTGTACCACCATATAACAATACTACGGTCAATTTGGACACTAATACACACACATACATACATATACACACAATGCAATCTTGATGGGGAATAAAAGGCTTTTTTGTACTCTTCAGAGAGAATTCTTTGCTTCTTTCTTTCTTTACCAATTATATATATATATCTATCTATCGTATCAAAATAATATAATGATCTTCACGTGCACGACTCAAATTTCACCTGAGAAAAGTCGCCAGTAATATTTTTTTTATCTCCTCTTTTCCTCAATACACACCCTACAATTTATTACATTGCTTCATCACAATGCAATGATTTTAAATGAAGATTGACAGCGATCACGTGCACATTTAATTTATCTTTTATTCGTATTATTTATATTGGAATATTCTCTCTATTATCACATACGTATACGTATTTATTTTATATATATATATATATTACTCCTTTATATTTAATAGAAGTTTTATTTGTATGAATCCAACTCGTCAATTAGCTTCAGTTGATTGGATCATGTCAATAACTTAATGTCAATTCCATCAAAGAAAATTCAGAAACATATCAGTGGAGTTTACTAAATTTGTCTCACGGTACTTACAATTGTTTCGATGAGTGTGTGTCTGCTTATCGGGTTGATCGTTCTTATACATTTATGGGGTATAGAATTGACCATAGTGCGGTACTGTCACCTTTTGTTCATCATGTGAGTGGATATTCACATCTGAAAAATAGGAAATTGACCAGTGGTCAGTAGCAGTTTGATCCGACATTGACATGTGGTATTATTTTTCAGAATAGAATATAAATATAGGCATGTTAGAAATGAAAGTGGATATTGTTCACTGGATTGTTGAATGTGTTTTGCTAATTGTTGAACTTGAATGTGTATTGATCACAAACGTTGAAATTTATTTGACACACAATTTGTATCAGGATTTTCTGATGGAATAAATGTATGGATATGTATTGATGTTGAAAATAAAATGTAACACGTGTGTGCTTTGGAGTGTAATTTAATTTTGATGCATATAAGTATGTATGTATGTATATATATTTGTATATATGAAAGTGGTACTATGTATTTTTGTGTTAGCAGAAAGGGTTTAATGGTTTAGGGTGAAGTGTGAAATATTAAGGGTGAATGGATAATTATAGTCAGACAAATATTTTTCTTTTTCATCACGTATGTTGATGGAAATAATAGTGAAATGATTTTAGATATGAATAAAAAAATATTTCCAACACGCGAATAAATATTCATTTTAATTTATAATCTAAAAATATTTTTGCTATCAAATTAATTGCAAAAAAATAATTAGATATGACATAAATAAAATACTATTCTCATTTAAAAATCTAGACGATGAAAATTTTGATTTAATTATCGATTCAAAATTAATAATTCGAACCGTGTTACAATTTTTTCTGGATGCTAAAAAAAAAAATTGAAACATAATTACACCACAAATTGAAACGTCAATAAAATAATAACTCTCACTCACTCTCTCTCTCTCTCTCTTTCCAATCCAGCAATAAATAATATTCGTACATTCTCCACCCCATCACATATGATTTACTAACGTAATGGAAAGTTAACTACCAAAATTTTTCGATTACAATTTGTCTCTTAGTCATCCAAAATAATATCATACAGTAGAGAAAAAAAAGAAATAAAAAGGAAGAAAGAGGAAACAAGCATATGCAGATAATGCGAAAATGAAAAGAGGGTAGGTGGTTTGTGCACACACATACATATATATATTCAACTACGTTACATGTAGAGGGTTGTGCGCCCCCGCAAACGAGTGTCTACCACGACACGTCGAGAATTGCGGCAAAATTCAATTGCTTGATATCTGAATACCGGCCAATTACAGTAGGCGAGACACACACATGACTCCCTCAACAACCCACCTCACTTCTCTCTTTTTACCAACCCTTCAAACATATATGTATTTATATATATATATACATATTTTTGTGTCATTTTGCCATGCGGAAAAATTTGAATGTCATTTACATCTCAGCTTCTTTCTCAATTTATTCTACACGGCTCTCTTTCTCTTTTTCATTTCTCTTCAGGGACCAAATTCACAATGATTTGCATTTATTTCAAAATATATATATATATATTATTTTTCTTCGCAGTGTGGCTTTTGCAAGTCAGATAATGTGTCAGACATTGTGAGTGTGTTATACTCTCTGAAGGTTTTTATTTCCTTTTTTTCTTCTTCATCTGTTTCGAAGTGATATGAAACATGCATATAAAAATCTGATAAATTGTATTTGCCACTTTTGCTCAGATGGTTTGACATTTACCAAAATGTTAAAGAAAAAAAAAAATAATAATAACAGTGAAAAAAACAACTGGGAATAGCTTGTATATATAACATTTATATTATGTATATATTGAAGTAAAGTCGAAGTGTGAGACGTAAGGATAAAATGGTCACGGAAGTTGAGCGGTGACTCGTGCATATATGCCAAAAAGGGAAACCAGGGAATCATCGATTACATTCTCCCTTCACTTGGATAAAAACGAAAAAGGAAAAAAAAAAAAAAAAGTATCCAAGCAAAAATAAAAGAGGAGAGAATTCGTATTTTTCTTTTTTCTTTTTTATTCATTCTCTCTCGTTCGTAACCGACGAGCCATGACGCTTTCCTGCTGTCTCATCATAAATGTAACTATATAAAGAAGTAAAAAAAAAAAAGACGAGAGAAAAAAAAAATACACACACAATACAGTGGATCATGTGTAGTCGCAATACATCGTGTCTCTCTACGATCCGTTAAATCAATTTCTACCCATCATTCTCACTTTATTTGTTCTGTTGTTCTTGTTGTTACTATTTATTTTTTATTTTTTCCTCGTACAAAACTGCAACTATTTCTTCACACACACACAGAAACACACACACGATTCTATATCAATATTTATTCACATTGAGAGTTTCGTTTGGTGGTTGTTAAATTTATTTTTTTATTCCATTTTCTTTTTGTTTTTTTCATTCTCGTCGGTATAGTCAAAGAGAATGTACCCGCGGAGCTTGTAAAAAAATCATGCAACTTGGCATATGGTTTCATGCAATATTTGCATACGAAATTAAACTGATGTTTGCGGACGAGTATGTGTTCTTTCAACGAAAGTTATATGTATATATAACAAATACATAGATATACAGTATAGAGTAGATTTGTTGGACAAACCAAATGGTTCACTCGCTACTGGTATATTCACAGAGGCTTTATTTTTTCTCTTACTCTCCCTGCTTCACATTATAACTATCTTTCTTTCTCGCTAACTCCACCATCCAGCATGTCGTTGATACAAATCGTCTGCAAACTGTCCCCATAACTCATTCCTTCAGATGTTCAGCGAGTCCGAGAGTCATTGCGAATCTATCCATCTCGCGTGCAAACATCCTATCATGTCTATTGAACCATACATGAATGTATACATGTAGAGGAAAAATGAAATGGGAATGAGTATGCCCAAAGAGCATATGTCTCGTTGACATATAATAAAAAAAAAATATTCAATTGGAAAGAAAAAAGAATATGAATTTTATATTTCATCATCTCTTTTGCCATAACGGTTTCTTTCGTATGTCCTCATACACATATACTTTTATCTTATATCGGTGTTTTCTTTTCTTTTCTTTTTTTTTTCCCCCCTTCTAGGTAATGTAATATTCAATATTTTTTATATGTATTGGATGACATTTTCCTTTGATGTATAAAATCAGACTTCATTGAATGTGATATAGGTTTGGTGAATTTCAATGAAAATCTATTTCCAAGAGTCTTGAGATTAAGGGAAATTTGCAATTATGAGAATTAGGGGAATAAGCATCAGACGTAATATATACACCTATCTTGGTTGATGTATGATAAGATGAATTGAATTTATATTATTATTATTATTATTAATATTATATTTATTATATATGTGTGGGTGTATGTATATAAATGAAGCAATTAGGTGAGAGTATGCATATTGAAGCGAGTTAGGGTAGTTCAGACGGTACTTAATTATATTTTTAATACCTAATTTAAATATTTATGGTGTGTAATAATATTTAAAGTACACAAAAAAAAATGTATGTGTTTGTTATTAATTATCCGAATGATAATTTAACTATTTTATTATTTAATTAATTGATTTCAATATATATATATATTGTAAGTTTGAATGATTATCTTTAATATCTATGTGGAAAAAATTATTGTTAAAAAATTAATAGAGAAAGTAGAATTGTTCTCCAGGTGTAATGATATTCCAAGTAAACAAAAAATAATAGCTGATAAATAATCAATAGATTAATAATAATACACTCCCACCTTTTATACATAAATGTACCAATGTTTTTCAAATTATATATAACCAACCGACAGTTTTTCCTCATGTTCATTTTCTATACATAACGCTTTTATCATTTGCGTGGCACGCGACTCTTTTATTTTGTTTCCATGGACCAACCCCCATCCGACACGGATACACATCGGCCACGTGGGGTTGAATCCTCATCTTAACTATTGTTATTCGATTGACTGCGTCACTCACCCGCATGACCATAAATATATTGGTGCTGTGCAGTGTGATGTGTCGGAGATGAGATGAAAGGAAATAGAATGAATAAAAAAAAAAAAAATGATAGAATGAAAAAAATAACGATGAGCGTATAAACACGGGTGTCCAAATAATTTACCGATTACGGGGAATATATATATATATATATATACAAAGTTCTACTAACAAACCCTCAATAACCAGCTGAAAGAAAAAAAAAAAAAATGACCATGCAATAAGTAGTTAGCAGTCTATTCATTTGCTTTAACGCACGTCACATAAACATGCAAGTTTATGAGATTTTTTTTTTGTCTGTATCTTTTTGCGTGTTTTTTTTTTTTTTTTTGGCATACAGTTAGTGCTGGAGTTTCCCTAAAGTCTTTGTGTTGATTCTCGTCTGTCGCCCGACAAAATTCCTCGGGGAAAATCGTGAACGGGCGACCATTTGTGTCTCCACACACCATTTCAAGTACTGGTGTTGTCGCACGGTATATAGCTAAAACGGACCCCATAAAGATTCAGATAGTGGCCCGATGGACACGGGCTTGGTGAACACATGAGATTGTCGTCATGGACGATGTCTATATGTATATGGATACTGAGTATATATATATATACCAGAAGTGTTTTGTGCACATGTATGTGTGAACATGGCGAGTGGCTAACTGCCTTACAGGTTGAATGGTATAAAAGAAAAAAAGAAACAAGAAATTCGCAACCCCCTTTAGACTATTTGTCCCGTCGTGCAGGCGACAATGAGACGATATTTTCACAGCAATCGCTTCCGCTTGGGAAATTCTCCAATGTTATGTACTTGAAATAAATACAATGTAATATATATATATATATACTCTTGAATTTGTAGGGATAAAAAATTCGTTCGATAAATGTTCTTATATTTTATGCTATTTAATTTCCTATTGCTTATAAAATATTTTCGGATGATTGGAAAAATTGAAGTATGTAAAAAGAAATATTTCTGGCATAATATATGTATTGTACATTTTTTACTGATACTGGAATTTTACACGACACCCATTTTTAATCACACAAGTATTTATATATGCTATGAGAAGCTTTAATATAGGAGCTATGCGGTTATGCATAGTAATGAGCGTGAAAAGAGCACGATGAGAGGTGTAGATGAGATTGCACGTGACAGCTCGACATATACAGTGCCAGATGCGAGACGTAACAGGCATAAAATGCTTTTAGCTAAAAACTCCATCTGTAGGCAAATTGTTTAATTACTCGCGATATTACGTTGGACTCTGTACACCGCCAAGAGCTTCCTTTGCATTTCATTTCGTACAATTTGTAAAGTATTTTTGAAGTCCGCTACGAGAAGAAAAAATTAATTAAATAATTAACAGCCAGGAATTAAAAAACAGAACTGTGTAAAAAAAATCATATGAACATATTTAATTATTATTTTATTTGTCACAGTATAATTATCCTTTTTCCTGTATTCATTCGATCGACAGAAAAGTCATATACCGCCAGTTGTCATCCGGCGTCCATTCTCTCCCATTCAATTTCAGACAAAACGATCTTCCAATTGCCAAAATGTCCCTTCTCACTTTCACCCTTCACCTCATTCGTTGTCTCGTTGTGTCACCCTGCAATTTCAAGTTATTTCGTGTGATTTAGAAGGAGAAGAATGTCAACGTGGTCGCTTATAGTCTCTGTACGTATATATAATATATATTTACGCACCCTCATTTCACTCGGTATATATATATATACATATAGAACCATGCAACTTACTCTCCTTTTTCCCCCATTTGATATTACCTCTGTGTTTCAACCGCCGTCGAAATAACCCCACACGGTAACTCCATTTATTCCTCTTATCTCTTTTCCTCCTCTCTTCATATTCTTTCACTTCCTCTTCCTCTTTCCGTTCCCTCATTCGACCATTCTATGTCGGGGCACGTCGAATATTTTCATACAAATGTTTCGCGCGGAAATGACAGGGGGGGTCGACTGAGTGCTCGAATCCAACCACATAACCCGCAGGGCTCAGATGCTTGGTTATTTTTTTTATTTTTCTAATATATACATATACACATACAGTGCTTCTTTTTTTTTTAGCTCGACCAATTTTGATGCGATACCCACCCCTTGCTCATTACTCGGACAACGAAGGGGTTAGACGAGAGAGAGAGAGAGAGAGAGAGCGATGGCACCGTCGAAACGGTAATTGTTTTTAATCACTCGGCGAGCCACGACACAGGGGAGATGTGTGTGTGGCTGAATTGTATAAGGGGTTGGCGGCTAGGTTAACCCTCTGTATGTCCTCTTAGTCTCTCTCGTTGTTCGTCACTCATTATTAATTTTTTTTATTCTTTGTTTCGTACTTTCGCCTTTTTTTTTTATTTATTTCCTTTTACATTATGGATAACCCTTGGGCTTAAATGAGAATTATGTTTGGGTAGGTAAGTAAATATTTTATATTGTGCGATTATTCGTAAGGGATAAATTGTTTTGTTTAAGTATGGGAATTAGTTTTTTGAAATTGTATTCAAATGATTGAGAAAAAATAGTAGCGAATTCTATTATTTCAAAATGTCATTAAAAATTATACAAGTATTTTATTTTTTATCAACATATTGGGGTATAATTTTTTCTACTGTAGACAATTTATTATTAACTTTTATTATTTATATTCTCACTATTCATAATATTATTGCTATTATTATTGTCCCTTTTTTTTTTTTTATATTTCTCACCCACGAATGGTGTCAAATTATTTCATATTCATACCGCAGGTTTACCATGAAAACGAAAAATTTCCACTTTCGTATTTTATATTCACTGCCCTTGAGGCATTTTTTTTTTTGTCTTTTGCTGATGCACCCTCACAATTGGTAAATGGAGTAGATATTTACATGGGTGTACGAATGAGTAATGAAGATGAGGAAAATATTTACGCGGCTTGACCATCAGAGTATGTATATGCGTGGGTGTGCGTGTTTGCATTTATTTTGTGATGAGGGCACCATATAGTATGGTAATTGCAAAAAAGAGAGTGGGGAAAAATGGGGAAAAAAAAAGAGTGAGAGTGCGTGACACGGAAAACCATAATTTGTATCGTCACACACAGTGTGTATCTATGTACATGTGTATATGTCCCCGTGTGTCGTTACGATAATAAATTAAACGTGCAAACGTAATTTTCTGTTCTATCATCATGTTGGCATTATACATTTGTTTTTATATTCGCCACGTGCAGTGTGCAGTCGATTGAAGGGGCGTGTGTGCATCAGTTTATCGACAAAAATCCTGTGACAGAAAAAAAAAAAAAATAAATACACAGCTAGATAGAGATAATGAAAAAATAAATAAAATAACGAATTGGATAAATAAAAATATTAATAGTACAAATGAACGAATAACGCGTGTCGAAATTATTTTACCTGTCACGCCCCCATTTCTCATTATGAATATTTATATATATATATATATATATATATATATATATATATATATATATACAGTTGTTTGATGTCTCATTTTATGTATATAAATTTTTGAATAATATCTTCTCATCAATTTTTATAATTGCACGCGAACAAAGTTGTTTGGAACACCAAGAGAGTATATTGGAAGTCTTTACCCTGACACACACTTGTGTGTATATTTATTATTATTATTGTTATTATTATTATTTATGTATTATAATATGTTTCTGTTGAATCGATTTGATTGGACCAGCTGAAAGTTTAATATACGGTGGCGAAATGACAAACAAGGCTCTTAACTGGTTTTACGCGCTGTGGCAATTATCAAAGTTGTCAGGCAGCTCATTCGTTGCCTCCATTTATGCGCATATAAACACGAAACGGTAGCTATGTGATTGTGTGTATATATATATATATATATATATATATATATTTATACGAACATATACACGCAAAAGTGTGTATACGCTAAATGAAAAAGTGAAAAAAGAAAAAAAAAAGGAATATTGATATATGTATAGATATATTTCCTGTTGCATTTTGTCAATGCGTAAATATAACAGCCATGTTTTACTTTTTTTTTTTTTTTTCGCCTACCCTATGTACACTCGCTCTTTTAAATTGTTCGGAGATAGTTCAACTTTTATGTCTTCAATTTTCTCGTATCGGTATAAAAAAAAAAAAAAAAATAAATAGAAGGGAGAAATAAAAAAAAAAAAAAAAGAAATGAAACGTATATAACTCGTAAAAAATATTTGAACATATATTTATCCGATTATTTTATCGAGGCCGGTTATAAAAATTCTCACGCGAGTGAAATTTTACGAAAATGAAGAAAGAAAAAAAAAATATATATATATATATTGATGGGTTTTATGGAGGGGAACGATTGAAAAGCTGTGCAGGAAATTTGAGTCAATAGTTAGGGAGCAATAATTTTTTGTAATTGAAAAAAATACTGTTATTGCAGAGCTACCAATCAGAACCAATCAAATTGAATTTTTAATGAGTTTGTTTATTTTGTTATTGTTTTCAATTCAATATGCTGAATTAATTTACAATGAGAAAGGTACGAAGTTATAATGAAGTTGAGGTTGAATGAAATTCACTCCGATAATAAGTTGGATAAAATTTTATACGATTTAATTCGTCAGAGAAATGTTATTCATTCTTTTTTTTTCTTTTTTTCATTTTCTATGATCGTTGTTCAGTTGATTTTTTGTCTTCAGTGATAAGATTAAAAATTCCCAGTATTTTTATCAATATTAATTCCTCTCTGATTCAAATAAAAAATAGGACATTGTGCTACTGACTTTGTTGATAAATAATTGATTTGGGGGGGGGGGGGGGGGGGGGGTATTTTTCTTTTTTTCATGAGATTCTAATTGTGTGATTTCCAATTATATAATTGACGTATAATTTATTTTCACAGCATAAATCAGTTATTCTCCCTATGCTGCAGCTGTTTCATTCACTTGAGAATCATCTCAACGATATATATATGTGTTGTCATTTATTTAAAATGTTGATGGGGATGTAACACTCGCCGCCATAACATTGTCGATTAATAAAAAGACCTTTTTGGCCACTACATATATAAAAGGGGAAGAGAACACAAGAGAAAGATCGAAAAGAAAGATAGATCTAACACACGTCAGTTCATTTAATGGAAATATGATTTTTGTGTGTACATCACACGTAAGTTCGTCATCGTTGAGTTAGAGTAAGACGAGGAAAATGATAATAAAAGAAAAAAAAAAAATACAGTATAGCTCACCACCTAATGGGCACACCCTAAAGAATATCTAATTATCTAACACGTGACTTGACACGTGTGGGAAGCGCCTCGCGCTATTTTCTGATTCATTTATGGGGGCTGAGAATGGATTGTTGCAACTTCCCCGTGACCTCCCATCGCGATTATTTTGTAAAGTTTACTCGCACCTACTACTATCTCAGCATGTGAAACGTATGCTTTCATTAACTATTAGTCATTGGGAGGGTGTGAAAATGATGAGAGAAATAAAAATAAGATATTGAAGGCAAATAACTTTTGAAATAAAATTAATTCACTCGAGCTTCCAAACGGTGGGAAAGAAATTTGTATATATTTTATAGAAACATAATATTACACTTGATGCAAAGTTAAAAGGGAAAATTATTTTATTTTATGCATTTAAGCAACTTGACCTAGAAATAAACAAACCAAAAAAAAAACGAGAGAACCAAACGTTTTGGAGGAGTGGGGAAAAATTTGATATATTAATTTATATATATATATATATAAATGAATTAATTCTATTATTAAAAAATTATTAAATTACATTATCCGTATGCCACTTTTTAAAAATTATTTATACATAAATATCTAAAACTAAAATATCCTACATATTGAATAATTGAAAAGAAAATAAATTCATTTTATTCATTTATATTCTAAGAAGCCCTTTACTTTAATTTTTTCATTTATGAATAAAATTCTCTATATTGTAACAAAATAAATGTTTTATACATCATATTTTTATTTTAAATCCAAAGACAATTTAAAAGTGTTGCATAAAACCTCCCACAGAGTTCAGTCACTCTGCATATTCACTCTAAATATTCTCTCTGCTCGACTTCAAATCACCACTCGAACATTTTCACCGCGGGGGTTGAATTACATACATATATATACAGTGTATACATATAGAAGGCTCGTTAAGTACTCAATAATGAATAGAAGAAAAAAAAAAAAAAACTGAAACATGGGTGTACAATTGTCAAGTGCTTCCCATGCTCTCTGCCCCATTGCAGACAAAAGCTTTGACACGCCAATCAGGTGAATGCGGCGACAACTATTACCCGAATGAATGACTCGACCGCGTTTTAATATTTACTATTTCATCCCTCGAGTACACTTGAAATTGTGGATATCCCTATGGTGCGCGCGCGTACGCTCGAACGCCATCACTTCGCCCCGTCAATATGTTTCGATCTATTCGAAGGGTGCTAAGAGCAATGTATTTTTGTTGAAGGGTGGTCGCGTTCCACTCGTTCTCTCTCTTTCTGTTTCCCTCTTGGTACTCGTATAACTGTCATACAAGTTCTGTCAATATATAATATAGAGGGAATGGGGTAGAAAAGTGCGCGCAATAGCCTTATACTACATTTTAACTTACGTACTATCATCTCTTTCTATACTTGGCTCATTCTACCCTCTCGGCATTCAAAGTGGAGTTAATTGATCGGAAGTCTTGAGGCTGCACGTGCCATTTTTCGCCATTGTTCCCTTGGGTATGCCTTGTGAAAATTCGACAGTGCTTTGACATTCACGTCGACAGAGCATCGTTGAAAATATAAATAATAATTCTAAGGTCATTGATTCAATTGTGAAATATTGATGAATGTGATTTGTTTGATTTTAATATGTGTGTTGGCAGAATTGTTCAGTTTGAATAAGTAGAATATCAACAAATAACAAGATAAAACACAAATTATTAAAGTTAAATATTAATTTTTATTATTAAAATTTAAAGAAGTTGAGAAATTTCTTTGCAGACAATATTTTTTCTTTACAGTGATTGTTTCGTCTTCACAACTTTCAGTTAATATATTTAATTCAAGAATTATAGCAAATAATTGTCTTGTTTGATTTGTTGTGCATGGAATAATGACTTCTTGCATAGTTTCACAATATTCAACACTGTGGGAAACAATTCCTTCTCCAACTAATGCATTTGTGATATTGGATTTCATTATTTGTTTTGAGTTTCACGATGTTTCGAGTGCGGTTTATATATGAGATAGGAAATGTGAATAGAACAATTCAATATTCTCTGGATTGACAGACGCAAATTCGTGCAATGATCTGTTACCGATCTAGAGTTTTAACCAGTGTAAATATCTTCAACTTAAATCCATATTCTTCACATTAAATTAAACTGATAGCACAAAAGTATGAAGAATCTAAATTGCTTTTGCTTCTAATCATTGTAACAAAGTTACTCTCCCTCTCTCTGTTGATTTTCCTACGTGATAATGAAAATTTAATCAAGAAATAAGTGTTTGATATAGATAAAAAATTAAATTCTTAAAAAAATCAATCTTAAACTCTCACAAAATTATCAAAATTCAAACCCCGTCTTTATAATCCCAATAAATCAATCCCATTCTAAAATATAATCAAACGTAAGAATGATAAATAACCTCCCTTATCGTATATTCATCCCTAAAATTAAATAGGATAGAAGAACTGAAACAAAAAAATGTAAAATAATAAAAATTAATATTAAAATGAAATTGAAGAGACTTAAAATAATTGATGCCATCATGCGAAACTACCCCTCCGGATGAATGCAATACATAATCACAAAGTTTTTTTTTTCGCTTCACAGTAAATATATATATATATATATACATATACATATATATTTATGCATTCAGAAGAGGAGGAATATATGGAGACCCTTTTATTTTTTGTAATTGCTCGGTATTTATAAGCGATACCAAAAGAGAAAATGGTTCCAACGTTGTGCAGAAGCTTCCAAATATATATACGTAATATGGTAATACGGGCAATGGGCCATATTGACATGAACGATGCCAGCCATTAGTGAGAGCGCGTTCAACATAGCCTGGACGACTGTTTTTAATTTCCTTGCCAAGTGAATTTCCCCAACTCGATCCTGTGTCGCTTTTATCCCCGCGTGCTTATACGAGGGTGGATATTGCCGGGAATCACTCATAATCACATTTCTCCGGTGAAAAGGCGCATACTCCTCTCTCGCATCCCACTCTTTCAACCCCACGTGAACTCATTTTTATTTATTTTTTTGTTTCCATCAATTTTTACGCCATTTCCATTGCTTGCAGCGGACCCGTTTTGTTATCTCATTCTTTGCGCGATCACTCTCGCAATTGTATGCTGTGAAATAAAAGCATTCGTTTGTTCCCTCTTTTTTTTTTTTTTTTTTTTCACTCTCTTATTGCCATTCGTGCACAAGGACGTTTCGATATTTCTCTTCAGTTTGTCCACAGTGTCCCTTCAGTATTTTTTTTTTCTCTCTGTCCTCGCTGTTGTATTTTATCTCTTTCATTTTTATATATATATATATATATTGCGGGAGCGAATGAGATGATGGGCAGGCATTAATCGCGCACTGTCCTGCACACTATTCTCGGACAACAAAACGAAAAAATCCAATTGAACAAGATATTCGTGAAAAAAAGAAAAAAAAAATGTTTGCTTTTTTATACAATTTTTCTTTTTTATTTTTCGTCTCTAACCCCAAGAAAAATAAATTACTCCAATTCTGATGAATGTTCCAACAATATCTCTTTTCTTCTCGTGACTTTTATTGGCCTAAACTGATGTTGCCAATCGATCCCCAACGCGACCCTCATCACCCAATAAATCCGCGCGTTGTCTTTTTGTTCCGACAAAATTTACCCGATAAAAAATGAAAATGAAAGACAGAGGAAGAAGAAAAATACTTGCATTGAATGAATCAATAATAAATAGTTGTTAAAAATATTTCTCTTCAACCAATTATTATTTACTTCACTTATTCATATGAATATATATATATATATATATATATATATATATATATATATATATATATATATATATATATATTTGTCACCCCCGTAGGAAGAGAAAACGATTGCGGAATATAAATCTACCCCAACACGTGTGTCGAATTGGTATCAAAATCCCAATCCAAATGTCTAAGTAATAAGTCGCATGTGTGTATTAATACATTACACATACTCGGAAATAAAAAAAAAGGGGTTGAAACAAACACCTGGCCCTTGACTCGGTGTGTCAAGTGGACATTAAGCTATGGCCCCGAAAAAAATAGAAGTAATAAATACAAGAACGTGAAAAAAGAATGACATAAAATACAAAATAAAAAAAAAAATTGATGGTGATTTAGATCTAGGTGATACAGGACAGCAGGAAATTAAATTGGCATTACGACTCGTTGCGTTAATGTCTCACCGCTGGTGAAATATATATATATATATATATATATAATGGGGTACGTATAGACAAAGTATCGGTGTGTAATGTCTGCGCGATGGCATCGTGTGGGACGCTCACAGGTGTCAGGCCGGTTTTGTATTGCATCATATATCGTGTGAGGCGTAACGACGTCTATATGTCATAGACATTAATGTATCGTATACATAATACCGATATGTGTAATTTTCATACGTATAAACAGTGCCTACGCGACTCCTGTTTGCCAAGTGGGTGGCATACATTTCTCTAGTTTATCATTGGTTTAAGTGTAATTAACTGAAGGACAGTGGATTTTTATTTCAAAAATTATCATGCACTACCATAATTTATAAATCAACTTTTACTTCATTTTATCTCATTTGGCAATATTTTTTATTTGTAATTAATATTTACTTTTTTCTTTTTTTTTTTATTGGGGATGTTAATGGATATATGCTATTGAAAATTTTAACTGCCCACGGGTGAAAGTTGTGAGAAGAGAAAATGATTATTCATATTAGAATCATGACTATCAGTATTCAATTTATCTTTTCAAATACTTATAATCTATTATTGTTTCTATTTTATTATCGAAGGAGAATATTCATTGCATCTATTTACAGATAATAATGTTCATCAGAATATCTATTACCATAAAAAAATCAATTATTCGTCACTAATAAAATATTTATATTTCTGCTACATAATTCATGTTAAATTGGCGCACAACAATAAGACACTGTGACGTATAGTTCAATGGCGCCACAAATGAATTAATTAAACATCAACATATGTAATATAACACTGTGACTCTGCAATACTCATCTCAAATACGATATATCAACTGTCAATAAACATACGGTTGATTCTCATACAAGATATCAATATAGTTATCGTAACAATTTCAAGACATAGTGTATTATTATTTCCTGACAAACCCACTTGATTACTGATAAATTATCTATTATTTAATTGATTCCATGTTTGTTATTGTACCAAAGCTACCACTAACCACCCCATTTAACTCCTCTCTCAATAATAAATATATTAAAATGTTCATCATTATTTGTCCAATTTAATTTCCAATTTTAATTTTACATTCGACTTGATTATCCCTCTACAAAAATTACTAACAGTCTGCATTAATCCATACATTAAAAATTATTGATAGCTCTGTATCTCCACCAGAATATTTATAGGATTATTCAAAAGATGAATAGCCACAGTGGAATCTCAATAGCCATGGTGGTTTATAAATGTCACTCTCTCTTTCTGTCTAGTTACAAAATATAGAATGAGGGGCAGCCAAAAGTTATTAAAGGACTACGATTAGTTATGTGCCGGGGTCGAGACACAATATCTCCCTGATGGTGGTGGTTACATTTGGGAGGTTGTCCCACCCTCTCGTTATGATTCTCCCTAAATATTCCAGACTCAACCAACACACAATACTGAAATTTATATATATATATATATGAACATGGGTTCCCCTATACCATCGTGATTTTTCGCTGACAAGATGATGATTTAACGCAGCACCAACGATTGAGTTAGTTGGTAAAATTGGTGAATGGTAAATATGACGTGGTAAATTAATTAGTTTAATTATATATGAGGGGTTGAAAATAATGTTTCCTCCATCTACTTTATCTACACTCATTTCAAAACTCATTTCGATATAAATTAAATTTTTCTCTCACTATTAAAAATGGAAATAGAATGTGTCATTAAAAATAAATATTTCAATAGAAGAAGGGTGTTTAATATTGTTGTGAATATTAATATGTGTTTCAGTTGGTAATAATAATAATAACAACAATAATAATAATAATAATCAGACTGATTTGTTGGTTTAGAACATGTTTGCAGGAGTCGTCGCATTTCCAGCAAAAGTCATAAAGTCTAAAAGGTCGGTTTACAACCTCGCGCTTTTAATGGATACTGTTGTGTGTATAATAATGCTTGCAAGCAAAGGAGGAGAGTTTATTTATCACATGGTGCAAAATGTTAGTTGTATATTCGCATATACAGTGGGTGGTTATGACAGTGGGGGCTTTGAGAGCACGTCGTATTGTTCAAAGTATGTATATAATATTATAATCACAGTTGGCAATTTTCCATATAATCATCATACTAGAATTAAACAAGAAGTTTTGTGATGGTCAACGGAGCGCAGTGAATATATCTATAAAAATTTGAGAGTGTTTTTATTTAGAGATGAATTTTTGTGAGATGGGAAATAGGTAGGTGAAAATGTTGGGTGAAGTGTGTTTGGAGTTATTGGACATTATTTATTATATTTATAATTATATTTAATTTATTATTCACATTATTCATTTTATATTTGTATCGTTTTGTCTGTCAATATTAATCAATATTAAAATGATAAATCAAAGAGGGATGATATAATATTGAATTAATTAAAAAGAAAATAGTTCGAGCTTTTTTATTTAAAGTTTGTGGACGATTCGTTTTACCCTTTTATAATTATAAAATAAATATAAAAGCAATGTATCATAACTCTGAGTCTAATTAAATTTTAAATAACTTTCATTTATCCCATTTATATTTCTCACATATCTCTAACACAATATATTACACTATTCCATAATAATAAAACATCATATACAAATACAAAATTTTACAAGCAAAATAGGAAGAATAACTAAACTAAACATCGTAACTCGAAGTCATATCCCACAATTCTATTTAAAAATAATTCATACTAGCTAACAAATGCTTCGTATACACATATTGCTTCAAATAGGTAATACATAACATAATAAAAATTTACTACCCGGGCTACGTTTGAAATTTTACGATTATACCTATACACAGTAATTCTTAACCCTCACACATACATTATCTCTTAACAAAATCGCACTATGATTTTCAGCTGTTAAAACAGTAATTTTTACTGTTAAAAAATACACATCAAGTAAATGCGTATAAACTAAAAGTGATACACCTGCTCGATAGAATATAATAATAAATAAATGTTTCTAGCCTTTCACATAGTACATAAACACAAAAATATATATAAATATATATCAGTGCGGGTGAAAATTATTATTGCTTTTAAGAAAAAAAAAAAAAAAGCCAAAGCAATTACTTTTATCATGCACCATCGATCAGCATCAAATCTGCTGCTGGTGTATACAAAAATAAAATTAATAATTCACTCGTCCTCAGGTTGCGCCCATACGACACGCGGGTGACACCCTGGTGAATTATCAGACCCACTGCTTGCTATACTACTAGTATTATATACTAACATACACAGAAGAGTAGAAATAAAAAATATAATGACAGTATATCTATGTAAGTGTGTAGAGTGTATATATACATAATGCCTCAGGGTGTTATCTATTACATTTATCTCATGGATATTGCTAGTTGGTTTTGCTTTATTTCCACTTTAAGCAGCTCTAAAAGTTCGCGTCAAAAACGCCTTTAAGCACTTTTAGACATGATATAGACGACGAAACTCACATAGAAGGCCCACACACATACACACACAAATTGTGCAACTTTTTTTTTGTTTTTACGATTATTGACGCGCTTGTATATATAGCTCCATTACGATAATAACCGTGGTGACTTTACACGGTGTTAGC
This sequence comes from Zele albiditarsus, assembly GCA_958496275.1. Classification (NCBI taxonomy): domain Eukaryota; kingdom Metazoa; phylum Arthropoda; class Insecta; order Hymenoptera; family Braconidae; genus Zele; species Zele albiditarsus. The sequence goes on along the minus strand of OY292411.1, from coordinate 12,135,936 downwards.
TGTGTCAATTTACTATTAGCAAACATTTATAATATATATATATATTTGTTTTCTTTTAAACACCAGGAGTTCCGGCTGACTGAATTATATATGTCTACTTATAATTTATAATATATTCCAACAATTTACATTATTATTTGCTCTTTGATTTAATTCAAATACTACATTCCAATCTCCACCGCACATTTATTTTGTATCAAAGGAAATTATTTTTACTAAAAGGTATAATATTATTATTCTTGTTTTTTTTTTTTTTTTACTTATTTTTACTCTCATCGTGAAATATTTATCACAGAAAATATTATTCATATGAATAAATGAAGATATATGAAAAATTCCTGTCTCGCTTTTATCACTTTGTATAATATACTTTATTATTTGTCTTTTGTTCTTTCATTGAGATGAAAAGCTTTGGGCCACTGACCATTTCATATTGTAACTATTTCATATTATATTTGCTCTCTCTCTCTAATTTAATTCTGGTTTATTTAATGCACTGCATACCTTACTCAACCGCGCAGTAGCTATCTAGTATCAAAGGAAACATTCCACTTGTATAATATAGTCCGGAAATATTAATGGAATGTCTTACACAGAATTGTTCATATAAATAACAGAATAATATTAAAATAAAGGAAATATTAAATAATATATCAAAATAATATTTTATTTTGTTTCCTTATCATTATAATACATATGTTAGTGCTGCTGCTATTTTAATCCAACTACTTCTTCTTATTATATTCATTTATATAAATGCGATGAGGAGAAGAAAAAAAAAACAAATAATAAAAAAAAAAAATTTTCTATTTCGTTGGGCAACTAAACGGGGGCTAAACTTCTGGAACATCCCCGGGGGCAATATCGTTGCTCGCAAATCACGGCTTAGCCGCGGGTTTTCAACCCCGCCAACACTTTTACTGTTATGGCGAATATTTTATGGGGATATTGTAAAATTAAAAAGCGTCGACTGCACCCTACTCAAGCCCAAGTGTTCAGCTTCTGTCTGGGTGATAATAAGGGGTGGTTGGGTGTATGGTACTGGGGAGTGGTGATGATCCAGGACGTCCCTATATTTATTATTATTTATTTTTGTCAGATTTTGTAGTGTGCTGAGATTGTGTGTATGGGGTGTTGTTACTGCTTCTTTTTTTTTTTTTTTTTATTTTCATCTCTATTCTCACACGTGCATACAACAACCATATGCCTTCGTTTGCACCCCCACATACGTCGTGTTTTAAAAAACTTTTTTTTTTTTGTTGTGGGGAGCGACACCAAACCGCTATTTGACTTTCATTACGTCTTATGTGAAGGGCAAAATTTATCGGACAGATTTTACCGATAAACGAATCACACAGAGAGAACTTAAGTTGGATGTGTGATTTTTTTTTTTTCGGGTTCTATTCCCCTCGAATAATGTGCGCGTGTTTTTTCATTCACTAGCTGGTATTTGAATTGGGACTTTACGAATTTATTTATTTATTTTTTTTTTTTTTCTTCTATCGACATCAATATCGAATGCGCGTGGCCATAAATCAGACGTGAAAGGAAATTTTACAGATGACCGTGATAAAGTCACGATTGCACGTGCAACACACGCTGCCCAATCCAATTATACGAGTGGATATAATTGAGAGTATATAATCGTTTTAATATCTTGTGTTTGTATATATTGTATATGTGTATATGTGTATATGTGTGTTTGTGGAAGTTTTATATATTGACATTTATTGAATGTACTTTCACAATTAATTGACAATATTATGAACAAGTTTTATTCAATTTATTTGTGTAGGAGTGTAAAATTTGTTTGGATGATTCGGAAATACTATTTCTTATGATTTTAAATATCTAAAGATATTTTTATATATTGAAGATGTGAGTAGTTGCAAGTAATCGCATTTAATTCTTAGAAATAAATTTCTTGTTTATAAGAAGATGTGACTATTTTATATAAAATGCAATTCTAAAAATTCAATTAACCAATTTATCCATACAGTCTCAACCGCTTCAATTACAAAGTATTTTTTATTTTTATAAGAACAAACTCATCAACAGCTTTCGTGTCAAGCACATTTTTTAAATATTGTCTCATATTCTTTAATAAATACATAACATCCTTGAAATTCCACAGCCAAAAATTCTTCCATCACAAATCATTCCATTACATTTATATTTCTCTGAATTATACAACGACATAAATTATACAAATGATATAATTAAGATAACGTTTCCAACATCAATTATCACTTAAATAAATATTTAAAATTCCAACTTATCCATCGTTCGTTAATATACAATGTCAATACAAAAATATTTGGCATTGTCATTTTGACAGTTAGTTACTTCTGGTATAAACTTAAACACGAACAAAGGAATCAACACCGGGGGTCTCTTGTTATGCAAGAACACTTCGTCTTCGAGGGTCGTCGTTCGTCCACACGTATACACGTCAGGTTCCGGCTCCTAAATTCTCTCTTAAAGCCCAACTGACAAGGGAGCAATTTGCCAGTTGTTTAAGTGCCAAGTGTTAAGTGCTCTGTCGTTTATGTTTCGCCATTATTGTTTTATGTTTTCGACGCCCTCTATATACCACCACTGCATTCATACATATATCCTTGCGTATACGCATAACCATACGCGGATTTAAACATTGGTAATATTTGGTATAGATGGTGGTGAAGTTGAAAATAGAATGAACATAATGAAACGATGAGAAGGAAAAATACAACGGTGCACAATGTTATTAAAATTAACACAAAATCTTATATTTATGTATTGTTACTCACATCGTATAGGCCAAGATTGAAATTAATTCGAGTTTATTACCAACGTGACGTTAAGTTCAAACTATGGTGACTGTCACAGAGAGATAGTCCAAGATGCGACGTACTCATGCCCACTTTATATACGTTTCTATTGCCAACTATTACACACTGATATAATAGACGTTGTGTCGAGTCACTGGCCTCCTTGATACGGTAATAAGACTGCTGTTGAAATTGTAGAAGTATATATGTGATATGAAGTAAAGTCACTTAATGTATTTCAATAGCACTTGAAGTGTTGTTGTCAAGTTCATGTTTATGAAATTGTTGAAGGTGAATTTTAAATGAAATAGTTTTGGGAAGAGAAAGAAGAAGAAGAAGGTTGAACGTACCTTTTTACCACTCTTACATATATATTCAGTTGAAATGAAATTCAAAAGTACAATTTGAATTGATATCTTATTTATTTAATTAAGGATTGAAGAAAAAAAAATTGATTATTGACGAATTGTATAAGAATTTATAATTTTTTATTGCAAAGATGTTTGATAATTAGTTTAGAATTATTATTTATTATGGGATAGATTTATAATTGTTTTATATTTTAGGGAACACTTCAGATTTAATTGGAAATTGTATTTATGTGTGTGTATATTTGTTGATATATTAAATATGAATTTTAAATGAAATATTCTTGGAAGAATAAGACGAAAAAATAAAGAAAGCTTAAGTGTATGAGGAACAAGCACCCAGGGATTTTGACTATGAAGATAACGAAATTTTCGGTAGCACACCTACACATACTACTTCTTCTAACTCCCATACATACACATACATTGTTCCTTCCCACCACCTCTCCTCTTATTTGCACATGAGACTATGCTATGGTAACATTCTGGTATGGTAGTAAACCAAAGTTTAATCATCTGTCGGATTAGCACATGAATTTCATTTGGTTTTACGACTTTTTAAGATCCCCCTTGGCAGTAGCTGGCAACGTCATACATAATAAAACATCCCTCACAATTTTTTAACTCTTTCCAATTTATATATTCATTGTTTGTGCTTGTTTTTTTTTTCTTTTATTAACGCAATTTTCTTTAGTCAAAACGCATAGTTCAAACTGTATTTAATAATGTGCCCAAATAACGAAGTGAAAAATAATAATTCATAATTAAAAAAGAAATAATAATTTCATTGTAAAAAATAATATTCACGTTTGTGTTCTTTGCTCAACTGTTTGTACTATTTTGTGAATAATTGTTATTATACTATTATAATTTATTCCCCATGTGCGAGAACTAGTCCGCGAGTTTATAAATAAAATAGATGATATATGTGAATATTTCGATGAATAATAAAAATAATGAAAAGTAAATGAAGTGTTTGGCAAGCCGGAACCGCGAAGTAACCCTTTCGGAAAAAGCGTTTGCGGGTCATTACCCACCGATAATAACTCTCATAAGCCGACGTGAATCTCCAAACTCGAAAACTATTAGCATATTAATGACCGACAGTTGAGTTAACCCTTTCATCGGCGTCAGACAGATTTGCATCTCGGATGACGTCGCATAGTAGAAAAGTGAACGTGAGTGGGTGGTTGAGAATGATAGAGAGAAGCAATAGTGATAAGGTATGAGTGAGAGAAGTTGTATATATTTGGTGTATAAATAGTGTTTGGAAGGAGATAGAAATGTTGGGACGGTGGTAGTGCGTTAAAAGCCTTGGCCACCCTCAAATTCGCAAGAGCGAAATTAACATGACAAACTACCCTCAGCAATAAGGGTTAGAGAGATATATCGCGTCGAATATGCGGGTGTATAGTAGAAACAATAGATGGCATAGGGATGAGACATGAGGAAGTGGCAAATGGAGAAAAGGGAGAGTGTACAAAACGTGCGTGAGTTCGAAACTCACGAATATATTGAGTATGTGTATGTACAACCACCAAGTGATATGTTTATTCACTTCATCTCGTTGGATACAGGGGAAAACAATTTGAATTTCATTTTTATCAATTTAATTTTGAGCATAAATAAAAAAATCATAAATGATAAATTTAAATTAATTTATTTTCAATTTTCTCCTAACATTTTTTAATTGTTCAGGCAAATTATTTACCGAATGTATATCTATTAATAATTGTTATAAATATAAAATATCTTATTTTAATTAATAATTAAATGAAAGTGAGAAAGAGTTTTTCATTTTGTACTTTTATTACAGTTTAAAAAATTTATGACACTAATTTATTTTCTCTTCCTTTTTTTATCCATTAATTATTTTAATTCTGTAACAATTTTCTATTCAGTCTTTTCCAAGTAATTTTTTTCCATTTGAATTTCGTTATATCTAAAAGAATAAAATATATACCAGACATCACCGTGTGCGTCAAGTCGATAAACTCGTAAAACGTCAGGGACATTAAACTAACTTGATCGACGCGTTCTCGAAAAATTAGCATTCCAATTTGACTTTTCCCCGATTCCCGGTTGGGGGTGCTCGTAAACTTTGATAATTAACGTCTTCTCCCTATCGCACTGTTGCCAGAGAGTAAAATGGTTGCACTATATGCTCTCACTCTTTTGTCTTTATAAGTCGTATAATACATATAGATATATATATATATATATATATATACACATTTAATATATATCTATATATTTAATCTCATTATTCTTGGCAAGTCATAAATGGTTATTAACTTGAAAAGGTTCGTTATCACAATTTTTACGTCCGCAACATTACATCCATTCTCGGACTTCCTCCATCTTTTTTTTTTTTTTATTAGTTTTTATAGGATCAACCCTTAGGAAACTACAAGATATTATTGTGCTTTAGATTTTCGTTCTCTCTGTATTGCAATTCACCATTCGCCGTTGTGACCTTTAACATTTCTCCTTTTATCCTTCTGTCAAAGTATAGGGTATACATTGGTGTATAACAAAGCGCACGAGAGAGTCGAGAAAATTTCCTCTGAAAATGAAAAAAAAAAAAAAAAGAAATGGATAAAAGCAGCTATACTTACCTCCCTTTTGATGGTATGATTTAATGAGGAAGTCCACGAGATCCTTTCACAAATACTTTAAAGTCACCGCGCAGCCACCGAGGATTTGATAATTATGAGAATTATTTTCGTTATTCACTGGCGGTAAAATTAGTGAGTTCTTGTCACCAGACCGCAAAGAAAATTTGCGAAAACCGCTCGTTAAAATTTAGGTAGATATCGTGGTACAACGATCTCTTTTTTTTTTTTTATTCCACGACGCTTTTAATTCACGCTTTTATTTTTTCTCCATCTTGTTTATTAATATTTATTTCGTTCTCTATTCTTTTCCCCGTTTTGTGTTTTTCATCTTTACACATTTTCTTTCTCTCTTTTTTTAATAAATACGAAGGAGAAGTTGAGTCATTGATCGTGCATGAAAAAAAAAATAAAAAATAAACGCACTCGACGATAGTATATATCACGCGTATACATATTTTAATTGACGCTTCTACCATCGAGAAACTTAATTAATTTAAAACCCAAGTTAATTAGCGAGTTTTAATTGACCCTCGTGGTTGTACGGCACCCTCGTTGTCATGCTTTTCGGCTGTTTGTGATCGACTGGATGCCTGTCTGATACAATCACAAAACCACAACGTAGTCTAATTCCAAATTCATCATATAGTTTCAATATAAAAAAATATGCATGGATATCAATTTTAATATTCAATTAATTCCTAATAATTTTTGTAATATTATTCAATTTGTTTTTAATATTACAGATGTATATTTTGAAGGAGTTGCAAACAAGTGATTATATGTGAAGAGAAATAATTGGCAATTGTTGAAAACTTGATATCTATACAATGTCTAGATTATATCATTCTTGGAATCTTTACTTTCGCCACTTCAAATTGGAACAAGAATAATTGGTCATTAGAGCAAAGTCGATTCAAAGTTGTTAGTAAAGCTTGTTGGATGTAAAATAAAAGAAGTAAAATTTTGGAATATTATCTGCTGAATGTATTAACAATCCTGAAGTTTAGTAAACTTCCTCATCTACTCTTTCACCCTGTCGCGAAATATATATATATATATATATATATTTATTTATGATCAGGTTACGCTTATCTTTCTCTCAACTGGAATTAATATCTCCCACTGGATTTTTCTACAACCAAGATATTTTTGATAGGTTATTAAATTAAACGATATATCTTATTACAGAGTTTGTTCTTCTTCTATAGTTCATTGATAGTGTTGCTACAACCCTCCGCCCCTTTTATTTCTCTTCAGCTTTCTCTCAATATCCCATGAGACACTTCTGAGTATATACAGATATAATACTACAAAGAGGGGTCGAACACACCATGGCAACCCCTATGTAGTAATTATGCTTTTCTTTTTATGTCCGCGTCATTTCATTGGACGTCTCTCGATCACTAACAAGGCAGTGGTTATAGTACGTCCACCCTCTATTGAAATATATATAAATATATATATATATGTGAATATGTATTGAGTTGTTGGGGTGTTCGATTTAAGGACGTCCCCCTAATCGATATTGTAACCATTAGAAAATTCGATGGAAAAAAATAATATTCATATACAATTCAATGATGGCGGCTGGACTTTCATTTATAACCAAATATTATAAATATCTCACATAAATTAATAACAGACAATTATGAAAAATTCGAATAAATCCGAATAAATCCGAATAGAGACTATATTTTTTTCTGGATTGCATTGAATTAATAATTAAATTTTATATTGAAAACTGTTGTGGGTGTATTTATTAATTAAAATCTATTAGAATTTAAGTCTAGTTGATGTGATGTATAATAATATATCTAGAATAACGATAAATTATTGATAATAATTACAAATTTATGTGAATAGTTGGTAATATATATATTTTAATAGAAACTATTTATTATAAATAAATATATATATATATATATAATTTTTTTTTAGAGAATAGAATTATTATATATTTAGAAAATGTTGATAAGTATTTCGCAGTACCACTCAGTTATATTCAAATACACATGACTATATGAGCATGGATATATAAATGCACAAACCAGACATTTGGTACTGCGTCGCTATATGCAATATTAGATTTTCCCCTGTCTCGACACCCAGGCCATTGAAATCCAAAAGGTCTGGGTGCAACAATCGTTATACTATATATATATATACTAGAGCGCAATGTCTGGGTGACTTCTCTTGTGCGCCCGCCTTCGGTTGAGTTATAACGCGACTTGCGCCACGTAGTCGCGCCCACGCCAGGAGGTAACGCCGCGCGCTTGGCGCGTTCACCGAGGTTTGTAATCGTATGGAAATAAGGTGCTAAGAAGAAGTTAAGGCAACTATGTTTGTTCAAGTGGCGCCAGTCGCGAGCCTTCGATTTCTATTATTTTTTTTTTCTTTCACTTCCGCTTTCTATTATACATCTTCTAAAAAGGAAACAAAAAATTATTTCAATCACAATCGTATATTATTTCTATTCAAAATTAAAAGATGAATTGTGTTTGAAAGTTGCTTGGATCAAAATTAATAATTCCAGCTTAGAATTTATTTTATTATTAATTTAAATGCATATTTCTGTTTGGATAAAATTTATCTGTTTATTAATAAAATTATTGACACATTTCACTGTTTATTGAGCAATAAATAAATGCAACACAATATTTTTTATCTCAATCATTTATGAGAGAATATATTGGATATTTTTATTGAAAAGTTTTAATTAAATGAAGACAATAATTAATGGAGTAAATATTATGTTGTTATTTATGTGTATGTTAAATTTTTTATTCTAATAATAAATTAATTCCCATTGGAATTTTTATTTGACAAGAGAAACAAGACAAAAAATATTGAACAAGGAATTTTTTCGTTTGAACTCAAAATTGTCGACCTAAATATTGAATTGGGTCAACAGTTCTCTCCCGCATCGTTGACGCGTAGTATATACTTTAGTAGTACCATCACAAGCAAGTGTGTGTACCTATATCTCGTTTGTGAGCCCGTTGGTCACGAAGACGCACTCAACTTTAAAAAAAATAAAAAAAAAAAACTCTTTGTCGTTGACTTTTGCAACTAACTTTATATATACCATTTGACTCCACGCTATTTTAAAAAGTTTTTCATTTGCTTTTGTTTTCCTCTGTGCATAAATATATATATATATATATTTTTATATATAACTATTGCCACTTTAAATTGTCAAGGGGGATAGTGTAACTTTGAAAGTATATTATAAAGCGAGTGTGAGTGAGAAAAGAGTGAAAGAGTATATTCTCTCCATTGGCCAGAGTTTAACTACCAGTTTGTGTTTCTGCAGAATTCTCTGCAAAAATAAAGATACTTCTTTTGGCAATTAAAAATCCAAAGACAAAAAATTCTTTTGGTTTTTATTATCATTTTTTATTGAAGATTTATATTATTGTTAAGGGAGTTAAATATTTACTATTCAAGTGCTACCAATCAATTTGCTCCTCATTATAGTATTTATAAATCAACAAACTAGATAGAATTAATTTTCTATTACCATTTATCATTTTTTTTTCTCGTGTAACGAATGAAAAATAAACATTTCTACATTAGCTACAATTTAATATCTAGCACAAAAAATACTTTCGACATTTTAAGAAGAATAAAGTAAAGTATAACAGTGAAGTGATAAATGATTGAATAATAATCCATATGAAATATTGTTATAAATAAAAAAAATATTCATACAAAAGATAATTTTTTTAAATTCATTGACAATTTTCTCAGAAGGATTCAACTCTCTCCAATACATCTACATCCATATACAATTCGATGAACATGCTACTACATCCATACACATTTATATAAAGTTCATTGATCTCAGTCTCAGTTCGAGAACCAGTTTCCAAGTTTCTTCTCAACCTCTTTGACATTCCCAATTCATTGGTTGGGTGGTAGGTATTGTGGGCGTCACGCCTTATAAATTGCGTCTATGTCGTGCATCGGACAACGTTGCGGCGAGAGTTATTCAGATAAAGAAAACGAATGTGTATAATATGTACACAAACACATATATATATATATATATATAAAATACAAAATGCAAAATTGTCCAGCACACGAAAACAGACACCACAAATTATATAGCAAGCCATCAAAGGACAACGTCTCTTATATTCCACGAAAGACGTTCGCTCTCGCTCATCGCGTTCACAAGAGCATTATTTACATTTTCAAGACGATGAGAATTCCTTTCGCTTCTACATTTCAATATCCTTCAAGTAGTGTGGTAAAATATATATATATATATATATATATATACACATCCAAAAAGCAGAAGAAAAGAAGGAAGCATAAAGGATATATCTTTTGCCATACTAAATATAAGTGCTCAGATAAAGAGAGGGATGGTTTAAAACATTTTTATTTTGAGTGTGCAAAAAGGGAGATTCAGTGGGTGAGTGGATAGAGGTGGTGTATAGAGAAGGACCGAGGGTTGTTTCCAAGTTTTTCGGGGTGGTTGGCTTGTCGGATATAATCACTGCGGTGGTTCTCTTCGACCTCTTCTTCCGCATCTTCTTAATACGCCGTTTCTGTTTTCTATCTTGCTTTTCACCTTTTTTTTTTTTTCCTTTTCTTTTTTGCGCAACTCGTGTTCCACCTCGAGAATTTTCTACAAGGCACACGTCTCACTTGCACCCTCTTTGCATTCCCTTCATCGCCTTCCATTCCTGGTAGTCAACCCCCTACTGTGTCTGTATATATACACTCTCTCTCGTCGTCGTCGTCGTCGTCAGTATTTTGCCGTCGTGGCATTGTCCCTTCTTTCACTATCCCAAGGGATTGAACGAGCACACGGGGACCAACACACCTAGATATCGGATCAATTTTTTAAGCCGAGGGTGCCGAGACTTTACACTCCTTGAGAGACAGAAGAGAATTGCGCGTGGCTGGAAGAAGGAACCAAACCAAAAAAAAAAAAAAAGCAGAAGAAAACGACGACGAACCAAGATCATGTATATGTATATATATTTTTATTTGCAGTATATAAGGACTGTGAAAGAACTGTTGGGGAATGATCGTGTCGTGTTGAGGGGTGAAATCAAGCCGCGAAGAAAATTAAAATGAGAAGCGCAGCTCTGAAGAAGAATTATTCGAAGTGAAAGGATGTTTCTTCAAATTCACATCTCGTCACTCTTTGAATCGTCTTTCCAACGCATTGACACCACCAAAATCTTCTTGTATTTATTATCACTATTATTATTATTATTATTATTATCATTAATATTCTTTTCATCCCCTAACTCTTTTGTACACATTGTCCATACACAGCCCATGTCAATTTTAATAATGAGAATTTTTTACTTCCTTTATTGTATACTGCTACGCTTTCTTGCCATTCTGTTTGCAATGTTGATCAAGCTTGTCTGTATTTCATCATGTTCAAGATTATGATGATTTGTTTTTTATTTATTTATTTATTTTTATTTTTATTCTCATTTGACTATAGTTTGAGTGCTCCGTTTGTAAATCGCGATAAAATAAATCACTGCCTCGTAAAGGCCATCCGTCATGTCGTTGCTCACACCATAGTAGTAACACCATGCCGAGCCCATCAGCTCTCTTTTCTCTTTCCCTGTTTATTTTTTTTTTTTCTGCTTTATTTATATGTATGTATAAGTATATATTGTGTGTGTGTGTGTGTGTACTGGCCACATCGTCGTTGCGGTTGTAATATAGTTTAGTGCTAACGCACGAATGCTTAGGCGCGATGTGATATAGTCAACTAAAGCTTGGCTATATTTCTTTATTTAATGTTGGCAGTATAACGCCTTGATGGCAATCCGTTTTATTCTTACGCTGAGTCAGGCCTGCTGGAGGTATATGTATGGTGGCAAACTCTAAAGACTGAGAAAGAGTCCTTCGCGCTCATGATGGCTATTTTTTTTTTTCTTTATCTCGAGTTATATATTTGGTTTTATCAGGGTTTGACTGTGTATATGTAATAATTTCCTTTTTTTTTTGTTTGTTTTTTTCTGTTTGTAAATTTATTCGGATGTGTTTAATATATGATAGTATTTGTGGGGAAAATTTATATTTCATCCCTTGAATGATTTGTGTGGTTGGAAATGTTTGAAAACTGTTGTGGTAGATGAATTGAGTTTCACGACTTTGATCGGAAATATTTGAGAACTTTGTGCAACGATTTTTGTCGTTGACCACTGAATTCTGACGGAAAAACGATGGATAATTGAATAGCATTAGCAAAAATGCCAAATTAAAACTCACGGCTACTAAAAAAATGATAGAAAAAACATTCAATTATCATAACTTGAATTATTTTTCCACTGAAATATATTCATTCGAGAAAAAAATATTAAATCAACATCACAAGTCAACTTATTTTGTCATTCTCATCAATATTTCCACCACCATCTGATAATCCACCCTATAAAATTGACACAAATATATAATTAAAATATTCACTTAAACATTTATGCAATAACAATAAACAACAATTTGTCTCGATATTTCGTTAAATGATATTGCGATGTGCCATTTGAAATTATGTCTCGATCATAAAAAAAAAGGAAAAAAATAGAATGCTGGAGTTTTATGGAACGTTATGATATAAATGTATACATATATACAAATATATAAATTTATATATATATATATATATATCCAAAGAGAAACCAATAAAATGAAAAATAATAACTGTGTATAGAAGATATCGACGAGTGGTGGTTTTAACAGTGACTCTTTCCACAAATACACTTACACATATCTGTTTACACATAAACTCACCATGTATATTTACTCCATGGTTTTGTTCCGACATAAGACAGAAACAACCCCTTAGTAGATTCAACATCCGTCTCAGTAAAAAAGAAAAAAAAACGCGCGCATGGGCATACGTAAAGTTGTTTGCATTTATTTCGGCATATTTTTTACGAGATATATATATTTATTTTCTCATGGTATCTTACTCTGTCTGTCAGTCACAGCAGATGCTACCGCGCGTTGCGGACACAACGTCAAGTTAAGGGTGTGTTTGTGCTATTGGGGGCAACGGGGAGAATAGTAAGGGATGAACAACGATCGAATCTACAGTAGAAAAGAAAAGAGAGAAAAAAGAAAAATAAAATAAATAGGAATTTATATATAACTCAGCAGTAGTTGAAGGCATAAAACGCACGTTAGTACGCGGAGACTCGCGATACCAATGACGAGGGGTGGTTATATGTATACAGTGATCATGCAGAGGGATATGGTATGGTGTAGCACAGTAGTATATGGAGGGTTTGGTTTAACTTTCCCTCTCTTACTCTCTGTTTCGGTTACGGCTCTGAATTTACCGAGCGATGAAAACGTTATGGGTTTATCAATATTTACCAGATATATTCAACGTCGATAATTCCGTTAAAAGCATTTTCCCGTGCAAATATACATATTGATCAAATGGAGAAAATTCCACTTTATGTTGGAAAAAAAAAAATAAATAAATAAATAAATAAATGAAATAAAATAAAACAAAACAGTAAAGAGAAAAAAAGAAACACCAATATGTTGAATATTTTTCTCTTCTATTTTCTCATTTTTTTTTTTTTTTTATGAACGATAAGAGTTAGTGTGTATATATAATCCTGAATATGTATTTTATATATAAAAAGCTGAAAAGACGTTGACAAGTAACTGCGTTAACGGGGCCACAGAGTGATAAACCCGCGGGGGAGTGAAATATAAATATTATATACCAGTGTGGAAATAAAATACAGTGGCATTTGCGCGCAAGTATAAAAGCAGTGTACGTATATATATATATATAATACTTCCACTGTTTGACATACATACATACACGTATATGTATTAAAACATATAAATATACACACTACATATATGAAAAGTAGATATGGTCATAAGGTAAGAGTATGATGGAATAAAAAAAAATAAAAAAACCCGCGAGAAATAGCCAGTATGGATACATAAAGCAGAGTGTCAAGCGTGGTGCGACGACGAGAGCTTTTTCCATGGCCATATAGCAATAACTTATTGCTCTTTGGGTGCGGGTGGGTGCGCTCAGTTCACACACGAGATGGGGGCTGTTAACGGGCCGCTGTGAAAATCGAATGTGAAAAGGAAATTAGCTTCCGTGGCGAGCCACAGCTTTATCCATATAAATATAAATAAATATAAAGATAAAATTGTGAGACAGTGGAAAATATCGCGTGAAGTATACAGTATTGGAGAAAACTTTTTGATGACTCTCTGGCTGCGTATATAAACGTGGAGAATAGTGTTGAATATAAAAAAATCATAATAATAATAATAATAACAATAATAATAAATGACGTCTGGTCTATAAATAATAGTCGTTGAAATGGTGAGAGGATAAGTTACGTCGGGGTCAAAAGTTTATTCGTGGCATAAGCTCGCGGATTTTTATTTGCACTAAGGTGGTACATAGTTATATTGAAGAGGAGTTGGATATTGAAGGGTGTGGGAAGAAGAAAAAAAAAAACAAAAATGAAAAAGAAGGGGTGAAGGATGAAATGGGGAGAGGGAATTCGACGAGACTGTGGGGTGAACTCGATCGCGCGTTTTCGCCTCTTTACTGTTGGAATGCAAATGATGCTCGTATCCGGTCTTGGCGCTTCGCTTCCTGGACACGAAGTCCTCTTGTGTTTCTGCTTCCTTGTGTATAGTGAATGGCGCGAGTTTGAGAGAGATAAGAGATGAGAGGGGAATTGAACGTAAGCATCAGCAAAGAGCGACGACGAAGCTTCTATACTATATATATACTTGCTTTAACCCCCTCGTCGCACTCACTTAACTACCCGGCCAGAAATAATAAAATGCAGATTTGCTTCGGGTTCTGTGTTGGATTTCTCTACTCTACTGTACAACAAAATCCAAGCTATATCCAGTCACCAACTAAAATCCCCTGACATTATATATCCAATACCATCTCATTTTTATTCTCTAGCTCTTGTCGCGGCACTTATACGCGTTTTGGAATTTTTAAGCAGCACCAACGTCTTTTTTTTTTTTTGGTGCTTTTGCTTTCTTTTTTTTTTACTGCCGCAAGTAGCATCGTTATATGGTATCCCGAGCACTTTTATTTAACGAGCTTGCCTGGAGGATTGAGAACTGTGAGGTATAGGAAAGGTATTTGAATATTCCGGTTGACAAAATTTTTATTCAAACTCAAACTACTTTTGGGCATCAACATTAAATTATGGATTTTATATGGGGTAATAATTTTTCTTTTTTTGGGTTATTGATTTATTTGGGGATACGTTTGATGTTTGAAATAGGGATGAATGTGAGGGATTTAAGTGAACTTGTAGTGGATATGAAGTTTTTATTTTTTGATTTATTGTTGGATTTTTTTATGAAAGGGATGAAGAATTTTTTGTTTGAATATTTGGACGACTTTATTTTTTTCTTGTGTGCGCAGAGAATGATAGGGGTTGTGGTGATTAAATTATTATTCAAATTGGAGTATGTTGAAATGAGTGTATGGAAGATATAATGACGATTGTATTTGTTCACATTATGAAATATATATTAAAATATTTTTGTATTTTCTTTTACTTCAATTATTATTCTTATTTAAAATTGAAAAATTCTTTTGACGATGAAAATTATAAATTTTTGAATTACAATAATTAAATAAGCTCTATTGCAATGTTTAATTTTTTTCACGCTACAATTTTCCACATTTTTTTTTTTTCTTTCCCTGTGACTTCTTGACATCTATTACCGTCGATGTTTTTGAACAGGGATGAAAACATGGATGCCAAAACCTATGGGACATTAGAACTGATATTTAATTCATGAGCATTCACCTCACATGTATATCTAAAATCCAATGCTTATTGTGATTCATTGTAAAAAAAATATATACAATAAACAACAATACAAAAGCAAGAATATATATACGTGTAAGCTACTAAATTCGTCTGATAGATTTACAAGACTCCCTTTACCCCTTTTGCTCTTTCTTACTTGGCAAACTGATATTTAAATTAGTCCAAACTTTAAAAGTTACTCGTATACGAAAAGCACGAGAAGATTATATACACAGCGAAATATGCTTTTGATAAAGTTTTCACAGCACTTCCGTCATCACCCTCAATTCATATAAATATCACGCCCGCACCCTAAATTCTCTTTTCATGTATCCCATCATTTTGTATATAGTCTTTTACAAGTGTACAATATGTATTTACAACTTTAATAACTCATCAATTTGTTCAACTAAACGTAGGGTGAATACATAGGTAAGTTAAAACATTTAATAAACAAATGTAATTGCAACTAAACTACAGATTTAATTTTAATTTGATCAAGGAATATAATAAAACATTTAAATTACTTCACAAACACATTTCAATTGTTAATATAACAACGTAACAATTATTATTCTCCATGACAATACAAATATGGAGAACAATCTAATGAGGGTGATTTAATTAATTAAACCCGAAAAATTTATTCTACAACATTTATTCATTTGAATATATTAAAATATAATAAATATAAATTTTTCACATTTATATTAAATGTTCTATGCGCTTTAAAAATGTTAATCTCAGTGAAGATGATGAATACTTGCGGAGAATATAATACTGCAGTGTAAACACGCATGTGTGCACTAGTGCGGGTGAAAGATCGTTAAAAGAATTCGCTTCAGTATATGAGGCAGTGAGTGGAGGGTGTAACGTGCGCCTTACCTTCAATGTAGCCCACTGGCCCACTTGCACATAGGGGGTAAATGAAAAGAAAAAAAAAAAAATGCGTAGAAATGAATGAGGAGAGGTGAGAGTGTATAAAGGGTTGAAAAGACACGGAAGGCCATAATGTTACAGAGCAAGAGCGAAAGAGGGATGAGAGGACGTTAAGTGTGCATGGAGAAAAATCTTTTTTTCTTTTTTCTTTCAAGAGTCTTAGTCGTTTGACGTACATGAATTCCTCTGGCGCGGAGGGTGTAAATAATGAACGAAGGGATGTCATGTGCGAGACTATAAGACAAGAGATAAGGACACGGTAGTAGTTTCACTAGGTCAATATCTCAACTTTATATATTTATTTTGAGAGAGCGAATGAAGTGGTGAGAATAGAGATGGGACAATAAATTTTTGTTTTTTTCCTTATTATAACTCTTGTTTCAATTTAAAAAAAAATATATCTCATTAATCGATTACAACGTTTCGATATTATTAATTAATAAAAATTAGTGCGAGATGTTGGCAGTGATAAATTATTATTATAATTAATTGCGTTTGATTACGATGAGGAGATAAATAATTTAATGGATTGAAGCTACGTTTTAATATTGATGCAATGTATCCTGTAATATTAATTAAGAAAATAACAATAGTTGAGTTATCATATATAAAAATTCTATACAATAATAAATTAATAATTAAAATTCTTTCCATGAATATTTACGTAAAACACATTTACCGCCATAATTTATTATTCTTGTTAACATTGAAATAAATTGAATGAGAAATTTTAATTAATATAATTCACGTAAAAAATTTTAAATAGAAAAGCATAAATAAAAATCACATATGAGATTATTTTTCCCTTATTACACAATTATATCAAATAGCTGTGAATGATGAACATTTTTGTTTGTATATTCTTCAATCAATACTGACGACAACCATTATCAGTGTGTAGAAAAATAAATAAATAAAAAAAAAAGGCTTTAGATATCAAATCACTCGTAAATCTTGGAATATATAACAATGCGATAGTACATATAACGCGGCGACGTGCGGATACGACGTTTTACGACTCTATTTTCGATGCATCGTCGGCAAAACTTTACGCGCAGAATATGCTAAATTGTGGGTGCACGTCCATGGAAACTTGAGCATAGACGTTGTGTTCCCTCTTGCAAATGTAAATCGCTTGAACATCGCGGTAGT
Source organism: Zele albiditarsus (assembly GCA_958496275.1). Taxonomy (NCBI): domain Eukaryota; kingdom Metazoa; phylum Arthropoda; class Insecta; order Hymenoptera; family Braconidae; genus Zele; species Zele albiditarsus. The sequence goes on along the minus strand of OY292411.1, from coordinate 12,118,231 downwards.
ATTATATAGTCTGTAGGTTGATGCCGACACGGCCTCTTCTCACTAAAAGTAAAAAAAAAAAAAACTAATGAGAATTTTTCTTGTATGTATACATTGAAAATATCAGTATAAATATAAAGGTGTAAAATCGACTCGCACATTTATTTATTCCCTTTTTTCTTTCCACTATGAATTATATTTTTGTATCATTATAAAAAGTAAATTTGTATTCTATTATTTTACTTTGTCTTATTATGTTTCTTGATATGTTTCTTTTTTCTTTTTCAATGTGAATTCTCCACTTTTCAGTCAACATACCAGAGCCACCATTCGAATGCAAAATAAGTCGTATCACTTTGCCATAGAAGCGAATGGAATTCTCTTTCATTCTTTCTTTTGCTCCCTTCTTACACAAAACAGAATCATCACTCGCGCGCGCGCGCCCTTTCAATGTGCTTCACACGATTATTTTCTTGAGCCATTTGCTGTTGGTATTGTATGAATAATGTATATCAATTGCCGTGAGAAATATACAAATATATTCGAATAATAATATAGAAACAAATTGGTGTAGAAATCAGTATCAAATTTTTTTTATTCATTATTCCAAAAATCCCATTTTCTATTTCAATTTCTTGAATTTTCAACTCCCCCCATTGGATGAATTATTTTTCACTACTACAATTAATTATGAATCAAATAATAAATAGGAGAAATAAATATCACCAGTTAAATAGTGAGATAATTAATAAAAATAAAAACATTTAGTCCCATAAAAAAGTATTTAACAATATAATATTTATTGTTAATACTCAGTGCATTTAACGGAATAAAAAGAAATAATGATAAATTTCTGTAGCCAAATGCAGAAATTAATTGAAACAACTTTTCCTATCACGTGAATAAACGCAGTAACTATAACTACAGTACTTATCCACTAAACTAATGATAAGAGACAACTGTCTCTCGGTGACCAAATAGCACCGTGTCTTTTGTTTCATTCATTTCACCGTTCATTTATTTACGAAACAATTCCCAAAGAAATTGGGTCAATCTATAGTAACAGAAAAAAAAAAAGAAACAGAAAAGAAAATAAATAAATAAATTCTCACAATGTTTTAGATGTCTTCGTTTGTGTAGGTATACATTATCACGAACGAGTCGAGCAATCGAAGACACACGACATTGGACAAATGATCGTGGGTGGCATTGATAGGTCGAGGGGTCGAAGTCAGAGCCACCGATAAGGGCGTAATCTTACACCTCTTTTCTTCATCGGTCCACTTTCACTCTCGTATCACCCTAACGTATATATATATATATATGTGCTGGGTCACGTCCACCTTCCTGTTTATTCGGTTTATTACGTTTTCTCGAGGGAAAGTCAAGGAGAAAGGTGACTCGGTGAAAAAAAAAGAAAGTGCAAGTCGAGAGGGTGGATTTATATATCTTTGTTGAGGACTGGGCAAGCCAAGATAGATTGAGATCTTTCCCTGTGGACTTTGTTGTATTTCCAATAATTAATTGTCATTGAATACTTTTTCATTAAATTTTATCATTAACAAAACGACAAAATAAATAATTAATCAATATCATTATCATTCATTTATTTATTCTCATTATATTATAATAATAAATCGTATGTTTTTAAAAGAAAATAAAACTTTTATTATAATTTAATTTAATTTATTTCAATCTAATAAATTATCTCTATTTAAATTCGATCATTAAAAATACACCTCCACAAATAATTAATCAACATCATAATAATTTATGTGTTCATTTTCATTATGTTCTAATATAATAATAGTTGGTACATAATCAAACATATTACGAAATATATTAATGGAATGGGAGACGAATGGATTTAATATCGTCTATACTGCACCGCGTGTAGTAGAACTCAAATATCATTCTCTCACAGCATCCACACACACTATACACATCCTCCGCCAGTGGCCCCTTTTCATCTATCTACATCACGAATATACATCCGGTTTAATATTTATCGCGTAATAGAATATGACCCAAGTGCCTTTACGTGGGTGTGCGCGCGCGTATTCGCGTTTACGCGGTTGGTTAACTCAGGAAGCTCGAGGAACATAAACCCGAAAACTAAATCCAACTAACCGAACTCACCCATGTTGCTGTTTCATATATATGTGCATGTATACGCCGTACGTTATACCCTTAACTTTATTGTATATATATGTATATATATATATATATATATATATATAACAATATAACATGCATCTATAGTGATTTCGTCGTGTATTCCGCAGGCTATTGCGTTTATCGGCATTTCGTGTTGAACATCCGTTTGAATATCCACAGGACGGATCCTGGAGTAATTGTCTGGAAACTCGGACGCGTAGGGTGGAAAATTTTGGTGAAAATTTATTATTCTGAATATATATATATATATATATATATATATTTATATATATGTGTGTGTGTATATTCTGGACTGTTCAAATTTCATTTATGTTTATTGTTTTGTATATGTTGATTAATTAATTTTGATCCCTTTTCAAAATAGTATTTTAGTGATAGAATATGTATTTAGGTTTTGAATAAATGTTATCAAGTTTTTAATATTTATTATTGACAATTGTTCACTTATTTACATAATTAATAAATAGTTCAATCAAACATGTTATATATGAATGAAGTAATTGAACATTTATTGAAATAGAAAATATTAAGTTGGATATTTTTAAATGTGAAAAAATTCAATTCAATCTATATAATTGTATAAACTTTGAAAAGAATGTGTTTAAATATATTCCATTAACTTAACTACGAATAAAAAAAATATATACACTTGAAAATGTTCATCAATAAAAATCTGTTTATTACATGAAATATTTTTGTATTTATATTACCAGATATATAATATTTTCAATGTATTCCAAGACACCCACAATAACATACATCTAACACGCAACTTCATCTGAGAGATTGCATATAAACGTCACTCGTTCACTCGAGGACAAGTGTGTGTAGATACAAGAGGGATGTGTCATGGAATCGTAAACTGGTAGATATTAAACTTTTACAATCGTTGTTGGTTGGTTGGCTATGGACGAACATGAGAGGTTATGATGATTAGATGTAACTCGATAATACCTCGACTTGTCTCTTTTTCTCTCTATATCATTCTATTCTTCATATAAACATACCATATACACATATATTTATATGTATGTTTGTAATACCAGAGAGTCGTTAAACATGCCGTTAAATCGGCGAAAGCTAAAAATCGTAAAACTTTCTCTTCTCGCGATCGCGCGTCCATGCGATCATTGGTCCTGCGTGTGTAAAAAAAAAAAGATAACAAAAAATAAAAATGAAAAGGACACAATGGGGAACGGGACAGTATACAAAAAAAAAATATATATATATAAATATATTCCATCTTCAATACATACATATAAATATATAAAAAGAACGTCACCACATCTCATTCAATCAAACAGTAACATCTTCATAGTCTCGAATGAAAGAAATAACAAAAAAAAATAATACAACACACACATACACACAGTGTTCAATTCCATTATTCAATTCATTTATTTATTCTCCTCCCTTTGAAATAAAATCTTCAAAAGGGTCAAAATATCGTGAGCTTTGAGGGCTGTAAATTCTTTTTGTTTTTCGCCGATTGATTGTAAAAATTGTCATTTAATTTTACTCTGATCTAAAATTTCTTCATCAAAATTTGATTAACATATTTATGATTAACGAAAATAAAAGCACAATCATTTCACCCCACAAATAAAATCATCCCCCTATCAATTTCCCAATAAAAAATCTCATCAATTAAATTCCTCATTACATTTTACCTATTCAAATTTATCTCACTTAAATCTTCACTACTAACATTTCCCTCTCAATCCCATTCTCTCAACTCACCCATTAAAAACACATCGATATTCTTTCAAGAAAATGCATTGAGTTATTACATATATAAATATAATACACGTATATATATATACATCATCACATTTACCAATAGTTAATCCACCATTTTTATGTTTATGACATAAAAGTAAAGTCACACAACTCTGAAGTTATATTCGCGCGCGCGTGTCACGGCCATAAACAAATGGCATTGCTCTTGGTTGAATATTCCCAACAATTTCACTTCTCCCACCCTCATCCTCGTCTCAATATACACACACCCTTAAACCTTATTCGCCTATATATATATTTACGTATATATACATATACAATAAATACACACAAACAAAATGCGACATACAATAATTTTGCGCATTGTCAAAGCGTAACTGCCACTCTGTTATTATTAATGTTTACGGTTTAAGATAACGCGTGACCGGATGTTCGCGCGCATATTGCAATACGTTATAACACGTTTATAGTTATAATATACCAAAACGCAAAACGATCAGGCGGCATTTCGTCCCATATATTATTCTGCAACGTGACGATACCTACTCGCGATAATAATTGTAATACTCACTGTGTTTCCTTCTACTTCGCTATAATTCATGTCTATATATATATATATGTATATTTGTAGAGATATACAATAAGTAATAACATTTACAATTCAAGTTATTGGTACGTAATTCGTGATTGGCACTCGGTAGTTTCTCCTTTGGCTTAGTGGTAATAAATTCGTTGAATGTAAAGGTATATATTGTTTAATGTATATCTGTATATAATAATAAATGTGAGGGTGACGACAGCAATGGCGAATGATGTTCCTCAATGGAACGATCGAGTATATATAGCAACGAAGAGAAATAAAGCGGTTTTGGTCCAGCAATTTTATGAATATGCTTTCTCTACCCTATGTATATGGCGATCTACTCCCTTATAACAAAAATACATCGTTCAAGTGCGGAAAGAGATTCTGAAAGCATTTGCGACTATATTGTGAGTATAGTTACATATATTGGTTGGTTGAGTATATATATATATATATATTGATTTTATATGTATGGGTGAGTGTTTCGTACGATGAAAATTATTTACCGGTTGCGATAAAGACGATCGGAATGGCTTGGACGTAGCCAATAACAATAAGCCGTAACATTTGTCTTTCTTGAGTGTTGGTTGAACGAAAAATGAAGTTGGTTATATTGAGTATGGATATGTGTATTAATATTGATAGCGAGTATTGTATTGGATTGGTATTTTTTAATGCAATTAAAATATGTGATGCTGTGTTTTTGGGGGAAGTGAAATTATTACTGTGATAATTGTGTGATTATGATTTGAAATTATATTTTGTGTTTGAATTATTTATAAACTTTGGCGGGATATATATTTTGCTAGGGGGGGTGGATGTTTTTGAGATGGAGAATAATTTTTTAAATTATATATTCTTCTGAATGGGACAAGCCAAAAATATTTTGACATTTATCACAATTGTTTTTTTGAGTGAGTGGTTTGTATTATACAATGTTAAACATTTTTCACAACTCTCTAAAACCCTAGATTTATAATAAAATTAATAATATATCTGTCCCCTATTTTTCATTACATCATAGTGGACGATGGAATATTTTGCGTGTCACAAAACTCCTCTGGTCTCATGATAGCCTGACAAACTCGTGTTTTATCGTATTATTTATCGTTATTTCTTTTTTTTTTTTTTTTCGGGAGGGAAAAAAAAACCCTCGTCAGTCAGTGGCGCTACATCGCGAAAGAGTGAGAGAAAAGTGGATGATACACATGTGGAAGAGAAAAAAAAAAAAAAAACGAGCGCGTATAAGAGAGATATAATAGTAAAAGTATACACGCACACATGATTCGCGAGTCCGCAAGCATTATTGATGGATTCCACCCTTATGAAATATCTCAGAGACTCTACGAATTTATTGCGCTATAGTTCGACCTGTTTTATCTCGTGTATTGTTCATGATAAACCCAGGAAGTTATATCAACGTACCGCGCACATCTATACAGAAGGAGAAATATTCCTAAAGAAAAAAAAAAGAACCAGAAAAGAAAGAGGAAAAACCCTCGATGACTCGTTACGACGAGTTGTTTCCTGCTGTCTTCAATATATGACTTCAGATATATCTACCATCAATACTAAAATATACCTATTGGCATTTCATATCATGTACCAGACATTCGCCATCATGCGAAACTGATTAATAAATTCATGAGACGCTTGCGGATGAATGGAAAAAAAAAAAAGAGAAAGAAGAAAAAAAATAACAACACAAAAACATAGCAATGGTAAATTGATTTATAAAATTCATATAACGGAATAATATTGTACAAAGATGATTATATATTGCTTGACAACAATGTAAATATATACATAAGAGGGTTGCGTGTATATATCAAAAGAAAAATTTTCCAGTATAATCGCAAGGGAGTTTGCTTTTTTCCGGCGCTTTTTCAAGAGAACGCGAATGCGCGTCGTTAAAAGAATTTTGCACGCTCTCGTCAGCCGCCCATTCACCCGTAACGTGTCTGCAATATCTGTAAGGGAGTTTTTTTTTTTTTTTTATTTCAATTTTTTTCTCCTGCCACTATCCTCCACCCGTTTGAATTTTATATACACATATATATATAATATAGACAACAATAATTTGTCGATTATTTTTTTCTTCCACGATGCCGTGGGAGAAAAAAAAATTTTTAACATTATAATGATGGTGTTTATGTACATTATGTTGCAATTGTCGACACGACATGTATGTTTTATATATGTGGATGTATTGAGGCGGGGGTTGAAGTGTTCGATAGGGATGGGGATGCTCTCGTTGATGCGCGCCGATATTGGATCACCTGCATAACAAATTATCGTTTAATAATAGATCTCTGGGTTTTGCTCGTTATTATTCGCCAATAAGCGACGAAAATTTTGTACACCCATATATATATATATCGATAAGTATTTATGTATGTGTGTGTATATATATATATATATGAAAGAGGGGTGATTGTTGGAGTATTGCTTTTATCATAATGCCAACAACGCATCCAAATTGCTGGCTATCTGTTTCACGAGTATATTAAAAAAAAAATGATGACGATGATGAAAAAAAAAAAATTGAATCAAAGCAGAGAGTAAAAAAAAAGTCTCTTGTATGGTTTTTTTTTTCACTACAAACCACTAGGGACTCTATTGTTTTTTTTTTTCCTCGTAGTTTTGTTGTGATGGTGATGATTATCATCATCCCCCAAAAAAGCAGTGATGGATGTAAAAAATATATGAAAATTATGATTGAGATGTATTTTAGTTATATGAATTTTTGCCACGTTCAATTTATGAATGAAAATATTTTTATCATAGTCATTTCTCATCTCGATAAATGTCATCAAAGTCTGTCAAACCACACTTATCAACTGTTATTGTCTTTACTATGCAGTCGTCATTTGCACTGTCTAAATTTACATCACTCAAATACTACAACCACATCTTCAATAATTAAAAAATCAAAGATCCAAATAATATTTAATTTAATTAATTCACGAAAACTAATTTACCCTAATCTATTCTAAATGAATAACAATTTTTTTTCTTGACAGATTATCATCATCATCGCAACCACCACCACCACCATGATGTTGATGAATAGACCATAGGGGTGAACCACTACTGAATGACCGTCATCATATCGCTCTTCATATCGCGCCATAATTTTCCACCCAGCGACACCATCATGATTCGTCGCATTCTCGCATCTCTCTTTCACCCCTTTTCACCCTCCATCATTCATAATGCATGCATACATACATACATAGACCTAAACATACAAATATACACATATCTCCAAACAAGTTTGAACTTGCCAGTACCTATTATTTCTCTTCCTCTATTTCTGTTATATCTCAAACTCAGTCTTTCGCTCTATCACTCCCACACCTTCATAGACACATACATATATAAACCACATACCATATGTATATACATTCAATTACACAGTCATTAACCGTCGATTGTCTCTTCGCGAGTGTAACCTCGTTACGCCGACTTGAATTCCGCAATGGTAATATTGCTCGCTGTCGAGATCTCAACACAGATAGGCTTTTAGCATATTAGCAGGCACAATGCAACGGTAGACGAGAGTTGAATAGCAATTGCGACTATTGCTTGACACTGGGCCCAACCACTCTATCCATTTCCTATGCAACGCGTATACATATACTACTAACTATACAATATAACACGCGCGCGGTCGCGCACACATACTCAAAGCCAAACCCTGTCAACTTGCATTATAATAGTCTAAGCAAGACACGTATTTCATAAAAACGTCTTTGGTCGTGAGAACAAACGCATTCTGAAATATGCGTATTCACTTTCAAGTTGTTATATAGTTGGATATACGTATGTATTATGTGTATATGCCTGTGTGCAACTATGACATAAAATGATTTGAAACATTTCTTGGAAATTGGATTTGTATTGATGTTGGTAGGTTGTTTGGTTGAATAAAAGAATAATTTTATATTTGATTCAATTGATTTTTATTCTGATTCATTTATAGTATTTAATTTAATTATATTTCTTCATTCACTTCTCAAATGAGTTATGATGAACATAATGAGCCTCAATTCTTAATAGTTTAATTATAATAACTAAAATACCTTATCAATCAACAGATTATATTTGAGTGAATCGCCACTCACTCGCATATGATTTGATTGCAAATTCCGCATCATTGGATTATATAGACGACATCCCATGGCAAAATGGTCTAGTGGCGCCTATACTATAGTCCAATGTACTATATTGTGCAGCAGACGCTACATGTGTCGTAAAGTGACGATGAAGCCTCCGGGATGTGGAGGAAATTGGGCGGATTTGGTTGGAGCAATGGGCCATGCTGATACTGTGACTGGGTATCGACTATTGCTACTGATCTCTCTACTCTTGGTGTGGTATTGCTGTATCGTATTAGGTATATATACAACCTAGTGTACGTGTGTATTTGGATATATATTACGTTTACCCGTTGATATTCAGCTGACTTGCTCTCACGCCCGCACTTGTAGACATCAGACATATATATTGATATATACACATTGAGACGTGTTCAGACATGTATAGAGAGGTATAGGCTTCTATATCATCAATGCTGGTTTATGAACATGAATCTTTCTGCTTCAACGCCAGACACCCAACATCCGGTCATGACAAATATACATTTTAATTCAAGGTTATCATACTGAAGTACGTATTCAGTTGATAGAAGTGTCCAGAAATTTACATGATTCAATATCGATATCAATTATTAGATTCAGGATTTTATCATCATATCGAAATATTTTCCCCTCAAGTTTTATCACGTATATCTCCGGATCTAATTCAGCGATTTCGATCTATAACCAGTGAATCTTGACAGAAAAACGATGAGTAATCGAATGGCAATGAGGAAAAAAATATAAATTACGATATAGTACTACCAAAACATGAAATAAAATAATATCACACATCTGTATTTTCGCTACCCCTAGAATAATTCTTCATAAGCAGAAAATTAAATTAATCTTCAATTGTAACCAATCCGAAAATTCATTCTCTGCATAAGAATACTAAATTAATATCAATTCATATCCCTCTGCTAAAATTAATATCACCATTATTAATCATCTAGAAGATAAGCTCCAACGTAGACCAACATTATGGTCCAATATTGAATGACGTGCATTGGCAGTTTGCCTTCACCCGTACTGTAAGTACAGCAACAGCATACATAGATAATACGAGGTATATAAACGTTGGGTTGTGCATTAGTGGTGCTATTGTGCAAGCTCTGGTGTGCGTCAACCCACTCTCTCCCTCACCCACACCATCTACTCTTAGAATCTACATATATATATATATATTATTATTATTCTCTACTCGCTGACATCAGTCGGTCAGCGTTTCTACTCTACTACACCACTCATCATAGCACTAGATGACTCTATGCCTATATGTAAACTGTGGGTAATGAGTTCGTCAACCCCGTAATAACGTTTGCCGCCATCACTTGCACTTAGGCGCGAGGCCTACACAACAGTGACTAGCTGACGGGTTATGCTATTTCAGTTGAATCCATCGGTTTATCTGTCTCAAATGCCAATCCACATTCTCGTTCACCCTCTTGCTCTCGAGATTGTCCACTTCCTCTGCTTGTACATCCCTTCAAGACCCAATGCAAATGGCTCTCGATTATTGTAGTTATTATAGCACGTTGAGCATCCACCTTGTACCTATGTGTGTGTGTGTTCATGCGCGTGGTGAATCGAATGTAAATCTAATCCATCGAATTGTCATTGTTTGATAAGCTAATTATTCGATGAAATTGTCGTGAAAAATTTTTATTCATGTGTATTGATTCAAATTCACCATTCTCCATATTTCTATCTCAACTAACAAATTGTCCATTGATAAAAATAAAAACAGTTGGAGAAAAATGAATTACTGTTAAAATAACCACCAACAATATAAACATGAATATAAAAATGCCTCCAGTGCAGCATTGACACTTTGCAATAATTAAATCAAATGATGCATCATTGCAGGTTTAAAATTTCCAAACTAACACATACATCCATAATCTACTAACATTATTTATTACCCTAATTTCTCACTCTTCGCACCGCAAGTGAACGTGATAATTATTCTGCCGCGCTGGCACATCACTCTGACATATAATGCACACATTCCCCCAAGGGCATTTTCATACATACCCATGTAATGACAATATTCACATATATCCAAAGTATTATATATAATTCTATATGTGTCTAGGTTGTATATCATCAATACAAATATACTTATACATGGAAAACAAAACATATTCATACACATTGATAGTCATTGCGCGTATATTGAGGCAGGGGAACAAAACGAGAGTGCGTAATATTACCGAGACAGCAGGTCGATTCCTGCATCAGTCGACGTCACTGACATAATGTTTAGGATGGCTTGTCGCAATATGTTAACGTGGAACCTACGCAAATCGCTACGTCATACTGACTATGATTATTATACATATGTATATATGTATCGCATGACCAACTAAATACACTACGACATATATTGTCTCGTCATCGCTCTCTCTCTCTCTTAGTTGAACTTCTCATTACTAATATCCATATACAGTATTATTTGTCGCACTTCCTCTCTCACATACAGATACATACGCACACACACACACACACACACACACACAGGTCTGTCGCTATTTTCATTGCCTCGCATTCTCTATTATACTATAATAGTACAGTGAAACTGGGGTCATTGCTGCGCCTGTCAGCGTATGCTAATCATGATAATAGGGCATGTACATTGTGTATAGCAGCAACTTCGGTATGATATTTCGAATAATGTCGATTTGACTCTCGTGCTTTTAGTGTTTATTGGTGTATGTTATATTTATGTTTGTATATATATATATATATTCATATATGGATATGAGTGTGTCTTGTGTTTTTGTATGTGTATGGTAGAATACAGTTTGGATATTGTGGTATGAGCAGTGTTGTAATTATGCACTGTCACTATCGGAAATTGTTGCGAATCGAGATTGATATTCTATACGATATATAACGAGTTGAATGAGAAATATTTTGTGTCTGTGTGTGTGTGTGTGTTTGGTAAAAGGGGTTGGCTTTAGCATTTAACTAATTTTCCGCGTTTCATCAGTTTTCATATTTGTCTGGTGTATATTGGAAAATTATGGATGTATATGAATTAGCTTTGTTTATAGCTGGTTTCATTTTAAAGCTTTATAAGTGTATGATGGAACTCTTGTTAAAATTCTATATTCAATAAATTTGCTTTAGTTTTGGTATATATATTGGAGTTGATTGTATTTCATTTGATTGGAATATTATTATTTGGTGCAATGGAATAAATGTGATAGTGGACAGGAGTATTTTTTTTAATGGACAATTGTTTGGTGGTTGAGTTTTATTTGTTGAATGGGTTAAGCTATTCGAAATAATATTTGTAAATAATGTATGAAATTATATGTTACTATATTTTATTGATATATATTGGGGAATTGAATTGATTCAATGGGATGACATTACGTGAGCGTAACAAATTGATTTTTAAAATAAAATGTATTGAAACATTCACATACCAACTTTTACATTTATTTTTATTTATTTTTATTTGTATTTTTTTTTTTCTTTCACTTTCGCCTCATCCCTAAATTTTCAACGCTGCTTTTTTTTCAATAATGGCCACTTTATCTTTCTCATCTCATTGGAGATCGTATACTGAGAAGTGCTACACGCTTCTACACATAACCAACGAGAGTTGTAAAATTTCAAACCATTTGGATTCTTTTAAAATGTCTCTCGCTACCCTTATTTCGAGCTCGCTTATTGGTTTGAAATAGGGATGAGAAATAAAACGAGAGTGAGATAGAGGGTGGGGAGGGAGTGTTTGTGTCACGACTCAAGGGGAATGTCGAGGCATTAGCGCGTCAAGTTACGAGTAATATTGGTCCCAGGGTGGCACTAGTATCGCCAATCGCTGGCACCAAGCGACATTATAAATTCCAACTCAAATGTAGCGTATTGTAATTTCTCAGTGATATCACTTAATGCAATCTGCGCGTCTAGTCTTTAAAATATTGTCGTTATAATTTTCATTCTTTTATTCTTTCTTTTTTATTCTTCAATGTATTTGTTCGCAATGATTCATTACAAGTTTACATTTTTTTTTTTTTTTAATAACATATCTTGACAATTTAAAAATAATTAATCCAATAATTAAATAACGAATAAATGAAGATTGATTCATTGTAGATATTATTATTTCTATGACAAATATTTTAGATATTAATAATTAAGCAATATGAATTTGTATTTAATTATTGAGAGATTAAATATTCAACATACTGAATTTATACAGTTCCATAATTGATTTTCAATATTGGAAATAAATGATTTGTGTTTGAGGAAGAAAATCTACAAATTTCAATACCGCAACAGTATTGGATAAAATATGTTACAGATATCAGCATTTCAATATAGACAAGAAAAATAAATGCACCATGCGTAATTAAACTGAAAAATTCATTTTTCAACGAATCTATATTAAAAGAAAAATAAAATATCAAACCATGTAAATGCACTTCACTTTACTAAACTCGTCTCTCAGTATACAGCAATTAATCTGAATTAAACCTTTATAAATATATAATTGTAAAGCAATTTACTTCTCTCTCTCTCTCTCAATCTCTAGACGCAATTGTAATTGAATGAGTTATTTCATTGCATATGTTTTGATATACCATACTACCGTAGTACACTATTCTCCCTTATTCAACTTGAAAATTTCCCATACTCCATTCACATAGGCTAATTGAATACAGGCAACGAGCTATTGACTCAACCGCATAGCTTATTACGCTGCTTCAACAGTGAGCAGCCATCACTCTCTCATACGCTCCCTTCAAATTTTCAACTATATCCTCTATATATATCCACAAATATACGGTCATTGAAATATATAAAAAACTGAATACCCAAACACACATACTGCACCGAATAATCATCAACGAAGCCCTTAAACTCGCAACAAACTTACCAACATGAATTAAAAATTGAAATGTTGGAAAAAAAAAAAAAATATAGAAAAAATATTTTTTTCCTCCATATTAAAATAACAAACAAGAGATAAATACTTCTGCAGTCGGTGGCAATACTGGATTTACACAACGTAATATAGCTACTCTTCCTTATTCTCATGAGCAAAAAGAAAAAAAAAAATAAATGAATACATAAAAAAAAACGGAGCAAAAAAAAAATATATAAATACCCTGGAGCGCAAGCGAAAAAATAAGCTCTTAAAGAGCCCTGATGAATTTTAAATCAGGCACGCATTGAAATCGGGGAAAAAACGTCTCCATTGCCCTGGAGGACTTTTAAGATCTCCACCTTCATCCCACCCCCATACACAACGCGGTATCCCACCTATACCTATATTATTATCTACATATATATATATATATTTTTTTTCTCTTCAACTTCTGTTCATCTTACTATTCTTTCCAAGTGCCTATACCTTTGAGTTACCATCTCGGTTAATAATACATAGGCACTAATACCCTGATCACATATTCTCGGGGATGAAAAGCAAATCTTGCGCTTCGGGCGGGTTATAAGGAGCACATTAATTCCATTAGAAAGACGTTCGTTCGTTCATTTTTTTTTTTTTCTTCTTTCTCTTCCTATTTTTTCGTTCATTCTTTTTTTTTTTTTCTTATAACATCAGGGTGAATCATGTATACGCACCACCCGTTCGTATAAACGTTGAAGCGAACTGAACGCTTGTGTCCCAACGTCTTTGCTCTGATACTTCGCTTTCTATTCGTCTGTTCAATCTTCAAATTGTGATGGGAACGTATCTTAAGCCGTGTTTCTTGCTCCACACAGTTACACTACATTATCTACATTTAAAATATATGAATATGAGTTTCGTAATATATATTTTTTTTTTTTTTTAGCTTATTTATTTTTCTTTTGGGCCTTTCATTCATTTTTACGCTCTTTTGAACAATCTCTCATCGAGACATATCGCAACATTTTGTCTATCATTTGGTAATCGGTGATCTCAATCGTATATACATAGATTTTTATATGTATATAAGGGATGATGAAAATAAAAGAAATGAGATCTAGATATCTACCTGTCCTATCCTGTCGTTCATACTATTCAATTTTGTGTGTGTGTGTGTGGAGATCGCAGGTCCTATTGAAATAAAATCGGATAAAATAAAACTCACATGATGCCAATGTGTTCTATTGAATTTTAAAAACTCAAAGTGAGCAATTGTATTTTATTCAAGTGGATTATTATTTTATCATTGTATTATTTTCAACGGGAAATGAAAGTTGAAGTAAATAAAAAAATTGTATGTGATAAATTTGTAAATTTTGTGAATTGAAATGAATTGTATGTGATATTTTTATTTTTTTTTTATTTAACATATTTCATTCGTGAATTTGGAAGAAAAAAAATTGAATGATTGATGAAATGTGATTTTGTTTTCATCATGTGTGTTGATATATACGAGTTATAGCAGTCGCAATGACGTTAAATAAACGACACAAGACCTTTGCATCTCGTCATATCTGTCTCATGGGCTGCTACCATATATAAATGCTCAAGTGAAGAGACATGTGAGTTTTGGTATTATTAAATTTTCCAATGCCTCATACCTCACTATGTATGTTGAATATATGCACGTGTCATTTTTCACGTCCTTTCGTTCTTGTTGAAATATTTTATATATAGTAACCGTACACAGTACTGTACTTTCTTTTTTCATTTTGGTATATATGTATGTATGTATATTATATAAATATATAGGAGGGTCGTAAAGGGAAGTGAAACAGAAGAATATAAGTCGGTTGGCTTTTGCAATAACTCCGCACAGTCGAGCAATAAGTCAGAGCTCGTGTTGGTAAAAAATAGAGGGAAAACAACAAAAAAAAGAAATAGCACACAAAAATATACAGCAAAAGGGACAGAATATAAAATAAGTTTGTATAGACTGAAGAAAATTGACAAAGTCAAATTACAAATAAAATAACAATTGATATTTATATACATGGCAAACAAGTATAATAATATTTTATTTAAGAATTAAAAATACATTCACATAATTAATTGAAAAAAATATTTATCCTCTAGTGATTATATATGACAAATAAATGCACCAATAATTATCATTTTCATTATAACAATATTTTTATCTTGAGAAGTTTAAATATGATACTTTTATTCCCAAGTAAAGAATTTTTATAAAAATACAAAATTAATTATGAATGATAAAAAAAATATATAATTACTTACGATTGAAGAATATTTTATTTTTCCATTCAAATATTGTTACAGTAAGTGATGCAAAAGACAAAAAAATTCTCTCGTGTCGATATTCAACAAAATTGTGTGGGCACCCCTTGGGGAAATCGTTCTAAACCTTTTAAATTGTAAACCCCTAGAAAAAAAAAAAGTTCTACTTCTCCAACTCGTGTTCTATATATTTCTTTTTTTTTTTTTTTCACTACTCTATTGCCGTTTCTCTTTTTCTGTCACTCGTGTATAAATATATATATATATATAGCAAAGCGCAAAGCCATTCGCGTATACACCCTGAGCATATATATATAAATGCATGGTATAGTAGTTATATACGCATGCGATCGTTGGGCACAACGGAGGGACATAAATACACCGACAGCGGAAAAGGGAATCTGTTTAAAATATGTTCGTAGCGTTCCGCCATGGTCGTTTGCCACGGGGAATAGCTAAATGCTTTTTGCGAGAGGGCATTTAAATCTTTTACCTTTCAAGCTGGCCCACTCGACGCCACCCACTGTTATACTCTCACGATTCACTTCATTCCTTCATCACTCTCCCCCCTCTTCACATTGTTTCCTTTTCTTTTTTTTATCTCAAATATTTTTTTCCCAAATTCATAACCTCGTTAAATAAAAATATAAATCGAATGAGATAATTAAATAGTATCAATACAATCCTTTAACAAAACGAGTTATCGAAGATATAGAATTAAATTTTTATTCTATAATATTTCACAAACGAATTTTTTTCATTTTTGTCAATAATAAAATTTTATACAACTGTCAGATGAATATAAAAAGTTGAAGGATATATTGTTGCATATATTTATCGTTCCTTTGTCATAAATAAGTAGAGAAAAATAAACACACACAATTATTGTATGAAAATGTTATCAGCACAATATTTTCCAAATAATAATTCTTCTTCAATAATATTCTTTCGTTTATTTGAAATAAACGATTTTTTTATTCACCATCAAAAATCCACTATATATATATATAATAAAAACAACCTCAATATATACAGTGCAATTGTGCAAACAAATACAAACTAAAAATCCAACAGCAAACACACATGTCTTCTGTTCATCGATTTGTTTGATATCAATTTCCTTCTTCCAAGTCTCACAAACTCAAGATGAAGTAACATAGTCAAGTGTGTCTGCAAATATTCAATCGTACGTACCGTCTTTGTACACTCAATGACTTTCATCCATATATAGAAAATTTTCCAGTGGTTTTTATCAAGATTGGCCTGAGATCCCATAGGAAATGGATATGTACCTAGTGATGCCACTCTATCTTTTCCGGGTTGAAAGAAAGAACACATCCACACACATTCATATATATATATATATTGCCAATCGATTTTTTCACAACTGACCACCAACCCCCTTTTTATATCATCCTCTGCCCTCATACACTGTCAATAAAAATAAATTTCTTATATAGATCCAAAACCAATCTCTATCAGATTGCAATACACATTTTTGTTGATTCTTTCCATTGTCAATATATATGTCTTCACGATTGTATTTATATATTAATATATATGTATGTGTGTATCTGTTTTATTCATTATCCACAATAATAATCACAACACTATTATATAGAATGATGTTGATTAGTGGTGTTTGAATCTATGATCTTTCTAGTGTCATACACCAAACAGTTATCACGATTTCTTTGATCCTATGACTCTCTAGAGTATCACTCCCTGTTCTCTCACACTATTGTAAGTAAATCGATCACTTGCATGAGAGTGTGTAAATGAAAGAACTCAAGAGAACATATATATATATATTTTATTTTTTTATATAGAAATGTATGTATAGATTTCCCCCCTAAATACAATATTCAGTTGATTTCACCCTTGGATCTTCGCACTGGTCTTCTCTCACTCTGGATTCTTGCCATCATCCCTGGTTGGACTTTTATGGCACATAAATATCAAGAGCTCCATGACAACCCTGTACCCGTTGTATTATCGGTGATGCTTGTGGCAAGATAGAAATGCCAGTATGAGTGGGTGAGATGAAGAGAGAGAGTGAATTATATTTTACCAGTCAGTTTCGATACATGTGTGAGAATATTACTATCTAAAATTGTCTCTTGAATTAATTCTCAGTATATAAATTAAATTATGAGAATTTTTTTTTCTGCATACTTAACATCTAAAAATTACCAATGAACAAATTAATCTATTACATTTATATATTAAATGGGAACAAAATGTATTGGATATTTTATTATATTTTAACAATTGACAGAAAAACAATTATTTCAATCTATAAAAGAAGTAGAAAAAAAAAATTATTCTGTATTAAATAATCAAACAAATATAATTTCACTATAATTTAATGTCGTTCAATTGTCTTGGAATGCCCGGTTTAGTTGGAAGACATTAGGATCTATTCAACAAATAAATAAACAGACAAAAACGTTGAGGAAATAATAGCAGCACTTTTCATTCTTCCTTTACTCTTTCACACAGTGTCATATACGTGTGTGTTCAAAGACAACGCGATTCAGTTGAATAAGAAAATTCACTGAGAATCAACGCGGGAGATCGCATATTGTCAGGTCATCAATTTTTTTTTTTTCTCCTTTACTCTTCATAGATATTTCTTCTTTTTCAGTTTCCATCTTTACTTCTTTTCTTTTTCGGACCATCTCTATGGCTTCAAGTTCTTCAAGTATATCTTCCTCTTCCTTCCATTCTATCTCTCACATATATATATATATATATAATTTTCTTCTTGTATGGTTCCAATAAAATGGGAACCACTCGCAGCTTTTGTGTTCAGATACAGTGGCAGTGTGTTGGGATATACAGAAGGGGAAAGCGCTAGTGGTTGTTATCGGCCATCAGGTTTTATATCCAGGCAGTTTGAGGGAGAAGCAAAAGAAAAAGAGAAAGAGAGAATGTGGGTGAAAAAGAAAGAGTGATAGAGTGAGTCCAAACGATAGTGAGGATAGCGCGTGTTTCACAAAGATTCTATGAAGATTGCACAGGATTTTATTACGGGAGAAACGTCGGTTAATAAAAATGAATACGCGCCTGAAGCAGGGAGACAAGAGACCGAAATCATTTTCTTTCTTGTTCTTTTTTTTTTTTATTTTTTGTGTATGCGCTATTCATTTCTCGCGCGATAGAACGATATACTGTTGGTGAAAAGAGGCATCAACACGAGAGGATGGTGAATGACAGTTTGAGAGGGATGAATGAGGTGCGGTCGATTTAAAATTGACAATTTCATGTCGAACTGTAAATTTTTCTAAGACACTTTCTCTTGCTCATTGTTCGATGTCATTAATTATTTTTACTTTTATATTAATTTTTATTGTTTTATCATTGAGTGGAAATACATTTATCTATATGTATTTATTTATTAATGTATTTTCTATGGCGCCTAGATAATAATTATAATTATATAAATAAGTTTTTATGTGTTTGAGAAGTTGGAAGGGAATTTGTCAATGATTATTAGGGTGAATAAAAATATGAACAGATAGAGTTATATGTTTAATGATTATTATTCAATTGAGGAATATAATAGAAACGATTGAAGTACGTGGGGGCAAATGTTTATAAATGTTGTGAGGTATGTGTATAGCTGCAAATTATTTCTCGGTCTGCGAGTAAGCGATACATCGAATCATGGTCAATAAGACAGGCTGTTTAAAATTCTTCAGACGGAAAATCCAATGAAATGTGGCGCGGCGCCACGTGTGCCCATACTAACCACTACAGCATCAATATGCAGCGATAACACAAAAGAATTAACATAAAAAAAAATAAAATGTGGTTTTTTCAACATTCATTTAATCATTGCGTTGAGAAAAAAAAATCGTTTCAAATTTTAATTTTTCAATAAAACAAACATTCAACGTTTTCAATTATTTTTTCAAATAAAACTTTCCAATTAATTCTCAACACTATGAATTAATTTGTTTCTATTGTTAATTATTTACACATGCATTTATTTTATACCAATATCAATTTTCTCCACAAAATTTGTCCTGAATGAAAAAAAAATTACTGCAATTGAGAACAATAATTTTCATTCGACTTATTCACTTTGTAAAATTTTTATTTACACTCAAATCAAGATAAAAGTCCTCCAATTAATTTTTTATCTATGAATATCCCGTATATACATCAACAATCAATTCATTAGAACATATTTTTTTGAATATCCAACAAAAAAAAAAACGTAGCGGAATGAATTCAACAATAGAAATGTAAAAAAAAAAAGGACTGTGAAGAATTCTCCAATCAATTAAATTCGAACTGCTGGTTTCAATATATATATATAAAAAAAAGAAGCAAAACTCGTGAATAAAAAAATAAAAAAGCGAATATTAGTCAAGCACAATCCATCACTCATGCCAAATTGCGTCGTTATTATAAATTTTTTTTTTCTTCTTTTTTTTATTCTCTTTATTCTTCATACAATCTATCTTGACCCCTTTCATTTTTCCCACGTGTGTGTCTTGCGGAAATAAATCAGTTTGTCCCATCCAAACGAATCAAGCAGCTACCCAAAGGCAAACACTCTTTTCTACACTGTATATATATATATATACATACATATAGACACATACTTAGATACAAATAGTCGTGGTAGGTCGAATGAGGCTCACAAGGATGACGTTAACCGGCAGGACAATGCTACTGACGTATGGCCGATATAATTCAGCCGACAAAGAGTCGCGCTTCCTTCTCTCCTCTAAACTTTGTCTCACGCCTGACAAAAGAAAACGTTTTATCCTCCCTCATCTGCACCTTTAATATATATATATATATATTCATTCTCCTTTTTCCTTTTTAACTCCATTCACATCTTTTCCTTTCTATTATATATCATCTCTATATAACTTCACCTCAAAACAATTCGTCACAGGACAGTTCCAAGTTTTGGAAATATTGTACCAACCGACTGAAGGCGCGTGTCTCAATATTTCTTTTTGTATAACAAAATAATACAACAGTATACCTCTCACATTTATACTTTTCACAGTTTAAAATTCCAAACAATACATATACTTTATGGATAATTTTTACCAAATACATTTAAATGTCAAGGTTGTGAAAAAGAAGAAATAAAATAGGAACCAAAACTTAAATGAAAAATAAGACATTTATGTATACCTAAATTGTTTCATTGGCATATCCATTATCTCTTCCGGTTGCCAAATGTTCAGACAATGCAGGAAGCAATTTTATGGCCGATTGGATCAGCTTCACCGTGGTATAGTTTGTATAACCAAAATCTAAGTATTCGAATCTGCAGTGAGAAAGTAAGAGAAAAAGAAGAAAAAAAAACAGAAACACAAAAATAAAATTGTCTACCTGTATATTTATATATACATGTTTCTTTTTTTATCTCTTACTCTCGCCCTCAACCTTTCTTTCTCTTAACACAATGTCTTTGATGAGCCGCGCGCTTTGCTGATCCCAAGATGTCTCATTTCAACGACACACTACCTCATCACAAACTTCTGTCGGCGACAAACAAACAAATTTTCTTATTTTAACTTTTTTTTTTCTCTATAGTCAAGCAATAACTCTCACACTATTGTCATTACTATCTTTCACTCTAACCAATGATGAATCAATGTTTGGAATAATTTATTACTCATTGTCCACATTGAGGAAAGAGTTCACGTGTATTTAATTTAAGATATGATGATGATAAATAAATAACCATATTAGGATACTAGCGAATAAATATTAATTTACAATAACTATACATTGCAATAGCGCTATATTCAAACTAGATTTATTAACAATTAATAAATAATTAGTTGAGTCTAAAGCATATTAATAATTATTGAATTAATTTTAATACAAGTGTATCATTTACTGACAAAACAATTTGTATTCACTTGAATTCAAATGAATTTTTTTTATTATACAATAAAAAATTTGTCATTGTTGGATTGACAAGATATTTCTTCACTCATGTATATATTTATTTACCACCCCACTAAACTCTTCTCTCAATGCAGTAGATATGTAGTAAAAGATAAAAATACAAAGACAAAAAATTTTAGATAAAACTAAACGCAATATTCCACGAAGTATTTACACCTGGCACTTTCAGTTTATATCGTGATGGTAAGTTGGAAAAAAAAAAACTATGAATGCTCCTACATACGTCTGCGATTATATACACACGATGACGATACCTATATACCTATACAAAGTAACGATTAACGAACAAATAGCTGCGTCAGTAATTACCAGTAATTGTAATAATTGTAGTACACTAGCCAGTACTCTATCTCCTCCTTCTTCACAGAGGCTTTACAGGTTCTTGTAAGGCTTCCGTGACGATTCTTTCCTATATGCCACGATGACAGGGCACACAACAGAGAATGAGATAAAGAGAAAACGAGGGATGTTGGCAACAACGGAATGAATACCATGTGTCCATCTAGTGGGAAATCCATTGTGCACCCTCTTTTCTTTTTCTTCTTCACATCAAACACTTGGTGCTGAATTATGTCCACCATAATATATTATACATTTTTATTTTTAAACCCCTCTTACATTTTATTTTATCATTTTTAACATTATCAACTACTGCGGTTTAGATTCTTCTTCCTCTGTCATTTAAATAATTCACCATGAGGGTGTTCTCGATCTTTAATTTTTTTTTTTTCACCATTTATTTTATATTCTTGGAAAGATGACAATTGTAATCATATACAGAGTCGTGAGAAAATTCGAGCGTGTTTGCAAGTATATAATCATGTATCGAATTGTTCGCACTCCATCTGACACTACAATATTCATTTAACCTGTTTTATTTGTTTTTTTTTTTAAGTATATGCAAGATGTACCCGGCCTATATGAAGTCTTTGTTCCCTTGTTATGAGACTTCCTTTTCCAAAGATATTCCCACGTTTTTCACTATATTATAAGCCTTTCAGTATATATCTTCTGTTTGTATACCCTAAATGATTCATCGCGTGATTCATCGTAGAAAATTTTGGAAATAGATGTGTATGTATCTAACGTCTGTTGTGAATGATTAAAGGTGTATATAAATGTATTTTATTTTTTTTTTTTTCTTCGTGATACAAATGTGGTGATAAAATATTATAATTTTTTGAGATCAGTTGATAGCAACATTTCTCACAAGTTGACATGTCTTTATATTACAAAAGAAGATAAGAGAATATAAAAATAAAAAAATCACAATCATTTTACTATAAACTCACGCATCATTTATATACATTTTATTTGTATATAAATAAATAATTTATTCCACGCTTTATAATAGTTAGTTAGTTGATATTGTATATTGGTTCACTACTCGCGTGACTTCGATACATATGTGTATCCATTTTACATAACAATAGAGTATGTCTTGGATCATTGAATTCAGGGTCTTTAGTCACACTCACAATTTTTTTTTTTTTTTTTTTAACCTTTTATATTCTTGGCTTTTTCTCATCAAGAGGAAAAAAAAAAAAAAAAATAATAGATACACTGAAATAAATTTAACCCGCATCTTCTTCAACATGAATTCATCACGAATTTTTGCATAATTTTACTCAGTAGTAATATATAATGATGCATTTATATTGAGAAAAGGAAAAGAAAGAAGGGGGACAGTAAAATATGTTGAAGGCACTTGATCGTTACTGCAGTTCAGAGTGAACCGCAGCAATCGAACTGTAACATAAATACTATTTGGCTACCAAATACATTATCTGTATATGCACAATATATATTTATTTTTATTTATATATGTATTTAGGTGATGAAGAAATAATATTGAGATATATGAATATAGAAGAGTTTTTATATTTAATATCACTACGTTTAGATATTTGTGGACTTACATGACTTCAGGGAAGATTTTTTTTTCTATTCGATATAAAGATTTATTTATAACACAAAAAAATAATTTTGTTGCGTATATTTGTGTGAATTAATTGCTGATTGTATTAATTTATTTGTTCATTGGCTTTAAATACAATTTGAGATATTGACTGAATTAAAAAGAACATTTCCATTATTTGGTTTTTTAAGCTATTGATAAATAAACAATTTTTTCCACTACATAAATATTTTCACACGTTTTTTCTATACCTGAACACAATAAATAATTGGTTCAGTGTTCACACAACCCACCCTTACAATAATAAATAATAAAATAAACCAAAAAAATTGTTATAAAAAATTCACTTCACATATATAATTAAAATACTATTGTAAAATAAGAACATAAAAAATCCAAGCAACATTCAACATTAAAATGAAACATTATCCATATGTATAAAATATCGCGAATGTCATTATCACTTTAAAACCAGTTTTCTATACCACCATTCACGACACCATTAACCACTCATTCATATACAAATACATTCATCTATAAATTCATATCTAAACCTATCAAAAACATAATGTGAAATTGACTTCTCAACACATATAAAACACTCGTCACAAAAAAAAAAAAAAATGAAAAAGAAATAGGAACATATAAAAATTGAGATAATAAAAATGTTCAAATATATTTTTTAACACCACAATGTCGATACATTTGACTTCGTAGAATAATCGTAACAATATTCGAAATGCTCTATTGTTGTGTACCTGAACGAAGACCTCACCTGTAGACACCCATTTTAATTTTATTATTATCTCTATTTTTTATTTTCATTTTATTTTTTTTTTTTTTCTTCAATGTTACGACGACAACCGATGTATTCTGGTTACAATGGATGTTTGGTCATAGCTCCTAAGAATTTTACAACCATGAACAAGCCGCGACAGTTCTTTTTAAAATGGCCATATACATATACATTCATTTTAAAAGCCCTTAAATGTACTCAAAGCGTTTCAGGGTTGCATAAAAAGTGGCACAAAGTCAGTGCGACGATGGTTATACAGAAAACTTGGTGCTAAAGTACCCTTGAGTATATATAGGAAAGGGCGGGGTGCCTGCTGTGGACTGTGAGGAAAGAAAAAAAAAAAGGCGGAACAGGAAGAAAGAGAAGCGTCAATGTGTATATCCGATGCTTTTACGATTTTTATATTAACCGTTGCGAAAGACGGTTAGTTTGTGTATATATATATTCGTGTGCGAGTTGTGACCGGCACACTCTGTGGATTATCGGCTTTGATTCTCTCATCACACAGCCAGGTAAAAGTTTAGTGTTGTGTGATGACCACCCACCTTTAAACTTTTTCAAGAGCCCGTTATGGATAAAATCATTTTACCTATTTGTATACATATAGTTAAACTTTCTCTTTCGTTTATTATCGATGCGGAAAATATGCATTACTAATTTCTGCATCCGTTCTTCTAAACAGATTTTGCACGCGATGCTTTATCGAGTATATATATATATATATATATATAGTGTTCACATGAAGGCTGTAACTGGGTTCAAGGTCTGGTTGTTAATAACTTTAATAGTCCCCATATATTTTGAACGCATGAAAAAAGAAACAGTTGATTCAGCAGAAATTAAAAATGAATGAACGCATTTTTAATAAAAAATATCTCTGATTGTATCCACAAATCACCCAGATAATAAAAACAATAAATTATCCCAAAATAAAATAATAATTAATTCCTCTCAATTCTAAATCAAATATAAAAATTCATCTTCACAATATTATCTTCTTCAAATCAAATTATTTCTATTTCTGTATATAACTTTATATCAACCACCAACTAAATAATCTATAAAAAAGAAAGAAACAAAAAAAAAATAATAATTTTCCATCTCTTCTTTAACAATCTCAATCGTAAGTGAACACGATCCAACTTGCACGATAAGAGAATGTCACCTGGCATACTCACAACTGCATAAGGAAACGCACTTGCGCGCGTGCTGTGAAGATAAAAGCCGCTACTCTCGCACTGCAATGTGTCTCAGTAGAACGAGACGTCCCACACACAAATACACATACACAAACAACCCAACAAGTATATATAAAATACATATATAAACATATATACCTGATATACGTACAACGTAGCAGAGCAAGCATGTACAAACTCGGTCCAGTATCTTTTCATTCATTGATTCTGTTTCTCTCTTCCTCTCTCCCTCTATCCATATTATCTTTCCTTGTAATACATTGCGTGTAAAAACACGCATTTGCCATATAGGTACCTGGAGCAATTCTTCATTCTCGGCCATGCTCAATCCCCCGCAATCACTTTTATTTGTCTCTCTATTTCTCTCACTATGTTTTTCCCTTACTCTCCTTCACTATTTACATGTACACCTTTATATAAATAATATAAATAAATATAAATATACATATTTTTATCTATTTTTCTGGTTGAATGCGCGTGCGCGCAACTACACAAATACACAGTCAAAGTTTTATATACTTTGTTGAGGTTTCCCGCGTTTTCACTGATCAATGACTTGAGATTGCCTCTCTCGCTGTTGCAAATGTATTTATCGCTCTCACCGTTTGTATATACTTATTTCTATAGGTTTTATATACATAAGCGAAACAACAACATAACGTTGTGACATATACGCGATTACCTTGGACTTATGCATATGAATAAATGTATATATATATATTTTGTTGTGCGCGTTATTATCGATGCGATACAGTTGATCCATCTAACATAAGTCACTTTGTGATTGTCTACATGTGTATATAAACATTTATATATTTATATATATATATTTATTATTGTGTTTATTATTATCCTTGGTAGAGAGAATAATGGAGATAGATATAATGCATAAAGAGAAAGAAGAGGTGAAGAAAAAAAAAATTGTAAAAGAGATGGAGGAAAAATATGCAGTTAGCCTCGGTTCGTTGAAATAGACGATGCATACAGTAAATAGGTTTTAACAAATGACAAGATGAATAATCAGACAATAATATAGTGAACGAATCAATTGTGTTGTTGTTGTTGTGGTGGTTTTATTTTTTTGAATATTAAAAATGTCACATGATAATTTGCATCAAATAAATGAGCAGGTAAATTATTTTGTATACAGTTGTATTTATTTATGAACTATATTGCAACTGTTATTAAAATATATTTATGTTATCGTTAACTTTCTTTTTGATGTGGAATTGATGTGATGATGTAATACAGGTGTAGAAAAGTTATTTGTGTCTGTAGCATATATATATATATATATATATATATATATACATGTATTAGTCAAACAGGGAATATTTTATCATTGTATTGGTGATAATAATCACGATATATTTATTAGACTCAGATATATTTGCGCACGTGCTTGATTAATTTTTCCGCGTTTGGTTCATGTATAATATGCACATGTGAAATTTTAATAAAATAGTATATGATGGTATATAGAAAATTACCGATAATTGTAGCTTTAGTTTTTATGAGTGAAAGTAATTTTCATCAACATTATTAAAGGCGTGTATAAGTTAGTATGGAAATAAAAATAAATCAAAAGAATGTGTTCATATATATATATATATATATGGAAAAATGGGAAAAAATAATAGGGACAGTATTCACATTGTTGTATCAAAAATACAAAATTTTTGAATTTAAAGAAAAGAAAACGATTTAAATATATTGGAATTTGATTTTTATATTGTTGTTTAATATCACAACATTCATAACAATAACTCCTTATATTCGCTAATTTTTTCATCTCCTTATATTAGTGTCACACCACCATGAATTAAATTATTTCAACAGTGATCTTCAATATTATTAATTAGTATTATTAAATAATTAAATACATTCAACCCCTGAATTTTGTTTTTTCCCATCTTTTTTCCTCTCATGCATCAATTAATTGATCGATGAATAAATTTCCAAACACGTTTGGACACGTATTTTTATCTCATATAATTCCACCACTATTTTTTTTTTTTCGCCTTCATTTTTTTTTCTTCATTGATGTAAAAATTAATTCAATTGATGTCGTGTAATTGACTGGTCGCAATTGAGGTCATCATTACATACAGGTTGGCTCAACAAACTTGAATATATCCCAAGTGTATACATACAAATACATGAATACATATTCACTACGTAGGTCAGTATAACCTGCGCGTAAAGTGCGTGAAGTGAGTGGCGGTATATAGTGAATAGATCTCACGCACGCGTTTCACATATATGTGAATATATATATATCTTCATATATATGCTCGTAAGATAGCTATTATATATAATATGACGCGAGAACCCGCACGTATTGAGTATATATATGGAAAAACAGCTTTCTCTCTTCCGACGGGTTTTCAGGTGGTGTGCAGTACTGGTGCTCCTACTGCTGCTGCTGCTTCAGCTCTGTCACAGTGTTATATACTCGTGCACATAAGAAACAAAAATATATATATATCTATACGTAAGAAAGATAAACATATACATGAAGTAATACATCGGCGTAACATGAAGAAGAGTCAAAGAGCGTATTTTATACATCAATGTGTTATGTCTGATTTTATATAGCAATCACAATCATCAACTGATCAAATAATCAAAGGCAATAATGTAAAAGAAGAAGAAAATACGAAAATAATTTTATTACTTGAACTTTTGTAACTTATCAGCTTCCTCTTGTCTATTCATTTTCTCTTTAATTTTTTTTTTTTTTCTCTGTGATCAACTGTCATTTACTTTATCAGTTGATCAAACATTAAACATTAAATTAATGACAGGAGATATATTTACAGTTGAATTATTTTCACTGAATTCACAGTAAATAATGTATTGATATGTTAGTGGTGATTTATGTTGTATTGCACATTTGGGAAATTGTATGGGAAACAATTAATTATTTTGAAAACTGTTTGTAATAATGAATATTAATTATTTTATCTCTTGGTGTTTCTCTGTTTTTCTTTTGGTTCTAAGTTGGGTAGGTTGTTAAATAGTGTTTACAGTTAGACTGAAAGCTAACATCTGTTTTGAATGAGAGATTCGTGTTATTCAAAGTTGATTAAGGAACTGGAAAAATTTTCAGTAAATGTGACAGTAGTGAAATAAATTGTATTTAACATTATATATAATTTTAGAAGTTCATTCAATTTTTATTACCAATATTTATAGAATTCATTCATAAACTGTTTAATTATTTTCACTAATAAAATTCTGACGAATCAGGGAAATAAAATTGACATTAGATTTTAATGTCTACCAGCGCTCGATAATTTTAATTATTTTTCAAATAATTATTATGAAAAATTATCTCCTCTTTCACTTCAACTCAAGAATTCGAACGCATTGACAAATAATTTTTGAATAAAATATATTTTTATTCAAGTTTTGTTGAATTGTCCAATGAATATTTTTATCTAATTCATAAATCGTGCAATAATGTTTTTTAAAAATTATCGAAATATTATGCCATCACACTGAGAGTATTTATTTATCATTGATTCATTTTATTGATAACACTGTGAAGAGATAAATTAAAAATATTCTGTATAATACAATATATTAGGATAAAAACATAAATATATATTTTTAAACTTGAATATATTAAATACTATTGATACGATGAAAAAGTTTAAGCTCATTGTAGAAAAGATACATAACACAAGACTGAAAATGGTAAATGCGTCGGGCGCCAGTGTATCGTCGTGTTAATAGCAAATATACACTTGAAACTGTATGTATATGCATACCCACTTTGAGCTAACCAACCCAACCGGAAACTCGTTGGCACGACCTTCGGAACGATGTAACGAGCCATTGCCGGGCTTTTCGGCCGTAATGCAACATATATACTATAGATATATATACACAATTCAGAAGGAGTTTCGCGCGCGCGTTACTCTCGACCATTCAGGCACTCGGCGACTTTAGTAAGAGTTTACGAGCCCAACCGAACACGGGGTTAATTCAATCGAGGACCATAATCCCCGCAATAACCTTGATTATACCCTTCGCGGAAGCAATCGTAGTGTATAGGTATATAAATATATAGAAACGTACATATGTGAATGTATATATACATATAGGGAAACAATTGAATTCTGATGATTAAAAGAATCGTTAAGATATTTTTCTAGAGTGAAAAATAAAACTTATATATTTACAACATTAGTAAAAATTAATGTACATAAATACTTGGAATAATAATATGTAATGTTAAATAATTAATACAAAATATTAATTATGTAATTTATTGATGAAAATTTTTTTTTTTTTAGTTTGTGTTTCAACAAGAATTTTATCTGTGACATGAAAAGATCTGGTCATCAGTTGAGTTCTCGGTTCGTTCACCGCAACGACTACAATACCGCAGGGAGTACGCGCGATTTATTTATTTTATTTTCTTTTATAATATAAAGCGAAAGAGAGTGAGCGCCGTAGCACGCGAGTGAACGACGCGTGTGCGTTTACAATTTAACCAAGCGCGAGGTGGTAAAAGCGACGGAAGAGATCGTTTAGTAAAATAGTTTCTATAAACACGCGTATATACAGATATTTCAAAAATACATATATATACTACTTAGAACAATCATTCACTAAATGTTTAAATAATAGATACTCTTTCACACTAGATATTATTAACAGTTTTTAATGTCACAATAAAATAGATTTGTTTATTATGAAATATATAAATATAAATAGGCATGATTATTTTTGATGTGTTGAAATATTGCATTTTAAATTGAATTGTGAATTTAATTTTCTATTCAAATTTGTCATTTAATTGTAAATAATAACAATAGTGTATATTTCAATGTAATAAATATGAAAAATAGATGTTTCAATTTTTATTTTATTTTTCTTAGCTCATTATTTTTGATAATTAAGAGAAGAAATATTAAATATATTTCATCATTTGACTGAGAATAATCATACGCATACGGTTACAAGCTGTATAACGTTGAATATTTCACAACACGTACGAGTTCAACGTCCATAAGGATATAAACGAGGGATTATTATACGAGTAGAGAAGTGTTTGAATTTATGATACCCATGAAGTTCTATTTACGCAGTATCTTTTTGTCTTGTGTAAAAATTAATATTACTACCCGCCAACATAACAAGCTGGTATATATGATTGGACACCGTGTATCGTTAGCTAGCAGAATATAGTATGATGTAATTTTAGTCAGTGTGCGAAAGTTTAAAAGTTTACCACATTAAAAAAGAAAAAAAGAAAATGGAAAAATGGAGAAGAAAAATAACGTGTGAGAAAGTGCCATTTCATGTTCAATTTTGTTTCAAAAGTCATCTCTCATTTATTCAACACATCACTGTTGCAAAATATATTTTCAATATAGGTCAAATTAAAATATAATATTGCATTCAAAAACTGCAATAAAATAAACACGAATATACTTGCAAAAAATTTTTTATAAGACAAATCACATTTCAATTTAACACGATTTGATAATTATTCGAATTCCAAAATTATTCATACGTGTCATTTATTTTCAACAGTTAACAAACAATTAACAAATTAACATTCATATGGAAACAATAATATGTCAAACCACATTACAATCAAAAGATATCACAAAATCAGTCTCAAATCCCACAATTCATCCCTCAAATTAAAATGCACCATAATCCCCACATCAATAACCAATCTCACCTTAAATCATCCTCCAAAAACCCTCACCAAATCAATATCCCCTCATCTAAACACCATCGAATAATAATCCCATCATTGTTTGCGGAAATTAAGCGACTGAGAAGTTGCCTCTTGGTTTGAAAATTCATTTCCTACATATATATCTGGCGCCAATTTCCCAGACACACTGACGACCATTTCAAAGTGCAACGGTGCGTCACAAAGGGGTTTATCGACGTTAAAAGGGACTACACCATACATACATTCACATTCATCTATACATACATACGCATACAACAAAACAAGCGAGTTAGAATTGGTCCATCGCCCCGAGGCGTTACATTGCACTATCAACTGGATGCATGTAACATAATAACTGTGTCATCTCCCTTTCTCTTTATCTCTATACCCAATTTCTCTCTCTCTCTCTCTCTCTCGCTTACTCTCCACTAAGCTCATTTAACCCACGTATATATACGTATAAATATATTTACCCATACACACATTACAATGTACATGAATACATATCCACCTATAATATTCTTCTCTTTCACATTTCCCTTTCTATCCCTGCGCTCACTCTCGTTTCCATCTACCACACGTCCGTTCTATCTGCCACCGGGTTGATTGGATCCACTTAACGGGGTATATACGCCATGCGACATTACTGCTCTATGGTGTATGTCGAAGTGTGTTGCTCATTGCGCCACTGTAACTTGCGCGTATGTATAACTAACTCTCTCGTTGTATTTTCCTCTCTTCAATTTCCCTTTCACGCACACTCTCACTAATAATAATAATAATAATATATATGCAACTGTATGATATTGTATTTATGTGTAAGTATATAACGTCAACGACATTAAGTGGACGTCTCGCTAAGTAACAAGGGGCCAAACTAATGACTCGAAAGACCCAGATTATTTTATTATCACGTCACCAGTGATTTTTGTATGCTCGTAAAAATTCGAATAAGGGCGCGGTGGCGGTTACACTGTATATATGTATGGTTTGTTTATGTATATATAGTGATATGGTTTGTGTTGTGGAGATACTGCGGTCATCGAGTCGACACGCGTCAATCTTGTATTTATATATAAAATGAAACATGAAAATCAATCGAGAGAAAATGTTCTTTTTTTTCTTTTTTTTTCGTGTTCACTTTATTTATCTATATCTATTTATTTTCTTGTGAATGTGTGTGGGTTGGTGGATGGTCAATGTGGATTTGGTTAGGGTATAGTTATATTTATGCTCATTTTTTTTTTTATTATTTATTTGAATTAGTTCGCGTATGTATGTAGTAAATTTTATTATATGGTCGTTAAATTTTGGAGAGTGATAATGAGAGGATAGATTAATCGTGTTTGTCCGCGCAATACAGGAGTGGTAGCAAATTTTTTTAATGGCAATGGAAGTACAGTAGCTTGATATTCAATATATGAATGGAATTAATTGTTAGTGTTTATCTAATTAGTTAGATAATAACTAAGTAATTGATTGATGTTGGGTAATTAATTTTTTTTTTTAATTAATGATGTTACAAAGAGAACTTTCAAGACCTTACAACCTTACAGAACTTACATGAGTTAAATCTTATGCAATGGGAAATGGATATTTTATTAATTATTGCTGAGAATGAGTGTCGTAGAAAAAAAAGGAAATTTATTTGACAGCATTATTTGTATTGGCAGAATTATGACTTTTAATGTTTATACCCATTATATCTCTAACAACAATAAGATAGCATCTGTAAATATTAAAAATATATTTTCTATGTGAATAATGTCCTATAGAACATCTCACGTAATAAATATAATTATACAAATCATCTACAATATTCATAAAATTTTGTATCCATTATATTTATTTTATCTTAACTGTTGTTAAATCGAATGAATCACAGCCTTGACCACGAAATGTCTGTGAATTAACGATATATATACATATAAACTATACAGTGATTTAACATTTGACGCATTAACAACGCGTAATTCGGTACACGACACGTTCGTTCAACGAAGTATATACATTATCCGTCGTGTCTCGTTGGTTGTCTTACAATGTGATAAGCCAAATGAACGACGGTGACTACAACGTCTCGTCGCAAGAAAACAGCCGCGCAAGAAATCTCACGTGAGAGAGAAAACGAGATAGATTCAAGAGATAGAAAGAGTACGAGAGTCAGTTAATACATATACATATGTGTGTATGTGTGTAATGAAGCTCAATGTTGGAGACTTGAAACGATACGACAACGAGTCACGAAGCGACGTGTTTCTGCAGGCTCTGTTTTTTTTTTTTATTACTATTCTCGCTCTATCTTCATCTATCTATCTATCTCCCCCGCTCTACCTCTCTCATCCCAAGTGTTTCTCTCCACAGCTGTCGCCTGCTAGTTAATATCACTACAAAGGCCGTGACTGTCTATTACACCGATTTTTTTTTTTTTTTTTTTCTTACTTTTAAATTATATTTATCAACTCTTTCTCGTATTGTTTTGTCCCATTTGTTGTATTAAAGAATACATATAGTAAAAGTTCAATAGAAACGTTTCCGCAACGTGAATATAAAAAATGAATAAAAAAATTTAAAAAAAAGAAACTTTGTGCATATATAAATAGTGAATTGAAATAAATAAACGGAAATATTCATTATTCAAATGTATACTTCAATCGATATTCAAAGGCCATTGGATAATTAGACGTGGAGAGAATTGAAGGAAAAAAAGAGGTGAGGCATTAGTGGAAGGAAGATAGAAAAAAAGAAAAAAAAGGTGAATAAAAATAAAACAGAAATAACTGATATTTATAATCGTGAGGCGGTCGACAACTCCAAGATGATTGGCCGCACAATGAATAAAAAATGATTCACTGTGTGATATACATACGATTGGCATCATTATTACCCGGCGATTAATTGGCGTTAATAATGAGGCGCGTGAATAATTCATTAGTGATGAAAGAAAATAAAGAAGTAGAGAAAAAAAAAAAAGAAAAAAGAATTGAATAATAAAGGGAATGAATTTATACGCATCAGTATTAATTTTATGTGTATACATTCGTATATACACGTGGATCCACAAGCACCTCATGAATTCAAGACGGGTTTTAATCTTGGTTCCAAACATAATTCAGATAACGGCAATCAAACGAGCGCCATTCTTAGCCACTTTAGAAATACATAAATCAATGTTACATGTTTGTATTTATATGTATATTTTATATATGTGTGGGACGCTCGCGAACGAATCGATTGGATAGATTGCCGTTGGCGTGTATGTAAGTATATACGTAGAACTGTGGCGGATACTTATATTACGTATATATAAAATGTAATTAAAATTGTTAATCGCACGTGGATAAACGGAACATTAATAATTTTTGATGCTACTGCGAATTTTAATTGTGCAAAAACGACGATTGTAACGTTAATAGAAATGTTTAATTGGCGTTGATGTATTTCGTACTGTTTAAAAATAATATTCAGGTAAAATAGTTTTGAATTTAATTTACTATAATTATGTATATTGTGAAAAAAAAAAAAAAAAATCATATTGTATTTTTCTTTTACACAAACATTTGTTTTTATTTTCTGGATAATTTTATTTTCTCCTTTTCCGCAGTGCCACCATTTTATCTGTATAACAATGTCATAATTATATATTGTGAAGGGTTGAAAATAGTGGTGTAAGTTAATTTAAGTAAATGAGACAAGCAGATGAGTTTTTCGTTTAATGAAAAGAAAAAAGAAAAAAAAGAAGTGGTAGAAGAAAATTCGTTTAGCATCAGCTGGCTTCTTCAAAGAAAATTCTGTTGCACCCTTTTACTCAATTGTTTCTACCCGTCAATGTTAATATAGATGTATATATATATATTCACAATTAATTAATGCAAAACTTTGATTAATTAAATGTTTAATTTAAAGTCTCAGGTGTTTGGATAAAATTTGACAATACTATTCTCTCACTTTCTCATTTGCTCTTGTCTTTTTATTTTACTCTCTTCATCACCCTATTCGCCATCTTGACAATATCCTGGGATATTCCAAGGGTTGCTTCAATAATGGGAACATTATCATACACACGACCTACTTATAGGTCCTTCATGTTGGTTATAGGACGACCCAAAATTTGAATCCCTGTTAGTCTCAGGTGTCTCGACGTATTGTGAACCAACGTGAATAGTTGACGGCTGCAAACTATTATACACTCTGATGCGGTTCAATTTTGTATATATATATATATATATATAGAATATACATATATAAATGCAGATATACACAAGGTTGGATGGTTTCATTATGGGTAATGTGGATGAATAGCAATTCGCAACACATATTATATATTCTTAATGTCGTGCAAATTAATTCAAACGACTGTGGTGGAATGAAATATTTATTTCACTGTGGTGCTATTCGTGCGTGTAATAGAGTTTTAAATTAATAAATACAGGGGAAGGAGTATTGTTAAATCAAAAATAATTATATTTTTGAACATTATGAACTTTAATCGAGAATGGAGAATTTTATTGTAGTCGTATAGGCATATTCTTGATTTAAAAAAATATATATATTGTTGAGATAAAAATGTTTTTCTATTGATGTGATATTGAGTTCTTATTTTTCATTAATAGTAGAGTTAAAATAAGTAAAGTTCTGTTTATCTTTTATAGAACTGAAACATTGAACGAAATTAAAGACGAATAGTGTTCGATAACATACTACTTACAGTTAACGGCCATATCACGCTGAACACGCCAGTTCTCGTCCGATCACTGAAGCTAAGCAGCATTGAGCGCGGTTAGTACTTGGATGGGTGACCGCTTGGGAACACCGCGTGCCGTTAGCATTTTTTTTTTATTTTTAAATATTCTAAACGTAAATTATAATTCTTCAATCACAATAATATAAATCCCAATAATTATTTTTAGGTTAATATCATTCATCCTATCCAAAACAATAAATCACATCTCCATTATTAATCCTACCCCATTGCTTTTTGGCAATCCTATTTCACTCCAACTTCCATATAAAGATTACAAATCTACGTACAAAAAAAAAATACCATCCATATATACCTATACGATAAATCAGAATTTATTTTTCTTCCACATTTGAAATATACTACTTGAGCAGTATATTTTCACGTTATCATCCCTCGTAGATATAAACGCAGTGCTATCTCTCCAACTCGCTCGTGGTCTTGAGAGTTGCGTGGGAAAGTTTGTTCAATGATTACATATAGATACTCTCAATAACAAAAAAAAAATACATATATATATTTATTCATGTGTGTGTGTGTGTGTAGTGTATTTACGACCAAAGAAAAACTATCACACTGGCAAATATAATTCCGCGTGTTGTTCAAACATATATAATAACATAAAACAAAAAAGGAATTGAAAAAAAAGTTTTAAAGAGCAAATAACATGACTCTCTCGTGTCGAACCAATGAATCGTGAAATCGTTACATAGGCAAAGACGCGCGCAGTGTATTTTATTGCTACGTATTCAACAAGCGAGACAATGCAAAATGGGCGAGTTATATTGCAGAGTACTCCAAGTTTCACAAAGTCAGACACGCGGCGTCTCCTTAACATTATAACGTTTTCAAATCGGAAGGTAAACGCGCTTTGCATATACGATCATTCGACTAACCGTCTTGACGATGAGTATATGTATAGGTATACAGGTACATTTATTCATTATATATGTGTATATACATATAGATGAGACAAAAGGCTATTCCTGACAGTTACTTGACTCGTTGAGGTGAACATTTAATAAGCAAAACCATCAACGATATTTGTATGAATATAATGGAAATAAGATATTACTGAACTAATAATAATTATATTGTTAAACGTTATATGTTTAAGACAAAAAATAATATATAATACATTTTCTAAAATAGGTTTAGTAGAGTTGAGTAATTTTGTAAAATAAATATGTCACATTAATCATAATTGGTAAATTAATAATCAAAGCCTCACGTGAATGAAAAACATTTTTTTTTTTTTTCACTTTAGAAATTTAAAAACATATTTTACTTGTCAAAATCGCCATCCCAACATTTATGAATTAATAGAGGAAGAAATGATGGGCCTTCAATTATCACAAATCAATGTAAATAATAACCCTAAATTGAAATCACTGAAAAGAAAAAAATATTGTTAAAAATTTAATTCGTAAAATTTCCACAATAACTTTTCCATTCTATTAATAATAACTCTGCTCTACTAACAAAAATATAACGTAAAATGAATTGTATAAACGTCCAACTTCCCCAGGTAACTCACTCTCTTACTCGACTCTGCCTTATACACAAACAAATATATAAGTTGCTGATTGTAAAAGAGATCTACCTTCTGAACAGGTAGCGGCAAAAACAGACATGTATATATATATATATATATATATTTATGCATATCTATAAACAAAAGCGGCAATGCAGTCACAGTCGATTACATTACGAAAGTCACGAGTCCAATTGAAACTATATGGTTATATTATATATTATACTTGTGATTCTATCCTGAAAATTGGTTTATTACTTGTCTTATCCATTTCATCCGATAAAACTATAAATTTCCTCATGCAAAAGCAGAATATGCGCATTAAATATGTATTATATATATATATATATATCCACACTCACACATATACTTAAACATTTACATTTACATACAGCTATCAACCGCCATGTGACTCCTTCAAGTTTCTATCATTGCGCAATTGTTCAAACTCTCGCGTGAGTACATGTTTGTCATGAAAGAGAGAAAAGCCACAAATTCATCCGCACAAGAGAACGATTGGCAGTAAATAATAACTACAATAACAATAATTGAACAAGTATTGTACAAAAAATATATATATATACAATAATATATTTACTTGTCTTTTATTCTTTCACAGTGAAACTTGATGAAATTACACGTAAACTGTCAATTTACTCAAGGCTCAATACAGACCTTCGATTGTGAATCTAGATCACCATGAAGGACATAAGTGAAGTTGAGGAAAATTTATTGTCTCTCGTAAAAAATCCTTTTGTTTAAAGTAAAAGCCCTTTTATATATCAATTTAAATACAATCACAAATGAAATATTGTGAAATAATGAAATGAAATGAAATAGCAAAAGAAAAAGGAACTTGTGGAAGTGAATCACAATGAAGAAAAAAAATAAATAAATAAATAAATAATAAAGAAAAAATAGTTCTAGTTTACTGTAGCTATTTTATCATCGTACATTATTGAATTGTAAAATACATTATGCTATTATACCTGGCTGTTGGCAATTGGATGAATCGTAAAATAGTAAAGGTATATATTTCATACCGACATATTTTCTCTTTACCAAGAAACACCAGTGGCAAATGGTGCGATTTGTTTCGATTCTAGGCTTTTATATATATACTCAACTTATGTACAGTTGATCCTCTCACATCCCTGTGTATATATACATATTTATAAATATATATATATATATATACATATATTCTACTTCACAAGTGCGCTTCAATAATATCTGTAATTTAGTTCTCCACCTAATAATTCATGGCGAGAAAATACGCACAAGATTTATTGAAATGACGATAAGATATATTTCCGTAGTGTCCATGTAAGGACAAAGAGGATATATATAAGAATGACAACAACACGTGTGGAAAATGATGATGATTTTCTTTCCTCATTTATTTTTTATTTTGGTTTCTATTTTATTTAATTTTTTTTGTATTTTAATTCATAACAACTTCCTTCCTATTCTTGTTGAAAGTTTTGCATGTTAAAATATATATAGCGTGATTTTGCAGTTTAGTAATTGATTGTTAAAAAATTTATTATTGCTATAAAACCAACCCAAAGAGACCGTGAAATCTGTTGAACATATTGGCGCGTGTGTATGTATGTATATGAATCGCAGGAAGTACTTGAGACGTTATTATATATATATATATATCTTGTTATATTATTTCTGTTGTTGAACTTTCGTTTTCTGCACGATGACGCACGAGTGTATAGGTGAACTGTCGCAACAGGCGAGCGCGCGACCAGTCATTAAATTTATAACAAAATGAGGAAAAGAAAAAAGGAAGAAAAGAATGATAGATAATGATAAATAATGATTCTAAATGATTGACGCTGAAGCAGAGTGTTTGGGAATAAAAAACAATGGTTTAAGGTTTGTAGTTTTATTTATGTGTTATAGAGTTTGATGAATGTAGTATTTAAAATACTGCGCAGAAAGTGACGCGCGTCAAGTGCTATATTGAGGGCCATTGCGCTATTAACCTACTGATCATTTCGTTATCCATGTCGCTATCTTTGATGATTATCTTCAGGTTTGTTCATGTTATATGAATACAGGAGGAACAAAAAAAAAAGAGGAAAAGGTGGAAAGAAGAAAAATAGAGATATAATAATAAATAAATAAATAAATATATAAATGTACTGCGTTGGAGAAAAACGAGGTCATCAGTCGCTTTCATTCCAATCACTTCTTTTAAACGCGCATAATTCTGTGTAAAACAAGACTAAACTTGTCTGTAAATGTCTTCGCATGAAGTTTATCACACTGCATGAGTCGACAAAAATTTTTTTGTTCAGTACTTTGTATTTATTAATAAAAACGAAATTTATTATTAATTGAAAAATCATGTTGGATTAATTAGATGAAATAAATAAAAATATTACTGCAATTTTTGTGTCATCTGTATGATAATTAATTTCTACACATTTTTATTTGATTTTTATTTCCCAATTGTAATAAAAAAATTGTTCAATCAAGCTAGTAAAATATGAAAATTAGATACGCAACTGGTGTTATTGAAGAAACAAGGAATAAAATTTTTTTTTTTTCAAACAACTAAGTGAACTTTTCTGGTATGATGTTCGTGAAAAATTAGTAGCAAACTGAAATTGGGGCCAAGGTTACTATTCATAGGCGTTGCATACCGTGAAATACCTAGACATATACTGCAGTATGTACAGTAGAACAATGAAAATTTATGCAACCCCCCAATGATCGAGCGTTCTACGATGCTGATGATTACTATGATGATGATGATGATGATGGCGATGGTACACTGTTGGATATAATCGTTACGTCGGTTTTTCTGCGTATAAAAATGTTAATTTTCATGATGCGAGGCCATTGTTCCAACTCGTTTAGTATCTCAGAAGAGATGCACCATACATACATACACATACACACACACTCATACATAATAAATACCTTATAATATACCTATTCACACAACTATACAATTGACCTCGAGCATATTTCACTCTTTCGCGGCAACGTTCATGGACACAATTGATCGCGAGTATTTCCGCTTCGTGCACGATAGAAATAAACAAATAGAGAAAAAAATAACGAAGAAAAAAAAAACAAAGAAGAAGATTTTAATGCACCTTTAACCTATTAACAATTAATTCTAATAATTTTCTGCCTCAACAACTTTCAAGAGGTGAACAGTTGCATGTTTGTGATATAAATTAATTTATTTAACTACTGAATAAAATTACAATGTATAAATCGTAATATTTTTCAGGTTTTTTCATCTCTTTATTCAAATCACAAATGACTTTTTATAATTATTCAATTTAAAAGTACAAATCATATCATAATTTAGTCATAAATATCATTCACAATTCTAATTAATATATCAATGAGGCCAAAGTTAAATTTTATGAATAACAAACACGAAATAAATGAATAAATAAAAAAAATATATAATATATAAACAAACTCGTTCGTGGTATACATATCAATTATTATATTATGAATCAATAAATAAAATCAATATAAATTTATTTCATAAATAAACAGAAATATTCAATGGCAAACATGGAATAATATCCATAAATGTACACATAATAAACTTAAAAAATAAATGCAAGTGAAATGTTATATTACATACAAAGTTGATCGGCGTGTAAGGTTAGCAGTTAATATACACGCTTCGTTGCCCAACGCGTCCTCGGTGAATAAACTAATCACCCTGGATGTCGCTGCTAATCGTCGATCAGCTTAAAGGAGTGCAATGGAGTTTGTTCGTTCATGAGAGAGTGAGGCTCACACTCTCGCGTGTGCTACTGCGATTTATTGAGATTCATGTCGGAATCACGATCTACCATCTCTTTATACATACAAACATATATAAGAAGAATAAGAATATATATATATATATATAAAGAGCAACCATTTGAAGTCACAAAGGCAATGGAATATATATCAAAGGAAGAAAATAAACATCTTTGAAAATAATCCAAGGCAAAATTTATGAATTAATAATTAATTTGTTCAATCCTAAGTAATTTATATATTATATATATATTTATTTATCTTAATTTATTCATTTCATTAATTACTGATTAATGATGTTTTTATTTTTTTTTTTATCGTTGAGATTACAAGACTGTTGACCGATTAAATTTTACCTAATTGAACCTAACCATCAGTCATTAGATCGACAAATAGTATGTATGGATAATAAATATTGTGTGTCAGATGTTAATTAAGGCCAAGGAGCAAAAAACACTGATCATATTTTATATATATGTATGTATGTATATATGATAGGGTGTTGCAAGCCATAAGAAATCGATGTACATATACTCCTTCCCCACCAAACAGTTTGTGTATACGTTGTTGTTTTTATGTTATTAGAATTTTTATTTTACAGATATATAAGATAAATATTTCTGAGGGAATAAATAGTTGAATATAAAAATAAATTGCGATATATGAGGGAGCATTTGCTGTAAATCACAAACTATCAGTGTATACTATAATATTCAGTTATTTTATTTATCATTTATATTTTCAATGTTGTTATTCCTTATTTATTTTTTTTTTTTTTTGGTATTGAGATCATAGAATATTTCCTTGCTGTATACTGAATTGGAAATTAGCTATGGCTATTGCAAGTGATCAATTGTTTGATATTAAAACAGTACAGAGGTGTTATTATTTTATTTAATGGTAGTGTGTTTTGTTGTAAAATAATGCGTTATGAATTGAATGAGTGTATTGAGGGTGTGAAATAATAACAGAGAGAATTTATATATCTTGTGAAAGTTCAATGACTTTTTATTTACAGAATTTTTCATTTGCATTTCATTCAAAATATACTGGAATAATTGTACTTTGACAGCGAAGTATTTTGTGCGATCTGTTGAATTGCGCACATGGGAAAATATAAACATGTATATATATATATATATATATATATATATGCAATTGGCAATCGAAGTAGTAGCGCAACAAGAAAAGAAAAAGGAGGGATAGAACATATAGGACGATATAGAAACTTTCAAGCACACACAACTCAACACGATGCAAAATGCCAACAGCTCCACCAGGTGATCTCTGACGCAAGGTCTTTCCCACCTTCATTTAACTCCCGCTTATTTTCATGGCATATTATATATTGGAATACTCATGTGCACACTTGTTATAGGTGTGTGTATACGCATGGTTTTTAGTTTTATCATATTGTCCCTTGAAAAGCAGAGAATATATTTAGAAATGTGGGCGAACATTTAGCAGCAATTTTTATTTTATTACAGTAAAAATGTCACAACTATATTGTTGTTGTATTTTTTTTATATTTTTACCTGCAATTAGTATATGTATTTATTTATTTATAATATATTTAAAATTAGATAGTAAGAGAAAAATGATTAGAATGAAAATTTTGCATGTTGAATTTGGAATTTTAATGAATTGTGAAGAGAAATATTTTATGTGAAATAGAGTATCAATAAAAAGTTTTGATGATACTTTCTCTTAAACTGTTATTTCATGTTTACCGATATAAAATTAAAATATTCACTGAATATTTATAAAATCCGATTTTTCTTCTAATATTAATCCACCACAAATATTATATTTCATATTTATCAATGCCAAATATTTGTCTGTAAGAACAGTTGTTTACGTGCGAAAACCAACATATCACAGGTCGAAAAACCCATATGTATTCATATAAAAGAGAAAAAAAAAAGCAATGTGCACAAGACTTTACCAAAGATAAATCCGAGTAAGTATGAGCAAATGTTAATAGAGAAAATAAATGTGGTGCTATATTCACCGAAAATAATATAAAGAAGTAGGTGCAAAGTATTACCAAAGTTTTCAACTCAACTTTATTCGTCGCGACGTTGGTGGAGTGTGTTAAAGTAAAAAAAAAAAAAAAAAAGAAAATAAAATAGCGACAACGATGAAAGAAAAAATAAAAAAAAATACAGTCACTATCGTCGTCGTCATTTTGAGTTCCTTGACTTCGCGTCGTTGCATTTTTCCGGCATGCCTATTTGACTTGGTAATTCTTTCTACATATATATATATCCATACATTTTTACGTGTGTCTGTATGCGCGCCCGCGCGACGAGGCCTTGTAACCACTCGCGGGCATTCTTTTTTAGTTCACAACCC
The DNA here is from genome assembly GCA_958496275.1 of Zele albiditarsus. Lineage (NCBI taxonomy): Eukaryota > Metazoa > Arthropoda > Insecta > Hymenoptera > Braconidae > Zele > Zele albiditarsus. Next base: position 12,074,459 of record OY292411.1, on the reverse strand, counting down.
GCGCGTTCATATATATACAAATCGCTCTATGCCACAGCGATTAAATAGCCCCAGATTGTTCGCACAAAACCCCACGAATACTTGAACTCTCTTTTTTCTCCCATCCACCTTACCACCAGTCATTTAAAAGAACCCTTAAAAAATGTTTCTTTTCTTTATTCCACCAAATCCCTCCACCTCTTTTCATCATTTTATTTTGTGCATGAATTAAAGAGAAAAAAAAAATTCCTCCACACTAAAAAACCATTTTTCCTTTCCGGACAATTCAAATGTTGAGAGGTCAAAAAACTCTTCCCCTAACTTATAACAAATAAATAAATTGAAGTTGTTTTTATTTTTATTCTCTCTTTTACATTCTCGTTTTGGGAGTTCAAATCGTTGTGAGACAATTGAACCCTCGACGAGGTGAGTAAACGCATGCGGGATATAACAACGTTCGAGACGTTGTGGTAGGTCGTGAACAAAAATGTGTGTGTGTGTATATGTCTTCACCATGTCTTTCTACAACAGACGAAAAGAAAATAAAAAGAAAAAAAAAATCCCCTCATTGGCTAAATCCAAGTGGGAGATATGCGCGATGAGTGTGCGTCATTCTCTTTCGTGTCTTTGGGTAATTTCACACGAGCAACGATCCAAACTTCTTTCACTACTTTTTGTCACATTTGTTTTCACTACTGTCTCTCTGTCATTTGATTTCGTTATACGTGTGTATATGTGAAAGTATTACTACTATATATATATATAAATATAGAACACAAACTTTTATTATATCTATCTCTTTTACTCTATATACATGTACACTTAACTCGTTTATGCGCGAGGAAGTGGAAAATGGTCTCGACAGTATTCCCATTTCTGTGTGCACTGACCTCACTCAAGGTCTTATCTTTCATACATGTATGTTTGGTAAACCAGAACAATACATATATATATATATATATGAACACTCAATTTTTATCCTGCTATTTTCACTCTGTCTTTTAGTGCAATGAACATTTCTATACGCACACTGACTCATTTAACTTGGTTGCATCTAGTTCGCGACGAGTTTATATAATATTGAGTAAGGGAAATGACCGCGTGGAAATTGTGTCGGTCGGGTCGTCGACTTCAGGATATTTGGCAGTATATATATATATATATATATACCATATACAATTCTATATACCAATTCAAGTGAATGACATTTCTTATATGTATTTGTGTTGAATGTGAATTTATGCGACGATTTGATCCATTTCCCAAGTGAATGACTGTCTTCACTTCCGGAATTTCAATTGAATTCGACACTTTTATTTGCGAAATTTATTTTCATGAGAGTGATATCAAGCGGTTAGCTTTATTGAATTCGATTGGTAATATAGATTCAACGTTTGCAATTGAGAAGTCTCATAAAAAGACATTTCAACCGCTTGTCAAAGTGTATTGCCGTCACGTCTCGTCGTGTATGGTTATGTATGTATGTATGTATAAGATGTATTATAGGGATATATATATATATATGGAGCCGTGGGCAACGAGACGTGAGTTCTCCTGTCACTTTTACTGACCTTGATGTCATGAGCATATGCTGTACAGTGAATATATACGTGTACAAACCACGTCACTTTATCTCGCGTGTGATGCGTCTCATCGGGCATCTTTTCTTCTTGTTTTTTTGGGAACATGTGTATGTGTTTGTGTGTATACGGTAAATGCAATTTTTTAGAATGAGTTTTGTAATGGTGTTTGTGCAACGCCCAGTGATCTTATCGTTGTTACTTGTTGGGTATTATGTACAGAGTTGAGGTAATCGAGAAAATTGGTTTACTTGTTTTTTCTCAATTTTGCTTGTTTGTCATTTTCGTTTTTTTTTTTTTTTTTGTTGCAAATAGATTGTTTTTATTTTGGTGCTTTATGTTTTTTTTTGGTATGGTGGTTATTTGGGAGTATTATGAAGGAATTATAATTTTTTTAACATTTTAAATAATGGTATTATGAAAAATAACGTTGTGTAAATGTTCTCCAATTTTATTGTGGAAAATTGTATTTATATCGTATTTTTTACTCAATCATTTCATTGTTTTCTAAATCATTGTGCTTACCATTGTACTTTATAATATAGATGTTCCTTGTGTATTTTGAAAAATGAATATCAATATTGCTAGAAAATAAGTAGTTGGGGGAAAAAAAAAAATATGTATGGAGAAAGTAGAATTACAGAAAATGTTGGAGAATTAGAATGTATTCTTTTTTTTTTTTAATAATGATATTTCTCTGGTATTATTTCTACATAAATATATTTTCACTGTAGCATATATTTGTTGAAAATTGCAATCTATTATGTAGATAAAAATCGATAATTGGTTTGAGCAATATAATACATTAAAAAAGAATTATCCAGATTCGAATTTTCTTCAATTCGAATATTAAACAATACATAGAAATTTATCACTATTATCGATTGGCGCACATACCAATCACCGCTAAGCTTTCTCTCGATTGCATCATTCGCATTCAATTGTATATTTATTGAAATAAAAAATAATATTTTGATTGGTATATAAAATTAATTATATAAAAGCAAACAGGAAAAAAAAAAAAAAAGGAACAGAAGAAAGAAAGAATTCTTTAATATTGCTGCAGTATCAACTTCAGGTAGTAGTGAATTTAATTATAGATATGTATCCCCTATGTCATGTGTATCAGTGGTGTAAGTCTTTCAAGGTCAGCCCAATCATCTCCGATGCGCGCGAGTTCGTTAGAGTATAACAAGTTTTTCTACACACATACACTGACATCATACATATATTTCATTTTCTTTCATGATAATTATATCAATCTTGCAATGAATATGTCATACAGTTGTACTGATTAATCTTTCAGTATCATCCATAGTTGTACACTCCATCCATTTCTTTGTTGTATTGTTTTTTCTCCAACTCCGTCTATTAAATTTTATTCATAAAGAAAAAGTGAAACAACAACTTTTAGAATTGACTGTACAGGATTCGCGCGAGTTGAAACACGTTTTATTAACTTCTCTTCTCATTTTCGAGATTACGACGAAATATCATCGACCCCGCACCGGCGATAATATACAGTCATACACATACATCTACACCGAGAAACAAAAAAAAAACCATACATACAAATGACAGAATATACTGACAGCACATTTATTCTCCGCTTCATAATTAAAATCATGATAGTACGACGTGCGTGTTTCAATTTAATTTCATTCACTTCAATTATCCAACATATTCTAAAGTGTACCTATATACATACACATATATACACATACATATATTAGATACTACAGCAATTTTCCCCTCTCCCTATTGAAGTAAATTTATATACAACCCCATATTATTTTATTCATCAAAATATATCAATTCCACACATTTAAATATATATTAATAATTCTATATTACAATTCGTTTTCTCGCATACAATAATACATTTGTTTTTATTCTTCAGTTAAAGTTAATCATCAGTGTATATTGCCAATTAAATTCGCATTAAACCGCAACTTCACTCCATACCATCAACTTGCCAAAGCCCAATGTTATGATCGAAAATATCCACAGGGACTGTACACGATCGTGCAGGCTTGGACACGTTTTCCGAAGCTTGAGTTTAACTCTCATTCTCTCTCTGTTCCTCTTGCTCTCCCCCAGTTTCCTCCCCCTTCTGTACCCACACTCCTTCCCACCATCTTCTACTACTTCTTCTCTGTTGCTCACACTACTTTATAATGCATGTACATGTATTGCCACGGGGTCGTTCGCCGTTCCTGTCTTTATCTATTCGCGCTTGGACTGCGACAGCGTCATTCATTTAACCCATTCGTTCAAGTAGGATGGAATTATTTTACTCCAGAGGTTCTCTCTTTTCCTGGCACAATTGCAGTGACAGTGGATTTTATATATGTATATAACTGTGGACGCGATGCACAGTGCATTACAACTTCACTCTCTGCCTTTACCACTCTTTTTTTTCCCCATCTCTATCTACTGTCTCTACTCTTTCGTTTTAAATTTTCTATATGTATCCCTTCTGCTTCTCAACTCACGGGCTCGCCTCAGACTTCCTTGTCTTCCATACCCTCCCTTTATCACTCCTCTACTCGCTGCAAGTCGTTGCACGATCAGCGATATATACTTAAGACCCAAGCACTTGCCCGTCGTCACCACCAACGCTTCCATCTACCACCAATCCAATCGTCCATACGTCTATACTTGATCGTCATGTTGGTTGTGTGTCGTTTGTATATACTGTTCTCTTTGTTTTACTGATTTAAACATTGCAGTACCGCTTGCTAATACACACTTGGCCAATGCGCGATTCTACGCGAGTAAAATCGTCCTTGATCCGTAGGGCACACTCCGTATGTTATAATACACACGAGCACTCAACTCCTCTCTTTACTATATACGTTATGTATCGTATATATAAACAATTCTCTCGTACACACTCGCAATATTATTTCGTTCTTTTTCAACACGTGGTTACTGACGTCATGACACTGCAACGTTTTTTACTTGTACAGTCATTATAAAGAAATATATTGATGCAGTGAGAGGAAAATATTTTCGATTCAATTAATACTGATGAACTTTAAATTGATATTGATTTTATTTTTTTAGTCTCAAATGGCGATAGAGAGACGGTTTGTAATTAAATACTCTTGAGATTGGGCGATGAATTAGTTAACATAAACAATATATCAAATAATAATTATGAACAGTTTGTTATTAATTGATAATGAAACAAATACTTTCAACTGAACCCAAATGCATTCTTACAATTCTATATCTCAACTTGAAACAAAAATGTCCCATCTTAAAATTGATAGATACAATGTTTTAGAATATATTTATCCTCAATTATAGCATGAATAATTTTATTTCACAATTGCATCATAATTACATTGATCAAAAGAACTGGAAATGAAAAACATCTTCATCCCGACTTAATTTATATAATGAATGTGAATTAAGTTTGTTAATTTAAATGATAATATTTTATAGATAAAAATAATTTACAAAGGCTTTCATTTTACAAGTATTATATATCTACTATGTATATATATATATGTAATATCTAGTCAACGTGCTTAGCATAAAACGTGTGCAGCGTCTCCAACACCCTAACATAATAACAATATATATACAATAAACGCTAATAGGTGGCCTCGCGAGTTTGCGTTGAGCGCTAAGCGCTGGATAAATCCGCGCCAGTCTTGCTGACGCCATATACACACATGTATATTGCATATATACGTATATTTATCATCACACTACATTCACGTGTATAATATACTTGTATGTGTACAAGTGTATGTTGAAAGTATATATTTCCTTATGACCGTTTGTATATACGTTGAACCGCACACTATTTCAATACAAAATACACATTCACAGAATATATAATATCTGATGGATACATGTATAAATATATTTATACATGTGTGTATTTGTAAATGCGTGTAATAACACGCGTACATGGGTTAAGCATCTTGAGTGTATAGCGACTGCGCATTTTGCCCAGTTTTCTTGCAACTATTACGTTTTATATATACATAATAGTATTTGAAATAAAAATAAAAGGAAAAAAAAATATGCGAGAGATAATAAAATAAAAAAATATGTATGTATCCCATCCTATTGGTGCTTTTGCGCGGCACATAGAGTATAACGACTTATCGCGCAAGATCGGTCGCTGTCCGGAGAGATAGAATCTCAAATCAGATGTGGTAATCGTCGCGGGAGCGGCCCGTTACTTTTTATTGCCGCCTCGACCTCATCGAATAAATGCTGCACACACATCAGAACGCCCGAGCGCGATATATCTCCTCACTCCAAACGTGTTCAATCGCGTTTGTGGGCTTGTTCTCTTCTATAAATATATACATGAATATGATTTTTGCATATATGTGGGTTTATTTATAATGATAGGAGAACATATTGTGTTTACACTTTGCTATTGTGTCTATTATAATATTTACATATTGTGTTGATGGGCGTTTGTATAATGAATGGCAATCTTTGCTTGGTAATTAGTCTTTGAAATTTGTTGTTAATGATCATCGGATTATTATATTGATGACAACTGTTAGAGATTGAAGATGAAATTTATTTTAGTGAGAGTTGATGAAACAAAGCAATACATTTCACCTTAAAATATTATATTTTAAATTATATATACTTCCACATCCCTCAAAGCTCTGCTACCCTTGAAAAATGTACAAGTCTTCAATGGCTGTATGAGAAAGGTTGAACTACTTAGTCTAAAAAAATTATTCTGCTAATCTCTATCAAATTCTATCAACTATTAAAATATATCACACACCAAAACCGTTTATATTTTCCACATATGTGATTCCATTTAACTATATTCATACATATGAATACAAAGTCAAAGTATATGACGACAACAGAGAGAAAATGCAACAGATAGACATTCAAAGATGTTAGTATTAGTGTACTGGGCAGTCCAAGGCCAACACCTGCATCGCCTTCTTCCCCACCATAATTTTTGCAGTGCACATATACATACACAGCACATTGGCATCGACAAAAGTGTACCAATATTCACCACAACCAAACATATATTATATATACATATAAAACATCTTATAAGACTACACCATTAAATATCACCATCACAACTATCACTACCACCACTTTGTTCCTTCTTCAAACTACCATATCATCGTTAATTCTTCAAACGAGAAATACATATATTCCTTTATACTCTCAACTTAAACACAACTACATGAAATATATATATATATACGTTACTAGTCACCAAGGATTTTACGTTAACGTATATAATAGCAGTTATATATTTTCCCTTCTATAGTACAATATAAAAAGGATAACTAGCCACCTTTTACAGATATATATTTTACTAGATGCTACGAACAAAGTGGAAAACCCAGTTTTACCGCCCACTCTTGTTTTAACTTGCATACTAATGAGTGGCCGCGTTCCGCTAAAGACTGTTGAATGAGACTCTCGATATTACTCTTCATATATAAACACATATACATATACTTGTATACAGAGAGTAGGTAGTTCAATGAAACGCGTATGTAACGGTATATACATAAAACGTTAACGTTCATCATCAACTATCGTTATCATCATCATTATCATCGTTCTCTTGTAAATTTGCATACAATTATTAATTTCTTCACTCTCTTTTCTGTCATTTATACATAAATACACATACATATACATTTTATACACTATAAAAAACAACGGATATTAAATTTTTGCATCTTTATGTCATGAGTACATATATCAATGGAGAAGAAAAAAATTAAAAAAAAAAAAAGAAAAAGTATGCATATATAATAAATAGTATATGATTAATATTAATTCCTGTCTACAACGTGTAAATAGAAAATTCACCTTTCCCTTTCTTTATGTATAACCATCCTACGCATCATCGTGGTTGCTCTGTTGCGATGTTGAAGAGTGACCCGAGCACTTTATAGCGCAATACATTATATACATTACGCTATACAACGTGGGCAATAAGGGAGTTCGGTTATGGTTAGATATATAATATAGGAAAGAAGGGAGAGAGTAATAGCATTTCGTGATGTATATATATATATATATATGGATTTTTTTTTTCGTATTTTCTTATTCTGTTTTTATTTTTTGCTCTCTCTCTATCTATCTCTCTACAGCTGTGTTGAACTCACGTAGCTGCGTGGTTGGCCGGTAGCACAACTCCGGTTCCAGTTGACCAGTTTCTCCGGGCGGTCTACCGGTCTTTGCGCTGTATCTTTCTGTCCCCCGCGTTTTCAATGTGTTTCGTGCAAACGAATATCTGTATGTATTTATGTATGTATGTGTATATGTATTTGTATTTAGATACAAACTGCCGTGGCATTGACGCTACGACGGTGAAAGTACTCGTCACATAGATATATTTGTTGATGTTTTATAATGTAGATATCTGCGTTGTTTTGATTTATTAGTTAGATTTTTTTGTGTGTTAATAAGTTTCATTTTATTTTTGTATTGAACTTGGGATATTATGTGGGTGTATGTTGTTATGAATTGAAGGAAGTTTGGATATTTTTTTCAGAGACAAGCAATTGATAATAACGATACAAATTATAATATGAATTTTGTATTAACAAATTAAAAAGCGACATATCTCTTTCGATTCGTCACGCGTTTATTCGTTTTAATTATTCACTGCGGAGACAAATGAGGTGGTGAGGGAATTAAACTCCTCGCAAATATATCTGTGAATGTAATTTGGGAAAATGGAATTGATTTTTCAAATTCTATCTCGTTTCGGAGGATATCGTTTCTAAAGTATAACAGTTATTAACTGTGAACTGTTCATTCATATCTTTTGGGAAGATATTCGAAATTTCTTTATACTACTGAAAATATGAATGTAAAAATCTCTCCTACATCCTTTCAATCATCAATTCATTACAAAACAATAAATGAGTTGAGAGCAGAGTGAAAATGATTACATTCAATAAAGTTGAAAGAGGATTTACTTTCTTTCTCCCAAATGGATAATAAATTTATTTCTACAATAAAAATTCCAACCATCAGAATCCGGTATTTAATATATATATATATATATAAATAAAACCAGCGACAATGACACGCATGCTTATACTTGTCCGCACACACAGTGGGTTAAACGCGTTGAAACACGTTCGACACGCGTCTGTCGTACGACCATTTCTACTATATCTTTACTATGTATATACATGAACGCGTAAATCCAGTGGCCGCGACTATTATACGTATACATATACAAGTGGTTAGTTGAATATACACATTCATATAAACACACACTCACATATATACCCACATAGAATTCAGCTTCCTCTCCTTGACACTCCAGCTATCTATTCAGACTTGTCGGAACTGGTATACATGTATCGCTCGACCTCAAATACCAAATGAATACTAATCGCATTTTAACAACACCACATACATCCTCAACATTGTATATTCACTGAATAACAATTATTTTTTTTTCCCTATCCAACTGAAACAAAACAAAAGAAAAATAATGACATACAAGAAATAAAAATATCTAGAAAATTATAAATATCTATTTAAAATATTAAATGCATCAGTAAACTCGCGCTTGATTTTCCATTAAATTCACATTTGCCCGCCGGTTATTGTGATTATTATCGTACATATGTGTATATATATAGTTGTTTTCTCCATTAATAATTCGCCGATCGCATCAAACTTCCCCACAGCAGTAGCGTACGTACACGACGATGACGACGATCTCTATATGTAAATCTCCTTTCCCTCTATCTCTTTCAATATGTCTGAGCAGTATATACATTGAGTTCTTTACAAAATATATATATATATATATATATATATATATATTATATATACGTACACATATAGTGAACACCGGGGTCCACAACTGCCCGAAGAAATTTCGTAATAATTCCGCGGTGCAGCCGCGCGTCGGTGAGCACTCATGCGTGCTACGACCTGAATCTTTCTGCGCATATATAGCGCACACCATACAGGCGATATACCCGCCCTCAAGGAGCATGTAGACAAAGACAGAGAAAAATAGTACATAAATATATTAATACATATATAAAGTATATCTCCTGCTATCGATATTAGGTAATATAACAAGGAGCCTTAGGTGGAGATATATTTTATGCGCCCTGGCATTATCATTTGGTCAAGTCTCGACACGACTCCATGGTTTATATATGTATTTAACTATAGGTATTGTTGGTACACATGTATACATGTTCAATCCGTTCCGCATTCGCGTCATTATCCGGACCATTGAGCTTGAGCGTCAGAATCATTGCACTGAATATTGTTTACTGATTTTTAATTTCATTACAATTTTTTGCTCCTTGGATCCGGCAATGTTCATATGTGATAGAATTATTTATTTGATTTAGATGATCGATGACTGTAACGAATATACAACGCGAGAGCGTGTCTTTAATATTAAAGTGTAACAAGATATTCATTTATATGTATATACACGTTGTAAACTATCAAATATTCATAGAGTAATTAAAGTGTTCATAGTAAAGTGAATTATGCTTGAATATTCAATTCAACAATAATTATCCAAGTTCATTATATCATGACCAAGAATTCCAATTCATGTTTCAAAAACCAAAAAAAAAGATGCTAACGGCACGCGGTGTTCCCAAGCGGTCACCCATCCAAGTACTAACCGCGCTCAATGCTGCTTAGTTTCAGTGATCGGACGAGAACTGACGTGTTCAGCATGATATGGCCGTTAACTGAAAGTAATATGTAATCCAACAGCTCAAATGCAAGAATCATCCAACAAAATTGACCTATTTTCGACTCGATTAATAATTAAAAATAAAAGCTCCATCAAGACACTTTCCAAGCCAACCATAATTCGAACCATCCTCTGAGCCACCATAAATCCCTTCTATCAATCAATTGTTAAAATATTTAAATCAAACACAAATTGACAATGATCAGGGTATAACTCTGGCGATGCAATGTATACAGAGGACGACATAAAGAAATTGAAGTGAATTGATCGTTGGCTGATTGTTATTTTTTTATTTATATATTTATTTTTTATTTTCTCTCACCATCATCTCATACTGCGCATCATGGCTATCTTTTCCTCTTTCTCTTTTGTTTCCCCCTCACCATGTTGTTTCCCTCTCAGTCTATATGCAACAGCAAACATAAACGTATGACGGTGATATTTATACACACATGTTAGCAGTGTCTTTTATATATATATATTATATACAGAATGATTCTTTCTCTGTCTCTCTGAAACAAGCACATGCACGATTGCATATACATTCATTTGTATACGTATAAATGTACATACAACGAATACGACGGAGTATCCCCTTAGCTTTGCTCGTATTTGTGTCTTGGGTTACGACAGAGTAGGCCCGTTATCGGGGCCTGCTGATTGCCTTCGAACAAAGAGAGCCTCGCCTCATGGCTCCAGCCGGACGAGGACGCCGATATAAACGAGAGAAAAAGAGTAACATGAGGAGATTGTTCGTGATGAGGTGGTTAGACCGGTTCTTGCACGCGTGTGCGTGAAAACGTGCTTCCTTTCCCTTTACTCTTCACTACTCCTTGTTCTTCCATGAAACTGCATCGTCTGTGTGCAACAACAGCAGCAGCAGCAGCAGCAAAAGCAGCAGCAAACAGCCAAGGGAGAGTCCCTCCTCTATGTGGTATATTTTCTTCTCATTCTTTCACTTGTATTTCTACTTGGTCATATTCTCTCGGACGCGCACTCTGATGGTCATTTGCTTCCTCTCTTTCTTGCAAGTGTGCATCAGCACGCGAGATTGAACGTTTCTCGTGAATCCTGCAAGAGTGTAGATTCGACGCTGATGGTCGATGCTATGGAGGCCTGGAGTGGAGAGAAACAAAAAATAGGAATGAAGGGTGATGCGGGATGAAGGAGTGGATGCAAAAGATGTTTAGATATATATATATATAAATATATGAATATGTATTTTGTTTATTGTAGATAAAATTGGGGATTGGAGTGTTTGTGTAGGAGGGTATTGTTTTTTATTTTATTGTAACGAACATTGATTCGCTTTGTAGAGTTATGTGACGGGCTTTTATTTCATTTGCAATAAGTGATGCTGATGAGAGGTAAAAGCCAGTGATGATTTTACAAATTTATATTTTTCTTTTGGTCATTTCACATTGTGTATGGATGGATACATTTTTATATTGGAGTAATCTTTTTTTTTACTGCAAAATTTAATTGCTATGTGAATGTGTATGTATGTGTGTTTATGTATTTATATATTGCAGAAAGTGTGTGGAAGGAACACCCCGCAGGAGTTCGTATAACCGGCTCACCCATAATGGAGCTCTCGGTGATTCTTCCAAACGGTTATGGATGAACGGTAGCACGGTCCCCAATGGCAAACCTGTGCCCCGGTATAAGAAACTAATTGTGAGCATGGATAGAGCGAGAGGAAGGAAGAGGTAGAGAAAAAAAATTGAGGGGGTTGGTTAGTTGGTTGGTTGGTTGGTTGGATGGAGGTAGCTTCTGGTAAATCATCGCGGTGAAAAGGGAACGAGAGGGTATTGTATATAAGGATGCAGAGATTGACGATGTCGTCGGGTCGTGGCGGATGCTGTGAGCCTTATGAGAATATCTGGCGGAAGCAACAATTTTTATTTATTTATTTATTTATTTTTTGTTGATACTTTTGACCGAACAATTTACCAAAAGGTCATTGTGGTTTGTGTCTCCATCCGATATTTCTCCATTTTTTTTTTCTTTATCTTTTCTTTTTTACCTCACTTCTTGCCGCAAGACGCAATGGCGATATAACTATTTCGATTAACCACTGCAGGTCTAAACTTGTTCAAGCAGAGTATAAAATATCGTGATAAAAAAAAAATTATTCGAATTAAAATTATGTAATTTTCCATTGGTACACAATTTAAATTCATCAATTCCAATTCAAATAATTTCACACCTTCCAAAATATTCACTTAATTTTAGAACGATATTTCACACAACTGAATAAATAACACCATCATCATCATCATCATCATGATATAATTGTCTTGGAATACAAATTAATTTTTAAACGTCCAAATGAACATTTGATTTGTAAGTACAGAGTTGCATACATATCTATACATTATACACATATATGGAAGAAGATGGATTCATCGTCGAGACAGGTGTCAAGAGGGGAGCATGAGAAGCCAAAGGATAAGACATGACACATGAAGCACTGTATGGATATAAAAAGATGTACCAAGACGAAAGAGAAGATAAAATAAGAGAAATACAAAAGCTAAAAAAGAGACAGGAGTAAAAATCCTCTGTCTTTCTCTCTCAGATGCGCACAAACACCTCGACTCAAGACTGGTATATGTTCAAGGCCAACAAGTAATCCGGAATAGTGGATCCTCGCTTGCAGGGAGGACGTCCTGCGAACGCGTTTAGAGAGCCTCCAGGCCATAATTACTTTGTATTTTGATCCAGAGGGAGGCGGCGAGTGGGACCCTCCTACGAGATTTATTTCGTGGAAACTGTTTGTCCATATATAAACATGTATACTCAATACATACATACATACATACCTTCATATATATACATATGAACGCCTCATTACCATCAGTCGTATTTGAAACCCTATGACTTTTTTTCTCTCATCCAACTATGCTTTTCATTTCTTTTCTCTACATACACACCCACAAACATCAACACAAACTAATATATGATATATGTACACGAATATATACATGCCGTTAAAACGTGACTCGACGAAAGACGAAGGTTTTGTTTTGACAAATCCTCTTTAACGTTTCTGTGTGTGCGCCACTTCGTTGAGTGCTTCAATTGTGTTGGTGATGAAGAGGATGAAGCGAAAAGCGAAGTGAAGGTAGAAAAGAGTTGCGGTGGTGGTAGTGATGTTGGTGCTATGTCCCTCCAAGCAAAGAGACTCTCTCGATTCTCGTTTTGTTATGGTCTTCTCTACCCGATAACTCCGCGCCACCGCTGGGCATATACTCTCTTCCCTTGTTCCCGCACCCCGCAGTTCCGATGTAAACACGAGTGGCTGATAGCCGTAGGGCCCTGGTTGGATGTTGCGCGCGCGGGGAATATAGTGGGCAATACCAGGCGTGAGCCGATGGGACAGAGAGACGAAGGTTGGGTGGATGATGGCGGAGGGAAAAAGTGAGATGGTTAGAGAAGGTGAGGAAGAGCTGTTGGTATATAACTGAACAACGATGCCGAGCCAACGGCGAACCGGACCGAGAGACGCCGAGATATATAAATGTGAAAACGAGCAAAAGAGATGCCAGGAGAAAACGTTGAAACATGAGGGAGGTAAAGTGCAGCTGAGTTGCAGTAGCGTAGAACCTTGGGCCCAGTTCCAATGATTTTACTGTGAGTTCTTGAAATGCAATAACGATTATTGCAGATTTGGATTTTGACGGTAGTTTAGCTGTTAGCAGATCTTCATGGACGGAAAAGGAAAGAATTGTGAGGACATTCAGGTAAGCGGAGTCATGTTATGCCGGTCAGGGTCGCTATTTTTCATCGATTTAGTTTCGATTAAAAGGTAGTAACTTCTATTAGCAGGAACTCGGTTGTAGAAAAGGTCAGGGATGAATTATTAGGTGGATAATAGATGGCATAATTGTGTGCAATTATGTGGATGTCCAATGTCTGTATATATTTAGTAAACAATTTCTCGAGACAATCCTGAATCAGGTCACAAATGTCTGGATTGAATCGAGGAAACGTCTGAATAGTTAGGATGGTGGTTGTGCTAGCATGGTCTAGCAAAAATTTTTGGCTGGATCAAGGATAACTTGAGGTGATACCAAGGTCCTTGGCAAGAAACAGGGTCGTACACTGACCAGAGTCAAGGTCTTGATTTTAGATCCTGTTTCTGCTAATGTATGATGAATATACTGGTGTAAACCCAAGTGTATTTGAAATTACTACAATAATTCGAGTAAGGGAATTATACACACTTCACTGCACACTTGGATTTGCAGTATTGAAGATATTCAACGTTTCAAAATGCCTTATTTCAGGAAATTACATCGAGTGTGGTGTTGGCATAGGCATCACACACAAAACAAGACTGTTCATGTTGAACTATACTATATATCCTTCGTCAATTTTTTAGAGGTATATTCTTTTTTCGATGGATGTTTGATAGTTAAACGCGCACGCATACTGTTATTGACATACCCAAAGAACCAAAGGTAAATGATGGCGAAAAAAAATTCATGTTAACCGATTGTAAAAATAAAATTTCATCTACCTGTTTCGTCCAGTTTTACATGCTGTGAGACAAAGCTAATTGAATGTTTCCAATGAAAAAACTTTATGAAAATTTTATTCCACGTGAAATGTGTCATGTACTTGTACAGCTCTATTCAAAGGGAAGCTTTTTCTATTGCCTTGACAACCAGGTGTGCTGGTACGGACATGAGAGTGGCACGTTTAAACAAGTCTGACAGCATGTGTG
This sequence comes from Zele albiditarsus, assembly GCA_958496275.1. Lineage (NCBI taxonomy): Eukaryota > Metazoa > Arthropoda > Insecta > Hymenoptera > Braconidae > Zele > Zele albiditarsus. Next base: position 12,059,440 of record OY292411.1, on the reverse strand, counting down.
GGTGATACATAGATGGAGCGTTTGAGATAATATATCAAATCAATTTTACAACAATCAAATTGTCTTTTCTCGATATTCTTAACGTCATCAAGGCCAACATGCAATACAAGTGATCAATATAAAACTCAAAAAAACACAATAAAAAAAATAACAACTTGAAGGAAAGAAAAAAAAATAAATCCCCACAATGAATAGAATGAAAAATTGAAAAAGCAGTGAGTGCTAGATGGATATATACTAGACCACATATAAACGTATTGAATAACGCAAAGGTGCTATTGTATTCTCCGGTGTGCAAGTCACTATTCAACAGTGTTGAAGAAAGAGAGAGAGAATTGCTGTGCACAGGCAGTGAGAGAAAAAAAGAGAGGGATGGTGGCATAAGTAAAAAAAAAAAAAACGTGGAGAAAAGGGGCTCAACGGTCCCCATGTTGCACATGATGCCATGAAGTGGGTCACAAACGGAGTAGTTGATTGTATTTTTTTTTTTTTTTCTCGTTTTCTTTTTTATTATTCGTATCGTTCTTGTCGCGTCTCTTGGGTTTGGGTTAACCCCAACTTATTCTCTGCGGGTAATGCCAACACAAATCGGTCACGCTTCTACATGTCTTCCTGTTTGGTCTCTCTCCCGTATGTTCCACACCCTGTACAATTTGTTTTTCTTTTTTTGTTTTCTTTCTTTTCTCCCTTTTTTTTTTTCTCTTCTTGCTTCATGATTCTTCCTCTCCCTTTCGCTGGTTCTTGCTTGTTCGCATCATTGTGGATCCCGAAGGAGTCTCTAGCGTTATTATGAAAATGATACTGTTGTTGTGTATAGTAAAGGGGACAGAGACCGCAGACCATGGCAATTACGCGTAATGAAACGCCCAACGTCTAACCAAGAGATCGACAGAATGAGAAAGAGAGATGAAGATGATGGCGCATTGGGGCCAGAGCGAGACTGGGGCAATTATTGGCGACGTTTATACTAACGTTGGATTGAAACTCTACGGGTAAACAGGCGTCGCCCAGCATCGCGTGCAAATAAGTCGTAAAAATTTCGCCTTTACCACTTCTCTTACTTTTTTTTTTTTTTTTTCATCCTTTCCTTTTCTTTCTCTCTTTCACTCGCACGCACTCAACTTCACGTTCTTTTATACATCGCCGTGAAATGAAAATTATTGACGACGTTGCACGTAAAGTTGTGTGTGCCCTTCCCACTGCGACATGGGATAAAAATAAACTCGTGTCGATGGTCTGTTGAATTTATTTTTCATCTCGACCCTTTTTTATTGTTATTATTATTATTAATGTAACTTTATTCTTTTTATTTATTTCTTTTATTTTTTTGACGTTTGGACTTTTTAATATCGCATCAAACTGCTAATTATTTTGCAGAATTATATACATGAGGTTTTATTAATGCGGAAGAAGAGAAAAAAATAAATCAGTTGAGGTTTATATCGCAATTCATTCTGTGATACAGTGAATGGAAACAGTGTTTGAATATATTATTTATATGACGTACTTGATGATATATACAATTTTTCAATTGAAACATTGTATATCTATAAATAATATTGTCCACATTTTTATCAATCAAGTGTCAACTGTATTACCATTAACATCATTGAACTCTTCATTATTTTCATATCGTCACGTTTTTTAAACCAAAATTACTAAAGACTATTAATAATTTCAATAATCAGATAGGCCTTTCAAAGTTTAAAGAGAATTATCAAACATACTTAATCCGTGTAGCAAAAAAACCAAACAAGAGATAATTAATTTTTATCGATTTAATGATATTATTTTAGTTATATTTTGGCCAACGGTTCGACAAATAAAAATTGTCACATTCAGGTTCAAACCTGTCTACCATTGTTTTTAACAATTGTCGCAAACATTTGTTTCTTAACTTTTATAATCACTCTACATTAAAATATCCTCGGTTGTATTGTATATGCACATGAATCATCCACAACAATTCCGTTGTGTGTCGCCACACATATCTGCGGGTGTATCAGGCGTGCATGTAACCAAGTTACCACCAGAATTCAGTACATATAATATATATTTATATGTGAGTGTGTATGTTACATATGTGTATATATATGTATACATAAAGCTCAACAGGTACGAGGTTCAATCTTCAACACATATTCTACTCATACAGCGTATATATACCGACACGTTACACGTACTCTTGTCCAACGTGTGATGAAGGGCTCCCGGCGTTGTCTCCGCTCTCGTGTATGACTCACTAGGCCAACCATAAAATAGTCGTGAGTTATGTCTCGTGAATAGCCCGTGAGAGAATCTCTTGTCTCTTATCCAACATGCACACAACTATACACTATTACTATTGCTGGTAAATTGTTGGTATAATTGAATTAGAAAATGTAATACAATTAAAATTTGGATTTTAATTATAATATTATTCTTGATCTTAGTAAAAAAAATAACAGCGAAATTGAGAATATTCAAAGCTTTCAGTAATTCTCAACAAGGATGTCTGCATCAAAAATAAAATTTTCTATTGTTTCGTGAGTGAAAAAAAAAAAAAAGATTTTGAAGAACGAGAATAATTTTTTTTTTTTATATATAAAATTGGTATTTCTCAGAACCACCATATATGCACTTCAGATCCCACTTTTCTAAAGTAATAAAGCATGTCTATTTTTTTTTTTTCCACCACAACCAATTCAAAAATTCTTTCTCAACCGCATCACCAAGAATTTAGTATTTGTCCTGAATATTATAAAACATTTGGTTTCTTGTTTTTTTTTTTTTTTTGACTTGCATATTTTTGCACAAAAAAAAAGTTGAAAATCTATATAAAATTGTTTCTCACATTTTGTCTACCATTGTATTCACCAATTCCAACCTCATTCAACAATAATGAATCCGTATGAACCAAGAAAAAAAAAAAAAAAATGGTATTTCAACCAATTACTACGGAATTCTCTTTCAAATAAATATCAAAAAAATAAATGAGAAATATTTTTCACGATACATATACATAAAAGGGTTTGTATAGAAAGAATTGTGGATGAGATTCACTGGGACAGTCAGAGGTTCCGGTTCTACTCACGTGATTCTCTCGCACACGTGCAAATCCAGTCGCTCCTCACTCTGTGGATGGTCATCAACACAGCGTCGCGTTTATATACAATTCAAGATATCTGACGATGGTTTCGTCACTCGTTTCTTCAGTCTCATGGCGCGACAGCCATTAACTTCCTATGCACGTCTCCTTTCTGAACACAATATATATATGTAAGCTATCTATCTCACTGTTCCTTTAGCTGTCAAACAGTCGAACACATTATAAAAAAAAAAAAAAAAACAAAAAGAGAAAAGATAAAAAAAAAAATTAAATAAATACAATAAGTCATTGGTGTAAACGTCAGTTTTTATTCTCTCTCACAGCATGCTCTCGACGTGTGTGTCTGTGTGACACATGACCCAATTATAGAGTGGATGACAATTGTTAAAAATACAAAATTAAAGAATATTAAATAATATCATAATTTTATTTGTTCTATTTGCTATTAAATTATCTCTACATGTTAGCATGAATGGATGAGCGGAAAAAAACTTATTGATACACGGATGTATTAGTGTGTGTGTGTAACACATATTAATAAAAATATGCGACACGTTTATATATACTGTGCTCATGCATTGAACATTGAGATTAGGGTCGAAGCAAAATAGAACGCTACACATGACACACTGTGATTTTCTTTTATCTAATTCTATTTATTATTTTTCCTTTTTTTTTTGTGTATGTGTGTGTGTTCTTTCAGTGTGGATTATCTTGCTTTAAAAAAATACCACCGTATTTATACATGGGGACTATTTCATCATAAATTCTCAACAGAAAATCATTTACTTTATTTTATACCGTGTAATCCATAATTTATTCTTTATTTCTCATTATCAAACAATCAACAAATTTTCATAAATACAATATAATATTAAATATTTAATTATACTTTTTTATTATACATAATTCATTGTCGAGTGATCATGGCAATTAACTCTTTACTAATTGATAAATATTAAAATTAAATATCATTATTCACAGACGAGTGATTTTAATTTTATCTCTTTACAGTGAAAAGAATTTTTCGTATTATAAATCCGCGCTTGATCTTCAGGATAAATAGTACAGGGTATACATATTGCGATTAAGAGTTCCAAGAGTTACAGAAATACTCATCAAATACCGTTTCTCTTCATAACAACCATCATAGGCTTCTCTAACCAGTATTAAATATATATATTTTTGTTTTTCAACATTAAAGAATATTTTTTATTCCCACTTTTTTTTCTCGCTTTCTTCCAATCTAGAATTCTCTCTTTTTATATCACTCTCGCACCGCCCTTCTGGTCAAAAGCCGTAGTATTACGACAGGCTCACCGAGTATGATTCACGGTATTTGCAGAGGGATACCATCACCGTTCTCTTTCTCTCCTTCCATTCCATTTCGCTGCCTCGTTCTCCTCCACATATTCACAACACACTCACCAACTTGTATGTTATCTCCTTTTTACTTTTCACTCGTTCTCTTTCCTACTCTCTCTCTCTCTCTCTCTCTCTTCCTCGCCTTCCCACCCTTTTGCTCCCTCACTTTTTTTTTTTTTAACATCATTCCCTTTCTCCGTAACCCGGTCCACCATAACCGGCAACTAGTGACATAATTATACGTCGCCGCCGCCTCTTCGAGGTTACACCATCTGAGTCATTCTCAACTACTTTCTTTTGTTCCTTCATTTGTTGATAATGATCAGGACATATCGTTCAATTTTTTTCATTATTTTCAATTGCCGTTTGTAATGGGAAATATATTCCACTATAGGTAAATCATCAACGATTGGAAATAACAAATTTAATACTTCAACAAGTGTAAATAATTAATTTATATTATTTACTGTTATATTCCAGTTTTTATAATTTTGTTAGATTACTCAACTTATTATTCACCAGTTAGTTATTAGTTGACATAAAATTTCAATTTTTTATGGTGATTCACATGTCTATATTTTTTCCCTGGTAAAATATTCCCCACACTTTTAACTTTACTCCCACTAATAAACAACAATATCATGCAAAATAATTTGTAAACACTTAATCTCCACAAAAATCTCATTCTCTTTAACCATAGATATAAATATCAATAAAAATTAAAAATGAAAAAATTTTCAATGACTAATAAAAAATCAGAATAAAACAAAAATAAAACCGTAGAATAAAAAACCTGATTCTATGCAAATATTTTTTTCCAAACACACATAATAATATATACCATACTATAATTTTTTTTTTTTCCACCCATATTCCCTCGCACTCTTGCTTCATCTACATGTCAATGGAACCCCTTTACATTTTAGCTCTTTTACCCCTAGTGCGTATATTCACAGGTGTACCACCACCAATACCAATACAATCCTATTCATACTTTTAAAAAAAAAAAAAGAAGAAAGCAGAAAAAAGAAATGAACAAATGCACGAAACAAGTGTGTTACGTGTATAGTAAATATCCTTGCCAAGTAGAAACGGTTACACCATCGGATTTTTTTTTTTTCCGCCCTCAATAGATATAAACTGTCCTCAAAAGGGATACACATACATGTATAATATTAATGTATGTATATATATACATATATCTATCCATATACTAGCAAGTGAGAAGAGAAGATATGTTATAGCTTTATGCTTTGAGGGGGAACATGAAGAGACGGATCAGTATAGGGGAAAAGAGTGTATGGGAATCTCACAGGTGTATGATTTTCTATGCGGGAATAGTCCCCTTCAACGTTACCTTTTCATATATATATATATATATATATATATGTATATATATATATAGATATCTATTTTTTTTAATATACATAAATATATACCTATACACACAGAGACACATACGTGTGGGCAGAATATGGAGGGTGGAATCATGGGTGATGATATTAAAACATAATATCCTATATAGAAGTGAAGATGAAAAAAAAAGAGAAGAAAAAAAAATAAATAATAATATAATAAAAAAGTGTAGTGAAGGTACAGTACACATGTGATGGCAAAGTGAGGTAAAGAAAAAGTGAGATGGTGTGCAACTGTGGAAGGTGATGACACTGCTCGAATGCACGTGCATGGGAATCCGATACCAAGGACAAGGCGGGTTAAAAACAGCTACACAGTTGTGTGCATCTGTGTTTATGCATATGTATTATATGTATTATAATATACTTTTGTAAAGCTTCATGATGGAGATGGTGAAAATGGAACGGGAAACAGAAACATGGATCAATGATACACGCGATCTAGTGAGATCGATGGGATGTATGTAATGTGTTCTGGTAACAAAACAAAAAACAAAACAAAGGTGTGGTCTTTATAATGATTTGGAATATTACTGAAGGTAGATATGTTCTAAGATTGATAGATTCATATTGATTATCATTGTTTTTGCTATATTTTGCGGTTAATGAAACATTATTATATGGAAATAGGAGAGTTAGATTATTATTAAATAAGTGGATGATAATGTGGAGTGGATAGTTGTTTGTGAAAATAACAACATTTACATTATATGATTTTAATTGAATTTTATTTAATAGAAAATGAAAAAGTAGTTTAACTTGATGGAGTTGAAGAATACACTATGATGAATGGTAATATTAAGAATAAATTAATTCTTCCCGAAATAAAATGGATTTTACCAAGATTATAATTACACTCCTAATCTCAACGACATTCCTAATATTTTTGTAACGCAGTTATACTTTAAATAGCTGTCATTTCTATACCCCATCGACAATACTGAAATATTGCTGTAACAATAATATCAGGTATTCTATAATGAGCATAGCTATAACGACCAACTACTATCGCTGCTTTTTATTATTTTTTTTTAAATCTACGAGTGATTCACTGATGTTAAAGTGGTCGCGATTGCGCAAGATGCGCATGATGATTCATACAGAAACCGTTTAGTATATATCTACATGTATAGAAATAAAAATTAGAAAGTGGAAGAATGACTTAACAGTTTAACTGATTTTATTTGCTGATTTGTTCTATCTTCTATTTCTTTTTCTACTATTTTAATCAAGGGATGTTGATTAATAGAAGATAAATTTTTTATTTTATAGTGTTGATGTATTCGGAGTGAACGATCGGATTTATAAATAGATTTGAAGGTCTCCTGATCTTGACCGTTGTTTTTTTTTTTTTTTTTGTTTTGTTTTTCAAGAAGGAGTGTGAAGATTATATTTTGCTATACAAGGAGATATATTTCCAGTTGTGGTTTGAGTTAAATGTATTTGTGGATGCAGTGAAGAAGGTTGGGATGAGAGAAGTTGATAATTGTTCAGTGAAGGAGAAAAAGACTTTATGTTTGAAAGATCCATGATTCGATATATTGTCGTGTTTTGTGCGCGAGATAGCGAGCACGTTTTTCCGTTGTAAGTTTCCCCCAAAGCGCGTGTGGGACGTAAATCGATCAGACGCTGGCCTTTCTGCTTTGCTGTAGTGTGTAGATTTGTTTTGTTCCTTTTTGGGTCCTGCTCCCGTACAAGAGGGAATCGAGGGGCCTGATGAGTCATGGACGGTGCCCCGCGGCGAAGGGAGCCAGTGGCTCTCCATACTGTATTCCATTCAAATTTATTTATTCACCTAATCAAAATTTATTGAAATTTCCATTATTTAAAAATCAATTTGAATTCATTTTTCAATTTTATAATTACCCTCAATAATTTCATCTTGAACCTTCACATGCTTAATAATCAAATCTATAATTTATTTTTCAATTGTTTTAAGAATAATTTACGACAATATATATTACAGAATTGTTTATTCAATATTATATTGGAATTTTGTGATTTCACTGTAAATTATTGAAATTAGCAAACGTTCTATATCTTACCTTTCTTATTGTAGTCAGTTTTTCAATAATTAAAAAATGTCATTTATTTCCACAACAGGAAATTAACATGTAAAACGTTTCAATTATTCCGAAAGTAGCTACAAAATAAGACACTAGAGTTTGTAGTATCGTTCACTGCACCACACCTCATTGTTTCCACACGGTGAGAATCGTGAATTGAAACATAACAATTCCATTGACATAATTATTACACAATATTATTCGCAATTGTCACTACCGTTGAGTATAGCTTCCTTTCCAAAGATAACATTTTCCACAGCTTGGAAATTGACCTATTTAATTTAACACGACATCATTTAGTCAGGACCAGTACCAAAAAGATAATTTTCTTGTCTAAATTACCTATTCTGTTGTGATGATTGGTATCTAGAAGTTAAAATCTCTCCAAAGATCCACATTCAGAAGCGCCTAAACATCATAAACATAAATATTCACAATCTTTGTCATCAACAAAAGTCGAAACTCATCGATCCCCATTAAATCTTTCCATCCTCAATCATTCCAACCATAAAAAAAAATTACCCAAAGCTGTAAAATATCCGGGTAATATTCCCAACCTCAATAAAAAAAACCCCTACATTGAACGATTGTCAATCCCGAATAAATAATTTATAAACACAATGAATATTCTTCATGTTAAAACGAGTATATACATTATATAGCAGCATTGAGAACCTTTTGACGACGACGCGCAGAATAAGTGGGGTTTGGGTACGTTAGGAACACGTGCAGTCTCGAACGGTCCAGGTCCCCCCCAGTGAACGTGTTTGTGCCTGAACAGGGGAGACCCCGACATCTTGGATAGTGCGCGCGTTCGCGTGTGTGTATATATACATGAAAAATATGTGTGTGAGGTTGAGATATACGAGAGTCTTAGCTACTCTTCTCTTTCGTTCTTTCAACTTCAGGCAATTGCTCTCACTCTTACTTCATCCTCCCTCTTCTTGCCAAGTTTCTTATACAATATCTCTCTCTCTCTTCCTCAACTTACTACTCCCTAAGTTATATTCAAGAAGGGGAGATTTGTATTTGTGCATTCGACGCATTGTTTGTGTAGGTGATTCTCATCTCCCTTCTCTACTTCTATACTTCTACCATTTCTCTCTTTCTCTTCTTCATCTTCTTCTTCTTCTTCTTCTTCTTCTCGGGCAGGTTAGCCACCTGTTGACTAACCTGAACCTTAAGTCTACCCACACACTAGCCATAGGGAGAGAAGACAGACCCTTTTGGATGTTTTTAAACTACCCTCAGTCATTTACTTTCTTGCTTGCTCACTATTTTTATTCAATCTTTTAGCCTCTACTGTCCTGTCCAGGGTTCAAAGACCTCAACTATATATACACACGTTTATATACCTATTTATATCTACCAATACATTCACAATCTTCCAATGCATTTAATAAAATTCCATTCGTAATGTTTAAGTAATCCCATTGACTTTTAATCTATACTTCCTAACATAGAACTTTCGTGTCTCTTAATTCAAACATGTATAGTTTATTCAGCGAGTAGATAAAAAAAAATGGTGAATTAAATTATCGAGATAAAAAGGTTCAACTGGGAAAGAAGAAAACGTCAATCAAAATAAGCAAACTAATGAATATTCACATCTGTAACATTTTACCACAATTATCATTCTCATATTTTTATTTCTCACGTTACCAATTCGCCAATTTCCACACATTCACTAATAACAAATGATGATAAATATCGATGGTAAAATAGCAAAGGGAATTTTTGTACCCCGGTCAAGTATCAGTGATACAGGGATTGCTGTTGGCCCGCTTTCAGGTTTGGACACGCTAACATTTCCTATTACCTATTCACTAGCTTTTCCATTCTCTCTATTTCACGTTTATATACAATCATTCAATGCTTCTAACATATAACAATATCCAATGCACAGATCGATTTAAACATATTCACAGCTATTCTCGATACACGGATACTTGTGTCTGTCTAACTAGTAGTTGTGTCAGGTTGTGCATATAACGACGACAATTTATACAAATATAAAAAAATCTCATTGCCACTGTTTCACATTTAAACGAATGAATAGTCGATGTAGCTTTGGTAATAGTGATCACTCCTGTAGTCATAAATAGCATTTGAATTTATAAATAATAGTAGAATTTTATATGTGTGTTTATATTCATGTGAATAATTCACATTTGAATCTTCTCCTTTTTTTTTTTTATTTCATTTCGCATTGCATATTGAACAACTCATCATGCATAAATAAAAAATTCATTAAAGCAAATGTGTTATCTGCATTTGAGAACAAAGAAGATGAAGAAGGTGGAGCAGAAGGTGGAAAAAAAAAAAATAAAAAAACATTAAGTGAATGTGATGCGTAAAAATCTGTTAAGCAAAATAGAATCTGTCGCTTTTATACTTATTCCATGATTCCCAGATGAATATTAAGTTTGTTAGTATTAAAATTCGTGTGAAAAATGAGCAAAAAAATATTTCACTGTACGTGGATATTTGTGTGCAACGATTTCATTTACAATGCATTTTCTTTTGTGTGTAATTATCGTTAGGCGACTAACGACATACATTGCATTTTCATATAGAGTGATAGAGGAATATATATATATATATATATGATAGTATTAAATACGAAGGTGAAGAGAGAATGCAAGAAGAACGAATAGTTGAAGATAAAATTGAAAGAAAAGAAAATGAAAGAAAAATTGAAAATGGAGTTTGTATGGTAAGATGAGGACAATTCTCAGCGGGTAATCGCGCGAATAGCACTCGTCTGCCTCCAACTTACGCGTGAGTTATGTTTTAATTACGCGCATCATGACTTCTATAACATTTTGCCCACGCATTCTATATAATATGTTACTCGTATTCTCTCAAGTACGCGCCAACCATTGACTTTGCATAATATCTTTTATCCCATAGTCATATACAATAAAGACTGTCGCGCGCGTCTTCTTCCGCGTTTGAAATACTCGTCAGTGGTGCACTCCTTGTGAACCCAAACAAAAAGTAAACATAAAGAAAAAAGCAGAAAAAAAAAAAAAACCGTTTTATTTAATAATAAATCACAAACAATTGTCATACTCGTCACGTTCTCTTAGACATGCAGTTGTCTCGCGTTCTCCTCTTCCTCACAACACATATATACATTCAACTATATTTATATACACACATATACATATTATACTCCAGATAAATAATTGTACAGTAATTATGAAAATTGTAGGGCTCTAGGTTGAATCGATGATGCCGCTCGCACAATATAAACCTAATGACACGCGATATCTAATTATCATTTTTCTCTTTTACATCTTACCTGAAAGCGTCTGATAATCAACCGTTGTGTAAGGTTAAGGTGTCATGGCCGATGTTGTTTATATATTCTCAACACAGAGGATTGTCAGGACGTTTTACTGCAGGTTTGTGCGTGTCAAGAGAAACATATTGCAGCAAAAGCAGAAGATACTATTGGAAAAATGTAAAAGCAAACAAATAGAGAGAAAAAAAAAATAAAATATAGAGAAGGAAAAATATATATAAAAAAACAATTGCCAATATGGGATAATAGAAGAATGCAAAGTGATGATGATGGAGATAATAATAATAATAATAATAATAATAATAATGAACGAATCAAAAGGAGAGTTGTGTAGTTGCGTGTCATACACAATCTATAAAAATTATCGCGAGAGACCGCAAGGCCAAGTTTAGATCATCGTTGATTCTTTCGAGAGTGATCACTTTCAATTGACGACATTCTCTGGGTGAGACAACCGGGCACCTACAATGTTATATAGATATATATGGGTGTTTCACATACATATATAGCTAGTACGTTCCCTCACGTACAGTTTTTCTATAGCAATAATTATCGGTGCGGGGTAATAACGTTTTATCGGATCTCGATCGTGACGAGCCATTCAAGGTATCTCGACGTCACTCCCGGTATAAACTAATTGCTCTATCAACGTTCAAGTCGTTACTGTTACTGCACAGTGAGAATTTCTTGGATATATATATATATATATATGTATGATATTGTATATGTGAATTTATTTATTTATGTAAACATGGATATGGATCTTTGATATATCTTGAGATTCTTATTTACGATATCAATCTTTTTGCTTATACTTTATTTTTGTTTTATTTTATTTGATGTAATCTTTGGAGGATAATTGGTGGATCTTTGTCAAGGTCATACATTCACATTGTATTTATTATCTGATGATCTTGGGTAATGATTTTTTTATAATTGAGGGAATTATTGTATGGGGATAAATTAAGGGGATGTAATGATTTCTTGAGGGAGACGTTCATTTTAATTGAGATTGTGGAATTTTTTTAATCGTAATGTGATATTATAATGTTACATTGTATATATTGATTTATACAAGTGGAATAAATTGACAATTGTTGTTAAATGTTTCAATCACTTGGGCAATATATAGAGGAAGTTTGAACATTTTTATTTCAAACGTGTATACAGAATTTTATTTATTTTTGTTATGAAATCTTCTGGTACAGACAAAATCAACAGCGAGTGAATGAAAATTTTGCTGCAGGCTGCATTTTTCAATTATATTTCACGCTATTCTATTTTTGTTTTGTTTTGTGACTGACATGGTGGACGTAACCCATTGGAGTACAATGTAACAGGAATTGTCATACCATTTGTTCTTTATGGTTATTATTTTTTTCAATCACGTTCAGGACGTTCAGATTCATGGTTTTGGCGTTATCCAATTGAAAATTATTTACAGATATAAACTAAATCAACTCTTATATATTGAGTTGAGTAAATTCTAGTACAAATTAAAAATCATCAACTGACAGAATTGTTATTCCTTATTTTATTTCATCTGCACAATTGTTTCCCGATTTTTCATTATACATACAAGAAAGGGAAATAAATCTATTGCAAAACATTTCCAACGCGGTAACGACAATTGAGACAACAACAGAATAGAGAAACAATCACACAGAATAAAATATATATACACTTTACAGTATAAATAACAAGAGAAACTTCAATGGATAAAACAAATGGGAATGTATCGTGTATGGTTAGATGAGTTCCATTTACGGTAAATTGCAAAACTATGATGTGAATCGTCAGATGTCGCGCATCCGGCTGACAGAATGACTTCAGAGGCCTCGTGTGTGCAAACATTGATGCACGATGACTGTATAATATCTGTCAGTGGAAGATTTTTCTCACGGAAGCGGAAAAGTATCTTCAGAGGGTCGTGAAGAGAGAAAAAAACAATTGCACACAGGTGTACGCGGAGACAAACCAGGGTCATTGTTATTGAATTTAAACATTGCATGTTTATTGTATTCATTCGTATCTGTATATCGACTTTATATGTAAACAGTTATAATAAATATTGGATATATATTAATACTTTTTTTTTTTTGTATAGTATAATTCAAGAGCAGGTCAATTGGCACCTTGCATTATTTAACGACTGTCTAACCAATCATTCATGAGAAATAAGTAGAAGGTACATAGAAAACTAAACTTATGTTTAAGTTTATTAAAAAGTCTCGTGTATACAGTTATTGGACTTTTTTATTGTCGCCTTTTTTTCTCCTCATTTGTTCTCTCTCCAATGCTACGTGTATTAACTATTCTGATATACATTTAACAGCAAAACTTTAAACCTATATTAAATAATGGTCCGCTTTCATTTATACGTGAAAAGCCAAATGCTATTGTGTATGCTATTATCAAAATTATTTGAGGTGATTCAGGTGGAATATACACGTGAACATGTACACTACTGTTGAATATTCTGGATTGTGTATGGTTAATTAACGTAATTATTACTGGGGAAGAGTTTTGTGTTATGGTATATATCGTTGGGTATATTAGAACGATGTAGATGAGCGTGTACAATGTCGAATTACATTTTTAATGGTAGGTTTTGAAATTGGGGAATTTTATCGTTGTGCAGGTTATAACACGTATCATCTGATATAGCATCATTTTAATTTGCAAGATTATCTCGTTACATTGTATAATTTGCATTGAATATTATAGTTGTTAACGTTTATACGTTGTATGGAATAATAATTGGTTCAAAATTGTTGGATGTTTATATATTAAAAAAAAAAAAACGATCATCTGAACATTAGCATTGGAGCAGAGAATTCAAACTTTCCAAAGTCATCACGTGCAAATGAATTATTAATTTTTATACAACGCTTAAATTTCTGGTTTCAACTATTATTTAATCTGCTTATAGATCCAAGTGGTTTATAAATGTACATTTCACCTCCCTCAAATCAACATAAATACTTTTGTTTAATTATTAAATTATAATTAATCAAACACCAAACTCCAGTTAATTATTTCCAAACAATAAAATGTATAAAATACCAATACAATATTATTCAATTCTATTTATATGCGCATGCAATAAATAATAAAGCACACGACTATTCGCGAATGACAGCAGAAAGATGTTGGTAATATTATTATAACGGTATTGAAGACGTCACCAACTAAGCGAAAGATGAAGTGGTGAGGAGGAGGAGGACCAAGCGATGATGATGCAGATATATACCCTGAGTATACGCAGCTGGTCCAGCTCTTTTACCTCCTATCCCTCTTCCCCTTTGCCCTCTAGTCTCGCCCAAGACAATATATATATATATTCCATGTATGTATACATACTTCCCCACCAACTCCCTTCACCCGACGTCTTCGCATTCGTGTATGCATACATATCTGTATGTGTATGCGCATTATGCCATCGTGTATAATGCCTATCTCACTCAAGGCCAGTTGTACTACAGTCGATGGTGCGCGGGGCCGAAGCGTGTTGCATATTGCAACGGAAAATAAATTGTTGCGCAACCTAACCACCGTAGCACAAACTATCAGCGAGCAAAAGCGATTGAGGCGAGGGTGCTGCTGCGGAATAAAATTATTGCCTCTCGTTTATTTCAAGCAATGATCTCATTGCCACCGATCTTGCGTGTATTATTTATCTATATATATATAAATTGTCGATTGTGTTTTTGTTTCAGGGAAAAATCAACGAGTCTCAACACGCCTTTCACCCTTCGTCACTGTACTGTTGCACTGTGTCAGCAGCGGAAATAATTGCAACTCACACTCGTCCTATTATTTTTAATGATAAATAAGTGTAATGCACATGACAAGCAGATAAATAATAATAAATATAGTATTGTTGAGAAAATTATGTTTCTTAGTGTAAGCGAAAGTGTATGGTGTTTATATGATTTTAAAACATTGTGACAAATATTTACAGGATGAAACAAGATGGGAGTGATTTATTTATAGTTAATTTATTTTTTTGTAAAAAATTTACTGTTCTATTTATTATTTGTGGAATAAAGATTGTTAATTATTTATTGGATTAATATATTTATTATTTTTGTTTTGTAATATTGTGTGTGTGTGTGTGAATGAATTGACATTTATTCTTTGATAAATGTACAGATTCGATCATCAATAGGTAAATGAATGGATATGAAACATTAATACTTTACGTTTTGGTCGAAGGCTGTTTGTTTATGGACTTTTAAGATGGTGCAGAAGACATAGAACGATACTTGAAACTGTCTGGAAGATGCACTTGGCAGAAGACTGAGTGAACAGTAAAACTATGGATTTACGATGGATTATCACTGCATATTTCACACAACTTCATTTAAATACTATTGTTTATTATCAAACATAAATACTCCACCTAATTATTTTAGAATACTGACTATAATATGACTATTATCATGAAGAAAAAAAAACTCAATGTTCATTGTTGCATTTAGCAAAATAAAAATTCCAAAATCTCTTCTAGTATGTTCATTCATTAATAATTTTGTTTCTCACCCATAACCATTTAATTTTGTAATTAAATCCAATTCAAATTACAAATTTGAATTTCTTCATCCCTTTCATGAAGATCCCAATAGCGTAACCCATACACAAAAATTTGTCAATGTAAAATAATTATATAAGAATTAATACAAATATTCGTATCCAAGACAAATTCAACCATCCACAAATACAACAATGTTATTTCGTCTTCATGGCCACTTAAAATACTGACAGTATATATTCGCGTATAAGATTGTTGTGTAGGGGGCGCCCCGTACGAAGAACGGATCGAGTAAAAGATCCTCGGGTATAAATATACACACGAGAAGCGGGTCTCGAACCAGAACACCAGGCAAAGAAATGAAAAAAACAAAAAAAAAACAAAAATAAGCGAGAGGGGGCGAAAGAAAACAAATGAAATGAAAAGAGAAAAGAATTGTAATAAAGAATAAAAGAAAAAAAAAACGTAGGGGGAGCAAAGAGAGAAAGCAAAGGAGAAGAAACGAAGAAGAAGAGAATAAAAGATGAAACAAAAGTGGCTGGAAGAGGATCGGTGAAGAACCAGCTCATCAGCTGGCGCGACTGGTCTGTTTTGTATTTTCTTCTTGCTTCCTCATCCTCATCATGCCAACAGTCAATCTCACTTCAACCAGTTACTACACGGTATGCCCTGAATATCACGAGAAACTTTTATATACTACAAAAAATATTCTTTTCGCGCGCGAGATCACGTTGTATTTTTATTTTCCTCTTCTTCTTCTTCTTCTTCTTTCTCTTTTGTATATTTATACATTTGCTCTTGAGATACTTCGCTCTCTTCAATGACAGCGCTTTGGATGTGATGTAATTGCTCCTGAAGCGAATTCACAAGTGAATCAGATGTCTTCTGCAATTGCTTGAAGCAATTCGTCTTTTGAGTCGCATCCTCGATTGTCTCCGACATTCAATTTGATATATATATATAGAGAGAGAGTGATCGCTTTGCGCGGGACACGAAGCCACCAGCTGATGCTCTCAAGGAAATTTCCTTGCTATTGTGCTAACGTAATTTCCACAAGGTAATTTCGATATAGTTTAGCTACTGTATTAGATACAAATTCAGATTTATTTATTGTAAAATGTTTCAGTTGATATATTATTCAGGAGAAAAATAAATCAATATCTGTTATTGATAGTGAAAGAATGAATTTTTATTAATATATAAATGTTTGTTAATTATTATCATTGGTTATTTAATTATCCTGTTATTTTATATGTGTTGACTAAATTTGTTTCTGATTTGTTTATATTCTGTTGATGGATAACTAAAGCGACTTCGTATTGTTTATTAATGTTTGTGTAGTGTAAGAAAGTGAGTGGAATGTAAAATAAGATCCTCCGATCAATGATAACGTTTTAATTTTTAATTATACACCAAATATATTGAAAAATAATTGACATTAATTTAATACATAAAGAAAATAAATGTATACTTATTAATAAAAACATTCTTGAAAAATTCTCTTTGTCATAATTTTCCAAATTACAATATACCAAAATCACAAAATCCTATTTTTCCATAAAATAATTCATACACCCCTGTCCCCTTTCACATTATTAAATAACTCTGCATATTTTTTTTTTCCTACTAACAAAACCAATCCCTCCCTATTAATTATCACAACATATTTTCTTTCATCATTTACTTCCGTGAAAGAAACCCCGAATTAAATCCTGTCTCTCCTGTCATTAATATTTATTTTTGTTTTTTCTTTTTTTATATTCTCCATCTTAATTCTTACACTAATTTCACTCGACATTGTGCGTGTCATTTTTTTTTTATCCACTGAATAATATCTCCTTCGTCATCTTCATCTTCTTACTTCTCTACTTCTCTCAATACTTCATACAATATCACGTATATAGTGTAAGGCTTTCTGCACATAGCATATCGCAGAATCCAGTAGTAATAGTAGTAGTAGTAGTAGTAGTAGTAGTAGTAGTAGTATAGGCAAGTCAAGTAGTTCTTTCGCCACGGCCTCTGGCGCGCGCGGCCGGAGGCATATAATTTTCTTGGCTGTTTTTTTTATTGCGGGGTAACTTGTCTTCAGGTGAGCTGGTCGATTTCTCTCTCCATCTCATTTGCTCTTTCTCTATATCTCTATATATATATTAAACCAACCAATAAGTATATATGTATATAAAATCTCGTGCTGCTCTTATGCTTGAGTTGGAGGTGGCACCCAGGCTTGTCCGAGCCACAAGACTTGGAGTACTACAGGCACAGCTAACGCGCAGTAGCCTCACTCTCTCCCTTTACCCCCTCTCGCAATTCTCTGCATATAATTTCCATCTCACTTTATTTCATATAACAAAAATAATTTCTCTCACTCTATCTTTATGTTTTGTATAAATATATAATCTCTATCTTGCTCCATTGGTGATCTTGCTTGCACCTGGTACCACTACTGACTTTGTCGCATTTTTATTCTCTTTCTCTTTATCCTTCTTATATTTTCTCTCCTCTTGCTTTTCTTCTTCCTCTTTACTCTTTACTCCCCCAACTCTACCATTGGTTTACCAAGCGCAAGGATTTTGACCCCCTCGTTTCGTGTTGCTTGCATTTTGCCATATATAAACTTCATCTTGTTTTTCGTTCATACTATTTTATTATTATTTTTTTTTTTTTTCCCCCCCTTTGGTTAGTTGCTATCTTCGTTTTACACAATGTCTTTGGTGTGTTTGGTGGGAGTGAGATAAGGTTGATGAAGTTTTTTTTTTTTTTTTAAAGATGTATGGAGTTAGTTTGACACAGTTTGGTAAAGGTTTGCAGTTTTTAGGAATTTTTTTTGTCGATGATGTTTATGTATGTTTTGTAGAAGTGGAAATATGTTATGGAATAGAAATAAATGTTTTATTTAATATGATGTATTTCAAGATACGTGTTTATTTTTGTTTCGGGTGTATGAACAATATCATTTTGCAGAATTTATTAACCTGAAAATATTTATTGTAGTAAATGTTTATTTACTGTTAGTTATCCTCTATGATATTTTTTGAAAATAAAAATTTATATACATTCAAAATTTACAATAACCCTGTACAATATTTAATTAATTATTGTCATGCTTCCTACAATAAAAATCACACACTTCCACAACTGATAATTTATTTATAAAATAAATCCATGAAAAATAAATTTGAAACATAATAGAATATATAAGTAATATAATTTCGTTCACATTTTAAGACTATATATTTTTCTATAACTATAATTCATGTCTCTATAAATTCGTAATGTGTAAATGTCTAAATTTTACACACCAAAGATTCTATATACGGTGTGTACGCGCGCGGCAGGTTCGTGAAGAAGTTACGTATACATATATACAGTTGAGAAGGAAAAGGAGGCGGCGGCGGCGCGCGCTGCAAGAGATCTGATCGCTTGGACTAGTCGTCTTATTGTCCTGAGGTCCTTGACGTTGCGACGATGCCGCGCGCACTCAAGTGACTAAACTCACCATGGTATATAACGTAACATAAATATATCAAACAAAATAAAGAGATTTTAATTTAGTGAAAAAAAAAAAAAAATTGTAACAAAAATATATATTCAATTTTTTTTTTATATATAAAAACATTTTTAATTACTTTATTATTTGATAATAAATTATCATATACTTTATATTCTATTTTACCATTTCAAATGGGTCAAATTGTAAAGTTACTTTGGAAGACAACGTTCCAGTTAACACTGAAATAAAAATAAATGAGCTTTGAGAGGGTTGGAAATGGAGAATAGTAGTAGAATTGCTGTGAAAGAGGAAACGGAAAAGTTTGACTGTAAATTCGGACGCGATTGTTACGAGAGTGGAGCGCGAACGATAACAGCATCAAGTATAGATATATTTATTGCAGTAAAAGCGCCCACGTAATCGGGAATGAGAATATAATTCTTTTGTGTATGGTCGTACGCGAAATTAAAGCGACTATCTTGCACACGGTTTGGCAATGGTGAAGTTTTCCAAGTATTTTTTTTTTCTTTCTATTATTTTAGTACACATATCTATATATATATATATATAACTACATATAACTGCAAGTGTCGACTGATCCAATTTGATAATAATTATTATCGAACGACGATAACACGTTATTTCGTGTCACCGTCACATAATTATATTACACGTCACTTTTATATATATTAAAACAAATGAAACAATATTTTTTATTAAAGTTTCAGGCACTGCAATTTATCCGAAAATTTTTTACAAAAATAAATACTCAACTCAAAGCAAATTAAATAATATTTAATAATGATAGCAAATTCAGTTTTTTAATTGAAACAATAAAAATAAAAATTGATGATACATGTACGAAGAAAATTTTGAAACATTATATTTTTATTTCATAAATATTTAACTGTTGAATTAAAATTGTTATCATTTCACAAATACTTTTTGTCCAGCGCACGAATAAATGGTATAACGTCAATTACATGATTAATTTGTCAAATACTTATAAGGAAACGAAATGATAGATCATCAAGCGAACTGTTAAAGTCTCTACATGAAAAAAAAAAAGGAAAATCAACTTCGCAGTTTGTCAGCTAATGGTTCAAAACATTATGGTACAAACATAATATATACTGTGTATAACTATATACTCAATCCGTCAATCATTTGTGCGCGTTGCAACACGACATCAGCAAGGTGAAATAAAAAAGAAAAAAAATAAATAAATAAAAAAAAAATAAGAAAAGAACGTAACTCGAAACGCGTCTTAAAAGGCGACCGGCCATAACGCCTCGTAATTAGGTGATCGACCGCACACCTGCATTCAACAATACTCGCGCAACATTACTCTATCTCTATCACTCTTACTCTTTCATATTTACACTCATCGTGGTTTGCGTGACGCGTACACAATACTAAACCCAAAGACATGTACACGAGAAATTATACAATGGGGAAAAAGAGAAGGAAAATATAGATTGGAGAAAAAAAGAAAGAAAAAAAAAAAAATATTAAATTCTCTGGACCTGACGCTTGTGATTTGTCAATACAGGATCTCGCTGTACACAATGCGATTACTCACGCCCGACGACAATATATATATATATATATATATATTATACAGACTCTGCACCTTTATTAAATACATATACATATTTATCCCTATGAAGAAAAATATGTTTTGTTATATTGTGAATATTTTAATTTGTATAATAATATATTTATCGAAATAAATATATTCTATACGTGAATACGAATAAAATTATTATTCGTAATATTTATATGATCTGATTTATCTATATATCAAAGTATATTGTAAATGTACATTGGTATTGCAAATATGAAATTTTTTTGTGAATAATAAAAGCAAATTTATAAAAATTTAACTCCACAAATACTATAATTATTTTGTTCATAAAAAAAAAACTACTACACTGTTTAATTCTTTTTCCAATTCTATATTCTCCTCTCGAGCTCCATACACAACTTCGATTGCCTTCAATAATTCCACGATCCACCAATCCCATAAATTATAATCCACAAACATTTTCCAACTCCACTCCCCCGATACAATAATTTACAAACTCACCCCTCTCATTCTGTTCATCGTCATGAAAATTAATGTTTCAGTTATTATATTCAAACTAACTCTGTGTTTCAAATTAATAAATAATTATCGAGCAAGACACAGTATGGTATCTCCACTGCACCCATGATATAATGGTGTATGGAAGCATATATATTATATACATACACACACAAATATATATATAACAAACACCTACATAAGTACGAGTCGTGTCCCGAGGGCCGGTAGCGGCCCACAACCACCATGGAATTGCGTAGCATGTTATTAGCAGCATCCCCAGCTTGACCGTGTTGCCCGTGGGCTACCGTGTGGCCCGCACGTTCTGCAAAACGACCATCCAAGCCGCAGCATCAGCAGCAGCAGCATCACCACCACCACTAACACCACTGCATGTATATACAAGAATGAGCGCAAGAGAGTGAGCAAAAGCAAGAGACAAGCATCGCTTTATATATACATACATATACAGTTCTTGCTTGCTCGCTTGCTTGCATATAGTCATTTCTCTTGAGGCGATGCAGTGTATATGCAACACACAAACCATATAGTTCAAAATCCTCCTCGTCCCGTACACTTGTATACCATCAATATTTGGTAGCGTCTGTATCGACATAATCACTCGGTATAATATATAAATTTATATGTATAGATGGTAGCTGTAAGTATTGAGGATGTGTTTGTGTGTCTGTATGTTGGTATGTATTTATCTATATTGCATTATCTGATTTGGATATATTTGTGTGTGTGTGTGTGTCTGTGTGTGTGTGGGGGGGTATATATCGACGCAATTGTAACAGCAAGCGTATAGTGAAAATAACTTGAAATAAATATACAGTAGCGTACAAAAGTATTTTGATTTAAGAATAATTATTTCTTGGTTTGTTTATTTGTTTGTTTGTTTTTTTTTTTTCCTTTTTATTTTTGATGAACCTTTCGTGATTATAATTTGATACGAAATGGCGGTGAACTAAAGTGAAGACTTTATTCATTACATAATAATTCGGATAATTGGATAATGTATGTTAAATAAAAATTCAATCGCGATTAAATTTAAAATTATATAATTGTAGCTTATAACATTTCATTATTTAATATTGAAACGCGAATCATCTTTATGCCGAGTGGAAATAAAATTACACATACTCAATTATATACAGAAAGTAAATATTAAAATTTTATAAAATTATTCTTAACTACTGCTATTTTAAACATCAATCAAATTATCGTATAAATAATTGCACTATATCGTTTGATTTAATTTCAATAACCTTTTTACATTATATCCATGTGATATTTAGTATCTGTAAAATGTGCATGTTGTTGAGACTTCTTTAATTTTTCCTCTGGCGACACACAGGCTTGAAGGCACACATGTGCTGCCGCGCGCGATGCGATACTCAGATACAACACAAGGGTCTATGTACACCCGGTTTACTCGCTATTTACTTCGTGTGGGTGAAACGTTGACTTGGAAAAACTTAAGGGGACGAAGACGAAGAAGAAGAAGAAGCGAGCAAGCAAGCAAGCAAGTGAGCAAGAAGAAGAAGAAGAAGAAGGAAGAGAAGCGAGTTGAAACCGGTGTACCCGACAGCGTGACGCCACTCTCCTGCCTCTTCTCTCCATTCGTGCCATCCACCGAGTCTTTATATTTTATTTATTTATTTTTTTTTTCCTCCCTCACTCACTTCAATATATACATACACACGGTCCTCTTAACCTTCCTTTATCCTCTTTATATTCCCTCTCTACCTTTACACATATATATAGTGTTTGTAAAATATATCGGGCAACATTGATTATCCAAGGATACGTCCCACAAACGGATACGTCCATTTTTGTTATTGTATTTTTTTCGTGGTTGTGTGTCCTGAAAAAAAAAAAAAAAAAAAATTATGACAATCGGGCCCCCTCTCAATTCTTTCTTTTTCTTTTTTTCTTTTATTTTTTATAACGGTATACTCATGCGTGCATATGATTATACGATGCAACGTTAGAGTGTTTGTGCACACTATACTGTCACTGTTTCATTTGGTGATTTCGTTTTATTTTTATTATTTTCTTTTCTCACCTTCTTTAACACCACCGCCACCACCACCACCATCAGTGCAACCATCAAATATCCTTCTTCCTTGAGAGTTTATAACAAGTCCCTCACGCACCCGTTCACCAAGGGCACGTGACTGTTGTAACGCTCGAGAACGTATTGCGTGAGTGAAGCGCGCGCGCGCTTTTCTTTTTGGTTACGATAAAAATAATAATACTTGTTGTATTCATAGAAAGAAAGAGAGGAGTAAGAGGGAAGAAGGGGGGGTTGCACTTCAAGCACTGTCTTTTTCAGGGCTTGATTATGTCTTACTGTGTTTCTCTTTTGCTTTGACTTTCATATATATACAATTGCATGCATGTACACGTCAAAATCAGTTTTGTAAAAAGAACTATTGTGATATAAGTACTGGGGGGTTTTTTTTTTTTTTTTTATATATAATTCTGCTTATTTATTTTTCATTCTTTTTATTTATTAATGGTTTGGTCATGAAGAGAAAAAAAAAAAAGATTGTAAGTAATATGTAGAGAGAATTATAGAGTCGTTTATTGCTATTGTGGAATATACACTTTGTAATGTTGGATTGTATGTTGATGTTAACATTCTATTTTGTGCAATTTAAAATAATCAAATAAATAAATTCATTTACAATTCAATTTTATACATTAAATTCTGGTGTTTGGTGAATTGTATTGGGAATTTATCGATTATTTATAAATGCTATTGGCAAGGTAATAATGCAATTTGTACAATGAGAGCTTTTGTCATCAATATACAATCAATACAAGCACTGGAATTTAATTTGATTCTTAAAATTGAAAAAAAAAAAAATGTACGCCCTATTTAAAATACTGTATAGGAAATATTATATTCTCCCAGTTTCACAATGAACAATAATTGGCAATAAATACCATTGCATTCAATCCCATTTTGTTAATTAAATTCCCTGATAAAAGAAAAAAGAATTAAATATTATGAAATATTATTGATAATTAATATGACAATTGTTCAATGAAATTAAATAATTCATTCTGCTATTTAATTTTCTTTTTTCTTTCAACAACTTTTATTTTTTTTTCCTCTATCCATTTTCTGTTTCTTCCCCTTATTTACTTCATCATTCCTCTTTTTTTAATTTCACCATGTAGTAGATATATATATATATTGCATATACGCAGTTGAATTCGCGACATAAGACCGGTTTCAAGGTGACTTCGTGATCGTGTGCTTTACTGTATATATCTTTCCCTCTTCCCCTCACACTTCCAACGACCCGCAAAACACCCGCTTATATTCAGGTTAGGTTTGGTTGTATTATTCAGAGTACACTGTATATAGTGTATATATATACATGCATCGTGTTGAATAAACAAAAATAAAAAGAAGGAAAAAGATAGGTGGAGGGGAAGAGAAAAAAAAAATGGAAAAACCCAAGTTAAAGTTTGCATTCATCCATGGCATAAATACGCGATTGTTGGTGAGGGCGAGTGAGAAAGAAGAGCGTCGTTATTTTCTAAGAACGTCGTAAAACTACAGAGGCATAGAATACTGTCCTGAGTAAAAGATGGAAGAAGAAAAAAAAATTGGCAATACTGCGCGGGTTAACGGGTTATACATCGTTAAATTTTCCTACACTATATACCCAGTAGTGCGGCGTGCACAGTGGTGGCAATATCTTCATTCTTCCTTAGGGCGCGGTCGATCATTTAACAACCGCATCTCTTTCTCTCTATATATTCTTATTATCATTTTGTCTATATAGCTCGCGATCTCACTGTGTTTAGCTGATGCATCGTACGCGAAGCGAAACTTTACGTTGTTAAATATTAAATTAATATCTATTCCATATTTGGTTGGGGTGTTGCAGATCAATAAAGACTGTATGAAATAGTGGTGTATTGGTTTTTTTTTATTTCATTTAGAATTATTATATGGTGAAGAGTCAGGAAGAAAATTAGAGATGATGAGAGTTGAATGTAAATTTTCTTTTTTTGTCCATTCCCTGTGTTTATGTACATGAAATTCTATATAGAAACTTTGTAAAAACTATAACAACACACGTATAACACAGTAATATATGTCTCACCTAATTATCCGTGCGCGTTCACGCACGTCTACATTTTGTAACACAAGTTCGTGTTATGTCTCAACTTATGTTGTACTTTATTCTCCCACACTCGAATATTTCTCCCTTTACTGTTATTATCACCTGCATGGAATTTATCTCAGCGATATTATTCATTCGTCAAAATATCTGAACAAAAATTACTCTACTCTGTAAATTCATCTGTTCCTATTTCAATTTCTTTCACAAACTGTGAGAAACACTTTACACAACAATTACATTTAGAAAAAATAAAAAATTCAACTGTCCTAATTATCAAAAAAAAAAAAAACGATTAAAAACTAAAATACCTAAAAGAAAAAATAATTCTGTCAAATTGCTCAAATTTCCTGTGCGAAAATCCCCAAACTACACGTCATATTTCTCACCTATACATAGCTGCTCTTATATATTGGTAGACCACGCAGTTAATGATCCATGCGAGATGAAAAAAACAAAAAAAAAATGTCGAGGAATAAAGTATTATATAGAGTTGAGTGTGGCTGAGAAGGTCCTTGTTCCTTTTTTTTTTTTATTCCATCCAACTTCTTCAGTCGTCCGACTCAAAACTAAAGTGGTGTACACAATATCACGTCCTGCAGAGTGAAGGGTCAACGACACCCCCCCGCTCACGCAGGCGTTTCCTTCTTTATAATTCTACTTTTTTTTTTTATTCGCCCTATTCTCCAATTTCTTTTTATATTCTCATTTTTTTTTTTTTTCCTCTCTTTCCGTTCACTCTCTTGCAGCAACTCTTTTTTTTTTTTTTTCATTTCTCCTCTTCCACAATTTTCATTCTTCACATTATATGTATATGCTCGCATTTCCCTCGGACCCTTGCGTCAATTAAAACTGAGAGGGGATCACGCAGGGATGATTGAACATCGTGAATATATAACCACAATGCTTTTTACATTTGTATATGTATGTATTATATATATATATATACGTCCAACTCTCGACTTTGTGCTTCACTTTATACATATAGATATATATTTAAATGTATATGTACGTTTGAAGCACATGGATGGAAGCAACTGGACCATGATTGACGACGTGATGTTTCCCCTCACCTTTCTCGCCTTTACTCACTCTCTCGCCATGGGCAAACGAGTGACGCGCGCGCGGTTATATTTTATATATGTATATATAGAAAGAGTAGTGATGTAGTATAATCCTCTCTGGACTGAGCTGAATATTGTGCCAGTGGCTATATAGATGCTTCGTTCCATCGCGCCATCGTCTCGGATGCGCTTGCTTCTCTCTCGTCTCGCATTTACGCGCCCATCAACTCCACCCCGATCGTCATCTTTTATTATATACCGCTTCTTTTTTTTTTTTTTTCATTTCTTCTTTGTTTGACCCGCATCATCTCGATGTGCTACCGCACAAGCTACGATATATATATATATTTATTTATATTGTATAAATGGAATTATTAATTGGTGTTTTAATGGAGAATTTAATTTTGGTTGTTGTATTTTTTGTGTGAAGTTTCAATGGACAATAAATTAATGATTGGATAATTAAAAGGATTTTCTTGATAGTTTATACTAGAATTATTTATATATGATGATTCGGAAATAGCGAAAATAAATAGCGAGTTCGTACGAAAATAATTGTGATTTCATGATTTTTTCAAGTAATAATTAGCTTGAGAAAAGAATGAGTTATTTTCCGAGAATTATTTTAATTTTAGTTAGGGATATAGACAATTTGAATACGAATAGAATGAAACTCGATCGTATCGAATCAATCGATTAGTCTCCAAGATACCATATCAGCAAGTCCAATTATCATAATTCCAAAAAAAAAACCAGCGTTTAAAGTTCGCTTCTTCACTCTACTATAAACTTTCAAAGCTCCCCTGATTTTCAACCCTCTAGATCAATTTCTCCATTCATGTATATCTATACTCTAAAAAGAATGAAGAGAAAAATAATACATAACCCAAATTCATATTCCTAAACGTGAAACATGAGAATACCCCTCTTAATTTCCGAAAACCATTGTCTACTCATACATGAATCACCCTAAACTATCTCCAATCCTATACACAATTTGAATATATAATCAGCCCTGAATCCCACCCCTCTATCTTAAAAAAGCGAAAAAAAAAGAAATTATTCAATCAATTCTTATAGTCAAAAAGTCCGTTCAGGAAATCATCAAAATGTATAACAGACACGTTCTCATATTCACATTGCAAAAAATTTCATTTGAACCAAAATACGAATTGTAAAATATAAGTTCGGGTTAAATTTTTCGTTGCATGGATTTTCAACAATCTCACTCGTTGATTTCCATATATACATACACACACACATATATATATATATATATATATATATATAAAATGCTCAACGATATAGAATTTACTATTGCGTATATTCTCTCTAAGAGGAAAATGGGACGAAGCACTGAGCGCAATTTTGTATCAAAGTGTATGTAGTGTGTGGATGGAAGTTGGGACGAGAAATGAAATCGCAGGCGTCAAGGCGATTCCTTTAGGACGAAGTCGCGCCAAACTATATATACATATATATATATATTATATACATACATATATATATAGAAGGCGAGGGACGTGTTCTCGGTTCGCTTGGCGTTGCCGCTTCTCTCCGGGTCAACCAACTCGCGAGTTTGCTCGACGTCCTCTCCCCTTTACTAACTCTTTCTCTCTTACTATATATATACCTATCTCACTTACTCTTGCCACTTCTCTCTTATATTCCTTTGCTTGTCTCAACATCATGTGTGCGCCCGTTTCTATACACACACACACACAAATTGCACTTTCCTCTTGCTTACTCTCTCGCGTTTGATAATTGAACTCGTCTCGTCGATCGTTTTTATTACATTAATTAATATCATTATTTTATTTCTCATTTTTTTTTTTTTTGTGTTTTACTTGACATATATATAGATATTCTAGTTGAAAATATTGTGAGATTATATTTTTATTTGTGTGATATATGTAGCAATATAAATGGTTGATGATTTATATATGTGTAATAAAATTTTAATGCGTTTGTAATGAAATTTATGGATGAATGATGTCATTTAATTTTTGTGCGACATCAGTGTATGATGGTCGATTTGCTAACTACACAATCAACAACAGACGGTACTTTTTGAATGTTATATATGTATATATATATATATATATAAAGTGCACACCCACTCGTTCCGCAACACGCATGGTACTTATTGTGTATGGCATTTATATATTTGTATGCAGGTACTCTCACTGTTGAATATTATTCCAATGTACGGGACGCAGCTAATTAACCCCCTCGACCGGCAAATTACTCGTTACTCTACTCACCGTATATACGCTTATTATGTCGTTATTTCATTTTACTCATATATACATAAGTATTTTGTAGGTATAGAGATATATATTTTTGTTTCATTTAGTGGTAATTTTCTTTTTTTGAAAAATATGAATTTTTATTATTATTTTTTGTTTTTATGCTTTTTTTTTTTTTTTTTTTTTTGGGGGTGGGATGGATGATTCATACGCATGTTTGTGGAGCTCTACATGCATTTACTTGTCAGGTATAAATTGCCACTTGTAAATTTATTTCTTATACTCAGAGAGAAAAATGTGTTTGAATTGCAATCTTGAAAGTGTGGTTTCAGGTTGGAAATAATTGTGATTTAAAATATATGTTTGATATGAATTTGAGTTTATAGAATATTTTGAAGTTAGCTATATGTTTGAATTTTTACCTTCAAATTTGTTGAATACTATGAAATCATTTTTATTATTATTATTGAGATAAATTAATGTAAATGAAGGCAAATGTTTTTAAATACACTTCGGATATTGTTTTCTTATGTAACAATATATTTATAATCAAACAGAAGTGAATACAAATATTACTGCATAGAACTAACAATGGATATTCGTACACAATTGATATCACTGATTGTATCTTAATTATATGATTTTTTCCTTCGCTAACGTATGAAGAAACATAAGGGTTCATGTTCGGCAGAAGAAAGTAATTTTTTTATTGCATAAAAGAATCAATGGTGGGCGTCAGTGTACATATGTGCTTTGAATTTGTTGCAATTTGCTGTGTGCGTAAGCGCAAGAGTCGAAAAGCACCCTCATAATGATTGGTATTAAATCGCTCTAGTAGATTTGATCTTAGTATAGGTATAATTGCATGTACGGGACGAAAGTAAAGGTTGATATAAGGGGGTTGCGAGTGAGCAAAAGCCCGCGCGCGTACACTCGCGCGACAGGTGGGACCGGTTTGTTGTCTTTTTATCGTAGACAAGATCGACGGCCTCTGTTTATATATATATATATATATAGTGTGTATATACAGTGTACTGCTATATCCTAGAGTCCATTTAGATCCAGTGATATTTACCTACGACTAATCAGCGTCTAACCACCCTCGAGAATTATTTTAATTCATTATTTTTTATTTTATTTTTACGTTGCTTTTTTCTCTCTTTCTTTTATTCCACAATTTTTTTTATTTTTCAATGCCCTGTACACACAACGTTAAAGCGACGAATGAACCGCGTGTATAGTTAGTTTCACGGTAACGATCGCGTGTTGGGAAAGTGACAAGGGGCGATCTTGTGTATTATATGCTCTCGCTTCACTTTCAGTATGTGTATATAAATGTATATATGTGGAGACATAAAAGCACGCGATATATATGTATGCAATTCATTGCCATATTTGTTTATTTTTTCTTAATGAACATTTAGTACGATAATTGGAAACAAAAAAAAAACAATTATTATCTTATCTTTTAGTTTGTTCAAATTTAATATAAAGTCAACGAAAATTTTTTAATATTAATTGCAATTAATAATAATATTATACATATATAATTGCAATGATAATATTAATTATTAATTATTAGTGTACTTCAGTATTAGTAAAAACAAATATAGTAACGGGAAAAATATTTCTTCAATAAAAACTTAAAAATTATTAAAAAATCATTTATTTTTTTTAAGATATAAAATATATTTAGTAAATCCAACATACACGCATACAAATGTAGATATCGAAATATATATAAACAAAAGTATATATACAACTAACAACTTTTTTTTCTCTGCATACGAAAGTAATCATTACAACTGACTCGCACGTGCATGCATGGTGGTGAGAAACGGCCGAAAGAATAACAGAAGAAAAGTTAAAGCACAAGTTTAACGTGTTTCGCATATACGTGTGTTGCTGCTAGCCTATATAATCGCATTTGCACCCGTATATACATACATATACAAATACATAAACACACTCTCGCACTTCTTGAAATAGAATTAGTTGGAAGAGAAGAAAAAAAAATTTCTCCCTTCGGAATCGTGATCGAGAGTAGTAGCAAGCAGCAGTAGCAGCAACAGCAACAGCAACAGCAGTAGTAGTAGCAGTAGTACCAGGCGTTTTTTCTTTTTTTTTCATCCACTTTATTTTTTCCGTTTATTTCCCCACTGTTTTTTTTTTTTTTTCTACTCTCTTTTCCTTCCCTCTGTTTAGGTTAACATCTTTTTTATCGTCTATAGCGCGTGAGCGTGATTCTATTTGAAGCAAAAAGAGTTATCGTCAATGCCTTCAACGCACTCTCCCTTCATCTTTAACCAATAAAAAGAAAATAAATAAATAAATAAATGAATAAATAGTAAGAAAAAAAAAAAAAATACCAGGCATTATAATACTCCCGGTCATTGGCACTGTATTAAAAGAAAAAAATAGCGATGGTAATAAATAAATAAAAATTCACACATGTGTGTGAGTTTATTTATAATTTATAAACGTCAAATTTAATTGTGAGCAAACGACCAATACATATTACGATTTATACACACAAGTTTATATATATTTTCTTGCATTCAAGAAACGTGACTGAGTTAGGTGCAATCGAAATCCACTCAATAAACAACTCGCAAATACATATACATACAGATAAACACATAAATATAAACGTAAATGCGTATTGCATTACTTACTCGAGGGGTAAAATCTCTTTTTAAATGGGTGTGTGCTAAAGTATACTCTCTCGTGTATGGCCGAACAATAAACGCATTTATATATATACATATAAAATTAAATATATATATATATGTTTCTGTACATGTGTGCGAATAATGTTTGGTCAGACGAAGGTCATCACCTCGACCTTGCGCTTGAATATATTCTCGCATATACACCGCGGCCTACAAACAGACCGTTCGGTAACTTGAATAACGCATGTATAAACATTACTCGCATTCGTTTATACATAAAGTATATATGTGTATATACACATGTATAATGCGATTAGCAACAGTGAGAGTTGCGAACAAATGTGTGTCCCCATATTGTTGAGTAAATTTAAAATACATTCAATTATATTGCCATTGCTAATATTAATCAATATCAACAGAGTCACGCAATGGATATATTATACATTCTTAGATAGGGGAAAGTACTTTCTTTTAGTTAATAGTTTTATTTATTCCTATGCCATTTAATATTATCATATTTATATATCAATGATTTCCTGTTAGTTTGCTCAAACTCGAGACCACTAATTTTACTCCTTGTATAAATTCAGGTGTCAATGAACAAAATTTATTCCTTGCTCTTTTTTTTCTCCTCATTACATATGTAAGTTCAACAGGTTGTCCCACTTTTATTTATTTACATTTTGTTTTTTCTTCTTCCCTAGTGAGGATCACTCGCGTCTTGCTAGCAGTCACACGAGTTTTCCACATGTTGAAAGTAAAGGAATGAAAAGGTGGAGAAGAAACAAAAGATAGAAGCAATGAGTGAACGAAAAGGGCAAAAGCGTGAGAGGTGGTGAAGCAAAAGGGCGACATACATATATAGGTGTATAATGGCAATATATATATATATATATATATAGGAAAAGAGTAGTCGCGTTAACTAGCGGCGCGACGTGGTTGGATTTATGAGCGGGACTCTGGCAATGGTCCAGCGGCTGAGTTAGCATTTATCCTCGAGTTCCTTTTCATGAGATGCAATGGACTATACACTATAGAGTTGTGTGTGCCCTTATTTTCTCCCTCTCTCTCTCTCTCTCTTTTATCCATGTATTCTAGTGTTATATTTCTCTTTCAGTCTATTTTTTTTTTTTTTTCGGTATTACCTTATAGAGCGTTAAATTATGCACAAAAGCTTTTTACAACCCCGTGGAAATCTACGTTGTCTATGAAAATATTTGGTGGTACTATATGTAAGAATTGTGAGGGTGTATATGTATATGAAAAGGGTTTTTTTTTCAGATGCTCAACTCTATTATATATAGATATATGTCTGCGAATTTGACGATAAAATTTATATACTTCAAAATGAAAAGCATCATCATATAGAAAATGTCGAATAAAATTTTTTGTTATGTGAAGAGAAAATGGGAGATAAAAGGAAAAAGAAATTGAATTAATCTTAAGAAGTTTTATCAGATATGGGCGTGTTCGAGTGTATGAGGGGTAGATTGATTGAATTAATCGGATAAAATATCTTCTATTATTCAACCTTTGAAGGGGAACTGATACAGTTATGATTGTGGAAAATTTCACGTTCTCATTTTATACATTTTATAGTTTATAAGGGGTTGTTTATTGAAAGTGTCTGAGCAACAGGGCGAATCTATAGATAATTTTCTGAAACAACGAGAAATGTATATATATAACGTACACAATAATAATAAAGATAAAACAAAAGTATCGATCTAAAATTGGACAATTAAACGTCCCCAATTTGGGTTATAAAATAAAATGAAAGACAAGAATGAAGAAAAAAATACAAAACCAAACGAAATAAAAAGGAAAAAGAAATGAAACAAAATAAAACGAGTATAAAGAAGAAATAATAAAGGCAGTGGATGCAAGCGAACCAGAAAGAGACAGAGAGAGAGAGAGAGAGAGAGCGAGAGAGAAATGTGACGGGGCGAAGTATGAGACGAGTTGGTATATATACTATGTAAAGGAAAGAAAGAGGGGCTTTAAGAATACGGTAGCCCGAGCTAAGTTATATTTGATGCGTTGATAATTAGTTTTCAAGAGAGGGTCCCGGCCTCTACCTCTCTTTTTTTTCTTATCATTTTTTTTTTTATCTCTCCACACCCCGCCGCGCAAGTACGCCTTCTCTCAGATGTGTGTGCTTTCATCTCTCTTTATTCATTTCAGAATATATATACATACATATACACTAATATTCTTTTCTTTCTTCTCTCAGCTTCAATTCTTCTCTCTGTTTATATTTATATATATATATATATATGTACATACTACTTTTTATCTCGCTGTTTCTCTTTCCCTCTTGTATATGCGACTCCAAGTGGAGCTGTCAAGTCGACCATTTGTTTCTCGACGCGCGCGCTCGCGCCCGCTCATTCGCTCGACCTTTCTCGAATTTTAATGCCCTCATACTCGGATTTCGAAGTCTAACGTAACTTATCCCCATCTTATATATACATATATATGTATATATATATATATATATTTCTTTATCTTACTTTGTATATTATCCTGAGAAGAATAAAAAATAAAATAAATATAATAAACTATATATATATATATATATATATATATATACATGTGAGAATACGAAGAGAACAGAATTTTCGTAAATAATTCCAGGTAATATAAGTGAAAAATATAATATATATTCGAATAATTGATTGAAACCAGAATGGTAAAATAGTAACGTGTGTAATTACATAGTATATAGGATATTTTTATTACCCCTGTTTTTCCATAAATCAGAAAAAATTAACGAAACCAATCAAATATCCAATAAATTAAAATTAATCTTCACAAAAATTTTCAATTGAAATTACATTAAAATCACATTCACCAAATATCCTCTATTTTCATTGTAACAAACGGCATTCAAATTTTCACTCAACCATTTGTATTATTTCCTGCATAATTTTAATCCCCTCTACAATTCGAATTGCAAAATTTCTCCATCTATATAAACTCGAGAAAAATAAATAAATATAGATACTAATAAAAATCAAAGAGTTTACACGTATGGCAAATACAAAACAAGACAAGCAGTAACCTGCACGCCGCCGTTATGTCTCGATTTTATTTCAATGTAAGTAAATACAATGGCGTGTCTCGCACCAAAAGCGGAAAATCATTCAGCAAGCACTTGATTGCCGTCCGCTGTAGTCTTCCATCACATTCACCTCTCTCTTTCTCTTTCTTTATATTATTATCATTATTATCATCATTGATATTATTATTATTATTATTATTATTACTGTTGTTATTATTATTTCTCTTCGTTTTACTACATAGCTATATCTCGTTGTTGTATTGACGTTGGATATATAAAACGCATTCGACTCTCTTCGTATTCACTTCTCGCATCCGCGAGAATCAATCGTGTGGCGCGCAGCTGCCTGGCCGAGGAC
Source organism: Zele albiditarsus (assembly GCA_958496275.1). Classification (NCBI taxonomy): domain Eukaryota; kingdom Metazoa; phylum Arthropoda; class Insecta; order Hymenoptera; family Braconidae; genus Zele; species Zele albiditarsus. The sequence continues at coordinate 12,024,525 of OY292411.1, read as the reverse complement.
ATACACGCTCTACTCGCGGCGCGCGCGAGAGAGAGTGAAGCACACACATTGATCCAAGGACTCGTCGAGACGTCGGTATGATCAGGAATTGTCCTCGCGTATTCTGCACATCGTCATGCGCCACATATAACAAAAGGAATACGAGAAGAAGAAGGGGGGAAAAAAAAAAATGTATAAATATATATATAAGTGGAATTAAATAGAAACTTTGTATGAGATAATAACATTGGAATTTTTTTTTTTGTTTTGTTCATTGTCTTGGAAGTGTTGATTTTATTTTATTTTTTCATTTTTTTTTTTTTATGGTTTGTGATTGTGAGGTTGGTGGAATTGGGGCAGATTGGAGAGGGCAATTTGAATGGAATGGTTGGGTTATTATTGATTTTTTTTCTATTTATAATAAATTTATATAGTATTGGGATTGAATTTTTGTTGGGTAATTGAAATAGAAATAGGATAGACATTTATTAGACGCGTATAATTATCCACGACTTCTTTCGAATGTTCTCTGAAGTTCATTGCTTTTGTTATTATATCAAAATTAAAATTCATTAACGTTTCAATCATAGAAATAATTTCAGTATCAATAACCGTTTTTTTTTTTTTTTTAATCACTAAAATATGACAATCAGAAAATCTAAATACTTCCATACAATAAACTATAATCCACCCAAAGAAAATACAAAACAGAAAGTAATATACAGCAATAAATCTTCAAACTGTACAAAAAACTTCTTTTTTTATTCATCGTACGAGTTTAATTACAAAAAAAAAAAAACAAGTATAGATCAAGCGTCAAATTGTGAAAATTGATCCCTCATCATCTTCACAATTCCCCTGATACCTCACCCCTGGACATTAGTCCAGCCCTGGTCTTTAGGACTCGTATGTAAATGCGCAGCTATATTTAGACCGGTATCCCCGGTGTATATAATACACATACACAAAACCCAACACAAGGCATATCACTAGAGTGTATTTGAGTGGATGTATAAGTATACATACATATATCGACGATACGATGTTTGAGTCCGCGTGCGCCTACGCTATATACACGAGACGAGAGGAAGAGAAGAGGAGATTGCATATATACAGTGTATAGTATTGGAGGATGTTGAATACGCGAGTAAATGAGAAAGATTCAAGACAAAATTCAGTTGAAAGTACGCGATGGAAAATATATTCTGTTTTGTGATGGTTGAGACGTGCGGTGAAACGAAGAGAAGAAAGAGGAGAAGAAAGAGGAGAGCGTGCGTGCGTGCGTGCAACTCCTGGGGACTCGTCAAACCGGTTACCCACGCGGCCGACACCAACTCCAACACCCTCTCTTCACTCGTCGTTGCTATATCCTCCGTCGTGTATATAAAATATATATATATATATATATAGAAGGCGCATCGACGAGCTTTGAAAAGCGAGATAGAAAATGTGCAATTTAAGTAAGGGTAGAGAGCAACTGAGAGGATAGAACGAAACATTTCCTCCTCTTTTTTATTATTTTATTTCATCATTTCTTTTTCTGTTTATTATTTTGTTTTTTCGTTTTTCACTTGCCTCTCTCGTCGTTGCTTCGAGGTCTTTGCTTCGTTTCTTCCTTCATTTTATTTATTTATTTATTTATTTTTTGTTCTTTAGCTCGCGATCGTTTTCTTTAGACTGTCAGATGTGTGTACGTATACATGCATGTAGAAAACGTAGAATTTTTAGTATAGTAAATGACATATGAATAAAAGAGTGGTATATATTGATTTGGATAATTAATTAAAATCACAATGAACTCACATCGGTGAATTTTTTTATTAAAACTAGACAGTACGATATACAATTTTTTTTATCCCACATGTTCCCCTGCTAATTTATAAAATTATTGCACGGGATAGTATTAAAAATTAATTCACAAAGCATATGGCTAAATGTAAAGTTGATATTATAATTTTTATTGGCGACTTTATAATTTGTGTTTGTTATACAGTGAATTGTAAAAAAATCAATCCAGTGCAGGTACTTTGATTTAATAAACAGTAGAAATTATATATGACTGCAATTCATTTGTCCGATAGCTAACCTACCCTTGTAGCTACCCCTAATATGGTGACATTATTTTTTACCATTATTTGAATATTATCCTGATTATACGTGAACAGTATTTTCAATGCAAATTATACGTAAAAAAAAAAAAGTTTGCTTTGTCTTTCTCATACGCCAATTTCACCCTTTAATTTACCCGCAACTTAAAAAATTATTTTCCTCCTCAATTGCGTTAAAATAATATTGATTCTTCACGATTACCATTCTTGGGATTGAAATAACCAGTTCAAGCCTGTTGGATAAAGGGTCTAACTGAAATAGTGGGTGTCGTATCATCATGTAAACAATAAAAACTTTTCTCATGTATATTACACGGCAGAATAACTTTCTGCAAATCCGAGGAACAATACAGAAAATTAATAATTGAATCAATCCTTCTGATAATGGGGGAGATGGTTATTTAAAAATATCCGTCATGATTTAAACTGTCAGAAATTATTAAACGTGTCATTTGAGTCTGGAAAAAAAAAAAAAGGACACATGGAGAATTAGATATTTGTTAGCGAAATTGAAAAGAAAACTGTATAACCCCTTAAAAATTGAACTCAATCATCAATTATCTCACAATTAATATATATCAATAACAAAAAAATAAATATAAAATAAATACTAACTAATTTTCTGTATAATCTACATTTTGCTTCAATTACTTTCTCATAAATCGATCGTTTCGATCCCTTTGTCATTGTACTTGTGCCATATAGATTCAGTCGAAAATTCACCAATGTCACCGAACCCAAAGAGCTATATATAAGAAGAAAGAGAGGGCTCAGCTGTGCCCGTGACATGAAGTAACCTTGGCGCAAGCGTGTCGTGACGTGCAGCCACATGGTTTACATCTATATATTTATATATACATATAAATATAAATACAAGAAACTTTGATATACCTGACGTAACGCGAAGGAAGAGCACACAGTGAAGAGGAAAAATATTTATAGTGAATAAGAGAAGAGCAAAAGAGTGACGCGTGGGTGCCACCGTGCAAAACGTTTACGCCTTATGTTTTATATATATATATATATATTTATATGTATGTACGTTGCCTATATAACACACCCGCGTCACCATATATTTATGGCCAAGTGTATACTGCCCAGATCAAGGAATACCATGAATTCTCGTTGACGTCGCGTCCTCATCCTGATAATTGCCACTGTGTTGTATGTTGCAAAAGGGACTTTATACACATTGAATTATATACCTAACCTATCACCTGAGCTCTTCCGCAGTCCACGTTCATTGCAACAAGACATTTAACTTTAATACGTGTATAAATATATATATATATATATATATATGCATGAAGCATCAGGTTAGAGTAATTAATTTCTGTGCATGGATATTTTCTTGTTAGAAAAAAAAAAAAAAGTGAAATAAAATAATTTAAAATAAGATGTATTTTTGTTTGATTATATTTGGAATTTATTACATCAATTGAAGGGGGTGCAGATAACTTAAAACTAATTAAAACAGCTAGTATCAATTATTATTATTAGTGTTAGTAATTGTTGAATTATTATTTGTTAAACGTTATGACTATTGTAACCAATCCCAAAAACTGTTGACTGTAAAAAAATTCACAAAGCATAATTGTTCCTCAACAAGTTCATAAACATATATATATATATATATATATATATATTTATAAACAAGAGTGTTTGATGAAAAGAAGGTTGCGGGAGGGCAAGTACGGTACATTCGATTCCATCGTCATATTGTTCAAGTTTACCGCAATAACTTTCAGAATATAATCTGCAGCGCGCGTATAGATGGAGGAGACCAGGGAGTTTCCAAGGAGGGAATATAATGACAGGCCATGACTCGTTAGGTATACACCAAGACTCGAAGAGATATATAGAGAGGAAAAAGAGAGAGAGCAACGGATAAGATAGAATATACATATATACATAATATATAATATCTATAGCAAGAGAGTTAAAATATAAAGCAGTGGCTACAGAAGAGAGAGAGAGAGACGAAAGTGGCCACGGTGCCAGGCAAAAAGTATCTACGACCACTCGTCCCATGACTGTTCCTTCGTTCTTATGTTTCGTCGACTGGGATATAATAATAATAATAATAATAACAATAATAATAATGAAAATAAAATAAAAGCAACAGAAAATAAAAGAAATGAGAAGAGGAAAGAATAAAAGGAAAGGAAAAAAAAAAAGAAAAAGGGGGAAAATCCAGGGCGCACCTGTGGCCAGCGGGTAACACTTTACTACTTCGATGATGTAAACATGAACGTAAATGAGAATAAGTGGCTTGGGACTTGAGAAAATTGCATGGAATAGACTTCAATTTATGTTTGTATGTATGTGAGTGTATAGATTTATATTGTTGGGATGCGATGATTGATAATATATTTATTTTTCAATAGAAAACTATTCACACGAATAATTCAAAAATTTAGTTTATAATGTGACAAGTGTTGTAGTGATATTAACTGAATTGCATGGTGATAAAATTACCAAGCACAACATTTTTGAGCAGTATATTGTTCATTGGTGAATGAGTGTGTTTATGCTGAGGATAAATATATATCTTTGGTTTAATATTAAATTATTGTCATGATACTATCATCAATATTACATTCTTTAAATAATTGTTTGTAATCAATCTTTCGTATTTTATATGTAGTAAATAATCTATATTTAATTGTTTTTTTGTCCGGGGCCGTTGTTTCAACTCTGTATGTTATTTTGCATTTGTATATATATATAGCTGGCTGAATTTTCAATTATTACAATATGATTTATTTGAATGTAATTCAATAGAATGTAGTGAATTAAATTATAATATCACGAGAGTGTGACAGTAATCGCATCAGCAGCAGTGTGCATAACACTTCATCGGTCTATGTCCGCCCACACTATCACGTACACACTATATAAATATGAATCCAATTTATGAAAAGAAAAGAAAAAAAAAAAAAATAAGGGACGTCTACTTTATTTAAATGTTTTAGAAAGACATTATACGTGTTTATATTATGTATAAATATATATATATATATATATATATAATACGAATGTATTAATTCGAATATAATTTACAATTGACATATACACACAGTGCACACTGAGTTATTTAGTTTGAAAAGAGCAGGACACACACGAGGGCGCGCAAAGTTCCACTGCGCGTGACGGTGAAATATCATTTATCAAGTGTCAAATACACCCACATGAACTAACAGTGTAAAATCTATATATGAACTCCAATGAGTGCAATCACAAAACGAACACGAAAGTAAAAAAGGGGAGAACCAAAGAAATAATTATAAACAAAAAATGAAGAACGAAACAGATATATAAATATAATATGGATACAAAACGAATATTAATGAAATTTATTTTATACTTATACCTACAAAAATTACAAAAAATATCTTATCACCAATTCCCTAAATCCCTGCAACTTATACAAAAACCTGAAATACAAATACTAAATCCCCAACCACACAGAACAATTTCACATTCAAGATAAATTTATCCAACAGGATCACTATAAAAAAAAAAAGAAAAAGAAAACATATACTTTACCAATTGCCAAATAGAAAATCCAAATTCAATTACAAAACCACTGTACACTAAAATATACATCAATTCACCCCCGGGAAAAAAAAATTCTCATTCGCAAATTCTTCTGATACAACCCCAAAAATTACCAACGAATCTTTCTCCTTGACAACATCCAAGTACAAAGTACAACACATATCCACACCCATATATATATACACACACACATATAAAGGGCAGAAGTTCATTCGCATCATTATTGTGACTATGTGTTGTGTATACTGGCTGTACCAGGATCAAAACCCGATTGTTGTGTGTACCGTTGAGGGTGCGGGAGGATATATATATATATATGGAGGGTTAAGCGGATAAACCAAAAGCCATAAGTACATCGTCGCTCTTGCTATATCATACATACCTACATACATCCATAGATTGAAAGAGTAAAGATGAGTATATATATATATATATATATATATACATAAATATATCCTTCAAAGCACGCCTCGAAATGTACATCGTGCGTGTATTCAAAGGCACAATAATGCGTATCTACTCAACTCAGTACGTACGAGGGCATAAACACGGACCATTATACACACATAAAAGCCATTGCGTTCGTAGCGAGGTGAAGTTCATTGCCTCCGCGCGCGATGCAGCCGCTCTTCTCCACCACAACTATCTCTTTTTCTCCTTTACTTTGCCTCCTTCATGTAACAGACTTTTTCACTCACTCTCTTTTACTCCCGAGAGCCCCTTTACTCACTTATATTTGTGTGATGGTGAACGCTTTTATATATGTATTTATATACGTATATATATATATATATTTGTTACCTATATATTTATACCTAATGTATATATATATATGGTATACGCACACATAAATATCAGTTGGACGCGCGCAACACACGTGATGTGCGCGAGTTTTGTTGGATGTGTATATGTACATATGACTCGCGTTAACCGGCCTACCAGTTCTTCTTTAACCATATATACAAGTGTGTACGTTATTCTTTGTAAGAGTGCGTATATGGATATGTTTATGTGTGTGTGTGTGTGTGTGTGTGTGTGATTGTACTAGTCACGTGCACGCGCGCGAGCTCGAGTATATACTAAGCACGTCAAAATCGTGAGTAAGTGCCCGGCCACGAGCACACACGACTCTTCGTCAAGTTGAAATTGATTGTTGATGGAAGCGATTTTCTAATGTTTTGGGTGAAAAGATGATTTTTTTTTTCGTTTATTTATTTACCGTTAATTTATGTGTGATTGTAAACAAAAGTTTTAGTAGAGGGGATAAATTTTGTTGAGAATATTTAATGTGTTGTTTTTGTTGTTCGGGTGGTTATGGTTTTATTGAGTCGCTGATATAAAATCTTGGATTGTATTGGATTAATTCAATTTATATTTATTTTATTATTTTTGTAAGTGGATTTTCTATAGTCGGTACTAGAATTGATAGGATTTATGGAGATTTTAGATTTTTCATGTACAGATCAATATCTGAGTGATTCTCGAGAAAAAAAGTTCATTATTGCAATTGAACTTTTAGATTTTGATTATAAAAACAAATTCATTAACCTCATTATGAAAATTCTCTATAAATACCAAAATTTCATAGTTTCACACTGATAATCAACGTCCCACCATTGAATCCACCAATTTAAAATAAAAAAAAAAAACAAAAACTGAATACAAAAATATACAAGAGAAATAAATATAAAGGATAAATCGTTTTAGTCCAGGGATTTATTGAATTGAAGAATTCACTGTTGAGATTCTATATATATAAACACATACACCTACATCCGCGTACATATATATATATATCTATGTACATATTAAATTATATGGGCATAAGTAGGTGGATTACGTTTGACTTGACAACGCAACTTGCAACCATTTGCTTATACTACTCCTCTCCCTTTACCACCTCGTCTCTTTTCCTCAACACACCACGATATTTTCCTCTGGTTGCGCGAATCGCGAGAGGGCAATACGGGAACACAGTGGCACGACAGCGTACACTATATATATATATATATACATGCGAATAATAAAGAAGAGAAAGAGCAAGTGCGTATACCATTTGGTGCATTGAAAAGGGACGAAGAAACAGCGCGTTGTGGTGCAGCTTATGCGCCCTCGGGGCACCATTATATGGTAAATCGTTGCTTCTCTTTTCCACCATTTCTCTTCACCCTCTTACTATCCTCTTTGCGTTTATATATACAACATCAACATCTACTATCTCACTACCTCTTTCGTTTCTTCTTGCTCATGTACGTTAAAACCCCTCCACTGTATACAATTGTATTTGTCTTTTTTTTTTTTTCTTATGTGTATATAATGCACGTCTTTCTCTATCACCCAGTTTCACTATACTCTTCCCTTAAACTCTCTTTTCCCTCTTTCACTTCTCTATCTCTTATTTCCCCACCACTGTGAATTGATGATGTATGTATGTGTGTATATATATTTATTTCTCTTGATTCTACTACACAGCTGATGCAACAACATTCGTCGTTGTACAAGTAACTTTGTCTTGCAGTTGAACACCAACTACACTCAAACTCTCTTCACTATTTTACTCCTTCTCTTGAATATTTTTTTTCCTGCACTATTGTGCTGTCTTTATCTTGACTACTCTCCAATCGTTTGTGTATGTATAGGTGTCTATGTTACCTTCAGGTCTTTTCCAACATATTTTTAGACGTTTTTTTTTTTTATTCTATTTTTTGGAATTTTTTTAGTTATTTTTGTAGATTTATTTTTCATTGTGGATAATAGCAATACTTTCATCTACTCTGATATTTTTTTTTTCTTTATGTTGTATTATATAGGTGTGATGTATGTATGTGTGTATTTCCTTATGTGTTTCTGTATTTGTTTCCGTGTTTTTTCCCATGTTTCTGTTCTTTTTCTGTTATGTCTACATTCTTGATGGTATTTTTCTTTTTTTCATCATTAGTTATTTTTGTTTATTGATTTATTTGAAGCTTTTTCATTATCTCGTTCTTAGTCTTGTGAAATTGAGTGCCCTTTATTCATTATTTGTTATTCTTTCTATAATTAACAGCATGTTTATATATTTAGTGTAGATATATTTACACAAATAAAATTAATTATCTGCAACATATTCTCCACTTCAATAACTTTTTCAGCTAAATAACATAATATTCACTGATAAATCTTCTATAAAAAAAATTTCCCTCACTAATATTTTTTTTTTTTCAGTTCTATTTTCTCCACTCTCATTATTTCCACCTACCAACTTTTTCTCCCCCTCCTACAACTTGGCATCACTTCAAGTTGCTTTCTTAGTAAACTAAATACGCAACATAATAGTGCCCCAAGGGTAGTGTCGAACACATGTGTGTATGTATTATATATAAAATAATATGTAAAAGAGTTAGTTGTTGGATTGATGTATTGCAAGTACTTTCTATAATGTTGAAGACACATCATCACACATATATAATATTTGCCCTATTTTTATTTCCCCTCAATTATTTATCTATTAAAACATTAATAATTTATCTATTCATTTATTTTATTTATTTTTTATTTCACATAGCTATACATTAAATTTATTTCACGATGCAAGAGTAAGAATTATTGTTTATGAGTGTACTGAAATACTATTTTAATTTTTTATTCTTTTATTCCTTGTGTCTCAAAGTAGAAGGCGTGTGCGTAAAACGATATTTAACTTTGCAGCATTTGCAGCATTGAGATCGAACACAGAAAAAAAAATTGAAGAAAAAAAAAAAAGAAAGTATGTAATATGTATATGGTGCGTAAGTACATGTACACACACACACACACACACTTGCATATGTACATGCATGGATATATTTAATATATATAGTTGCTCCAACCGTCACGGCTATTTAAACGCAGTATGTATTCATGGGGCACCGATGAGTTATGGCGTGCTAAAGCATCGAGTGACTTAACTGGCTAGTAAACTTATATATATGTACATACATAGCGAGCATTATATTCGTACAGAACTTCGTGTTTATATCGATATTTAACTCGGTGGAAAAATAAAAAGAATCAAAGAAAAAAATCAAAAGGAATTAGCTGTAAGACGAAAAAAAAAGAAAAAGAAAAAATGAAACAGTCAAATAATGTCAAAGCGTTGATTAATTTTTTAATGGTACTCTAATGGAATTGAATTGTAATTGTTAATTGTACAAAACACATGTTGTTTTATGAAGTATTTTTATGCGAATATTTAATTTCTAAATTGGATGAGTGCATTATTGACGATTTATATTATAGTCGATATTAAAGTTGTTGAGGAGACACGATGAATAGTCATCATTGAGTTTACAGAGAGTTTATATTCGAATTTACTGTGGTATAACTGAATATTTTATTCATTACGATGTTAAGAGACAATTTATGCGATGTATACAAATATATTTCATTATATTTTATAGTAATGAATTACGAGTTCATGTAATTTGATGCACTTGTTTTAATTGCAATATTAAAATTACGAATGATATTTTTCAAATTATACTGAACCAAAAAAAAAAAAAATGAATAAATAAATAAAAATAATACCCAAAAATAAAATAGAATGATATATTCTTAAAAATCCATTTCTTCATTTCAACAAACAATATTCTTTTTTCAATTATAGAATATAAAATCATTAATCAACTATGTAAAATTATTAATTTCATTTTCCACCATTATTTTTAATTCATTACTACTAATAAAAAATAAATAATTCAATCTGTTTATTTTCTGTAATATAAAACTAAGACTCAACGAATAAAGCTCGAATTACTCTATCACTTCGTACAACATACACACACACACATATGTCTTTCTTTTATTGTCTCATCGTCAATTTTTATTTCGTCTGTGAGAAATTGATGTTTAAATGTGTGTGCACATTTACTGTACTGTTGTGCACAATTCATATAACATGATGAGTATATATACACAAGCTTAGTTTAATATTATTATTATTGAAGCGTTGTAGAACTGACGATATATTGAATTGGTAATATATATATATATATGTGTACATGGTTATATAGTCTTCACTGTTGGCGCGTGCTCCAATCTACCACTCGCGCTCGCATTCACGTTACATACAAACGTTCGTGCCTCTTATTATATTACATGTTATTATCTACTTATCGAGTTATATTGTCCATATTGACTTCATTGAGACTGATATGCCGCATGGTTAAACCAATATATATATATATATATGTATAAAATAACACACACAACACAAACACATTGCAGTTGGTCATCGTTCTTCAGACACATAAGAAATGAAAGAAGAAAAAAAAATGAGAAGAAAAAGAAAGAATGAAGAAATAAAAAGAGACAAATTTTGTTTTTGTCGCACAAGACATATCATACTGATAATGAATACTTTTACAGTGTTCCCCTCTTATTATATAACCCTCCATTGGTTTATTGCACCTCACTGTTCTCATGTATCAAATTATTTTCCACTGAATGTCATGTTATTCTTTTCGTGGAATAAAAATAAAAAAAAACTGTGATTGTTATAATTAAATATAAAAATATAGCAATTTTATATTACAACTTGGTTGAAGTAGTTTGGTGTAATTATATAAATTATCATTATTTATAGAGTTATATAAATAGTTGAGTTAAAAATATTAATTGAATAGAATTTTTTGCAATATTATTGTAGAGTAGGTTATATTACTATGAAGATCATATTTTTTTTCAACAAAATTGATGATATTTATTGCTAAATTTATCATATGCTTTGCAATCTCTTATATAAATTTATTTATATTAAATTAGTATTTTTCACATGTATATTTGGGAATTATTCTCTGCCCTTTGAGCTCTGTTTTATCTCTATAAATAAAATACAAATGTTACAATGAAAAAAAAAAAAAAAAAATATCAGTAACATAATATATTGTATTTTTTAATTTTCTCTAATTTTTCTCAAGTCAACCATTGAAGAGAACTACAAATTTTCTTATAAACGCGCGGCACATGCGTTAATTAATGCACCAACGAAGCGGAATGAAGTGAAGAGCACGAAAGGGCGACGAGATCGTGGCCGTGGGGTCGCTTGTAGATTAATTTTACTGACGGGGCAACTGCTTGCAATACATATAAGCTGCCATCATCATTATCATCATTATCATCATCATCATCATCATCATCATCATCATAATCTTTTATCTTTCTCAAACTTTCTTCGCTTCGTGTTTCCAGTTTTGCGGCAAGTGTATATACACACAACACACATTGCGCCCTGCCACAAACTTGAAGAATGTGCAATCATTCGTGTATATGTACACCACTTCGTGGGCTTCTTCTTAGACTCGACTGGTCTCTTCTATAATATGCCGCTAAAGTAATACTATACGTGAATTTTTTTTTTTTTTTTTATTATTTTTTCTTTAGAACGCGCAAACATCAAGCTACATAAAGAGAGAAATGTATATATAAAAGAAAAAGATACAACGACAAGGGTTGTAACTCAATACATGAGAGTATATACACCTATTATATATGTATTTGTGCATATATATATATATATATATATTGTACCCGGGCACACGCCACACTTGTGGCATGTGCCAGCCTGTCTACCACTCTTGGTTTTTTCTACTGTCATCAATCTTACTCTTTTACCAACAATCTTGTGTATTATTAAAATATTTTTATCATTTATCTATTTTGTTCCTTTTTTTAATTAATTTGTTCGTTAAGAGAACAGCATTCTCGATAAAACATTGACCAGTGTGTGTGTGTGTGTGTGTGTGTGTGTAAATGTGTTTGTTCATGAGCAGAAGCCAAAAAATAACAAGAGTTCAAGTGTGATAAATAATATCAAAATTTTTGATACATTAATAAGAATATTGAAATTGTGCAGATGGATTTGGTATCAGTAATCTCAAATATCTATTTGAAATAATGGATGGGTCGTTGAATTTTATAGTTAACCTACAGTATTCTTTATGTATGTGACAATCTAGTTATTCCTGAAAATTATACAAAGAGAGTAATATTCACACTACCATTAGAATTCCTTAATCAAAATTAATAAACTTTTTTCAATAGTAATAAAAAAACTTCATCAATACATTTGCTAAATTATCAATCCACCCTGTCAACCTTTCTCTCCCTTTCACCAACAATTCCATAATACCAAACTTCATCGGCCTGATACCATTAACAATATTCAACTTCTCATTTTATATTTCCATGTCTGTACATTTTCAAAATACAAAACATTGTCTACTAAAAGTACCAAGCGAGACTTTGTATCCAATTTAAAAAATAAAGTTAACTCAATAAAATTCAATCGAGTTAATGGATTAGAAGGAGTTTCATAGAGTTAAATTGCGGGTTTTAGTTAAATGAAATTCTGGGTAACGTGGAAATGGCTGAAAAAAAAGAAGAAATAAATAAAAAATAAAAAGAAGAGAAATAAATAAAATAAAAGCATAAAGAAGTTGGCACACAACAAGTATATATGAAGCGCACGAGTGTGTACGCGTGGCTCGCTCCTCGTGGCGCGTGACGAGTGCTAAAGTAAGTGGCTGACTTGAGGAGTCGAAGCTGTGCGCGCCCCAACTCTCGTCGTCCGCGCGCGCACAGGTGTGCGAGCGTAATCGCGATGTCACGGACGAGTCACGCCCGCCTTCCTTCCTCGTTTTCCATTCGCACAATTGCTTTCTTTTCTCTCTCTACCCCCTTTACTTTTCGCTTCTTCAACTCTTTATATATATATATATATATATGCACATGAATTCTTTAACACTACTGATGCACTCTGCAATATTCCTGTGTCCCGCTCGTTCCTTTTCGTCTCGATTCACAAACAGTGTGTGCGCGCCAGTACAACTTTTTGCTTTTTTACCCAACACAGCATACCCGTAATATCTTGTTTTATATGCTCCATGACTGTTACAGGCACTCTGAAGTCAGCCTCATTACCTTCTTGTAGCATCTTACAAGGTAGCATCAACAGCAACAAACCCGGTAGCCGCGCCTCCTTGCATCCACACACATATAATATACACACAAAGCGAATAGCACATTTCTTATCGAGTGATACCAATTTGCCACGTGAGGATGATGATGAAAACTCTTTCAAGACCGCAAACTTGGAAGACACTTGGAGTTAATTTTTCTTGTGTAAATAAAAATGTGAAATAAAAAAAAAAAAAAAAAAACGTTGAAAGATGAAGAAAAGAGAACGAACTAAAGTCCGGGGAAAAAAAAGAAAAAGAATAGAATGAAAAACTACACCAAAGTGTAAAATAAATAAATAAAATATGGGGAAGAGAATAAATAAATAATTGCACGTGCATATATATTTTATAGTTGATAACGGAAATTGAAATTGTACAAACATTAAACAAAACTGTTGTTCGCATGTGATGAGCGGATAATAATAATAGTTGAATATTATTTGAAGATATAAAAACGTAGAAATTTTTTAATAATGAAAACGCGAGAGATTTTCTTATCTATTATTTATCTATATATATATATATATACATACAATTGTATATATACATATATTGCGTGCTTACAAAATAGCACGTGCATATTTATATACTTGTAAAAAATTCTTCACCACAATTATTATCCTTATATATTAAACATTTAACTATCTAACTTGATACATACATTTGAAAAAGTTTCTATTTACACCAAATCCAACACCTCGTCATAAAAAATATTACATTCAAATACCCTTTAATCCATTATTTTTTTATCACATTTCCGTAAATTATCTCCATCACAGACAATGCTATCGTGTGAAAAAAAATCTCATCCGGTTGAGAGAGGGGCGCGTGGAAGTATATATCCTCTTCAATTGTAAAGTAATTTAAAGCGCGCGCGCGCCTCACTCATATCTCCTACAAGTATTTATACTCAGTCGTATTTTCTCCCTACACCGGAAGATATTCTTGAGGTCACACGCCAGGGCACGCTTGGTGTCTCATTAATTTTATTATTAAAAGTCAAGTAAATACACACGCGCATATTCATAAATATAAAATTAAATAACATGCTGGCACGCGTACGCAAATATAAATATATATATATAAAGGGACATAGGTATATTTACAAGAACAGTAGCTAAATAATAAATATACTATATATTAGCACCACCGCGTGGTTGGTAATAGCATCATGTAACCCCAAAGTCTGACCCCTACATCACTGTGTAAGCCTGACATTGCACGTCACGTCAGCCCTGGAACGTAAATAATAATAACAGCAGTAGCACTCGCTGATGATGATGATGATGATGATAAAACTGAGGAAACTAACATCACATATAATATTATAAGTGAAATAAATAACCATGTGGTATGATTGTGAATAGTTCAGGGCATATAGAGGAGATTCAAAGTCATCCACCCCAATGGTAAGAAGGAGTGGATGATTGTATATATTGCATGGTGTAGTTATGTACAGAGGGATTGTGGTGCGGGTGCATCAAGTGAGAATGCAATGGTTTGAAGGGCGGTATGGAGGGCACACGCGTGCATGTTCTGGGCGGGTTACCATCAGCAAGAATAAACGCGATACCATGAAACTATGATGTGAGCGGGGGCGACTGGAGTCATCGAGTGACACACACGCACGACTGCCACGCTTTGTGCGGTCATGGTTGAGGGAACAGTGGTAGTAGTAATAGTAGCAGTAGTATAGAAGGATGATGTGCTTGGAGGCGAGATGTATAAAGGCAAGGGAACATAGCGAGTGAGAGGAACGGGGAAGTGAGAGGAAGAAAAAAAAAATACGCGAAGTGCGTAGACCGCGAAAAGAGTCACGCTTCGATTCCATGGATAAGTAATGTGAGATAAAATTGTGCGCTTCGTCTTATTTTTTTGCATTAATATACAATATTTATGCAGAGATGAATCATTTTTAAAATATATGTGTATTATTATTCGTAGATTTTTTAAATTCATAATAAGTTAGGGGGCTATCTTTTTTTTTCTATTTATTTTGATGTAGTTTCTGTAGATCAATGATTGAAATTTAATTTTGATCTTTTTTTGGGATAATATTGGGATGGATATTTATGAAAAATTAAACCGAGATATCATTGAGAAATTGGCCATTTCTTATCTGAACTATTGTCAACATTTAATTAGCAGCAGAACCGTAGTAAAAATGTTCATATATTTTCAACTCCATCAGCATGTTAACAATTATGAATTACACAATATTTTCCTTGAGCAAATTAATCGGACTTTTTCTGTTGAAATCACATGGAAGTAAATAATTCAGTGACATCGTTCGCAAATTATCTCCAGGTGTCATTATCAACGGCATCAGTAATTACAAATATCTATTTGGATGCTCTTGAAACAGTGATACGTATATATTTATGATAAAAAATAATTCATATCTTCTTCTTTTATATATTCGCATGTTCGTGCGTTAGTTCAACTACATTTATATGAGATACATAGAGACTATACGTGGTGTTGCAACTGACATTCAGGAACATGTCTGTACCTGTAATAACCATATATATATATATACACACAAGACTATGGTGCAGCTATAATAAATGTTATGAAGCACAAGAGAGAACCCAGTATACTGGCTATATACGAAAGAGTCTATGATGGTCATCTTCGTTGCTAATTCCAGACAATTACAGTTGGTTCGCTTATATAGATGGTAGGTGGAGTCGTTACAACTCCGCGATGTCATCCACTCGCCATTGTATCTAACTTTGTGGACGTGAGAGGCACGTAATATTATTCTTTCGTGACATTGCGTTTCGCGCACTTTCCTGTTTTGCTTCCACTCGTTGCTGTATTAACATTCGTACTTTAACTTCTGGTCTTTGTCTCCCTTTCTCACTCAACTTCTATATACGTTGGAAAAGCTCTAAATGTTGATAAAACTCTGACGTTTTCGTGTCTCCTCATGGGTCTAATCATTTTGTACGATAACTAAACTCTCGTCGCGTGGAAACTCTTTTACCAAGTTTCATGCGACCTCAATTACAAGGACTATGACGAAGCGTGTGCAAGCACCTGGATAAAGCTCTTGTGCATCGTCCCATTTATATAGATATATATATAGATATATGTGGATGATGAATCCTCTTCTCATCGTCGTGTCCACCATCGTTTGGCTTCAAAGTTTATCCAGACAATTTTTTTACGACTTTATCTTGTTCGTGTTGGAGTTTGATGAGTGTCGCAATTACGATGGATCTGAAGCAGTAATGAAGAAGTTAAGAGTACAAATATAGCGATGAAATGAAGACGGATGAAGGGAGAGTGTAGATAATTCTTTATTTATTCATTTTTTTTTTTTTTTCAGTTTCATTTAAGGAAAATATGATTCTAGAAACTCGTTTGTCCACGTATATTTATATAATTATTTTTAATGTGAAGGTCTTTAAAGATAGCGCTTGTGTATACCTTCTTCATCATGAACTTCACTTCTACCTTTTCGAGAAAAGATAGAAAATATATAAATATATATGTGTTTATGTTCATTTGGTGGTGAGAATGAAGTTTATACTATACGCTGCAGTTGACTTGAGCTCATTAGCGAATATAGTAGGATGTTTGAAGTCGTGAATTCATGAGACTCTATACGTTAAAAGTTGTGTAAAGACATTTCTCCTCTTCATATGATTGACGATGATAATAATTTTTATTTTAATAGTGATATATATTGTGAATCCTTTATATTTTGTTATTGCAATAAAATAAGTGTTATTTTCATTTCTTTCATATTATACATGTTTACATGTATCCATTACACTTATACACATGTGCATCTATAATAAATTGACAGTTTGAAAGCGAGGACATGTCAGTGAAATGTTTGCGCGACAAAAATAAAAAATACACGTCAACAATTGGTGTTAGCTGCGTATGACAATAAATGGCAACGAAATAAAATCGTAGGGGTGAGTGCGACAAGTAAACGTGATATTAAATATATACATTCGATATCAATTCTTTTTTTGCCTTCTTTCTTACACATTGACAAATCAATATCCACCCATTCTCTTTTTAATTATAACTACGTGATCGTTTATGTTGTATGGATATACGTTCGTATTCTCTCAATTCATATACACTTTTTTTTACCCTATTGCAAAATAATTTGCAGGGGGTCCTGCAATGTTTGGCTTACAGTCAACTGCAGCATGAAAAGTGGAGACACGTGTTACGTGAAATTTCTGCGTAAACATATACAGTGATATCGAATGACACTCGTGCGACATGAAACAAAAAAAAAGAAGAGAAAAAATAATATAGGAAAGGAAAAAGAAATAGGAATATTAATGTCATATGGTATGATGTACCTGTGAGCACATGGCGATATATTTATAACATATGGTTGGGTAAATGGATTCAACTACCAAACAGATGACAGAATTTAATTCGACACGAGAGCTAACACCTATCAAGGATACTTAAATGATATGTATTGATGTAAAATTATTTTATGGAAATGCAACATTGTCTGATATAGGGAAATTATAATTCCTGGTTATATAAAATAATTGTATGATAAAATAATATTCTTTCTCATATATTATTTTGAATATTAATTAAATGGTTGTTCTCTATTGTCTCACCCTGATGTTGATACTGTCCTACATGGTATCCAACAAGTATAATTCTTGAACAGCTTTTTTACAACTGGCTGTCGAAATCATAAACAATTGCATCGTTAATTTATTTTGATAAATTTGTAAAAAATACTTTTTTAAACAGCTACTTTTTTTTTTTTTTCATTCATATTAAGCTCCGCCCTCTCGTGATGCGTGCGCCAGTGCTTTCACGCTGCAGTCGCGCCCATTGGAAGAGAAACATGGATTTGATGAAAAACTCGGGGTTTCTTCTTTTTTTTTTTTTCATGAAATGAATTTTTTTTTTAATTCTACTATATTCTTTTTTTTCCACAGAATCTACGGTGACGAAACAGAAAATGTCATCGTTTTTGTAATTACATATCCTTTCCGCAGTAATATCAGCGTTCAAAGTAAAAATTTCGAATTTCGAATAAAATACATGACTTGAATTTGAGTTGTGATAAAAATCGGAAATTAATCCTAGCAGCCCTTTGTTGTGCGTACATGTGATGGAAAAAAAATTTATAAAATCAAAAGGGAGGAGACAAAGGGATGGTTGATTTGACGTGAGATGACTCTTACGAGAGTATATAGACCAGTTATGAATCAAAAAAATTGAGATGTAGTGCATTGGACCTGGTGTGGAAGCGAAAAAAAAAAAAAAAAACGGAGGGGCTCTGGGTATAATATAATTTTGAGTAGCATAAGGACCGAGCAATCTATTAAAAATTGCACACAGATTCATCATAGAACATGTAATAATAATGCTACTTTATTTCCATCATGAAAAGTCAAATTTTTCATTCAATTATTTCCACACCTAGAAAGAATTGTCTTTGAACTATAGCATGTAATTATTCGTCAACTTCCATAGATGAATTTCACAACGCAGTATATCGAAATACATATTCATCCCCTTCAGCCGCTGACATTATTCGCAAAACAGTATAATTATATACCAGAAGACTTTTGACTAAAAGCTTTCAACCCCTGCGCGAACGTTATCTTGGACATTCAGGAATCATTCGCTTCTAAAGTGAAGTATCCCTCCCACACTGCACTTCGTGTTCATTTATAGTTGAGATATATATACGCTGCGTGTCCGTTTGAAAAAAAGCATCGACCAGAGGGAAAAAAAAAACTCGCCGCTGCTGTGTGACTAAAAATGTATCCTTCCAATCATGCTGAAACAAGTTGCGAGTACAAAATTGAATTATATCCCATGACTCTGTGCTGTATTTTCCTGGCATATATTTCTTTGCTTGGATATAAGGTGCCTCCTACTGCCTACATTTTATCGAGCATATTCCATCGTACATACACTCACTGCTGTTTATAGATCAAAATAATCTAATTTCAATGCGGACGGTGGAAAAGCGGTATCATATACTATATAGTACTCCCTTTGCTCCTTTTTTTTCCGCAGAGCAGCTTAAAAGCCTGTTCCATAAAAGAGAAAGACGCTCATGTATCTCGCTGGGCATCACATAGAGTAGTATTGATTGCAGATGATACTAAAATTCATTTCAACTGTTTCACAATACAGTGAAAAGTTCTTTTGTTACATTGACAATTATTTAAAACATTGGAAACGTGAACTGCAGAAAATATATATTTTTCATGGGATGTTAATTGATTATTAATTAATAGACACGTTAATTGATGTTTTCAATGCTATCAATGTGATCTTCGATAAAGTTCAGAGCTAGTACGAGTCGAAATGATTAGAATAAAATTTCAATCTTCACTGTAGTATAATAGTCTTGAATTCGTTCACTTTATTTGTTTGAACAGTACATATTTGCTCTCAGACATGTGGTACACTACATATCAATTATATGAAACCGTGATTTTTTTTTATGTATTAGATGCATCAACATATTAGTATATAGCAGATGCGATCGATTGATTTTATTCTCATCAATTAATTATACTCAGTTCATTTCAATTGATGCCAAAAAGAAACATATATTCTTTCTCCGCCTTTTACTTTATATTTCTCTGATGTATATTAGAGATAATTGAACGGATAAAAAATAATTCTAATTGTGAAGGCGTCTCATACATACATACATATATTGTTCAACTCTTTCACCATATGTCCACATCCTCTTTTACACTTTTATATAGTTGACTTTCACGATACTATTTAACTTTACGACTTGTACGTGCAGCAAACATTTGTGAGGATGAAAAATTTAAACAGAACGAGGTCTCTGACAAATTGTCGTTCGTATAGGTTATACGCGTACACAAATATCGTGAATTATATTGCTGCCGTTTAGAGACAAGTAGAATAGTACCACCAAAGCCATCATCTGTATCATGAAATGATAATGATTATTATTATTATCATTGTATTTACAGTGAATGCGCCAATGTCTGTCAGCATGAAAAATAAACGCGAAAATAGTTTTGCCCTCATTTACTCAATGCCTTCGATTCTTCTGCGCATATAATTGATCATTAAATCATGATGACTGACTTGTTATTTAAGTATTTACTAGGAAACACAAGTGGAAATAGAAAGAGAAAAAAAAGAAAAAGAAGAGAAATGATTCAACTGTTTATAGATACATTAACGTGAAAAATCGTGACGAATAATAAGAGTTTATTTCTTTGTTTCTATTTGTTCTTTTATTTCATTTTTATTTTCATTATAATTTTTTCTCTTTCATTGTTTTAAAATTATGTCTGAGAACTGAAGTTCATTAACGGTATATATATATAATTTTATATATCTAGATTATATAAATGAATATCTGCCAGTCAGTAGAAGTCACCCTTTTCCCTATTTTACTTCGTTCCAACATTTTCATTATCGTGTCGGCTTTCACGCATTTAAACAATTCCGAAAGAGGGTCGGGCATGCCATCATCATTGTTCTCTCTCTGTCCTACTGTTGCACATCTCTTTTTTCGCTCGCAATTATTTTCCTCTCAACCTTGTTGTGTTGAGCTGAAGCCCCTGAGGCTCATCAAGTAAATAGATCTCACTGATTAACTTCACTAATTTAATACATCAACCAGTTGTATTATATACAAAAATAGAAACACTCATATTTTTTATTTTGTTGTGATGTAAAAAAGAAAATGATAAATAAATAAAATTGATCGTGGGATCTACGATTAATGACATTCATCAGTTGCAGTATTATATTGGATATCAATCTAAGCATGTACACGGAAGCTCAGTATTGAATGACAATCGAGTATTGCGATAGTGTACAGCGTGTGATCATCATCAAGGAGGAGGTATTATACAATGGGACAGAGTACGATAATCGGAATCGTAGTCACGCTTGGAATACGTGCACAGTCGTTTGATCGGGTCTCGCTTATATAGCTAACAACAAACTGCAGTAGCGTACTATACTACTAATAATAGCAATACTAGTACTAGTAGTAGTAGTAGTAGAATTTGTAAATTCACTTGGACATTGACTATATATATATATGCTTATTTATACAGACAATATATTCATCGATCGATTAAAAGTCACACTCGTACGACCTGTAAGACAGTCTGTCAAATGTTCTATAGCAATAATGCATTTTCAAAGCCGTCAATATAAACCCTCGGAAGTATTTTCAACGTTGATAAATTACTTCATATATATTTGCAGTATATATTGTATAAATATATATATATATATATATATATAAATGTTGAGACTATTTTGCCGATAGATCCATTTGGTGAGAGCGTGCATAGTCATCGAGTTAATTATCAGGCATCGATTGGTTGAGGCCACTGGAGCGCAACGTACCTATTTAATCGCACCGGAAGTCGTGCGAGAGATCGCCTTCTGCTGATCCATAATCCAAACGATTAAATAGGGTGAGGTATATATAAATCAAAGCAACAACTATTGTGAGTTTATGTGTGTGTGTGTGTGTGTGTGTGTGTGTGTGTGTGTGTGTGTGAGTGTTTGTTCCTCTTCCTCTCTCCCTTATATTCTGTTATCTATTTTGTATTATTTAATTTTCTTTTGTTGTATTATATATTGTGTTTTGTTTTTTAATGTTATGTATAAAGTGCTTTTTGCACTTGTACTTGTAAATTAATATAATGGTAAATCTGAATATTGGAAATAAAATTAAACAGATTTAATGTCTCTTTTATTGTTTATATTAAAAAATTTTTTGGCGTTTGTGTTAATCATAAAAATTGTTAAATTTTTCCACTTGGCCATTTGGATACATATAGTTGAACAGAGTTTATATGGATATGTATTTATATTTGTTTATGGTTTATTGTTTGTGGTTGCGCTATCGACGGTTGGCAGGCACATCAAGTTTTCCTCACGTTTTGTATACGCCATCCAATTAAAAATCCTCATGTGCATGGTGTATACACAATGAGGGTGTGTACACAGAAGTGTATATATTAATGTGCGTAGCACTTTGCATTTATTTCCCTATACCAAAATATTTATTTACACGCAGTGTTTATATATTTGTATTTCAATATTGTGAAAGATATTATTTGTACACAACTCTGATAATAATATGAAATGGTTGTTTGTTTGAAATGTATTGGAAAAAAAAATATATAAAAGTCACAATGAAAATTTATTTTAATTAAATACATTTGAATATGAATATTGCCTTGAGAGTTAGGGCTCTTGAATTGTCATATTTCATTTAGCAATTTTGTTATTAATGTAAATGTTGGCTTGAAATATTAATAATTGATCAGAATTGAATGAAATGTTAATTAGTAAAATAAAATTTTGAAATATGCCCTAGAATCCATAATATATTTATTCATTCAAGTATATAAAAATTTTATATCTAAATTTGTTGGACTTATACTGTTTTATTTATACATTTTTCTTTCATACATGTTCAACCAAACATCAATTCTCTTCATATAGATATATAACATGTGTCAATACAATGAAATTTGTTTACCTATATGATGTGTACATTGAATAATGTATTGTTGAGTGAATAAGCTAATGCATGGTCAGCTGATAATGGTATATCCGATACGATGAAATAGGAAATACCATGTAATTGAAGTTTGTGTTTGCGAATCAAAGTCATGACCTAACCATCATTGAGTTTGAGGCGCGGTGCATTGATGAAATACACGTATATATAATGGCAGTCAGCAGATTCTCGCGGTTGATGTACCCCACTGTTGAACAAACATCATGTGCAATCCTGGACATCCCTCTTGCGAGCACACATGTAGATATACATAATACATATCATCAGTTGATGATTCATCTCGTCCATCGTTCAATTTCATAAAGTCATTGCATCGCGTAATTAAAATCCGTCCAATAAAATATAATAAAAAATAATTATTCAAATAAAAATGTCACAACATTTACACAAATATTTACAATGAATTTATTTTTGGAATATAAATAAAAGCATATGAATAAAAATGACAATTAATTAATATCCAACATGAATTTTAATATAGAATTATTGTAAACTCTTTGTGAATATATTAGATACATTATTATAAAACTTACTCTCTCACAAAATTTAAATTAGTAATTTAAAATCTGCATTGCAAATAAATTTAATTCTCATTAAAAGCTCGAGAATATAATCTCTCAATCAGTATTACATCTTTATTTTCAATTAAACATATAATTCTTATATATAACCAAACGATATTTGTCCCATATATATAAATCAAACAGTTTTTCTGTTGAAAAAACATTTGGAAATAATTTTTATCACGTAATTCAGTTGTGACCCGAATATACGTATACAGTTGCACAAGTTGCAAGAGATTCATTTCGGTCAAGATGCGCCCGAGGATTTGCCACACGGGATAAAAATAGCCTGAACGAGCAAAATGGCGTACGGTATACGTGAAGAGAAAGAGTAAGGGTGAGTGAGAAAGAGAAAGGTGGGTTAAAGAGGGACAAAAAAGGACCGGACTGGACTCGTCGCAGAGAGCATCGTTCGACTCACAAAACGGAAGTCTCTTTTCGTTCTTATCTGATTTCCGATAGCGTTATTTTTCCCATTCGTGTTTTTCCATTTTTCTCTTTCTGTCTATGTCTACATCTCACTCCCACTTACACTCTTTTCATCTCACTTACTCACACACTCTCATTTTTCTTTCTCTCTGTTGTTTTCTCTTTTATTCTATTGCCATGTTGCTCTTCTCTTCGTGATGTCGTCGACGATTCTCGTGAGTTGGTGTGTGCATGGTCCAATGGCCTGCCACGACCAAGTTAAAGGCAAGAGGAGAGTCATTGGTATGGAATATAAGAGAGAAAAAGAGTGGAAGTGAAAGAGAGATAGTGAGATAGAGTAAAAAAAAAAAAAAGATAAAAAGAAAAGAAACATACATATACCATATATGGCGGACGGAACTGCCGCGGGCTCAATAATGGGCTAGCGCAACTTTTATAGGTGTAGCAGTCGCCATCGGGTGTATACCGGGAGTCACGTGAAGAGCCAATAAAGACGGACACGACGAGAGCCGAGAGAATTTAGCAAAAGACGAAATTACATTCCGGTATATCCGCGTTGTCCACACGAGACAAAAATACGCCGAGACTTTTTTGTCTGTATATATTTTTCCACATATTCTGTCCACTATATATACATATAGAATGCGCCAATATTTCCCATGCTCGTTGGATTCTTCGTGTTTTTTTTTTTGTTGTTTTCATGGCACTACATATACCATGGGAAAAAAAGAATGTGAGAACAACGAAAATGCTGTACAAGAGAAAATTGCAACAATTAACTGGAGCCATATTTATTTTTCTGTTCATCTGTGTGGAATTTATCTTGACCAATTGTTTATTTTTTTTTTTTTCTGTCAATTTTATGTTTGGTGAATGCACCAGGATAAATTAAATAGTGTAACAAAAAGGTCGAAATATATTGGAAATTTATATATGAACTGATTGATATTAAATTCTTGTAACAATTATGGGAAAATTCGGGAAATGAAATTGGTTTCGTCTTTGTATACAATAATATATCTGACAATTAATTACACGTAAATTGATTGATATTAAATTTCTGTATCATGGGCGTATGAATGTGTATCAATATCGAATAAAGTTTTGAAATTAAAATCGTCACTGTCTCTATATACATAAAAATATTTAACAATAATATAAAAAATCAAAATAAAATTAACTAACATGGTTTTAGAAAAATATCGATAACTTCTATAAAAAATTTGCGAATACAATGGCGTTTTGTAAATGACAAAACAAAAATGGGTGAGAAAGGGAGGGAAAAGGGTAAAAAAAAAATAAAATAATAAACCAAGAGGTAAAAAAAAAAAAAAAAACTCTACAAGTACGGATCGGATTGGAAACATGTAGAAGCGTGTATTCGTTCGTTTGCTTTCGTTCAAGAGAGTTTCTGTCTTCAGCTCAGATTTCACGGCTGGTATATAGTTGGGGGCCCCCAACTGGCGTCCACACGATTTTATTTATATATATATTTCGTTGAGGCGACGCCAATGGCGTGTGTATGCCCGGTAGCTGGTCTCTCCATCCCACACCTGCAGGTCAGCCCCTGCCTCTCTCATTATCCCAACCTGATCTTTCAAAAGATATACCCGGACTTTGGTTATTTACCAGAGGGGGTCAACGATCAGAATTTCTAAAGGCCACTCGAAACACCTATATTCACTCTACGAGTTTCTATTCTTGCTTTTTACCACCATTTTTTTATTTTTTTTTCTTCTTCTTCTTCTTCTTCTTTCCTCTTTCTTTCTTATTCTATTTTCTTTTGCTGGTAATTTTGACGTTGCATTTATAGACTTGATCCATATACAAGAAGGAGATGACATATTATTCATCGAGCCCTTTTCCTGTCGATCATGACAATTCTTATGTACATTTTTATTTACAATAGGACACCCGAAAAAAATGAATTCTTCTTTGAGATTTTAGATGACAATATCATTCTATAGATCTCAAATACCTCTTCTTCGAGGATATCTAATTTCATTTGAGAAAAAGTTACATAAAGAAATATATATATATATATATATATAGTTTTATTATTAATAATTGATAATAGAAAATAATTTTGAAGTTTATCTAGTTTTAGTTCTTCATTCTCGTACACAATGTTACACATTGTTTGGTATAATTTTATTTTTTTGCTATTTCATTATTTGAAATAAAATCAAAATTTATAGCATTAATCAATTGACCACTCACAGAGCAAAAATAGGAATAAATAATTTCAATTAGAAATCAAATTTTCATCACGTCCAATTATCATTCCATCAAGTACTACTTGAATATACTTGTTCTATTATAGAAAATTAATGAAAAGCCCTAAACATAAATAATAAATAACAAAAGAAAAATAATAAACCCATATTAATTAAAATATATTGTCGAAAGATTCAATCGTTATTTTCCCCAACTAAAATAATACAACTCTAAAAACCTGTCTCAATATATTTTTCTCACATTCATAATCATCTCCATCTTCTTCCTTTTTTTTTTTCCTTCCAAATAAACTTTTTTTCCTCTCATCTCTATCCATTTTATTTTACACACTTTCGTGTGTGTCACGGTTGAGAGATTCATTTTATTCGTTAGCAAATGGGACAGTATAGAAAGATCTACAAATGCCTCAGGCGTAACGTTGTCCACTGTGTCCATAAGACGAAAGATGAGGTAGATGATGGAAAAGGTAAAACACATAGTATGAAATAAGAAGAAGTGACACAGTGAATAAAAATGAGATAAAGCAAATACTGAAAGAAGATGAAGAAGAAAGTAAAAGAGAGAAAGAACGCAAAGATCGTGCAGTAGTCAGTGGTCTGACTTACGACGACACCTCTCACGGATTAAGCCCACATGCGCGATAATAAACTGTTGCGCCGGCGTAACACGCTGTAACCCGTTGGCATAAGACGCCAACAGTGAGAAAGAGTGAGAAAGTCTGTGAGGGGCGTGCCAGGTTACCGATAAAACGAACAAAACATCCTTGAAAGAAAAAAAAACGAAAAAAAAAAAAAAAAAAATACCCAAGACAAGACAGAGACCGATAAGACAAAGCGGATGGATGGAAGACTTGGGATGAAAAGGAGAAAATGTAAAAAAGAAAAAAAAAACAAAACAAAAACGCATAAATAAACAAGTGGGGAAAAAAAAAAATAAATAAATAAATATAAAAGACGAGGAGAGAAAAGGTAATCGACCGATCTCGCGTCATGGCGTAAAACAGGATCCACTGCGACGATGCGTATATAATATTCAAATATATATATATATATTAAATAAAAAAGTGTAGAGCACGAAAGATGCATTTATTCTTTCGTTTCGGTGCATAGAAATTCAGGAGAGAATAAAACAAAAAAACAAAAATAAGAACGAACAAAAAGTTGAAGAAGGAATCAAACTGAATGTGGTTGCTGAGGGTGGACTGAAGAACGAACGAAAAGAGATGAGAAGGAAAAACAGAGAAGAATTGTGGAAAAAAAAAATCAAATAGTTATAATAATAATAATAATGATAATAATCATCATCATGAAAAAAAAAAATAATAGATATAAACACTCGAATTTCATATTCCTGCGCGCTTCTATTTCTCTCGTCGGTTCGTTATACGACCGATAGTCCTATGGGGAACGAGAATCTCGCATCTGATTACCATTTTATTGCTCGACCTATTTTCGTATAGAAGCCAGCGGAGCGAGTCGCTCAAAAACTCCACTACGTATATATTTATTTGTATATATGTATATACATACGGTGGTTGCGAGTGCAAAAGCATGCGGGGATGATTCAGCGAGAAGAGCACGAGAGCGAATGGAAGTCTCAACGCGCATCATCTCGGTGATGTTGGTGCTTGGAATTTTGATTTTAGCATATAATTTATTTAAATTCACAATATATCTTTATATATATATAAATATGTATATGTATTCTTTTTTCTTTTTTTTATTTCATTCTTTATATCAGATAATATTATTCTATATTTCTTCTCTTTTTTTTTTTTTCCACAATTTTTATTTTGAATTGAAGTCATTCGTCCTGATAATAATATTGTGCACATAACAAAACGATTCTCCAAACTTATTAAACATATGCTAGATTTCTTTCTTTTTTTTTTTTTTTTTTATTTTTTCACCCCTCATGACCTGACAATTTTGTAATGTTAATAGTTTAGTAATCCGTCTAGCAATAAAGATAGAGTGAGACAAAATGTCATGGTGTAATTGGGCATTGGGTGGATATATTTGATAAAACTCACCTATAAGCATCAGAGAATTACAGGAGGGCTTGGCACTTATAAAGGGATATGTATGAAGGGTGAGATAGAGACAGTGCAAGACCCCTGGGTATACAAAAAAAAAAAAAAGCGTCAGTGGTTTTGTATTTATATGCCAATAGATGTGAATGTGTGTGTGTGTGTGTGTATATGTATAGAGTAAAATGAAAGAGAAAATAAAAAAAGGAGATAATAAATAAATAAAAAATAACACCATATGGCGATTGCAGGTGTACCAAAAGCGATTAGGAAACTCGGATATGAATTTACATTAATGTGCTCGAGTTTACGAGACGTTTACAGGATTTATTATTACTCGCGTGACTCTTCATTTCAATACACGTATGTTACACAATTGATATTGGTATTATTATAAAAATGCACATTATTTGATTTAGTAGAGAGACAATATTTAATTTATATGAAAACGATTTAGTGTAATTATCGATTAATAATTCTTTTTTCCAACAAATTTTTCAAGTGTTCCAAATTTATTTACACAATTATAATATGTATATTTATTTAAAATTGAAGAGAAATATACAGAGTTCAAATGTGCTAAAAAATGAAAATAATCTATCAGACATAATTAAAAAAAAACAATACTTTTATTTCTATTATATCGCCAATAAATTAAATCCATTAAAATTACAAATGTGTCACATTAAAGAACAAAAAGAGGAGAACAAAAAAAAAATGTTACACACAAATATAACATGTAAACCGACATTTATATTTGATTTTAAATTCTGTCTCGCACAATTACACATTAACCCTCTCACATACACACATATACTCGGATTGTATCGTGAATATATATATATTCCCGTTACGTAAATTATTTACTTCCATTATATCCACCTCTTGGACCAATACGAATAAAAGAAACGAAAAAGAACAAAAATAAAACAAAACTGTGCACAGTGAGCATTGGTATCTGTATAAGTATTCGTGTGTAATATACAACGCAGAGTCCAACAGGTTTCTCTGTATATATACAACGCCCATGTATTTGTTGTGCATGTAATAGCACGATGTGGCGCGATGCTCTCCGTACTCCATAAAATTAACAGGTTTCACCGGATCTCGCGTGCGCCCTGGACAACGCACATTCTCTCTCATATATGTGCGCACAAACGCCCACATGATCATATTGAATCTCCCTATGCATACATGAAAAAAAAAAACATATACATATACAAATTGCAATTAAAATGCAGAAGAATTTTCTATATTGAAATTAAACCACAAAAATACAAAATAAATATAAAGAAAATCATTGTGCGAAAAATGTGGAGAGGAAAAAAACAAAAATAGAAAGAAAAAAAAATAAATAAACATCACATGTGGTTTCATTTCCACATCAACTTTTATTCCATTTTATTTTCCTCTGCTTCACATACATAATGACGTCATTGAATTTATGTGTAACACGCGATGCCCCACCTGTGCGCGATAACTGTATTCTAATTTCAATTCGATTACACAAAGATAGTGGAATAATTTTTTGGGATGCATTAACGATTTTCATTAGCATAGATCCATCGCTGATTTTTTTACATCAGATATGAATATAATGTATACATACATACATAGTGGAACTCCAACTGACGATCTACATACGTCCCTCATGCATAAAACTGTTGATCAATTTGATATATGTATTGAATAATTTGATTATAGTCCATATGCAGAGTATATACCTATTAAATATACCACGTGAATAAATGTGAAGATACTTGAACGACAGTCAAGAGGGAATTGATAATTTCAACCTCTCATCATAATGCGTGAACAATATTCACCTATATCTACATATATATCAATACCAAATGTCATTTTATTAATCAATTTATTTCCATAATAATAAATGCAACCACTCAAGTGGATGTCAAATAAAGAAGAACGAAAACAACAAAAAAATAAAAGCTTTATTACTATTTATTACTAATTTTCTTTTAAGTCATGCGTGACCTATCACTATGTAGGTCGAGCTATTATTTTTCTCGTTTTTATTATTCATTTCTGCTACTTTTTTTCTCCTTTTTCGTCTATAATCTTCCGGAATTGTATGTCCACCTCGATGAGTCAGCGAGAAATATTGTTGGCGCATGCGGGGGACACTAGAGAGAGTGAGAGGTGGTGGAAAAAAAAAAAAAATCACATTGGTCGCGCGTCGCTTCGCAACGGGAACACAAGTGAGTCATTCCGATTTGCCAATGAACTCTTCAGTCTGGCGCGTCGGCATACACACAGGTGAATCCTCTAGAGAGTTTCTCTCTTTCTTTTTCTCTCTATATCTCTCTTTCTCTGTGTTATAGTGTGGATAAAACGTGTCTGTGGTTACGCGCACGCGGAGATAGTCTTCTCAATGTACACTTGTTGGATGACGGAGAAAATATATATAAATAATGAGAAAGAGTAAGAGAGATTGGATGGTATGGATTTATTATACGTTTGGTTGGTATATAATAACCACTATAACCAAAATGAATATCTAGTACTATAGTATGTATGTATATATATATTTTCTATTTCTTTTTCTCATTTAGTCATAACTTGAAGTGACTCTTGAACCACCGAGTGACTTTAAATGCCACTTTGATGTGTGCCAAGCATAAACTTACCGCACAAATACACACTTGTACGAATTTATGTAGTGTGTATTTGTGTAGAATTGTGATAATGTGTAGATGAAGAAGAATATCTAATCGATGATTGGTAATAAAAATTGCATGTAAGAGTGTATATTCACGCATGAAGGTATTAATATATACTGTGAGAGTTCCAAAGTCATAAACTATAAAACCCGGATATTGAAAAATTGTTTGTCATATTGTTAGATGTATATGTGTTATTTCATGGTATATACTCTTTTGAATATTTATATGTGCTTGCACTTGAGGAATTGAAGGATTTGTGTATTGAATTCGATGAATTTTTATTTCCGATGATTTTAATAATTGGAGTTGAATATAAAAATTATTTTTTATTCTAAATACATTCTTTGTTTCAATTTAAATCAAATAATATTCTATTTAGACTATGTATTCAATACGAAAAATGAATATCTCATATTTTATTTAGAAATAATTATCAATTTTTATCACGTCAAAATATAATTTAAAATTAAATGTATCACTTTAAATAAAAGTGTCTTCTTTTCTCATTCGTGTATTGAAACCCTACAATTTTTCTTTTTTCCAAATAATTATCCCCTCTGGATATAAATCAAAATTGAATCCAACATATATATATATATATATATCCACAAACTGAAAAGTCAAAACTTTTGACGAATAAAGTGGTCATTACACATATATCCTCAAACACTTCCAACATAGAGTTATTATTAGTAAACAAAGTCATTATAACTGACTGCGATTAATGGAAGAGGAAAAAAAAAACGAATATGACATAAAAAAAAAAAAGTATATAGGCGAGCATAAGGTATAGGCAAGTGGGTGCTCGTTGAGTTGGAACAAAAATCAAAGGATTATTATGAAGGGTTCATAAACTCAATTTAGCTGTATTCTATTTTTTTTTTTTTTTTGTTTTTTTTCTTATACTTCACCCTCAATTTATGTATGTGTCAATCTACAGACAAAACGACATGTGTGCTACTTGAATGAATAATAATAAAAAAAAAAAAGAGATTGGAAAAAAAAGGTGGAAAAAAAGAAAAAAATGAATAATTGTTAGTAGGTAATATTAATGTTTGAAAATTTACAGAAAATCCTTTCGTGCGTATGTTGTGAATATTAAAATAAATTCACATGACACGCGTGAAGCAAAATTACACAATTACAGCACCTTTGACTAATTAATAAAGCCCAGTATACTTTTGCATAATGTATTTTGTTGGAGATTCAATTTGTCTTCTGATAACAATCATGGATTTAAAAAAAAAAAAAAGTAGCGAAGACGGAAAAATAAAATAGAGATCGGGATAAATGCGTCGAGAATGATATGAGACCACAAACGTCGCGACGTTGATACTGTATATACTAATATACATGTATGGTTTATGTATATGTATTAGTGAAACAGTCGGAATCAAGAGACGACACATGGCTCGACATCACGGAGCCATTGCAAAAGGGAAAAGAGGAACCCCAACAATTTTATGTCCCGTAACTCCCTCGAGAGACGCTTGCGTTTATGCTCTAGTCCTGTCATCATGATGTCCACCTAACTCTCGACAGGACAAAACATATATATATATATATATAAACATATATGAAACATGTATATGTATATATAAATAAAGACATTTATAAATATGATTTGATGTTTGATGAGGGAATCCGTGCTCGCTGACATTCGTAAAATTTCACAAAATATAATTTTGATTTTCATTCAATGTAAATGAAGGAATTAAAAAATGTCCAGGGGATAGTAAGGAATTACAATTGTTTAGGGAATAATACAAACGGTTGAGTCAAAAAAACCATATGAATATAATTTTTGATAATGAAGATGAAGAATATTTGGAGAATTTAATTTTTAATTCATAATTTATTAAACAAAAATTATAATTTTTCCTGTGAAAATTATACTATCGGTTACTAAATTTTTCATATGCTTTGTAACATTTCATATATACTCAGCTATTATTATTATTATTATTAAACAGTAGGTATATTACACTGTATCATGGTTTCAAACTGCTATTCAAATAATTATTTTTTCCTCAATATTATAATTCTTTTGTTCATTAAAAAAATAATATTGAACAATTTTTTCTTCTGTCAGACTGCTGATAAATAATTATAATTTATTTATTAAATTTTTATTTCTATTTTATTTTTGCAGAATGTCTATATCCGTTAGAATTGGAATGCTGTCTCTCCATAAAATCCATCAGCATTCATGATTTACAGCCTGCATCGATCCACGTTCGATCGTTGCCGAGCGTCCATTAACGTTTGCGCGGCACCACCACCACCACCACCACCACCACCACCACCACCATCACCAACAGCATCACTACCACCATGAGCAGAAGCAGAAGCAGCATCATTGCAGACGGCTTCCGAGCTTTACGAGCCGCCGGCTGGCACATCCCCACGATCGGTGAGCAATAAAATTCGTCTATATCGTTTGCTACCCGACTTTGACACGCGGTAAAGATATATATGTTTAGAGAGATGGACAGATGAATAGAGTGAGATAATATTGAAGATAGTTAAAGGTGAGTTCTCAAGTTGAAAACCATACTTAGGTATATAGAAATAAAATGGAAATGAAAAAACAATAAAAAAAAAAAATGTAGAAATATGGTATTGGTATTTATCCATCATTTTAAATTGGACAAGGCGCTCGCAAACAATTATTTATAGTGAGAAGGTTAATATGAGCATGTACGTAGATAGCTGACGGGTCGAAGGAAATGAATATTGAGAGAGAGAGAGAGAGAAAGAGAGAGAGAGAGACTAAAAAAAATCATGTACACACATCATACACTCATGGTTGTTTTAATTCTGCCACCTGTGATCGTTCGTGCGTGACACCCTCAAAACATTCAAGAGATTTGTGATGAAGAATAAGAGGTTTGTATACATTGTCAAATCAAATTAAATCACACTGCAAATTTGAGTGTGTTAAATTTGACTACAGGGAGAAAATTTAAAAAATTTAAAACCACAAAGTATTAATATTTTTTATAAACAACTAAACTGTTTTTAAAAAATTACAAAATCTCAATTCAACATTTTATGACAAACATACTTCCACGATAAAAGAATTTCTATTTTATTTCCAATTAAACAAATATGATACTGAAAATTTTTTAAATGTATGAAAATTAATATAAAAACTAGTGCAAATATATTTTTATTTATAATACACAATTTTTTTTCACCCCTGTAATGATAATATCTCAATATCAAAAGAAGTATTTAAAATATATTTAACTGATAAATTTATTCAATGTTTTATTTCCAGTTTTTTTTTTTCCTTTTCATCCGAGAGAGTAATCATTCTTTTAGGGTGATTAGTGCGAAATACACACGACTGATGGGATTTGATCAGGCGAGCAGTGAGGATTTTGATGGGACAAACGATATATATAGTGGTAGTGGGCCGTTTGTGAGAGTTGAGAGCGTGCACGAGCACGCAAAACACATATGTAATATATGTATAGTAAAGAGTAAGAGTAAAAGAGAAAGAAGTGAGTGCTTGCGTTACTTACGATCCAACGATTACAATCAACGGGCATTCAGAGGAATCACCCTTCCGCCAACGCATTGGGTGCTGTTTTACTTGGCGTTATATATATATATACGCTAATGCACGTTATGGAACGACGTGAGGCGCCACGTGACCGCAATCACGGACCCGTTTGTGGGTACTTACGCAACTGTTTAACAAACACGGACGATTCCGGTGTGCGCACGCATGAGAGAGCAAGAAACTGAGGGCTATACATATATATTTATTTATATATACATATGTATGTATATATATGTTACTGACGAGATGTTGCCACTAATTCTTGAAGCAGTCATGGGGAATTTAATTTTTATTTTGATATGTATCAAGTAGATAATGAAAATGTAAATGAAACAGTTTTTTTTTTTTCCACTTAATTAATCGGGAGTATTGTGAATCTTGTAAGACATGTCTTAAGTAATTTTTGAATTTTTTTCTACCCGTTTGAAAATTTGATGAGTTGATGTTGTAAAAGTTGAGCCATGTATTTTAATTAGAGTAATGATTATTCGATAGAATTGTAATGATTTTTTATTAGTTGTGAGGGTTATTGAGTTTTTCAGTGTACAAAGAATTTTTGTGGGCAGCGCTGCACAGTTTGTGGCGCTTTTAATTATCAGATATTGAATCTTCAATTTTTTATATAATTATTATAATAGTGGTTATCGTCGGTACCAGAATTATTTCTTTATCGTGAAAAATATTACTTTTTCTCTGGCTGATAAAAGTTGCACGAGAATAGCGAAAAATGAAACTTTCATAATAACCACTCTTTCAAATCTTCACATGAGGAAACATAAAAAAAAACAATACTATTTAAAAAATATTATTTGAGACTAATATACCGTCTCAAATGTTGGATTTAAAAGAGCAAAGTAATTACAACAAATTTATGAATTCCAATTAGTAAAACGTGTTTATATACATAATTACAACAAAGTGTGGTGTATTTTGTGTGGATTAAACGCAAGCAAGTTGACAGTAATCACTGCTTAAATCAGCCACAGTGGTTCACGGGTTTACATATACAGAACTTTTAATGTTCATACTCTCGCCTACTCTTTTCAAAAAAGGATTAAACAAAATATATAAACAAAAAATACAAAAAGTGATACACACAACGACACCGACAAGTTGTGTCGTATTTGTTCTGTATTTACAATGAAAAAGAAACTAAAAACAAAAAATCAAGCATACACGCAAGCACATTTCCATATGAGTATCAGTGTCATTAGACGTATATATGTCCATGTATGTATACACATTTAGAATAGTATAGTGCATTGCAATTTAGTTCTGCATTTAATTTCGGCAGTTTTTGCTTCGCGCGCGCATTCTCGCTCGCTAACAAGTACACGCGCGCACACGGAACATCACCGAGCAAGTCGTTTTGCCGTGCGTGGGGTAATTAACAGCACTAATTTTAATTGCTCCGAAACAAAGGGCGGATGAGCTAGATTTCCCACGAGAGGGTGCAGACCAAGAGGCGAATGCAACGCGCGCAGTGATGAACGATAATTTTTCCCTGAATTCTCTCTAATTCTTTTCCTCGTTGTATTTTTTTTTTTTTTCTTCTCTTTTTACTATCTGTTCGTTCGTCTCTCTTCTGCCAGTACTTTCATACAAATTTAAAAGTTTTTTTATTTGTTTTCTCACTCACTGAGTCGTTTCTTTCTTTTTTTTTTTATGCAAACGACGAGCGAGTGCGATTCGATTATTTACAGCTCGACGGATCGACGTTGCACACGTTCATTCACTCACTCATTTTTTTTTTTCGTACACTCGTACACACTGTTTGTTCCTAACATTGCTCTTTAATTTCATCGACTCACACAGGAGCATTCTTATATATATATATATATTACTGCGTATTGTACATTTGTAACGATGAAAAATCGTATTATTCAAATATGGTCTTCAATAAAAAATAAAATAAAAATTTTAAATCTGATTACAACTACTCAGAACAATTTCACTCGTTCTGTAATTAAGGAAAAAAAAAACAAATTTGAACGATATTGTTTGACACAGTTAATGTATTTGAAAAACTATTGATGTAAATAAATAAATATTCATTTAGTTCGAAGGGGAGAAAAAAATTCTTCTCTCAATGTATGAAAATCCTAACACCTGTATATAAACATAAATAAAGAAAAATGTGCATCTGGTATGGTATTTGATTGAAGATAATAACAACGGGGTGTCTTTATTAGTTTTGTATGACGTTATTGACCTCGTGGCTTTATCAATTCGATCACAATATTTATGAGGTTGGATAAAAAGGGGTGAAGAGACTTGGATATATATTTATTTCACCAGTATTGTCCTTTTTTTTTTTTCATTTATTTCGTTAATAGTATATATATATATTTGGTGTCATTGACTGGTAGGTTAAATGAAAGTATCTATCCGGAAGCATGCGATAATATTATATATCTCCGAAGTAAAAAAAAAATTCGTGAACTACCCCATCAGTGATAATCGACATTGTGGGGTGGAAAAGTCTCGCGCGACTCCAAAAAAGGGCGAATGAATTTTGTTTTTTTTCCAGGTTTTTTTCTTTCACTTTTTTTTTTTTTCCGTCATTCTTGTTGAAACGCGTGACTAACCAAGCCAGTGAATGTGAAGCGAGGATAATAAAAGTAAATTACCCATCCGCTGGGTAATAATTCATGTGGCTTATTCTCTCTTGATATTTCACTCGTTTATTTATTATTTAAATCCTTTTTTTTTTTTTTTGTCTGTTTCATGTCCATTTTATTTGATATTTGATGAAAACCTGTCGGTTTTATTCACAATGTATTGTTTTATTCAAGTTTATAAACTGCATAATATTTTTTTTCCCACAAATTCTCCTTTTTTCTCATGTCGAGATCGTTTGTTAATATTCTCTCAATGTGTATCTTTTTCCCTTTCAAGAATTGAAATATAAATTTCCAGGATTTTTGTAACAATGTGATATCGGACTTCACTGCTAATTGGATTCTATTCACATTTGATTCACATATGCCTGCATGAAAAATATTCATTTCACTATTATTTCAAATTTATTTTCCTTCCAATTAGTGAACATCGTTGTGTATTAATGAAAAGTAACAAAAACATTGGAATTTTTTATGTAACAAGATTTGAAATAGCAATGGGATTTTATTTGATAGGAAGGGAAAGAGTTTGGAGGAAATACGAGAACCATGCATTCAAAATGGTTCATAAAAAAAATTTAATAATAGAATATTTTGTCTGGTACAAATAAAAAATATTGTTCGGACTACACGTGCATGCACAATGCATGTCTGAAACAATTGAAACTGGCACTCATGACGAATAACATGACTGTAGTGATAATTTTTTTAATATTATCATGTAACTGAATATAATAAATAGTCAATTATTAATGAAGCAATGTCAAAAAGCTATTTTGTATAATTTATAATGTGATTTTTCTAAAACTGAATTGGAATCATATGAAAGTACATTTGATAACGCGTAAGATGATGTCAGATAAAATTTTAATGATTAACTTGATTAATAGTTATTCAAAGTAATAGTCAATGAGATTACTGAATCAGTGATGTAATTCATCCATTTAAATTGATAAATTACCATCACATAATATTAATTTAATATTTATATAACAGGGTAATAAACACTACCATAATTGTCGTGAATTCGAATCTGTATGTAAAATAATTTAAAAGTTTATTTTAATCTTACAGCCAAGTAAATTGAGTTAATAGTTTGGCTGCGATGGCATTTGAGAGGGGGAAACGAAAACAAAATGGTGGATAATAATTATATTGAGTCGTGTGTGACATGTGTAACGGGGGGGGGGGGGGGGGGAAAAAAAAAGAAACATCTCTGTTATATTCCAACACGTCAATTTTGTCCGTTTCTATTTATTTTTTTTTCTTCTTTTACTTACAGCGGGGATTTTAATCCCATAATGTAAAAGCCGTAGCTGACAGTAGACCCAGATATATCATTAGTCAACCTGTCATGAACAATATTAATAGTGTAACGCCCAAGTATCGGAGTATGCACTATGTATAAATGCATTTTATTTATTCCCCAATGAATATATCTGCGCGTAGTTTGACATTGTTGAATGACTTGAGCTTCACTTTTCCGTTGGATTTGTGCGTGTTTGTACATGCATATTATACATATACTATGAATATACTATATACATATGTGCAATATTACGAGTCTGCGCGCTTTTCCAACTCGTTTAATCGATTTCACCACATTTTTATGTAAACGAATGTGTGACATGTGGATAGAAAATTGAAAAAATTAATTGTGTGGAAGATTTAATTTCTTTTTTATCATAATATGTTTACAAGAATCTCATTGCACATTTTCCGTACGAGAGAACTAATTAATTTTCATTTTGAATAAACAAATTTTATGGAATGCGGAATAGTTCAGTATATATATATATATTCTTCTACAGAAATAATTGATAATAATTGTTCCGAACATTTTCCTGAGAATT
The DNA here is from genome assembly GCA_958496275.1 of Zele albiditarsus. Lineage (NCBI taxonomy): Eukaryota > Metazoa > Arthropoda > Insecta > Hymenoptera > Braconidae > Zele > Zele albiditarsus. The sequence goes on along the minus strand of OY292411.1, from coordinate 11,985,348 downwards.
TTGTCACTCGACAAAATTCTCTCCCACAATTACAACAATTGTATCTAAATTAAAAATCCACATTATCCATACTAATATTTATTTAGATTATTATTTTTGTCATCTCTACAGTGTGTTTATAAACAGTATCCTACTACAACAACAACAACAACAACAACAACAACAACGATAATTAACATTAAAGTGTGAAACGTACGTTAAACCTGAAGAAAATTAGCGTAAGCATCAGAGCTAGGAAATATACAAAGTCTCTCATAAGGCCTATAACGATGACTCACATGTCTGTAGCGGTATACAGCAACGACTTGGATGAGAAAAAAAAAAAAAAGGTATACATATATACATACATGTACATACATAGATACTCATACTCCCCTTCGAAAGTCACCCTTTTTTTCCGTGTGCTCACCTCTTCTCCACGTGTGCAACAACCGTGCGCTCTTAGTCATCGCTCCGGTTTTTTTTTTTTTCTCCCTTCCACCTGATCGCAACCTGTGGCCCCATTAAGCTTTACACCATGGGCGGAACCATCAGCGCGCGCGCGCGCACTTAAAAAGGTAGTATAGGAGTCACTCTTGCAAAAATGAAAAAAATTCACCAAGTATATTTGAAAATGGGTGAAAAAATTTCTAGACAGTGAAAAATGGAAAAACAAAAAAAAAATAGAAATTTCTGTGTATGTAAACGAGTCATAAGACCTTTTGTTCGAGTTTATATATATATATATATATGAAATAACTAAGTATTATTTCATAGTACTGGAATGATAGCAGTGCGACATTATTTATTGTTGTTGTTGTTGTTATATTCAGAGGTGAGCCATTTCTTTGTTTCGATCCACATCATCGTCTTAGTATTCATAAATCCACTCGCATTCCACTATATGGATGATTTTTTTTTGTTTCAATTTTTATTTTCTCCTTTTTCTACTGCCTTTTCATTTGTGGAATGGATGTAAATGTATATAATAGAACAAGAGCTTTCAAATGATATATAAGAAACTCGTGGGTTTGCAACCGGACATTGCACTCGTGCTTGTTTATGTGCAAATACCTTTACATGTGTAGCTATATATACGAATGCCGGATCACAGCGGGTTGAGATGACGCATCGTATCTAACACCCGACATGCCTGACGTAGCATGTACATACAGGTGACACAACGGTGTCATCAACCTGTTTTGTACGAGATGCAATTTGTTCTTTTTATTTATTTATTTTTTTTTTTTTATTTTCTATAAATCCGTCACGATTCGCTCGCCTTGAAAATTAATGAATTCCTCCGGATAATGAACTTCCTTAAATTTGTGAAATGAAAAAGAAAAAAAAAAAATGAATTATATGTTTAATATATTTTTTGAAATGATGAAATTAACTCAATTGACAGTGACTCAAAATTTTCCAAGTATTCTTTTGTCCGTTGCAATTTTATTTAGTTCTTTGTTCACTTTTTTGCTTTTATTTCTTCATTTCAGTTTGTATAATATCCCAATAATTTTGTGCTTCCTGGAAAAAGAAGTTCAGGAGAGTTCAACGCATGTGGAACAAGTGGAAAAAGGAAAAGAATAATAAAAATGTTTTACAATTCTTTGAGTAACACACCATCTTCCACCACCCACTCGCGCGGATGTGAATACATTTTTGTTTGATTTTTTCACATATTACATGCGTGTATATAGGTATATATGTATATATATATATATTTATCCGGTGTTAAGCGACTTTGAGCAATTTATCATTATTTTTGGGTTTGCCATAATCTGAGTGCGCACGCCCACCGATTAGCTGCACAGTGAGGCCCCCCGGCAATTTCCCATACGGCTAAAAAACCGGAGGGGCTGATGATATTGGAGCTTCTTTAGGTGTATATCTTTTCTTCATTTTTATTTTATTATTTTTTGTTTTTAAATTTTTATGTTGTTTTATTTTTCTTTTTTTTTTCTTCTGTTTTTTCATTGGCTTGGAATATTTCTTGAAGGGTTGGCGAAGTTTATTAAAATGCACCGTATATAGAAGCCGTACATGAGAAATTTTTAAATCATGGGCTTGCACAAAATAACTGTGATTAGCGTTATATTGTTTCACCCACTCTAACCACTGTTCTGCAAACTTGGCATCATTTTATTCGCTCATTCGGTTCGATAAATTCTATTTAATTCATCGTGACTGTTTCAGCCATTTATTTATTTTGAAATATATCACGTTGCAATGGAGAATAAGATTATTTGATATATTAGTTAGGTTTATGTAAATTAACTGCACCATTTTTGATGCGGTTCAAAATTGTTGGAGTTGTTCCATTTACAGGGTGAAAAATTGCACACTCTAATATTTCTGCTCCCATACTTTTTTTCTTTGCCATAGTATAACAGTTGATGTATCTTTTATTGATAATCAATTCCAGTTATAATATTTACTTAATATTATTTCATAGCCACAAATTTTCAAGCTAAGATTTTTTTTTTTTTCCATTCGTAATAAATAGACGTATCTGCGATATATTAATTCAAGAGTTTGTTTCCAGGTTGAGTGAATAAATTATCTGTGTATGTATATGTGTTTGTATATTGGAGAGGACACGAATGCAAGAAAGGGGAGAGAAATGTCAGGAGACCCAAAACCTGGTTCGTAGTACGGTGAACGAAACTCCAAGAAAACGACGCTAAATTCTGAGAACTCAGGTCTCGTCAGGACCACTTCTTCTTTGTCCCCGTGTTCGCATTTGCCTGGTTGGGACGATCCCATAAAGATATATATACGGATCGTGGACGACAGGACCAGTTTTCGTTGGGTTTCTCCTTTTCTTCCCCTCTTTGTGAGGCGCCTCCCCTCAGTCACCAGTTTGCCCTTTATTATGGTGTGGTGAGCACAGCTCTTTTTGAGAAATATTCTCCAACTACCTAACGACTACCAGCAGGGCTCTGTCTATATTTACATATATATTATTTTTTGTAACCACCTGGCAAAAAGAAAACTTGGCCGTGAAAATATCCCACTGGGCATTGTATACTTTTGTATTATTGACAGACGAGTGAGAATCTCGACTTTTCATTCATCAATATAATAAAATCATAATAAGAACATTCATACGAGAAATTATCCATCGAAACCTCAGGAAACTTCTTGCCTATATATTTTTTTTTATCATTGCCTCCAATTCAGTATACAGAATCACATGAATTTCTAAGAATAAAAGTTGTTATAATTTATTTTTCTTTATTAATTTATCAATGCCAAAATGTCGAGTCTGAAACCACGAATATTTGAAGCGAATATAGAAATTTTCATTGATAGCACGCCATTCTATTCTTCATTATTTTAATCCATTTGAATGCAATAGACTCTTTAATTATTTATCAGTTCAATTATCAAGGTTCATCAATCAGTTGATTAACATTTAATCTGATTATTAAATTAAACAAATTGGAAATTCATTCAGGAAATAAATATATATAGAGCTCACTGTTAAGATTAATTACAATCAAACACAGTATCAACCCAAACGTATAAATTAAATAGGAATAAATTCACTCTCATTCTCAACATATATAGCCAATAATATAAATTGGCTTTTTATATAATGGGCATCAAAGAATATATATATATTTATATATACACATCTAATATATACCTTCAGGTAGATATAACCATGGGCAAACGAGTTTCTTTTAACAAAAATTGGTCTGGACGCGATGTTGTGCTCAGTATCTCCTCTTTCTGTCCGACGGCCGCGAACGTGTTGCGACCTGTTACGACCAGTTCAAACTTGCACAGGTGCACCACCTGTAGAGAGCAAAACAAAAAAAAATCTGCCCAAGGTTTATTCAGTGTATGAAGGGACAACTGTATAGATGCGGAGTGAAATAGCCCAACGCGACTATACCTCTCGTGTCCTGTTCTTCTTTCCCTTTTTTCTTTTTTTAATTCCTTTGGCTATTGAAAAAATAGTTCCATGCCAAATTGTTGCGGCAAAAGCCACCCTCTTCACGGTCACGCCATTATATTTGGCATTTTGTATTGTGAATACTCGGCCTATATGGATTATTGTCAGAGGTCAGGGGGATTTTTTTTTTTTTTTTTTACTTGACGATGTTTTGTACTTGCACGAAATTTTAGGCTGCGCTTGAACTGTTCACAGTTTAAGTATCTGCTTTTTTTTCCAGTTCCCTTCTTTCTTCTTCTTTCATGTTTAAATGTGTCGGTGTTACATTTTCCATATAGTTTGTTGTTCCCTGTGGGATTCATAGAATTATTAAATAAACCTGCGAACAGATATATATTATTTAGTATCTATTTAGTATCGCTTGTCATGATTTCAAACCAGTGATTATGGAAAAATAAAATGAAAATTAGTCATTAATATTATATTTAACAACGTATTTATTAACAGTAAAAATATTATTACATTTTTCTTTCACAGTTACAGATTTTATAACTGACTATAATGTATCGAAGATGAAATATAAAATATGTATAAAGACTGTAGTGACGTGTTTGGGAGAACAGGAATTTTTTATTCACACATTACTTTTACATCCACAACTACTAATTGTATCATTCACATATTTAAATAATATTTATTACTGTTACAAATATATATATTTATCACGAAGCATTAAAATTGTTTTTCATGCAGGATACACACAGTCGTTCAAAAGATATCAAGTATAATAAACCACCAAGTGTCATCACTCATAAAATATAACAAATATAAATTAATATCACACAAACCATGAACAGTACCCTTATAGAAATGAAATAAAGACAAATCCAAGGCGAGCCCTTGACCTAATACCCGTCCAATGCCTACATTATTAAACTCCCTCTCAATCCTCCTTCAACATTATAACCACAGCGTTATCAATCCCAACTTTATCCTTCATTAATTCATAAAAATACTTTCTGTCCTACATCCAAAATAATAATTCAATCATCAACCAACCAACCAATGAAAACTCATAACATCCATCAAACATATTCAACTTATCTACAAACTAATAATTATTTCAATCATTTCCGCAATTAATCTCAAATGAGTGTTGAAACCATCCACTCCCTCTCACATATCACGAATATTTATATCCTAGCAATAATGAATGCAACAACTCATTGTCGTAAACGTCACGACTGCGGTCGTTTAATTTTCATGATAGAAAAAAAAAAAGAAAGTACATAATGTGATGACACGATTCACATTCACGTGGTTTAATATTTATGTACACAAATACATATCTATTGTAGACATGATTATTACACGTATCTATTAGCTTGTCGATGAGTACATAGATATACATTACACATATGTATAGATATATATATATAAATATATTCATATATATTAAGTAGTAGATTACTCGTTTACGTTTTTGTTCGTTGCTCTTGGCTACCACATTACTCATACACACTTGGTGATGATGACTGGATGAAAAGTATACACATATATTTATACATATTATATATGTGTTTATAAAGCCAATATATATTTGCCACAGTGTATATCTCTTCACTTAATTGAAATAGTATGTGTGTGTATACATTTGCTTGTAGATATAAATGAGTCGACGACGTGAATTTATACATCAGCAAAGTTGGTAGTTGAGTATTACCTTTGCGAATGTATATGTCTTTATGTATGTCATATATTGCCAATAATCCATTCATGACTCGTCACGATGATTACTATTTTATAATTTTATTTATGTATGTATTTCTATAATCTTATTTATTCAAGCAATTATATAGTAATTAAACATGAAAAAAGTGGAAATGTAAATAAATGTTGTGAAATATTTTATACAATGGGAAAATGAAGTGATACTTTTTTCATCATAATTATTTGTTATTTTCTTTTAACAGTATATTATTTATTTACTGAATAATATTTATTTGAACTTAATTATTCATCTTCTTCATGACCTAGTAATAAAACCATATGATTCACACATTTTATTTTCCATCAAATCCATGACCTACATTTAATTATTTCAGTTTATTTAGGATGAACTAACACACTTTAAATTGTTCTTACATTGATTTTTTTTATTTCTTTTCATCCAATCCGTTCTGTATAAATTTTTTTTCTCCACAATTCTCTTTCTCTTTTCATCGTGGCAGTATGTATAATGAGTCATTGGGTTCACTTCCTCGAGGCGTACATGCTCTCTCTCTGCGCCGCATCCAAGGGCATGTACACCAGTAAATTCACATATACAAATACACATATATGAAAAATACATAGAAACTCAACGTATACCTAGCATTTGAAACCCGTGGTTGCTTTAGGTACGAAGGAAAAAAAAAAAAAAAAAATAGAAGTAACAAATAGAATTGATTATACACAAATAAAAGTAAAATTACGTGAATCATCTGAACTACTGACTAAGGTAAAAGCTTTTATTTCACGGAAGTCATCGACATTTTATTTTGATGAGTCAATAAATAGATATTAATATTATATTATTTAACTTGTAGAAGTGGTTGTCGACAGTGGATTACATCGTCACACATTTCACTAATTCTGATAACGTCTTTATCTAAACGAAAAGAAAAAAAAAATGAGGAAAACTTCAACAAACTCCAACTTAATTGCGTCTGATTTAAGTGCTTTTGTATATGTGATAAATTGAAGTAAATGGGGTTAAAGAAGAGATTATACAGCGATTAGAGATATCCTCGAGAATAAATACATATATATACATGAATTTTTAAATGTAATTAATGGAAAATGCACCAACATCATTTATGAATGTTGTGTGCAATGCCAACGACGCAATAATCTTTGTGGTGGCAATGTACACCACGTGGTGTAAATCTATTCGAACAAATATATATATACATACATATCCACGAGCATGTGGGCAAAAATGAAAGGTGAGTAATACACGTCAGAAAGGGCAAAAAAAAATTAAATAAAAAAAAAAGAAATAATATATAAACACAATCTTATGACGTCGTTATCGCCAGTTATTCGTGACTCACTATATACTGCAAGTCGATGGACCATTGGTGAAAGAAAGAGAAAAAATGAGAGGAATAGCGACAGTGCGAATGAGCAAAAGTGAGAGAGGAAAAGTAAAAAAGCTAAAAAAAAAAAAAAGGGACTGGTCATTTCATTGGTTGCTGCGACGTGGCGTGTTCCACGATCTGTCCAATCATTGGACACAATATTGTGTGTATATATTCCGCAAGTTTCCTCACTGTAGACCGGCTATAGAATCACTTTTTTGCATCGCGTAATCCTTCATCAACACACACACACACACACACGAGTGTAGATATAAGTAAAACTATAAATTTTTTCTCAGAATTTATTTACTCTTAATTGTATATGTAGATACAATATTATTTTGTCATTTTTCAAGATGGTTAGTCATCGAATGAATATTATATTAATTTTGTATTGCTGCAGTTTATCGTGAATGAATGAAAGAGAAGAAGGTATAATTAATAAAAAATATAACTTAGATATTATATAGTTGTTTGTAAAAGTACTGTATGCAAATTGTATATACGAATAACTGTTCAAAACGATTAGGGCTTACGGTTCTTTTGCCTCTCTGCTGATGTGTGTTGACTGAATTAGAGGGCGTGGAGAATATATATATATATATATATATATATATATTTATATTTATTTATATTTATGTATGTTATATATAAACATTCTGGTGCGCTTATATTCCAACCCAACACATTTATAATCTGACAGCGCGTAATATCACGCAATGATTTTATTTTCATCACCACCCGGCAGGTCTTTGGCCAAATCCAAGGTTGGACATAACCTACGTCAAAGCATTTCGTTGCGGCTTGGCGCGCTTGTGTAAAGTGAAGATAAAAAAAAAAAAAAAAAAGAAGAAATATTGAAATAAACTGGTCAATTTGCTGGAGCAAAAGTGGAAGGGTGAGAAGTGGCAAAACAAAAAATATTCATGCATGATACGTGTATAATAACCTTGATGGGTCCTACCTTATGATGAAGGTATATACACTGAAGACTTGGGTATTTAATTATTATTCGCACTGAACGTTAATTGGTATTTGTGATAGGATTGAGTATGTTTTATGGTATCAGTTAGAAGAGTGATAATTATTTGGATCAAATTTCGTAGAATTTATTTGAAATTGAAGAGATGTTTAAGTTGGAAATTTGATTGACATTTTTTGGATTTAGAAAAATGTTCATTTATATGAATTAATGTGAATGAATATCGAGCAATCTTTAATAGAAAATTTATGATAAATTACATCAAGTGCATCAATTCAAAGAATTAATAATCATGAGTTCAATTACATCTATATGAAGAGTAAAATCTGAAGCGTTTTAATAAAAATAAATAATATTTTGTATATAATAACAAGTTTGTAATTGAGTTGAAACATTGCCTGAGCAATACAAAAAATAAATAAACAATCTCTGTCTATAATACAGATATTATGCAAAAAGTGTTGCAATCGATTTGTAACAAAATCAATTAATTGATTATGATATTTATAAACTGCGGAAATTTATCACGATAAATTAAATCAAGAGTAAAATAATAATACGAAAATTCACAAACAGACGTGATAAGAATCGTCTAGCCGATGTTATGGCGGCGGTTCTAGAATAGCGTGACGTTGCATGTACTTGAATACAAACCACATAGGCACTTGAAACAGAGAAAGAGAAAATAGGCATAGAGAAACTATGAAAGAGAGCGAGTTGACTTGTGGTCTACATGCATGTGGTGTCTTTGCATTCAATGTCCATCGTCACGATACTCACCACTTCCGCACCAACTTTATGTTCGAAAATTACTGATAATCATTAGCCTTAAAGATTGATCACATTATGATCACATCATATTGAACAAAATGAAGTGAAAAATAAATATAAACATAATATATTAATTATATAAATTCATTCAATACACTCTGATATATGATTTATTAATTTCCTAATTGGGCGTAAAAATAGTGGAGTCATCAAGGACATACAATGAGCGTGTCTATTCATAATGTATGTATATACATACATCACAGGAAATAACATACGGTCGATCAGTGGTTGTTGATAAAGCTGAAGCTTATATACCGAAGAAAGGAATCGACCCGCAGTTTTCCTTCCATTGTTTTCCGCAGGCATTATTTTTTCCTCATTTTTTTTTTCTGTTTTACTGCTTCTATATGCACGTATGGATATATATATATATATCTATGTAAATAACCTTCATATTCATCAAGGACGTGAGTGCATCGTGTGCACACCTCATATGAGATAATTGCTGCGTTTCCTGTTTCTCTTTATTAATTCTTCAAACCCTTTCTACAAGAATGTTCAAGATAAAAAAATTGAAAAAACAGTAAGTAATGTATTATTTATTGTTAGATAAATTGGACCTCTTGATGAAATAATAATTACTGTTGATTTATTAATAATCTTAGTGAAATTGTCGTAAATATACATAAAAAATTACACAAAAATATTTTCCAATATATTTTTGTAAATAATAATCGTACAATCAACAATTTTTAATCGTGTGCTTGTTTTTAAAAATTTTTTTGTTTGTTTAATCATCACCAGAAACAAATCATCCCCCAATTATGAAAAAACTTCGAGTGGTCCAATTTACCAAACGAGCCGGACTACCCGACCTTCTTCCCTAACATATCAATGGTGATGATAAATTGAATGATAATATTATAATAGGTGTGAAATATTCCTTTTATTATGTTATCAAAATTCACACCTATATAATTTATTTTTAATTCAACGACACTGTTATAGTGTCAATTATTTTTCTCCACCTGTTTCAAATGACAAATAAAATGACCCCTGTCAACTTTAAATACAATTGAGTATATGTATGTTTATTATCTTTATTTTATATCACATAAGATAAAATTGAATTAAGTCTCTAAATATCAGCCCACATATCATATCATGTGATGTCTCATGTGTCCTAATGGAAGAAAAAAAAAATAAAATAAAGCATACTCATATTGACCTCATATATATATGTGTATGGTGTTGTAATGTGTACCATGGTTGGACAATCATATGAAAAATTGTCTGCAAATATATTACGATGTTCGATATTGATATCTATTTTTCTTTTTCTTTCTTTTTTTTATTGGGATAAGTGCACGTGCATTCAGTGGCTGAATCTAAAGAGACTTTAATTCGATAAATAATACACATATATTTCTACGTATTTGTAATACAAACACAAATATAAATATAAATTCATAGCACACTGATAAATACGTCATTAAAGATAACAAGCAACCACGATGCTGATAAATAATTGCACATACATGTCTGTATGTATGCACACAATGATAAATGAAAGAACCTTCGTATACTATTTGTGATATTGTATATTAAGAGTACATCATATTTAAATAATTTTACTTATTCCTATTTTCCATTATTTTTCATTATACAAAATAAAATCTCGTCCATTGTTCTTATCATGTATAATAATATTACGATCAATATTTGGCATGTATATATAAAATTGTAATTCACGTGCTAGTTTATTATGATCTGTATTCATTTTGAGATTATCTCCAAGATCATTCACATGATTTAAATAATTTTTGCCAAACAAAATCTGAATATTTTGATAAAGGGAAAAAATTTACACAACTCAGCATTATCATCATACATATCCCAACTGTAATTCTGTCAAAAATACATAAGAAATATTTAATATTATCAAAGAAGAATTTTATACTGACACCTGACGTGTTCAGCAACATGTAAATTGATATATCCAAATTTAAACTGTAATATAAATTGTGAATCTTCAATGAACACTTACAATTAGATATAACTGATTGTAAATTCTCTATGTGTCTATCTCCACTCATATATAATATATACAGTAATTGAAATAGCTCTTTCGCTGATGAGCATCTGGCAAGAGAGATGAAGCTTGTGTATCAGCTCCAATTTCCACACTCTATAGATCTATAATATCATCGGTTTGTAATGTCATCCCATCTTGTGTGTATATATACAACCGTATTGTATATACATATATGTAAATACATGTTGTCTGATAATAGTGATGATGATGTTGATGATGATGGTGGTGGTCTAGCAGATCTAGAAGCTTTACCTCACATATATAAACACATATCTATACCCTTTACTCTATATATCTAATCCGATATCGTATGACCAAAGCTACTATCGGCACGTCACCACTGCGGATTTGCTTCTAATGCTAATCGATTATATCCAAATCACATAATTCGTCAAGATTGATTTGTCAATCACGATTATTAATAGCACACATGTGCATGTTTGCTCGTGTATGAATTACTCAAAGGGGGAAAACGTCCATGTCAATTCTAACAATATATAAAGTATCAATTCTTTTTTCTGTCCTAAGAATAAATTCTTAATAATTTAATAATTCAAGTACATTACCTGAATATTTTGAATTTTGTAGATAATCATTTGTTAATATTGATTTAAAATATAAAATTGTAATTCGTTTATTTTTAAGACAACATTGAATTTAATTTTACTATGGTCTAAGAAGTTCTGGTATGTGGGTGTTTTTTTTTTGTTTTTTAATATTAAAGAGTCATGAGTGGAGAAATTTGAAAGCTGAATTAAAGACTGAATATAATAGAAGAGAGGAAAAAAAAGAAAAATGGGGACTTATACAGCTCTTTATATAGCAGTGTAGTTAGTATATATGCTTAGTTCTGCTCATGGTTTGTCTACTATATACATAGCACGATAATGTGAAGTGTATATCTATCTGTTTAGTGTAGAACGTGCCACTGTAGTTAAGATACCAGACGTTTTACTTATGTTACTGCTTGTGCAGTATCTTGACTATCTGCATCGTTGCATGAATGCACAATTCAATTCTGCAGTCGTGGATCTATTTATACATATACATATCTAGATATAAATATTTGTTGTTACATGAATAGTATAAAAAATTGTTAAATCATATTCATCAGCATCTCTCTATGTGTCAACTATTTACATAAAAGTAACATTTAATATTTTTTTCCTGATCAGTTTTACGATTTTGGTGAATATAAAAGTCATATAAAGTCATGAACGTTCATGAATTATTATATTTATATATATGTGCTTGTATTTTGTATGGGAAATTGCATTATTTAATGATCGTTCGACAAACGTGATTTGCAAATGCATATAAATATATACACATGAACGATTAAAATTGCGCGTATTGAAGGGAAAAAAAAAAAGAAAAAAAATTTCTCTTTTTCATATGGGAATTGCATTGTGCACAGAATAAAAGGCATTTATATTCTTTATTACTTTTATTTCATTCATATATATATATATCTAAATACAAGTATATATTTTTCTTTCATCGAATTGTAATTTAGTTGAGATTAAAGTAATTTAGCGAGGAAAAAAAAGCATGATAAAAGAAAGTGAAAATAATTATTCCAAGGAAAAATTATTTATTCACCTAACAAACAAATATCAGGTGAGAATCTTGGGAATATTAAATTGTATATATGCGTATATCAGTTTTATTATAAATCTCACCGCAACCTTTCTCTTATATTACGCATGATTTAAATAATATATATTTAACTGAAGAAAAATGAGGAGAACAAAAAAAAAAAAATAATGAGAAATAGAGTAATGAAATAATTCGCATAGATGCATGAGTGCACGTACATTTACTATCACTCATCGTCGTATATATACAAGATATAATATACGTACGTCACATAAATTGATTAATTGACTGTGTGAAATGCCAATATTAAAACTGTCAAGTGTGTTGAGATGAAAGTGAACTTGACAGACAATATCAATAGATAGACAAAGTCTCAGAGAAACCACTAATAGCACCTTACATTATATTCTATGAGGGAGTGGAATGTATATATAGACACAATTAACACACGTGAAATTCATATTTCATATAGTTTGATAAATTAACCATGAATAAATACGAAGATAATTAAAACCGTAAAGCAACTTGAGATGAAAGTGAAAATTGACTGCTGGCAATATCGATGAACAATTATATTATCACGGAAATGCCACAACAATGGCGTTATACTTACGTGATCTTTTGTGAGGGAGAAAATACATGGATACAATTAAAATGTGTGAAAAATATATTATAAACGTTGGCAAATTAATTAACAATAAATTTTAATCTCATTAAAACCACGAGGTTACTTTGTAATAGTTAAATTTTTATATGGAACATTATATTCAACAAAATGGTGGTGCAAAAATTAATATTTCATACTATTCCATAATTTTCCCATGATTTTAATTGAAAATTGAAAGCAAATACGTATCACCCATGAATCCTTTTTTTTTTTTTTTTAATATTTGAATAATTTTGTTGAACTGAATAATTAAATATCATACGCTCTATCTATTCTACAAACACAGAACTAATATTTATATACTCATTTTGAAGAATATTCCAGCAATTTGGAATGATTATATAATAATTGTATCGCACTATTTATTTTCTCTCACCAATCATTACAAATAATATTTAATCAAAACTTGAACATCATGTTTGAAATAGTTAATTACAATATGTTCATGGGTCAACGATCTATTAAATTTCATATTTCGAAACTATGAAACAATATTGCCAACCGATGACACTTTGTGTAAGATACCATTTTCATTGAAATTATGTATATGAAATTCCTCGCAAAAGGAATTCTTGTCACAAGCATTAATTCCACAATTTAACAAGCTTGTGTTCGAATTTTAGACTGATATTTCATCCTCATCTATCCCCCTTTAATCAACACTTCACGTCTGAAATGTCTCGTTAATAAATTTTATCTATCGATTAAAAACCACAGAAACAATAATAATCAATAACAATAAAAATAAATTGAATCCACTTTTGCATATTAGTTCTTTAAAAGAAAAAAAAATTAAAAAATAAAAATACAATCTGATTCATAAACTTTTGTTTACTTTTGATAACGATAAATTAAATCCAAAATTAATTTCCCATAATTTTCTTCCACACAGGCAACTAAAATTCCCCATAAAATATACATTAACCCATACATATTAAAATATATATTCTCTTATTTCTACGATGAATTAACTGACAATATTGATAGCCAATCAAAATCGTTGCGAAGCCACAACAATCGCGGATTGCATGAACTTTTCAATTCTTTGACGGATCAATATATATATATATATATATATATATATATATACCTATATATATATAACCGTGCAATTTGCGCGCGCGGTTCCGCGTTCACCACGCGTCTTGTTTATACCCGCACGTAACAGCGGTAGCATGATCGTCGCTTCTCTTTTCTCTGTACTTGTCTTATATTGCAGCTCAGCTTATCCATTCTCCGCATGCTGAGACACTGGTGCGTCTCTCTCTCTCTCTCTCTCACTCTCTTACAAACATGTGCGATAATACCATCGACGGTACGTCGAACCGCTGGTGTACAAACTACGCAGTTACGCTCGGCCACACTTGGATGGTGGTGGCAAGTAGGCAGCAAGAGTGCCGCGCGTCAACTCTCGTATATATAAATATATATATGCGCCATATACACTCCCATATGAATAAGTATTCATCATGATCAGTTCTGTCACATATATGTATACATATATCTGGATATTTTTATATACATAAAAGATCGTCGTTAAATTATATACTATATGACGAGTAATACTTACGCGACAATTATCGCGAAAGCAAATAGAAAGAAAAAGCCATTTGAGTTGTTGCATGTGGTTCTTTTTTTTTTATCTTCAGTTTGTCATTATTATTATTATTATTATTATTATTATTATTATTATTATTATTATTATTATTATTATTATTATTAAACTTATCTCTATTGTCAACGCATCAAGATATCGTATATGGGGTATGTTTATGATGAATATGGGTATTTATATAGTGGAAATATAAGATACACACGCTGCACGTATATATTAGTTGAAAATAAATGCCCAAATACTCACGCTTTAATATATCAAAATATTTAAAAATTAATTTTCTATTTAATTTTCAAAATACGTCTCGTATTCTCTGCAAACATTTCCGTATTCATGATGCATTAGACAGTGACACAATAGAAGTTATTAATTATTCTAATATTTAGTGATTAATAAATTTTTTCTACCATTTTACGATGGCAAGTGTTGGAAGAAAAAAAGAGTTTGCATAATACACAATTGGGAAAACTTTGAACTTCCTCACGGATTTTTTCTATCTGTCAATATAACTATCTCAATTCACGTTTATTTCATTGTCCACAATTTTAAATTCATAATTATTTTTTTTTTCAATTATATAATTAAACAAATTTAACTGTCAAACTTTTTTCATTCATTATAAATAAATCTCGTTTATTAATTTCTTCAGTTATAAAACTCAATTACACATAAACAAAATCTAATATTCAACTGTCATCCAAACCCCTGACATATTCCAATAATATGATATGCAATGAATAAAGAAATTAAATAAATAAAAAAAATATCAACCCTCAACCAATTATATATTACAATTATTTTAATTTCTACAATTGAATTTCATTCTAAATATCTATCAACTCATGTTTCTTTCGTAACAGAGTCCAACAGAACGTAGAGAGGAGCGTTCAAGTCAGAATACACCATATACCCACCATAAACCGGTGTATATACAACAGAGCACACGACACAGCGCTCACTACCCCCCTAACATTCCCGCTTGCCGCGTTTTCCTCTCTCCCCACTTTCCTCTGGCTTTCAATCGTTTTCCCCCACTCAACTCGCACTCTCAACACACACACACATATACACACATATATACACCTCGTTTTTCTCCTCGTAACCCCCTTGACCATCGGCCACCACACTCTATGTGTGTTGGAGGGTTCCCATTTTCTCCCCACCCTTTAATAAAATAATGTTCACGGGTAGCAAACGCGCGCGCGATCGTACATTTTGCTTCGGTCCACGAGGTGCGCGCGCATGTACATTCCCCCACTCTATATTTCTACAGCGTGGCTTGAAACACCGCAGACGGTCGCTACTATAGTGGTATAGTGGAATATTGGTGGGGAGAAAGCTCACGAGTAAACTGATAGTGTGTGTATTGTATGTAAGTTTCTTGTATGTATGCATTTAGTTGTATATGTATGTGTATTTGTGTATACGGAGTGGAGAGCGCTAGGGAGCAACGTTTGCCGAATGCTCAATGCATAGAATCATTGCCACACCAGACCTCGAGGAGAGTAGACGCGTTTATTCGTTACCTCAAACTCAGTCGAGATCTTGTGCTTCAGAAAACAGATTATTCTCAATATTATTGTAATAATTCGAGTGCGACTTAACTCTAAACTATAAATATATTATATATTTATATATAATATATATATTAACAACGTACAATTGTTTGTTAGTTTTTTTTTTATTATTCACCGTTTTTTTTTTCTTTCTCAATCAATACTGCAAAACTTGGAAAAAAAAAAATATATATATATATATATATATCATTGTTTTGTTATTTTTTGACAAGGACGAGAAAAAAACGCGCAGAAGGAGAAAAAAGTAATTGATAAATTTGATTAATTACGTGGAAGTTTCGTGTGTCGGAGTTTTTTATATCGGTTCAACTGATTTGACAGAATATTTTTTTTTTTGTAATTTTTTTTTTTTTTTACTGGGACAATTGTTTGATGTAAAATTGTATTGTATCACTGCGTGTATTTATCGTCGGTGATTTGATAGAGAATGAGAAAAGTTTTATAATTAAACTCTTTTCTTCGATTCATTTTCTTTTTTGGGTTTTATACTCCGATATAATACTCATCATCTTCGTCACTGCCATTGTGATTAATTTTGTGCCAAGTCACGTGTGAAAATTTTTGCTCCGAAATAAAAACAGAAAAAAAAAAAGTACGGGACATTGTTTTTCAACACATTTTCGAGGAGTGAAATTGATTAATAAAAAATTTCTGTTAGAAAATAATACAACAGGTATACATAACGAACAGAGAATAAAAATAGAAAATTGTATTTGAATATTGATAAAAGAATAAAGAACGGGAAATTTAATTATTTTTCGTTTGGGTGTATTTGAAAGTGATAACGACGAACATTATTTGAATTTGCAAATTAATTTGCGTGAGACGCACACGCGGCAATCAATACTTATGGAAATTGATCCATTTGAAGATCCACCATATCGACGCTTCAGACGTCGTCATCATTAATAAACAAAAATTTAAAAAGTAATAATAAAAACTGTGTGTTGATCACTATTTTTTGTGTGAACTCAAAAATATCTTCATTACTTATTCACTCGGTTACAATTTTTTTTTCAACAATCAATTTATATATACACATACTTATATTTTACAGTGAACATACGTGTGAATGTTATTAAATAAGTGCGATATAAATATTATTATCGCGCGCGCGTTATAAACGTGCTGATATATACTACCGGAAACAACGCCACGTGCCAACTCTACCGATGACAGAACGACCACGAGAGTGAAGAGACATCGTCGCGGTGAATAAACTTTCGATATGTTTATTGAACATTGGGTGTTAATAGGACTCTTCATCAGTAAATAATAAATCGTGATTACATTTTACAAACGAAGAAAATTCAATATATATATATATATATATAGATATTAATATTAATTGTCAAAGAACAAATAATAAAGGACCAAATGAATTTGCAAACGTCGAAAAAGTGTAGACAAAAAAATTGAGCTAACTTTCAAATTTGATATTGTATTTTAAATATCATTGAAGTGTGCAAGTGTTTCTTTTTTTTTTTTTGCAAAATAATTAAATAACAATTGTTTTAGTTTATATATTGCTTCGAATATTGCAGTGACAATTTTTGCGGTGCATCTTTATCATCGTTACTGTATTGTAATAAACAAAGAAAAAACGTAATCTGTCATCATCAATAATCAACAATGGCAATTCCATTTGCCTTACCGTCCGAGGACGAGGCTGAGGCGCAGAACCAACAGCTGGAACAATTGATGTTGGACCTTTACGCAGCCCTGCAACAGGTCCTTCGTAGCAGAAGTGCACATCATCCATCACGTAATCGTGAGTACATCACAGTTAATATTGTGATTCATGTATTATATTGCGTTTACATATAATGTGCGTTATTTATATGGACTTGTAGTTATTGTACAAGTTTAAATATTTGAGGAGATTATTGAGAAATGGAGAAACAGGTTTTTCGGCGACGTGTTCAGACTTGTTCAGACGTGCGTGCGTGTTTTGGAATTTTTTCCCAACTTTATCAGGGGGCTCGACTTTATCTCACGATAATTCCACAATAGTTACGAGAAAATTTCTAGACACAGTTTTATATTTGTTTTCCTTTTGTCATGTATATCAATAGGTCGTGTGTGTGTGTATGTGTGTACATGTCACACATTGTTTGCGTATAGAAAATACTAGAGTGACGTAATATTGGATATCTTTTGTTTCGAATTTTTCATGAATGTTTATTTTTTTTTGCTTTTGCAGAATAGGATTTAATTTCTATCAATTATATTTTGATATATTCAAAGTAATGTTAAATATTTATATTTGAAACTTTTTTCCGTGAATTTATATATATTTTTTTGATGTATACTGTTAAGTTATTGTTAAGTATTATGAGAATTTTTTGAAAAATACGATTTAATTAATCCACATGAGAATAAAATCTTTCTCTCTATTTTTTTTGTAAAATAAAAAGTGATTGAAGTGTTTATGAATCATTAAAATTGGCATTTGTTTATTATTTATTCGTCAACGTTCATCATTTGTGTATTATATCTGTGCACATAGATATATGAGTGAAGCATCTGTCAGCAATTCTCCAAACATAATTTCACAGCTAAACTGATAGATATTTAAAGTGTCAAACAAAAATATATATTTGAATTTACGACGATTGTTAATGTGAGGGAAAAAAAGTATTTATTCGCGTGTGCTATCATTCTCTGGTCAATGATAAATGACAGTGACTTTGTAATTCGCGATTTTTGTGATAAGAACATTTTTTTAGTTTAGTAAGATGTTATACGTGTTGCGTGATATTGGTCAATGTCCAAATGTGACACGCGAGAGAAACTTATTCACAGGTCGTTGACCATTTGTGTGACTCATGTTTATTGAATTTTGGCAAAATCATTTGGCAATGGAAAATATTTATACGGAGAAATTTTAATACGAATTTTTTTACTCGTAAATAATAAATTTCTTAACAAAATATTATTGTGTTAAGTGATCAACTTTATCAGCATCACGATACAAATGAAATAAACTTCCGTCGCCACAATTATTCCATAGATAGAAATCATTTCCACTGGTACTTACGTGAATTTTTATTCACAAGACTTCCAAACAAATCGCAAAAGAAAAAAAACAAAGAAATAACATATACCGAAATTGTAGCGTTAGTAAAACTTCCTCCATATACAAAAACCATTAATTAATAAAATCTATCAATAATGCATCGCAAATTTTCACCGCAAAATTTGAAAATACACCCCAATTCTTCACCTAAAATAATATCTCTCCAAAACATAATAAACATTCTTAACACACCCGGCAACATATTTAAATTTTCATATGCCCATTACATCGAAAAAAAAAAAAAAAAAACACTTTTTTTAATAACCATAGCGCAAATATGAAATACTGTACCATGTGTGTGTGTATGTGTATATATGTAAACGCGTTTGTTCACTCTCATCCTAAATATGAACGTCGAAAAAAAAAAAAAAAAAGAAATTAAAAAATAAAAAACGGGGAAAGAAAAAAAAAAATACAAAATTCTCAAATAGCCCTCTCGCAATAACTAAACATGTATATGCACAACGTGCGGGTCGCGCGCACGTGTTCCGCCGGTTGGATATTCACAAAAGGCGCAAAGTACGATGATTTACATTCGCCGCGTAATAAAATGTAGTTTTACGAGTGAAGCGCGCACGAGTGAGATGGAGCGACGTTACACTGACATGAGTATATATATATATATATATAGATAAAAAATATAAGTATAGAAATAGAGGAAGCAAAATCAGAAGAAAGTATTGTATACCCATATACATATTAAATTAAAGAAAATAAATGGAAAAAATATATAAAATGAAAAATATTACTTTTTTTTTTTCTATTTTCTCTTTCACATCGGGTGAGTTGTGTGTGCGTGTTATATAGTTGCATTGCCGTGTGTGGGTGAAGTGAAAAAGAGCGCGATGGAGAGCGAGAGCAGACGATGTCCGGCCGTGACCCTGCTGCTTCGCCGGTGCACAGCTAAGAGCAATAAGAAAGAGAAAAACCAGCGAGAGTAGAAGAGAAATAAATAAAAAAAGAGTTAGAGGGAGATAGATTGCTTGTCCTCGCGTTTCGTGAGCTCAGCAAAAAGACAAGTATATATATATATATATAGAGAGAAGAGAAATAAGAGCAAGAAGGAGATAAAGCCACTAGTGGTCAGACCTCTTCAAATAATCCTTAAATAATAAATTTCCTCTTGAGTAATAAAAATTCAAATAAATAATATTTTTTATAACGTAATATAATCTACACATAATTAAATTATTAATTTATTTCGAGGTTATTCGAACCATTAACGAAAGACTGAAGGGAAAAATTTATAATTTGATATGATATTCTTTGTACGAAAAATTGATTTTAAAAGAAATTTGTTGAGTTAAAAATTTATGATGATGCACTAGTGCATGAGAACAAATGATACTGTCACGTGTTGATTTGATTTTTTTTCTATGACTAATGTACTAGAAATTCATGATAAAAATTGTTCATTGTCAAAAATTAAATGTGAAAAATTAAAAGGAAGGAATAATGCTAAAAATATTCTTAGTGATCAATTTTAATTAATCATCATTAGTAGAATAATTTATTCGGGGGTGAATAGCTTACCCTCCTCACTCTCTCCAACAACCAGTAAATCAATAATATAAAAATAGTCCACAACTATTATTTATTTATCATCGTCAAATATACCAGAACAAAATAAAAATAATTGAAAATAATTCACAGAGTTTGGTTGAATGCAGGTCAAAATAACTAACGAGCTGTCATCTGCGTGTGCGAAATTTTTTTAAACTCCCCACAGAATATATATATATATAATATAAATATATATGTATATACACATGCATACATATTGTGAATATTTGTGCTGAAGTGAAGGCGCGCGCTCTTTAGCTGTGTTGCATCAGATTGTATACACGAGTTTGGATATTTATATTTATAGATGCCAGCTGTGTGTATGTATGGTGCGAGCAATATAATATAACGTCGAAAGAGGGTTACACACACCGGGTGGCTGTATATTTCGCGTAACACATATGCAGAAAATGCTACTCAATATTATATATGTATATATATAAATGTGTACATATTTATTGCATTTATTTCAAACCTCTGGCTCTCACAAGCAGCATTTTTGCGGTCACTCCAGACATTCTTATACACATATGTGCAACCTATTCTGCGGCTTTTGATATACATACGCGGTTATGGGCACGAGATTCTATTGAGGATTGACTTACAATTTGTATCTGATAGCACGTGTTGTAAAAATATTTGAAATATTTATATTCGTTGATTTGTGGAATTAATTTGTTTGCAGTTGTTTTATTTTATTAAATTATATTCACGAGAGTAATGTTAATATTTGGTTGAATTTATTACGTTGTCTTGATGTGTTTCTTTTGAGAATATGGTATAATAAATGTCAAAAGTATAATATAGGTTTGCATATAAAATCGATTGTGACAGACAGACGAGCGCGTCTTTGTCGACGTCGATTTTTTCATTATAGTTCGTAGTGGATATAGTGATTGTACGTTGTAGGGGGGTTTCAGAATACTTACTAAGTGTCTGCGCGGTTACTATAGAGTATTAAGTATGAAATATTGAGTGAGATTCGTCATAGCGTTGGAATATTCGCGGGATAGTCATCGGTAAAGCATTAACCGTTCAATGATCATATGTATAGTTTTGTTGGAAAATTTTATCTTCAAATCGAAATATTGATTAAATAATAAATATGATTTTGGGAAATATTATTCAATCATGTTTTATTGTAAGCTATAGAACCGCTTGATTTGAAAAAAAAAAAAAAAAAGATAGCAAAGGAGATATCATTTGTGCATAATTTTGTGAGTTTTCTTTTCATTTTTTGATGAAGGTCGGACGAAAATCTGTTCGCTTGTTATGCGTAGTATAATTGTTTAGGATACTTTCACATACAATTGACAATAATTTGGCTAAAAAATAACGCACAGGTGTCGTCGTATATTTAAATGAAAGCAGAGAAATTCCTCTTGCCAATGATTCTAATGAAATTACGTAAAAAAAAATTTTTATTACATCCCCATGAATAGTTCCAAAGTTGAGGGGGAAAATTATAGCTTTGATGGATCGAATTTCGAGGACGTGTAACTCCGCGAAATATCATGTTAATTTAAATTGAAAGGAAGTTATTAAAAGACAAAAGTTTAAGCTGCAAAATGATACCCCAACAAGTGCATTCTAAAATTTATTCACAAAGTTACGTTACATGAAAGTTTTACCAATTTTTTCGGTGAGATATGAGCACTCAGAACATTTTTTAGTAGTCTATAATAAATGCAGTCAAATTCCATTCTAAATACTTGTTCTCTTGAGCAATTTACCTTTAAATTGTTTAGGAATTTTTAGTACAAAGGATTACTCATAACTAAATCATACAGTATATTTAGAATAGCACTCCAACGTCTACTTTGTTAATCTATTACGTCAACACATTGTAATCTTTTTTGTCCATTACAAATCACTCGGACTAAATACATCATATTCGTTTCTTTTTCTGATTGAATTCTATCGTTATTTATTTTTTTTTTTTCTTTCACATCTATATTGTTTGCATAGTGTATAAAGACAGGTCAAATCACGATAAATTCTTATCATTACATTAATGATAAGAGAAATACAAAAGTCTACACAATGTGTTCTTCCTCTCGTTCCTATACATTTTCTTTTCTTCCTGTTTCTATTTAGTGTCAACAAAACGTGCACGAACGTGTTCCTCGGTTGGTACACTTATTCTATTTTTTATTTTTTTTTCCTCTCTAACGTGATAAAACCACTCTTGTGGTCACACACGATATACATATATATCTACACGCTGTCTATTGAATTTATCGGTCTTGCGGTCAATACCATAATTGTATTTATTTTCATTTATATCTATTTTTCTCAACACTTTTCTCCCAATCTCGCGTCATTTTCCTCCCTATTTTTTTCCCCCTCGCCTTCATCACTAACTGTATAAATATATAAGTAAAAAAGAAAATACCCAATGTAATTATTATACTAGTCAGTGACAATTTACATAATTTCCTGAATAATTGTAATCATTACTATCCACTCTATCACCATTTTCATCATGTCCACAAGAAAACAAATAAATAAATAATAATTAAACATAAAAATTATCCGGATCAATTTATTACCGATTAAGTATACATCACGTATACATACATTATGTGATTAAAAAGATTCATTTATCACTCCATCTTCCTCTCTTTACCTCTTCAAACACCCTCTCACATCTTCTTCTTCTTCTTCACTTTACTGCGCGACGATTACGTATACGACAACGCAGTAGCCTCGTTATCTCCTCCCGGTTATATTGTGTCCCATTGTTCCAGAAAGAAATATATGCACCATGATAAAATAAAAAGAAAAATAACTAGGAGAGAAAAAAAAAAGAAAAAAAAGAGAAAAATAAGAAGAAAAAAAGCGCGCGCGTTCTTGCTGTATATGCAAGGTGGAGTGCACGCGCCTGCGCAATCAACGAATTGACTCACCCACGCGTACACTCTTTATATACATACATACATACAAATACATACATATTGTTAGAGGGCGGTAAGAGAGACTGTATAATGCAATGCAAGTACCTACTATATAGAATATATACATTGAGGACGAAGAGGAGAACGAGAAGAGGGCAAAATAGAGTATCACGCACGTGTGCTAAACTCTCTGTATATAAAGAAAGAAAGATATATATATATATATATATATATAGAGAGAGAAAGAGAGAGAGTTGGCAGCGCGGACCGATACGAAACGGGACACGTATTATAGTATAGTGCGGCGTGTGCGCCGCGCGTGCGCCGCCACTCTTTACGGCCTTGAGTGAGGTTCTTTGTGCTCACCAGAAAGCAACGCGATATAGTTGCATTGCCCGCGAGAATTGCATGCACACCCACACATATACATATATATATATATAAATACATATTTACAACCGAGAAAACTCGCGGAATATGTATGGATTCAATATAGATATGTCACATGACCATATATGCGAATTTAAATATGTACTTGCAAACACCAAGAGTACGATAGTGAAGTATATACACATTGCAAGTGCGAAGAAAAAAAAATAAATAAATGATATAAGCTCACCATGAAGGTATGACTCATATTTATATGCTCTTAACCGCTTCAAGGGTGTATGGATGGTGTTGTATACACGTAATATAAGTGTGCTGTGTAGATGCGAACATGTATGAACTTGTGTCTTGTATATTACATGCGGGCCCACGTGTGTACGCGACAATAAAATGATCGTTGATGTTGGGGTTACATATGGTAGATGGGGATTGTTTGTGGAGAATAAATGTTAGGAAAGGGGATTCTTGGATTGGGAATTTTTGTATTGTTTGACGCGTTGAAGGTTGGATTTTTTAGTAGGGTGTTTAATATTGTTGGGGATTAAAATGAAATGTGATTATTGGTTGATTAGATGTGACTTCTATATTATTTTTTTTTTTTTTTGATTAGGTGTGATTGAGCGCCATTTTATGGTAGGTGAATTTTGTGTGAAATTAAAATTTCGATGCCTGACGAAATTTTTTGGCACTTTGGCTGACTTAAAAAAAATATTTGAAATTGGGTTATCGGTTTGGGTTTAGTTGGGGATATGAAAAATCGAATTTCGAATCGATTGAGCTTTCTCGCAATTAAATATGTCGATTATGTACAGAGTTATCGTATGCGCAAGTTTGAAATATAATTGAAATGTATGAGTACTCGAAAATCCAACATTTTTCAACTGTTTCAATAAATTATTCCACCAACTTACTCTTGAAACGTTATAATTGATTAATTGTAATTAATTTCCACCGTCTCACTGCATGAACAAATTCGATAGTTCACTTGACTATTTGATTTATCACAATTAATTCGATAAAAAAACACGAATAAATGAGTTTTTATCTTGAATAAAATCTCAATTGTTATTCAGAAATAAAATTCCATCTCATTTCACATGCAAAAATACTTTCCAGATAACAAACACTTCTTCTCTCAATAATACAGAGTGGCGAACGAAAAAAAAAAAAGCATTAATGGAAAAATAACTAAATTACAATTTGAATGATGGTTTGTGAGAGATGCGTGTGTGAGAAAACTTTTGCAATAATCAACGATGTGATATTATAAATACATATATGTATCCATATATAAATATATATATATAACTATATACACATGTATTTTATTGCACAAGTGAAAGAGCGAGAGTCGCGATTTAAAATGTCAAGGATGCTACTTTATAAGAGTATATGACTTGAACAATGAGCCCCGGGCAAACACTTTGTCACGCTTGATCCGAATATTAAAATTGATAATGGTCGAGCGAGTGAATGCGCCCGCGAGTTTGTATATTGTATATTGTTAATAAACTGGCTAATGCTATTTCTGTGCTTGGAATAAAAGGCCAAGCGAGTTGATCGCACAAGCTCACTATATACATACATATAAATATATAATAAAACTCACGATAATACATTTTATATAATTTATATATTATATAAATGATGGTGGCACGAAGAGGCAAAGAAAAAAAAAATAATAATAGAAAGAAAAAATAAATAACGATGATGATGATGATGAAAAATTAAATGAATAAATTTTCTCTCGGATTGGATATAAGCGCAAAGTATACTCTCGAGATTTCTCCTTTTCCCGCGGTGTAGAATGAATATATTCCAAGGTTGTTAATTTTCCATGGTCGCAAACTTGCGCTCTCACAGTGGAGTATGATGAGAGAGCATCTCGCATAACCCATATAGCACGGGGGACTCGTTTTGTCTTGGTTCACGTCTAGACTCGATAAACCGAAGATATATACACACAAGTGCAGCACCATATGCAACCCAGGCGACTTTATGAGTGCATATAAAACTCGCTCGTTTTCTCATCGTACTTTTTATAACCGTCATCTTCTTTCGGTTCAACATCAACGACCCAAGAACGATTTCCACACGCGAATTTGTTTCATCGCATTCATGTCACACACCACATTCACATGATGGATACACTATTGTATATTTGTATATAATATTGGCGAGAGATATGGGTTATCGTTTTGGATTATGTCAGCGATGGATGGAAAATGCAGTCAAGACGTATATATATATATATATATATATATATATTAAGTGTCTGGTGTGCACGACTTATCAGCATTGTGTCATAAACTATATATTGTTATCAGGCCAATGCATTCTTATTTGTTTATATACGAGTATTTGTACTCATCCGCATCGTCGTATATCAATGGTTATATTTTTTATTTTATCATATAGAACTTTATGTAATTTCAAATTGAATTGTAAAAGTTTGTACTTTTGGATCCAGGCAGAGATGACGAGAATGATATGGTGGGTTTTAGGAATATAAAAAAAAAAATGTATTCTTTATTGAAATACAATTTTTGTTGATGTGACGAGAATTTAATTTTCTTGTAAGGATACAATAAATTCATGCTACATTATTTCATTATTATTCATAATTTATTTTCACAGTAGCAGCATTAAATAATTTTTCTCTTTCCAATTGAATAAATAAAGAAAATAAATATTACAAATCAATTTGTTTGCAACCAATTCAAATTTTTGTTTGCAATGAAGTATCTTATTCAACATTTTTATTTCTATTCTCATCATACCATGGCGTTATTCAACTCTCTACTCTATTTATAAAAATGTATTCATTATAATTATCAATTCATTCTGTATTTTTTTATTTCTTTTTATTACTTACAGATCGTTTGCCACGACGAGTGGGTGAAATACCGGGTAATCGTGATCATCCAGTCGTTCTCATTGACTCAGATCTGTCGCGACTACCATTGCCTGATCTTGTATTATCAGCGGTTCAACAATTACCACCAACTGAACCCCAAGTGACTGTCTCGGCGCCAAGTAGCCCAACGAGAGATGCTGCGTTTCAATTTCCTGAGTGCAGTGTACCAGTACCAAGTCCAAGACCACGACCACGAAGACGAAGATTAACATCAGAGAGTTCGGTGCTTGAAAAAGGCGCCAACAGTAGATCGGACATCAGTACTGGCGGATGTTGTGGACATATTGGACATTCATGCAATGAAAGAGAGTGGGCAAGTGTTGGCGCCAATCTCAGAAATATTGCCGATGATTTTCACGCATCAAAGACAAAGGTAAGACATTGAATAATAATAAATAATATTCTTATTCTTTATTTTTTAAATTATTGCTCCATGAAAAAATGGCACTTACTGATATTGTTTATTATATGTAATAAACTACACTCATGAATGAATACAAATGAAATAAAAAAAAAATTTATCGGATTAGTATTTAATAAGTGTTCGAAAAAAAAAAAAAAAACTGACAAAATTCAACATTTCGCACAGTTTAATTATTCAACTAATTTTTTCTATCTACTACTAAAAAATTCTATCCCAAAATAAATAGTTGTACTGTACACAGGTTCCCACACAATTAATACAAACAAATTTCCCAGACGTTAAATAAAAGGAGGACACTATAAATAATTTAATAATAAAATTAAGAAACAAAAATTAATCCATCATAAATTGAATTTGAATAAAAACAAAAGTTGAACAGAATATTAATTTCAAATGAAGATAGATGTATATATATATATATATATATATATGCAGATGTATATTGTATTAACTTTGAGTGCACTGAATAGAATTACTAGAGTTTTGTATATTACACACGAACAAATTTTCCTCAAAGTCCCAACGGATGATATATAATACTCGTAACACATTGAATATACAACAAACTCTCTAACTTTTCACTTATACTTCTCTTCTGTTTCACCACTAAACATCCAAAACTCGCGCAATAGTATGGCATGTGAAATGAGAAAGACATTATATATACATCCATCCCCATATATATATATATATATATATATATATATATATATATATATATACACAAATATACGTTATATGAACGTTAGTTGGTCCTCGTTTACATTTCAATTCACCGCAAAATGCCTCGCTTTGCGGGTACATTACACTGTATGCGCACTCGCGCGCGTTCTCTAGCCTTTACCCATATATATATATATATATTATGCACGTATATGTACTCACAAAACTTCCGTCTGGAATTAATTGCCAGGGGTGTCTGCGAGCTCTTTCACTTCTCTAATTTCATCAGACGACAAATTGTCAAACAAATTGCGTTAAATTTCCTTCCGTCAAAATTTTATGAAGATAAATATCAATCATTGCTCATTCTTTTTCCCTCTATTAATTCTTATTCATTCAAATTATTTTGTTTATCATAATTAATTAGAAGTTAATGACTCTACAAATATATAAAATATAAATTGACGGATTAAATTATTAGTGAAATTTTTTATTACTTTTATTACACTCAAACTGTTCGTTGAAGCCCTGTCAATTATTTATATTTAATTCCTAAACATTTATGTTAACGCGCTTTTGAATATTTGTTCCATGTGAATATAAATTTAAAAAATATTGCATTAAACATTACATCAAAACGTAATTAATTTCACTTTGACATATTCCTGTCTATGTTTGTGAATTTTATTCGCAGTATTTTATTGTCATAACTAGTAACTAAGGGTGATAAAATACTAGAGAGAATGTGAGACAAAGCAGGGTGGTGGCAAATAGAACACAAACTTGATACCATAAATGTGAGTTTAGTTATCAGCCCTCGAAGTGTCCCATGGGCGCAATAAATATCGACTCTGTGTGACCCAACAACACTCTGCTAGGATCTATCATTCTCACCCTCCTATTCTCTTTCATTCTCTTTATATATATATCTATATAATATAATAATATCCTTGCCCATCTCGTTTTCTCACTTTGCCACTAACTCCACCCTCTTTCATCCACACAAAACCCCACAAATCCTAACGTCTTGATCAAATATGTATTAAGAGGATATAAATACATTGAGAGATATACAAGACTATAAATGTGTTACATTTTTCCCTTCACATTCTGTCTATCCCTCCTTTTTTCGCTCCTCTTCAACCCTCTGGCTCTGACTATTTCCAAAAAAACCATAACAATAATTCAAAGAGCACTCTTCAAATCATCATCTGATTATTCGATATTAATCTCTGTCTTCATCTCAATTAATGTATAACAAATAAAATTATTAATTTTATTCACGTCAAATAATTACTATAAAAATTGTAGTATATATATTTTTATTCATTCCTCTTTTTACTAATGCCGTTGGCGGGATAAATTTCTTCTCACAATTTAAAATAGAAAATGGGAATTAGAATAAAAATGAATTTAAAGGAGAGAGAATGAATGGTGATGATAAAGTGAAGTGAATGGAAGACAATGTTAAGCAGCAGCTCTTTTATATTCAGGTACCTTGTTCAGTATCTCAATTTGTGTTTAAAAGAACCGACAGATATCTAATCCCGTTGAAATGTCTAATTATTACCGGTTAAGTGACGGTAATTGAGTAAAGAAATGAGGAAATAAGAGAACCGTGAAATTGGGAAAATCCCATTTTTGGCACAGAGAAAGGGATGTTTATTGTTGGGATGTCTGGTTGTGAGATTTAACATTTCTTCTTCCTCTTTTTCTTTTATTTTTTTCATCTTACTCTATATACTTTACTACTCACAATCAAAGCCCTCGTCTCTGACCAACGAGAATTAAATAACAGGAAAGAGCTGTAGAGAAAAGAGAAAAAAAAAAAAGGGAAACGAAATAAACGCAAGAGAAAACTTTCTATCAACTCCTCTGTCATACTTCACTGACTTTTCATTTTATTTCCTTCCTTTAAACTTTATTTTTTTTTCACCCACCTTTTTCCTGTTTTTATTTCTATGAGTGATTTTGATATAGTTCAATCGATGTACATTCACAATTATTTTTATTTATTTCAAAGACAAATGCATCACTAATGACGTACGACAAAATGCGTAGATAAAACTAAAATAAATGAAAAGATAAATAAATAAATAAATACAACGACTTCTTTATATATGGTCAAATAAGTCATTGATGATTCATTATTGTAATCTAAATACATAGTGTGTTAATGCACGCGACGTAATTATATATACGAGCGATTCTGATAATTTTTCTTTGTGCTAAATTGAAACGCACTTGTACCTATATGAGACGAAAGAAAGAAAAATTCGCATTTGTGTATGGTTACATTACATAAACACACAAACATTCCTAATACATGTATATATATTTATATACAAATTAATTCCCTCTGATAATTTGTTGTAAAATTAATTCATTAACAGAATTATCAATGTCATTCATTGTTTACATTTACTTTCATTGACAATTAAATATTCAGGTGGTAATTTAAAAGTAATGTATTATTTTGGTGGAAATAAAAGTAGTTGGAGGAAAAAACAAAAAGATAACAGAAAGAAATTATAATAATAAAATAAATGTGATAATTATTGGATTAAATACAATAAGTCAAAGTGAATGACGATATTTTACATATGCATACCAACTCAAGCAAGCATGTAACAGTTTAAGTGGCCACATCCCTATTTACACAGTTACATATACAATAATATATTTACGGTAGTATATAGGTATGTTTAATATATACAGTCGACGTGAAAGTTAAGTGGGCATAGCGCGAGGTGGGCACGAGCTCATGGCTACCGATTCAAAGTGGAGAAAATTGTCTTCAATTATGTTTGAAACGCGCAAGCGCTTTTTCGTTAAAATCTTTCACAATCACTATTACTATTACTATTACTACTACTACTACTGCTAGTTATACTGCAACCACTATACCACCACTATTAAAACAAGTCATTGATATTATAAACATCTAAATAAATTTTTTTTTCTCCTTTCCTCTTCTTTTTATTTACGCTCATTTAAATGATTGTGCGCACTATAGTGGTACAATTATAACTTTCCACGGGTGCGGCATGTACAATTTTATTAAACTATTTCCACGAAAAATATAAATATATATATTTTTTCATTATTGTTGTTGTTGTATTATTGTCAAACTGTAATTGGAGCAAGTAATAAAAAACAAAAAAGAAAAAAGATAGAGAGAAACAAAGTACTGAGGAAAATAAAAAAAGAAAACAGAATATTCGAATAAAATTGTAAGGGCCTTAAACATTTTATTTTTCATACAACTCTTTTATTATTCTCTATATTATCTCTCATTTTTCCCACTTCAGTTATTTATTTATTTTACTTCTTTATTTTTTTGCCTGTATATTCCTGGTTACAGAATGACGATAAATAAAAAGAAATTTATTTTATATAGATGTGTGAAAATAGTGGTATTAATCGTGGTGTATTTATTATATACATCTACACATTTATTCATTTGCACGATCTTTCTCCCTTGGCTCCCTATAATTCTCCGTTAATGTGACGTGTATATTTTTTTTTCTGTCTCTCCCGAGAGTTTTTCGCACGATAATCTCCTTTCGTGACTAACAACACGGTGCGAGACCGAGTATTTGTCGGTTGAGGGTTGTTGTCGATGGTGGGATACAATTATATGTATAGATATTGAAGGGGGATGAAAAGAAATTCCCTGAAAGAACACAGATGAAGAATATATATATATATTATTTTTTTTCCTCTTCATCGTTGCTCAAGATATTACTCGCGCCCATAAAGGCGCCTTCGTAGATTGGACTTTCTCGCGATTATTATTACACCGAGCGTAGATTAAGATGTGGAATGGGAATCGGAAGTTGCGTCGACGACAACGACAATTTTTATATACTGTGAGAGGTCGTATATGTATTGTTGAACAAGTCTTGTTTGGACAATTGTAGATGTGGATGGAAGAATAAAATAAGAAAGACAAAAGGGATATCTTCGTGTGCAATTAATTGACCGAGAAACGATGATATAACTGAAGAGGGTGCGGAGAGTAGGTGAGAGAGGAAAGTTTCTATTGGGTAAAAAAAAAAAGGAATTCGAAGGGTAGCGTTTCTTTTTTTTTTTCTGCTTGGACACATGAGGTTGAAATTGGGAATGATGTTGACAAAAGAAATAGCAAAAAATAATGGGAATAGAGAAATCACGACGCGAAAAATTCGATGCTTTATATGAGAATGAAAGAAATTTAATGAGAACAATCACCCTATACTGTTATTTTTTTCTCTTTACCCTCATTGTGGTTTTATCCTGTGAACAATTCAACTCAATTATTAATATTCCAATTAGAATAATTCGGACATTAACAGTGGATTTATATATATATATATATATTTTCTTTATTTCTCATTCGGGGATTGTCAAAAATGTAAATTTTGTCAGATGATAAAAGTGGTGGGATTTGATTTTAATTTATTGAGTGAAATATTTATGAATTGCCAATTTTTATCAGCGATTTTATGCAAGGGTGAATTGGATTGATGATTTTATTAGTTAGTTCCCTTTCTTTCTATCGCACGAACTGAAATGGATTCAATAATTAAGAACCATTGTTTATGATGATTTGAATTTTTTCAATCTTGATAGAATAACTGTAATAGAAATTTTATGATTCACTTCTATTTTGTTTTGTTGCATTTGGTTAATTGATTAAAAAATTTATCAACATCCAATACAGTTGAATAAATTTAATGAATTGTTTTTTTTTTTGTATCTTTCTTGTTACAGGACGCTGAAATTGAAAAGTCAAGATTGCCATTTTTCGGCGCTGGTTTTCCAAGTGTGACAACTACAAACACCACATCATCATCATCAACGGACAGTCTACTTTCAATGTTAATTCCGGCGCCACTCCGCGAGACATTGTGGACAACAGTGGCGCTGTATCTTGGTTGGCGACTCGTCTCCCGTCTGCGATAGAGAAGTGTGCGACGGCTATGCCGGCGACGACGCTGACGACGACGACGATGATGATCTACAGCGACGACCACGAGCTACGAGGGGGCTCGACGAGGTAGTTGACCGATTATCAGTGGTGCCACACACATACACACACACACAAACACACAAACACTCCGAGACCGACAGAAGAGAACATATAAGTGGTTTTTTGCAAGTCCAATGATTTTACATGCGTTTAAAAAATTTAAATCAACATCAAACGCGCGAATTATTCACGCTGTTTTAAACGCTAAATTTTGTTTTTTTCTTCTATCAAAAAGAAAAGAAAATTAATATAAAACCAAGTTATGTCTCTGATTGTCTATATCCCTCATCGCTTTTCGCCAATCGAAATGTCGACGATTGAATTCAGATAAAGAATAATAATGCAGGACAAATAATTGAAGAGAAAAAAAATTCTACGAAAATATTGTCAAATGAAAGCGAAGAAATTTTTTTGTGAACAGATAAATGAAAAGAATGAAGATTATGGAATTAATCTTTTAATCGTCAATGAGAATAATATTAAAAGGG
The DNA here is from genome assembly GCA_958496275.1 of Zele albiditarsus. Lineage (NCBI taxonomy): Eukaryota > Metazoa > Arthropoda > Insecta > Hymenoptera > Braconidae > Zele > Zele albiditarsus. The sequence continues at coordinate 11,951,602 of OY292411.1, read as the reverse complement.
GATGAAAAAGGTGGGTGGAGGTGGAAGGGAGGGTGGATTTTTGGGAGGAGGGCGGAGCTGAGGACGAGATCCAAAGAGGACTTAACCGAATAATCAAACGATGATCTCATTACAGATAAAATAGAGTGAGGAGTTTATAAAATGTAGTGTGATTTTTTCTCTATTTTTTTTTTGTTTCTTTTTCTTGTAATAAAATAGACGAAGTGCAGAGGTAGTTGGAAGCTGGCGTTATACATTCACAAATTATTTGTCGACGAGTAATTTGTGATATGGTGATTTTGTTTTCTTTCTTCTCAATGGCTGCTCGTAGACCCGAGTCTCGATGCGGTTTTGTCGTGATTTCTAAATAGTATATTCGCTTTTTTTATCTATATGCAAAGAATAAAAACAAAAGTATATATATATATATATATCCAGATATATGAATACATGAATATATATATATTAAAGAATGTATATTTGATGAAAAGCATTTAATGAAAATTGCGATATTAAAATGTAACGTGTAACGTGATGTTCGTAATTTTTCCATCTTTATTATTTTCTTAAATATATTCGCATCGTGTTCTCGTAAAGTCTTCGAGAATTTTTTTTTGAATGATGTCTGTAAATATTCTGCGATAATTTAAAGGAAATGAGAAAAGAAAATAAGATGATAGGTGAAAGGAGAATGTGAGGAAAAAAAAAAATAAATAAAAAAGAGTCGATTGTAATTCCAAAAAAAAAAAAAAAAAGAAAAACAGATAGTGAGGTGGAAATTTTTTTCTAAACATAATAATTGAGAGATTAGTGACACAGGAGAATGTGGAGGATATGTGGAGGATAGAAACAAAGAAGGAGAATGGAGATAGAGGCAAGGAGATAGAGAATCGAAAAATGTGTATAGAACAACAACAACAAAAAAAAAAAAATAAAAAACAAAATAATTAAAGTAATAAATTCAGTAATAAGTCGAAGTTTAATTAATTAAAGTAGATAATTGATATAGAATTCGAGGATCGCAGCATCTGAATTGGCTAGCTGCGAGGCCCGTGGACAGTTTTCAAATGATCTCCGGTAGCTTAGCTCTTATTTGTGGCGCCCTCGTCCACGTGTGGACGCTCTCAATCTGTAGAATTTGTTTTCTTTTCTTTTTTTTTTCTATTATTTCTCTTTTAAACGAGAACGTCCCCCTATAATTCCACTCTTTCTATCTTTATTTTTCTCTTCTACTTTTTCATTTTTCTCTTTCAGATTATTCTCTTCTTCTATATACAACTGTGTCCAATATACTTTCATAATTTCTTTTTGTTTTTTTTTCTCTCACTGTCCTCTATTTATCGGTATGCCGATTGTTATAAGTTCCAAAATTAAAATTAATTCAATTGCAAATATATTATTATTTTTCTCTTATTATTTTTTTGAGAAGAGCGTGATTATATATATATATATATATATATATATATATATATGTAATTTTTTTTTGTTCATTTAGATTTTATATCATTGTTTTTTCCTCCTCTAGTTTGATTTATACACGTAAATATGTATTCATCACTTTTCTATTTCTTCCTCTGGATTAATCAGTTAATAATTATTTTTCTATGTTTTAATTTTTTTTTTTCTCCTCGCCCTCTTCTCAAACTGTGATTTAAAGCTTCAACTTCTTGAGTGTACTCCTCGAATCTAATTCACAGACGGATTCTCGGTGAACGCCCAGACGTTGATGACCAAAACTTGCATTACCGTGACTTATAAGTTGCCTTTTCTCTCTTAACTTTATGTTTTTTTTTTATTTCATAATAAATATATATGTATACATATGTATATATTTTTTTTTTCTCGTTCGTTTAATTATTATTATTATTATTAATATAATTATTATTATTAGTAGTCGTGATAAGTATCATAAACAGTAAATAAGTATTCAAAGTATGTAAAAAGAATAGTATTTATTTAGATGATGTAATAATACTACGTCTGTATTTTTCTTCCGAGGTCAGATTTCCTCCGGACTTTGTTCGCTCGTTTTGCGATTTATATACTGCCATTTGTTCCACCTTAATCGAGAGTAATGTCTCCCGATATTTTTCTCTGTCACTTGAACTCTCGTCGAGGAATATATATCTTATATATAATTAATTATTCAACGTTGCCATTTGTATTTTCATTTTTTCCGTCTTTCTCCCCCGCCCCCCCTTTTTTTTATATTATAACATAATTGTATTTCAAAAATATGGTAGTGCTATTGGAACGAGAGTTGACGAAAGATGATTATAAATTAATAATGCAGTGTTAAATGCAAAATAAAAAAAAGTAATGTGTGGATAAAGATATCTGCCAAGTGTTCCTCGATATTTGTCGATATTAAAGTGTTTCTTGACGAGAGAAATAAATTTGTAATACAAATTTTTACTTGGGAAAAAAAAAAAACGAAAAAAAAAAAAAAAAGTATTTATCAAAGCAATGATTAGAAAAAACGAAATAAATTACTAAATCATGATAGATTTTTTCAATCGTGAAATTGCGGTTCGTCGTCTACTTTTCCGTCGCTCCATTAATTTCAATCTCACATAATAAATGGGCCTGATTTGAGCGACGTGAAAAGCGTGAATGAAAGAGGAAAAAAATTCATAGATAAAAATGAAGAAATATATGAGTGAATAAATTGATAAAGATGAATGATAATGAACCGAGTCGCGAGACGCATGTAAATAACCGCTTTTCATCGACATATACAATAACATGAATTTATAGAAAAAAAATTTAAAAAATACAGACAAACAAATTACAAAACAAAATTAAACGCAGTTCTAATTCCTCTCCATCACCGTTTGTAATTTTTCTTTTTTTTTTTTTTTTTTCTCAATTTATCAAACATTGTAACTATATGAGATTGAAGATATTAACAAAAATGGAGAAACAAAAATATTTGTAGAAGCATTTTTTAGTATGTAATCAACACCATACTGAAAATAATTGATAAAAAAAAAACAACCATTGATTAAAAAATATATATATATTGGAAAAAAAAGTCGCATATATAGATATATACATACAATTAATTGAAATATATATGTATACATACGTGTATATTTAATGAGGGAATGGAAAAGTGGTATATTCAATGATATACGGAATTATTCCGCAAATTAGACGAATATATATATATATGTGAAAATATGCGATGTGTCAGAACAACAACAATGGCTGCATGCGAAAGAGACAAAGTTTTTATTATCTCTCAAATTTTTGTCGCATGAAAGTAACCGATTGTATATTAACTAGGGCTATAAAGCGCCTGAAGTAACAAAAAAAAGAAAATAAATTAATAATAATAATAATTACCGATAAAGTAAAAGAAAAAACAAAGTAAGGAATTTTTTTCGTTGTTTTCAAAAAAACAAATAATTAAAAAAAAAAAATACGCGACATTTCGTCACGTAATAATAAAATTAGACGAAAAAAAATTCATTGAAAATGAAATTTTTTGAACAAAGACGTTTCACGGAGAAAAAAAAAATAAATAAAGGTGGAACATAAGCTATAACTGTGACTATGCGGATCGTGGGGAGCAGGCTGCGTGAATGTTTAACAAACAAACAAACCCACAAAATTAATTCAAACAAAATTTAATAATTATAAATTGACTCTAAAGATATGAAAATTTTTGCCATTAATATAAAATTGCCATTGACAATAAATGGCGCATCTATTCAAATCTCATGACGACAAAACAAATGAATGAATAATTAAACAAAGAAAATATATATTCATGATGAGAAATGCGTAGCTTGACGATCAATTGATAATATTATAAATTATTTATTCATTTTCCAACAATTGTCGACAACGCAAATTGGAAAAGCAAACAATGATGAATTAAATATACGCGTTAGCCCGCTCGCCCGAGATCCCCGCGCGTCAAAGCGTCACTGTGATCTCGTAATTAATAATAAATATCTAAGTATAGTAATGAATAACCGTATGAATATTGTAATTCCGCCCCCCCGCCCTCCTTTCCGCCAGCCCGTTTCAAATTTACCCTACACAAACAAAAGTCCTCTCCATAAACAAATAGAAAAACTAAAATAGAAAAAGGGGAAAAAAAAAATGAGAAAAAAAAGAAAAGAAAAAACCAACGTACCATATTGCGCATTTATCGCCGTGTTTATATCTCTCAGTTTATTTCACACACATAAAGCAACTTAGTTTGTATTCTGTAATTATAATGTATATATATATGTATATAAATAAACATATATATATACATAAATATAAATATATTTTTTATTTTACCATAATTGCATTTTCAAATGATCTCTTAGAGGAATCGTATAAGCGCGGCGGAAATATCTCACACAAATACTCATTCACACATCCATGACACATACAAACACCCACAAATACACATACACACTGTACGCCCCTCTTTCCCCGTGCCAACAACCTCACTATATAAAAAGAAAAGAAAGAAAAAAAAATGGAAAAAAAAAATAAAAGTAAAAATAAAAAAAGCATATTTGTCGATATTGCGTTATGTATAAAGTAATAAGTTTATTGATTATTAATTATTAGTTATTATTGAATTATTAATTATTATTGTAACTACCAACTTTATTATTATTATTATCTTTATTATTATTATCATTATTAATTATTATTATCATCATTATTATTATTCGAATCATTACAATTATTATTATTATTATGCATAAGGTTCAGGTTTATTTTATTATTTTTTTTTTTTTTTCTCTTCTTTCTTTCATCCGGCACTAAAGAGGTAATCGACTAGTCTTTACCGGACCAAGCATTGAGATTTTTTACGATGGATATTTTCTAATATTAATGAGGTTGCCTCTTTTTTTTTTCATATATATATTCTTTCTTCTGTTTTCTGTCAAGAGGTATGCAACTCATAAGAACGCTGCGCTTTGAGCGATCCTCGATTCGACGATGGATATGTGTGGAGTGTTGTGATTTTTGTTTTTTTTTTTTTGGGTATTTTGTTCACTGAATATTGTGAATGATTGGGGTGGGAAAATAGTTTTGGGAATGATGAAGAATGAAAGAGGAGTATATATGAACATGTGAGATCTCGAAACCTCGACACAATTTCCATCGTCGAGATCGATATCAGCCGGTGTGTTGTTTTGTAAGATTTTTCTACCAGTAATAAATTATTGTAATACGCCATAGCCAGATATACTTTATCTTATTCGCCAATGTATTTCAATCTGGCATTTTTCTTTCCTCGCCACTCTCACTCAATTTCTCACTCCAATTTCCTGTGTATACATATATATTTAAATATATATATATATATGCCTTGTGTGTGTGTGTATGTGTGAGTGTGTGTGTGTCCTATCACAGTGACAAGATTTAACATTTGATAAACTTATTGGCATATTCACAAACATACACGTATATACACTCCCACATAAACATACACAGACATTTATTATATGAAAAGGTGGAGGAGAAAAATAGAAACAAGGAAAAAAAATTGCATTTACATGTGCACGTGTTCATTGCAAAGTAAATGAATTATACATCATTTAGTAATTCATAGGAAAATTTTCGGAGCTAATTTATTTGTGGAGGAAAAAAAAAAAAAAAAGATAAAAAATCACATGATACTTCTACTTCAATCCAAATTTTTGAACAATTATTTATCGTTTTATTGCGCCATGTTTTGTCATTGGTTACTCGATCAGTTCGCTCTATACTGTAAAGAAATATGGGAAGTGATGATGCCATTTCTTTTTTTTTTTGATGCATTTATTTTACAAGTGTTTTACATTTTTATTTTATTTCCTTTTTTATTTTTGTTTCAATACTTCGAAAAAAAAACAATTAATTATCACTGATTCATTCACGTGTAATGTGTTACCTGTAGCCAAATGTCTCGTGAACCATAAGACCACCGTGATAATTATTTTCTGGACAATAATAACGGTACGAAAAATAATACGATGAATGATGGGGGAATGGTGGGATATAAAGTGATGAGAATAAAAATGTTAGATAATGTGGAAAATGACAATTGTGATATTGATTGTGAAATCTGGTCGACAATATTGGATCTTGAATTAATCACAACGAAAAAAAAATAAAGAAAAACAAAAAAGCAGCGGGATGGTGGGAAGTCTTTTTAAAGTCACTGTAACACTTGCAATTGCCTTGTGATAGAGTCTGGACTGTTTATTATGATATTATTATAAATATTATTCACTTTATATGCACTCCTTGAAACATGAGATTTTTCTTTTCAATTAATTAAATGATATAATTTATATTGAAATAATTACAACAACAAAATGGAAATTAGTTCTTTTTTCTTTGTGTCCAGCTGACCAATCCAAAGAAGTGACCAAATAAATGGGGAGAGAATGATACTTGCAAGTGATTACATGTGATTAACCAGACACGTTAGTTCCATTCATTAATCAATCGATTAATTGATTAAATAATAAATATGTATTCACATTTATTTATTTTATAAATCCGGGGATATTTTCGTGCCGTTTTTATTATTTTTTTTTTTTTCTTTCTTTCCCTTTTCTCACAATTTTGTTCATGATTTTAACACGGTGGTCACGTGATAATATTGTACAACACAGTCCCAAGTCACGTGCGAATAAGTTGAGGATACGGTAATATAATTTGTTGTAAAAATTCTCCACTCTCTTTTTTTTTTTTTTTTTTTTTCCAATTTTGTCGGCTCTTATTCTATTTTATTATTGCAATTTTATATTTCACGCGCGAATTAACTGTATATCACCAACAGTTTTAAAATATTATTATTATTATTTTAATTAGTTATATATATATATATACTTTTTTCTTCCTTTACAATTATATTTCTTCGCTTTCACGAAGTTATGTGTTCTTCAACTCATATTAAGTCCAATCGCTGCCAGAGTTCTTTGCAATTGTGTGTCAAAATGGTTTTATAATTATTATGATATAAAATGCTCAATTGTCCAATATTATTTGACGCTATTATATAAAAATGTGCTTTTGGATACTTGAATTATTATTTGCACAATAGCGAGACGGACTCAATCATACGATGCTGTGTTATTTAAGTCACTACATACCGCGCGTTATTTTGCTATACATTTTATTATTTTATTTTATTACTATTTTCATTTTTTTTTTTTTTTTTTTTCATGTTATTAATTTTATTATGAATTATGATTTTACGTATATACAAGAATTTTTCTGTATTATTATTATTATTATTCCAATATATTTTTTATCCATAATAGAATATAATTATGATTTATTTTCATTTGATTTTAATTTTTTAGTCGTATTATAAATAAATATATATAAAATAAAATAACGCTCATATGTTCACATCAATGAGCGCAATTTAAATGACCATTGGTTACTATTACAATATTATTATTTTATATTTTTTGTTTAGAAAAATGTTGGACACTGCAAAGCGCGATGCCTCGTGCGCAGAGCGGTTAAGAAAAAAAAGTCCATCAAAGAAAATGAAATAACAAAAAATTGCATATAAAATATAATTTAAAGAACAAAAAATACACAAATTAAATATTATACATAAAAATTGTTTAAGGGACAAGAGGCATCTCTCCGCTACCCGTATGTCTTTCATTGTACAGATTTTTTCACTTTTATATAGTTATGATAATATCGTAAACAAAAGGAAAAAAAAATAAAAAATGCAAAAGGAAAAAGAAAAACGAACAAAAACACACTTTATTATGTCGAATTAATTGCATCAATTGACGAATTGTCGTTTAATTGAAGTTTAATTATTATTGTACTTGACATTTTCTTTTTTTGATTATTTCATCTAATGAATAAATGTGAAACACGCCGAATGCATATAATTATTTTATTGATTTATTTATCATTGCCCTTTTATCACCTGAAATAAAAACCCAATTCATTCACAATGTTTATGATGAAATTCAAATAGGTGGGCGAAAGGAGGGGAAGTTACAAGTGCAAATTTTTAACATTTAAATTATTTACTATCACAATTGTACTCGCACCAACAATACATACGCAATTTACATAAATTTATATGTATATATATATATATATATATACTAAATCTGTTGATGTATATACAATGTATATGCATGTGGAGCCAATGGCCATGATGTTTATAGTCACTCTAATGGGTTTCCTGAGACGTAGCATCTGGGGAGCTCATTACCAAGGGATGCAACCGCGAACCAATCAACCCCTTACTAACTGGAGAGATTGCGATTGGGCAGTAGGTACAACGCAACCACCGGCCGTACAACCGCAAGGAGCTCTCGCACCGCTGATTACAGATTAGGACTGTCGATCCTGTAACGGCTTGTGTGTCAGGGATATAGCTTATAAATTTTTCCTTCCTATATATATATATATATAAAGAAAAAAGCAAATTATAATAAAATGGAAGAAAAATGTGAAATAAATATTAATCTACAAGTTATTATATTCCCCCACGTTATATTACCCCTTTTAAGCTTCAGGGCTTTATCGTTGACTGATAAAGTTTGAATATTTAAGCCGGAGTAATTCCCCAAACGGAGAGATAGTGTATAGGTATATATATATATATATATTATGTAGGATCAAATTTTCCAATTAAATAAACAATTGATGGAGATATTTGAAAATATTATATGTATATATCTTTATTTAATCTTTATTTTTTATCTACAATTGATTTTTATAATGGAATTATTCTTCAACAGTGGCAACATGATTTTTTTTCTTTTCAATTTTCATCATGTAGTAATTAAAAAAATAAATATTGTACTATTTTTGTATTATTTTATGTATTGAATATGATTAATCAGCAATAAAAATTATCCATGAAATATAATACAATTGCGTTTGAGAATTTTTCTTTTTTTGAAACATTTACTATTCAATTTTTCTCATTTCAATTTCACAATCAATTTTTAAAACGAAAATTCATTCATCAACAATAAAATTTTATACAATATTACAATATCATTTGCTTTTACAATTGTTATTAAATAGTCACAGCCTCAAATTTTGTTTTTCATTATCGTTACATAGTGTTGAAAAGAAAAAATTAGTTTTGTTCATGATTAATTTGTAGATTGGTATTAATTCATTAAAAATAATATTATTCACTATATAAAATGCAATTTTGTATTGGAATTTTTTATTTTTTTTTATTCCAAACAGTCACAGCTGGATACATTACTGCACCATCAATTTGGATTAAAGCCTCACGTGTCTCATCCTGTCTCACTCTGAGTAGTTGATAGCTCGCGAGTTATACAGTATGTGACTCTCTCACTGTAAACGAACGTGCATATCTCGTATGCATCCATATGCAGATCCCCATTGATATGACAACATTTACATACTGCATATTCGCTTTGGGCCGTATAACTCGCTTGCCAATTCCCCATTGTTGGCTTTCGACCACCAGTGTGTTTGATTGACATTATTGCTCGCGCCGCTGACACCAGATTACATTTCTATTTGCATACATTCTCGGCCTGGATTAATCCAACCCATTCCCGGTTACCACCTTGTACAATTTTGATTTTTCATCATCCCTATATAAAAATAATATTTTATTTATTTTCTGTTTTTTTTTTTTTTCAATATCAAACATGAATTTAATGGCCTACATTTTTTCATTGACGATGATTTTAAAGTTTATTTAATTACGACAATACCAAAAAATATTTCAGAAGAAAAAAAAAAAATACCCATAAATAATTTAAAAATGCATTAACCCCATCACCAATTAATATAAATATTTGTCAATCATCAAAATAATTTCACACGCCAATAAATTTAATAGATACAAACAAATAAATATAAATATATAATATACATTAAAAAAAAATTAAATATGTGTGATGAATCAATTCAATTGAATAATAGCTATACCATGTTAATTAACTCGTTTATCCTTTCATTGAGTGGTGAAGTGTGTACCACATATATATATATATATATATATATACACTGAGAACACATGACAAGAGTGAGTAGAGACCTCAAAAGTGCTCATACATACCTACTCGTTGTTCCTCACTGGATATACTATACCACTATCATCAAACGCTCTTTCATTCTCGCTCACACTCTTCTTTCTCATTACCATTTCATCTCACTTTCTCTCCTCATCTATATATATATAAAAAAAAAAGAACAATGAGAAGCCGCGCGCGTTCAAACTCGCATATATTTCGTGGGCGCACGCCTCTTTGTCGTTGACCCTTTTTATTGGCATGGCCATATCTCGTTCGTCCATGAAATATTAACGACACTGAAACCAACCACCAAACAATATACATACGTATGTTCACATATGTAAAAGATATAAAGGTATAGGCCTCTTTGTACACATATATATGAAACCATTTATGGATAATGAGATATATATATTCAACATGCACAACATCCTTTTGCGCGTTTGTTGTGCGCAAGTTTTGCGTCTGACTCGTCGTCGTCGTTGAGTACGAAAGGCAGTTTGATTGAAAAGAAAGAGAAAAAAGTAAAAGAACGAAGTGAATAAAATAGAAATAATAAATTGAGTTGATGGGCCAGGTGAAGAAAGAGTGATGCTGTGACCTGATGTGAAAGAGAGACAATGTGAGTGTGTATATGTATATGTAATAGAGTGTATAGTGGGTGAAGGGGGAGGACGTATAGTGAACGATTAATCGGTTCGCTCGCGGAGAATGCTTCGTTTCGCATCGATTGTTCACGATTGCGGTGTATATACCTCCTACCTATATTGAATAAAAAATAAAATAGGCAGAGAGTGGAAAAAAAAATCATTGAATGAACATGATAGAGTGAGGATAGGAGAACGAGGGTGAATGTGAGACATTCACTATGATGGAAGAGAAGAGAAAAAAAATAATGTGGTCATTGGAAATGATTCACGTGGATATTTGTTTTTTTTTTTATATTTATTTATCGTGTTTTGTTTTTGTGTTTGGGTTGATTATTTTTTTTTTGGAGCACTGTATATATGTTAATATTTTCGAGGTAGGGGATGTGAACCCTTGCAGTTATTTAAAAGATAATTTGAACAGTGGTAGAATTATGATTTGAATATAATTTTTTGCAATGAAAACAAAAAAATATTCGAGAGAATTTGTTGTAAGAATTTTTTATTTTTTTGTATTCTTTTTTTGTTCACGATGGTAATTGACATTAATCTAGGAGATTAATGATTCCATATAAAATTAAAAATTGTACAAATAATTAATCATTTTCATTCACCATTTCAGAAATATAAATCAAACCTATACCAAAAAAAAAACTCAACAAGCCAATTATAAACAATCCATTCCATAATTCACATCACATTTTATCCATCTAACCAACATTTAACATTCAACATATGACATTTGGACTCGTAATACAACACACAATATACACATAATCTTTTGTCTGATTAATAATCCCGTAAACGTAACTCAATATATATCCACTAGACAACTGTTTTATCAACATATCATTAGAATTAGTCGTACTCGAACGTGCTCTACTGCGTCGCGACTAATCTATGATAAATGAATCACAGTAGAATAAAATGAATAATAAAAAAAAAATCTTAATTCCTATACGCGACGATGATGAATGAACAATTAATTAACATAAAATCACTTGATAATTCCTTCATCCATTGTCTTCTTTTTTGTTTTTTTTTTTCATTTTTAAAAATAGAATCTCAAGATGAATTTAATCAAGGACTCATCGAAGTATCAATTGATTGTACAGAATACTTTATTGATATAACGCGAGCTCATTGAAAGAAAAAAAAAAAAAAGCAAACGACAAATAAACAAAAACAAAAGAAAAAGAAAAATAAAGCAGTGTAATGCAATAAAGCGACGGCGACAGGCTGTCTAGCGATACGAGGACGTAATTGACTGTATATGTATTGTATACATACACACATATATATATATATATATATATATATATATGTTTGTTGTGCTTGTACTTGCGTATATGTATGTGCGTTATGTAGTGAGCACGTTTCTTGTACGCACCTTCAGTGACACACCTCGAGCTCGTATTACACCTGTGTACACACTCGCTTTATATACCTGTTCTCCCCTCAATCCCGAAGAAACAAACACCACGGGCGGTATGACACACGTTGTATGATGGTATTTATTTTTTTTATACGAACTAAATCTCGTTGCGTTATCATTTGGTGGATTATTATTTGCATATATATATAGAATTCGAATGTGTGTTATCAAGATCTATACAATGTTGCAGCTACTCGAGTTGTGTCAATTCATGATTCACTTTAGTTAGAGAATTTTTTTTTTCCCCTCTTTTTTTTTTTCTCTCAGATTTTTTTTTCATTTCTCTATGTACTTACATTGTACAAACACACATTGTTGCAGATACTGATTGAGGTCGTAGTGGTGCTTGAGATATATTATTTGATGTTGATTATCAGTATTATTTTTATCGATTTCATGACAATGGATTGTGGTGTGTGTGTGTGTTTGTATTTGTGTGTGATACAAGTGATGTGTTTGATCACTGGTAGTTTGTCCATTGGGAACAATTCTACTCTTTTTTTTTTCTCTCAATTTCTTCCTTTTTTTTTTCCTTTTTTTTCATTTTGTGCTGAGCAATATTCACACGAGGCCTCTGTGTGTGCACTTATACTATATCAATAGAGAAAAAAAATGTACACATGTACAGATGTTGTGAGATATGGTGAATTTAGGTCATTCAGTGTGTACAGCATTTTTATCAGATATATTATTGGATATATATATATATATTGTAGGGGTATAGGTACCAACCCTACATGTACTGTTTTTTCTTTTTTCTAATTGAAGCATTATTGCGATGTTATTTTCTTTTTAATTTTCAGTCAGCTATAACTGAGTGTTCAATTTTTATTATTGTTGTTATACCGTAGAGTGAAAAAATTAGGTTTAGAAAAAAAAGGAAATGACTCTTTGAGTATATTAATGAGAAATTAATTGTTACAAATGATAAATTTTAGTTTCTTCTCATTTTCTATTCTTAATTGATGTCCTTTTGCCCACAGGTTTGTGGTATTTAATCCATATGAACAAGAATAGAACGAGGGATAATTAAAAATGGTATGAGAGTAGACAGAAGTAGTGAAATATTTTTTATTTTTCTCACTGTAAACTATTTTTGTTTTTTTTTCTCCAAACATCTTCCTTCCCAGAAACTTTTCTCAAAAGCCACCCTTCTCTAAATCCCATGTCAAAACAATCACACCCACACACTTGTCAATCCATGTATGTGACAAAAAAACAAAAACTAATTCTCGTTCCTTCCTGCCCATTCACATTTTCGCCCAGTCATTTGTTTTCGACTGTTAACTAGAGCCACATCCACGCCCTCAGATTTGCATCTTCAAGTCATTAGCATAGTCCAAGTCACTCAACTGTAGAGAGCGAATAAGTGAGAGCAAACTAGTGAGCACAAGCGAGTCTCGTGTGACTATATACACAATGCAGAGTGAATTACGACCAAAAGGGTTGAGTTATGAACGAAATTATTCGAGCGCCAAATTTATATGCGAACGTCGCTGTGAACTCTGTATAATGCGTGAGCATCACGAGTGATATTAATTGTTGTGGCAAATGGCAACGACGGGATGGACGCAATATTACCCCTCCCCCCTCCCTCCCTCCCACCACGCGATGATTTCTCCCCTATGACTTGATAGAAATAAAGTGTAAAAAAATACAGACAAAAAGGAAACAACGAAAGAAATGGAGAATTAATAGCAACAATAATTCTGTACATTTCTCTGATGATATATATTTATTAATCAAACGATAGAGTACACAAACAATTTAATCAATCATCATCGCAGCGATAAATTAAATCGTCTATATAAGCGTTAAATCAATATATGTATATAAATGTCCTGATATCGATCGAATAAATATTATACAATCTCGATACAATAAATCCATGTATAAATATATAATATAAAGTCACTTTCATTTGTAATTCCACAATGATTACTTACATGTATTTACACGCTGTTATTTATATATATATATGTATTAATGTATACGTATATGTATGTATGTATTTGTATTTGTAGTGGTTCATTCCTCTTCGCTTTTACGAGCAATTACGGAATTGCTGGCTCGTTCACAATATCGCTGCGAGTATATAATTGCATTTGTGGCTTGTCTATTGATTTGACTGGAAACAAGATACGCATATGTAATAGGAATATGTAATAAGTATATATACTGGGTCATTGGTGCATGTGCAGTTTTACTTTATTTTGTTTATTCAAATTTTGTCAATGGATTTTGTCATTGACGTTATTATTCAATATATATTCATTGATAATTTATCATGAGTTGAAATATTTATGATATTTATATCGTTTTTGATTTTTTTTTTTCACAATGTTTCTCCTCGTTATTTACATGGAACTGATTCACTGACTATAATGGCAATCAGGTATAGCAGAAGAATAATTTAGTTTTTATCAAATTTATATATTTCAATGAACAAAAAATAAAAATCTTCATGAGAAAAAAAAAAATTTCTTACATTATATTATTTCAATTGTTTATCTGAAAGAATTAACAACTCTAGACAAATAAATTTTATCAGAGTTCTCTATGTGTTGAAAAGAAGAAGGGAACAAATGAAAAAAAAAAAAAAAAGAATAAATGTCTGGGAGGGTAAATATAGTATTCCCTTTTCCACTTCTTGTTAGCTTAACAATTAAGCAACTGTATATAATTACGAAATATTATTCTCAATATGACTATATATATATCGACAAATGTGCGACGTAAAATGGAGATTACGAAAGCTCACTTGTTTTATATATGTACCTTGTTTCAATAATTAGCACTTGGTAAATGCATATCTAACTATATCATACTCAATATGTTGTATTATATCGTCCAGAAGTGAATTAATGAAAGGCATAGACGCAGTAGATATTATAAATTTTTTTTAATTTGTATGTATGAAGGTGTATGTATATATAGATACATGAATGTGTATTCACATATACACATTAAACATTTGTCGATATCCTTAACTCTATCCGATAAATAATTGGTCTATACTCATGCGACGATAATCCAATACATAAGTGTAATGTACAGTTGAACCTAGTTGTCTCGCGTGGATTAGTTATGTCCGCATTCGCGTGTCTTGATATAAGTGTGTATATACAGACACGCCTCATAACTTCCTTGCATCGATTGAAATATATACATAAATACATACACATATTTATATATGTATTGAAAAAATTATTAATTTAATGTTGGATTGAGAAATCATTTGATCTATTATGTGTATCAATTAACTACTAATTAATAAATTTCACTACTTATTTTGTATTTTTTAAATTTAAATAGGAAAAAATAAAAAAAAACAAATTTTTATTTAATTAATACGTATAACATTATTATCAGAATTTATTTATCAATGATAGTTTTATGGTAATTATCTGGCAATTGTTGCGAATCATTTGAAATAGAATGTGCTCAAAGGTGTTAGTTGAAGTGATAACGAAATTCATGTGTAAGTATAATTATTCGTATAGAGACTGGTATAATTAATTTTTAAAAATCCTTCAATTATTTACTCAGTCAATCACTACTTGGAAATATTTTTCGATTTATATCGCCGGAAGTATCGTCGATAAATTAATCCCAGGAATTATGACAGTTGTTATTATTTAATATTATTACTATCACTGTTTATTAGTTCATAAACATTCGTCTTGTGCATTAGTATAAGTTGCACATATTAAATTACATCCATAAGAGAAAAATAATTAACATGGAATCTAAATTGACACATTTAAAAGGAAATAAAAAACAATTTCAATTAATATAAACTAATATAAATAAACATTGAATAAAAAAAATATACTGCCAAGTTTTGATTCATTAAATCTTAATTTTTTTCTATTTAAAATCATTATAAATTACAATTTTAAAAATACACAAACCATTCACCCAAAATTCTTTTCAATTTTATTCTCTACAAGTAAACACTGTAAAATTATTTTTCAGCTGTTGCATATTAAAGAGAAAAATAATTTTGATTCAAAGCCTCGTTTTTTTTTTTTTTTCAACCGCAAAAAAGTCACACGCATTTTCATAACTTTTGCCAAAAATAAAAATGAATTTGATACGGGGTTTTATATTGCGGTTTTTCAAATAACATAAAGAACTATATAATATCTATAATAAGGTATAGTTACAGGGAAATATCCCATTGACATACGTTCATGATATGTATATATACAAAATGCACAGAAACAGAGGCATACATAATTACAGCGCTTAAATGCCAGACCAGTATAAAACGTGCACGCGTCTCTCTATTATAATGCATGGGAGTCGAATTTCGAAACCTACCACCAGACTAGCCACAAACCCGTGCGAGTGCGCCCTATTCTACACCGGTATTGTCAGCTTAATAATACCCCGCACCGCGCAAAGTGCTGCCCACTCCCATTGGGTTTGGTATATAGTATTATACAGACTATCTATAGATATATGTTGTATATATGTTGTATATATATATATATATGTAAATACATATGTATACATAAAGCTACTGACACCATATAATCACATCTCACTATACTTACCACGTTTGACCATGATTCATACTGTCCTCCAGCTCACTGTTATAAATATTTTTATAATTTATATGTGTATTAAATATACGTGAAGTTGTTTGGAATGAAAATTGTGAAGGATATACTTGGAAAAAATGGAAGTTTTGAGTATAGTAGCAATTATAATTATTTAGAGAATAATACAGAAAGTTGGGCGAAAAAAAAAAATGATGTGAATATTATTTTTTACAATGGAAATGAAGAATTTTTAATGGATATTTCTTACTTTTTTTTTTTTTTATGATGACAGTATTTAGAATGTGTTGTTGAATTTAATACTTGCTATTCATTGTTTTTCTACGATAAATAATATGACAGGATATTAATGTTTATGACAAAGATGTTTTTTAAAATTCCTACAAAATCAAATGTATTGAAAGGTTTCATTTCCTATTTTTATCATCGAAATATTGTAGTCACTTTTGAAACACTTGTGTACATTTTAAAAATGACTACAATGTCAAAGACCAACATATTCTATAGTTATTTATTATATACCTTGAGATGTTCATTTTCACTGTGTAAAAAAAAAAAACAAATAACATAAAATATTTTCCCATCATGAAATATTCATCATTGAAATATTTTTGAGTTATAAATGAAATTATATTCAAGAATCGTGAAGTTTTATTATTAAATGATCGTGCGAAAAATGGTTTATTATCGAATTCTTGACAGGAATAATTTTTTTGTTTTACAGATTTTTTTGTACAAATTCGTATACCTTTATACAGAGAGTCACAAAATGATGGTGGTGAAGAAGTGCTATTATGCAAAAGATGGATCGAGTGAACCAATAGCTATTGTCTGTTCTCACAATTTTACTTTAACCTTTCTCTGTGTCTTTATATATATATATATATATATATATATGTGTATAGATTTAACGACCCATCGTGAAAATATACTGTTGGACGTTCTCAGTGGGTAGATGCGCGGTCCAGACGAATATGGATTCGTTGTATATTGCCCTAAGAACCTTAACTCTTCGAGATATTGTAACATGGATATAGATATAATATAGACAAAAGGAAGTAAGTTTATATAGGTATATGAGGGCTGTGCATTCGTGATCACGCGGGCGGAACGGAGACTTGAAAGTGCTTGCACACTAAGCTGTCGATCGGTTTTTATGTCTTATGAAAATTGACCATATGATATAGGCAAAGTAAAATTGCCTCTGGGAAACATATCAGTCTTATTATTATTACGTTCGTGTTTTTTTCTTTCTTTTTTCTATTCTTCTCCCTGAATTTTTCCCAGTATATTTCATTTAATGCTTTTATTTATTTTCATTTTTCACAGTCAACAACAAAAAATTATGTGAACAGAAAATACATTTTTTTTTAATATCATTTATCTATATTAAAATATTTCTTTTTCTCTTGTATAAACATTCATTACTATTCTGGTACCTCAAGTGTATATAAGATCATTATTTACCACATCAATTTACCTAACGTACATCTACGTTATATATATGTATTTATGCAGGTATAAGCTATATGTATACACATATAGTTAAAGTATAAAACTCCTTGGCCATTTTAATTTAGAGCAAGCTTGCTCGTTGCTTAGCAATTACCAAACATGAAACGCGATTGGCCATGCTCGCCATACTGTATATAATACTTGTGTGCACACTTCGTTATCCTTGCATATATATATATAAGGAACACTTTCGTGTCGACACAAGTCGTTTCTCTCGTGAGACACAAAAGTGGCGAAAGGGGTTGGCTATAAATATATATATATATAAAAGTATATATTCACGTTGGTGAAAGCTCAAGGTGGTATATAGAGAGAAAGAGTAATGTGAAATACTCAAGAGATAATCCTTATACACCAACGTAAATTAGAGAATTTCGTTAGGACTAATTTAAGTCTCTAGAACTTGTCTATTTTATGCTTTCAATTTATATTATACACACAATATGTCAGGGTAATAATAGAGTTTATCGTGTTATATCTCTCATGAATCAACGTATCGTTAAAATTAATTATAATAATTTTCGCGACATTAAAAAATAACAATTCATCAATAATATTTTTAATGATAAATATTTTTGACAATTATTTATACCGAAGAATATCTGTCTACGTTATTTATTTATTTTTTTTTTTTTCATTAATTTTAATTACTTAGGGATAATATAAATGAAGATTTTGTGATGATACACATTACAATTTCCGTTCACAATCCTCGTTCATAAAATAATCATCAAATATTGACAATACAATTTTTAAATACATGAAAATATATTCTTATAAAAAAGTTGATGAACATTCTACACGAAACTATAAAATATTTATGTTAATACTTGATATCTATATCTATATATATATATATATATATATATAAAATGGCGATTGTTTGTTCATCTTAACCAATGCACTCAACGAGAAAAGCTACCCGATAACCAGCCAGCTCGTCTGACATAATCTACCTACCAACCACTCAATCTCTCATCCACACCTCGCATCCATGTTGTCCCCACACTATTGTACCAACTTATTTCATTTCTCCACTACTACAATATACATATATATTTATATATCCCCCTTTATCGCTATTGGTCTTGGCGTCATTTTAAAAAGTGGGCCGATCATATATCCGAACAATTGAAATTGAGGGGGAAATGAATATAGGGGAAAGTGCGGGTTGATGTTTACTTTTTCTCTTCTCAAATTCATCGGCTTTACTTTTTCATCGGGTTGAAAATCCAAGTGAGAAAAATAATAAAATAAAATAAAATGCAGTGGTGTTTTGTGTGTGTGTGTGTGATGGAGAAGGAACGGATAAAGAAGTATTGACGGAACGAGAAACGAGTTTAAGCTTGTATATAGTAAGTACATATATACGTATACATGAATATATACACATGTATGGAGTCGTGCAATGATACGAAAATACAGGCACGCGTTTGTCGTTGCTTGGACGATTGATCCGGGACACGTGGCATCAATGCCGCAATCAACGTGGTTGACTGACGGCGTCCAACACTTTTTCATCTCTTCAATTTCTTTTTTTTTTTTCCTTTCGTTTATATATTTATTTTTTCTCTTCTTTTCAATCGCTTTTGCTCACTCGATCTAATACGTTATTTATGAACTGCCTGAGAAACACGGTCACCTCGGAGATATTTCCCAATAGAAATATAATCAGAAGCCGTCTTCTCCATTTCTCACTTTGCATTTTTATTCTCTATTTATTATGTATTATTATTATTCAATTTTATTTTATTATTGTTATGGTTTTGGGTGTTTCTTTTCTTTTTTTTTTTTTTTTCTTTTATTCTATTCATAAATCTACTTATCGAGAAGTGACTGACCAGCAGCTCTCGGGGATTGAATGATGAATTGAAAAGACAGCCTCGGGGTCACAATGGACGGGGTATATGAAATGCCCACACCGCGAATTATTTATGTATACTCGAATGTATTATAAAGAAAATAAAAGCCAGACTGAAATGAATTTTTTATGTTCCTATATACTCTATTGAAAATGAAATCCTGTCGCCTGCAGTATGGAAAAATTTTCATGAATGGGTAATTCAGAATCACGGATTAAATTCTTTTTTTTTTCTTCTTTTTTCACGTTTTTGCGATAAGCATATATGAGAAAGTGGAGAGGTATTGCTGCTTACTCGAGTTCAATCGTTGATATTTAACTGGGATGAATAAGAATTGGTTGGAAACAAATATATTTAACAACTATTCGAATTGTTTAATATTCATTGATGAGCGAATTTTCATTATTAATTCATTTTCATGAAGATTTTGTCACAAAACCAAATAAATATTTTATTTCGCGAATTTGAGCAATCAAATTAATTCTCTAAAATAAGAAACCTCAATTGAGATGTATCAAATTTAATAAACAATGTACAAACATTTTTTTCTCCAAATATTTTATTGTTATAAATGACAAAAGAATAACAATGTTTTGTTTTTCAAAACACATTTCTTAATGAACAATTTTCCTTCCGAATATTACTCGTTTAATTTTTTTTCATCCACAATTCAAAAGAAACATGTATGATCAGTATTAACTGTGCAACCCTATGTCATCGAAAAATATCTCAATAAAAAATTTATTCAATAAAAAGAAAAAAAAAAAAGAAGAAAATAAATGAAATAAAAGAGATAAATTTATATTTAATACCTCGTGGGTGTATAAAAAATTATAATTCAATTTTCTCCCAATGGATTCTCATCATCATGACATCCGCCACCCTAACAACAGGGGTTCGTTCACCTGCGTGACATTTTTTTTTTTTTTTTTTATTCTCCATTCTCATTTCATTTTTCTCTTTTTGTTCACGACGGATTAACCGCCACAGTAATTTATCCGAGGGTTCCTTTGTTAAGGGATGTTATATTATGTGGTACCCAATCTATATATATATATATATATATACATATATACATCTAGATACAATATAGAACATAGGCGTTGTAAGAGCCAAAAGCGACGAGCTCCTTTGCATCAGTTCCAATTCCACCGGATTTGTTTCGCCACTTGGGGTGTGGTAAGCCGACACACTATACACCAATAGTATATACATAGATAGAGAAGTATATAAGCAGTGTCCGTTGCTCACAAAATCCTGTCGCGAGTCTTTCTCACTTAATAACAAGGAATTATTATGTGCGCGCGCGCAGTTGCATCATACAATGCCTAAGAAATTTTCTTTGATGTTTTGAAGCGTACAAAATAATAGCGGTGTATTACATTGATGCTTGGTAGCTAATGCAACGAGATTATATTCATATGAACAGTTAACACATACATATATATATATATATATGTATCTATATAATTTGACGGTTAGTAAATGTGTATGTGTAAATATATATAGATATGATGTGATTATCTGCTTGTTGTTGCGTGATGATATTCTATATTATGTATCCTAACAATTTTGGATGAAACATACATTTCTATATCGCTGTTCTTCTCAGTTGTTTCACACCATCATCGCTTTATATTATCCACCATGCATCAATAACGATGCTGCAGGTGTGATCACATTCTCTTGATGATGAATTTTATTCACAAATACTATATCGTTGTATAAATAAATTTGTTGGAAATGATATATTTGTTTAATTTTTTATTTCTAATTTCAAGAAGTGTGGAATATTTGTGAATTTATTTATTGATATGAAGGATGATTAATATATATTGTGAGAATATTATTTGTGCAAATTCTCAATCAATTTGAATCAGAAAAAATCCGATTGTTGGAAAATAAAAAGAAAATTATAAATAGAATTTTTAATGATTTTATAAACTTGAATAAACGTAAAAATATTATCGTAAATTGAACTTGATATAAATCGTATTGTGCATCACAATGTCAATAATTCAGTGGAAAAAAAAATAATAGTACAGGGGGATGACACAGACATATAATGACTCTTTACTGAACTAAATTAGACATTGACACTGTTCAAACAAAAAGTTTGTTTCCAACCGCTTTTGAATGAATTGTATTATACGTAAAAGCCGAGGGTATATAATTATTTAGTCCTCTCTGGCGTATAATTTAAGGTGGGTATATATATATATTTGTAATGACGGGGATGAGACAGAGTGAGAGGGGGAGAGTAACTGAATATAGAGGAAGGAGAGAATTGGGTGAGACAACCCCACAGTCGAATATAGCCAAGGCCCTGGAGGGGCGTATGCTACGGACAGGGCCAAGTGGGGTGCAACTGACAGCGCGAGACAATTAGCTTTTTGATACACTACTCCAACCTTAACAATCACGTATCACGTATAAATGCCAAATTATTGTTGACGAATTTTTGTACTCGAGGATGTATGTTAATTGTTGAGGGGAAACATACTGGTGTAAATAGATGGAATGTTGTTAAATTCTTTGAGGATAATGTTTCAAATTTATATTTAATATTAAGCAGACATTTGTTCTCGTGAATCGTATGATATAAATAATATATTGATAAATATTTAATAAATATATACTTTATGATGATATGTATTTTGGTAATTTTTTTTCTCAAGATTTTCCATATTTTAGAATTTATTTTCAACAAAAATTTCAGGTACAAAATTGAATAAACAAAAAAATGCATACTCCAGATATTCGATTCATTTTCGATGGTAATTTATTACAATTATAATTACAATTAATCAAACATATTGAATAACAAATCGTCACTATTTGTTATTTGTTGCTATACACTTGGATATTCCACAACTTTTTTAAACGCTTTCAATATACATATCAGCATCAGGTGTTCTGATAACAATTTTTTGTCTCTCGTCATCGCGTTTTTTTACTGGAATTTTTTCCCAATTGTATCCAGGGACGTTTGGATATTCGTATTCTGTATCGTCATGATATTTAATTGGAACACAATGTTGATCAAACTTATCCCATGATTCACCTTCAAGACACGAGCTTGGTTGTTGATAATCGAATTCATCTGGAATATCCAATACCAATTATCCCAAACACAATAATTTAAATATTTATCACACTATTAATTAAAGTGAAACTTCTGTTTGTTTAAATTTTAATTCGCTATCAATGTCATCAAATCCAAGTTTACTCTAATATAGATAATGTATCATTTAAGTTTATGAATTTCTATAATTTGTATAATATAAATTCACCACTCTGTATTTTCATGTCAAGGTGAAATGTCCTTTTCCCATCCAAGCATCTATTGTTTAATAGTTCTACCTACCATATTTCACATACAATCATACTCAGTTTTCAAATCTCACCTGATTTTTGTGGTGGAGATGATAAACTTGGCGGGATTATTACTTCCACTGGTTCTTCTGTTTGATAAATAATTGGTGGCATTGTTGGCATTGGTGTAAACTGAAACGTTTCGGCATTAGGTCGATCAATATTTTGTGGTCGATCATTGTCACGTGACACATCATGATTATCAGTGATATTAGTAAAATGTGCTAAAAAATTTGTATAATTTCCCCAACGATTCTGCGGTTGATACAAAATACGTCCTTGCTCTGGAACATCGTTATCATCCATGGGTGTTCCACAGATTGGTGCAGATTGTGCATTAACAGGAATAAAAAACACAAAACCACGGCACATTATCATAGTTGCTGGTATAGGTGTAATGTCACTACTGATTGATGTTGGATCTGTTGGTTGTGGTTGAACTGTTATTGCATAACCAAGTGGATTTTCACCAATTACAATACTATCCAATAGATGTCCATCATCATTCGGTGTTATTGGAACTGATCGTGAATTTTCACCGTCTGGAAAGAAACCTTTCCATGGATATTCCGGTGGTTCAGCAGACCAACTTGCTGCACTTTCAATGGGAATTGCAATAGGTAGATTAATAGGTAAATCCATCTCTGACGTCTGGGGGTAAGAAATAAAATCACAAGAGCTTTAAGTAACTTACTCGAATAAAAGAAGTTATGATTAAATATTCTTTGTGGCTATGATGTGGTTAACAATAAGATTTTTCATGATGTGTTATGATGGACAATCTTACCGGAGGGATGTCATACGACTTGGTACCTTTGCGTATGAAAGTGTCGCCAACAAAACGTCGTTTGATAATTTTATTGCTTGATGGAACTCGTTTGAATCGATTTGTCCATCTATTCACTGCAAAATTTATTTACATATTTTTGGATGATGTAGATAAGGAATTCAAATACGAGATATTTAATCAAAAATTTTCATTCGGCTCTAATCAAGTCAATTAATTTCCTTATTCATTTCATTCATCTTAACGTATTTAGTTATTGTATTTTAATTCGTGTTCAAATTAAATGGTTGAAACTGTGATGAATAGTATTCGGAAGTGAATCATTGTACATTTGTGGAGTATTAAATTATAAAAACATAACTGTTAACAAAAAAAAAGAATTTCCCAATTTTTCGCAATGATTCTTTATAAAATTTCTCATAGAGCTCCAACAATTTTTTGCCCTCGAAGGAATTGTAGATATTTTTTGTTCAGAAGTCACAACTAATGAATATGTATCTTTAATATTTTCTTTTCTCCATATTAAATCCGATAAAAAATAATAGTATAACTAATTGTACCACCTGACCAGATGCGAATGTAAATTTTGAGCGCAATGCCCCCCCCACACACTTCTTCAATATTTGTAAGGGTAATGGAATTACGCATTATACCTTTTCTGTATTTTATTTTTACGACGTTTTATTCAAACGATATTTAAAAAATTATACTGTATATTATTATTACATTATAAGGAGGGATAAATACATAATCCCATTACTTCCAGTAGTTAATTAAAAAAAGAAAATATAAATTGGCATAATTTCAATTAAAAATGAAATATGTTTTGCGTTTTTTTTTTCATATATATTATTTGTTTTAAATAAATTTCTCAAGCATTATTTTGAACCTTCGTGTTTCCCATGATCATTTACTCGCAATACTTTGCTCAATGTCGTTGACAATTGGTGTCTGTCACCATTACGAGTGAGGCAAATAATTTCACAAGGTAGTGGCTGTGATAGATCAACAATTGGTTGTTCAGGTGTCATAATTGTGGATAATCTACCACGTGGATCAACAACTTGATAGAATTGAACGGCTATGCCTCTTGAATCATGGCAAATCATGTCACAAGGATGAATAACTTGTGTGTATTGTTGAGTATCGTCTTGAGTATAGAGTTCTGGTAGATTAATCACGCTCAAACCCTCGAAATTGATGGGCTGCGGTATGTCATTCATAATAAGACCTCTCTTCAACATTTTTTTATAACTATCATCGAATAATTTTGAGAAACCGATGTTTATCATGACACTTCGACCGTCTGGAAAGACAAAACGCTTGTAATTTTCATTTGAAATATTATCAAATAAATAAAGCTTCGCCTCCGACATTTTTGATTTATTATATGAATTTTGTTGTTGATTAGTCGATTCACTTCGTCTCAAATAATACAATTGATCGGCTAAATTTTGATCCATTCTGTCCTAGCGGAGAAAAAAAATATTTACTCATGCAACATTTGAAAATAATTTAACTATCATTTCTAAAAATTATTGAACAAATATATTTGCAGTTTCTTCTGAAAAAAAGAAAATAAACAAAATATATATAACAGTTAACGTTACCTGAGGGAAAAATGTTGGTTTTTCTTGGGCCACACCACGATTTTCAAATTCATAATCAAATGATTTAATCAAACGATTAAAGTGACGTTGTTCATTGGGAAACATAACCGTTCCACCATCATCTTTCTTATCATCAAAACTCAAAGTTCCTGATCGCTTCATGGGCGTTGCAGTATCGAATTTTAATTCACCAGTGCCTTTACGATCCGATACAGTGTTTTGTAATGATGATAATGCTTCATTGCCCACTTTGTCACGATATCCAACTCCTGAAAAATAAATTTAATACATACATAAATAATATGAAATAAAATACCAATATTATTAATTATAATTTATTGCTTCGATTAATGACCTGAATTACGATTGAAAAATCGAAAGAATCCACCATTATGATTATTTAAATAATTAACAACTTCATTTGGATTTCGAGGACACTTGGAATATTGACGATAACAAATTTCCGAATTTCCTCTATTAGCATAACCCATTAAAGCTGACTTGCCAAAATTAAGCAATGGTGATGTATCACCAGAATTTACAGCTGTCAAAAGGCTGAAATAGCACAAATTAATTCACAGAAAAATAAAATTATTATAACTATTCATGAATAACTGATACTGACTTGATAATAAATAAAAATTCAGCACTGTATACCTGATAAGCGCATTCATTCCCGTGTTCGCGTTATTCTGCTTGTACACGGAATTTCCGGGTATCACGCCAGCAGCTACCTCACAAATAATTCTGGGAACACATTTGAGATCGTCGTAGTTTGATATGGATGAGAGAGCGTCTATCAAGTTGATACCCAAAATTCCGGGAGTGGAACTCGAGTCAGATGTGAGTGGATAGCCTGGCAGTAATGCAGGTGGGTATTTATAGTATCCAGGATTATTTCCAGGATATGAAGGACCACGATGCTAAATAAGAACAACGAGGAGGGGGAAAAAAAAAAAAAATTAAAAAACAAATGTACGAAGGGCGTAAATTATTTTGAGTGAGGTTCTGGCTGTTAACTTCTAAATTATTAAATTTATCAAAAGATAGGAACAAAAATAATAAATAAATGAGAACACAGGTGACAAATTACCAAATTGTTTGATGCATAATCTGAAGATTGTTGATATGGAGAATTTCGTGAGTATTGTTTTGATTGCGAGGGATTGGGAAAGAATGGAATACTTTCTTCAGTTGATCTTCCTCGTCTTCTACCATTTTTTATTGATGCCAATTCGTTCATACATCTGTAGAATAAATAAAATTAATTTATCATGATAGAGTTATTTGACATGACACAAATTATGATGATGATGATGCAAAATTACTTTAATAAATCTGCGATGTCGTAAACTTTTCCGGTACTTGTATAGTCACAATAATGTAGTTGTTGAGTGTTACGATGAACTTGAACCGGACTTGAGTGTACTGCCACAGTGTCGAGCCCTAGAAACAACCCAAGAACGAGGACAAGGCTGATACTCTTCACGAACAAAGTCACTTTCGTTTGCGGCCAGTAGGACGCTGAACTCCAACACAAACGCATACTTAATATAAATTCCGAATAACTTTTCCAATAATAAAATAGAATTGAATATTATCTCTTGATAACTGTTAATTATTTCTTGTTTATTATTAAATTAAATATTTTGCTCTTTAAAATTGTCGTGCAACATTCACGTTTCACTTCATTGCGTCTCGTAGTTAATAAGAGTTGGTATAATGCAAATGTTTAATTGAAAACATAAAAAAAAAAATTTTTAATTACAATTATTGAGTTGACAAAACTTCTGAGTAAATTACTTCAACAATTATGATTCTATTGAGAAAATCTGTTTATTGATTCAATTTTGTTTGGTCGATTAAGCAACGATTTATCGTTGAATAAAGAGAATTTTATCGTCAACGGAAATAAAATGCATTGTATAAATATACGCAAAGTGAATTAATGATCGTATCGCAGTAATTTTCAACGTGAACTGCGTGAAAGGTTGTTCACAACTGGTCGCGTCGCAACTTGCTATTCCTCAAGCACTCTATATACTGAAAGTTAACTGTTAAAATACGTGTGGGATGTATAGACATAACGTCATGTTTTACACTCTCTCGAATCTCTTCCTTTTTTTTTAACATCGACCTAAATGTTTCGTTCGTAATTCAATATTTTTTTCAGTTTTTTTACATTAACGATTACATGGCATATCGTGATGTCATCAATGGCTAAAATAAACTCACTGAAAAGGAAAAATACTCCTGAATGTAAAATAATAATAATATCCTTGGAGATGATGATACTATTCCATGGAGAATAAAATAAAATCTCCAAATATGGATAAAATTTCGAAACATACGTTTATCATTTTTTGTCATCGATTTTTTTTCTCCTGAAACTTTTATTTCCGTTTCATTTTCATCTTTCATTAGATAGTCAATAGTTCAATGAGATACTGCTTTGTGAAGTAACACAAATAAAGAATATTAAAATCATGAACAAAATCCCGAAATGTGAATTTGAATTGAGAGCAAAATTTATTCATAGTTGAAATGCAAAAATAATTTTTATATAAAAAATAAATTATATTTTTAGTAGAATTAATAATTATGGAAACAGTAATTAAAATACTGTTTTTTTGGTATATTGAACTTTATTGTCAAGAAAAATAATAAACCAAAAAATTTAATTTGTCATATTTAAATATTGCACAAAACATTTGTATTGCGTTTGTCATGTTCAACATCTTAAATAACTAATATTGCATATTTACATTTATTTTGTCGAAAAAAAAAAAAAAATTCCTGTACTCGAAGATTTATCTATCTATTAATGTTTAATTTTATTTAACAGCCTAGTATAGCACCTTTTCATAGAATTCATAAATGTTTGATTATCTAAAATATGTAATTGTCATATAGCACCTGAAACTCAAATCTTCACAATTTTTTTCAAAACGACATTGTAAATTGTTACACTGTGTTAAAAAATAAAATTCTAATTCATTCAATCCAATTCCATCACTTGAAACAATTTAAAAACTCACTAGATGGAATTTATCATTTTACACCGAACAAAAAATAGGAAACAAAACAAAATAAAATAAAACACAATCTAAATTCTTGTTCTCTAATCAGATAATGACTTGTCATTACAAGCTCTTCCACGCTTAGTAAGTTGACGACACAATCTGGGACTGCCAACAATGTCACCCAAGAACACACTCAAAAGATAGTTGTCTTTCATTGGATCCGGTGATGCTTTATAATGACTGAAAAAAATAAAAAATAAAATAAAAATAATAACAAATTACTACAGTAAAATAAAATGATTTCGATAACTCCATGAAGAAAATAGTTCTTCGTTTTCGTCAAGTTTCGATTGTCAATGTTGAGATTCTTGGGCGGTAATACTGGCAAATTAGAAAGAATTTACATGATAAAATCAAATGGGAAATAATAATAACAATAATAATAATAATATTAAGAACACAGTAAATTGGAAAGAGAGAATGCGAAGTAGCCAAAGAATTATCGGGATACATTAGGGCAGGCGTGCGCGCGCCAAAGCCATTAAGACTATCTGTTCCCGACGTTGCTTACAACTGAGTTTAGTGTAAGGCACTACTGTTTCGAACGTATAGAAGCGGTACTTAGAGAGACACAGGGAGGTCTTTGGAGTAAATCCCAGAACGTTACCTCGCTCGCTCTCGATCTTGGCTTTACGAGTTCTACAGAGAAATACACAGAGGAATCTCTCCCATTAGTTCAGAGCCAAAATGTAGAGGAACGTTTTATTTTTTTATTTTATTTCATTTTATTTCCCTTCTTTTTTTCATCGTCGTCGTCGTCGTCGTCGTCTCTACCTTTAGCACTTTGTTTCGAGAATGTCCAACGGATTTGGCGCCTCTCAAGGTGTCACACAAATTGTTCTGATGACTTCTCTTTAAAGCCCACTTGACGTTAAACAATTCTTTGAAGTGACTTTCAAAATGAATGTCCTGATAAAGATATATATTTGTTGTCTAAAAGTGTTTCACTGATGACCACTTTGATGATCTCTTTATTTTTAATCTTATGATAATTTTGTCGGCTATTTTTTTTCTTTTCATTTTCACAATCATGAATAATCAATTTATAAACAAAATATTTTGTCACGCACGTCGTCTTTTTTATCATTGTTAATTTTTTTTTTTCTTGGTCTCTTTCTCGTGATCAAACTTCAATTGATAAATTTATTTTCTGTGTCAACGAATATGAGTTTTCGTAATATTTGTCAGGACATTTTGCCCTTGGATATTACACCACTGCTTCTATGCTGAACTCTAGAACCTGTTTGTGACAAATTATCATTACATTCTTTCGTCCCATTCTTTTTTTTTTTTCTTTCTTCTACTTCTCGCCGTTGTCCAATTTTTTTCTACAAATGACGAAACAACTTGGAAATATATTAATACATAAATTATAAATCGCACGCGATGATCTTTAGAATTTTTAAATAGATATTAATAATAATAATTATTATTATAAAACTGTGACTACTTTTTTCGCTGGACTTTCATAATTATTTTTTTATTTTCACCTATACTGTATTTTTTTTCTTTTATACCCAATACACTCAACATTCTCTTGCTAAATATCGTATTAATACTGACACAATTACACATTACATTCACGTAATAAATTTTTTTTTCATCTCCAAAAAGAAAATATTAAATATACTCACCTAAATATTTCATCCCAATCAAGATTTCGTTCAGGATGTCCTCTCCTCAATGTTATAGTCGCATATTTCATACATGTTCTCTCATAAATACATACATTTTCACCGAATTCACTGACAAGTTTTTTCTCCACTTGTGCCACATCCAAAATTTCCTCATCGTGAGCAATAGCGAATCGTTTTGAACGATTCATATACGTGTCTGTGTGAAATAAATATTTGAGAATGAAAAAAAAAAAATGTGGAAGAAGAAAAAAGAAGAATATCAGTTTAGTAAAATGAAAAAAAAATTAAATAATTTATTCAATACTTTCGCCTACACAACCAACCACGTCCGGTTTTATTTTTTTCTTTTTTTTTCCTCTCATCCACATTCCTATACATACATAAATTAATGGATATATATATATTTATATATATTTTATATCTATTTATATAGTCGTATGTACAGGAACTAGGTTTTCTTTCAAGTGGTAATCATCGCGTGTAAACGCAACGTAATAATAAGGAAATAATAAAATATATAACAACTTACTGGGATTCAGAGCGTAAGCAAACTTCTTGAAGAAATTTGTGATTCTCACAGCAGCAATAATAATTGGAAATCCGTATAATTGTACTGGCAATTCAAATGATGATTCCTGTGGACTTGGTGCTGATATCACATGTCCCAAAGTCATAAGACAACATACCAGCAATGTATACACTCGTGATAACTGCATTCTTTCGTTACACGTTCATACACGCTCAATGCTGAAATGAAAGTGATTTAATAAGAATAATAATACGTTCTTTATAAAATCATTATTCTACATCACAATTTATATACGAGATAATAATTTAATATACAATCTAGAACGCAATGTTAGAAAGTGTTTGATGTTAAATTGCATAAGCATGTACAATACACTATAAAAAAAAATTAGATATTATAAAATTTATTTATCAAGAAAATTTGATATTGAACGAAAATCTCAGATGAAACATGAAATGTTTATTAATAAATGATTAAAAAATTTATTTATTAATGTATTGATTGTTATATAATACAGTTAGAGTAATGCTTTCACAAATTCACACAACAATAAAATTAACAGAACAATAAATAAATTAATAGATGAATACGTACTGTTATAATTAAGAGTTTAGAAAAAAAAACTAGAGACTCATCCAAAGGTTGGAGCGGCTCTAAGCTCGCGACAATGTCCGCTGGTTGATAAAAACTGGTTGCTGAATGTAATACTACCTTCAACAGTCCTCACTATGTTGGCTAAGGCCTGATCCAAGAGGAGAAAGTGAACGCCCCACTCGTTGGAGTTGCTGTAGTGTTTCATGGCTTTACTCATGTTGGATTACCCCAACGTGCGGTTTGTGTATATATGGTAATTGCGAAATGTTGGAGACACACAGAGATACATTTTTATATATACGTGGTCTTGGTCACGTTGTATAGTGATGACAATCGTGCAAATTAAAGTGTAAGGTCAGGTAAACTTTCACACAAAAATTGTTTTGAATGCTAAAATAGATTTGTTTTTTATTATAAACAATGAACGATTGTGTTTATCTATTGTTAATTGTTGATAATCATTTTCTAATACTTTTGCAAGTTTCACTGCTATGAATATGACAGTAAAATGAATTTCTATATTGATTAATTTGCATGCGTAAGTAGTCGTGTTGAAATATAATGTGTGTAGTCAGACGTATTCAGGCACACTTGGAAATCGATTCACGCACCTGATTCGATCATCACTATCCCATCGTCATTATATGTTGTGTATTGTTATTATGTGAATGATGACATTTTGTAACTATTATCAATTCAATCGTATATCACTTCCGCAGTGGATCTGACATTTTACTTTCCATCACGTTCTTTTAATACTGATATATTTCTTGTAATGTTGCATCAATAAATATTGTTTCCTCATAATTTATTTAGTGATAGAAAATTTGTTATTTAATTGAAATGGATTTTGTAAAAGGATGAAATGACAAACATTCTGCATTTAATTCAAACTATTGTAAATTAAATCAACCGTACATTCAAAAGCCTTTTATTGATAAGTACAACAGTGAAAGTTGGTGGCGCTACGATCGTTATTTGTATAGTTATGGTGAGAAAAATTATTGTGATATTTAAAATGGAATTGTTTGGTAATTTTGCTAACATTATAATTAAAACGGTAATGAGCATTGTTCAATTTTGTTTATTATGAAGTGAGAGTATATTTAATTACATCTGTGACATTGTGATTAATAAAGTTACAGTAGTCAATTAGATTTATGTTTATAATGTGATTTAATATTGTGAGATGAGAGTGAATTTTAATTCGTTTGGTTCACAGTTTATATTTTTATTTTTTTTTAACCTATCAACCAATTAAATTGTGTCAGTTGTTTGGTAGAAGTTGCGTTTGAATCATAAGATTTAGTGGTAGCTCATTTCGAATTACTTTTCCAATTACTTTCTTTTATATGCAATGAGTGATGGTGCTGAATAATTCATTATCATATCGTGATATTTCTGTATGGCTACTTTGTCGGTTTGAAAATTGTTTTCGAATTATTAAAAAAAAAAAAGATTACACATGAGCTACTGGGACAGAACAACATTTTAAATTACAATTCTCATATATTATTATATGTACACAACCACCATCGTTCAATTCTACTTTATGAATAAATTGGAAAAATTAATCTTCCTCTCGTGGTTTATTTTATCAGCAATTAATATTTTTTATTCAAATACACATTGGAACTCTATTTAAGATTGAAATGTCCTACTCAATCCCTATATTTTTTTTTTTAAATAATTATGATACATGTATAATATTAAATTGACTCCATAATTTTTTACACATTGTGTATAAATAATATATAATATTTTTTATCGCAAAATTAATTTGTTTGAAAATCAAGAATATACCTAAACCATAAATTTTCATTATCAGTGAAAGAATATATTGTTGACAAATGTATATAATTATTAATGTGTTGGTGAATCTTAATTAATAATTAAGATTGCAGTTCCGAGTTTTTATTGATCGTATAAATGAGTATAAACCTTTAATTGTAACATAGAAATATTTCTCTCTTACTTTTTACGTCTGGCAACAATGTTTGAGTTCACGTAGAATTTATTTTCTTTATTTACGTCGTCAATGCACTTGTGTACGTCCAAGTTAAACTCCAAGCTTGATAGTTATTTCTATAATGATGATACTCCGGGCACAATGTCATCGTGTTGTGTTGTTGAAATCGTTGTTATCGGCCGAGACATTACGAAGAAAACTCATTCGTGTACTCTGTGGCCAAAATGTCTCGAATGTATACGAGACAACTTACTCTTATGGTGGATTATATCTATGTGTTTGTATATATATTTACCTCATCTTTTGGAATTGTATGTCCATCAAAGTTTCTCAATTATCACTGCAAGACAATTGCAGTTGTGGGATTTGAATGCACGGTTGCTTGAAAGCTCTTTCATTGCGCATAAACGCTGATGAAGTTGTTACTCATTCAATTTCTCTGTCGCTGTCACTAAATTACAAACATTTACATTGATGTAAAATTAACTGTAAAAATATAATTGGACACAAAAAAATAAACTGATTGGATGAATATTTATTGAATAAAATAGAGATGAAGGAATTAATAATTAATTCAAATTTGGTTTTCTTATATTTTATTACACAAAAAAAAACAAAATCAAGTACTTTTACCAACTAAATCTACAATCAATAATACAGTAAACATTATTGTTTTATATTTAAATTAAATTGTAGTATTGAATATCAAGTTGATGGATTTATTTATATATTGGGGAACATTGTTTTTTTTTTTTTTGTTAAACAAAATTTATAAATAGATATATGTAATTAATTACATCACGTACAGTATGAGTATTTTCTTTTTTGTTCATCAGAGTACTGTGAGAAAAATCGAAGCATTATAAATATTTTCTACTCGCTTGTCTGTTTATAAATAGAGTTAATTTTTTTTCCATTCCTTCTCATTTATTTCCTTGATTTAAATTGGAAAGGAAAGGAAAAAACAGTTACATTATTCTCAGAATAAAAAATTCTGCCGTGAAAAATCATTCATTTTTTTACCTTATTATGTTGTAACTGTTTATGCTGTATTTGCTTTTTTGTTTTACAACTTCATGGAATTATCTAATGCTTTGTGTGCTTATATGCATGTTCTTGTCATTTCGGTAATTTTAGCCTTGGCATTAATAAATTTGGAATTAATTAATCAATTAATATTTCATGAACGAATGCTTACATTAATATATATATTTTTATATCTCAAAACAGTATCACAGATACATAGAAAACAATAAAATAATATAAAAACGACCAGTAAGATTATTCTCAATGAATTCAAATCTTTAATTATGTCTGTGAATTCATCGAATCAACAGATTGATTGATGGTGTAGCTGAAGAGATGGCGTTCAACAACATTCATATACACCATATTCTTTTAGAATTAACATTCAATAACACTTCCATATGATAAATTACCATTGACAATGATAAAAACATTGTCAACGTAATCGAATTTTCTTCATCATATTGAGTACACTCGAACGTGGTAATGGACACGTTGGATAAAAATTGTGACAACCTTGACCCTCGATGCCAGCGATTAATTGACCCATGTGTGCTGCAAAATGATACCTTGAAGCCACTTCCGCCATTGTCGACAAACTTGTGTCTCTAGAAAATAAATATAATCAAAAGGAGAAACCAAATATTGAATTAATTAATAATACATCTATGTCCATAATTTTTTCCTTACATTGAAGAGGAAGACTAAAGTGGAATTTTTAGAATAATTAATTTTTTCTGCACACATTTTTATAGTACATTCCTCAAAGATTCAAAGATATATGACAAGGATATATTGAGGAAACTCAAAAAATTGGCAAAGATATATTTATTTGTTTTGGACTAGAATTCGACTTTGATTATTTTTTGTTTGTGAACGCAGTGTCTTTCAAAACGGCGTGACACGTAACTCAAAAATGAATAATGCAATAAATATGTTTCTCATACGAAAATTTTTGTAATCGCTTCCGCAATCGTTTAAACTAGCCATCTCCACTGCATTCTACAACACAATGTCTTACACCCATCTTAATTTGCACGAAAATCTAATATATTATTCGAAAAATTTCCCTCGAAAAAAAAATCTGAATTTCGAAAAACAGCCGCATTTTACAACACACATATTTATCTACTTGAAGAGAGAAAAATTTCTTTTTCTCATGATATTAATCAATTCAACTACATCACATCAAATCCCCTCTGCAATAAATACTTATACGAATAAAAAATTTTAACTAAATTATTTTCTGCCTATAGAAAAAATAAATAATGAACGCAATTTATTTTGTCGACAGTCTGTTAGGAAATCCACTTCTCATTTTTCCATACAACAAATCATGTTTTGCTTAAAGCTTCAGAAAGACACACCGTACATTCACATAGAGTTGTTGTAATCTGCGCTACTTATTGCAATAGACCAATTGAATGCGAGCGAGCGTGTGCGCAAAAGTATAAACTCCAGACGCGAACAAGCACAAGGCGAAACAGTTGTTTGTGCCTTTTACTTTCCAAGTGAATTCAATAAAGAATACCTTTGTACATGTATAGATAAAATATCCATGTGTATATGTGAGTAATTTTGTACAGAGTAACAAGGTGAACGTGACTGTCATATTTGTTCATTTTTATTGCATATGAATTGTAAGCACTTTTTTTTTTTCTTACTTCTTCCTCTTCTTCTTACAATTATTACTTGACAGAAGAATAATTTCTCGTGTCTGTTGGTTAAATATTTAATATTATATTTGAACAGATATTAAGTACGAGTGTAAAAGTAAAAACAAAGAATAAAAATATGTTGGCGGAAGTAGGATATATAAATACGAGCAACGGTTATATGCATGTTTTAATGATGGTGAAGGTGAAGAGTGAGGATGGTGTATCATGAAATAAAGAAAGAAAAAAAAAAAAAGTTTAGTCACTCCCTCACACACAAACAGACCCGGCACTGTGGAAGAGAAAGTTGTTGGCGGTTGGATAATCGATTGAAATGGAAAGTGGCCAACACATTGGCGTCGAACATTATGCCCTGAGTTATGCAAAAAGGTTGAAGTCGTAATAATATTTGGGACCAGACGACCTAAATCTTTTTTCTTTTATTTTTGGGTCTGATTATTCGTATTACGTAATCAACGTGTTCAGTTACTATTTGTATATACATCTGAATATCATGAATGTGTATTAACTTCCTATACTGTATGCTCATCGTTCACACAGAAAATGAATAATCGCATTGAATTTTGACATGACAAATCGTAAACATTCGTGGCATGTTTTGATTTATTCTTTCATTTTTTTTTTTTTCTCACATTTTAATGCTAAAGATACACATGAATAAACATGAATTTTCGAAGCGTTGGCGAGAAAACATGACAATAATTGCACACGAATATGTCAATGGAAAGGAGGGGAAACAAAAGAGGGGAATAAATAGACAAAGAATTGATGATAAAAAAAAAATATTGAGAAATTTTATTTCTCATGAATTATTTTTAATAGTTCAATCGAATCTAATGAGACTTTTTAATTTAATTTAGTACGCCAAAAAAATTATATGTGAAAGATATTTAATTGCTTTGCTTGTTCAGGGTCTCGATCAAATTTGTTTTCATTATTTTACTTAGTAGCGAAAGATGATGCAGTGAATGTAGAATATTATTTCACCTGACTAAGTTAGCGAACGAAAGTCGTGAAAGTGGCCGGTGGTAAATGCATCAACCATGAAGTTGAAAGTACGATATGAAGTGGAAAAACGACAATTCACGAGGGAAATCCACACGTATATACGATTCAAATATATATTCCTTTTTGTATCTCTTCGTATAGTTAAAAACTCGTATATCTAACTATAAAAGATGTTTGATTGATCGATGAGAAACTCAGGAATAAAACTTGCCAATATATCACAAACAATTTAACTATTTGTGCGAAATAAAATACGTTAAAATAAATTGAATCCTCACCTTATTAAATTGAGAAGTGATTTTTCCATTTCACTAAGTTGATTGCGATAAGGTGATGATGTTAATTCACATATTAACTTTGGTAAACATGCTGTTTTTATTGTCGCCATCATTTTCGCTTTGCGTGAAATACCTAAACTCAAACAAACAGAAAAAATAGATGGATAAATAAATAATTATTCATACGTTTAAATGTAACAGAGAAGAAATTGGGACCAAATTAATTCCATATTGATATCCAGAGTTTTCCTTCAAACACAAATATTCACAATAATTAATTCATTTTATTATTTCCTTTTGTTATTCATACCATGTTCAGCATCTAAATCCTTCACACCAGCCATTAAAGCCATTCTCTCAGCATGCGGACCATCCTTCGGTGGTCCTTGTAATCCACCCAGTGTTGAATTGCTCATACCATTGCCAAATACTGAATTCATTAGAGCAGTATAATCACCAGCAAAGACAAGAAACATTCCAATGAATATCACTAAACGAACAGTTCCTGTATCCACAACCATTTTTTCTTTTATTTATATTCTCAGTGATGACACCGAGAACTTATACAAAAAAAATAATTCCAATATTGCGTGTATTATTACAGCAATATACACCGCTAAAAACACATTCACCAATTTATTACTATCCAATTTAAATTTCGTGAATTGAAATGTATTCGCTTATTTTTTTATATTTTATTTTTTCTTATGACACCAGTTGATTATGAAACGTCAATGAAATTTAAATTAATAGCAACATTAAAGGATGAAGTGAAATGTTAAAATTAATGCAACTGACAGTGATGTAGTTCGCATACATCTGACCACAAAGGAAGCGTGGTGTTTTAACGGGGGACTGTACCACCAATACTCTCACTTTCTTTTCCCACTTCCTCTCTATCTACTCATGCACACACTCGGTCTCCCCTTTTCTGCGTGCACTTTAATATTTGCAATAAGAACTCAGAAATGATTTTGTACTTTCTCCAAGTGTTTTTACGTACTGTCCATTTGTAAATTTTTATATTTATAAATTTATATTCTGAATAAATAATATTTTTAAATAACAAAATTTATAATTTATATCCAACCACACAATATTTTATAATAATATTAATAATAAATTTTATTTAATTATTATCGAGTCCACTTTAGTTTCACGTTGTTATTTTTATTGCTTTCAATCCAATTTTTTATTATCACCAAATGCAACAGTTGTTAATTCTTTTTCAATATTTTAATTGAATTTTATTTGTCTTCAAGTTGTTTTAATATGTTACGCGCACCAAAGTTTGCCTGGTCAATAGCGCATTACATTCGGTCTGAATGTATATATATATATATATTGAACAAACCAGTTAGAGTGACGTAAAACACTTTATGCACCGCACATAATTATTCGCGGATAAATAATTTGCGTGTGTGAGAAAAGAAATAACAAATGAACAGGAAAAAAATTCGTGTCTTTATTCAGCAAAATTATTAATGAACATAAAAATTATTCATCAACTTGTAACTTTTGTAGGGCAAACTTTAACTATCATTTATTGAATAACTATTATTATTTTTCTATTCAAAATTACTGGGAAATATAGTTGGATGTCACGTTGATGATTTTAATTATTTAATTATTTTCATTAAATTTACCGAATCAGATCGACAGAAATTTAATCGCGTGACGCCTGTACCGCGCAATAACAGCGAATGGCTCGAAAAAACATTGATGTGGTCCCGCGTTCTATTGCTGCACTGGATAGGAGCCAGTGAAAGTTAGGGCAAGTCCGGGGATATATACCTGCGTGGAAAGGATCGAGAATCGACTGTGTTTTGCGACTACCTCTGTAGTCATCTCATGTACGGTTTGTTTACTGTTAAATTTTTACTTTAGTGATGATTAAGCATAATACAGCATACATGTATAAAGGTATTATTCAGATACACAAATACATGTATATATAATGAGGAATATATATGTTGAATGTATTATTTTAAATAGTGTATTTCGAAGAAAGAGAAAAAATAGATCAAGAGAAAGCCATGAAGGAAACAGAAGAGAATTAGAAGCGAAAATTAGGACACACATGACATTTGCAATAAATTCAATTGTCTACGACTTTGTTGACCTCGAAAATCTAAAATTTATGAAATTCATATTATATATCCCTTACGAATACAGAGCAGGAAACATCAAAATAAATATTCACTACATGCAATGAGGTCATACTATTCGTTTTATATATTCATTTAATTTACCCAAATGCTCAAATTGCAAAGTTATTCATAGTGTCAATGGTATTGTATGTAGAAATATGTGCCACAGTTTTCATTCATTTGCATTATTATTTTTGCTTCTGTTTTTTTATGGAATTTAATTGAATTATTTTTTAATTTCATAATTGTCATGGTCATTGAGAAGGGTACGGTGACGTAGGATAATAATTGCGATTCAGAGGTTGTACAGATTTTTTGTTTCACTTCGATGAATATGTTTATTCGTGATGGAGAAAAAAAAATATTACCGTTGAATGAAGAATTAATATAATATTTTGCACCGACATATTTTCCATTACCAAATTAATATTTTTGGTTCCGGGATATATTAAAATATTTGTAATAGTCGCCATGTGTCTTCATCAATTTCTTCCACTTGTTGATTTTTTTAAGTTGAACGCATTTTAATTTCTAGTGCAGAAATAATTTTTTGACCAAACAAAAACAAAAGATATTCTTGATACAAAAGTACTTTTTACTATTAAAATTATTTTTCATCATTTATTTAATGAGTTCCATTTCTTTTTATATATGTTTCTCATTAAATTATATCGTTGTTTTATGGAAAAAAACAGGAACAAATTTATACGATAGACGTCCTTGTACGATGGAGCATTGGCGGAAGGTCAAACATCGATTTGCTGAATTTAAATGAGTCCAAGGAGTCAAGTGGTATTTTTTTCGAACATGAAATTTTTTTAGACATCATTCTTAACATATGTCTGCTTTTAGGAACTGAAACAAAAATACAGAATGAAGAATTATTATTAGCATTTAAAATAAAAATGAATGAATGAAAGAATGTGGTTATTTACTTCCTCGTGGTGACGCATTCGAGGATGTTTCGGCTGAAGCACCATTACTTGAATCCGATTGGTGGTGCACTGTGTCCCTTAATCGGTCGAGGGACAAAGATACCGTATTTTCGTGGCGGTGGAGTTCTCGGCGGGAATGATGGTGTAAGTATCTTTATTATGAATAATATAATTACAAAAATAAAATGAAGATGAGAAAATACATTGTACGAGGAAAATTAAATTTTAATTCAATATGCAAATATGTTGGATTACGATAATTATTGTAATTACTTGGACGTTCTCGACCGAGTCCGTAACAAAGTCTTCCGTATTTTTCGTACATTCACTTTCCTGAATGATATTGATGACTTTACGCTCTCGATACTGCGTCCCCGAAGTTCGCTGAAATTAATCTAACATTTTATAACAAAAATCGTTGAAAAATAATATCATTCAATTAATTTTTAGAAATAAAACATTTACTTTGCGCAGAATTTTTTCGAGCTCTGTTAATTTATCAGTTGTGATTGTCAAGTCTTTGTTCAATTTTTCTATCTACAAAAATGAATAAATGACAGTAAAATTAATTTGTTGATTATTATTTGAAAAGATATCCATATAAAACCTACTTCATTTTCCAAATGCTCTACAGTGACTCTTTGTGCGGCTTTCTACAACGAATATATATATAATAATTTGATAAATATATATTCAACTAATATATTATATATACAAAATTTTAATATATAAAAAATATTCTCCATCACTCACTGCCTTCATAACAACTTCCTCGTACTCTCGACGTTTATTTTTGAGCGCAATAAGATCCTCCAGTTTCTAGAACCATCACCGTTATACATCACGAAAAAAATTTAATCAATATTAATTAATTTATTGAGTGATTCATTGTTCAATTTTATTAACAACTCTGTTGATATTTATTCGAGTGCTTCCAAACATGAATAAATTATAAACTGGATTTTATAAAAAACTTCAAAGGCAAAAAAAAAAAATTCATGTCGAACAAGTTTTTCCATTCGGTTAAATAAACTAATGGAATGTAAGATGAAAGCGAAAGAAAAACAAGAATGAAACTGGTTGACAGTTATGTCCATTAATTATATTTGATACTATCACTTGTCACAAATCAACATTTATCAAATTATAAAATTAATTATGTATCATAAAATGTCAACTCACTGTTCTATTTTCCGTCACTGTTTCTAACATCTCATCATTCGATTTCTCAATTTGTTTGATAACCTTAAATATTAAATAATTATTCATAGAAAAAAAAATTGATATTAAAATTAAACAACCGGATCATTGACTTCAATTAATACGAAATAAAATTGATAATGCATACAATTTCTTCCTCCACATTTATGACTCACACTCTCACCTTATTTGCGTACCATAATGTGAGATAAAACAACATGTATGCGAATATACAGACAAAGATATTATCCAAAATGTATTCACGTATAAAAGACTGTAAAAGGAAAAAAAGATATCTCATAAATATTTAATGAATGATAGTAAAAAATAAAAAAGATATATAATTTATAAATATGAAAAATATATATATATGATAATAGTGCTCACCTGACTATCATAAACGTCAACAAATTTTAATATTGAATTTGACTTCAGTAATCGTGAAGAAAAATATTGCTTTTGCGAAAACATGATGGAATCGACAATCCATTAGCACAATAAACAGAATATAAAGTGCATGAATTATTATATTGCTTATAATCTCCGTGAAATTCCGTTTGTGCAATGAGTAACCAACGAAAATTTGTGGCTAATTGGTAAACATCGTGACAGCAATCCTGTGAATTTAGCTGCAAATGTTTGAAATGAATTTATCAATTCCATAGAATTTCATGAATGAATTAAATTCATTTCCCCTTTTGTCAATTGAATTATGTGTATTAACCAATTGATAGCCTTAGGGAAGTCATGCCTTGTAAAAAGATTTCACTTGCTGAAAAATATATAGTACAAGGAAAATAAAATTTCTCACAAAATCAAAAACTTCTTATTGCTAAATATCAATTGTCCATTCGAAATTATAAATAATTCATGATTCGAATTCCTCTTTCATCTTGCCATTCGTCATTTCGTTAGAGAATGTATTTTATTCTATGGAAAAAATTAGTCAAACAACATACTCTGATGTGTCAGAAAAAAATATATATATATATATCAACAGAAATATTTTATATAATTTTAACTACACAATTATAATATCACAATGGAAATCCAAAAAAGAAAAAAAAATCTTCCTTAGTCGGAACTATTTTTTCTTCATTGTTCTAAATACATCCTATACAATGAAAATATATTAAACCTAATTCGATGGAGCTTTACTCATTGACTTGAAATATCAAAGGTATTATCTAGTATATAAATAATTTAATCTAAACATTGAAATATGTTAGCGAATAAGTGAGTCATAATAAATTCACATTTATACTATCTCATACAAAAGCACAGAGACAAAGATTTCGCATAGTGCACAGTGCAGTAAAATAGTTAAGCCACATGCTTGCAGAGTTATTTTGTGAACACCGGGTGGGCTATATTCGCTTCTCACATATGGCTTCGAGCCAATACCAAAAGCACATCACAGTGCACACCCGAAAGAATCGTGCATTCATGAAAATTTATAGAAAGCTATTTAAGCGAGAGGAAAAACGTAGAAAAAATAGAAATAGAAATGCAGCAAATTAA
This sequence comes from Zele albiditarsus, assembly GCA_958496275.1. Taxonomy (NCBI): domain Eukaryota; kingdom Metazoa; phylum Arthropoda; class Insecta; order Hymenoptera; family Braconidae; genus Zele; species Zele albiditarsus. The sequence goes on along the minus strand of OY292411.1, from coordinate 11,908,214 downwards.
ATTATTTTCTGAATGCAAAAATATTAATTTATTTCAGGTGCAGTTTGGTGAATTTTCTCCTCATTCAACGATTGCTATTACGATAAATTGATCGCGATGGCCAGGACGATTGTGATGTCTATACGATTGTCGGAGAGGAAGAAAGAATGAGGGAGAACGAGAGACAAAGAGAAGGAAAAAAATAAATAAAAGAACTCAACGTGCGGACGCGATGAAAGGCTTAATATATCTTATCTCTTTCTCTCTTTTACTATATATATATATATATATATACATATATATTTTTTTTCTTTTTTCCTGTCGCTCGGAGCTCATGATTCTCGCTTTTATCTCCACCGACGTCGCGCGTCAATCGCATTCAATGATCAAAAAGCAGAGAAGAAAACTCATAAAGTTATGGATAAGGATCCATCCTGTGCTTCTTTAATATATACAATACAAAAGGAGAATTTTTTTCTTCTTTCAATTCGCTGTAAAAAGAATTAATTGTTTATTATTTTTTTTTATTACAATTTATCTCTACCTCCTGTTTTACGTCATGAATGAGTTGAACGTTTAATTGTATATGAAGGTGAACGTGGTTTAGCATTTACAGAGAATTAATTTCTTCATTTTTTACACTTTGTTACGGATGTAGATCTTTAATAAATATTTATTAGCAAATTTTCATGGAATGCTTAGTGTTATATAATGAATGTTTGATATGAAATGGCTTCGGAAATTACAGACATTTTTTTCTGGCATACAAATAATTTCAATATGAATAATTAAAACAATTATCATACTGTTATAAAATTTCCTGAACTCTAATACATCAACAGATACAATTTCAGTTTACATAAATAAATTTCCTTATTAGTTTATTAATTACTTTTCAAAATATCTAAATATACAACTCATTACGTTTATTTATTCAACAATAAATTTCTTCTCTACTGTCATCTCTCAACTCCCACATATAAAATATACACTCAACAATATCCACCAATATAATCCAACACAAAACTCTTAAACACATAATTGCAGATGTAATAATTCTAATTCTTCAATCCTCTCTTTCACTTATCTTTCAAATGGTAAAAAAAGGGGTTGAACATACTGAAAAATGGTAGTGCAGCACCTTCAATACACTCCAGTGTTATATTAGCATTCGATCAAATAAACAGAGATTAGCACATGAAAGGACTTCAACAAGGGCTGATCGATAATGGGCCATGAGTGGCATGCGATATATGAACGAATGAGACAGAAATACACCATACGTAAAGCCATTGGTACATATAACACATACTAAATAGATATATGGGGGATGTGCAATATATATATATATATCTATGAGTGTGTTACTGCTCAACGCTCACCACTTGTCATTTCCCATGACGCCTCGCGGGCAGGGTTGACTAACTAAATACGAAGTTAACCAAACATACCTCGGGCCAGGGTTAAACCGAGCTTAAAACTTCACTTCTAACAAACGTATATACTCATCACACACATTATATAGATATATATCTACAATTAAAGTATAGTAGAACTGGGACATTTGTACAAAACAAACAGACGAATCAACTGTTAAAACAGTTTGACATCTCTGTATATATAATGTATAAGGAATAAATCAATTCTAGATTTATACTACTACTATTTATTGGTGATCTCCACGTCCAGCACACCAGACAACTCAAGAAATGTTTATAGAAAATATCTCTTGATTGCATCCCCCTCAGTAGTAAAGATTACAATGCAAAAAAAAATATAATAACAACAGCGAACAAAAAAATAGTAAAAATAAAACGAGAGCGAAAAAAAAAAATCACCCTAATACTCGACGCGTCGGAAATGTCAGTTACATTCGAATAGTTACGCCCCTTAAATGTTTCTATACTCCACTCCCTATACAGAAGTGGTTGACGTTATTTTTTTTTTTATTATTCATTTTTTTTTTTCACATCGTTCTTCTTAAATGATTAATATGTATATTTTTTTTTCTTCGCCCTCTTTTTCAATAACATGTACTCATCAATTTTGTAGCGTTGGTTCACTAATGCGATAAGACGTTGGGATAAAAAATGTCATTTTAACTTTTGGGTTACGCGATTTTGTAAAATGCGTGGAGTGAAATCTTGTTCGTTTTTTAAAGGAGAGACAGGGAGATAAAGAGGGTGGTATAGATATAACTGCACCGCTCACGTACGTAAGGTCGATGATCCTTTCTTGGAAATTGGAGAGAAGAAGGAAGATGAAAGTGCAAAGGCGGGATAAAACACCTTTTCATATATGTATATGTAAAGGTATGTATTACAAAATATATATTTAGTTGGAATATACTTTGTGGGTGATGTATATAATGTTAGTATCGAGAAAGACATAATCGATTTGCCGTGTAGCCAAGCGTAATTTACCCTACAGTAACAGTGTGACAAGAGGAAGAAACCGTCTCATCTTCTTACTTCGTTGCACTTATAACATTGGATGTATATATGTATATATGTGTGTATGTATATATCCTTTGGGTTCCTTATATACATCAGAGTTACTCAATGTGGCCAAAGGCGCCACCGAAGCGAGAAATTACTCATCGTTCTGATTGAGGTTAATTAATTAGATAATTAAGTCTCTACAGCGACCAACTGCGAGAAGCTCAGAATAGCGCGCGAGTGGTTTCTCTTTTTTTTTTGCTTCCTCTTATTCTCCGTTTTCAGCAACACTATCCCCAAGAGGTGAATTTGGTACGTGGTGGTTCGTTACATAGAGAGAGGGTGGAGAGAAAAAAAAATGGGTAGGAAGGAGAAAGTGAAATAGAATGTGGTTGATGTGGCAAATGTATGAGAGTATTGTGGAGATTTTTTGAGAACGAGAGTGAGGGAGATAAAAGTGCTCGTTATATTTAAACTTGAGGGGTACAGAGTGGAGGTCTATTCTATACCTCAATGATATTTGCACGCACCCTCTTTTAATATTGTATCTCATTAATTTGATTTGGTTTTTCTTCTTGTTTCAATGGTGGGATGTCAATGCTATTTTTTTAATTGTGCAAATAATGGACAATTTAATTTTTATTCTTATTTCACGTGTGTGTATGTGTAGAAATATTCTTCTGAAAAAATATACTTTTAAACATGAATTATGATCTTTTCAATTTTTATTTCTATTCAACATCTGTATTATATATATCTCAAATTGAATATATAAATTATTCTACATTGATTCTAAAGTACTTTGTGTAACGATACGACTAATGTCTAACATTCAAAATGATTTCACTGATTGAAATATATATATATGCTTGTTACTCAATCGTTTAGTTTCACTTTGAAGCATTACTGAAGTTTCTCATGAGTCATCCTATATACAAATAGGATTCCATGGTCGTCTGTATGTCACAGTCATTTTACAGAAGACCCTCGGAAATGCTCCTTTCTCAGGTGCAAGTTCGATTGGCTTTCAGAGTAACAACCAGTCGTTAATGATCTACTAGGTGTCTCTTTAGTGGGGCTTAAGTGCCTTTGATGAATAAAATTGGTTATAGAATAACAATAATATGACATTTCGAAATATGATTATTCTTGATTCAATAATACTTTCTATTTTATTACCAGTATTGCTACTATTGTAAATACTTGTATGTGATTGCACTCCCCCAAAGAATATTTGCGCCGCCACGACAACGATTCAATTTCAATGGTACGCGAGGCATGAAATAAGTGTACACAAATCCCACACCCCTGATGGCTGCTCCTATACACCATGTGATGTCGTTCACTTTTGTGAATATATAGAGTATACATATTTTTTTTCCTCTCTCTTTTTCACATTATACCATACACAACAGCAACACGAATTTTATTCCAATATACCAGATAGACGAAACGGTTCAGGGTGGAAATAGTGAGAAACGATAAGGGGGAATTTGGATTATATGTATATAAAGAAGAAAAATAACAAGAATGAACAAGTAAAGCGCGAATTACGTGCTCAAAACTCAATTCGTTGCATACACAAGTCTTTTCATTCTCTGTTCAATTTTTTTTATTATTTATATTTCCTCGTCTCACTCCCACTCACTCACTTCTTCGTATACACTGATTCGTTGTAGATTCAGTATAGAATGGGAAGAGTTGGTTATATACGAAAAGATAAAATCTCCATTTCGCGTTCGCTGTTATAAAACCATAAAGATCTAATCGTTGCGACACGTTGCTCCGAGGTGGAAATATTTTTCATATATATTCGTAGCGCTTATGATATGTCTCTCTTGTACAATGAGTGTTTTGCGTATTCGCTTTTTGCACAAATATATAAAGAAACATTTTACGAATCTAAGTTGATTGTCGGGCATAATTATAAATGAAAAAGTAGTGTGTATATTTTATTTGTTCAGATGTTATAAATTTCCAAAATTCATTCATACATTATTCTTTTACCGCTGTACTTATTCTTATTGCAGTCATTACTCATTAAACATGTATATTATACCATGTACAAAGGAATAGCGATATACATTTGAGAATGAATATAATATTAATATAATAGTCCAATCAGCTATTTTTTTTCCACCCAGATTATTATGAATAATGACTCGAGTGAGAAACATTTTAATCTCCACTTAATTCACGAAACTAATTTGAATTTAAATCAATAAATAAAACATGCTCTTGTGCCGAGTATGAAATCAATCTTTCAACTAAGAACACTTTGTTTTCAGTACATCCATTTGAAAAATTATAATAATTCTTAATAAAAATGCAAGGGCTTATGACACAAGTGTTTCATATGTCAAGCAGAATCTTTTGTGATTCATCCGCGACAGAATAAAAATGGAAGAAAAATAAAAGAATGAAAAATATATATATGAAACGATTTATAACAATGGCACTTGGACACCAGTTGTCATTCGTTGACATGCCACACACCTACATAACACGACACGCTATTGCTTCCCTATATCATTCGTCTCTCTTACACACACTCTTTTTTTGAATGTTATTTTCTCATTCTTCGTGTATATGTATAGTTGAATTGCCAACAGCGAGGGTGTACAGAATTCAGGGTTGCTTCGCAAGTGTTACCGGGATGTGGTGCTGTCAATCAAAGATTAACCAACCGTAAGAAGAATATATAGCGATGTGCTTACATATTACTAACAAAATATATAACAGAAATGGAATATATTGAGTAGGGGGTTGTGTGCAGTGTGCATATTGCCCATTGCTCGCGTTTCTCTATCTCATATATGTGTGGACATATATATATATATTTTTTTTTTCACGCTGAGGGTACACCTCCCCCATATGATTGGATGTCGAGACGGCGAGCCAATGTCAAATCGAAGAATATGCTTTGACTTGAAATTAATTTGAGTGGTTTCCGCCCGAATAATTGTACGACATGGTGGAGAGCCTTTGGACGTGGATGCACACGCTCCTGATTAATTACCGTCGGTGCATCCACTGTTGTATGGTTTGTATATGTAGTTGTGTGGATGTATATCAGTTCATGTGTACATGCGTCCACTACTGAATTCGCGACGGCTCTCTCGAGACACGTCGATCATTTGGCAGATCCAATTGCCATTGAAGTAGATAATGGTGTTTTTACAAATATGTAGGAACATTTATTTTTTTTTGCTTCTGTTGTGTGAATGTTATTTTGTTTTTCTTCATAATTGTTATTTGGTCGTTAAGAAAGAGTGGGGAAATTATGTTGGTCGACATTTTTATTGATTAGATTTCTTGGACTGATTTTTTTTTTTGCATTTATAATTTCTGCTTGATTCTGATTTGAATCTTTAGGAAGACATAGAGTTGTTCAGTAATTAATTGGAATATTTCAGTCGCAAAAAAAATTGATGTACAATAGTAAATCGAACATAAACATAACTTAAAGTAATAAAAATTGAACACAAGTGATTAATGTCCAACTGAGAGTATTTTCAATTTCATCGAGGAAGCAAAGTGAAAAAAATCTTTCCCATCAGTGATGGATGTAAATCCGTATCCTGAAATGAAATAAATAATGTGTGAATATTTGAGAAAAGAAAATCAAAATGTATTTAATATAATGATTTATTATGTAAGTTTTTACAAGAAGTTCACGTTAATTATTTCCAATGGTAAAATAACACACTTACTTTCGCCACATTGAATGACATTCAAGATCATCTGAAACCTGTGCGAACTTTCTGATGTCATTTCGTGTGTAGTTTTTATATCCAGTACTCATTTTTTTTTTTCATCGATACCCAATCAGTTACCTGAAACATTCAGATCCACCAAATTAAATTTAGATAAACATTCTTCATGTTATATAATTATGAATGAAGAGACATTGCAAACAGAAAAAGGACAAATAAACAAAATTTACTTGACCCAGGTCAATCTTTAGAGAATTTACAAAAGTTTTAAATGAAACTCTCACATAAAATTTACAACTGTGCAAATACAAAAACATGATGGATGATTGAATTCTCATTAAACGTTTAATTGTATCTACAATTAATTCAATTGATTGATTTATGTCTCTGAATGTTCATATACATTCAGTTGAGCTCTTGTAATCATTCGAATTGACAATCAATCTATTAACGTATATGTACTAAACCCACTAAAGTGGGATATTCGTGGATGTAATTCCGTATTACAGGTGTTTGTAATTGAAATTCGTGAGGCGTGTAACGAGACCGCTGTCTATTCCAATATATAGTGTCGTATTGCTGATGACATTCGAACCCTTTCCTAATACGTATTTGTATACATCCATCTATTGTCAATTTCCAAATGGAATTCGGAAACCTAAATTGCATAATGGAATATAATACATAAATTACAATAATTTTGAATTTTAAATTATACCGTAATATATAATAAATTATTTATAAATATTTCACAATAAAATATATATTACACTCATTTCCAATCATTATATATTATCAAAATCAAACAAAATCGTTATCTCAAAACTGCGTTTTTTTTTTTTTTTATTTACATTATCAGAATGGTGTTTATCAGAAATAAAATTTATTTTTTATCTTTTATCATTGAATTCATTCAATTGAATAAACATTTAATCGTTCAATGGTGACACTTGCATAAATATTAACTTTAACAAAATAGGGGCAAAAATGAAGTAAAACTAAATAAAAAATGAAGTGACAAAAAAAAAAACGAAAAAAATTCCTTCGAGCCGGATTTGAACCAGCGACCTATGGATGTCTACCATTATATATTACCAACTACAGTCCACCGCTCTACCAGCTGAGCTATCGAAGGGACATAAATGTGAATGATTTAAAATCCATGTGAATCAAATTTAATTTAATGATAATAAAAAATTGATAGTAAACTTATCAAAAGCAGTATCTTGACATTAAAACAAATCAAATGAAATATTATTATCTCATATGTATACATAGTTTATCATAATCTTATATGATATAAATAGATTGAAGATATATTTTTTATTTATATTTTATATTTAACAAATGAACATGACGATGAAATTAACGAGAGAAAGGTGAGCGTAAGTTTACGACATTGGAGGCATCGAACCAGAGAATTGGGTGTCAGGCTAACCCAAAGCAGGGGTTATTGCGCTCGAAGTTTATACCTCAGAGATATCCCGTATCGTTCGCGATGCTCGCCAATCACTATTAAAACGCCTTGTGAGACGACGCGATAGTATATAGAAGAGTTTTCATGAAACTCTGCGAGACACAGAGTTTACATAAAATCGTAAAGTTGGTTTTACCCATTGACGAAAAGCCTCAGGGAAGTGGAAGAAAGTCTTGATAGTATATAGCTATATATAAATATCTACACAGTATGAGCAAGTGGGAGGAAAAGGAAGAGTATAACAAAAAGATAGCCAGAGAGAGAGAGAGAGAGAGAGATTGAATTTGCCATTGTCGTAAAGACATTGGATACTATTTTTGCATCGAGTCATTACTTTAGACTTTATTGCTCAACTAAACGTTTAACCCTTTTTTAATTGCAGTTGTTATTACTAAATTAAGTAACTGTATAATATATACATATATATTATACACTATATACTATAACATCACAGAGTGCCACGAATTTTCTCGTAGCAATTAACTTCACGGTATAAACATAAATATAAAAAGCCAATAACAAATTTAATATTTTATGTGATGGAAATTTTTTTGCTACTCTCAATCGTTAAATAAAAATGTTTAAGATGTATATTTTCCTTTTATATATTTATATTCCTCTTTCTATTTTTTTACATTTTTATATAAATATATGTGTATATATTTTATTAGTATGACTCAGTGAATGACGATCGTGGTGATAAAGCAACAAAAAAAAAAAAATCGTTTGTTGAGAGATCCTATTAAATTTGCTAGGCAAACAATTTTAGCGGCAGTTAAATACGACATTGCAACAGAGTGAAGCTTATGAGACGATCTCATACATAGTATAAAGCCTCGACGAGCGATATAAGAACAATATCCTTAGCCAAGAGTGATTTGTTCTTTTTTTTTTTTTCTTTCCTTTCGTATTTCCTCTACTCGTTTACGTTTTTTTTTTTTTTTTTCTGTCTTTTATGAACGCGCCTTTTTTACGCCGCACGCACTTAGGAATACATAAAAAAAAAAACAAAAATTCGCGTCTTATTTAAACGCCTTCTTCTATTCGACGCGCATGAAGAAGAGGTGGGTGGCAGTTGTGTGAGTTTAAGAAAAGAGGGCGGGTGAGAGGAGTTCTAATAACGTTTTTACGATATAAGTTTGAGGGTGTGCCCGCGGAATCGCGTCGAAGTGACGCGACACCACGGTTGAAGGGCGGCTGTATACCACCACAAAAAAAAAGGAAAAAATGAAATGAAAAAAGAATCCTTGGTGTGTGTATAGGTATACAGATTGTAGTGAGAGTATAGAGGGTTGGTGCTTCATAGCAAAAAAAAAAAAGAAAAAAAGAAGGGTGTAATAAAACATATTATAATTGCTTTGATGCCCGTAAATCTTCAATATCGGACATTTACGAGCGCAAAGAAAATGGGCTAAATACGGGGTTATATCGTTATTTTTCTTTTTTTTTTTTTATTCAAATGAAAATATGCAGACAAAATAATTTTTTCGTAAATATGCTTTTGTGCAAAATGCAACTAGTTAAATATAATTAGAAATATCATTCAACATTTATTTTCTCGACAGTTTCAAATTATATTTTTTATATTCACATACAATTGCTCGTGGGATTTTAATTATTCTGCATGTGCAATATTAAATATACAGAATGGTTGAAGCTATTGTGAGTAGCTCGTGGTAATATATGAGAGCAAGTATCAAAAAAATATTCAACTGTATTATTTTCAAATAAAATAAGAAAAAAAAATATGCAGCAAAACATTTCAAGTGAAAACATGCTTTTCAACTATACAAATGTTAAAAATAATTAATAGAATATATTTCCATTTATATTATTCACAATTAAGAATTTTTCAATTGTTCTGTTTGTGTAATGCGATGGTAAAATATATTGTCAGGAGCTATTGTGTACAGTACCCATTGTAATATAAAGAAAAACATATCAAAAAAATATTGAACCATCCATATTCCCCTTTAGGAAATGTCGGGGGGATCGACGAAAAGAGCAGGGGGGGGGGGGGGGGGTTATGTGGTTTATGTTAGGATTTAAGGAATACGCCGTTGTCATAAACTATAAAGATTCGAGTCATAACTCGAGGCGTATCACATTTTATTTAATTGCTCCGCAACGTTTTCTCTTTATATATGATACGTCTTCTCTGTCTTATTTTCTTTTGTCTATTGAAGATACGCCCCTAAGGAACCACCACCATCACTACCCCCCTTAACTGACAGGCCTTATTCGTGTGCATAATATTATTTATTACCAAGAAAGCTGTTAAGGTTTAATACCAAAGGCGCTCACTCTTAAAATTAAACTCGATAAAATGTTTGCTATCCAATCGCACAAAACTTTAATACCATCAGAGAATTCGTATGAAAGAAAAAGGAAAGGAATGGAAAATAAAAAAACAATGTTGGGTGAAAGAGAGAAAGAACACTTGAGGCAGCAGTACTGTCGTACTATCTCGTGCGGATAAAGCTTTTGCTCTCTTTTCACTTTATGACCATGAGCAGTGTTCGACCTATATAGCAGAGTTATATACCGTTTTATCAGAATAAACGGTAGAAATTGCAAGAATCGCTTCGAAATGAGCTTTAAATTCGAATATATATATATATTTATAAGTCTTCATGCTATTTCGTCTTATCGGATAAATTCACGGATCGCGCGAGATAACGAAAGAGTATACGAAATCATATCGCAATGCGACTGAACGACATTTTTATATGTGTTATACTTCTTTTTCTTTTTTATTTTTTTGTATGATGATTAAACTGCGAAGTATTTGGATTTATTTATTGGCACAATGGGGTCTCTGATTTTATCTGATTTTTGTTATGGAGGGTGAGGGAAAATTTTTATGAATCTGTGAGAGCTGAAGAAAAATTAATGGTACGAGTCGGATGTATGTGGTTGATGATAGTGTATTTTATTTAAAAAAGAAAAAAAAGAATGGGTTTTCTTCTACCGTTTATCAATGAAATTGGATGATTAATTAGTTCACGCCAAGTGTACGATTTTATTTGAATGTTTTTTCGTTTTTTTTTTTTCACATGCTCGATAAATGTTTTTGCAATATTTCTTGTGAAAAAAAAAAAATTCTGTACTGCAGCGAAATGTATGTCCTTGACAGAATTATTTATTTGGATGGATCGAAATTTTTTTCGCATTCTTGAAAAAAAAGAACAAAAACTAATCAATTAATCAATTAACATCTGAAAATTCAGGCTGTATTCCAATATATGTAATTAAATACAAAAATATTCACTTGAAATAAGAAATTTATTTATGTTGATTGGAAATAAAAAATTGTTATCTAATTAATTTACACTCAGCTTTTTATTCCATCTAAATTTTTCCGATACTTAAAATATTATAATTATGAATAATTTCATAAAAACAGATGAACTCTCTCATACAAAATAAATGATTTCTCTTAAAGCATCAGATGAACTCAACATTTGTCATCCTCAATTACAAAAAATCTGATTTTATATTCACAACCAGTGACACATTAAAAACATTCACAGTGATATTCATAATCAATTATATAAATTCATCTGTCAGACAATTTCCAAGCAACGATAAGTCAACACTTTAATAAAAATAATAACAATAAAATTTCGATTCAAATCTCACAATTAAAACATTTATACATAATTAGAACTATGTATGAAACATATATCCAGATATAAAATGCATTTAGCAACCATATCTATATCCATTCCAAGATATTTTATAGATCATCTGAGTTATGGGATTTTCCTCGTTAAGAACTTTTCGCCTATGTATATATATATCCTCCATCTTTCCTATATCTCTCATCGTTTGTTATCTCTGTCGCACACCATACTCAAATTTAAATTGAGAAAGTATTTTACGATCGTACGACGAGTTTCACGGTAACGTTGTCACCGTCTTGCAATGAAGTTGCAGTAATGATCAGCAGAAAATGTCCATTTTATCGTGTGCGTTTTTGTCAGATGATAGTAAATTTAACACAGAAATTTTCATGAAACATTGATGAAGGTATTCTGATGCAATTTAATAAAGCATTTCACCTTGTTACGTAACTCAACATTACACTGATGTTATATAATTTAATTTCTTAGATTCAATCGTTATTTATTATCTTTAAAAAAATTAATGATCACAAAATGTCAGTTACATTACCATGATATAAAAAAAAAAATAAACATAACTTTTCGTTTTCTATTCTCTCATTAGTGATTATTCATAAAAATTTAGGTATTATTTATTATCTCGCAATGATTTATGAGTTCGTTAATAGACTCATGTAATATTTTATTTCATCATTTACATATATAAAGTAAAATTTAGAAATATATATACTATGAAAATTTTGTAAATACTGAGAAATAAAAAATTACTGGCTATAAAAGTGCACAGATTTTTGTCGAAAGATAAGCAGCCTTTCAGACTATCATTGTGGGTGCATCCAATCAGTTGGATGGGCGGTGAAAACATCAGATTAGGGTGAGATATGCGGATGTAGTTATAGTATTAGTAGTAATAGTACAGTATAATATAGTATTGTACAGTACAGTGGATAATGGTATAGATTTGAGTGGCATTTTAGAATCACCAAGTTACACGTGAATAATTGAGGTCTAATTGCCTTATGGCGGTATGGTGTAATGGCTTATCCAATCGTGAATCGCAATCGCTCGATAAAAGTACAATTCCCATGACGAAATAAGAGTTAACGAATTGTAGAGGAGAAAAAAAAAAGGGGGGGAATGTTAATATGCATTGGATCTATGTAAAAAAAAAGAAACATGCGTGTGTTTTTTTTACAACGTAAATAACTCTATTTTGAATATTATTTTCGTCAATTGAGAATTAAATTACACTTTAATGGGATGGAGATACATTGGTATAAGAACAAAATGTTTGACAGAGAAAAGTTGGATATTACAGTATGCATTGCTCGTGTACGATCATGGAATTATTTATGATTATCTTTTTAAAAAAATAATTTGATCGGTAAGAGGAATTGTATCGCAATGAAATGTTGGTTGAAGTTCTTTTACTATTGCTGCATATGACCGTTTCTCTTTCTCCCTCAAAAATTTAATGTTTCACAGTCATTTTATTAAAAGAAGAATACGATTGTTTCGTTAAGAAGATTGGCATCAAGACGACAATTTTCAACGTCAAAGCTTTATAACTTTTATGAATTTTGATATTTTTGAATAAAATTTTAGCAAAAGTTTTTCCATGAAATGCCAGGACTTTTACATCCTTGATCATTCTCCCATCTCTTATCATTCCCTAGAAATTAATTATAATAAAAATTCTAGTTCTCCAAGTCTACGTCGAGTTACTCCTCGTTACGTTAAAAATAGAAATTACATTTGTTTCAAGTACAAAAATAGTTGTTGGATGAAAAATACTTTTATTTTCCAGTGCCATGATATATGTGAGAATAAAAAGTAAACGAACATAAAAGAGAGTAGTAATTGATTAAAAAATATTATATAAATATAAAAATGGTGACTTTGTCTTTATACACGAGTGCATTCGGCGCGTTTTTATTTGCACAAAATTCAACATTGCATATGTACACACTGATAAGATATATGTATGTGACGTCGCGCGCATCTTGAAACCTCGGATTACTTTTAACGTTATACAATCACACTACGTGTATATCTCTCAAAATCATACGATTATACTTAGATAAAAAATCTATCTATGTGACTAAAAATGTTGAAATCAATGTCATTAATATATCAGGAATATTACAAAAAATTTAATCAATATAAAAAAAAAATTGTTTCAAACAAGGTCCCACCGAGATTTGAACTCGGATCGCTGGATTCAAAGTCCAGAGTGCTAACCATTACACCATGGGACCTCGGATGTTGAGATCATCCAAATAGGCGCCTCATCACCGATCTATCGATCTTCAATATCAATACATGTTATAAATATTCATCAGTAATCATTTTCATACTAACTATAGTAATTACATAATCCAATAGACAAATTTATTCAGCATTACATTAAAAATATTGTTTATAATCGTTTGGAGAATATTAAAACAATTCTGTTATTCATATGTTTTTTATTTCTCCCTTCTTGTCTAATAAACAACTTCATTAATTACACGTGTATCGATTTACAAATAATAGGTATTAGAAATATCATTAACAAACATTTCAATTTATAATTTCATACTAACATCTCACTAGTTTGATAAAAAAGTATTGTATATTTTTTTTTCTGATCATTAAATGAAAATTAATTGATTATTTAATCTATCTTCCATTCAACTTAATACAAAGACAATTAAATTTCAACTTAACGATCAACACATGGCTTTAACTAATAAAAAAATGTCTCGTATTGCTGAAGAATTAATTTCCTCAAACTTAGATTTAATTATAAATTTAAATATGACACTCCACTCTCAAAAATTCCAAAACAATATATTAACCCATATCCAAAACAATATGTCTCAATATCTACCAACCAAAATATATTTTATTACCCGTAAAATTCCAGCAACACCCAAAATTAAATTTTGCGGTGGATAATGTTGTATATACACATACCAAACACCCAATGTATTATTCAATCTCTCAAAATAAATAGTTCATACCAAAAACCCCCTTCAACACACCCCTCACAAAATGACACACGGCTTAGTGAAAAGGGAGTATCGACCCCTAACATTATACACTAAAACTCATTCGCGCATGGTGAAAAAAAAAAAAAAAAGATTTAAAGTAAAATACTAGATATTATTACGAGTATTGTAGACAAGCCTCACCTCTCCCTCGCATTATACCCCTTCCTCCTCTCTTCTTACTCTCTTTCTATAAGAGCCGGCGTCAACCCCTAATTGAACGGAAGTCGGCAATAAATATTATGTTTCATTCTGTACATTGGGGTTGATTTTATAATGGCTACGATGACAATAATAGCTACATAACATATATACACATATATCTATACATATTCTTATATATTGTATATATAAATACATATATACACGCCTCTCAAGCGGAAGCGGATGTACAATCAGTGTAGAAAGACTTCACAGCAATCGAATTTATATCCTCGCACACATTTATTCATTTCCCCTTTTTATTGTTCCCACGAATAATAATCGTCATCATATGGATCATCATCGTTTGAATTTCGAGAGAAAATGTTTTATTCAATTTTGATATGTGCACACAAAAGTGAGGGATGATAGAGGGATGTATAAAGGACAAAGAAAAATTACGTCTTGGTATTTATCGTAATAATTGCGACGTTTTAATTATTTACTGAGTAAAAATGAAGAGGTGGAAAAAACAAAAAGAAAATAAATAAATGAAACATCAATTGCAATGTGTATATGAGGAAGCATTTTTTTTTTCTTTCTTTGCCAGAGGCATAATAATATTGTGAGGGGAATAGAGGAGGAGGAAGCGTGAGCTGATGCTCTTTGAATCGCATTAGTCCTGCTTCGATGAATGCCAGCAGGGGCGACACTTTGATCTCTTGCGATATATGTGGCCCCAAGCATATTTCAAATGCGATGTTATGTATATATATATATATATCTGTACGTATATATAATTATTATTATCGTGATCATCAATATTGCATGTGACTAAAAACCATTTGAACGGTATTCAAATAATGTGCTTGAGTGTATTAAATATATTTATAGCTGTTGATTGAATTTTTAATTCTTCACATGTCACAAACGTATCATTGATATAATTGATGTTTACATTAATGTATATTATCTTAACATACGTATTTCATGATAATTATTTATATAAATATTGACAGATCACGCTATGAATTGAAATGAAGATAGAAAAATATCACGACGAGTGATTTGATTATTTAAATTGATGATTGACACTAAAGTAATCAATTATCGTCACGCATTTTCATACCTTCATACTCGTTTACATAATCATTTAGTTTTGTTGTTATTTATTGTTTAGTTTTATCGATAATTTATTGTTGTCCACTGTAATTTATTGTAATTATAATACATTAATATTTTATCCATTATAAATATTTGAAAAGCTCTATTCGAAAACTCAAATTTCGACAAAAATTAAAACTAAAGATTAAATATATTTAATTTTAAATATTTTTTTATCGATTCATTATCATATACTATTTTCTCCTCTACTGCTTAGAATTAAGTGCGCTTCTCGTGTTACATGATATCCGCGACAAAATGAAATGAAAAGCGTTCACTTGACAGTTTTTTTGTTTTTTTTTCCAACAGGGGGATGAGAGTGAAAAAAGGAGGGAGAGGAAAAAATCAAGTCGATGCAACGATGAATGTATTAAACAGTTCACCCCTATATCGCCACGTGGCGAGACGGGTCACGCGCGGCCATGATGGATTTTAAAATGCGCGGGAAAGAGAAAGCAGTGCTAGGGGGGTTTGTTACAGATTGTGATGTGCCAAAGTTCATATAGGATATACATATAGATATATTTATTACTTTATATATGTATGTAGATACATATGCGAATGGATAGACGTCGAGTGTAGAGGATGACACGCGGTGCAGGGGTCGCAAGACTTGAATTAACGATCAAGGAAAAAAAAAAAAAAAAAAGCGTGCACGTCACGCCTGGTAGTAAAATGGTGTGTGACTAATGCGCGATTCGTCGTCCACTCGAGAGCATTATTATCATCTTTTATTATATAGGATCTCTTGCTTTTACTAACACGCAATCCAAGCTAAATTATTGACATATTGTCAAGTTTATTTTATCGTGCATACAACTGACGAAATGTCTATACGTTTATTTGAGTTTATAACACTTTATAATTAGCAAATGTGATGTGAGGTGAAAATAAATATAAAAAAAATTCATGAGATACAGAGATATTGATTTTATTATTGATTTTAGTTTCGCATAACGAGTTGCAAAAAATTTGCAAGGTGGAAGGTGTGAGAACTTCATCACTTCCTGTTAATTTATAAATAGTGTTATGTTAATTCTCATCGGGAACACATTTTGTTTGAACTATAATACTTAAAGATTAATGAAGTGTTTGAGGAAGCTGTTTGATAAAAATTTATTAACAAAATTATATTGTCTTTCGTTCATTTTTTCATTTCAAGTTGATTATCTCTTGTTAGTGATGAATCGGAATTAAACACTACTGATTAAAAAATATATATAATAAATTATTCTGGCTAATTTAATCAAGATCCTTAAATACATCCACAAAATTACAGTCGTACCTAGAAAAGAATCCCACATCAATATAATCCTCATCTTTAAAAATAAACATAAAAAAATTACATACCAATTTATATTATACTTTCCTTCAAACATTTCAACTCCCCATAATAATCACAGTAATATACAAATAGAATTGGCATAAAATATATAAATATTAAACACATCAAAATTTAATTAAATGCATTCGAATTTTGTGTATTGTGCAGCACTCTCCCTTTCTCTCTCCATCGATCATAAATTGTACCAGAGTGTCTGTTGTTTAACCATTTTGAATCGTTGAGTGTATACGAAATGACGATCGTGGACGAATACACGATGACGTGCGGGTTCCCCATGGGGAGATTGAGCACAGTCGGTGCACAACACACGCGCGTGTTGCTTCAGCTGGTACGAGAATCATCCGCATACATAATCCGTCTCTTGATTCTCAATATTTGCAACCTCACCTCTCGATAATACCGTGCCAGTACAAACATTGTATATACGCAATATCGATTGAACTCACTGTACTGTAATGTTCTCGCTCTCACCATTGGAACTACCTCTCTTTTACTCTTCCGATTTTCCACACTAAACACCATAGCATATCGTACAACTATACGAATCAACATGCAGATACGTAAAGCAATATATGTATAGAGCTTTACTATCATCCCCACATGTCTGTCACACTCTGACCATTTTCCAAACTTCATTATTCATTTTTATATATATGTATATACACTGTTTGAAAACTAAAATGATAGAGATTGAGAGGAATAAATGTGTGCGGGGAAAATAAAATGAACAATATACATAGAAACAAATATCGATTATAAAAACAAAAATAGATGAAGGTAAAAAGAAAAAAACAAACAAAAATTGTATTGCAATTTTTATTTCACGTGAATTGAGTATATGCCATTCTGTGGTCAATTTCATGTGCACCAGATGCGTGACATGGTATATCTCATCCGACTGGTTCAACGACCCTTGTTTTGTGGATTTTTGTGGGATAGGTCAGTGTGTGACCATATAGGCGCCAACCAAAAGTGCATGTGTGTATGTATTTATATATA
The DNA here is from genome assembly GCA_958496275.1 of Zele albiditarsus. NCBI lineage: Eukaryota > Metazoa > Arthropoda > Insecta > Hymenoptera > Braconidae > Zele > Zele albiditarsus. Next base: position 11,890,297 of record OY292411.1, on the reverse strand, counting down.
CTGATTGAGAGGTCGTGTGGTAAAAGGGCTGTAACGTGGATATATCCAAACAAATGGGGCTTTTATAACAGCGATTAATTTTATACTATATATTAACAATTTTTAATTATTTGAGAATATAATGTGAAAAAGATTTGTGTTCTTGTTTTATTTATTTTATTAATTTAGTGAATGCAGAAAAATTATTAAATTTATGACAAATTTTTTGATACCAATATTATTATTCTCACAGTAGATAATGTCATTCTTGTTCCTTATATTGTAAATTGTAGTGAAACAATCAAGAGCAAGATCTTTGGTTTAATGAGTGGGATAAAAAAAATTAAGATCTTTGAATACTGGTATCATGTGAATTATATTTATTACATATTTTTATATTATAAAGAATTATATTAAACATGAAAATTTTAACGCAAATGTTTGTATCATTTTTTAAATAATTGTAATTATTTACTGTACATTATACCACCAAGTATATTTATGATATAATAACAAAATGTTAAAGTCTCATTTGATATCTTAATCAATCTGTAAAGTATTTTTCTCTGCCGCCCGCTGACTCGTCGACTGCGTAAAATGTTGAACAGATGGTAACATGCGGGCTCTATCACCGTTAAGAAATCTTCTCGCTCCGTTACGCATTTTTTTATACATATAAATGCGTATATAATAGATTGTTTCCCTAGTTGGTGGGTTATCATTTTCACTTTGACTATAACCAAACTGAATAAAAATAGCAAGGGGACACATTAAATATATGTAAGAGGACGTATATGTATACTTCAATGGTTGACCACCCATTGTGCAATTAGATATTGTACGTCGCACAGCAAGGGCATATGAATATATACTTGCTTTTTTAATGTGGGGTGAGTGCTAAAAAAAAAATTAGGGCACATGTTATAAACGATATTCCCTTGTATTATTATACATACTCTGTAATCAATTTGTATGATCTTTTCATCGTGACACCTTTCGAAAAAAAAAAATAAATTTAGTACCACAAAGAGAAATCTCAACATCCAGAATCCAGATCATCTGCAGATAAACTTTAAAAATATAATGTCAGTGTGAAATTTGACGTGTTAACAATTAAAATCAACAGGCACTACACCTCTTTCAAATAAAATGAATTGGATTTTTGTTAAAAAAAATTATAACCGAATTTTTCTATCAATTTACATTAACCTATTTTCATTCAAATAAATCATCCAATGTCTCCCTAAAAATACATTCAACATCCACATTAAATTTCTTGTAATTATTCATCTCGCATATATTGGAACACAAATGGAAAAAAATAAATATCAAATCTAATCCATATCACAAATAAATAATAATCCTTTCATTCCAAATAAATCTATCAACAATCCACCATCACTAAAAATAAAAATCCCCAACTGTACTACCACTACCACCACCACCACCATCACCATTACCCGTATATCTAATCTCCAATTTTCAGTAAAACACTAATAATCCCAGACAGTATAATACAAAGCGAGCCAAACAATATTCAACGATAAAGGGGCATCAGACCAAAAACAAATTCGATAATTAATCACGATAAAGTCCAGTCAGTGACGGATTGCCGTGTCTCGGTATACACACGCCACTGTGGATTCTTTTGGCTCCACATTGCGCTCCACTGCGCCTTTTCGCCCTCTCTCCACCCACACACATATATAAAAACATACCCAAACATACAGTCACACATATCCGCATACATATACACATATCCACAAGCGATATTAACGTACAAACATTCTCTCTGCTTTCGCGTACCAATCCCCTCAACATTCGTCGCGCATCCCCCCTCCCAAAAGTATCTTGTCCAGAAGGGTTAGATTAGATACGTCGTTCACTTTGGACCATATATATCCCAGGTCTTTCCAAAGCGCGTCTCATCCTCATGTATATTATACATAGAACAAATATACAGATAGATGTATAAGCTGGAGCCACCCCCGTTCACGTCTCATTCCATCGTCCTTAAGGGCTACCACACGATATCCCATATACTGACGTTTATGTGTATATATACGCATATGCGGTGTGTATATTTATCGACCATGCGTGTCCACTGGCACGTCAACGTGTGCGTATTACCGAACGTTTACACGTGTGTTCGTGAGCGAACAGAGTGAGTTACGGCATTGCGGACAGAGTGATGCATTGCCGGTGAAACCGAAGGACCAGATCCCACGGGAATCGAACGGGAACAGTCCGGATATCGCTCTCGCACCCCTGTTGAATCAACCCTCCACTCTCTGACGCGCGGTAGTTTCTCTGTTACTCTCACGTTTGTTATCTGTCAATGTGTATGTGTGTATGTATGTGTATGCTTGTATAAGTGTATGGTGAACGCAGCGGGATCCCTTCACTCTCTCGACACTATCGCACACCTTCACAACGCACTGTTAGAATGTATAGTTAGTTGTATGGATGCATGGATTGGATGTATGGGATGTGGATTTCGGGGCGTGTGCATGCGGTGAATTATTGGGATATTGAGACGACGATGCTGTAAGTGCTTTAATTAGTGATATTGTCTCACCATTAATTTTGTTGATTTTAATTTTATGAGTTAAAATAATTTTGTGAATTTAATATGTTCGTTTATTTATCTGTTTTTTCTTTTCTCCCGCCATTTATTATTTATTTTTTTACGTTATGTAGTTTTCAATTGAATACTTCAGTGTAATTATTTTTCAGAATTAAATAATGATACATGATGAATTAATGAAAATTGAGAAAAATTGAATTAAGAAATGTTTGGACAGGGATTTTGATTTTTTGGACAAAATTGAATAAAAAAATTGTATCAATATTTTTCTTATTGAAATAGTAGTGTGGCAAATCATTAATGATGAAATATTATTCTACAGCAATTAAAATAATTGGGCAAATATCTCATATGAAGATTTATCCATTTCGAATTTATCTATACTCTTGTTCAATTAAAAATTATCCCATACATAAACCAACACAACTCAAACCCAACAATGTTTTTCTAATTAATAATAATATATGATAAATAAATATAATTTGAGTGAAATTAAATTACGAGTGTTTGATGCGGGGTTTTAAATTTGTTGCTTTAAATAGGATGGCATAATGGTTTTTTGATGATAAAATTTGCATATAACCCGTCGACAGAGCCCAGGATATTCCAGGCCTATATATACATACATACATACACAACAAGTAAAAAAAGCTCGACCGCACGACCCGAGAGAAAGAAATCGGGTTCACAAGCGAGTTTCAGTCAACTCGTTAAAAGTAACTCCGCGCAGTTTCCTATTCGCTAATGCGTCCATCCGTATATAGCTATTGCCACAGCCCGGTACTTTATTTTTATTCAAAGTGCGCGCCCTCTCCTCCCAACTCGTCACACAATAGTCATCATTGCCGCATACGAAAGGCTCTATATACCTCGCATCGTCGCTTTTCCACTTCACAGGAGCAGCACCAGCACCACCACTGTCGTCACACCAATGTCGTTTCGCCCATTGAAATACTCTCGCTTTTCCAACTCTCTTTTGGCTGTCAGTTTAATTCCATGGGATACGATTCGATCGATTACCACGATTAAAATAAAATGTAAATATATAGGGACATTGAAGTTGACTTCAAAATGCGCGCGTGTATACTATGCAAATGTATATACGCTAGATCGTAATCGCTGAGTGGAAGCTGATGTCTTCCTCCCGGTGATACTAATGGCCAGGAAAATAACAAGAAGGCAAAATATCGTTGGGGAATAGAGAATCAAGTTGGATATACGTGCTGCATGTATGTATAATTTATGTATACAGACGTATGTATTATATATATATATATATACATATATAATATATAAACGAGTGGAAGAATTGGAAGAAGTGGAAAATGGTAAGTGGAGAGAGAAACAAGCACAAGCGAGACGAGATAAAATTGCTCTTGAAGTATATGTAACTATCGTCTGCAAAAGTTCAACCCACACAAACATTGCGACTTATCGTGTTTGAAATGTATATATGGTGAGACAGAATGAGTAAAGTACACTTGGACTCTCTCGATAATTCAATTAAATTAACTCTGACATACACTCATTCATCTCACTCAAAATTTTATGATTATTATACTGTATAGTGGTGGTGAGTTTTTTTTTTTTTTTAAATTACAATTGCATTTTATATTTGCTTTTGGGGTTAACAAGAAAAATAATTGGGAATAATTTAATGACAGAGATAAAAAGAGATTTACGGATTGATAATAAAAATATTGACATTTTTATTACGAGCATATTATTTATTTAACAATAAGATATTCTGCGTATGAGTGAAGAAGAATTATAAAATACATTTTGTTTTATATAAATATCGTGTTATTTTGGAAATTTTATCGGAAACATTCTAAATCCTGTGAGAAATATGAACCAATTTTCCTTCCTATCATTTTATTCCCACAAATGAAACAAAAATTTACAATAAATATCTTACTTTCAATATTTTTTGTTCAATTCCACCAGTTCACGAGATACACGGTTGAACAATTCCACAGACTGAGTAGTGAAACATCCCCTCCTCTCCTCCTACATCTACAATAAAACAATTAATTTTCACAGTCGAGTTTTCATTACAAAATAAACAAACAAACAAATGAAAAAAAAAAAAAGAAAACAAACAAACTGTAATCAAATATTATATCCATTTCTCCGTATACAATCTCATACATTTTTATTTGATTCACTTGAAAGAATAATCAATCATTTCAATTTAATTCATATCATTTTTTCCAATTTCCACATATTTATTCACCCACCTATCCCTAGATACAAACACACACACACACATCTATATGCATATATATATATATATTTCATGTGTCCATTCACATCATGTACATTTCACAATGAGATGAGCAAACTGTTTGTTCCCTCTTTGCATCACAAACTCCCCAACCGATTGTTCATGCTCTCGCATCTATTGGAAAGCGCCATATCTTTTTCTCTCTTTCACGCACTTGTATTTATTCACAACCCTCTCTTGTCATTCCACCCCTTACCTCTCTCGCCCACGCACATCAAAATGATTAATTGGTTGTCGCGTGTACGATGTCATAGTGTCACTCTTGCTACGGCTTTGTCACTTTCTACAAACACTGCCGAGGGTTGTGCCCAATGCGTTGCAATAATACCTATACATATATATGTATTGAAATATATGTATATATATTCGCAAAAGCAAATTGCATTGTAACTGGACTGCAACAGGCGTGCTATTAATCAATGCCCGTTGCATCACGAGAGCTCACCGTTGAACCCCACGATGCATTCTGCCAATTTCCAAGTTACGTATATAACAAAACGCCATTGATGCAACTGAATAATGCGCTTTGTCAACCCTCACAGTTATGTGTACCCCCACTTGCACCTCAAATATCTCTGTCGTCTCTATTCTATTCTAATACCTCACAGATGTATCTGGCTAAAAGTACTTCATAATATACAATCTGACTAAAATATCGATCAGTAGATCCTCGCATGTCATCCGTTCGTAATTTAACATCCCTCAAACTCGTAGTACACAACCAACCTACCTTGTTACTTCTCCTCATTCGTCCACCCATCACTAATAATTCTCCTCTTCCCGTTTACCATCAAAACCACCCATCCACCCCTTTGATGAGCCTATAATTAGTTCTCGGAGAATGATCGATCATTTTCTGTTTGACATATCCACGATCCAACATATACAATCAGTCCATTGTCCTCAATACGAATTTACTATATATCGAATGAAGATTCTATTTGTGGATCCAGATGCTCTGAAGTAATGGAGAGATTTATATTAAATGTGAATGCATTTATTTAGTGTCTAATCTTTGGTAAAAATCAGACTGGTTTGTCGATGTAATTTGAACTGCCAATAAATGTTCCATCAATATTATCTCTTCTTGATTAAACTATTAAAATTAATGTAACAACCCTTCTGTAAATTCAAAACATTCCTAATGTGTTATATATATAGATAATTAATCTTACCAAATTCGGCAGGAAATGTTCTTTAATAAACTTTTGTAAATCTGTACAAATAATCAGAATAATTTTTGATCTGTAAAAGATAGTTGGTTTCCTCTTGTCATTATTATTTCATTCTCTCTATTTTTTCGTTGCTCCTGTCAACATACAATCTGATAGTATAAGAATGCACATCCGGCACAGTAGATATATACTAACACAGTTGTTCATAAGAATAAATGCAAGCCAAATTGAACAAAAATAAAGGGCAATGCACTTTATATCTGTTAAAAATTCGTTCGAGTGCAGAACAAGGATCACATTAAAATTCAGCACGTAAAATACATTCAGTATTTTTATACATACAATTATCAACCAGGCGAATCAAAAACACTTGTGATTTTTGTATTGCACTATACATCTCATGATGAGTCAATGTACTCTGTTTAAATCCTTCATTTCTGCTTCTTTCGTTTTCCAAATCATCCCTACACAATACACAATCCATAATGCAACTTTAAGAAAAAAAAAAGAAACACATACAACAACGTATAAAAATGACTGTACGTGTGGATTGTAAAGCGAGAAATTTTAACCAACCTCCTGATCCCTCAAACGATTGCATGTTAATATCCCTAAGCTAGAATTCTCTCTCCTTTAAGATCTCAAGCTGTTGCCAAGGGATTGATGGGGTTGCTATGGCGACCTACCAGAGGGCCTATTGTTGCATCCAACTCCCTCTCACCCCTTTTACCCGCCCTCCCTGCACCAAAGTGCGGTAGGTATAACCCACTACATTTGCCTCCGTGGCATATTTATTTGCGTGTAAAGCGCGCACGAGAAATCCCGTGTCCTCGCTCAACAGCACATATACCTATACACAAACATATATTAAAATATGTATATGTATGTATTTATATAAAATTGTACGTGTGTTGTATGTGTGTATCGTTTGCAAACTCGTTGGCACACATAAGTCAACGTTGTATGTATATTTGTATTAATGTGTGTATGAAATATATTTGTATACATGGAATGACTGCATCTATGCTAGTAGGTATAACTAAACCCCCATGGTGCATCGGGGCAATGTCCTATACGACGTTTTAAAGACGAGCCGTTGTATGGAGTGGCAGGGATTGTGAGAGGCGAGTACTTTTTTATATATATACATACATGAGAGCATATGGGAACGAAAATGTAGGGATGTGTGGATGTATTTCTCTGCGCATCTTGGATACTCGGGAATGATTATCACGGGTGCCAAGTGAGAGAGTGAACGCAGAGGGGTCGTTGAACTATATATATGCAAAGGGGAAAAATTAATTGCAGTGGAATAATTGCTCCAGAAACTTTGAGAGTTGGTGATCTAGTTGTTGGATTGAATTTCGATTAATGAGTTTTATTTTTTTTTTTCTACTTTTCTGTTTTTATTGTGGTAGGTTCAGTATGTTAGGGGGAGTTTTTCCGTATGGATTTTTAATTTGTGGATTGAATAATATTTTTAGTTTGTTGTATTATGGCAGTGAAGTGATTTCGACAGTTAAAGTAATTTTTTGTATAACTTGTTATTTTTTGGAGAGTTATAAATTTATGGATTATATTTATTATTAGTTAATATATTTAGAATGGTCTTTCGTACTAAAAAAATTGAGTGATTGTAATAATTATAAATATTCTTATTTACAATTAAATAGAAAAAGCTATTTTACTTTGGTATACATGTGTTAATGGAACTAGGATAAGGTATACAATGTATCAGTGACAGTAAAGGTGTAATATATAGAAATGCCTGTAGGTAATACACATGAATCGAAAACAGTAAGGGATGTATTATAGGGAGTGGAAATACAGCAGCGCCATGATGAATATAAGCTCACGCACTTTCATCCACCAGCGTAATTAAAATCACGGCGTCATCTTTCGCGAAATGATATAGGGTAGGATGTGAGAGTAGAAAGATGAGAGAGGCAGAAAGAAAGAAAAAAAAAGGATAGTGGTATATAATGACACATGTGGACCAGTAAAGACAAGAGGAGAATTTGCAAGGGATGATGAACGTATCTATATATAAATATGCATCCAACAGTGAATGATTACCTCCAAGTTGTTGGCTTTTGTGAAAACTTTACTGTATTTCCCGTGTGCGTCATCATCGAGAACTCTTAGAATACATACGTATCATTCATATTTTTTTTCTCTTATCCATCTGTATATAGTGCGAGTAGCGAGACGCAATATTTTTTTTTCCTCCTCTTTATTTTCTTTTTCCTTTTTCTCTTCGCCAGAACATTGTGGATGAGGGCTATACCATATCCATTTCCGGCTCACTATACACTCCTCTTGTCTTTTGTTGCTACATCTTGATGCACAGTGATTATCATTGATTGAACAGTGTGTGGAAGGAGTGAATGATTGTTAAAAAAATAATCAGTGAGGTAGGATATTGATTATTACAATTTCTTTTTGATTAGAATTATGCGAGAAACAAGAAGTCTAAAATTATCTTTTTTGTTTTATAATTAAGTTTCATTTTTGTCTTCAATGAAGTCTCGTTATAGCTATCTGTTCTAAAATATATGCATCATAAAGCACGACTTTTGTTATCATGACGATGATGATGCTGATGTATAGGTGTAAAAGAGACGTTCAGGGTCGTTTGTGAAGCGCGACATTACGCGGTTTATAACGTAGGTATAGGAGTATGAAGAGTTGTGTGCCTGCTTCGTTGACAAAGATATCTACATACATACTTGAACTGCAACGACAACGACGACGACAATGAGTATGGTGAGAAACGAAGTAAAACGTGGTGGCAATGACAACCCTTTTTGTGTATTATATGTGCAGACACCCCCGACGGGTAATTTGCACGGGCATCTGGCACGAAACGTCGACGTCGGCAAGTCGTAACTTGTTCCATTTTTTTCTCTTTTTTTTCTTAATTCTCCTCTTTTTCTTTTCTCTGTTATTTAATTTTTCTTTTTTCCACCACAATGATTGTGAAATTAATGTTGCATGTATTTTATCTTTGATTGTAACATTTATCCTGTTAACATAAAGAAGTGTAAGACAAGACAGGCACCCTGAAGAAATAGAGGGTTTATAAGTTACTTCTATGTCTGTTTATCTTGTCGAAAACTTATAACAAAAAAAAAAATATATTGCCTTCATCAATTCAATTTGTAGATGTTGCAGTCGATTTTTTTATGTCAAGAATATATACTCAGAATACACTCTGAATATTCACCCCACGAAGATATTTATTAACAATAAAAATAAAAAAATACTACTAACTAAGAACATGTGAATTAAACTTCTTTTTTTTTCACCTATAAATTTTGCAACAATTTATCTTAGAAGGGACTCATCTTGCCTGAGGGTCCTGACGGGATCCGTCTTGTCCCTCTCACCCATATATATATATATACATAGTCCCATAGGAAAATACACGCGGGGCCTGTGCAATAATCATGAACGTCAAATTTAACGTTGCGCTTTGCCTCCCCGATGCAATCCATTAGATATTGCTCGTAAAGAGAGGCTGCACGCGGTCCTATCTCTCGCATGCATAACGTTTGTGCGAAATGTATAGCTTTTCCCTCGTCACAGAGAGTCATACAATATATATATATAGGTATATACCATTTGGTATATATTTATTCCAAAATGTACAGCGATATATGCAAGTATAGTATGTCGTTGTCCGAAACCCATCACATTGCAACACCCTTCCCAATGTATTCCCATTGTTATATTTATATATATATAAATATGTGTGTGTATGTGTGTATGTGTATTGCCAACTGCAACAAGAGTAGTTAACGTATCGAAATGACGCCTTAAAATATAATTGTTAGTGTCCGGGACCAAGTGCGCGCACAAATACGCAATTACGATATATGTTTATGAATGCGCATGTTAAATATTTGTGTTGTATGGGTATAAGTACGTACTTATACATGTGAGTTGATACGATCATATGAAATTAGGTGGAAAATTTTTTTCACGATATATAGTAAACATTCAAATTTACTTTCATAAAAGGGGACAATGACATAATTATTTATGTTACTGTAGGGTATTGTTGAAATATATAATGAGTGAGTGTAATTGGAAAATTTTGTGTAACAGTTCAGTTGGATATGTATTTTAAAGAATGAAACAATTTTTGTGTTGAATTTTGAATATTTTTTTTTTTTGTTATAATATAATTTTTTTTTAAATTAAAAATTTTATATAAAAATTGTAGTAATGAAAAGTGTTGCAGATATTTCAGTTGATGTTGCCAATAGAATTCTCACAACTGTGTAAATATATCCATTCATTTTTATTCGAGTGGATAATTCCATCAGTTTTAATTTCTTGCAATTAAATTGATGAACAAGTTAATATTGGAAAGAGCAGGGGAACAAAAATTTCGCAGCATATCCACTATCTTAATGATCAATCACTCTACGCGGATGTATATGCACACACATATATGTGCAGTAAATGCGTATATACATAGAACATATTGTGCAAACAATGCAACAGCATCCCACAGTGGTCAAACACGTTTCATGATAATACCGCGTGCACTAAACACTGGTATCTGCGTTGCCATTACGCTCGTGTACATATATGCATATATATATGTTCATCGGTATGGAATTGTGTAAATACAAACACGATTGCCAATGGTGAGATGCTTGTATTCCAAGTGTACTATTGCTCATCTCAGTGTGGAAAGAAAGTAACAGTAATTTGTATTATGTATAAACGGAATATTATAATGAATATTTTATTTCTATTCTGATTAGGATGTTTGAATTTGTTTCGTATTCATTTTTCTATTGTATTATATGTATTGGAAATAATAGATACGTGCTTTTTTCGTTGGGACAATCAATTTGTGATTATTCACTGAATGATTTCGAGAAAAAAATAAAACATTTGTGTGTAATAAAGAAGGAATTTGTATAGATAAAAATAAATATTCGAGAGCAAATGTAAACAAATATTGTGATGGAAGATTTCAAATATAAATGATTGAATGAATTGGAGATGAAGGAAAAATTGAAAAGGGGAATTCAGTTGTTTCATCTAATTTTTTTATTTCTCTGTAGAAGTTACTTTAATATTTTTCGAAATATTTAGATATCATTGGGTTTTATTATCATCACGTGAGAGAAATATTCTGAAATAACTCCATCAAGCAATAATGAACACAGGATTATTAATTCATGATAGTGACTTTATATTTTTCTTTTTATTATCAGTATGAATTGTTACGCGTCTATGGAAAAATGGTGATAGCAATGCTTACAGTTGAAATGCCAATTTATGCATCAATTCAACAATGGCTATCTGTATTCACGATCAGCAATAATTTTTTTTCATTTATTCATCGACACAGGTTCCACGTTTGTATAAATTTGAACGTGAAAAAAAAAAAAATTACACTCAATCGAACGATCACCCCCTCACTGTATATGCACTGTATATGCGCCACTTTAATAAACAAAAATATATTTATTTTGCTCTTTTTTGTTGATTTTTTCCTTCGTATTTTGTTTTTCAATACTACCGTCTGGTGGAAAATACAAATTTTTTACTATTCGATACGAGGTAATTAAATCGAAAATAAAATATGAAAGCTATATCCGCTTGCGCCCGTCATGCTGGCAAACATCCCCCTATATACTCTCGTTGAAACTCTCTACCATCACTGTGTGTATATACCTATACTCTTGACGCTTGGAAAATATTTACGACAAATGTGTGCTTGTGATTAAAAAATTTATTGGTAGCTACTCTTCAAATATTCTATAGAGAAAATATATACACACAACAAATTTGCTTTTGTATTAAATTCGCTTTTATAATAAAATGAAAAACAAAAATAATCTAATAATGTGAATAATATTTTGCAATTGTTTTTGCTAACAGACAATATTCATACAAACACATACACACACACACAAATTCATATATCCATATGCACAAAGCGTTTTATTTCGAATATTGTACAGTTACAGTTGACGTTCGTGTCACATAGATTGATCATGGCATATGAAATAGCTGAAGAGTAACCAAACATATATGTTCATGCATATACATTGTGCAAAATATTTTTCCATCATTCGTTATTTGGAGACACATATATGACCGTTGTTATATTTGCGTGAATATAAATTGACGAATGAAACGTGAAGGATAATTATCAAAGACAAAGAGAGTGCCAGAGCAGAAATAAATGATCAATATAACTTTGCAATATTGTATGGAATAAATTTGTTCTGCAAAGAATCGAACGTTAAAATTTCATTTGCAATTAATCAAACTGGATAATAACAAACGAACGAGTGCTCAAAGTTTAAAAATATTGATGTCACATCTGAATGGCAGAGTAATAACTACCCCTTTGAAGTATGTCACTTTTGTTTTTTTTCAAATCAATTTCAATATCATTTCGGATTTTTTAACTGTTACAGTTCAAGTATACATAAATTGTTTATAATAAAAGGACTATTTTTAAGAGTTTGTCTATTTATAAATTCATGTGAATGAAAAATAAGAACGTGACTTAATCTCTTCAATGTCCATTGTTAATATTAGAACACAAATATAAAAACTATTATTTAATCATCATTGGAAGTGATTGTAAAAAATAATATCCATCAGAAAAGGGGTATTACAACCTATGTAAAACTGCACTATGCAAATAATTAAACTGTACAGTTGAAAAAAAAAAAACATCTCTATTTAATTCTCTTCATCCTACAAAAATTTCAAATTCAATGTCAACATACAATAAAATCCCTCACATATTTGTATTATTCTTCATCCCCATTTCGTTCATCAGTATTTAATTTTCATTCACTAATTGAATGCATGCGGTTTAATGCAGTCCAATGTAATGTTTGTCTATTTTACAATGTGACAATTGAAACGTGTGAAGCGAGCACACGAGAGACCCAACACCATGAATCATTTACACGTCACCCATTCCCATAAATGCGCGCGAGCGATTAAATACAAAATTTTGCGGGAAAGCGCGCGCAAACAAAATAAACAAGCGACCATCATCACTACCACCACTACCATTACCATCACACACCATACATGGTAAATCGACTGTAACCAGAATCTATTTGTGTTGGTACGTGGGCAAATGTAACCGAGTGGACGACTGCCAAAGCAACATGCTAAGCCAAACACAAACCAGCCACGCTTGTCGCCCCCATTTACAACATATATATTCTATATATATAAATTGGAAACGGGTTACATACGGACGATATATGGTTTGTGCGATTATTAAAGCAGCTCATCAAAAGCGAATCAGGATAAATGGAAATGTTCAATGAACGATCGTCTGGCATCGACATCACATTTAATTGGACCTTCTAGGTAAATTCGATGCCTCATTTACAACAATGTCTGATATTTGTACGTATATTTGCCAGCAGCACCACTTTACACAATCAATTAATGTCAAACATTGTACACAATTATAATACACATGGCATTTGAAATAATAAGAAGTTGGAATAACATTTTTTTTTTTTTTTCTCGTCTTTAATAATTGTTCAAAGTGGAGCAGGATGAATGGGACTGTTTGGTAAATTGAACAACGTGGATATGTGCATACATATAATAATTCTTCTCGAATTGCAATCATGAAACTAGTAATTGAAACGTTAGAAAAATTAATTAAAAATTATATTAATATTATATATTCACTTTGTCCAATTTTATTTCTTATAATTTTCCATTAGTGAATTAATAATCACTCTTCAATATGACATTAAAACTAATTGATAATTATCCTACATGACAATATGTAATTAAACCTCTCCATCACTGTGGTGGAATTAAAAAATGTTAAGTAATCAATTTATCTGAAAAATATATACAAAATAATATATTCACCAATAAAACTATGAATATCTTTCATTTCATGAATTACTCTACAGTAATATTAAATCAATATTAAATATATGTATCTACACAAGTTTATATATTCACAGATATGTTGAAATATAATAAGGCAATGCGGATTTGTTGCACCGTTTGTAAAATAACTCATCACTTCATTTACAGCGATTGCATTATAACTGGATTACCTGTGTAACATAGACCGCTTCACATTTCGCGTAACACATATGTGTATGTATACATTGAATATTCCCATAGGATTGACGAGTTTTCAGAATAAGTGGATTTTGTAGCGCGCATCACCTCGTCAAAGCACTCGCTCTCACTTTCTCTCTCTCTTTGTTATATATGTATATATGTGAACTGGCTGGCGCATGCAATCTACCGCTCCAACGGATTTATGCGACCATAGCACTGTTGGGTATGAATAAACTCCATATTGATGTCGACACGAATGGTAATAGTATAGTGGTGGTGGTGGTGGTGGTGATGGTGGTAGAGTAGAGTGGACAATGATGTAACGCAAAAATGACTGAGCAAGAGAAAAATAGAATGAGAGCTCTTTTACAGTTCAATTTATACATACACAAACCATTATTCATTTATATTTTGATCGTCACGTATATTTGAATGTTTTATTTCTTTTGTGTTAGTTATTTTGATATTTACAAAAGGTATAAGTGAATTTTTAGTTATCGAACTTTTGTATATACACATTCGTATTCGAAACAGGAGAGACGTGATGAAAATAAATTATTGTATCATATTGTATACAATGAGAGTTTATTTAATATATTTATATGTGGAATTTAGTGTAACCAAAATATATATTAGTATTTGAAAATATTTTTACTAGAACCATTATTTGATTTTTTTTTTATTAACACACTGAAATGTCTGCACATTTGAATTTAAAACAACAACAAAAATATCTAAATATTCTCAAACATTAAAATCCACATACTTACATATTTTCCTCTCACTATCCTTCAAATTTTTATTTTTCCATTCAATACCCATCCGACAGCATGAAACCCTATACAACCGTTCATACAGATATTTTTAATTACACGTACGACAAAATTCAGGACAATTGAATTTTGTCAATGGACATTGATATATCCATATGGATTGAATGCGGAAGTGATTGGTTGGGGTGCGAATGGAAACCAGCTCTCTGAGGGTGTTAACATACACTTACACACACATATCTATACGCATATAGTACAGAGGTGAAAAGGATGGGTGACCATGATGGTCCGGTTGTTGCACAAAGCGTGCGGATATGCATCAACTGTGCAATATGCAATATAACCGTGTGCAGAGGTTTTGGTATTATAACACCGTTAACACCCACGATCAATTTCTACGTAGTTCATCATTGCATATTGATCCCAAACACGACACGCAACCCCTCTAGACATCATTGATGTACTCACAACGAGCGCAACGCATCATGGAAATATTTTGTAATGTCGAAGGGAGATAGAGAATAAAATGAGAGCAAGAGAATGATCGGGGCGCGAGCCGCGGAATCATCGGCTTCGAGTGCAGTCATCATCGTTAACGATCCCTCTCTCGCCCTTTCTCTCTTTAAACCCTATACTTTATAAATATATATATATATATGTATATGTGAAGAGAAAGCCTATATAATATAGACGAGGGTTGGATGAGTTCCCGGTTTCGTCGCGTGATTGCACTCACCGCCCTATACTATGGTGCACGAGAGTACACCCCGATTTATAGCACGGAGAATCCTCACAATCTCCCCACAACTATATATGGTGCGAGACCACTGTCGTTCTCCCATATACACTACATTCCGCTTGGTTTCATCACTGAACGACCCGATCACGATCTTTGACGTTTAACGATCAAATGTTTATTCAAACGTGACAATGATTTTTATCCCTTTCGTGTATGTCTATATATTTATATTACTATAGTGTGTATAATTTTGTTTGCAAATTAAAATTGATGAGGTAAACATGGTGGAGTAATTACGTAGATTGTTGGAAAAATTTGTGGGGTTGTAATAGTAATTTTTTAGTTAAATTATTTATGTTATATTACAGTTGGAAAATTCTTCAGAAAATTTTACTTTTATTCCTACATGACATTATCTGTTTGTATGGATGCCTGAATATGTAAAGAATTCTAGATATCATATTAATTAACTTCATCTAATTGAATATTTTCAACAGCATACAATAATTAAATTTCTATATAGAAGTAAAATTAAATATAGAAGAAAAACAAAAATATAAATCATATAATTTTTGAATTATTTTTAGGTGAATAAAAATATTTTTATATTCTACTTGGTTCATTTATCAAATTCGTTTATATATATGATATGATATGAGTTTATCATGAATTATATGTCGACATTTTTGTTGGTAGTGAGTTTAGAGCGTGCAATCTCGACTCCATTTACTTCGTTTTGAACGTGGTTATAAAGAACAACGTTCATTGAGCAAAAATAACGAATGCTATACCCGACGTCATGAGAAAAAGTAGGAGAACGAGTGTGAGAGAGAAACGGCAACAGTATCACTATGGAATATATATTGCAACTGTTTTTCCGCGGATACAAAGTGAACGTCTGTAAGAAATACTAAATATATATATATACACACACACAACTCGTCTCTACAAATTGCTAGCGTTGGAAAAATAATACCATTTCATTCCTTAGCACCCTTCCATCCTCGCTCGCGACAACGTTTGCCTCTACATTTCGTCTCATATCGTGTCGTATTCGGGATCCCCTGGCTGATCCTTGCAATATTTCTGATACGCCTTCTCTTCTCATTTGACACGTCGCACAAAATTGTGATATTCGAAAATTTTCCAACGCCATTTCCGGATGATGGAAAAGACGGAAAAATAATAATATGAAAAGTGAGTTGTGTGCGGTAATCAGAATAAATATTTTTATATTAGAAATATACATACGGAAAAAACAAAAAAATAAACAAAAAATTTCCATTCATTTATTTGTCATAAATAAATAAAGAAACATTTTTCATTTTATATATTCGAATGGTAATATTTATTTTTGTATGTATGAGTAGTGTGTGGTTATATACAGCTATATAATCACCACCACATTTTGTCACCAAAAATTATTCCAACACGTCGAATTTTACGAGATTTATGCACGAGCAATATATAGGCATTATTTTCACTCGCATGGTCTCTCGCATATATAATCAAAATGAAAATCGAATGACGAGTGTCGAGTGAGTGGACTGCAATTTCACAGAGCATGAAACACCAACTTCATTATACGGTTGTTAATTTCACACTCACATTTATAACCATATTCACACATATACTATTTCTACAGGTGCAAATACTATTGAAATGACAGGAAATGAGAATGAAATAAAGTAAAAGATTGAAATCTATTTCATGTTATTATTCTGCGTACTCTGAGAGAGGTTATTGCTTCAAAAAATCGAATAAACAATAATTACATTTGAAATTTAATTTATAACTATAATATAATTTTTAAAAAAGTGTCTGAACAGCAAATGGTTATTTAAATAAATGAAATGTAATATTCATCCATTTTTAATCATCTTCAGATAATTAGAAAAATTATTGTGGCAACATTCAAACCTAAATTCATATTAATACTTAAATCCCAAAAATAATTTCCACTTCCATATCGAATGAACAAAAAATTCAATACTATTATTCTCATTTATATAATAAACATTTTTGAGCAAAATAATATTTTTTCTTCATCACTCCCCTTTTCCAATCAATGTGAATATAATCAATGATAAGAATTTTATCATCACCAGCTATCAAATAAATTGATAATGATATAAAATAAAATAAAATCAAAGAAAAATGATGGAGGGAAAAAATATTAAAAAAATCCATTCAACTCTTTCATTGAAGACGCGCTTATAACTCTACAATAATTTCAAAGGGTTATCGACCCTCTCTTACGCACATCGACCTCTCAGGATTCAATAAAATAAGTTAACCCTTCACCTATACAAGGATTAACTCTATACTATATACATCCCCAGAGCTTCTGACAAACGCCCGAGATCTCAATAGCATTTTTTCTCTCTCTCACCAATCGTACACAACAAACACACACTCACAATTTTACATATACACCAAACGTCACAGTGCGTTTGTGCCTCTTTTAAAATGAAATGCCTACTACTGGTGGACTTGTTTGCCACAAACCAAAGCGCATAAATGTAAAAGAGAGAAAAGATGTGAAAGACTGTGAGAAAGAATGAGAAAGTAAGAAAAATAAAGAGTAACGCACCACATAGGAAGTAATAAGTGGGGTGAATAGCACAGCATATTCATAATGTACAGTCGACCACGATATATAACGTTCCCCTGATGCCTGTCGCATTACCCCGACCTTTCTCAACCAACGTTCTCTCTCTATATATATAATTTTTCTCTCCTTCCTTTTCGCGCCCCCTACATTTATCCTCCCTATATGGTGCATGTACGGCCTCATTTCCCATCGCACGCACACACCATCCACAATATTATACCCATACATTCCATGTATATTGTTAAAGAAAAAAAAAAAAAACTATATGCACTTGTGGTTGCATTCACCATAAGTATTGCATATGATCCGATCAATGTGTGCATGTAGACATTCGTCTCTCTTCAAATATAATACCAGTCTTTTTATTTCAATGGTCAAACGTGAATGTTGATAATTATTTATTCGGATTTATTTATGGGGGGATTATTAATTAATTTAAATACTGGAGAATAATTGAAACAGTGTCAAAAATTATTGTATATAAATATTAAACGAAAAGAAAGTAGATGAACCAACGGGTGATAGACAACTGTGTTACAGAAAATTGAATAATTACACGATCGACATTTCCATTAGGATAGATAAATATTCCAACGTTTTTCCTCAAACATTTATTGCGATACATATAAACATATTATCAAATAGAATTGATTTTTTTTCTTTTTTTCATCTGAATATTTTTCTATCTCTCTCAAAAACATTTCATCCATATTTTTCTCATTCACTGTAACTATGCAAATATTGATAAATATGAATATTTACTGTAACAATTTGTACATATGAAATATATTCCTCTTTATTCTCGATTCAACAATTTATATATTCATAAATGAATGACGCTTTTTGCATTCCTTCTGAATATATATTTTTCCATCATCCTCATGTACCCCAGGTCTTTGCACTCTCTTTCACTCCTTCATATATACACAAACACACACACACACACATATGCATATACATATGAACCAACATGTCCCAATGTGCATATTCCATGTAAAATTCTCCCCAGGAATTGCATCGCGTATTCGTGTTTCCCACATTCTTTCACCCTCGCCTTTCCCCCTTTCTTTTCCACCAGCTCCACCATCTATTTTTTTTTTTTTTTTTCTTCTTTTCTTTTCTTTCTTCTTTCCCCATCAGCATCACCACCATCAACAATCATCAATGGCCCAAGTGTACAAGCCATCCATTGCACAACCCTACCTCACTGACGTGCATAAGGACTTTCCATATGTGTTTCACCAGGTCAGGTCAATGTCCTGCTTCCCTTGTCACGATTGTGTTTGTACACAACTATATTCACATGGACAATACATATGTGTGCAATCCTATGAGATATTGCAAGACGGTGACTCCAATATACGCACGTTTTTTCTTTTTTTTCCGGTACAGAAAATAAGAAAAAAAAAAAATAAAGAAGAATGAACAAGAACTAAAAGAAAAAAGGTATGTGAGGGTTTCTTTTTTTTTCACTTCTTTCTTCTACCGCTTTCCTCTTTTACCATGGTTTATCATGTGTATGTATACCCTTTTTACTTTCTCCCTCTCTTCCACACTGTGTATACACATTTATATATATATATATTGCAGTGACTCGTTTTGCCATTGCGCTTACGGCGAGGGTGCGATTCCATTTTGCAAGACCCACGTGCGAGCAACGACCCGCCGCGGCACAACGCTTTGCCCTCTCCCTTGTATTCTATGGCTAACGAATGTCGACATGTACATATATATGAAACGCACCAAACGCGCATTCTGGAACACTCTTTGCATCGTCAAGTATGTATGTATATACATCTCATGTTCGTTATGGTTATATTCTTGGAACCTTCTTCTTCAACATGCAGTGACATCTGCGATGAGATTTTTATTTTTCTCTTATATAGTATGCTGACCGAGCTACTTTTTCTTCTTGTCTCTCAATATGAACAATGAAGATATTGGTTATATTATTGTATATCAGGTTAAACCAGAGTATTCAGCTAGAAAATTTATCGACACTTAGAAACATTGCACTACTCATTCTATGTGTCTGTTATATTTCATTATGAATGTTGTCAAATATTGCACACCTTTTCTCATAGAATTATTAATGAAAACAGGAGATGGAGAAGGTGAAAAAAAAATAACAAAAATAATAATATTATAAATTATTTGAGGACAATGCAGTACTTTAAATGAAAAGAGATATGGCAAAGATGAAATATTTTCTTGAAAGACAAATAAAAAGGGTGAAGTATATATTTATTTATGCTGTGTTTGTACATCAATGACTTCTCTTCTTTTCTATGGTGCACATTTTTACCTCGCCAATTCCGTAACTAAATTGTCTCATTACTTATATATATATATATATATATATATATTCGAATTCGTGGGGAGTCTGTTCTGCAACTGAGTATATGTACACAATTTGCATTTGTATTTCTATTAGAATACAAACTGGTCCAAGTGTACTACATACACATATCTTTCACGGGTGCATAAAACACTTTTACGACGAACTGTCGTCGGTCGTATTGACGTCACATTAATATATGTATAGATATATATATATATATATATATATATATATATATATATATACATGTGGATAGATGTGAATATATAGCGTTGACTCTTTGTCATTTTGTTGCATACAATATGTATATGAATGTATGTATCGACTCTATTGTTTGAATACTGCATACAGATCTTTTATTTAACTATTTACAGTAAGCTTGCATAGAGAAAAAAAAAATTGTTGCTATAGATTTGAATTATATACACACAATGTGATGTGATTGCAAAATTTAAATACGACTGGTGGATTGTTAAGTTGATTTAAGGTAGTTGAATATTTAATGAGTAATTAATTTATTAAAGGTATTAATATTATTGATTTGAAATTATTTGTTATTGATATAGGAAGATATTTTTTTTTCCAGGGTTTATGAATTTTATTATAGTCGAAATAGAGTTAACGTTGTATGAATGACAGTGATCGAATTTAAATGTGGTATTTATAATTGATGAAATGAATTGCGGAATTTGTTGTCTTTTAAAATTCATCTAATTTATATTATTAATGTGTAATTGAATACTTCTTGTACACACTGTACAGAGTAGCAAAGACTGAGTTCAATTGACGATACATGATTATGCTTTGCTCACTCAACTTGCAACCCGACTACAAACGCTAGAAGTCTTGTGTACATATTCAGTGATCTATCGCTACCAACCGCTTGGGTAATGAGCTAATAATGGCAGTAACGAACCAATAACCGTAATGGACGAGTGGTGGCTTTGTGTGTTTATTTGTGTAAGAATGACGCGAGAGAGTGGAACTCAAAGACACGTGACAATATCACTCGTGTTGGGATATTAATGAAGACATTGAAGATACAGTTCACAATATTAACTGTGCAAAATCATGATGATATTATTAGAAAGGGAAAGAAAAATACCAGTGTAAATAGTTAAAAGAAGTAAGATATTACTGGATTTTTGATTCAAACAAATATTAATATAATAAACAAATAATCATAAATAAATTGTAAATAAAATCAATAATAATTTTTAAATAAACCACATTTCTCAATTCCAGTTGAATCCTTTACTACAATCATATAACTAATAACTCTCCCAATAACTTCTTTAAATAATAATTATTCAATGATAATTAATTCAACGATGCTGAAGAATGAAAAAAAAATATCACCTTTGATGATTAATTTATTTGATAGAATATTCAATAGTGATATATTAGTGATGATATGTCGACGGGATTTGGCTTGTATTAAAGAGGTGGAGAGAGACCGACAGGAAGATAGAGAGAAGAAGACTTACGAGGCAATTGAGAATTGCGCAAAGATGATAGAGTCCCCGTGTGCGTTTGCTAATTATTGTGGTAACGAACTAATAACGATAATGGCATATATATAAGCCATCATCTCTCAGCGTACATTGCACGAAGAAACACGATGAATAACTATAGTTATATATCTATATTATATACGATAGCGGATGGTGCAAAAGGGGGTTCCTAATTCACAGCGTCGCGACGCTTTAGTGGTTGAAACGCGGTGGCACAAAGCGCATACAAGATGGTTCAAGTCTCTCGCGAGAGACATCATGTATAGTTATCTATACGTGGGTATGGATATATCTATTGAATATATGGTGTTAGAGAAAATGTTTGTGTTTGAGCATGTGTATGTATATGTGCTACTACTCTGCTTCTGCTGAAGCAAACTCATACGACATAGCCGTGAATACATCAACTTTGATGAGCTTCATAAGTTTATAGGTTCTCGACCTCGCTGTGTTTGGTATACGCAACCGAGAGATGAAGCGAACGATCAATGAAACTTAATCAGAATATTCGTTCCTGGTGTATGTATGTGTACACTTTGAATAGTCTTGATATAATTTATAATAATTGCTGTATATTAATGTATAATAGTAGTGATTGAGATGTGTTTAAACATCGACAAAATGATTGGTGATTGTTGCAAAAGTATTTTGATTCAAGAGTTAAAAAATGGAATAGGTCATTTTTGGGGAATTTAATTTCATTATCGTAAAAAAAAAAAATCCACTGCTTGTCATCTTCTGTGAAAAAATATAAATTCAACAATGCCTCCGTGTATATAAATTTAATAATTGTTATATGTTCCACCAATTGAATATTTATTATTCAGTATTGATATAATTACTTCAAACATTGTATGTCACTTTTGATATGGAATTTTGTTCTATATTTGAATGTGTTATTCCTCTGACCAAAAATCCCGTGTATATATACTCATACATATAAATATTTCATGCGTATGTTTAAATATATGTGTATATATATATATATATGGAGTGGCAAAACCAACCGTCGGCAAAATTATATACGAAATCCCGTTTCCTCTATGAAAACGGGTTTGAATGGGCTCGTGCGAAATGCCGGGTGTCTTGACAAGAGCAATTTATCATGGCCGATCTATATTTGCATACGTTGTCAAAGGGCCGCGTTTCGTTTATGCTTGGGACATCAGATAGTCGAGGGCCTTTTGAAATTTGCGTGTTTGCGAATATATAGTCGCGCCCTCACCTCAACTTGCCCATTCACTTTCGTTCTCATCTCTAATATATATTCTCTTATATCCTATCTCTTTTGTTTCTCGTCACCTCTATTTCTCCACGCGTGTCTATACTCGACTCGCATATGTGTTCCCTTTTTTTTTTTTTTTTCTTCATCCACTTTCCTTTTTGTTCGTATATCCCTGCTCTCCACTGTGAACAACAACGCGGCAAGATATCAAACTCGCTGTACCGTGAATACTTAACTGATCTTCATACATACATTTATAATATATATATATTTATATATATATATGGGTAGAGAGAACCTGATTCGCATTAACCGACATATTATCTCCGATCATCGTGTCGTGTATATGAAGATGCAACCGATCATGATCTAACCCTTCAGTGTCATTTTAGGATGACAGCTTTTTTAATTCCAATTTCATTTTTATTTATTGATATATTAGCATAAGGTCGAATGGACCCTTTAGAAATGGAGTCTATTATAAATGAATTATGGACACAATTTACTTCACTGAAGAATTAATAATTGACTTTAAATTATCTTCTAAACATATTTAAATTCATGAGAAATATTGTGACGTTTATTACGCTGTTAAATAGTTTATAATGTTGTGAAAGAACGTTGGCTGGATTCAATATTAATTTTATTGAATAGTATTCGAGCTAACTATCAGTGTTTGATTAAATATTGTCTTACAGATTATCCAATATGATTTGATATTCTTATGAAGAAATTTCTAATAATATTTATGGTTAATTGAATTTCGTTGAATTGCGGAAATTAATTTTTTTTTTCTCTGTGCTAGACAAGAAATTTTATACAATTCGATTGGAAAAAAAAAAACTAATACATATGCTTCAAAGATTTAATATATACAAAGAAATATTCTCACGTAAAATATTTTTGCACACTCTCATTTCTCCACTATTCTTTTATTCATCGTTGTTATTATTAATGTCAGTATTATTATTTCTTTGAATCCGTCATCTTATTTTACTGCATATATATTCAAAACAAATTGCTTATTTGCACAGAATTTATTCAACGTCACTAAAAATATACATATATTAAATGTATATCTGCATAAATTGTGAGACTTTATATTGTACCAAACTGTCATTTGAACGTTGAAGATTGAATTCAATTGTACGTTTAACTTGAACATGTATAATATATATATAAAAAAAATGTACCTATATATTTATCGTTGTCAACAGCATCAGCAACAGTTACACAAAGGATCCAGACAAAAAGACTTTGAGAAGATGTCATGTCACGTATCGTGAACAACTACTGCTCTTTGCACACTATACACTTGCATATAAATATTTCTTTTTTTCCCATTCGCCCTTTTCTACAGCAGCACTAGATGTATATATTTATATATTGTCCAGTTATGAAACA
This sequence comes from Zele albiditarsus, assembly GCA_958496275.1. Lineage (NCBI taxonomy): Eukaryota > Metazoa > Arthropoda > Insecta > Hymenoptera > Braconidae > Zele > Zele albiditarsus. Next base: position 11,865,562 of record OY292411.1, on the reverse strand, counting down.
ACCAGGATGAAATATTTTTTTGTTTCTTTTCCTGCAAACTCATTTCTCTCTCACGCCCTTGGAAAAAAAAAAAAAAAAACACAAATCCAGTGAACCGGACAAGAGAGTACGAGGTCACGCCTCTTCAAGTGTCACACATTATTCGATACAGAGATAACTCAGTCATTTTTCAACTGCGAAGTTGAAAAAATAATAATAATAATAATAATATATAGATAGAATAAATTAAGAATCATCATTGACTATATTATATTTACATACGTGTGTGCATTTATTGTGTGCCTGTGCAACCATAAAGAGAAATGAATAAAAAATGAAACAAGTTGAGAGTTGGAGTAAATATATTTTTCCACGCTCGCGAGTTTTATCTGGATGTTGTCCAACCCCTTAATTTGATAAATTGCGCGGCGATTCACAACCCTCGCGGCATTAATCACCACACAGTATATGCATACATGAGCGGCATTAAGGTTCTCGCGGAATAATATTCAGTGGACACATATACATAACAAAAATATATATATATATATATATATATGGATACATGTATGTATATAAACGTCGGAGAAAAGCAAGAGTGAGTGAAGAGACCTTCAGAAACGGTCATTTATAAAGCGTCCAAGCTTCAACGCTCACCTCTATCTTGTTCACAACGGAGGTTTACACACTCTGGCACCTTTCGCTCCAACGAACACTGGGGATTGAATTAATGGCGGATTAATTCGGCGATCGCGGACCTCTGGTCCTCTCCACCAACCCCTTGTCACTGACTTACCCTACTGTATATATATATACATATATGTTACTCATGTGTGTCCACATCACAAGCATTGAAGAGGAATGACGGGGCATGAAGCAAATGTTGAAATCGATCTGTCGTGACTGAACCGACGAGACAACTCTTCACTGTCCAGTTCAAAAATAACTCACCTCTCAATACTTGTTTCATCCCCCGCCGGTAATTTATCTTTTGTTGCTGTTTTTATAAATTAAAAAGATATTATTTGTAATGATACTATCACTATTTTAACATTAATGAATTAGTAAGAATAAATTTACATATGGGCTTGAATTACATATATAACAACTTACTTAATTATTTGATAGTTACTTAAATAATTATGATCAAGTGAAACAAAAATATTTAGCTGAAGTTTGTCACGACACTAAAATTTATGAGCGTACTTTTTATCTATAACATCTCACATCTGACCCTTTATCGTTAAAATCTACATTTCAAGGGTTCATACTGTGATTTAGTAGCTGTTTATACCCTCAACAGACCTTACCTAACATTATAACCATATTTATACTAATAGCCTTGAATGAAAGTGCATCCAGGCTGTGCGTACATTTATATACAAAGATATATAACTATATACAAAACATCATGCGTTCATTTTGATTTAGTGACATGAAGAGTGTCGGCAGTAGTAGTTGTATTTGTGTGTGTGTGTTCTCGTCTCACACAACTTGCCATTATTGAGAGCCAACTTGTATATGTATTTAGTAGAGAAAACAATGCGAGTTACACCCTGGTAAACTGGATGAGAAATAGGGTGAGAAACATTTGAACATGTCAGCTTGCACAAGCGTCAAAATTTTGTATGCATATTTAAATATTACTGATAATAATCTAACGTCTTTCGATGATTTATATTCAACACTCGACAAAAAATTAAACCTCAAGTGTGTAGAATTTATTTGGAGCAGTTGAAGTGTTTTATCATCATCAAAATGAATTAAATATATCATTTAAAAATTCCATGAAAAATAATCTAATATACTGTAACAATTAAAATTAAACCAATCAGAATATTTATTTATATTGATAAAATATGTGTGCGTAGCAATTAATTGATTTCCTTTGGGAGAATAAATAAACTAAATATCTGCTGTGGACACATGACATTAAAAGCTCTTTTGATCATCGTTTAAATCCCTATTTTTTTTTCCTTTCTTTTTCCTTTTCATCGCTGTCCCTTGAGGACAAAGTGAGGAGCAATTGAGTGGTCAAACTATTGGACATACGCGCATCAACAACGGTAAATCAAAATGTTGGGCATTGGGAAGATATATAGCCAAAGAGCTTGCGGTTTCACAGGATCCCAAAGTGCCAAGCATATGAGGAAGCAACGGGTGCATCCCCTCAAGAGAGTGATGGAGATGGGGAAGAGGAAGGATTTAAGGGGGAAGGAAGGTGGATATATATATATATATATATATATATATGTACAGGATATAGAGGAGGGATTTCCAGTAACAGGATGTAATTATGATCGGTGAGATACGTCACGCATAACCCCAGTATTGACGTCCACAAATCACGGTGGCGTCCATGCGATATCTCGATAGTACAAACCCGCGTACCGTGGCTCCTCGTACTACAGTATATATATATATGTACATATTATGTATATATACTTATATGTATTCCTGAAACGTGTGGTCATGTTCAAGAAGGATATATACAGACAGGAGCTATAAATCAAAATTACGCCATTGTTGAAGATTATATGGCGAGCACATTAGACAATATTGCAGCCAATGATCATACATACAGATTTCAAGACGAAAATATATTTAATCTTTTATATACGCTGTATATTCAAGAACAGTGTTTTTTAGTTGAAGAATTATTGATTGATTTAATTTATTAGCAAGGATTAATGTGAACAGTTGAATTAATACGTTAAGTGAATTGAAGTAAAAGAATTATTTTGCTGTGAATTATTTTTTTTTTGTGTTCTTATGGGACAGGAATTGCAAGTGGGAGATTAGATATTGGAATCATCTCGTACAAAAGTAATTTAACTGATGAATTTACTTCACCATAAAGTGAAAGAAATATTATTTCAATTTTAGGGAGAACTAAAAAAAAAAAATAGTCCCTAATATAAAAAGAAGTGTATCAAATACACCATTAATATTCTTATTGCATTCCCATACAAACTCTTCCATTAACATATTCCATACAAATATAACTACAGCTCATTTCCATCAATAAATTTCGAATAAACGATCAAACAAAATTGCCAAATGTACAGATAAAAAAAAAAAAAAATAACACATCTAAAAATAACCAAATACAGATTTCTATTTCCCCAACAACTCAATCATATTAATAATTCTTTTTATTGCAATATTCATAACTGCCATATCACCCACAACGACTCACCCACCTCCCAATACATATACTCATTTTACCTGAATATACATATCCTTTCACGATGAATAATCAAATCGCAATTGATGGCCAAGCTAATCCTATACAGTAATTGCATTTGGAGATATGTCGATTGACGAATATGACTATGCGGTAGAAAGAGAAGATTGGCAATGAGTAGCTCTATGTGTAGTGAGAAGGTTTCGAATATACATAGAGATGCGGACACTCTATGGGTTATAGTCATCAACGAGTTCCTCGTACGCGTAGCTTGAAGCGTATATGTGTTGGCTTCACCTATTAACTCCGATATAACGGTCCGATCATATGGCGCTATAGGTAACATCAAAGCCAAAGGCATAGTTGCACCCGAGGGAAGCTCTGTGTGACGCGCGCGTGCATGTTCTAAAGCTGAAGCAATGCGCTATGGGGTAGCCTACAAACGCTTGATGCCGTCAGTGTTATAGATATACTATCCGACAGTCACCGTCAAAATGGCCCCTAACCTAGATATATGCCCTTAGGCGCCTATATTCCACTCTCTATCTTTGTTTCCCTTTGCAATATGTCCTATAGTTAATAACTACTAACGCATCGTGCTTGGATGTAACCAATGTACCATTGACAATGTCTCAAATGTCAGTTTAATGGCGTTAAATGTTATTATCGACAGTGTTAGACACAATCGGCTAATGTGTATTGTTATCGTACAACTGATAGATCATATGAGACTCATGTGTGTGTGAGATTAAATTATGGGTTTAGGTTGTAATTAATAATTTAAGGGAAAATTCTCAGCTATATTTGAAACAATTGAGATATGTATTTTTGAAAATTATCTTTGGAAGAATAGCTGAGAGATAATTCTGTGGGGTTGTCTGCATTTATAAAACATTTGAGAATGTTCAATAGCGAAAAAGAAAAATAAACAATAAATATTATAGAATAAATTGAAATAAATTGTACATAATTATTTTACCCACTTTTGTTAATATAAAATAAAAAACTCGAATTATTGCTCCTTTTTCTTGTAGTCTAGACCGGAAACTTACTTTAACCTTACTAAGTCAACTTGAACTGAAATTTATCTGACAAAGGAAAGTTATTTGCCAGTTAGTGCTTATATATTAATATATATATATATTTATTCTGTTAATTTTTTATTCATTTGTATATCTTATTACTTCTTTTTTTATTCATCATTGTAACGGCCACTGTAACGCTACGGTAGTTTCTTTAATTATAGATTCGGATAAATATTCGCCAGACAATGACAACGATTTCATGGTTGAGTACTATTCAATGACATGATGAAAAGTATCAAAGAAAAAGAGTGGGTAAAAGACATGAATAGACCAAGTCGGTCAATCTGCGGAAGTGGCGAAAGGAAAAGGTTTTCTCACGCCCCCTATACTTTATAAACTTATATAATTTCAGGTGAATTGGATGAAAGATATATACAGGTGCAGTTATGAAGAAAATATCGCTGATATATCTTAAAAATAATGATACTAATAATAATATCACTATTAACAATAAAATAAGAAATAAAACTGCAGGATAACGACGAAAGTATAACCGTGCGTTTTCACGCTCCTTTAAACACCACAACAACTTTTCACATACCATAATAACCATTCATCAAACACAATAAAAAGTGCAATGCGTGCGCGTCACCTTATATTTTTATTTTTTTTTCCCTTCTTCATTCACAGCACAGATGGTTAAAATCATCGTGTGTGTCATCCTAAAAGTATTCATTCAATTATGAATAAAAAAAAATATAGAAAAAAAAAAGACTGGGGAAAAGAGAGTCAAAATATAAAATATGTTATCGAATATTTAGCTTGACCTAATTCCACTTCGTCACAGTTCGATAGACACTTTCGTGACCTGCGCTAACATGCATTCGCATCACGTCTCCCGAATATAGAAAGTGAAAATTATACCTACACATAAAAATACATATATATATATATATGAATAAATATAACACAACGCCCACACTGTGATGTTGTAGTTATGGGCGTTAGGACGAACAGAAAAAGAAAAACGTCGGTAATTTTTCAATGCGTTGTTGAATACATGAGGTGTAAGCGTGTATGATAACGTACGCACCCTTGTCCTTCGGGGTTGAATGATTCGTATGCATATACGCATGCATGTAGTGAATGTAAAGCCATATGCATTGTACTCACTCGCTCATTAATGAGAGTCATCGCTATGCAATATAACTCTCACGCACTCTATCTGTCTCAGTTGGTTCCATTAAATTTACCCATCGCACTACCCCCAAACTATATAATATATATTGAATGTGCGATGAGTTTATGGTGCAACGTGGAACGCAATATTGCACATCGTTAGAATAACGCAATGCACTTATGAACTTCCGGTTAGAGAATGCGCTCAATACTAAAGCCGTATAGGTAATGCCAGAAATGTGCGCGACAATGGACAGGATGTGTGAAGGGCTACCATTGCAAATCACAATGGCAACCGCAAACGTGATCGGCAGGTTAGTTCATGTATATGTGTGGACATGAATGGAGGATGAAGAGAGAATGAATAGAAAAAGTGTTCCGGGACGATATATACATCAAGGCTATTATTATTTTCTCCATTCGTTTTTCTTCAAGGGGGTGATTTTTTCATTCGCAAGATTGTGGGAAAATCCTCCTTCGCGCAATAATATTTTTTTATATATCAAAGACGTATATATGATTGCATGTTCAAGTTGTTATGTATTTTTTTGTAGTTACAGTATAATGACTAAATAATCCTGTTCAATTTGTTAAGGGTTAGTGCAGTAAAATTCTCGAGGAAAAATCCAATTGAAAGAAATCATATGTTGACAAATGTTAAAAATATGCATAACTTCTATCGCGCACATCTTCAAATCTAACAAACCAATTTTGATCATTAACCAGTGAATTCAAACGGAAAAGCGACTGGTAACACAATAGAGTGAAGGAAAAAACAAAATGACAATTTTTTACAACAAAAAATCAAGTTTGAAACAATACAATGTTTGAAAAATTTTATTTCTTCTCTAACTTTTTTAGAAAACGTTCTATGAAAAATATACGAACCTCATCTTCAATATGGAAAAATATTTTGAGAAATATCCAGACGAATTTAATCAATTAGAAATATTCTGGAAATGTTCCGGATTTAATTTTTTATAGTGATTTTTACATTCATACATTGAAATTCACAATGCTTTCTCATTCATCTATGCAAAAAAAAAAAAAGCAAAAAGTTCTCTTTCGTCGTCTTCAGTACTATCTATCTATGCATACAAATAATAGCGTGGGTGCACACAATACCTTCATTGGAAAAGTACGGCCGCAGGTGTTTGCGTCCCGACGCAGTTGTCGCTTAATTTGAAACGCCTCAACGGGCGTTTCACTCGCGAGATAGCATCCAGTATACATATATACTTTTGAAAATCCAACTGTGTTCGCGAAAAACATACGCAAGCAAGAGAATAATCGAAGCTGTACCCCTTGCAAGTGGAAACAGAATATATATATATATATGTGTATAATACAACGGAAACGTTGACACAAGAGCTGTTACGCTAATACGTTGGAACGACGTCGCGTCGTTCACGTCCAAGCATGAGACGTGCATTTGCAGCTGAGTGAAAAATAGTAAAACCAAACTTTAAATATTCGTGAAACGGTTACTCAGCGTGATTACTTGATACTTTTTAAGCATTAAAAAGCCAACAAGAAAAAGCAATCAATCTGATTCTCAATCAAGGAATGAAATTATTTTCTTCATTCTCCTTTTTTTTCTTTCTATTTTATTTGATTCTATTCAACAGCCACCGAATGAAGTGCCCCGTGGATCGCATCTGGTGTGAATTGAGTCACTGAAATTTATTATTGGGGAAAAAAAAAAAAAAAAAAGCTAATAAAAATGTCTCGTGAAACAGCGAAAATAAAAGGCAATATACAAGCAGACACTCTATATGTGTATAATAAATAAATGGGACACCAACTTAATTAATAGGATCAATCATGGCGCAGGCCTTAAATGCATTCAATTCAGTTTTTTATTCTGGCTTTTCTTCCTTTCATTTCGTCTCGCAATTTGTTTTTTTTTTTTCTTCTTCCTCTTTTTTTTTTTTTTTGGTCATGATACAAAGAATTTCCTTAATTCGTTTTTCTCTCTGGAACGCACGCGAATAAAATCCTTCTATGGATATATGTGTGCGTGTGTGTGTGTGTGTCTGTGTCTGTGTGTGTCGTGTTCTTCACACGGTGGGTATTTTTCGCGTGGTCAGTTCCAACGATTTATCGTGGCGCCAATGAGAGAATGTCCCTCTCTTGCATAGTAGTCATGCATCCATACGAAGAATAGCTGGTCGAGTGTGTATGTGACCGAGAGTCCAATTACTTTTTCCACCCACTTCTTCCCCTCATCTCTGTGTGTATATAAGCCAAAGGGAAAATACTCATTGTGTCCCTGAAGCTGCGGTGAAAAAGGATGGGTTAGCTGCTGCGAGTGAAATCAACTGTGATTCCCTGGAATGACAATTGTTTTTCATTTCTTTTTTTTTTTTTTTTCCCCCTTTTATTTTCGCATTTTCCTCTGCAATTTTTCTCTCATATAAATTTAATTGAATAATTATTCTAGCTATTTATTTTTATATATTTGTGCAACGCTGAGAGATAACGTTTGACGATTTTATTTTATTTATTTATGATTATTAATTTATATATATATATATATATATATATTTTGAAAAATATTTTGAAGACATTGTGACGTATTATGGACTTTTATGTCATCGTGGTAACGAGAATTATTATTAATTAACAAGTTGCAGTATTTAAATAGACTGGAAGTCAGTGAAAAAACCTTAGTGTATAATTCAAAAAGGCATGAAACAATGGTGACTCATTGAATCAATTGAAAATTTTAAAAAACCTACGTACCATCATATAAGTGAGATGACAGAAGTTCGCAAAGTACCAATTAAAGTTTTCTAATTAGCAGAAAACATCACATTCTAAAGTGGGACTTGATGTGAAGTATCAATATACCTACACTTGAAGACTATAATTAAATACTACTTTTATTGCAGAATTGATAAAAAAATATAAACAAAAGTATAACAAATAATAAAGTAGAAAAATAAAAATAGGAATGAATACATTGTGTATTATATTGGACAATGCAATTTTTATTTTCTATTTTCTTTGGAAACACAGAAAAAAAAAACTGGAAGATCAGAGTTTAGTAAATAATCAGTTATACACTTTGAAAGTTTCAGCCCTCTCCAATCAATCTGATAAAAAATCTGATAATTCACTGTGAATTATTGTGCCAATGAAAATGAGCACACATTTAAGTTCATGAATTCCCATATTGATTTTTTTATAATATACCGTCACTGATCTAATTCCTGTATTCACTACACGCATCATGAGTTCATGGTAAAGTAGAAATTAAGAAGAAAAGAAAACCATAATAGAACAAAAACTTTTGCCGACAGTTTATCGTTGGGGCAAAAAATATTTTTTCCATCCTACTCACTGATCGTTTCCAAGCAAGCATAAATGCCAATTACATTATTATTTATTCATAGTGATCATATATGGATTATTTATCGGGACAAAAATCAAAAAGTTTATGGCAAAGTTGAGTGTGCAGTTATATTTACACTCATAGAAATTGTGAGAAAATATTAATATTGAATGGATTATTCTAGACAAACTAATCATACATTCATAAAGTGCATTCAATATACGTATGTGGGCAATTTATATATATTTGGTATTATTCACGTAGCATATACTTATACCACTAGATAATTCTCGAGAAGTTGAAGGGAGAATTTATAACTCTTAGGTACAAAAGAAAAAAAAATGATATATGCTGTGCCTGCTCATGAAAAAATCATTTTGATTTTCATGAAAATGACGATAATTTCAGTAACTTTCTTTCACGTGTATCTTCAAACTTTATCATTCAATTTTAAATATTAACCAGTGAATTCCAACGGAAAATCGGTAAACAATCGAATCGACATTTCATATACTGATGAAAATCAACTCTACACTCTATTTTCCTCAGATAATTTCCAAAATATAAAAAAATCCACCAAATAAATTATACATAATATAATCATTCTTCATTTCCCCTGTTCATGTTCTCTCTGTATTTCAATTATAATAACTGATAACTAGAGAATCATTTACGCAAATAGAGGAGTGGCGCCCCATCGCACCGATGACAATCATCAAATCATTAAATGAGACCCAACCTTTTTAAATTCACAACGCTAATTAAAACGCTAATCACTAAGAGTGCTTTACCACACGTTGAATTTTATATACATTCTCTATATATATATATATACAATTGTCATCATCTATTCGTATACCATTTGGTTGACGAAGGTCAGTGGCGTGCGACATGCCCACGTGTGCTTCTTGAGCTTGGGCGTAACCGCAGTTTATATTACTATTCATATACAGATATATATTCGTGTACGTGTATAATATGTCGATATGCGTGCAGCACGCGTTGTAATTGCAACAACAGGAGGACGAGTGCGAAACCTCATGCAAAAAAAAAAAAAAAAGAAGGAGGAAAACATGATCTTATCTATTTTATAATATACATTTATATACGATGTATATATTTATAAACTTAATAAAAATTCCATGTACAATTTTCCTGCTACAATTATTCTTCAACACACGGTATAACATGTATCATGTGTCGTTTAACGGTTTAAAAATATGCCTTTTCCTATTTTGGACGAGCGAGTTAAGGAGTAAACAGTAAAAAAAAATTGATTATTCAATTTAAATGTGCAGTGTATAAAATTGTTGAACTCTTTTGGAATTTTATAATCAATAATTAACAGTGTTTACTTTTAAATGCACAGTTTCGAAATATATATAAAACAAAAATTGATTTATGATAGTTTTACTATCAATGTAAACAGCAGTATTTTACAGTAACAATATTCCATACTGATGAGAATATATGTTGAAATAAATAGCTGAGTTAAATTGTGATTGACTTCGCCAAACCACATATCAAATTATCATATTACATTACATCCCACACACAAATCATGTAAACTATCTCAACATATGTAACTATTAATCAATAAATTAATAGATATTCCCCAAACAAATTAGATTACAAGTGGATTATATTGAAAGTGGAATGGATTTTCACAAACTCAACTGTGGCAAAAGTGTAATTTACATATTGAAACAAACATTAGTTAATTACCATTGGACATAACCAATGATTGGTGATTGGACCAATGGCCACAACTCACGTCACAGTTAAGCCTGGAGTTATTGCCAGGATCATCGTTAAAACTAGAAATGTATCAGTCAGCCGTATTGCAATACTGTGTACAAGCGATCTCACTCACTCAATACTGCACTATACACACTCACTGATGTTACACCTATCTCACTCAACCATTTTTTTTTTTCTCTTTTTCCAGAGGGACGAAACAATCCACTGAAAAGGGGGGGAATCACCCCGGGTGGTAGGAGAGTGCAATGAGGATGAGAGAGAGAGAGAGAGTGAGTTCAAAACCACCCGAATGTTGCATTGGCAAACGTATTTAATCCCCACAACGCTCGAGGCAAACCGACATTTCCAGAATGAACCATTTTACTCTCCACATCAAAATATCCCTCCGCATGCAATATATACCAATCCCCAAAATTCAGTACATACGCAATGACCATAATCCATCGGTCAGAGAGAAAGAGATGATGGTGAGCGAGAGAAGGCTGGCGTGATAAAGCCCTCCGGCATTCGTCATCGTATCACGTCTATGCAGATATCGAAGAGGGATATTCTACCCTTTTTATTTTTATTTCCAGTTTAAATCTCAAAAACGTTTTTATTTTATTTTTTTTCATCAATTATTTATCCATCGTCTGTATCAAATTTCTTGTTTCTATTTCATTTTTATTATTAACAATAGAAAGTTTTGCAGTAATTTGTAATACGATGAGAACAAAATAATTGTTAATGATAATAGTTGAAAATATTTGAAGGTTTTGATTTATTTTCATCCTGTTCAGTAAATCGTTATGGATGCTGTTAATTATTTTTTTGCAATTTATAATATAATAAATAACAATATAGCTAAATTTATTATAAGCTTTGCATACTTTCACATACATTTAGACTATTAGAAAATTTTATAGAATACAGAAGTAATAAAAATAGAATATACGCTGTGTACTTTTTCCATTATGCTATTTAATAAATACTAAGCTATCCAATCCTAATTTCAATAGTCACAGTGTCAATAAATTCGCGCCACTACTAAGAGTGCATTCTTCATCTAGAAAGTTATTACCAGTATAATAATAACAAAACTCAATTTATAAATTTCAATTGTCATGACGGGACGAAAATAAAAGGAGAGTTCAAGAGTTCGAGACGTGAAAAAAATTCAGAATAAATTTATACAATCAGCCCTTGAATAAAGAGTGCCAGAAACGTGTGGTCACTCGCGCTATCAACGTACCATCTTCATATATGTATATATGTAGATATATATAAATATATATATATATGAGGAGTAGTAAATCCGAGAGAATAACGAGAGATGCTCGTGTGTGGGCTTCAGGCCACGCTGGAGCCATTTGGTATCTTGCGACTTTTCGAGTTATCAACGGTGGGTTTTATTAATGACAGCTAGACGGCTGAGTATATCGGTATAGTATATATACCTCCACCCAACAACTTTATGGCGGGACATAAACTCTAAACTGATTAACAGTAGCCAGTAGCCAGGGCTTTTCGCTTTCTGTCTCACTTGGCAATATATATGCAATATATAGCGTTGCGAGCTTACGTATACCCCATTCGTATATACCAAAACTACCCCGTGCTGTGTCTCGTTAGTAGTATGCTATATTCCTACCACCTCAATACCCATTGCCACACCACCACCACCACCCCTCCAGTTTATAGGCCATCGTCGCTAGAATTAACATTGCCCAATTAAATTGATAGATGTCCTCAAACCATTTGACATTAAATTCTGTATCCCTTAGTAAAATTGAACGTAAATCACAAATTTACCTATACTGAATACATTCACATTTTGTCAAATATATTACACTGGTGGGTATTAAAAGTGAACATTGCTAAATACAAATATATGTTGGTGCAGTTAATTATTGGAGAATTATGTAAAGGGATGTACATATTTTAATCTATTGGCCAGTGACAAATATCTGTCGGTAGAATTTCAGTAATAAATATGAATGTAATAACGTAGTTGTTGTGGTGGCAATAGTATTTTTTAGAATCGTTGGATATTATTAGAGGTGTATCTCTCAAGTGTCAATGAAAATCGAAATAAATCTGAAACTCGATAGAAAATTAGTTGACATTATTATTTTGTATTAAACACAAAAGAATTTTTTCACAAAGTCTGGGAAAATCGAGCAAGAATTGAACACTCAACTGCAAACGAATTGAAACATGGTTTTAAATAAACAAGTAAAATAAACTAGAAACACTGTTTCTCATCAATTTGATTATTCAACATAATTGGAATATTTATATATTTGTACATCATTATTTACTATATTTATTTGGAGAGCAATGTATACATATCAAAGGAAAAATATTGCAAATTACTGCAGTGTAAATAATAAATAATACTTATTAATTATTTACCAGTAAAATTATCGTGCAATTGCAACCTATGCAAGAGGATTGTTGCGAGGGGATACAAGAGGGTTGACAAGGTAGTGATGGGGTGGTGGTGGTGTTGCTGCTGCTGCTCGGAGGGGTAGTGCGAGTATAGTAAACGGCGACGCGGTTTATCACGAAACGGAATTAAACGGTTTACGACTGGACCACAGATTAGTACAGCCGAGCAATGGACGAATGTGTATAGGTTGCACGATGGGGTTTTCCACCATCCATCCACTCACAAATATACATGGATATTTTCACAAGTGGATAGATCTCTCCCATGTTATTCCCCATTCTCTTTTTCCATCCATGTGCATCCGCGCACAGTTACGATGACCGGGTGTGCTATCAATCGCAAAATCGCGTCCGTCGATTTTGGCACGACCATCGCACGTTTTACACATTATATGTATATTTATATATATGTATATGTACTATTACACATATATGACATTACCCCATTGTCGATTTCACCCGAAATCTAGTCGACCGAGAGAATTCAATTTGTATAGATATATATATATATGCACGGGTTGGGGAATAATAAAAAGAAATAGAGTAGATAAATGATACGAAATAGTCATCAGTCAACTGCGAGAAAATTATTTTGCTTTTTTTTTTTTAATTATGTAAGGAAAAATGGAATATTGGAAAATGAAAATTTTTTGATGTTGTAGGGTGCGTTATGATTTAATTGTATTCAATTGTTTATGTTGAACTAGTGGATGTGAAGCAGTATTGGAAGGATGTAACACCTCCCAAAAGTCTTTATCTAATGAAATATCTACTGTATTTTTGGGACAGTAACTCTTTTTTAATTAATATGTTCCTTCTATTAAAATTCAGCAATAATTTCTCGAAATCACTAATAAGTCTGCCAGAATTGAACTGAATCGTCTCTAGAATGTCCAGTGGGACACAGTGCAACAACCAATGGGTTAATTGATCTATTTCTTATCCTGTCCACTATTCCTCAGAACGAATTTATTATACAAATAACATTTTACCATCACCCACGTAGTCCAATTGATTTTTACCGTCCAACAAATAACAGGTCATTCTCCAAAACACATATGTACATCCCCGATATACAAAGTTACTCGCACTGAATCTCACCCTCACTATTCATTTTTTTTCTCTACCATATCGACCGCATCACTAACACCAAAGCTTCGAACGTTCCTGGGCAATTTAACCCTCCCATATTTTTCCCCGATGGCCACAACTACAACGCCTTCTTGGCCCCTTGCAATTTTTCGCACTCTACAAACAGGAGAATTCTCGGGGCGAAGAAAGAAAGAAAAAAAAATTACTACAACAAAAGAATACAATGTCATACTCATGTGACATCCATCACTCACTCTTCTCCCATATCATTATCACGAATCATATATTACCCCATTAATTCCTTGCGTGTACAAAATTGAGATAGAATATTATGCGAATTGTTAATGGGACGGTTTGACTATAAGCAAAAATAACAAAAAATAAAAGCAATAAGAACCAAGACAGTATTCAATCAGAAAAGAATACTCTGCCATATACATACACATAATTACGCATATACATGCGTGTGTATATTTATGTGGGTGTATACATGCATGTATCACAGGTAAAGTATAATGATAATAATAACTGAAGGATTCGTGCACGCGATCACAAAGACAACCATTTGTTTTATTCAGTCATACAATTTTCCTCGAAGACACTCATCCAATAGAAATACTACCTATTTTCCCAGAGGGTCCTTAAATTACACAATTGTTTATGCACATGCACGTTTATTTCACTCTTCCTGAAATTTAACAATATATATATATATATGTTTGTGTATTAGTAAAGAAAAGAGGAAATAAATAAAAAAAATAACGAACGATAACACTACAAATATATCGTTAAGCAAAGATATAAACATTTATGATGTGTCATTATTGTTTTTAATGTTTTATTATTTTTTCTTTGTCATCACACCGAACCATCATCGAGAGATTTTCTCAGATCGATAACAAAATATTTAACGTGCAAAGTAAGTTGGTAAACAAATAATATTGACAATGATTTTTGCTTCAAGATATGAATTTTGTCCATCACAATTATTTTCTAAATAATTATCAGACTATAATGGATTTCTGTAGAAAAAATAAAATATTATTTATACAATATTTTGTAAATTTTCATTAGATATTTGTCATAAACTATTTCTACGTAGAAGTACATCGAATATTTGAGTTTCTGTATAATATATAATTATCATAATTTATAAACTTGTTATAACATCACTGGGGTTTGCAGCACTAACGACACATTACAGTAGCTACGTGAATGTATATATAGAAATATATACCTAAAGGGGTCAATGTTATCCAAGTTGCGAGGGAATATGGTCGTAGGGTGGTAAATGTATACCTGTATGGCTTATCTTTCTATATTAAATTAACCCTAATGCACATCACGCTTTTGCTCTGATCTGTCGTAAAGAGACACGAATTATTTGAGTTAAATTCATCCAACTATTTTATCATACACTCAAAGATTTTTATTTTTTCTTATCATTTTTATTCAGAGTATCGATGAATGTAAATGAATTTCTATTGTGGTGTGGGGGGGTGAACGAAGAAATAGAACAGACGTTGGTAATTAAAAATAGAACAATATTATGTGAATAAAAAAGTAGAGAAAATGATTTTAGAATTAATTTATATGTGTATATATTTTTTTCATTTATTAAAAAAAAATTGTGCGCCAATTATTCGAGCTACTATTTATATATTTTATATACAAGGATGCACTTAGCTGATGAGTGCGCTAAAAATTATGCACGCAATGCCAATGCACGAGCGCGCGCACGTACTCACTTGCGTGTCACCACCACAAAACTCTGCCATCACCATTTATATAATTCTCCCTCTCTCACTTTAATATACTGAATAAAATGAAGACAACTGCTATCAAATTTTCATCTCTTTCAGTTTATATATAAACTTGCTTTTACACCCGACAGTCATTTTAAATTTAATTTTCTCCCCAATCGTTTGCAATTTACATATTTAATAAACTATATAAACAGATGGAGAAAGATATAATAAAGATAATGGCATGAGTATTTTTATTTTTGATTTCCAATTTAAAAGCCAATAAATACCAATTTCCGTGCGATATTTGAAATAATTATTGAATAATTATTGGCATTATTATTCATTGTTTATAATTATATGACCAATATTACTGACAAATACAGTATTTTCCATACATATATTTAGGCATTATTCACTCAATTTCAAGCGCTCAATTTTCTACATAAATTATTTACACAAAAAAATGAAAAAAAAAAAAAAAACCCCACGTCTCCCACGCACATATCACACATGTATTTATGTGGTATAGAAAATAAGAGAATTAAAGAAATGCAGGGTATTATATGAGTGAAAACCGATCGTTAACTTTAGCCCGGTCACGTGTCCGCGTTGAAGTTAAAACCCAGCCATTATTCGACCCGCGAGCAGGGCATCGTGTGGTAATTTATTTTCAAAAGCGTATAATGGACCAGGAGCAATAATATGAATGTGTATGTATATAAAAAGGTAGTAGGACGGACACGGCGCGCGACGATAAGTACACCCTTTACATATACGTAACTTATATATATATATATATATATATATTCACCAATGGATATTACATTATGTGAAGGGTTGCCCGGCGGGGGTTAAGTGTATTAACGCGGTGGGCGTTGTGAGACCACACGGGGTTGGCAATTCACGTGGTTTCACCATACCTATCTATATATAACCTGTCTGCAATTTTATTCATTCAATTTTTCCTCAAAAACAATATATAAATATAAAAACTCTTTAACATATTTGAAAACGATACAAATCATAATTATATATTTATTTATCATTACGTAATTATATAATTTTTATTTAACTTTTTATAAAGTTATATCAGATCGTTGTAAAAAAAAAAATTCATACCACATTTATTCTTTCAATATAACACGATAAACCGGAAAAAAAAAAAAAAGCCAAAAGAATGAATTGAATTTTTATTCATGCACAAATGCAAATATAAAATAATGAATTAACAACTTATGAATATTTTTTTTTTTTTTTGTTGCTCTTTCATTCCACAGCTATATATTATATATTCTATATAAGAGTCATATTTCCAATAAAATAAACTCGAGCCAAGTCACGAGTGTGCGATTATCGCTCAATTTATGCGGCACTCAAGCGAGTCATCGAGCGGAAGTAACTCGAGATAGAAGGTTGTATATACCATAATCGATTTACTCCAAAAATATTGCTCGGTCATCATTTTTCTCGCATTGGCCTCTCTTATCTCCAACTATACTTGTTCCTGATGCTTCTCTTCCTCTCCTCCATATTCACTCTATACACTCCTCTCACTCAAACCTGTGTTTACTCTTTCTGCCCATAGCCATTCGTTTTAATCAATAAATCAGAAATATAATTCCATATAACAAGACTCTCGCCAATCCAAAGTAGGACAATGTATAATATATCGTTGAGATACAAGAGTGTTCCGTAATGTCATCATATATATTATTGTATATATATATATAAAAAATAAAAAATGCAAGTATATATCTGTCACCCCATGAAGTCTTCAATGTTCTTTGTATATGTGCCATCGCTGATGTGATGCGGTTGTGCAAAATGGGGTTAGAAAAATGTTGATGCGTCGCACAATGGTCACTTTATTCGCGTAATTGACTCAATGGTCATTTAGCGTATATATAAGACAACTTGGCCAGGGAGATAGAGAGGGAGGTAAAGGGAGGGAGAAGAGGAGTGGTGTAGCAGTAACTCAACCGATCTTGGGCACGAGAAAAAATTGAAGGGAGGGACTCACTGATGATAATGATCATGATAATGATTATTATCTTCATCATGATGTAGACATATTTATTGTATATGTGAGAGTATGTGGAGCTTTTTTTTTTTTTTCATTTAGTCAAGTTACTGAGATTATTCATCGTGACAAATATTGAACACGTGATGAGAAAAAATAAATTATTATTACTTTACTGGAATTGGTTGATGGAGGTTGTTGGATAAATGAAATCAAACTCGGAGAATTGAATTTTTTTTTCTTACATTAAGATCAATGGTTAATGTGGGTGATTGAATGTTGGAATATTATTTACAGGAAATTGGTGATTATTGATAATAAAGAAAAGTACTTCTTGTAGTCGTAAAAATTGTGAAGTAGTGGAATATATATATTTTAATGCTGAATGGTTAGCTATTATATATGAAGAATTAATAATTATGTAAAGAATATAAATCCTTTTCATGTTTGTTGATTTTTCGTTGGTATTTGTTTCAATATCATCCGAAAACTATTGATCGTAATGCAATTTTGTAAACGTTAATATCTCAGTAAACCGATTGGGTATCGACGAAAAAAAAAAAAGAAGTGGACGAAAGAATAATTACAGACAAAATGACAGCATAAAATCTGCAGTGTCAAGCTCTGGAAAGTTTGTCCAAAAATCTTGAATATATTCAAACACACAATTTTTAATTATACACTACCTAATAGTTCTACTTTTTTTCACTTCATTTATTTCCATCTTTAATATACCAATCCTATCTCTTTTTCTTCTTTCTCTCTTATTGCCAATCTTCAGGATCATTTATCCCCTCTTCTACTTTCAGTATTTCGTACAGACCGACCAGGCATCTCGTCGACATTGGACCCGAGGCTTTATCGACTAATCTCGCTTGTCCCAAAGACAGCTATGTATATAGAGACGTTATCTCACTTACTCTAGCTAGCTCTAGTGAAGATACTCACAGAGACGATGATTTTATATGCATTCGAAACTTGCATCCCTCTCTTACCTCATCGTCTAAAATCCGTCTATACTATAGATTCTATATAGTTGGTAAGTCCATGAGTTTGTTCCGATTGGCATGGCGGCTGTCGCTGAGAGAAACTAGTTTCGAAGTCGATAAACCTTATAGCGTTAGAATGCTCGTTCACTGTACATATATAATAGTTACGCCGCAACTTTGGTTTCTCTTTAAGGTAGTTCGCGCACTTAAGGAAAGATTGGAGAAAAATTTCATTACTTCCACCCCCCTTTTATTTATTTTTTTTTCAATAATGTTTCTCAAACTAATATTTTGTTCTGGAAAAAAAAAATTAGAAGTCAGGTTAGTGATTTATAATTAAAACTGTTCAATGTATTCCTGGAGCGATTGTAAAATTAAATATGAAATATTGGAAGGAACTTACTGAACATTTTGTATGAACAATAAGTTATATTATTAATTTTAATTAATTTATTCTTTTGTTATTGGTTTATGAAAAATTGCAGAAACGATAAGATTCTATCATGATTGAATAATTATTCATATCATTTGTTGTATGATTGAGTGACTTGATAGATATAAATATGAAGGATATAAAATAAATAGTAAATAAACTATATTTTACTATCGTGATTTGTTTGATTATTTTGTTACGAGATGATGCGAGAGTATAGAAATTGATTAATCTATTAAAGCTTTTGTGTTCCAGATAGGCCTATTACATTATCAGTGTAAAGTACACGAGAGACATGATGAGGATGAGAGGGGAACGAACGGGTTGAAACTGGCATAGTCTACAGGCAAGAGTTGTTGTCGTGCTCGCGCATTGACAGCCCAGCTGTTCGCGTCCAATTAGTTTCGCTTGATAAGCTCAACAATACTAGCATTATTACAGTACAACCGTTTCACTGTACATTCAAACACTAGCTCCGTTACATTTACTTGGCATTTTCCACTAATCATCATCAATATGTATACATATATACGCAGAGAAAATTTACTGGTAAATTGCAGTTTACAATTTACTGCAATGAGAAGATAATGTAAAATATCGATGAATATTTTATGGTTATTATGTAAATCATAAAACCTTATAGATTCAATTAGATCAATATAGATTTTCTATTTTATTGATATTTAATAATAATAAATAATTAGTAAATTAATAATATACATCAGAATTTTCATAAGAAATCAAAGCAATTCAATATTAAATACTGAAATATATATTGAATAAGGGCATACAGTAGTTTCATTTTAATTTTTGATGGCTGTCATAGTTTTAAATAATTGGGTAACACTTGTCCGCCATGAAATTTAATATTGGAAGAAATTTTAATTAATTATCGTGGAGTTGACAGTGTTCCTGTATTATCATCTGAGTTGTGGGCAATATCTGGCACAATTACCATCAACGACTTCGTATATTTGTATATGTGTATGTATCTTGTACGTAACAAAATAGGAAAATTGCAATTTGTAAAAGTTTTCAGCAAATTTAACCGAAATATATCTATGTTCAATGCAGTAATATCCGCTCGGCTGATCTCTATTCGACTTGGCCGCAATTTTCAAACGAGGAAAAATTCAATCCTATATATACTATATTTCTGCAAGACGAGCAAGTTTGTTCAACCACCTTTTCGGTGTTCATCTCAATCTTCTTATTCTCTTTCTTTCTTATTTCGTTTCTTTGAGATTTTTCCAATACCGTGAAAAACAAGGAAAAAAATTGCATCTCTACACATAAAATTTTCATATTCCATATCGTCAAATATATTTATATATGCTTCACAGACTATCTCTGTTTTTCTTTCGTAAATTTATTTTTCTTTTTCTTTTTCGTTTCCTCTCATCTCCATCGGTGCCATCACATTTCCCAGAATTTTTCGTAGCATTTTCGCGTATGCACTTTTTCAACATATATACACGTGAAAACTTTTATCGAATTCAAAGCGTAAATCTTCACGTATATATGTATATATAATTTTATGAAATAAGCTATATTTGAAAGTGTGAGAAAACAAAAATAAAAGAGAATGAAGTGTGCGAGAAAAAAATATGATTCAAATAGGTCAATGATTATTGAAGTCACTATTTTATATCGATAAAAAAAAATAAAGAAAAGATATCCATTCTTTTTTATTTTTCGTTCTTTTTTCATTCTTTTTTACAAATATAAATAATAAATAAGACACATCCTCACTCGATACAGAATTTATCACTCATCCTGCAGAGTATTATTTATCACAACCTCAACATGAAACCACACGTCCTCTATGCTATCTCTCCACATATACACATACATATTACACAAATTTTTATTTCTCTTCACACAATCGCCCACGTATATATATTTGTTGATATTTACACCGGCACACTTCCTACTTTATGACTGTAAAAAAAGTATTTTTAAAATAGAGAATAACTCATCATGTGAAGAATAACTCGTCATATTCTTTTTCTGGATAAGGTATATCACCAGAATAAAATTGAAATTATCATAAAAAAAATTATTTATTCACAAATTTGAATTGTTTCTGAATACCCCTAACTACTGGTACTACTATATCTTCACAGAATATAAAGACACACGTTTATACCTGTAGCTACCAGGAGAGCATGAAGCTTCGGTAATTCTCCAATACGTTAGAATACTCCACACATAGTGGTTCATAATTTATATCTCATGTTCTTACAGTTCCTAATACTCGCCACAAACTATTGTGGAAATTTCAACGCAAAACAATTTAAATATTTACCCAAGAAGTATTACGGATACGGAATCAACAGAAAAAAAATTTCAAAGCCTGTAAAATTAATTTACCATATAATTCCCTATCTTCAAAAAACTAATTCTCTAATCAATTGAGGGATAAGTACCATAATTATACCAAATAAAAAAAAAATGCAAACTGCTAGTATCTTCACTCTCACAACCAGAGTTCAAAAATCTGCATAAAAGACTAAAAATAAAAATTAAATCTCGCTAACTGCAGCAGAAAAAAATAAAAAACAAACTTAATCTTCACATCTAAAATAATAATCTCTATTAAATTTATCCCTGTCAGCGATGGTTGTAACATTATTATCATATAAATATACGTAGTCTAACCACCGTACGAATATAAACAATATTATTATGCACACTATATATTCGCCATAATAATAATAATAATAATAATCATCATCATTATAATCAAATGACGAGTTCGCATGCAGACATGCGAATAGCAGATGAAGGCTGCAAAATGAAGCGCGCGTCGGTCGTATCGTTGCTATAAACGCACGTGTGTATAGTACGAGTCGTAGTACTACGATCCCACCTCCTTTCTCCTCATTCCTCTTCACCTCACACTCTCTCATACCACAATCCCTTTCTCCCGCACAGTACTCGCGTCGATTCGTCCCGATACTCTCGTCGCACACACTTCCTCTCTCGTTCAACTGTAGACGCGCGCATATATACGCGTTAGGTCGAGCGAAACCAACGAAGAGGAATGCAAAGAGGAAAAGAGGATGCGAGAGAGAGAGAGAGAGAGAAAGAGAGTAAGATCAAATCACGTGGTATATCAGAGGCAATGACGTCATGCGGTCACTAACCACGTTACGTACACGGCACTGACCTTACCTCTTTGAAAACTCCTTCGAGTCGGCGTGACTCGCGATCGCGATCATCCACACCAAGGGTATATATTTATATGTATACATTGTGTATATATGTATTGCCCACAGCGGTCTCGTGCCATCTGCCTGATCCAGGTGTGACCCCATATATGTATTTATAAATATACTTGGTGTATATTGTATAAGTACTAGCAATGAATACAAAAAAATGAAAAAAATTACAAATTACTCACGGACTATAAATAGAATATTATTTTTTGGTCTCTATCATTGTTGGGATGTTTGATATTTTGTTTGATTTTATTAATTTGTCACAATTTCATTTTACAATTGTTTTTATTGAAGTGTGAGTATTGTTTGTGTGGTTGTGAATATTACGATGATCTTTATCGTGATTTTTTTGAGCTGTTGATGGGGTTTTTAGTTGATTGCTGAGTCGATACATTTGTTTTTTTTTTTTGATTTGTGAAATGTTGCACAGACTTGGAATTATTTTGGGCAAAAAAAATAATGTTGGACGGATAAGTTTTGGAAAAGAAGGAGCGAAATGAAATAATCAAAATTCACTGGGGATTAACATGACACGGGGACGATGTGGAATTGTGGAAATAACAAAAGCAATATTGGAATGATGGGGCATATGAGGAGAGAGAGAGAGAGTTGCATTTATGTGGGTATATATGCGAAATATAAATGAAGAAAAAAAAAAAAAAAGAAGGAGCGCTGTGCTTATACACGGGTGAGTCAGTCAGTGTCGAGTAAAATGTGGAAAGAGGGATGATGAAGAGAGAAAAAAAAATAAATAATAATATGGGAAAGATATGTATGTGTATATGAAGGAGGAATAAGCTGATGAGGGTTTGAACGTATATGCACACGTGGCTGAACACGTGTCTTTTTCTTTCTCACTTTTGCACACTCTTTTAACGTCTGTTGTGTCCCGCCAGTTTATTATTTCCACTTTATATATGTATGTATATTGTATATACGTACGATTAACTTCCCGCACGCATATCACGTACACGTACTCAAACCACATACCTACCCTCTATACTGTCCTTAAATTAATTCAACGAATTCAACATAATCAAACGTGGAAAAATATTTATGAAACAATTATTTTTTTTTTTTTTTTCGTTTTCAAAGAGAAAATAAAATATGTGTATGTGAGGATGAATATATAGTTGATGGGCGTTTGAACGTATTACAGAAGAAAATTCATTGGTAATAAAATTGGGGATAAGATAATTTAATTCATAGAGATGTCAATTTTTTTTTAATAACCTCAATATAAAATTAATTTGAGCATATATAGCTGATAATTTATCATTGTTTTCTTTTTTATTAATAGTGAGAATGATTATTTAGCTTCTGTACCAATGGGTGGAGAATTTCCACCCTAATTCTAGTATATGTTTATTGTGTAGTTATACCCATTTGACCCAATCAACAGTACAGTGATTGTCTGAGTAATAATTTCATTATAATTTAATATTATATATTAAAACCGAGATATTATCTTCCGAGGATTAGATAAAAAAAAATATGGGCGGAATATAACTTGGGAGTATTAATAGTTATAATATTTACTTTTGTTGAAATATTTATCAACGCTGGGTAAAGTGGGTTAATTCGTGAAACAGGGAGCACAATTTCCATAATTATTTTGAGCATAATATATATTTAATTAAAATATTTTTCATCGTAGAAATAAAACCACAAAAGGTCCAAATGCATTATAAAAAATATAGAAATTCCTTGCTATATAATTTTCAATTCTCACCAATTAAACAACAAAAGTGGATTGAAACAGATTTAATATCACCCTAGGTATATTATTCAAAGTGAGGAAACAGTAGGTGTATCACTAAAATTAAAAGCCTAAATTTTAGCTTAAATGGGCTTTCAATTCAAGTCACGCGATACACCAGGTAACAATTTGAAACAAAAATCACCACATAAAGTTAGCTAACCGGAAGACAATTGAACACACCAAGTCTATTACATATTTAATTTCGCCAAGCATATATATATTAATTGTTCCCCTTCGACATCTAAATCACCAACATAAACTTATTATAAACTCTATAGAACATCAAAATTAAAAAGTAATTTAAAACCAATAAAAAATCTCTGCACAGCGAAATAAATATTTGAAATTAAATCATCCATCAAAATATAGGTCATGAAAAAATGATGATTTCCACACCTGAATATAATACAACACGTTTACATATATCCATATACATATGTACTCCATATATATATAGATAGATAGATAGATATGGTATACTATATACCATGGTATTGTGTACAGTTATAGACGGGAAGCGTACCGGTCCCGGTAATTGCCGGGAGGACAGTGGTCCAGATGCTCCCCAATCAGCGGTTGTCCCGATTGAGGGTTCGTATTCCGGGTGTATGTATGTGTGGGTGGTTTGTGCACCCTGTGCACGTAACAGCAGTGATACGATTCGAGAATACTTCATACATACATACATACATGCATACAACATTGCGTTATATACATATGTGTATTCGAGAATAGTGAATGGTGTTAGTTAAACTATAGTATTCACTATACATGTGTACAGTGGTAGTTGTGATACCATCCATGAGCTCCGGAGACCCGTGACCGCGTTGAGAACGGCCGGTTAGTTCCTGACCATACGCATGGCAGCACCGTTTAATTGGCACTGGACACAATGGATTATGGAATGGTACACAGGGCCCACTCCACGTCAGAACCATTTCACTCGTTTATCCAGTGAGTCTCGGTATATGGCAGACGTCGAAGGGCAAACGAACCAATACACATATATAGTACATCAATAGAAAAGAAAAAACAAATTTTCTTTGTTCGCCCCCCCCCCCCTTCAATTGTGATTTCAACGATAAAAATCTGTTTTACCGATCACGTCATCATTATTTAGCACTTCAGGTATGTACGTCAGTCAATTGACTTCTGATGAGAGTTGGCGTATGGGTTGTGCTCATTAGTTATTATTGTTTATGAAAAATTTCATCGTTTTTATTTTTTATTTGTATATAATGTATTACTTTTTTAATTTGTGGATAAAGATTTATGGGTGTTTGTAAAATTGTTCTTTTCGGTTTATTGATGACAGTGGGTGGGGTTATAAATTGTGTTTGTACCATGGTTCTTAATTAGTTTTGCGCTCTAGTTAGCAGTTCAATTCAATAATGTCTGTCCAATTGAAAAATCTACTGCCACTTATTCTTTATGTGAATGTATATGTGTATATAAATTTATTTATATATCGCTTTTTCTCTTTCATCGTTTTGGCTAGCACATTCTGGTAAAAACTATATATATATATATATTTCTTTGGCTGTTTTCTTTTTGTTCTTATTATTTTTATTTTTTTTTTTTTTCGAGTTCTTTTCCTTGAAGATCGGCGACGCGAAGCCACTCAATTCTGTTCCCTCGCATTAAACCATCGAAAGGCAGTAACCGTCTTAAATTTATCGTTGGCTATTCCGTTGGCGTTCGCATATCGATTGTCCTAGTCTTTGACTGCGCCACGATTTTATACTCACGTACTTATAAACTTGTGTATGTATGTATAAAAAAAAAAAATGAAATGCGAGTGCAATGGTGAATGTGTCAAGGCGAGGATGTAAAAAAAAAAAAAGTATAGAGAGAAATGGAGAGAAAAAAAAAAATTTGAGAGAAGACAGTGGGTGAAAAATAAAAAAAGGGACGAAAGAGAAATAATAAAAATGGACAGTCGCAGTTAAAGCACGGTAGAATGACCAACGACAATTGTCAACCACATTTCCAGTCTTGTTATACACAATTTGTAAAATTCATTTCCTTTTCTCGTCGTCGTATAACGAATAACACCACCGCTAACTCCACACGCTTGACTATAAAATACAACCCCTTCAATTCGTTATGATTGTAGCATTATATTCAAGTCATGGGATCTTTTTTGAATTTATTTTCTATATATTTGGAGAAAAAAGTAGGAATATCTTTAGATTGAGTTATTTAAAGGGGTATAATCTTGTAATGTGGAGAATGATAATTTATCATGCTGTAGAAAATGATGTGAAAATTCCATGAAACAAATTTAACTACTGTAATATTTTCAGTTTTATAATAATTTTCAATAATCATTAATATTTATAAATAATTACCGTATTTTCTACATTCTTTTTTCAATATTCCGCCAAATTTTTCAATGAACAACCTCATTCACAGGACGTACCACAAGAGGGTGTAAAATTATAAAACCTTGATAAACCCATTTTAATTTCGTTTCACAATATAAAAATTTAATAATTGTTCATAAAAAATAGATTACCCTCAGTAACATTAATTTCTCTATTTATTCAACTACAAACTACCCGTCTCCTATACAAAACACCTAATTCTCTCCCATTGCAATTACAATACCTATCCACCGCAATATAGAATCCAAAAAAATGAAACCAGGCGATAAAAAAAAAAAGTAAAAGTGAATAAAGAAGAGCGAAAAAAATTCTCAAAAAGCAACATAATTCTTGTGCGGAAGTGTATATGTGTTATAAGTCATAACTCGACTTCATTTCACTCCTTTTCCCCTATTCTCACCCCGTCTGAACTTTCTATATCTACTTATATTCTATCAGACACATCTAACTCACTCGCCCTCACTTGTAACCATCCACACACTCATACACCCTTTTTTCCAATGCCAAGGGTAATATCGTACGGTCAGAATGTGTCGGACAATGCGACGCATTGAATTCTACAACACCCGAACCAAACAAGGGCGGCAAATAATGACAGTATATACCTATACATGTTCACAATACATGGTGAATTGAAGTAGAGGGAAACACGAGAGTGAACAACAGGAGAGAAACGCTTCGTAGGACACTCATGTGTCATTTAACTGAAATACCTCTCTCTCGCGTGCGGGATGCGCCGAACTGATTTACAGCCAACGCCACCCCATCGACCTTCCTTGTGTTCAATGCGCCTGTAATATTGTGTTTCTTTTTTTTTTTCCTCGTATTTATTTCATCTTTATTCGTTTTTGCTTTACCATTTTTATTTTATCCCCAATGTATTTTTTTGTCCGCTTCTTCGTGTCGCCAAATTTTTTTCGTCTGTACTTTACACAACAATCCACACTATGTTGGAATGTATTTATTTATATATATATATATATATGTATAAGGTTGTAAATAGTACGGTATAGATGCTTTGGAAGAGATATAAACATACATCAGACACATGTACACAAGTGACTGTGTACCGCGCAACGAAGTAAACTGTTTTCTGTCTACGTGATACAGCACACGAAGAGTTGTGGGCATCGCGTGGCGAATTTATTTATTGCCCTAAAACTGTCACGATGTGCGAGCAGCGGCAAAGAGAGCGGAGGTGAGAGCGGGAGAAATAGGACGAAGGGAAATAAAGTACGGATGAAAACCATTTTTGTTTATGTGAATTTCACAGAGAGACTTGGGATGAAGTTAGCTAATTCGTGATACTTGAGAAGAAAAATGTCATTGCTGTTAAATTCAATTTATTCGCATGATGAAGTAAAATAAATATTGTATGGGGTGTTATTAATAATTGTTTATCTATGATATTTTAAATCGTAAAAAATTTTTAAATTCGTACATTCACCGTATTTACTTTTTGTTTGTTATGTTTTTAAGAAGAAAAATACAAATGGAAATGTATATGGAAACATTATCGAGGGATTTTTATTCCCATACATAATTGAAGACTTTATTTTCATTTGCCATAACGACGAGGTTATGGTTATTTATTTTATTTATTTTTCTTCTCCATTTTCACAATTTTTCAGCTATCGAATTTCCATAGTTGATGGGAATATTGTGATGGAATAAGAAGGAAAAGGGGGGGAAAAAAAAAAGAAAAAAAGAAGATAGACTCGTATTTCATTTTACAATGAAACAGAATAACAAACGTGTTGGTTTAAAAATACACGAGTATGGAATGCACCAGGGAACAGAATCAGAAGTAATAGTAGAGTGCAAGTTGGTACACCACACGTTGCCATGGCAATGTTTGCCTTCGAGCTCTTTCAAAGTGTGTGTATACATGTGGCATTGGATATAAGAGAGACGTGATATGAAGAGAAGACAAGGAGTAAAGTGAGATGAAATATTCGAAATTAATTCAACTTGAGAGTGTGAGCGAGTGAAAGTATATAGATGAATATAGAATGAAGCCATGTAACTAATGGATAATTTAACCCTTATAGCATGAAAGCCGAGACAAACTTTATGGTAATTGAATTAAATTATGGCGACATTTTGATGTTTTGCAAATCCATATATATATATATATATATATACCCAAAAAAAATTAATTTTTAATTCGATAAAATGTAATCAATTTATCATTGAATATGCATCAGAATAAATATTTCAATTTAATTGTATCCAAATCTTCAAATCTTTCTTTTGTTTAAATTTAAGGTGATAAAGATATTCAACAGTCGGCTATTGTACACTGAAAGTGACAAAAATAATAATAACCGAGTTAGAAAAAAAAATAGACCAACGTCATATTTCTTCACAGAGAATTAACAACAAATTAATACTATTCCTAAACTATTACAATATAACTTCATTATTGTCCTCCAATTATTTACAATGCATGAATGCATATATACCTGTATGTATGTATATATTTATGTGTATGTATTACTCAATAGATATGTAATGATAATACCGAGAACTAGGATTAAACATATACCCAGCAAACTCCAAGAGGGATTAGA
The DNA here is from genome assembly GCA_958496275.1 of Zele albiditarsus. Classification (NCBI taxonomy): domain Eukaryota; kingdom Metazoa; phylum Arthropoda; class Insecta; order Hymenoptera; family Braconidae; genus Zele; species Zele albiditarsus. Next base: position 11,836,436 of record OY292411.1, on the reverse strand, counting down.
TAGTTGCTTAGGGTGGAAGGTAAACCGTAGTATACTATACATATGTATGCATCCAATCCGAATCCACAATGCTCGAGTAATTATGTACTGTAGTGTCAACATAGGGTGGGATAATCAGGATATAGTGCCTATATGCAATCTATATATATGTACGTCCTTGGTATACATATATAGAATTACAATTGAAAATTTAAAAGAAATGATGAATATGAAATGAAATATATACCTATAAATGAACTAATGTATATATAAATTGTAAATAGTAATTTCGAACTCGAGAATACAAAATGATACATTATTCTCGATATCTTGAAGCATTGTATTCATTTTTTACACTCCAAGATACCAATTAATATTCCTAAGACAACCCTTAACTATGTGATAATTTTTATCTCACATGAATTTGCAATGTAGCATAACGTAAAATTAATATGCGCTGTTATGAGAAACAACAATAAATATTGCAACAAACATATTGTACATGATTGCATAAATCTATTTCAGTATCAAGGAATTCCAATGTTAAAATTAACAAATTAATTGTCCCTAATTGAATAAAAAAATTCTGATATTGTTAAAATACTTTTTATCACTCATCATTTCACTTATACATATGTATAAATACATTATTAATCTTCATCTACGTGCGTGAGACATGACAATTATAGCAAAGAGTAGTGATCCATTAAGTTACAATGTTTAATCCAAAGGCTCTTATATATATAAGTAGGCAACAGAGATAATTGGCTTCGCTATATTTGCACGTCCCTTCCGACTGTGATTATAAACACAAGAAGAAAAAAGAGATGAGGAAGGGTGAAAGAGGAGGGGAAAAAAAGAAAAAAAAGAATGATAATAAAATAGAAGCAAAGAGTAGGAATTGTATCACCCTCTATCGCAATGAGAAGAAAAAAAAAAATAGAATAGCGAGTGGCGAGCAGAGAGAACGTAGGCAAAAAAGGGGTTGGGAGTAAGGGCAAATATGTCAAGCACAGAGCGGCCATTAATTAGGAAGACTCCCTCTGCGCGCGTTTGCATCGAGCAAGAGTCTTTGCTTCAGGCGCACTAAATATACAAATATATATTATAGCATTGAAATGTCTTATTTAAATATGCCTTGACTCTTTCGCACCACTGTCTATGTCTCCATTAATATCTCATTAAATAAAAATATCAATGTAATAATTCATTTTCAATTTTATCTATAAAGTTCTCAATAAATATTTCATATATCAATTTCATACCAATTTTATTACAATTATCATTCCTAAATTAATATACTGATCAGCATGATTTTACAATGAGCATTTAAGAATATTTTTCACTATTAATTTACAAATAAAGAAAATTTGAATACAACGCCAAAAATATTTGACAATAATCAAATTGTGGCTTCTATATATTATTACAAAGAATAGTTGAGCTTACATTGTTAATTGAATCTCAATCAAATAACAATGATTACAATAGTTTGTACACATGTAAAGGCAACAAAATGGGGGAGTCAATAAGTTTCGTGATACACACACACACACATACACGAGACAGAGAATAAAAGCCAAGAGAATTAAAAAAGAAATATAAAAAAGAAAAAAAAAGAAAAAAGATCGAGTGACTAAGTGGAAGAGACCGAGTTGTTGTTGCGGAATATATTGCAAGTGGCGGTGGACAATATTAGACGTTCATTAGTTTGAAGTATGTAATTATGACCACGAAAACCCTCTCGTGGAGGCACGCGACCAATGCGACATATGGCAACCACCAAAAAGAAATATATAGTATATATATAAATGTCGCGCGATTGCGCCCGCGCCGCCATCGGGTTGACATTTCGTGCGTCAACTCGAAAGTGACATGCCTGATGACGCGCATATATATATATATATATATATATATATATTTGTATATATATAAAACCAGGAGCGAATATATATATAGGTATGTATGAAGGCTGAGTATATCATTACAACTTTTCTAAATGGAAAAATATGTCACCACGCACTTTTATATTCAATATATAATATAACTTTGAAGAGAGTATAGCTCTTGATAGTATCCAGGTGATGATTTCAATACAATACAATATGTATATACTGTATTTATGTATATATATATATATATAATGATGTCATTCATTTGAAGGAAAAGAAAAAAATTATATTTGCAATTATCCTGTCATGTTTAGTGCAATATGGAGTTTTGGAGTAATCAATAAAGAGTATATGTGTAAATAGAAATTGAATGAATGTAAATATACAAAAGTATTTGGTTTACTTTAATATTTTTTATAAATACCCATGAGAGTATTTATTTATTTTATTTATATTCAGAAGAGAAGAGAATGTGAATGAATGCAAAGTTATTGAAATTGAACTGGATGATGGAAAATAAAATTGTTATCTATAATGTTGTACTGAAATAAATGTTGAGGTACTGCTTGTTTATTTGTTCAAGTTATAGATAAGTAATTTAGAAATTTTCCCCCGAAAGTACTTATGACAATTACTGATAATTCTTATTGTATTTTTGAGAAAATACTGCACAATAATTTATATCCATCTATTTATTTATTTATTTCATCTGATAATGAATACCACAAGTCTACTACTGTTTTATAAAAGATAGTTATTAATTTGTGTGAAAAATTTATAATAGCTACATAAATAAACTCAAAGAGCCATGAATTTTTGATAGAAGGATGAATTGTAAAATTTTCCACGCCTCGTCACAGCTGTAATTCTCTATAGAGTGTATGAAAAGCAAGATGAGGAGTTAATAACCGAAACAGGAAGACCCAGGGAAACAATAAAATGTTTTGTCGAAGAACTCACACAAGACTCAATGATATTTCTATCTATACACGAACACATATCTACAGATACATATACATATAATGTAAACAGAAGAAGTGATGGAAGGTTGGGAATATGAAGACGAAAGGGAAGTATAATATGCCCCTTACATAAATAGAGTTTCTGTTTCAAGTTTAACTGCAGTCACCGCCACGCACAAGGATAAATTCCGTGGAAGGAAACCCTTTTTGGAATGTTGTTTATAATGTGCGTCACGGTAGGAGAGGTTCATCGTCGCTGTCTTCATTACTTTAATGGAGCACGAGTCTATATAAATATATAAATGTAGCTATACATGAATGAGGTGAGGACACGAAAAAGTGAAGAAAAGCGAATGAGAGAGCGAGTGAAAACATCTGCGCACTTTTGTTAAGGGGATATAAAGTGGAAGACAGAGAGAGCTACTAACGTATCACTTTAAAGGATATTTTACAAACCTCCAAAAGGATATAATGATTCTATACGTAGCCGCACGACAACTACATACGAAAGTCAAGAGAGTTTGAGATATACACATAAATAAATATGTATATACATTCTTCATATTAATACTAAAAATCTCCAAGTCTCGGGAGACTATGTACATGAATACGATTCGAATATACATTCCTTTCAAATTTCGAAGCTTTCATAATTTTTTTATTTTTTTCGCTCAACATTTTTTATTTTTAATAGGTAATGGAAACATCTTCTTTTCACTTCACTTTATACACTGATTTGTTCCACACTCTCTTGGGATTTTATAGGTAAAAATTCTGGCGATATTTGGAGAAAAAAAAAAAAATTCTGTTGCCACAAGATTCACAAATTTAAAAGCTCTTCGGATATTGAAGAAGGAAATAAATGAGAAAAAAATTGTAGTGAATGTAAAAATAAAAAATATCTGCATTCATTGACACATCCAGAGGCTTTTTTTTTTTCTTTTTGTTCCCCACTATATCCTTTATATGAAATATTTTTTTTCCTCACATCATTCTCTTTATATACACTCCAAACTGTCTCAATGAAATTCACAAAAAGTCAAAATGACACTTATGAAGTCAGTGAAACTGAAGGATGATAGCGCATATAAATTCTATACATATTTACTTGTATATATATACAAAGTTGTATGTTATATACATATGTGGAGGATGAAAGAAATGATTTTGGAGTCGGTTTCAAGTGATATGCGAAAGAGCAAGAGCCAACATCAGTATAGACAGTAGTTTCCAGTCGATGGAGTCACACGCGCGACGTGCGCGCGAATACCAATATAACGAATCTCTGCTGGTGACACATTGCAAGCACATCCACACTTGCTTGCGAACGAAACGACCATGCTCGTCTCCACCGTCGTTCATTCCTTCACACATATATATATATATATACGTAAACCTATATAAACATGTTCACCTTTAGCATATCTACATCTGTGTTTGTATATTTCTACTCCCCTGACGTCGAGTCATCGTCTGCTTCTCAACATTTCTCTCTACATATATATCTATCCTCTATTCCTCTCATCTATTCGCAGACTCTTCGCATACATAACCAGGCGCGCGCAGTTGCCACCCATTTCAATGACAGCCTCTTCCACGTAAATCGTTCTCTATTCGGATTCAAATGAGACCTCGTTCACATCATGCCACACGCGTCATATATAAGTTTTCCGTATATAGATATAAATTATGTATGTTTATATTCGTATATGTGAGCGAGGACACCTCTCAGTACACCATCAAAATCACACATGTGGAAAGGCTTTTAGAAAATGAATATGTGGAGAATTAAATTTTATATCATCATGAAGAATTAATGAAAATGTATATCTTGTTTTTTTTCCTTCATATCTGTTTGTTCTTATCTCTGCTGTATTGAGTGTCAATTCTTGGGGTGTAAAAAGCTCCATGAATCACTCACCACCTGTCTGATATAACATTTTATTCATGAAAACTTCAACTCGACTTTAACGATTTTCATTGTTGTCCAAAAATTGATTATTCAATCTTGCTTCATGCATTTCTCAGAATCTATTGGACCTATAGTGTTAGGATTTTGCATGGACATTTTGAACATTTGTCGCTGTCGTCGGTTCTAGAATTATTACGATATCTCATGACAATCTATTTTTTTCCATTCTCTACGAAAAAATACGTGAAACGAAACATCACTACATCAAAACTTATTTATATAATCATGTATTTTCATCAATTGCCATAAAAAGAAAATCCCAGTAATCTTCAAAGAGAGGTCTCTTTATCCCAAAGTACTTCACAAAATTAAAAAATATCCCAACCAAAAAGGATTATAAAAATCTCGAATATACATACATCAATTATTCAAATCTCTCATCATGTCTCAATTATAAATGCATATACAATAAGACGTACGCATGTATACAGAACAATGCGGGCGCACGCTTGTCCCTCAGGACGTGCGCGCGGTTGCGAATTTGATTAGCGTTAATTATCATGAGAGGATCGTCGGTTGATTTTGTGAGAAAGAGCAAGGTAGTATAAGAAAAAGAGAGATATAGTTTGCGTGTGGGCGCTTGTCCGTGCACGTTTGCGCATCCGGCCACCTGAATTATTTAGTTAATTTCCGGTAAACCGAGATTCTACTCTACCGTGTACCATCTTTGCTTTTGCCGACAGTATTGTGATCACAAGAGAAAGCCAACCCCTCTTAACATATACATGTATATTCTTGTCGTCGTCATCGCCGTCGACGCGCGACGGTAACGGATCAGTCCTAAGTACGTACTTAGTAGACCCGAAGCACAGCCGGAGGCGTCTTAATCACGTAATTGCTCGCGAAATCCCGCTGGCGCGGTTCTCTCAATACAGTATATGTATATATAACGAGACCAAGGAGAATAGTAAGGATGTAGGATAACCGGAAAGACTGACAGAGAGAGAAACATGCGCTACCGAAACTACAAAGTGCGTACAAACGGCCTCAGGCTCGATATCTTCTTACTTATTCATCCGTATTTCACCTTGGCAATCGAAAATTACGCCAAGGGACAACGCTAAAGTATATATATATATATATATATATATCAAGGAAGATTGTAGTAGAGACATTAGTGTATATCGAGAGTTGATATGAGAGAGAGAAAGAGGGAGAGAAACCAAAAGGATTTATCGTATGCTCGGTCGGGTTTAAAGGACGATGAAAAGCAAAAGCTCTCAGCGCTATTTGCTTGAAATCAGATTTTGACGATACAAAGCCAGAGATTTTGTGAAACCCTCCTTGGATCATTATATCAAGACGTTTATTACTCACGTTTATTGTGGAATATATGATATCACGATCTATTAAACGATATCTGTGGAAATTTTTATTTATTGAAGAATAAATAACTTGGTGAGAAATTCAAAGTAAGAAGTTTTCCAATAGTTGGCTCTGAGGTTAAAGAATCAAGTAGTACATTATAAAAAAATTATCATTGAATTTTACTAGTAAATAAAATTTCCCAAAATAAAACAGTCCATTAATTCCATGTCATCATTAACAATTGATAATTCACATTCTACCCACAGTCAAAATTCTAATACAAAATTTTTTCCTTCCCAGACATTATGTAAAAACGTAGAAATTAATTTTTCCAACATTCCACCCTTAATATATCCCCTCAAATCTCTGAAGCTTTCATGTATACGTTTACACACACGATTGATCATTGAGATAATGACAAATAAAATTGATTCAACCGCTAGATATTAATCCAACTTTATTGTCTATTATAATTGTATATACAGGGTGATTATAGCGCGTAAGTGACGAATGGGATAATATCACCACAAACTTTCACTCGAGTGATTGTGATCACAAAAAAATATATCATTGTAATGTTAACTGCGCCAAGTATCTTGGACGCTCATGATGCACCAATTAATGTGTTTCACGATTGTTATTCTTGTGTCGAGAGGATAAATTATAACACATTGGGGCGAGTCACATTGGTGCATATATATATATATACATACATAGTTTCTTTATGACCCTCTTGATTTTGGGCAGTTGCAAATACCCTCAAGAAAATAGAAACATCTCGCTCAATATAACATTTATTTATTATTTATTTTTTTTTTTTCCTTTCCCCTATCGTGTTGGTTCCCACTCAATATTCAATAATTCGAAGCGTCCAGAGTCAATTCCACTCTGTCCCCTCGGGTCGTTTATAAGAACGTGGTAGTATTATTTCGCTCACTCTCGCCCTCACGAGAACGAATAAAATATAGCCGAATCAAATCGGAAACTGTACGGCAGTGCGTTCCGGTGGACGCAACCGCAAATCGAGGTTAAGGACTTCCGAAATAAGAGAAGGAAAGTTCATAATGCGACGAGGTTGGATAGAAAAATAATAATAATAATAATTATTATTATTATTATTATTATTATTATTATAATCATAATAATAATTCAGAATTGATATACCATATATCGCATTAATATCACAATAAACGTTGAACGTTCTTTGATGCTACGATAATTGCGCTGGCGGCTGCCAACACGATCACCAGCGAGACTAATCCTTGTGGGATATATATTAGAGATGGAAAATATAATGCCAGGACAATGTTGGATATTGAAATAGCTTGAATTTGCACATGGGGATATCATAAATAATATTTAGATAATATTTGATGTAATATTATCACTCCTTTTTTCTTTTATGATAAATATTTTTTGAGAATGTGTGAAATTGATGCACAAATAATTAATGATAGCGGTATTATTGTTAATTCTAATTAGGTTGAAGCGATAATTGATGAAGATAATTGTTGGCGTGTGCTTGGATATAAATTGGCTTTGGAAATTGAACACTCGTTTGAATTTAAAAAGCCAAATATAATAATAAAGAGGATTATAATATATATGGGCATTCGCATGAATGAATGATGAATGTGATTAATTATATTATTTTTTCGCATGGAAAAATTATGAAATAAATTAGAAAAACGAAACAATACGGAAAAATGAATAAAGTTATTTTTCAACAATTTAAAACCAACATATTTAAACTCAGAAAAGATTTTGTCATGATTATATTTCATGGAATATTATGCGTGAAATCATTGTTGCGTATACGTCAAACAACTGCTGGAAGGCAAAATGTAAAGATAAAAACAATGAAAAGAAAAGAAAAAAAAAAGAAAGGGAGGAATAAAAAAAACACACACCTCTACACATATATACAAATTGGAGTATGGAGGAAAAAAATGGGCACTTTTTCTCAGAAACAGTGCGCGTATCTGGACGAAAAAAAAAAAAAAAAAAAGATGGAGAGCAAGAGAGAAAAAAAATTGCCAGAAGCGAAAAATAAAAAAATATAGATGTATAAAAATGCCAAGTCCTCGCGTTTTATCCACAGTCTTACATTCCAATAACTTTAACGTTATTTCAGGTTCAGATTTGCTTGAAATTTGTTTCTTGCCGTTACCAGAAGCCCATAAATATGTAATACCTTCCATATCCTTGACTATTTTTCTCTCTCACTTACTATCTCGCTTCCTCTCTTTCTCCACGTTACCAACAACCCCTTACGTGTTTGTCGGTAGGTTGAGTGAGGGAATAGCTCAAGGCGATGTTCAGTATATGTATATATACATGTACACGTTGAAAAAGGGAATGAGAATCGCGCGCGGTAAATCATTTGTCCCGAAAGAAAACACAATGCAATATCACGGAGACGCGGGTGCACGAATATGACGCTATCTCCCTTTCTCTCTTACTCAATTCTTTTTTTTTGCTATTTTTCGTTGCGACAGGGGCGAATTGCGAGAACCATAAGTCAACGTTATATTGCCAAAAATACTTTAAAGTGCCACTCAACGACTTTCGTGACTCGCACAGATTATATATATATGTACGCCTATGTATATATGAAAATATTATTATTGTATGCGTTTTTCAATAGAAAATCGCACAGCAATATATTTTATCGTATATATAAAAATGCTTTTGAGATTAAATGAAGCGAATATCACTGACACATACATTAACGTATGACAATATGCACAGGAATAAAAGTGCTAATTGAATTTTTTAAATTCCGAATTTATCGAATGATTTATTTATTGCTGTTTGGATATAGATATGATGAGTTTGTAGAATAATATTTGAATGTTATTCAATAAAAAATAAACATTCTAATTTTGTGAATGAATATATTATAGAATGAAGAATGAAATATTCTTTTTATAATAATTATCCAACATTAAAATATTCGCATTAATTAATTCTGATTGCGTACAAAAATAATTCGCACAGATTTTTTGTTCTTGTAAAATATTGAAATAATCGACTTAATTTTTAACTTCTTCTATTTTGTATCGTATGTAGTGTGAGAAAATTATCTCTACACTCTTCACCATAACATAATAACTATCACGATTTGTCTCGCTTCGCATAAGTGTCCATAAAAATATAAAAATGTCATAAAACACTTAACAACCGTTTCCATACGTGTGATAATTATCCATTATCATTATTCCCTAGTTCCACTTTAATATCCACTTCTCTTATTCAATATAGATATTTCAATATCCACCACAATCAAGCACTTGATATTTTTTCCCAAGTCAACTTTCAATAGTGATCAATAATGAAAAAAATCAAAAAGAAAGAAAAAAATCAATAATGATAGTAATAAATGTAAGTTAGTTGGAATATTATTTATTGTATCTGGATACATGCGTGTATGCATATATGAATCAACCCACGGGTGTGACCCATTGAAATCCTTCAAGAGTCCTTTCTTTCTATTTTTTTTATTTCATTTTGCATCTGACAATTGAGAGGTCTTAATTAAAAGTTGCCAACGCGGTGCGTTATGAAACGTGCAGAAGTGACAACGAGTGTCAATAAAAAAGCCGCAAGCAATACTTGAACAAATATATATATATATGTATATATCAGAGTGTGTGTACTTTTTTTTCCTTTTATATATACTTTCCATATTGTGACAGTGAGTATCGTCATTGCGCCTCCGAGTTCGCTCTCAAAGGCTCCTTTCTTCTGTTTCATTTTTATATCATTTCATTCTGTATTATTTTATTTTTATTATTATATTTTTTTCTACTACTTTTTTCTTTCACGTCTGCACTTTCACGCCGTGAACGAATGGTCCTGATATGATAGTATAGCAGGAAGCAAGACATATTTCTCCCCGAGATATTGTATACATGTATATATAAATATATATGTGTAAAGAAAGCTGAAATCATAGTAAAAATGCTAGTACGAAGTGCGTTTCACCAAAGCAAACTAAAATAATGCTCGACGGAATCGAACAAAAGCATGAAATATTGCCGAGAAAATGCCGCGCTCTACGAGTCCGTAATTCATGATACATTTCCGCCTCTAGTTCGGATAGCAAGAGAAAAATGAAGAAAAAAAAAGAATTACATATATATATTGTAAGATACTAGACCATTATATGTGACTTAGGTTCCATTGCCGAATTCTTTACGCAATTTTTTTTTTTTTTGCTTTTTTTTTCCCCCCTCAAGAACTTCAGTGCGGTAGAAAAAAAAATCACCCTTCTATTCCAAACAACTTCTGCTCGGTTTCCACATCGTTATCGTAAACGTTTGACTACCACCACTACTTCACAAAAGCGGGTAAAAAATTCACGAATTCACCGAAACAATTGACGACATTGGTGGTTATTCATCGAAGTATTTAGTGAATGTTCAAACTCACAAAAATTCATTCATCAATATTCAATACTTCCAATAAACAATTGGAAATAATTTTATTGTGAATTGACGTATAGAGTGAACCTTCGTGACTGCGAACAAAAATTCTCTAACCACAATTAACAGCTGTTTCAACTAAAAGCGGAAATTGAGAATTAAACTGAAATAGTTTTTTTGTTTTGAAATAATAAAATAAGTTCAGCTAAGATTATATCTAAATTTTTAATTTATTCCCAATCCCGTACTAGATAATAAAACTACCATGGAACAACTGAATTAATTTCTTACCTCTTCCCCTCTTGCTTTATACAATATAGAACAACTAACTACCCCAACCCAACCAGACATTTCCACGTCTCGTTTACACCCGGTAGTCCACCGAGAATTAATTACCATTACGCAATGTATATAAGGTCCTTGCGCTGTCTTAATTGACAGAAAGGTTCTATATTCGTTGAATTGAAATGGGCGAAACATTAAAACAACTCGTAATGCAGTTATACTTAACGGAGCGTAAGGGTAAACCCGTGAACATATCTTTGCAAAAAGGTATATACTATTTGCCTATATTTTCACTCTCACTCTAACACCGGACGCGACGTAAAAGTATAAAAGCTGAAATAATAACATTGCTTCCTAGCAACGGCAAAGACGTTATTTGCATTCGACTATTTTCCACTGTCAGATATATACATATATATAGTTTGTGCTTGTGCCACCTCGCCAAAAGCACTTGTTCGCGCTTCTTCTTCTTCTTCTCTACACTCAGAAAGCGGGACGACAATTTTCCAACGAAAGCAACGACCGCGACTCATAAAATGACTTTTTGGCGACGCTATATTCTCTCCCACCCATTTCACGTCCCACTCGAATTTCAAGGCACTAGAAAACGTGAATTCACAGTAGTGTTTCTTTTTTTTTCCACTGTTTTCTTTTTGTGACAATGCATTTTGCATTTGCCTAGACGCGAATCACCTGGTTCGTGTGATGATACTACTACTCTATACCACTACTCGATTATAATGTTGATGTTTTTTTTTTATTTTGTTTTCATCTTCAAATGAATCTTAAAACCAAAATTGAACGACCGCATGCTACGCCATTACTAAAATAAATTCAATTTTATTTCTCACATATATTTCCTTTTTATTATTATTTTAGTAGATAGATTAAGTGGATTGTATGAATCATGGAATTATAGTGAGTATTTTTTTGTTTGTTCTTTTATATATATGTATAAAAAGGCAATGAAACGAAAGGGCTGAGAGGGCTATTTTCATGAGGTCAAAAACCACTCGATTTTATATAGGTATATTGTACTTATTTGTATTTACGCTGTCTCGACTTGCTGGCACTCCTTCACCTATAGATGATGTGTGTGTGCAAATCACTGACAATTCAGAGTGGATATTTTGTTCATGGTCAGACAGACAGACACAATGTATGTATGTGTCTCTAGTAACAGTTTATGGAGCTTTGTCCCCCCTCACGTACACATGGTGTTACTGAGAAAACGAGCCACTCAGATTTTATCGTGTTATTTTGTTAATGCACATATCCCTTTTTTTATTCTAGTAAAAATGCATCTAGCAACGAGATATATATCCGCGCCAGACAGAAGTATGGTCCATGAAATATTTTATTTTCCCTTCTTGTCCCTTTCAAATTCATTGTCTCGACATTTTTCTCTCTACTTGCACAATTCTTTTTTTTTTTTTATTATTGTCGCTTTGTTGCCAAAGATATTCTCAAGGCATACGCGATGCTACTTTCTTCTGTCATTTGACGACAAAAGAAAAAGGTATGTAGTATATTTTTTTAATGAAAGTACGAAGAAATATTCGATTCGTGTAAATTATTGTATAAAAGAGAATGCTCACGCGATCGTTAACCATTACGTATCCACCAGGCGAAAACGTAATAAAATCCGAATATATGTATATAAATGTTGCACGATAAGATGCTACGATAAAACAATAAAGAGTCGCGCGACAAAATAAGAATTTCGGACGACGGAAATAACGCAGTAAGAATTTCACTCACGTATCTAATTTTTCCAGATTTTTTCGCAGAAAAAACATTATTTACGCGAACCATCCTCATACTCTCTAATGATATTGCGAAACTGAATGGGTGAACAAATTTAATAATTATGATCACGAATGATTGGGGATTGAAACTATCAGAAAACAGATTGGATAGGCAACGTAATAAAAAAAGAGAAAATTACTTTGATGAATACGCCAATCTAAGACATACTCAACTACTCGAAGAAGAGTGGAAGACATTGAACAAGTAATTCTACAGGCACCGATAACATGGTTATCACTCAGCCGAAAACATTGAACCAAAATTCAACGATGATTTATAAGTCATAGAGAAAGAAAAAAGAATAAGAAACCATCCTTTAAATTTACCATCGGTTAACCAACGAATTTTATAGCATGTCCTTAAAATCTCTACTACATTGACTATACATTCATGTCTGATCGTTATTCGCAACGTTGAAGCCGTATAACTTTGTCCATATTCCTCACATATTTTAACGGCAACCACACACGCGCACACATCAACCGATCGCTCGTCATCAATCAAAGGTAATTGTATCCAAACAAGACGTGGTGGTTTGATGGTGGTGTGGTTGAGTTGCGCGAACGAGGTGTCAAAAGTCTCTTTTATATATGTCTGGGCAAAGAAATTTTCTTTTTACTCTCTTTTCTTTTCTTTTCACTGACCTGTCGTTGTGAAATATTTATACGCCACATCAAGTCGCACTCGAGAGTCACAACCTCACATTCTTAAACCACTCACGTGTCATATCGATCTAGTAAATATTACTTGAGTAACGCCAAGGGGATGCATACCGTAAGTATATGTCCTTGTATATACCGTTTTTTTTTTCCTTGCTACATTCCTTATTGTGAGTCATGCGAAAAGTATGGTGGGTAGAGTCTGAACCACGAGGCTTTTTAATAGATAAACCGATAATACCGTAGCGTGACACAACGAATTGTTGGAATAATGGTCGACTATTTAGTTACAAAGAACCACTAAGTTATTATATTACTCGAATAGTGTGGTTCTATACATATGTATATTTATATATACTTATATAGATTGCGTGACATGGAAGCATAGACAGAATAAAAGTAAATAGCAAAGACGTGTGAGATGTCGTTTGCTTATTTTCAGTTACTCTTTTTCTTTTAATGCTGGAAGTTGTAGTAGGTATAAAAAAATTTCTTACCATATTATATGAATCGACTCCAATTTATTTCACCCATCTAATCACTCCTTCATGACGCGATGTTGATATTTTAGATTATTTTTTGTTTCTTCGAGTCTTCTTAGTTTTAATGTATAAAAATTTAATTTAATGGAATTATTTTAATAACCGAGTTTTACGATCTTACCACACATTGTGTCGGGATTAAACAAGAATAAATTATTGTGCGGTGGTTCTTTTTGTGATACGGCTTTGATTATTTCTTGTGCCATCACTCCACCAACGATAGCACATACTGGAGATATTTGTGCATAAAGATTACCCCTATAACAAAAAGAAAAACAGAGATTGTTGTAAATACATTTGACTGATAAACGGAAGTATTGAAATATCAGATTTTCAACTATGATTTTTTCTACTCACCGGCTTAAATTATCAATTGTTTGTCCTAAGTTGTATTCATCAATTATCAATTTGAATTCATTTAATAATTGTTCATTCCTGCGTTCACTCGGCAACGAATCTTTTCCATATTTTTCACGATAGTTCATCATTACTGTAACAACAAATTGTATTGAATTCACGGAATATTTTCAGTTCAATCGTTATTATTTGAGTGCTGTCATTCATAACTTACTTTGGAACAAGTGATAAATTTCAGTATCTTTTGGCAACTTTTTCGCATGGAGAACAGATTGGAATGGAACGAAAGTTTCAGTTTTTTTTATAGTATTAACAATGTTTTCATTCTCTTGCTGATTGTTTCCGGACTTCTTTTTCGATTGAGTCACATCCCTGTAATGCGAAAAATGAATGAATAGTATACGGAGTGTAGCCTTACTTACAACTATATTATCAACATTATTGATAGATACATACATGGCATATTCATGTGTATTCAAATCAGCAAATGTATAACCAAAGCATCCCCAAACATCACCAGCAAAGAATTTAACATCGTACTTTTTACAAGCAGCATTAATCTTTTTCAACTGTGTTATTGTACATTCAGAGGCGAGCACAACATCGAAATCTTTGAAGTATGTTTCGGATTTATTGTCAACGTTTGATTCTTCAGCTGTTACATTGACCATTGAGTTCAAATTTTGAGCTCTTGTTACTGAAGCCTTCGCTCGCTAGAAAATGAGAGCGAATAACAGATTGATTATCGATTTACGGTACACACCGATCGGCTAAAGTATTTTACATTATTGCAAGAACACAGATACAAAAATTTGATCTATTAGAAATCAAGCATCAGCAATATATTAATACTCAGATTCCATTCACACACTTACGTTCTTTCCCATATGACTTCTATCAGCAAGAAATTGTGAACAAAAATCCTCCTCAACGAGGTCCCTATGGTCCAACAGTGTGACCGACTTTACACCCGCTAAAATAATATTTTTTGCAACTTCTGCGCCGAATCCATTCAACCCAATTAAAAGAATTCTTGCCAAGCGTAATCTATAAAGAAGATAAATATATAAGTAGTAGAATTTATTGTTTTTGGTGTAGTTATGATTTCATTCACCGGCTTTATTCGAGGTTATGTTTCAACAATTATTTCGCACCTTTTCTGTGACTCCAAACCCCACAAACGAATTTGTCGATCGTACAATTCAGCTTCGGCATCAGTCAACATCTCTTTTCCATTTCTATCCTCAACCATTGTACCAAAAATATCGTGTAATTGTTATTATAAAAACTAAACAGGTAATGTGTAGAAACACACACCAACAATACGAATGATAAAGCACGCACAAGCCACAATCAATCCTATAGTCTGTTGTGGCTAATACTGTATGTACCTTGGTGCAAACTAACCTCACTTTTCTTTTCATAAACGAGGTCAGCGCTATGGCGGGAAAATATTGGCGCCAAACAAAATCATTTGAATATTCTCAGACACAGTCGCAATTCCTAACCCAAAAAAAAAAAGTTTAACACCAAATAAAAACACAATAAATAATACCAATAATTGAATGGAAAGTAGAATTATGCAAATTAATTTGGTTCGCAGAGTTAAAATCCACAATTCTCTTTGATTCCGTCGGTAATGATAGAAATCATGGTTTGTGCTGTCGATATAAAAAATTCTCTGTCCGCTCGGTATAACAGATCTAGTTGGTAATGGATCCGAGAATTGGCAGGGGCGTTTATTTGTCAACAAAAATACGAAAACATATAAATTTTTATCAACAAAATTCACAATAATGTGCTCATTTGTTATTACAAATTCGAACTTGTATGGGAGAAACGAAAGAACAAGTGAATAATATTTAATATATTTATTTTAACTGCCACAGCAATTTTATATTCCAATATATGTGTTCATCATTATTGTCAAACATGAAACTGAAATAGGTTATGTACATCTTTGATTATGAAACTTGTATGACGGTGCGAATCCGATGATTACTTGAGAATATAGAATCAAACTGTTCTATGATTTACATTATTATTTTTTTCATTATTAATCATATAATATAGATTATTGCAATGATGTGGCAATAAACCCATGTCAATTTGTCTTGGTACATTGTTCATTACACGTAGCCTTATGCCAATAATCTTTGAACTTTTCACCCTAGTGTTGTGAAACTTGACCTTGCAGACTGCGTTTATAAACTGAGTTTTTTTTATTTGTCCTCATTAATGGTGCAGCGTATCTCATACTCACGCGATATTTGGCAAAATAATTTGAATTCATCATAGTTCTGCTCAGAAACTCCGTTTAGTATCAATAATATTTCATGTAATATATTCCCACGTCATCCTATAGAATTTTATGGAATACTTCATATAAAATGGATAAAAATATGACTGATGAGAATTGTGTAGAAAAATTGTACACATATAAATTTCCCACATGTACAACGAACCAAGATTATACATTAGAGATTCCCCTAAAAATTCCGTATCATGGGTCTATAAAAGAACTCACGTATCGTATCATATCATCATTTAAATTACCTTGTTATATTGAAAATGATTTAATGAAATCACTGGAAATAACTGTGAAAGAATGGACACAAAATTATTACGACGAAAGGGATGAAAACTTGATTGAAGCTGCTACAAATGGGAATCTTGAAATTGAGAAAATAATCAAAAGTTGGGAAAAAGCTTATAAAGAAAAAACTGTTGAATATGCAGAGCCGATGGGTACTACTGATGAAGAACTCTTCGCTGCGGCATATCATCGACTTGTTCATTCACCATCTTTAGAACCGATTCTTCATGCCGAACATAAATATGGAAAAGACGTAACCGAAGTAATAGGAACAAGAAATTTGGAATACGAAAAATTAACACAAAAGTTAGTGGCAACGATTCTGAATTGGAAAATTAAATTTTAAATAGAATCCCAAGAATAAAGAGACGTGTTTTCGCTGAGTCATAACAATTGTATCATTTTGATTTCAGGCAAACTGAAGAAATGCGAGTTGCTGTTGAAACATTAGAAGTCGGCTCTACAGAGAAATCGATAAACGAAATGGCTGGACGACACTTTGAAGAACAAAGTTTATTGCAGGGTCACTGGGGATCGAGAGTCGATGCGCTAAAATTAGAACAACGTCGACAATATCGTAATTGGATTATGGGATTGCTTGAGGAGCAGCAAACGAATATGTTACCAACTCCTGTGTAAGAGATAATCGATACCAAAAATTTAAGCAATATATTAAACTGATTTTTTTTTTATTTTCATACAAACCAAAAGTGAATCACCAATGGTGCCAATGCCAATTGTCCCTGTAAACGTTGGAACACCTGATTGCAATGAAATGAAGAACTCATCCTATTATTCACAATTGGAAGAGAGTTTCACGATTCATTTGGGATCGCAGATGAAACAGATGCATAATATAAGAATACTCACCGGTGATGTTCTTGATTTTTGCAAAACCAAAAATAATGATTCAAGGTATAATAATTTTCGTAAATATATTTTGAACAAGAGTATCAAACTGATTAATTATTCCTCCTATTTGTTTTAGCAATATAGATCCAACTCCACAAAGACTTCAAACAGCATTAGGATTGTATTCAAATGATTTGTGCGGAATTGTTTGCCTGAGTGATAATCATTTAGGAAGCTATTCCGGCATAACCAAAGGTCTTTTTGCATGAATCATAGCTAATATTATCTATTTCAATATTATTATACACAGTTATCAATTTTCTATGAAATTAATTCTTCAGAACTCTCATCAATATGTCAACTCACAACGGAATTTCATTTTCCACCTATGGATGAACAATTAGAAAAAATTCGGGATGACGTCAAAGAAGCGGTGGCTTGGAGACAAGTTCATCATCGCGATGGGAGTGATATGCAGGTTATTTCACATTGCGGTTTATATATTAATATCTATGTTAATTGAATTTGCCAACCACTTTTTTATTTATCAGCATGTTTATAATTTTTTTTTTTTTTTTTCGTTATCAGGTCAGAAAGTCAGCTTCCAGTAAAGCATTGCAAACGGGAGATGTTTTCATAACCAGGCATTCGAATTTAGCTCAAGTTCACGTTGTATTTCATTTAGTTGTCAACGATTCATTGAGATCGGGTATGAATTTTTATTTACCGTAAGCTAGGTTCCAGATTCAAAAGTTTTCTTTAATTGTAAATTTTCCTATCATTAGGTGATATTAATTCAAGACATCCCGCCATACTGGGATTGCGAAATATTCTAAAAACTGCTTGCTGTAATGATGTCACTACATTGACAATTCCCGTTTTATTAGTTCATGAAATGACTGAGGTTGGTAAATGATTAATCATGAATACAAAAGACTAAATAGACTTAAAATAATTATTTGTGTTGTTTTTTTTTTCCGTTTTTCAATAGGACATGACTGTAGCGTGGTGTACAAAACGCGCTGAATTAGTATTCAAATGTGTGAAAGGATTTATGATTGAAATGGCATCATGGGGCGGTGCAGAATTAAAAAATTTACAATTTTTAGTACCTAAAGGCATGTCAGAGGAAGTATTTGGCACATTGGCCACAATGTTACCAAGTATATTTCGTGTATCAAATCCACTAGTATTTAAAATAACTGATGCACCGAATACGCCAAAAAAATAAAACGAACAAACGGGGATTGCTGATTGTGGTGTTATCGCACACATGCGTTCGCTAATGATATGTATACATTACCATGTATACATTTATTACTATGTATTGACATTTGCGGCAATGCAATGAGAATATTATACAGAGACATGGGTAACGATAAGAATGTCTGAATAATAAATAATCGTGCATCACTACACAGAGAGATATATTATAGTTTATATACTTGAATAATTATCAACAATTTTTTCATTTTCTCCTTTATTAAATTCGTGGAATAATCACTCAAATATAATTTATACTCATATAAATAAGTGAAAATTAATATGCAAATGAATTGAAATTGCTAACACTGCGATTGAGGAAGTTAGAGGAAAAAATTCGCTGCATTATCACGAGTATTTTAATTTGCGTGAATGAGTGATTGAATGAAAGAAAATTAACAAAAAAAAACAAAAAAAGCCGAGAACAAACGATTATACTTAATCATAGCGTCAATGATTGAAAACATTGACTGCTAGCTTGACTATCATACACGCGAAGTTCAACTTCAAGTGTTGATGAATTTTAAATATACGAGCTGTATTAGATAAATTCGAGATTAAAAATTTTATGGAAAAACAATTAATTTATCGAGGTGCAAAGAGGGTAAGATAAATATATATAAACACATATGAATATAAATATGAAATATATAGTGGGAATTATCTGTAATTATCTTGCAAAAAATTGTGCGTTAGCGCTACCATTTCTGAACTTATGACCCACTCAACAGTCTGGTCAACTCGCATTTCATGAATCGTTGCGCGCTGATATTTTAGTCCCGACTAAACGAACATTGCACCGTCCTGGCGCGTTCGGCGAATCTGTTTTGATTGCGGTCGGGGCTGATTAATTATCGAGAGAAACCGCATTAAAAATATTATATAGTTGTAAAAATGTGGACAGGTGTTGTTGCATTCTCGGTGCTGGTCGCTCTTGGCGTACAAGCGATTGTAGTGGTGAGTGTGTTGCTAATTATGTAGCTTTGTTATGAGATAAAACAAATTATTAAAATTTATTTCGATATAAATGTTAAAAATTTTGTGATTCATTTTAACAATAAATTCATTTCAAAAGAAGAATTCTTCTTAAGTACATTCGTACCAAAACTTCTCGCCATATGGATGTATAACATATTTTGTCCTGATATAAAATATTTCTTGTGGATTATCCAGGTTGATTTATCACATCGAGGATTAAAAAAAGAAGATTTTTTTGTAAAACTTCAAGCAAATATTAATTTAACTCAAGTGACGGATTTAATATTGAAAGGAAACGAATTTGACAGTTTTCTCGATTGTTCTACCAATCTCCAGAATTTACTCACATTAGATCTCGCTGAAAATCATTTACAGCGTTTCTTCTTCCTTTGCAAAGAAGAATATAATTTAGTGTCTCTTAATGTGAGTCACAATCGATTAGAATACATTGACGATAATGCATTGAATGATCGTGTGCCAAAATTGAAAATATTAGATCTTTCATCGAATAGATTGGCAGTTGTTAATGAAACAATGTTGGAACATATGAAGGTATTTCATTTCCAATTTTTCCATCACTATAAACAGTTATATAAATCTAATTCCCCCATTTATTTCAGCTTTTGGAATATCTGTCAATCGCAAACAATCCAATAATTGATATGCATGAAAAAGCATTTACGCATCAAAAAAATTTATTGCATTTGGATTTAAGCAATATTACCGCGTTATCTTTCCCCACTTCACTTTTCAAGACCATGACAGAACTCATCTTCCTAAATATATCATTCAACCCCATAGAAACAATTCCTATAATACCGATAATGTTAAAAGAGCTCGATATCTCTGGCACGAATATTCTTTTCCTGGAAAATTTATTGCTACCACATTTAAGAAGATTGCACATGAATTTTATGAAACATTTAACTGAGGTCCTGCTGAATGAATTTGAAAATATGACATCAATGGAGACATTATCGATGAAGGGATGTTCAATTCTATCAGACTTCCGTGTTTGGCCACCCAACAGTCATATTCTACCACATCTCCAGCATTTATCGGTTGAGAGATGCGCTCTACAAACACTCAATGATGATCTCCGACCAATATTGCAGAGAACTTCTGTTGTTAATTTACAAAATAATCCATGGCACTGTGATTGTCGAATGCAATGGGTAAATCGATTAAATCTCTCAAGCGATCTCAGTCGAGAAATCAAGTACGTATACATTTTGAAAAATTTATAAATGAATAATTGAAACGATTCATCTATCATATAAAATGTCTCAATCCCAATTTGGATCTGTTGTCGATAAAGTCAAAAGACGTTTCATCCACATAAACACAGGTGTCTTCATCCACACTATAATCAAACATAATTCAAATTTAATATGTATTTCAGATGCAATTCACCGGAAGAATATCATGGAAGATTGCTTGCCGAAATACCAAATCACGAATTAATATGCATAGAATATTTAAATGCTGTCTATCCAGCAATTTGGGCATCAATATCAATCCTAATACTCTCAATAATTCTCGGAGTAATATATCTCTTCTGGAAAGGACCACTGAGACATTGGACATTACCAAAACGTGGTAACGACACAGTGTCATATACAAATGTTGTCGATTCATCATCAAATGATTTAATAAGAATATTAGTACCTGAAGATCGAGCTGAAGAATAAACAATGCAATTACTTTTTCCATTCTAAAGCTGTACATATAGAAACACACATAAATAAGTGTTGTACATATGCATACATATATGTATAGCTAAGGCTTGAGAGAGACTTTAAATCGTTTATTCCACCTTCAAATAATGTAGGTGACAATGATCTCTCATTAAAACACGAACGAACAAGAGATAGACACATTACAAATAAAATCAAATCACTTATTTATAACGTATTATTTGACTGTATACATTTGAATTAATACTTCTTTTTTCCCACTGACATTCTGTATACACAAAAGCAATGAAGGAAAAAAAAAAATTACATTTCGATTTACAATTCATTTGAGCAATATTCACCAATGTGTATATAACACAGACCATTCACAACAATAGAGACTATGTTATTATTACATTATTATTCAATAGAACACGTTAACCCACGAATATATCTTGATTGATGTTTCACCATGCGCGATACATTGCGCCGTAAATTCATGTCAAATTAGAGAAGCAACCCCTTCACCTAAACGATTCTGCGCTCTTTCTATCCCAGCTTCTCCCTCTTGGCTTCACCATTCATATATACTCCGAAAAGAAAAATAATTTGTCTGGTATAAAAGCATATAACGATGGCTGACTGCGTTCGACTGAATTATTGAAGTATCTCTTGCTTTTTACCTCTTCTCTTCATCATCGTATCTGTTTTTTTTTTTTCTTTTTTTCTTTCTCTTGTTTAATTCAAGTATCGAAGAGGCGGCGCGTAAATACACACGTGGTTGGTCGTTAACGTTAGGGCGTAGGGCGATGAGCAGTCGGGCAAGTTAAATGGCGACTAATGTTGAAGAAAATATATTCCACCTCAACAAATACAAGCAGACCACATATATATATATATATATAGAAATAAACATATATAAGACACCAGTGCTGACAGAATTATATATCATTAAATGATTTAATGTGTCTCTATAGAATTCTAATCATCCAATATGACTTTGGAGGGCCATGTAAAATCATTATTATTTTTATTCTTTAAACTACCGTGTAACAAAGCCAAATATTTTTCCTCTCTACATTTTTTTTTCTTTCTTTGATTTGTGGTTCTTTATTTTGCGTGAATGGCTAGACGCTTTTTTGGCCAACGACCAAATGGTGCTATGAAGATCGTCAGTTATTCTGACGTGGACCATGATCGCGTGCGATGTAGCGATCAGCCTTTGTCCCAAAGTATGATCTCTTTTGCTATACACTGAAGGGAAGCCTATCGAGTTACGTATGCTCGAGCCTATGCACAATATATAAGCAACACGCCATCATATATGTAAAGAGAAAAAAAAAAAAAAATATGCCCGTATCGTGTCTCTCCAACATATTAAATCCATATACGATGGGATATTGTTGCATGCCTTGACGTGTACTGTCTTACACTATACGTATTTATATGTATATACTTATATATCCCCCATTCATATTAAATATCGATAATTCGCTCGATAGAACAACCCAGAAATTTCTAATAACCTTGGACTGTATTTTTTCGTATAATGTTATGAAATACTGAAAGAAAAAAAAATTGTATTCTCGATTCAAATATTATTTCTGGTCAAGATTATTGTTTATTAAATTCAGTTTTGTTTTCTGAATAATAATGATACTCTAAATTTATCAATGTACTTTTATATTGTTATGATAAAATAGGGTAAATTTTGAATGAATATCTCAATATTTTATTTTTATTCTGATGATGTGTGTACATAGAAATTTTTTATCTAAAATTTTCGGCGCGAGTAAATGTGATTTTCATTGAATTGAAAAATCAAATTAGAAATGAAACGGATAAAAATATATGGAAAGGTGTTACATTCCACGATGCTATATATGTATATATATAACAATGAATCTATATATCGAATGTATATGTACATAGATATTCATATCTAGAAATGTACATTCATATTACATGAAGTAATACAAGCATGAATGCAGCGACGGTGGTTGCGCGTCGTTTTTTCGGCAAGGGGATTTTATCTGATTAAACCGTCATGGAAACATGGGGTTACGCGTGTAAGCCTACGCGCGCACGCACATTCACTCACTCACTCTCATTTTGTCCATGGGGAACTACGAACAACTGAATAATGAAAATAAAACCCACGATGCTATCGCTAAGCATTGAGGGATTACGTACGCATCAGCGCGTCCCGGATGAACTTATATAGGTATATAACGCTCAAACTATATATATATAATATAACGCGCGCACGCCCCATGGAAAATATACCTACACTGTTTATATATACATATTGGTGGGCGGGTATATATACATATACAGTATATTTATATATATACAACATTCATTTACCCATTCTCTATACTGGTAGGTATATATATATCCCTTTATTGCAAATTGAAATATTGGCGGTATCTATATAGATTTATTTTATCGAAAGGATGAAAAGTTAAAATAACGGTATACATTTACATGTTGATATGTTTTTTTTTTTTTTCAGTTTTTTTCTGTTTTCATTCCAATAAAAATGAAAAAAATATTTTTCAGGAAAAAATAGCCGTCGGACAAAAGATCCGCGGAATAAATATCTTCAGGAAAACCAAACGCAAAAAAATTGAATAAATGTAAAAATACACAGAAAATATTGTGAATTAATTTGAAAATTAAATTCACAAAATGGTAGATTTTATAATATATATTTTATTGTATTTTAATTATTACGTTGAGAAAATTCAGAGACAAATATATATAGAATTCATTTTCTCGTAACACTTTGTTATGGACTTCCTTCTATAATCGACTACTATTTGAAAAAACTATTTTTCCCACGGTTATGTTCCGACTGATTTCAAAATGTATAAATTAACAACACAATTACTAAATCCACCCCCTAATTTATCAATATATTTTTACATATTAATTTATTCATTCAATCATTCAGAAGAAGAAAAATCATGTCAGTCAAATTGTAATAGCTTAAAAAAATTAGAATACAATACCAAAATTCCAATCAATAGTAAAAAATATATTTTTCCTGCAAACAATTTTCCACCATAACCAATTTTTCCCAAATCCATTTTTTCCGCCTACAATAAATTGAAATACCAACCAAATAGAGAGAATTTATACGAAATAGCGATTATCAACACCCTCACCCCTAATATATAAAATATAATAATGGGGAGTGGGTTCGGTGACAGGAGGAGAAGGAGAAAGAGGAGGGGAATAAATATAATACGCTCTCCATTAGTCCATTCGGATTGCGTGTGTCCTACCTTCAACTATACATATCCAAAACGTAACCCCCCTTTATCCCTCCCGATCACACGTTATATATAAACTTGCCACAGTATATATACATTCATCCCTCGGTCGTTCTTTAAACATATATATATATATATATACATTTATTTAGAGGAGGGTGCAAGGATTCAACACACACCGGAGGGGGTTTGTAATGGTTGACAAATGTCCTGGTTTTTCGTCGGTACCGGGTATTATACCAAGGTGTGAACTATGGAACGCAAATACTATATATACATTTAGTATTAGTATTAGTAGTAGTAGTAGTAGTAGTAGTAGTAGCAGTATATATTAATACATCAGGGACACAAAGGTGAAAACGTAAAGCAATACATGTAGTATATATATATAGGGTGAGTATAACAGAGAAAAAAAGCGATAGAGATATTAGTTTTGAGGGCAAAACTGTCAAGCCGCTTATGATCAATGGCCACAACGACAATGTTGGTGGTGGGTATATATGTGTGGGGGTGAATAAGTGTATATATGTGTCAAATAGTGTCCGGCTTACGATGCCAAATCGGGAGGAAGAATGTGCTTCTTAAATCTCTCTCGCTCACGATCTTTTTTTTCCTCTCACTTCAGCCCTCATCATCAGATCATCTTGTATATACACTCTATCGCTCTTTTGGTTTTCATTCACTGTCGCTATGACACACCTTTTGCTCTGTATATATAGATATATGCATGTTTTTATATATATATATTGTATATACTTTTCTCTTTAGTGACACGATCCGATTTTCCGATCCTTATAGGTATGCGCAAGTCTCTGCAATACGAGACGAGGCACGTTCTCTCTTGTCATAATGGATCATCGCAAGGATCATTTTAAAGCTATGTATATTATATGTATACACACACTTCCTATTTATTTATATATATATATATATGTATATATTTAGGTATAGAGGATGTGGTATTGTGGTTGATGCGATGATTAAATGGAGAATTGAATTTGTATTTATATTTTTTTATTTAATGGAAGGATGATGATTTTAATTATTGCGATTGTAATTTTATATATACTACATTTTACTGTTAATCCTCTTCATCAACTTATAATGATAGTCACCTGGACGATTATCCTTCTTGTATGAATCACATTCTATGTAAATACTTTCGGTTTACTTAGGTTTACTTCAGTTTACTTGAATCAAGAATAATTATATCTTTGGACAAGATAATCTCCAATGAAGAATAAATATATTCTGGTTACAATTATGAGAATATTGTTGATCCAATCATAGAAAATTCTGATATAATTAATATTTATCACGATTGAGCATTAATCTGTTTCTTAAATTTTCACAAATTTTTGTTCCTCTTCCATATATTAATTCCAATTAAATATTTTATTTATCAGGAATATTTTTTCCGCCAGAGACTTATTTCAGGTTTTTTATTTATGAAAAAAAAAAGAAATCTCAACATCTACATTATAATTAATTTATAATATTTATCGTTATTGCCAAGTGTACAAAAAATGTCTTTTGATGAAAAATGTTTTTTCACTTCGTTAGGAAAATTCTGTTATAAAACTTGGAATAATAAAATTGAACTAATTCAACAGCAGTATGAATCGCATTATCACGTTAATGATTGAAGGATTTAAAAATGTTTATGTTATACTTATTGCAACAATGACGAAACGAAGAATAAATTTTATATTACATCTTTGTGATCTATATCAAAAACATATATAAACAAAAAAATATTTATTTTTAAATCACTGTGGACCGTCGCTTGTTGTCACTTGTCTTCTCTTCTCTATACTGTTCTCTACCACAAATAAAATAACTCAGAGGCGCGGCATATAACCCGCTAATCCTCAACCCATACCAATCGTCACGTACTATGTGTCGCGTAGATATATACCTCACAGTGAGAATCTTTAAGAGGTCCGGTACACACAGCCAGCACCTGAGCCCCCATTGAAATATACCTATAGTAATACATATACTAAATATATATATACTGAATACCATCTCAATACAAGCCTACAATCTCTTTCGTAATTACTTCCAGATGTGAAACTACATCGACGACTCTATCTGCACTTTACCTCGTCGAATCGCACGAGTAGTAAAAATTTTTTGTATATTTTTTTCTTGTATTATTTGTTTTTCACTTTTGTACTCTGTCAACTACTCTCCAAGGTTTATATTTATTTTTACAGATATATTTATAGGAGATGGTATTTACAATTATATTTACGTAGTTGCATATAAATCTTGCACTTTCTCCTTTTTTTTTTTTCATGTACCTGTGTCTATGTATTTGAATTGAAATATAAATCAGGTTTATTATTGCTTTGCAGCAACATTTCCGTCAACAGGAATGGCATGGATATTGAATAATATATGGCGAAATATATATTTGTTATTTAGAAGCTATTTTAATATTGGAAACGAGAATATGTTTGGTTTTTTATTTCGAATACAATGGAAACTATTTATCGATAATTATATATGGGAAATGATTGCTATAATATTCAATATTTTTTTTTGGTACAATCTTACTCTCAATTTAAAGAATGGGTAATAATAATTTCAGGAATTATATGAAAAAAAAAAAAAAAACAAATATGTATAAATATAAATAAGTGACAAGATAATTTCACACGAATGACTAATATAAAATAGTACAGTCTTTCTCCATTCTTCACCAATGTGGTTAGATTTTAATTATTAATCTCAACTAAAACTGACTCCCTCAAATGCACAATAACAATCAATAAATATAAATACAAATCAAAAATGGAAAAAATTGTACTATAAAAATTTCTCCTTTTTCTTTGCTATTGGTTTTTTCACTTCGTAAATGTACTCTATGAACTACTCTCTCATCTCCATTTTTATTTCTACAAACATACACATACATAAATATGAATATATATAAATATAGCTCGCACTTTCTCTTCCAACACACACGTTTGTTTATATAAATTTACCATGTATAGAAATTAGTTTGATGAAATATATAAATATTGTGAAAAGTGTATGCATATATATAAATATATATATATATATTTTTATTTATATAGCGAACACAAAATTTGTGTCGTGTAAATTCATAATGTCAACGTGAAAAGCACTTGATGGTTTGATGGGTGTATTTTATTTTTTTTTTTCCGGCCCTACAGACTGACGCGTCGAGAGATGATTTAAAAGACTCGGCAAGTCAGAATGGAGCGGGATAGAACGCGAGATGAAGAGTATATACTGATGTTGGTGGTAGTAGTAGTAGTAGTAGTAGCAACATCAGAGGGTGAGACGTAACAACAAACACACCTTGGACCCCGCGCAGTGGCAGCACTTTCAAACAGCATCGTCGTCGTCGTCAGTATATAAGCTTTTTTTTTTTTTCTACATACTGTACGCATTTGGGTTTGGGATTGTGTGTTTATATGTATGCATATATGTGTAAAGGTATAGATATATGTAGTAGGTGTTCACGCGAGGCGGTGTGCGATATCAAGTTGCTTCAGCACTTCCTGCGCGTCTCGTTTGTATGTGGCGCCAATGCAAGAGAGTCACAAGTTGGTTTGACATTCGAACAGTTTTGACGAGTGCCATCCCCTAATACTCACCACTATATATACATATATGTGTGCACGATGCATGCAGGCTCATACACAACAGGAATAGCCACATAAATATGACATTTGTGAGTTGAAATGACAAGTAAAAAACTTGGTGCCATTGAAATTTACTTTATGTTTTAACTTTTCTTTTGTTTTCATACGGTTTTTCACTTTTCGTTCGTATTTATATATTTGTTTGATGAGAATCGAATGTTCACTTATGTATTATAGTAATAAAAAAATAAATAATTCTTTTTCCCTTTCATTTTCCATGTAATTTTCCACATAAAAAAATGTATTTATATATTTATCTCATCAAATTCGACAATTCAAAATATATGAAAATGATAAAATCAGATAATAATCATTCATCCCTATTGAAATTTTTCAATCAAATGAGAATTTTGGTAAAGTACTTATATATATATATTTACGTATTCATGCACTGATACACTTTCATTCGTACGCGTAAATTCTGAACAATACATATATTTTTTGTATTTTGAATTGCGTTTCATATTGGATATAGAAAATGTGGGAAAATTGACGAACCATTGGACGGATAAAATAATATTCATCTACACATTTGATTATGGAAATATTGTGTTGGCTTATTCATATGTGTATATATATATACATAAAGTTGCACACGGAGGGTATATTATATTGCCATATAAATGATGCGTCGATGCTTCAGCGTTCACGCGCATCATTGTTGCCAGTATATGCATGTTTACACATATACATATGCGTATAGAGATAGACAGTAGGACACGAAACGGATTAAAGCGCAATAAAATTCAGTGAATGTATATACGAAGAGTCAAAAGCGTTATACAGAATAATTGAAATAATGGAAATGTATTATATGTTGAATTGATGATAATGCAAAACGAAATGCACACGATTCGACCAAGCGTGCATATGGATAATAAAAAAAAAAATGTATTTATGATATTTTTAAGTGTTTAATATACATGGATAATGCATTTTCAATTGAATTTCGTTTTGATGAGAAATATGTCACAATAAATTTCCCATTGAATTTGATGTTTAACTGTTAGATCAGTCATTCCGATCATTTATTTTTCGGGAATGTAATTTTAGTGATGTGAATATAGTATTTTTGATACATGATTCAATTCAATTTCATTTTTTCGTAAGAATGATTTATTATTCGAGATTTTCAAGTTTACCAGTTAATTAGTCGCAATTTTTCCGTCAGAATTCAGTGGTTGATGATTGAAAATGGACGATTAGGTTTGGAGATAGATACGATTGAAGTTGCGTGTGTGATGAATCCAGTGCGGTTTGCTCAAGTGTTGAAATTCAAGCCAATTATTGTACAGAACGAAAGTATAATGTTTCTGACGTTAATATTGAATTAAATACCTATGAAATATATTAATGAATCGATAAAACATTGTAATAAGCTTTATAATTCTCCGTCATGATATCTAATAAATATTGCTGTGTAATCACATCCTGGTCTCAATTAACTATCCAAATTAGTATTTTCCCCTTATACATTCAAGCATCATTTACCATACTTCGAACTCTTAATTTTCTCCGTGTAATATCCCAACATGGTGAAGCTTTCATGCGTATATAAATGTGTAAATATACATATAACATATTAGTATATACAACCCCCTTGTTAACGACCTCATTAACCTCACGTCGATGAGTAAAAGCTGGTGCGCGCCGTTTCAACAAAGTTACTCTTCGTTCAATCTCATCCCTAAAACTAAAACAAACAAATCTGTGCGGTGTGGCGCCACCACAGATGCGTCTCGTCATGCCACGGTTTCAACCTCATCTTTTCGTCCCTATTTCACTATTACTATCTTCACTCTTGCTTATTCACTCTGTCTTCACAGTTACCCTCGCTTCACCAATATGAAATATACAGACTTGCAGTATAAAGACTAAAATTCACTGTCTCTCATTTTCTTGCCTCCAGCGTCGAATTTCTTCGCGCAATGTGTGTGTGTATACATATATCTTGAATCTTCGGTTTTTGGTTGGAATGCTATCCCGAGGCGAGCTCCTGAGCAAACAACTTCAAATAGAGAAGAAGAGAGTGGGATAAAATGGAGAAAAAGTATGTGTATAGAGAGAGAGAGAGAAGACGCGCGCACTTCCTCGGCGCCACCTTGTATCCCTGTTTCAAATTTCAAATTTGACTTCTCTATATTACGATATATATACATGTAGAAAGGAAATATCCTATGTATATATACAGACGACTCCAATTTCAAAGAAAGAACAAAAAGTTGATTTTACTTGGTTTTCATTTTTGTCAGAAATTAAAAATGGTAGTGTTTTGTTAATTATTTTTTAAACTCTATTTTTCTGTTAGCGATTTATAATGGATGCGAATGATTTCGTTACTTTTGCGATTGTTGAGTAAGAAATCAATATTGGCGACTTGTCTATACAATTACTCACCATTTTTCCCATTGAATTTAGTTGTTTTAGTTCTAAATTGATCAATTTACTTCGAAGATATTGATAATTAAAAATTGTAGAAATTTATTTCAATTTTAATAATACAATTTTTCTAGATTGAAATACATTGGTGAGAAAATATTTTGGATTATTATTTCAATGAATCTATTCTCTAAATAATTAATGCTCAATCATCAATGCCCAAACAATGAGGAAGAAAAAAAATTTTACGAACAAAGAAATATTTGTTGAATAACCAAAACCGCATCCATAAACTAAAAGAAAAAATCACAACTTTAACAAAACCCATATAATGCTTTTTATATGAATCAGAGGGTTATAACGGTTCTCACAACAGTGAACTCTTTTTTTATGTTCACACTGCACAACAACCCCTAAAATACTTTTGCGAATGTTTGTAACTATATCAAGTTGAGGAAGACCCCATTAGTAATAGCCGTTAAATAATAAAGCACATATATACTTCGCGAAAACCAAGAGAGGATTATTTTCCCCCCCTCATAAACATGCCCTGCCTCTCTGCTCTCCACAAACCCATATAGGATCATAGTTTAGTTCATTGTACATATATACCATCTAATATAATACTTCGAAGCGTTCGATGTTTATATATGTGATCTATTTCATTCCCGAAACGAATATTCTACGAGTTATGAGAAGAAAAAAAAATGTATTATACATTGCAATCTTTCACTAACTTCATTTTTTTTTTCTCCTCCCCGTTCCTGTGATCCATTTTCTTTTCTCACGCAAATATTTATACATATTTCGCGGCTGTCATTGGACAAAATGTACCACCAGTCAATAGCTAATTGGGCCCATAAGTATCTCTACCACCTTTCGATTCTCTGTACAACCCCGGTCACTATACTGCTTTAAGTCCAACAGCGGATTTACTGGTTCGACCCCTATTGTCAAACTAACCATATCCCTCAACCTCTTTCTTCTTCTTTTTCTCTCTTTTTCACTCTGGCATATTCTATTTTCTCCAACTTTCTCACTGTCTTCATTACCCTCGGACACTCAAGTCCCAGACACTTATTCCCCCTTCGGCCCCGGGGAATTCCGTCAAGAGTTTTACATTTTCTTGAATCCGCTTCGGATAGATCTCGAATGGTTTTTCCCAATCTCTCTCTCTCTCACACTTGCACCCACCCTTATTCCCTTATAAGTACCTGAAAACATGTGTTTTGGATTTGACGGTAAGGGGACCTTGGATTTAATACTTCAACAAATTCGACACCTGATTTTTGGCGCATCTTCACTTTTCACAATTACTGATATTGTTACTCAGAATTTCTGTGATATAGGTAAATGTATATAATATATACGGGCATATACAGGATTATATTGCAGTCATAAATAATATGTCCGTTAAGTGAATATAAATATATATATATATTAGATATAGTTATTTAGAAGACAATAATAAAATTCATAAAAAAAACAAAGATGGTGGGATATATTTAAGATTAAATTTATACATTTGAAAATACATATGGAATTTGTATTGATATATGTGCGATAAATATATCGTACATGTGTCTCATCAGGTATGCGAGCTATCGATCCAGTAAATAATACCCTCTGAGTGCAAATAATTTTACTTGACCCACAGAAAGTCTTTTATTTATTTTACAAATTGAAAATAAAAAAAAAAGAATAAAATTGTAATTAAGATGAATTCCAAGAACAATTTGCAACTACGTTTTCGAAGCCACTTTTTTCTTTAATGATTCGGTGAAATCATAAAAATAAAATATCAAATATAATAATATAATTAATTAATATAATAATCATTAGTAACTGCAACCGCAATGGTGTTGACAATGATTTATATCACCACCATTTACTTCTGTATATATGTAGTAGATGGGTGTGTGTGTGTGTGTGTATGTTGGATAAATGTACACAGGATTCCACTAACTATATAAGATTAACATACGTGAGTTCATTGAATTCAAAATATATTGAATAAAGTAATTTACAACGGCGTATAATTGAAACGTGAACGTGTTGCCAAACGTAAATGTTGTATTTGGGTGATATGCGACGAGTGCTGTATATATACCTGATTGATAAAAACAATTATTTCCCATTTTCTAATTTATTTCAATTGACGTTACATACTTAGACTATACGTCTGAGTTTCATTGTAAATCATGGAATCATTAAATATCCTATATTCATATTCAATGAAAAAAATGGATATGAATACTATAAAAAATGTCCATTTCCATTGCACAAATAATTTGTTTTTCTACCAAAAATATACTCATACCAAAAATATAACGTTAAGAATATAATTATTACCAATACAAAAATACTTTTTTGCTCTAAATGTATATACATAACATTGCCTCGAAAAAACTATTTCATTTGTACAATCAAAATATTTTTAAATGAGAATTTATACACGAGAAAACAATGAGATGCATGGATGAACAGGAAGAGCAAGGTATATAAATATATATATATGAGAGACGCGAGACAGAACAAGTTGCATGCAACACACAGGCATTTTCACTGTCGACAGCAGCGAGTGCACTTCCTCTTCTATATACATACTTACCACCTACATATACGTATATATATATATGATAATAATATATACGTATATATTATACACATATACTCAACACGCTCGATAAAGTGTGGCGCGCGTTCGCGACGACACCCTGACTTCGTTGCGCATATTCAATGTTAGCTATATACATATATATTACCACGATATTTAGACTGTCATCGTACCAATTCATTTGATAAATAGAAACAATTTTTTTTTTTCTGTCAACATATTAATCGAAATTATTCTGTTTATTTCTCTGTATTGACTATTCTTTTAGCTGAAAAAATTTGGCTTCTTCAAGTATTACATATGAATCAAAAATGGAAACAATTTAACTTGGAGTTCTATTTGATTATTGTATACAATTTTCAACCCCCTAAAAGAAAAATAGCTCCTAAAAATTCATCAATTATCAACATTGATTAAACGAGCAATAGAAAAGCAAAATGAAATGAGAGAAAAAAGAAAAATCAAAGTGTATACCCATGAGCAAATCATACAGAGACATTGGAAACAAAGATGAGACAGATCATGAGGATACAAACATCAACGCCAAGTCTCTGTGTGAGCACTTTCGCATCGGCTAGCATGAACCGAACCTCTAATACAAAACTATACATATATATATATATAAAACACGAGAGTGAATTTAACACAGAGATAAAGCATTGCGTCGAATAAAGACAAGCGATATAGTCTCCTACAACGTAACAGAGAGAGGGGCGTGCAGATATCTATACCTACCAAGCAGTGGGGACGAAACTCACACCGTGTCTTCCCAAGTACTACATACAAAAACTTGGGTGGGGATAATTGTATCTACACATAAACACACATAACCCATACACACATTCGAACGTACCAATATACAAATTCTCCCCCATATTATTCCCCTTGTTCCTTGAAGAAAAGTGGGGATAATTAAACTCACACAGTTGCAAACGGTAGCGTTGAATGTATAGCGACGAAGAATAGTTGTCATGACAACGGGGATTGGATCGGGCCAATCGGGATGGGTTGGATGGGCGTGGCTTCGTCATTGGCCGCTAGAGGTCCATCGGGTAGTTGCAAGAATCAGCAGGCGCGAACTAGTGGAAACAGGAAAGACTCCACCGTTATTAAGGTACGAGTGAGTGAGCAACATCAATAAGCAGAGGTGGTGGAGGTGGTGTAGAAGAGGGGTATATACGAATAGGTAGCCTGGCGGAGACTCCCGGTGCAACGGGCGTACAAACGTATCATGCAGGGTAGGGCCGGGGCCGAGATGCCGCGTTGTAAACGAAACCAGTTTGCTATCCGATACGATCGAGGCAACAGCAGGCTCGCTTTGCGTCTTCGCGAAACAGCGTAGACCCACTGCGGCCTAAAAGTGTGATACGACGGAGAGAGAAAGACGGAAATAGTGAGTGGAAGAGAGGACGGAGGGGAAGACAAATGAACAATTGATAGATAGAATTCGATAATATTATTATTAATATTGAATTATGTTTTTGTTTTTCTAACTCATTTACACATTTATAATTGGATGATATAATTGATGGAATTTTTTATATAGAATTATAATGACACTATGTGCTTGGTGCTGGCGCCAGTTGGATTAAATCAATAAATAATTGTGATATCCTGTTTAGTAGAGAATTGTCATTTTTAGTGGGTTGATAAATTATGGAGAGAACAGTGTGTTTATAATTGTGGAATAATAATGTTTGTTAGGGTTCGAAAAAACGGTTGTAAATAAATACTTGTAGAGACTTTTCATAGTGAAAATAAAATATACCCCGTGGACTGTTTTGTTCTTCTATTATTCATATGTATCTATGATTAATATTGGAATTATTTTGGACAAGTGACAATGTTATAGATATAAAAATAATGTCACAAGTGAATGGAACAGAATGAGAGGACAATACGGTTACCTGTATTTCAATGAAATCAGGAACTCTAATGTTGCTTTAATATGACAGTGGATAAATAAATAAAAATATATATTGTATATTAATCTGGTTGTGTGATTTCTAAAGACACCGTGATTCAAAAAAATTTAATACGTTTCATTATTAATAATTAAACACATGTATAAATAAGTGAACGATTGTCTTCAGTACTTTTCGGTGTTTTCTATTTTTTTTTTTTTTGGTTTGTGTTTTTATTTTTCACATAAAAATGTCAGCAGTTGCGCCAGCAGGAGCTGCTTCAGCGGTGCCAACAAATAATAATAGTTCATTACTACCACCGCCTGTATTTGGATTGCCAACATTATCATTTACCATCGGTCAAGTAGCGACAGTATGTGAAACATTAGAAGAAAGCGGTGATATTGAAAGGCTAGCTAGATTTCTTTGGAGTTTACCAGTGGCACATCCAAATATGCACGAATTAGATCGAAGTGAAGCGGTTTTGAGAGCTAAAGCAATTGTTGCATTTCATGCAGGAAATTATCGTGACTTATATTTGATACTGGAACGGAATAAATTTACTAAAGACTCGCATGGAAAATTGCAGGCGATGTGGCTTGAGGCCCATTATGCTGAAGCAGAAAAATTACGCGGCAGACCATTGGGTCCTGTTGATAAATATAGAGTACGAAAGAAATTTCCATTACCACGTACAATATGGGACGGTGAACAAAAAACACATTGTTTTAAGGAGAGAACGAGATCACTGTTACGAGAGTGGTATCTACAGGATCCTTATCCCAATCCAGGGAAAAAACGAGAATTGGCAGCCGCGACGGGACTCACACCCACTCAAGTTGGTAATTGGTTCAAGAATCGTAGACAGAGAGACAGAGCCGCTGCTGCTAAAAACAGGTCTGTTGTTATTGTTTACTTATTTATTTCATTTTGTTCCTGGCATCCACGGAATGAAACAATGGTTTTTGGAAAAATTGCTTCGGGGTTCGTTTTTAATTTGAGATTATTCAAAGGGATACATAATATTATTGTTGGGGAAATTGTGGGAAAAGATGATAGTGAAAAAACATTTTGCAGCGAGTTTTATGTAATTAATATGATTGAGAAAATGATAACGAGAGAGATTGTGAATTTCCGTGGATGGTTGAGAAGAAATTATCATCACGAAGAATAAATATTGCATAAAAATTGTAACATGATAAACATTATTGCTAAAATATTGCCGGAGGAAGACAACTGGGAAATTTATTATAGAAGAGTGATAATTCGGGGCAACACAACATAAATATCGCGAGAAATATTTGTCGCAGGAATACTATAGCAGAGAAAAATTACTAGAAGAATAATTAATTTCCAAATTCTTTTATATTTGATAAAAAAAAAAAATTATTTCCACTTACATAATTTTATATAAGAACGTTCATACATAGAACTTGTACAACAGGTTAAACATAATGTGCCGTTAATACTTCATTTGTGGGAACATAAGTAGTAAATTTATTAGTTCCCATTATGATGAATTAAGATCCCAATAATCATTTTCCAATTGGAATTTCCCCCATTTGTTTTTTGTCTCACTGACCTTTTTTTTTTTCGGTTACCTTTCTCTGTGTAATAAATATCACAAACCTATCTCTGTATTTATATCTTATATACATATATACACAAAGGGGGGTTTATTTTGGGTTTTTCCGAAACCCTTAAGTGACAACTGTCATCGAGAAGAACAATACACCCGCATTTACAGTTTGTGCGCATTGGATGCCAGAAATTTTCACAACATAATATACTAAAATCATTTGCTACTTATAAAATTGATTCGTCAATTATTTTATATCATTTCTGTTTAATGAATTTAATTTCTTCCATACATAGAAGAAAGAATAATCTAATAGAAATTAATGACACAACGTTTAGTGGTTTTGTAAGTCCCTTTGGGACACTGAATAGTATTCGTTCTATCTTCTTCTCTTCAAATCTATATATACACACAAGGTATATGTCATCGTTGTCCTCTCGTACAAACGAGTGCCTTTGTGAGGTATATTATTCCATATACATATATATATATATATTTCTCCATCGTCATGTTCGCTCTCCCCTCACGATTATTTTGCAAACGTAATACACCCCGAATATCCGAGGGTCGCCCGCGTAATTTCATTTCTATATACGTCCGACGGGAGGGTCGCTGCCGTCGGACCAGCGCCCGATTTTCGAATTATGTATTGCAAATCGGATTTTATTCATATCTATTTTTTATTATTTGTTGTAATTCCATTTTTTGAATATTCAGTGAGGTGAAAGAAGAACGAGTGGAAAATAAAAAGAAAAAAATATTACATCATTTTTATTTCTTGATAATAAATTTGTTTTTTTTTATATTTAATTGGAGACAATTGTCAAATATTTCATATACGAACAATTATAAATAACTAAATGTTGTAGTATGAATATTGAAAAACAAATATTTCCTCATTTTATCATGGCTTCAAATATTTTTTTTTCTTTTTTTCATCATATTAAATTGATGGCAATTATCAATTGTCTATTGTCAAAATATATATTCCGTTTATGAACAATTGTGAAATTTGGGATTTCCATCCGTTGTTAAACGGCACATGCAGTGTAACAATCAGGTAGAAGCGTTAGAAAAAGAACAAAATATCGGAATGGATAAATTAGTAGACTGAGTGCATGAACTATACAGTGTAACAAAAGTAATAGCCTGTGTTTCTTCTTCTTCTTCTTCTTCTTCGGAAGAAAAAAATATATAAATATATATACATGGATATATATTTTGCTTTCGTGTCTTCTCCTCCTACGATATAAAGGTAGGTTTTGCACAGGTATCACGTATATTGCTGGTCTCATTGTCCAGACAACTTGTTATTCCTATAGTCGCACAATCTGCGTCATTATTTCTACGACAATGAAAGTGAAATATCCAAAAGATATGAGTGGGACACGGTTGGGCTTTCCCCAAGAATTCTCATCAATGATTTACGAATACACCCTACGGTTTTCCCCAGTAGTGGTTAAAGGTCGTGGGTTTTTCCCCTCAAAGGTATAATATATACCTACAGATATATAATGTCCAATTGGAAATACCGTATTTTGTACGATTTTAGGTTAATTCCTCACCTAATTTCAATATATGACAAGTGCAATAAAAGTCTAATTTTCTTTTCCGAAACAAATCAAAATTTTATTGGATTTTTTCGATACAAATTTTTCTGCGTGTGACCCCACTACATTTTTTCAGGTTCACCTAAAATACAATCCAACCAACTACGATTCATAATGTACCGTTCTGAAAAAAACTGGTACAAAAGAAAATCAATTAGAATCAATGAAAAGTAAAATTCGTTTTAATACTGAATAAAATTTCAATTACATATTATCTAAATCAAGACAAATATTTTTTCTATACAGAAGAATTCTTACATTTATCTATAGCTATTATATTTTATGTTAATATCAATCCATATTTATCCATCAATATCCATTCAAATTAATGCATACACTTAATCCACGATTCTTCTTCGCGATTCCAAATCACAAAAAAAATTCAACCCAATATTTCTCAATACAAAATAAAACTCCCAACTAAATTGTATACGAAGAAAAAAAACAATTTCGCATTACCAATCAGCCCAACAATCTACCCCTCAAATTAAAACCACTTTCCAATCATCTTCACAAAAAAAAAAACAACAAAACAACAACAACAAAACACCTCAAATCAAATAAATTAAATTTCATTGAAATCATTCTTTTTCATTCTCCACATACCTGCTACAAATTTCAAACTAAAATGAGAGGGTTGAAACATTGGCACTTTTCTCAACGATGACGTACACATTTTCAAACCCATACGAAAGATCCACACGTATATACATAAATCCACAAGAAGAAGGCATATACACACAATAGAAAAGAGGACTCACTGCAGAGGAGGTCCTCTTGCATACGTCGATCCACGTACAGAGATTTACGTAGCGACAGTATATTACATACACACATATATCTGTATGTATATATAAATACGTATATGTATTGTGCCGCAGCGTCGTACCATGGTATATTTTCGCGGTCCAGCGAGCGAGTTATTCAATATGCTCAACCCCGAAAGCCCCGGAGCAATCTCCGCATTTCTCATGTGGTATATACGTGTGCAATGCTTGCCGGATCGCGTTTGCTTCACTCTCCTATCTTCCTGATGCTATACATACATGCATACA
The DNA here is from genome assembly GCA_958496275.1 of Zele albiditarsus. Taxonomy (NCBI): domain Eukaryota; kingdom Metazoa; phylum Arthropoda; class Insecta; order Hymenoptera; family Braconidae; genus Zele; species Zele albiditarsus. The sequence goes on along the minus strand of OY292411.1, from coordinate 11,796,777 downwards.
TATTTATTTATATATATATATATATATATATATATATATATCCACATATATTCTCATCTGACTCTGTCCTTCTACCCTGTCATATCCTTTTTGTTGCTTTTGTGAGTGTGCATCTGCCTCGACACACCAACTCTCAGTACATCATATTCGCCAACCTATAAGAGACACGTATTTTTTTTTTTTTTATTCATTTTTTGCAAAAGTATATACACAGTACCATTAAATTGTAAAAACTGTGCGTGTATAAACGTGTATGCGTGCGTGTATATATGTATTTCGTATGTCTGCTTGAGATTTATTTTTATTTCATTTTATTTTACTTCATATTATTTGTTTGTTATTTCTATTCCTCTTTTTTTTTTTCTTTTTTTTTTCGTATGTACATCAGTTCATCTCGATGTTTTCTGCTTGTTCGTCACCGTCCGTTATCTTGATGATTTCAAACGAGCAACAGATCGCAAATGTCACGTTGGTCGCGCGGTATTTTACGTCCTACGATGCTTCAGGGTATAAATTTTTTCAACGAATAATGTAATATGTTATATATAAAAAATAAGAGAAGAAAATACACAGTGACGACAGATGTGAGATGAAACACTTTTTTACTATTATTTTATTCATTTATTTATTTATTCCATTGTTTTTTTTTTTCTTCTTATTGTTTATCATTGAGTCTATGTATTGAAGATGAATTGAAGATGGCACTGAATTTACTTGGCTAAATTGGATTGTCTTTAATATACCATGATGATTTTACTGTTGTGGTTGTGGTATATGATGTGGTATCTATCATTTCTATCTAACATTAAAAATTGTTATAAGGAATGGGGCGCTCTCTGTGGCGGCCCTCAGTCAGTCGTTATATATATAAATATATATATATATATATATGTATCAGAGAAGACAACGGTGATGATTAATTTCACACGTTGGATGTGTCCAGATGATCATTAGTGGGCCCCCAGACTTTTGCCCATGACACCTGCTCTCACTTTATAGAACTCGACATTCGCATGATGATGAATTGTACATCCAATGTTTTGTTGAATGTGTATCTGAGTGTGAGTATATTATATTATTTTTAACATGAAATCAAAAGTTAAACTACTTATCTTCATATATATATATATATATATATGTGTATGTATATAATTTTTCGTAAATTAATTTCAAACAATTTTTCTTTTTTCTTTGCTCTCTTATTTATTTATCTACACATTTATTTATTTAATTGACGAAGTTTGATGTGTTCGAGAAGTGTGGTTGTGACACAAATGAAAATATTGCTCTATTACTTCTTTTTCTTCTTCAACGATGTGTCGTTATTATATCGAAAAATAATTAGTTCCATTTCTGCCATGTTGTGAAAGAGCAGTTTTATATACAGCAAAAGAAAATAGTGAAGAAATGAATGGAGGAAGAGAGAGAGAGAGAGAGAGAGAGAGAGAGTGTGATGAAAGAAGTATAGAAAAAATAAAATCGTATTGGTAATTGCAAGAGGAAGTAAAAGAGGGGTGTGCAGCTGTCACTTGTTTCCGCGGCATGTAGCTTTTTGTTTTCTGAACTCATCGTGTGCCCACACACGCGTTACATTCGTACATCGTTGCACATATACAAGGAGGGTTGTCGCGAAAGTGGCATACATGGTTATATGTATAGAAAAAAAAAAAAAGAAAAGAGAAATATATATATACACATAGCTCTATGCTTTATATATGTAGTATATAGGGTTGCTGAATAACGCGTCACTGTTTTCACGCTAACGCTGTGGGGGTTCCCCCAATTGTCCGAGTCTAGAAATATTATGAACGCTTGAGGATATTGCCGCACCGCAATATCGCCCACTAATTCATTCCCGATGATATATATTTATCGATTTGTTTAACTGTTATTACAGTTATTATTCACTTCATATATATATATATCATCAATGTATTCACCTATATTTTTTTATTTTAAATATTTAGATGCATTTCAATATCTTATGAACATTAATGTCAATTGTTAAAAAGATTTCCAAACTCACATTGTGATTTATATTCTTTTATCTATGCTATAACAGAGGAAAAAAAAAAAAAATTGACCATTTTCCGCCTCCTCTCGTGATCGGAAATAATTTAATAGTTTTTGTATATTCACCCATTTTATCGTTCATATACACGAATGCTCTCTCTTTTTTCAGACATTCGTATTTTTAATCTATTCAATTAATTGAATTAAATATAGTAATGATGATATTAATTTTATAATTTTTGTTTTCATGAAGATATTTTATGCTTGGAACAGAACAAACAATCGATGTTGAAATTGTGATAACAATTAATTGAATAAGAGAAAATTATATGTGCATTATTATTATCATTACTATTATTATTATTCATTGGTGAATTTCTTTCAAATATATATTTTTGATTGTAAATTATATTTATGAAGAGTGGGTGAAGACGAAATATGTGAAAAATATTATTCTATCATAATTCTTGATTATTTTCCGGTGAGGATTCCTTTTTTTTTCTAATAATGATGCTTATATTTGATGCTTATGTTTGCATGAATGGATATAGGATTAATGGACAAGAGGGTATATGATGTTAATGTGCACATCTCGCACTCGGTATACTCGTTATCGTATCCAATCGATATTGACCCTATTGGATACTCTCTCATTCTATCCGACACTACTGATTATCGTTGGTGGATAACCATGCACTTTCGCTCTATATATATATGTGTGTGTGTGTATATATGTAGAGCTGTGACATAAAAGCCCTTCATTATATATGGTACAATAACAAGGTATACCAAAAAACGAAGAATAAATAACATGGACACCCATGCACTGGTTGCTGGATCCTTCTCAATTTTCACTGACTCAGAATCCCCATTTGTCTACTGCAATTTATTTCGAATGTCAAATCAATATCCAATTTCTTCTCTTCATTACGCACAAACGTATATATTCTGTTTATTGAATTAGGTAGTTTGTGTATTATTGTTTCTCATTTGTGTCTTATCGTTGGAATATTTTTTTGTAATTATTTATTGAAATATGTATATAACTTTTGTTTTCTTGTGAGTTTTGTGAAACAAATTGGATATTTTTCAGTTCAAATAAAATTATTTCGTGGCAAAATATGTTATTGTTTTCATAAGAATTGAGTATTATATCAAGTTCATTCACTGTATTAATCTAGAAAGCAACAAAATATTTGATCACTATCAAAATAGTTCATTCACTATATTCATCGAAAAAAATATCTAAATTTCTCCTAAAAATAAATCCCAACCGTTATTATCATTACCATCATCATCACCATGTATGTAAATATATATACCCATATACTTAACCTGGAGCACTGCCACCTGCGATATAGAATTCCGTCGATTCAGATTGTGGTATCCAGTTACGAATAAGCGAAAGAAAAAGAAAAAAAACAGACTCCAAAAAGATGATAATAATGATGATGATGATGATAATGATGATGATGCTGGAAAGAGTAGAAGGAGATTTCCAGGTAAGTTCGGCGTTTATCAAGGACTTGTGTATTGGTAGAAGAGGGCACGCACATGTTGGTGAGCAAGCACCCGTCAAAAAGAAGCGAACCCTCGACTGGTGCGGGTGTATCGAATGTCCCATGCGGTTTCTCGTCTCTATGGTGTCCGGCTACCCCTCGCCTGTTTCACGGTTAATTAAGCGGCTGACAATTTGACCACGAGACGGTTTAGGTTAGCATGAACATATATATATATATATAAATGAGAGAGGGGGATGGGGGGGTTAAAGAGAAAAAAAAAGGTGCGCGAAAGAATGAGAATGAATGAAAAATGCGAAGAGAATTTTTCATTTCATATAATACAGATATGTATGTATATAATACATTCAAACACACAACGAAATTCCTTCGATGAATGAAAAGTTGATCTGTAGATATATATGTCTCTCATACGAGTTTATTTTTTTGTTCCATCTGAAATGGATACCATATACGTTCATTGTATATCTCGAATAAATTTTTTTTTTTTATTCAACGTTCATATATGTATGGTCGGGGATGATGTCAGAGATCCTCATCCTTTTCATTGGATTGTTCTCATCAAATTCTCGGCTTCAATAGCATGAGATAGTTATTATATTATTCGTGTATGTCCAGTTATAACAAACGATCGTTGAATGATTTAGCGGATATGAGATATATAAATATGGAGCGAAGGATCTCTCGTGTGATGATGATTCTTTTAATATTTTTTTTTTTTTTTTGGTATGTATATAATGTTTGAAGTATGGTTGTATAGTTTTGCATTGTGATATTGTTTTACGATTAAGTCGTTAACTAATCAAACAAGTAAAATATTGAAGAGATGATTAATAGTTTTGGTATTAAACATTTTTTTAAGGGTAGTGATGAATGATCTTGGAAATTATAATTTGATGTTGTTGATAATGGTTTGGAATAATTGATGTGGGTTAATTTATTGTTGACGAGTTTTAAATCTTGTGGGTATATATAAAGAGCGCGATTTTAGGGGTTATTTCGATGGGTTTTCCATACCCATGCCAACCCACAACATAAATAAATTATTTTTCACTCATATATTCAAAAAATACTTATATTATTTACAAAACTTCAATTTTTTCGTTGAAAATAAAAAAAAATGACATCAACCTATTCTATTGAAATCAATAATTATTGTTTATAAAAAATATCCAGGAAAATTCCAGGTACATAAATTGATACATTCATATAAAAAAGATATACAATTGTCATTTGTAAAAGAGTTTAGGGTCTTTTTCTTTCCTTTATTTTTTAACAGACAAGAGTGTTTTTAACGCGCGTAAAGGGCAAACACATACGTCGTACGCGTAAGTCTTGGGGGCGCAAAAAGGGTGCTGACTGAAAGGCAAACAGTTTAGCTGGAAACAATTGACTGCAGATTGAAGAGGGTAAGGGTAGAGACATCTGACGATCGATCCCTGTGCACGCGCGCTCTATAGAGCTCTAGAGCTAGAGCGCGCGCTACTGCCTTCATGCCAAGTTACATCTGTCCGCACTGATGAAAATAGATTTCAAGAGTATTGCTAAAGAGTGTGTGGGTTCTTGAGTTTATATTTACGTATATGTATGTATGAATGTATGGATTTATATATACATTGATAAATATATATGTGCTCGTTCGCATTTGTAACATTTGAGGGAGAGATTGAAAACAAAACGTGGAAAACAAGAAAGACGAAGAATGAGAGAGGGTGAGAGTAAAATGCCTGAGGGGGGTGAAACAAAATTTGATCAAGCGTTATTTTATTTCGTTACATTTATAGAAAAAACGTTTAGTTGTAAATGTTTATGTGGGCGAATACCATACGTTGAAATATAATCGTTAACGGAGTGAGAATTATAGTGCAAAGCTTTTTACTTCAACCTGTATTATTTTATATACATTTTTTTACTCGTGTCAATAAAATCGAAGTGCGAGATGGACAGAGAGTAGAATAAAAGGAAGAAATAATAATGGTGAATCGTGTGTAACATCTAAACGATTTCCCTTGGGGATGCTAGGGACTGACACAAGTATGACACTTTGCTCTATCGCTCGTAATGTCATCACTGTCCTGTGTATTCTGTATTGTTTTGCTTTGGGTTTTGTATATATACTTTTTTCTTTTAGTTCAGGTCATTCCATGTTTTTTTTTTTTTCTCTTAGTTTTACATAGTATTACATAGTAATATAGAGAATATTAAAAGCTTGAGGTTCGTAAATAATACTAGTGAATAATGGAACTAAAAATTGAAACGAGAAGAAGGACGCTCACTGCCAATTTCACGCAAAGAAATCACTAGTAATAAAATTTTCATATTATTATTTAAATATTAACTTCTCAGTATTTTTATTTCCAATTTCCGGATCGAACTTGAACAGAATGCAATAATTAGTAATAAATAAAAAAAAATAGTAACTTATTAAACTCAACTTTCCAATTTATTTCTTCACTTGAGCCACTAATTTTTATGTATACTCATAATATGTATTTGTGTTTGAATGCACTATGTGATGTTAGAGGAAAAATGAGTCGCGGATGCTATGTAAAAAGTAAATTTAATTATGTGTATTTTTTTTTTTTTTTTTTTTTTTTTTTTAGTACCGAAACAATTCTATTTGATACATTAAATGAATTCGTTTCTGGATCAAATTAAAAAGCATAAAATCCTAATGAAGACATGCCATCAATATAATTGAATATATATTTTTTGTTTTAAATTTAAGAAATTGAAATACTGAAAGAAAAAAAAAAAGGATCGCTCATTTTTTTCCATGCACTATCCGTTCCATTTTTTTTTTTTTTTCTTTTTTACTGTCTTCACGGGTCATAGTTAATCTATACACGATGGGCGTGTGATTATTACAAAGTATAATGTGGCGCACGGCATTTTCTAGATTAACGTCGCGATGCAACGCAATATATACCCTCCTTCGCGCGTTGAGCGTGTCAATTAGCCACGGTGGTAATATATAGTATGAAGTAGTGGTAATAGTATCAGTAGTATTAGTGTGTTTGTAATAGTAGTGGGAGTCTCGTCATGGCTTGACCACAAACTAGACTCAGACAACTTTTCATCTCATGCACAGTCTCTTATATACCACTACTGAAAGAAAAAACAAGATACCGTATGTGTCTCATTACACGAAGAAACAAACATTCTAATAAATGTATAGAAAAAAATCATCATTCAATGTCCTCAGAGAAGAGAACGGGAATAATTAATTGTTACTAATAATAATCATTATTGAAACTCTAGGCTATTGACCCGCTTGAAGAATTTAATTTCAATGAGTAAAATTATGTTATAGAAGACAATCTTTATATGAATAAAATTGTAATCTTTAAAGATTAAAAATATTATAATTCAATATTTTGGCACACTTGTCACAGATATTTACTAAAACTGAATCAAGCCTTGAATCTTTTGTGATATTCAGTAAATCACTTTCATCTCTAGGGATAAAGATAATTATTAAAAGTCCTGAAAGAAGAAAGAATAATAATTAAATGTCTCTAATAATAATCTTTATTATTATATACATTAATTATTTTTTTTCTCTGTCATGTCTGATGCAACCCCAATGAACATATCACTTTCCACCAGGTGACTTCAACGCTGACACGAAATGAACTATCTCATATCTTTATACATACATACATGTATACATTGTGTCTATACTATACGTTTTACAATATGAAAACTTGTATCGTCGACGAGGAGAAGGTTCTTAAATGGCAGTAAATCACTCATGCCTTTCGCTTCCCACCCAGGGGACTATAAGTGTGCAGTATGCATACAAACTCTCTATGCACCTTCAAGTTTCTTTTTTATTTTTTTTTTTTTCTTTCTTTGGTTCTCCATATCCAACCAACAACCAAGCTAACGTTCCCGCACTGATTGTACCATACATAAAATTACGATAAATCGAGAAGCCTTTGCGCTGACATGCACCGACGGTGGTCGATTATATTTTTACATTTGTATATATATGTATAAATATACATATACATTTATCTCTATACTGTATTAACGCCCCAATATTGCACGATTGTGTAATTGTGTTAAGAGAAATATCTAATGTATCATATTGTTTCATTCTCACCTTTTCATTTGAATCTTTTATTGTTTCAGTTTGTGAGGATTAAATTTTATAAAAATTTCCGTGTATAAAATAATTATTACTTATTTTATATTATTATATATACTAATAGTGGTGGCCTGAATATTGCGAAAGGTTGTAGTCACGGTTTTGTTTTTGTTCATTTGTGAATATATTTCACAGGTTCGTAAGACAAAAAAAAATTATGAATTCACGAAGATCAATTTTCTAATTTTATATACTTTTGTTTATTGTAAGTATTTTATTGTGGACTTTGCATTCTTTAGAGCGGTGGCAATCGTTATTTTTTTAATTATTGAATTGATAATATATTTACTCAATTGTTTCCACCCTTGTCCTTTAATTTTGAATTTTATATATTTTTATTTATTCATACATAAAAGTGTCTGACCAGTATAACATTAATTTCACTCACACTATGATATACTACAATTGGCTATATGATTCAGAATTAGACTGATATACCAATCTATAAAATTACTGTCTTTATATTAGAAATTAACAAATGAATTATTAATACTCATTTTGAACAAAACGAAAAAATACTTTGGAGCAATTTCACTAATATTCTACTTGTATATTCAAATGTGTGTGTGTGTGTGTTAAATAATACACATTTTATTATCATTATCAAAATGGATTACAAATAATTGTAACAAGAAGTGAAGAGGAAAAGGTGAAACAGAGACGAAGTGACAGAGTTTGTGGTGATGAGATAAGAGATGAGCATCATTAGTTCAGGACAATGCTGTTTTGACGGTGTTATAACAAAAGGCATTTGGTTGGCACCCAGCCTCTCTCGCTCAATACTTCTCCCTATACCTCTGTATCTCTCACTGCAGAAAGGTCGTCCCACAGAGACAAATCACCGAGCGTGTACCGCGTCTGAGAACAAATGACAGTGGCTCGTACAACATGGCGTCGGTGCTTTTGTGAACTGGGCTCATTACTGACACTTGGAATTTTTCATATGTCCACACGCGCATTTTTTCTCTTCAATCTTTCTTTTTTATTTCTTCACCCTCTTGCTTCATTCCCCTGCGCTTTTTGAATGGTCACCAACTGAGAGAAGGGCAAAAATATTACTTTGTATTAATTTCACCGTTATTTTAAATTACGACAATTATATTATTTTATTTGTGAACACACTTTTGGCATCTTTACTTTCTTTCTTCTTTTTTTTTTTTCGTTCTCACTTTTCATCACATTTGAGCGCTTGATGAAAGTCGTGGAAGATAATTTGATTTCTTTCACATAATATTACTCAAACGTATATCTTCTTGAGAAAAAAAAAACATTAATAGCCGGTTAACGACGATTTTTTTAAGAAATATTGAATTAAATATGTACTCGCATCTAAGAGAAGTGATAAAAATTCGTAGATGCCTGCTATTCCTTTTGAACCCTTAAAAACGTCTATTATTATTAAATTAACAACCGAAAAAAATGTTAGAAGTGTTATACATGTGTATAGAATAATCAATTATTTATTTATTATGATAAATAAAATAATTTTTTGGAGCTGAATAATTTCTGTCTCTTCATACACTCATGGAACATGGCCCTATACACACTCGAGCCATCACAAATCAATTGAAAAGTTAAAAATGATGGTAGTAGTATACGTAATATTGAGAATTTAAAAAATACACATAAGAGATTGGAGGAATTGAGACGTAGAAAAATTCAAGTGTCAAAGAAGTTACAAACTGTATACAGAGAAAATATATACAAGCCGAGAAGTTCAAACGAGTGTGCAAACATGAAACAAGTGACGATATATAGTTAGGGTGCGTTTTTTTTTTTTTTTTTCACTCTATCTCATTCTATCTCTATCTGACTCAAACCCTCGCTGTAAAAACAACGATGCCACGCGACGCTTTGCCTATGGGATTACCATTTGGATTAATCCCACACGTTGTTGCTTTCGATCGCGAGTATTTGCCTTCAAGGAGAAATGCAAACATAAAGTAGTGACGAATTTTAACGCTAAGAGGATCGCTTTAAAAGGATTTTACAAAATGGAATTGGCAATGAAATTTTTCTTTCAATAGTTAAACAAACATCGCTTCAAAAAATAGAATTATTGATATATAAATGAACAAAATAGTTACATCAATTTTTAATATATAATTGTGAAGAAAATTTAACTTTCTACCACTGTAACATTGAGTTTTATCAATGCTATTTATTTATACATTATTATATATCAATTTCCGTCTCAGTGTCAACATAATCCTACTAACGAGCGTGTATAGTAATTTATGTAGAATTTTCTCCATAGCAATGTAGAATATTAAAAAAAAAAAAACACAAAAAAATGAAACAAGTGATAAATCCTTTCCTTTTTCTTTATAATTATTCCCGCTTGATATTATAATTGCTCGCCATTGAGAGAGTCTTCTCAAAAGGTGGTTGGAAGCATCTTTGCAACGAGACAACCCCTCATTGTGTCGAGTCATCTCTCAATATAAAACATGGCGGCACTACGTCCAGACATTTGTATATATATATATATATATATATATAATATGAATAAAACACAAGCTCAATATGCAGAGAAATTAATTTCTCACATACCATTTACATAAGTATGTTCACTGTTTTATTTATCTTTCCATTTTTTTTTTTTTTGTGTATGGATTCATTTATCTATGTATACTATATAAGGGTGTGCACACATGTATATTGAAATCTTACCCTCTTTGGTATAGAGTCTGTGTTGAAGAACGCAGGATGAAAGGGATATGGAGACGACAAAGCAAGTGGAGAGAAAAAAAAAAAAATATTAGAAAGAGGGCGGGATTAGTCTCGGGCGTGATTAACTTGTCAAAAATCACGGAGTCACGTTTAGAGTTATTTATTAGGTGGATAGCGATCGTGATGCGAGCACCATGCGGTTATATATATGTATATATATATATTTGGATATATATACATATATAAATTCATACTTCAACATATATGAGAATCGATCTACGCCATAGAACCGTCCAGTGACCTCTCACGAAATTGATCCTCATGATGAATATATAACAATTTTAAATTCATTAACTACTTTCAAGTACATACACACAACATGCACATACGTATAAACACATTAACTATTCTATATATAGAAATTATATAGATGATGAAGGGAATTTTCTGATATCATGATGAAGTTATAACTATTATAAAAATTATAATATCGAGTGAAATAAATGAATAAAATTTTTTAATCTATTTTTATATAGTTTTAAAATTTGAAAATATTAATTTTCAAACTCACAACAGTCACCAGGATATTAATTATTTTTAATTAGCACTTATATCTGAATCGCCTTAATCGTACAAAAATATTCTTCGTCTCACATCTCATCAATTGCTTTTAAATTCCACGTGAAAAATTGTAAATCACCTATATGTCTATAACAATTAAATTTAATCATTAACAACTATCACCATTCCATTCAACCCTTCTTTCTCTCTTTCTCCTACTCTAATGTCACATATACACATTCACACACAAGAATCGATCCTCGCCGTAGAATCGTCCATTGACCTTTGAAGAAATCGATCCGAACGATGAATACACAGCCATTCAAAATTCATTAAGTACTTGCAAACAAACTCTCACACCGACACACACAAAACCCATAAACTACTATTCTTCAGATAAATATTATAAAGACGGTGAATAAAAAAATTTCCTGGTAGCAACAAGAACTTGTCCATTACTATACTACTGCTACTACCACTACAATAATAATAATAACAACAATAATGAATAGAAAAATAAAAAAAAACCAGTAGTAGTAGTAGAAGTGGAGTTTGTATATGAGACAGTTGACAAACGAGAGAACTCTCATGTTATATGTCACTTCTCTTTGCTTATTCTACACTAATATACATGGATGAGTTGACTCTCATACACATATACACATACTTATATATATCTATATACATATCCGATGGCTTCACCGTTGCTCATCCTACTGTCGCCGGACGATAAACAATATATAAGCCCCGGCATATAGGACCGTGGTTGCTCGCGGATGACGGAATGATAATTTAAACGATGACTCTCAGCTTCTTCGCATTCAATTACTAAATAATTGGCGGAAGGGAGAGGAAGGCAGGAGAGATAGAGACAGTCGCAAAGCGTTGACGAGAATGCGTGGGAGGCGAAGAGGATATATATACAAATATATATATAAACACAGAAGTCAAACAGAGAAAAAAAATACATATGAGTCCAAAATGCGGTTTGTTATGTGTCTACTTATAATATATACTTTCTCAACTTCCTCTATATATATATCTGTAAATTTATATATCTTTTTTTTTTTTCTTTCCACCATCCATTTTGTTATTTTGCACCTTCAAGAAAGGTGACGAGCGTGACTTATCGCTCATGAAATTAAAATACAATTTGTGGAATTATTATTGTGCACAGCCACTGAGTATTTTAAAGACAAAAAGATATTTTGAAAGTGTTGGAATATTTCAAATCATCTTTCATCATCATATATATGTGGTTCATTCTTCTTTAGGGTTGATGGCACGCCATCACATTCAGAAGCTTCTGTGAGAGTTAAAAAATATATATATATATTTGTGTGTGTGTGTGTGTTGTACTTGTTTGATTTGATGCAAGTTAACGAGCCGTCCGACTGACTCGCAGCCGCGGAAAAGTAGCCGTCGGGTTCTAACGAGCTTGCATTGTCCTCTTCGGACTACAGCAGCAATAGTAGAGACGACCGAACTCTCTCGCGCGAAAGGATCATCCCTCTGATGCACAACGGTTATCGTTGGAGAGAATTGACTTTTTTCTTTTTCCTTTCTTTCATATATATATATATATATATATATATATTCTCTTTGTGCATTTTATTCTTGCTGTTGCATCCTCTCCTTGCCCCCTTATTCGTGAGACGGTGCTTATTAAAGTCCCGAATGTGCCGCCGACGGACAACAACACACGACGGCGGCCACTGGCGAACGTCTTAGTCATTCGTGCGGTCGTCCTTCATTGCATCCCAGAGGAAATTTCATACCGTTGATACATATATATATATTTATAGGTAGATTATTTGTAAGGGGGAAGGCAAACATAGTGATGTATGCATAGAATTTTTGGAATTATTTTCAAATTTGTTTTATATGTTTGTGTATTTGATTCTTGTTTTTATTCTTTTGAAAATCAGAAGTGATAACTCTTATATATTTGTAGAATGTCCAGGCTAAAATTCATATTCAATGTCCTCATGGATATTTATTATTTCTTCATAATATTCACGCGATATATATTTAATAATAATCGAAGACGAATATTTTTTCGTTCTGGTAACACGTCCTTTGATTTTTATCAATAGATATGAAATAACGATGCTATGTCTATTTCGAAAAAAAAAAAAGATAAATAAATAAATAGTAATAAACTTTTGTCCGTGTGTCATACTGATAATGATAACAGCTATTTTGTTTGCTCAAGGATTTTTACCTACAAGAAATACAATAAATATCTTTTTTCTTTACTTACATTCGAATGATGTAATAGAAATAAATGTTTGAATATTCTGTATTTCCAGCATAGAATAATCGGCGTTATATTAATACGGTAGCAGGAAAGAAATTGGCAATAATTAAGAAACACAAATTTTTCAGTGTATTCAAATCAATTTTTATTGATACATGTTTATTATTGTTACATTACTTTACAGTATATGCAAAGAATTGTTATGTTGTTGACGTTTTTGCAGATCGAATAAGTAACATCTAATGCCAATATCGTTGCTGATATAGTTGAGGATATTGATTTGTATATAATTGTTGATATTGTGGCGGAAATTGTTCATATTCCTGCGGCTGTTCCATTGACACTTGTTGTCAATAATCTTCCGAGTCTTCTTCCTCACTTGACTCTTCTGACAGCATCGGTTCTGGTTGCCTACGTGGTTGTTGTGGTTTCATTCCTTGACTCAAGTGTTGTATAAGAGCATTACGTCCAGCATTGATAAGGTTGCCTCTCAAATTACCCCACAGATTGCCCCAAACTCCACGTTTTTGTATATGATGAGGTTCATCCACTGCGACTCCGGACGCTGATTTACGTTCATCAACTTCAACTAATTCCATGAGATCTGGTTTATGTGTCTCCATCTTTTCCAATGGTGACAACTCCCTCTCAGCTCTCACTGCAGGAATTGACTCGGCAGGATTAGCATATGCCTCGAAGGACGCCAAAGCAATTACCAGAAAAATTATTGATACCTTCATTATTTATTAGCTTCGTGCACTTGTGACAGTTTCGAAATATTTTGTAGAAATGACACTTGTTCGACGATTTCAGAGGTTCATATAGTGCCTCACTATCATCCGTTTTAATATCTTCGTCACGATATTTTCGGAATATAAATATTGACATAAAATTCATGAATTTTACGACTTTTACTATTATTGTTCATGCAATCACGATATGGCTTCGTCAGAAAAATAACGCGCACTTTTGAGTGCAATATAGTAGCATGAAAAAAAAAAAAAAAATAAAATAAAATTATAGAATTAGCACGGTGCAAAATTTGGCAAAAGGTCGAATTAAATTATAGTCGATAGCTTGATGAAACAATGGTTGTTATTCAATTGTTGTTCATCACAATGTCTGTTTATTTTTGACTCTTATATATATTGATTTAGCTTGGAAATTGGAAAAAACAAAGTATGAAATGATACTGCCATGACTATCTCAAAAAAAAAAAGAAAAAAAGAATAAACATTTATCTATGTGTCATATTGATAACAATAACAGCCATTTGCTTTGCTCAAGGATGTTTTACATGCAAGAAATAAATATATTTACTTCGCGCTTTTATACAAATGGTATATCCAAAACTCATGTTGGAATATTTTATATTACCGCTTTATAATCACCGGCATTATATTAATACAGTAGCAGGGAAGAAATTGGCAATAATGAAGAAACATAAATTTTTCAATATATTGAAATCAATTTTTATTGATACATGTTTATTATTTGGATATTAATTTACAGAATATGTGAATTATAGAATTTTAGTTGAGAAATCAGATGCAACCATGATTTGAATCGTGTTGGCAGATTTTCCACATCTACATTGGAGAACTTGGTTTTTCCAAGACGTCTTCTTAATGTTATTGTTATTTTTGCAGATGGCATATGTAATATTTAATACAGATATTGTTACTCATATAGTTGAGGATATTGATGTGCATATTGTCGTGCTTCCGTTGCTGGTGGTGAGAATAATTGTGGTAATAATTTTTGAGCGATGTTACCAAGAATTGGACCGGCGTTTGCAATAAGAGGAGCAGCAAAGCTCTTAGCTGCATTCCACAAACCATCAAAAAGTCCGCGTTTCTGTACACGATGAGGTTCATCCACTGCAACTTCTGATGCTGATTTACGTTCATCGGCTCCAGTTAGTTTCATGAGATTTGCCTCGTGCGTCTCCATCTTTTCCAAAGGTGACAATTCCCTTTCAGTTCTAACTGCAGGACGTGACTCGGCAGGATTTGCATATGCCTCGAAGAACGCCAAAGCAATTACCAGAAAAATGATTGATACCTTCATTATTTATTAGCTTCGTGCACTTGTGACAGTTTCGAAATATTTTGTAGAAATGATACTCGTTCGACGATTTCAGGGGTTTATATAGTGCCTTACTATCATCTGTTTTAATATCTTCGTCACGATGTTTCCGGAATATAAACATGAACATAAAATTTATAAATTTTACAGTTCACACTATCATCGTTCATGCAATCGCGATATGGCTTTGTCAAGGAAACATAACGCGCACTTTTGAGTGCAAAATAGTATCATAAGAAAACTAAAAAAAAATTATTATTATATTACTCCGGTGCAAAGTTTGTGAAGGTCGAATTGAATTATAGTCGATAACTTGATGAAAAACAACGCTTGATATTGAATTTTTCTTCATCACGTCTATTTATTTTTAAGTCTTACACATAATGATCCACCTCGGGAATTGAGAAAAAACTATAAGCGCATCACATGGAAGATGATGATTGTTTGAAGTTCAAATTACTCCATATCGTTAAAATTTTCTTTCATCATATATAAGCGAAGAAAAGAAGTCCAATTTTAAATAAATTCCCAAAGGCATAACTCCACATATCAATGAGTGCAAAAGATCTCATTACTTCCTATTGGGAGAAAATGAGCAACGAAAATAAAAATCAAAAGAGAAACATAAATGTACAAGTTCTATGTACAGTTATATAATACGAATGTAACTGAATATTTTATTTCTCTATATTCCACCAGAACAAAAAAAAAATATTTATATTTCATTATTATAAATCCGCTTCTTTGCATTACGCAAAGCTTCGATTACACTCTCACGTTATTCTGTATATAATTATATATGAGAATATATATGTGAGACTAGTAGAGAAGTAATGAATTAATGCACGTACATATAAACCTGCAAAGATTTACCACATTAAAAATATGTGTGTTTGTATATATCTACAAATACGCGACCTTAATTACCATGGAAAAACCGGATAGTATATTTCATGTCAGTAAAGGAAAATTATTTTGACATAATTCTGACACAATACAGTGTACAATGTCACATTTGAATTATCGCAAAGACAAAAAATACAACGACATATTTTGTTATCACATCACGTTGTTTATTTGCTTTTGTTTCATTTTTTATTTTGTATGTTTTTTTCCGTCTGAAATCTCTTGACATTTGAGTTGAATTCGAGTAGGTGTCAGCGCTGTAGTGCTAATGTATATGGTGTTGTTCATGAGATAGCTGATGGTGGCACATTGGAGCTTCATGTCACAGTCCATCGTGTGTCACATCAGTACAATAATCCTCGATGACTCCATCCGCAACGACCCAAAACATATCTCTCACATATTATTTTTCACTTCTTTTTTTTCTTGCCCCTCGACTTATTTTTATTCATGTTTATATCCACTTGGCAATTCAACCCATACATAAATATTGTATCGAAATATTCTACTCGTATTTCAAAATCTAGTTCCAATACCACACATCAAAATTGAATATAATTTATGTTGGCATCGATAATCGTCTTGTGAATATAAATATAAATAAATAAAAATAAAAACATTGATTTAAGAAAAACATTTTGCGGTTCTTTTCTCTTTCTCAAATTTAAATTATTCCATCACTCGTGTGTTATTATACACAATTTACATAGAAAAAGTGTATAAGTCATTTGACAAGTTGAAGGTTAATGTAAGGTGTGGAAAAAAATATATATATGTGTATATATGTAGCTATTATATATATTGCTCACACGCCGAGTGAAACATAAAGGATCTGACCATGCGATCGCGTCATCGTATACGTTAAAACGTGAAATTAATCGGGGACCTGATAAAAGATAGCTGGGATAATTACTTACCGACACATATTGGTGAGACTGAGTGAGAGAGCGAGAGAGAGAGAGAGAGAGAGAGAGAGAGAGAGAGTAACGTAATGCGATGAGGCTATATGTACTTCCTGGCTGTTCTCTTTATTTCCCATTTTTTTTTGCTGTTATTTTTTTATGCGTAAGTGCATTGAGATAAAATCTTAAATATACCCGCATATGTGTGTGTGTGTGTACGTATATATATGTACAATACTGTATACCTATATGTATGTTTGCTATTGTTCTTGGAACGAGGACACGTGTGCAGCGAAATTTTGAAAGGAAAAAAAAATTATTTACTGTATATCATACTGTGGATAATTATTATTTATGTATCTTGTTTTTTTTTTTTCTCTTTCTTTCTTTTTTATTGGTTGAGAATTGAATGAAGTGAACTATTTCGAAGGAGTTTAACAATCAGAAAAATAGTTAGGAATAAATTTAAATTTTCATATAATTTTTTATTGAATAATGTTTGTGGTAGAAAAAAATATGGAAATGAGTTGCTGATTTTTTCCAGAGAAATTACATCAAAATATCCAATTAAATTCTACTTCTCAAAAATAGCACAGGAAAAAAATCACTAATTTAAATGGCCATAGTTTTTTGAATGACACTGAAATAAATATTTTTATCTCCACATTTTAATTGACGACTTTGAAAAATCTCCAAATTATAACAAAACATAATTAAAAAGCTGCACATAAATTTTTTCATCTCACTATCTATTCTATTCTCCATTAATATATCAACGAGTAATAATAAGATATGGTTCATCACACATTTAACTAATTATTAATCCCCTGCGGTATGGGGAAAAAAAAAAAAATAATGAAAGGCAATATCACGGTTGCTTGTGTGTCAACCCTCGCACCCGTTTTAATCTACATTGCTTTCTCTCATCTCTTTCATCATTCGCACATAAATATATACTCCTTCATATATGTATACATAAAATGTATACGTATGTATATATACAAGCTAGTACATATAGTGAGCACATATAAATTTCATTTACGTATTTCACATATATATATGTAAACGTGCGACTGATGGTGTGTTCTATATAACGCAACTTTCAGGAGTTACATATATCTCTCAGTCATTCTCGTTCGCCACTCACCAAGAGCAACTCACCTGCAACTTGGGAATCGATATCGTGCCAGGTGTATAACCGCGCATGCTATTGACGCTCAACTATACGAGTGAATATATACCTGTCCCCACTATCTATCTCTCTTACTCACACTCCTCCCTCGCTTGATGGTTGGCGAGAATAATTTTACACTCGGTTTCACCGCACCCGCACAACGATTTGCTTCAATGTATATATTACATGTTTTTTTTTTCTTTTTTTCATGCAAGGAGAAAAAAAAAAGTAGACGTGATATGATTTCTTTTTTTTGCTTTTTTATTTATTTCTGGAGATTGATAAAATATAAAAGTCAGATGAGAGTTAATTGTTGATGAATTTTTATTTGATAATTATTATTTATAGTTTATGGTTTATGGGTGTATTTATACTTCGATATATTGTTTCACGAATTTGTATTTAGTAGAAAACAAAATTGACAAAATTGACAATTGTAATTGAAGTAAATGAAAAATAGTGATAGAAATGTTGTATATCAGTAATCTTCGTTTTTTTTTAATTAAATAAAATTTTCAAATCAACTTTTGTGAGTTGAATAATTGTGGCGTTGTTGTAGACACATAAAGTGTGGTTCTGTATTCACAAACTTCATTAATTAAATAAAATAATATGGAATATTATTTTTTATCTGTAAGAGTTTTGTGAGTGTATTTGATTTTTCGTTGAGAATAAATAAAATAATACAACTGTTGTAGAATTTATATATGATATAAACAGACGATTTTTTTTCTTTTTTAAACTGAAGAAGAGATGAGAGAAATGTACAAGTATTATTATATATACGAGTATATATCAGGATTGAAGATACAGAGAGTCAAGTTCTGTTGTGTTGGTAGTACTTTATCGAATTTGACACTTCAAGAAGCCAGAACATTGAAAAAGGGACTCTTGCACGCGGCGCAATATCAAATAGTTGGTATGGATAGAAAAGAGGAGGGAGCACAGTACGAGAGATCGTATTGCCCCAAGGGATTTATGGGTACTCGCTAATTTCCACTCTGGACTTGAAGATATACAGAGAAGTCTTGAATTTATACAGATCAAAATCGTCTGGGACATCCCGTGGGATATTTTTATATCAACTTTTATTTTATTTTCTTCTTCTGTTTCTTTATTCGTATATATGTTGAAAAGAAAATAATATTATTCTTCAGTACTTTCCATTGTGATGTTATATACGATTTAGTTGTATAACTAAATCTAATTCTGTTTCTTTTTACTGAGTTTATCACATCGAGAAGCACTTCGTTCCCTTCGCACTTATTATGTCCAGGAAACTTTTATACCATTTATATATTTATATTGATGTAAAAGTATATATGTCTATGTATTTTTATCCGAAATTGGAAAGGTCCTCTTGGTAGAGGTCAATTCATCGCTCGAGAGGCTATTCTTGACGCGAAATTGCCTGAAATTGGTTTACACGAGAGCGCCATACACACTCGCCTGTCCGTACTGAATTTAGAAAATTGATTCGTTTTTCACCCGCGTCCCATTGGGAACCGCGAATCGTTTAATTTTTCCCCTTGGTCCACGATAAATCCTCGAATTCACACTCATATATATATATATATACAATTTCAAGAAATAAATGTGTTTAGTTTTGTTTTTTATTAATTTTCGTGCAAGGAAAAAACGACGCTTTAAAGTGAAATAAAAAATATATTTATTTAGAAAGTAGAATAAGAATGATTGAATGAAAAAATACGTTGTTAATTTAATTTCTTACGATGATAATGAAGAATATTTAAAAAATTTAATTTTGATAGTACTAGTATTTGGTATGTTGTATTACAGTACAGTATATTAATTCGACAGATTTCCAGGGAAATAGAAGTAATAAAAAAATAACTATACAAATTAGTATTTTCTATTATGTATATAACGGAATGGAGTAATGATTTGTTGAAAGAGAGAAAAATAATTGTGGAGTTAAAAGAGAAAAGATAATATATATGTATATATTGTCGAATAAAATTCTTTATCAATTGCGCACTGTAATTTTTGCGTTGACAGATCGAATTATATTCCCGAGAACGAATGTCTGTGAGTAAAAATTAATAAAATAAATGAAGAACCGGCGCCGTGGGGGCTTTTAACGGTGACAAAATTAACTGTCCGGATGCCGTGTTCTTTATTTTATTTATCATTTTTTTTTTCTTCTCTCGCTTCCAAATTTTATTATATATCAGAGGGGGGAAAAAACTAAAGGAAGGATAAATATGTATTACGCCACTCGTTTTTGGTTTGATTTACTAATTATGATTACGCAAACGAAATTTTCATTTGTAAAACGTACACAGGAAGGAAAAAAAATTGTTGACGTTTGATGTAAATATAAATAAATAATAAAATAAAAACGTATACATAACGAGGAGAAGTGTATCGTCGCTTTTACAGACTAACAGAAAAAAAAATAAATAGTAAAAAGAACAAAAAAAATATTAAAATTCATCATGTGTGCACAGTGTTTGCTCTCTCTCTTCTCATCTTGCCATACACACTTTAATTGCTTAATCAAACGTTGTAAATCTCAGTAGCCAAGGCATTTACTGCATGTGATATATATCAAGAGTGGACAAGTTTAGAATAACACGTTTGCTATATATCCTCATGTACTATAAATGCTTGACATTATATCATCAATCAAATATTTCAAACATATCAGAAAAAATTATTTGAATCACTAAAAGACGCCAAATAAAAGAGAAAATATCTATGTACATATACACAAAATATTAATTGCAACAAAATAATGAAAGTCTTGAACTTTGAACAATATATCTTTACTTATGAATATAAGTAAAGACATATTGTAATATTTTTAATAAGTAAGATACCGATGAATTTCTAAAGATACATAATTTTCATAATTATTCCTTCGTTAATCTAATAATGATAACTATGCAAATTATGTGCTTGGCAGTTTAAATTTATCAGTGATATTATCAGTATTAATAATTTCAAAACAATTGCTTTCATACAAATAAGCAATAAGACTCTTCTATTTTCAAAAATTTATTCTTCAAACAGCACTGTCAATATTTCGCAAGGTTTTTTTTTTTTTTTTTTATCAAAATTAGTTCGATCAACAATTTCATTCGGATATTTTTTATGTCCGAAAAATATTAATTTTGCATTCGCATGAATAAAAAATGAAAAAAACCTAAAGATATATCTCAAAATACATTTTCAAATTACCTCAAACGGATCCAATATTCATTTCATCATTAAGTAATAAAAAAAAAATGAGAGATGTAAAATATTCATTCAAACAATAATAATAGAGATGAGAACACATAAATGCATGGCATAGAAAGGAACAAGATGAAATTAACCACATGGATGAATATTCAAAGCGAGTGACAATCTTGCTCGCTAACTTTGACAACGACATCCCTCTGGGGCATGAAATGTTACCCCTATCGTGTCCAACGATATCCCTCTGGTCGTGATCGGTCACTGGTGCATGAAACAGTTAAGCATCGACAATGTAAGCCAATTAAGGGGACTAGGATAAGGGGGTGTGTATCACAGAGCCAGTACCTCGTTGGTAATCGTCTGAAATTGCGTTAAATTTAAATTTTTACTCTACCATCACACAGATATTCCCTCTGCCACCTATATTTGCCCTTGTAATACCAACGGCCCCGAGGGAAAATACAGAGTATATCTTTTGTGTCTTTTGATGCTTGATCCTGTGAATTTGATTGGTTTCACAACAAGAACACTATCTTTTATCCTTGTACATACATAAAGATCAATTTTAAATGTGAATATTATTATTATTCCTTGTGCTATTATTTCTATTGTAATATTAATATACGTACAAATATCTTTTACCTATCGCGAATGAATTCTAATTTTAAACAAGACACTACAAATCTACTGTTAATATTAATTTTTTTAATCACACATCATGTGCTATTATTCAAATACTTATAAATAAAATATTTCTGAATGGTGGAAAATTGTGGTCAGTAGATTCTGAATCATGATTATTTCTTCATTAATATTTAAAAAAAGAATTGAGATGTGAAAATTGATTTATTATGAAAAATATTATCTAAAGAATATTATAATAAAATTTGTGGGATTGAGATATGTTTTTTACAATAAAATTGTAATTTTATAAATCAGTTATCATTAACTAGAATTGAAGTTAGATAATGTAAGAAAAACATTTTCGTTCATCTTTTTCGCATGAACTGATCTATATATAGATAATGATCTCCCCCACCAACGGTTATGTTTTCAAAGACCCTTCACGATCTACTATATAATATATTCATCTCTGATACTCTATTTCAATCAAAATTTGTGTCTAAACACAGTTCAACAAACATCTGATGACACCTCATCAATAAATTTCTTCTCAACGCACGTATTTATCAGAAAAAGATTCGTAAATAAATTGAATTCTTCGACTCATGACAATAACTTTTCCCCTTAACAATACCTCACGTATAAATATTAAAATTCAAATTCAAATTCACTATTTCCATCCCTTAAACAATCAACAAATATAAATCTCTTGAAGACTTATAATTATAATATTCCTCTACCATTTATGATAACATAAAACTCCTTCAACCCTTAAACAAATTCCAAAGTGAAAACAACCATAAATACCGACAAGAAATTAAACATTTAATTCATATATCATCGTGAACTATTTTTATCGTGTCACGGTGTTACACTATTAATGAACTAAACATGTAAATAACCTCCATAAAAAAGAGAAGCGAGGAGAAAAAAAAAATCTAACTAAACCAGAAAAATAATAATAAAATAAAACAATCTATCGCGTGCCTCACGAGAGTCTTATTTAATTCCACTATGGCGAATCGATTCATTCACATATACATACTCTCTCACTAACATTAATTTAACCCTCTCACTCAATAATATATATATATATATATATAATAATATACAAGAATTAATATCCCAAATGTAAATAACCCGTCTGTTGTAAATCAAAAGCTTGTATACATACAAAAGCATATGCACAGACTTCTCTTAAGATTCTCTTTAGCGTTTTACTCCACCGTCATTTTCATTCAACATAAACGCGACGGTACTATATACCCATATATTCACTATATAAATAAATGTAAAGCATTTTAGAATATTATATAGTCGTCTCAACGAAATAATAATGCTACGTGCATATACATCCCTCATAAAATATATATATATTTAATCTAAAGCAAAACGGACACGTCGACTAAAAGGCTTACCGGGTAATTTGCGACGGCTTAAGGCACAGGCCAATCTGATCCTTCTATTTCTCTTCCTCCCTCTTTCACCCTCACTTACTCTTTGCTCTCTTCTACACATAAACCCCCTCGTTCTTATTACGTGTGAAATCTTATATGGTCCACTGTTTTATTTCAATTTTGCCCTTGGTTGAACGTCACAAAAAAAAAAAAAAAACCTGAAAATAACCACACAAAAATAATACCATCAAAAAAAAAAAAAAAGCGAACAAAATTTTGCGACCGGAAGATCGTGCGTAGCGAAATGCGCATATATAAACTGGATGTATATAGCAACGGATCTCTTTGAAAAATGATACACATTCGGAGCTTCTTCTCTATATAATAGTTCCCCGCTATTTTTTTCTTTTTTATGCACTCAGCTTCTGCATATAACTTTATATAAAACCCCTTTTCTGGTTCGTATAATTTTTTTTTATCCTTTCCTCATAAATGTATATATATATATATATATATATATATTCCTGTTGCGATCGTCATTGGATTTACGGAGGCGAACATATATAAATTCTACTCTCGTGTTATATGTATATATATATTTTTTATGCGTTTCACGGGCTGTCGCCCAGAATTTGGACGGCGAATTTTGTTCAAACCCGCGATGCCTAATTGACCGTGCAACGAGTGCAAACGAGTGGCGGGTTCTTCGCCTCCTAAATATCATCTTTACTGTACACACACACACAGTATGTATATATAGTTATATATACACATATATATGTATTCTTCTATTTTTCACGTTGTTTTATATTTATTTCGCATCAATTCTATACACTACCGTTATATATGTACCTGCGTGAGAGGCACGGGTGGTCGTATCGATTTCTCGTTTCGATTCATCCATAAAACCGATCCGATTACTCGCTTGCGCGTCTATTTATTATTATTTTTTTTTTTTTCAATGGTTTTTTCTTTATATATATATATAGCTTATACTGTGGATAATACTGTTATATATGATATATTTCGTTCCCTTTTTTTTCCCCCCTAGATATAACGTTTGATATCTTTAATCTTATTTTTTGTTCATTGAATTTTTTTGATCATATTGAATTCGATATTTGGCAATTTTTCGTAACGTCCGCGTGCCAAAATGAAACTTGGCATTTATGTCTAGGTGGTCTTGATGTTAATTATATATACATAAAATAATGTTGTTTATATAGAAGTAGAGATATTGTCAACAATAATATATAGACTGGGTATATTTTATAAAGTGGAACTTAATTTGTATCGAAGTGCAGAGTTGGTGCTACGGGTCTCTTGAATTTGATTCAAGGACCCTTTGAAATATTTCCTTATTCTCCCCAGCCCCTCATTTCTATCTATGATGTCAAGTTAAATTGTTGTAAAAATTGACAGTGGCTGTAAAAGAACATTTCAATGTGGCGCGTGCCGAAAAAAAATAAATCATATCTTTTTTTTTTTCCTGCCAATTATAATATTTTATTAATTTTCTTATTCTTTTTCTTTGTTTTGTTTTATTAATTGATATTGAATTGTTTGAATTGTATGTATGGGGGAATGTGTCATCGTTGAATAAAGTGCCTTGGATTTATCGCACATTGTTGTATATATCAAGTTCGATTATACGTGAGAGTGTTGAAGGACAAGCGACCGATATATCCGGCAAGGATGTCGAGGAGCACTCAAATAAGAAGTTTGGTATATATTTGCCCTCACAAACATATATATATATATATATACATTCATGTACGGATAAACGATGACGTTCTCTCATTTTAGGTGGGCGCGCGCGCGCCCCCTTGTGGAACTAAACGTTTATATGTTAGTTGTTGATGCTCTGCTCCTGAATCTTTTGTGGACGCCCTTGGCTGCTGTATATCTCGTTTCAACCATCGTTGGATTTCTTTGACGTATATCTGTGTATATATATATATATATTGTTGTAATCGACAAATATATGTACAGTTAGAAGAACACCATCAAACAACAAAGCCCGACATTGATTACATATTAATTATTTACAACGTGATTTCATCTCTACGACAATAAAAATAAACCTTTCTCTTTTTTTTTTGTTTATCTATTCGTCAATCTGCCTGAAATAAATAAATGACTGTGATGACAACTCACTTTTTTCCTGGTCAAAGCGCGAGAAAAAAAATTAACTACTCAAAATATAAGAGTGAATGAAAAAGAAAAAAAAGGAAAAATAAAATAAAATGGTCAAAAAATTTTTCAACCATAAATTTCTCTTGATGTTTATCTGGATGAAAAAAAGAAAAAAAAATACGTAACGTTTCCAAAAATATGAGTAGTACCAGAAGCCGCTTCCGGTTTCTCGTCGTCTACCAAATGTCGACGACCTTTTTTTTTTTTCTGTTTCCACCCCATGCTCACTCCTTAATTATCCATTTATTTCTCCCCAATTTGCAATTGTCCATTTCATTTTTAAAATATATAACCGCGTATGAATGAAACCAAAAAAAAACGGGAAGAAAAATAGAAAGAAATGTTCAATGATCAGTCGAACACTCGAATACAATAACTAAAAATTTTAAACATCCATATATACATGTATATATGTATATAAAATGTTCGATGTTGCGTGGCAAGATTTTCTTCCGCCCGAAGGGGGCCTTAATTATCCTCACGTTTATTTCGGATGACTGAGGAAAGAGCGGCGAACTATATACGCAATGGCATAATTTTCCGGACAAGAGACACGTACATGATGGCGAGACAAGAGTGAGACAAAAATATCTAGCATATTTATATATATATATATATGTATATATGTAAAAGGTTAGAGACAATGATGGAAGAAAGCTTCAATGGATGTCTCGGGCCCTGGAGCGAGGCCAAAACATAAATTTAACGGTCTCGTAGAATGTGTCCTCTCTAAAGAGACTTTGGTGCGGAGAAACAAAACGGAATTACCCTCTCTGAAGTAGTCCGGACGTAGTTTCATCTAGGAAGTTCTGTTGGCCACCTTCAAGGATTTAATTTTCCAAACCGACTATCCTCGCTCTGATTCTCGTGCGCTCTTCTCTTAATTCTCTATATGTTGTTATTATGCCACTTTTTATTTGTATATCATTCTTTTTTTCTTTTCATTACTATTTTTTCACTTTACTATTGCCATAAACACGTATCTATGTATTGGTACTATTATTAAAATATATTTCTCAAACTGTAGATGTTTGAGTTAAGTGTGTGTCCGTCGGGAACCCTTCGCGCAGACAAACACACTTGAAATCGTATGTCGGCGAATGTTTGGAAAAATCTTTTTTTCTTTCTTGTCCAAAAACACACCGACCAATTTTGTGTCACTGTGTTGGACAATGTAATAGAATAGAATGTAAGGTTGAATCGAGTGAAAAGCTTCTAGCTTCACAAAAAGTTGAAGAAATTGAAAACAAAAAATCTTCAATTCTTTCTTTCCTCAAGAGATATCAGTTTAAAGTATTCTTTCGTTTTCTTTTTTTTTCGGTTAGTAATTTTGTTACTAAAATGACTCAATCTGATCATCTGATTCTCCCCTACATGATCAATATAGTAGCATATAATACTCTCAAACAAGCGAAGTTTAAAGAACTATTAAAAGAATTCTTGAAAGAAAAAAAAATTTTTTTGAGGGTACACATAAGTAAATATATATATATATATATTTTTTTTGTCATGGGATAGACTAAATATCAATTTTCAATCTGCTTTAACCTTCTCCGATGACTCTTGTTGGGGAGAAAGGGCAAGTACAAGAGAGAAAGAGAAAGAGAGAGCGAGAGGGGGTGGCACTTAAAAATCTTCAAACATATCAAAATTCACGTAGAAAACAAGTGACTCGAAGCGAGTAAATATTTATCATATTTCCTCTCCGCACTCTTCCACTGTGATGTTCAACTTAGGAACGAAAAAGGAAAAAGAAACCGAAAAGGAAAAAATCTCACGGCGCCATAGGCTCGTTGATGCGCCCCATGTGCCTTAACTCTCTTAAAAACTCAAGTCGATCTCGCGACCTGATAAAATCTTGCAAATCATGGACTACCTGTCCGGCTGCCGAGCACACACAAGCTGTCTTCTCTCTCTCCTACTCATCCACTTCATTTATATATCCTTCTTTAACGATGTGTGTTTGTATATATATATAGAATGCACTCACTGCATTCTTTGTTTCAATATATATTCACTCTAATGCACCTTTCGTCAAAGTGAAGCAGAGAAAATTGTACAAAAATACAAACATATATTGGAGCAGTTCTAAAAACTGACATGCATTTTATTTTCTCAACTCTTTTCACACTAATCTTACAAGAACTGTTAGAAGAAAAAACAAAAATTAGTACTAAATTTGTGCTTGATTGAATAATAATTATGTAAACAAAAGTCAATTACAATTGAATAGTGTAATTTGAATTTTTTTTTATATTTAAACAGCAGAATAAAATAACCCTCACTATTTTTATTCATCAACTTCAAATATCGTCCAATATTGTATGAAATTAAATAGCAGACTTTTTGTTTACATCAATATATAAATTCTCAAAGAAAAGTAAATATTTCAAATAATTATTTTACTTAATTTCAATTGTAATAATCTGAAAGAAAAACGAAATAATTCCTCTCTTCGAAGTGGATAAAATTTAATATTACATGAAGTGAACATAAAAGAATTGAGAATGAGCATCGCGAGCCCCCCTGATGCACATAAACGCACAAAAACTTTGGACAAATACATTTAAATACGGTTCATATGCACGTATAATATACACCAATATTAAATATATAAAAGAGAGCATGAGAAGTGGTGAACGAATATATATATATAAGAGAGATCAAGCCGTCATATATAGAGTATCGCTAGAAGGGGCCATATCGTTTTAACGTCTCTATTAGCGGCTATTAAAAACCCGAGCTAGCAAGATGAAAAAATGCCTGCGGGATTTGAAACCCAGGAAGGGACGAAGAGAAAAAAAAAAAAAAGAAAGGGGGGAAGAACTGTGCAGAGAGGGTGCAACGCGCGCGGGAGGGGTACATAGTAAAAGAATGAGAGAGAGAGAAAAGGAGACAAGAGGGTGCGTGTATGGACCCGTTTGGAATCGCGCCTTGGTCGTTCACATGCGCGATGCATGACGCGATGTTGGACCCGGCTATATCCAATTACCTTTTGTCGTATGGGCCAAAAATGAGGCTCAGATTTTCAAGCGATATATATATACCCATTGTGAATTGGGTGGGATATTTAGCATGGTGGATGTGTATAGAAAAAGGAGCAAGAAAATTTTTGGAGGGGCGAAAAAAAAGGGAGAAAGAAAGAAAGAACGAAAGAATATATATATATGAGAAACAAACATGAATCAGGAGTAAGCTTCAGCAAAAGCAAAACCAAAATCCGTCCGGACGAATTACATACGTATTTATATAGAACTGTATATATACAGCTCTATATATTTTATATAGTGTCCCATAACACACCAACCAGATTTTGTTAAAATGATATCCCGATATTTTTTACCCTCTCAACTCCATGTACAGACTTTCAGTAATCGAATACGATTATTAGATTTATCATGTTCGGAATTAATGGTAAAGAGTAATTTTAGGGGTTGAAAATGATGTGTAGACTTGATGTGAGAATGAAAATCATTTTTTCGGTGTGCCAATTGTAACACTGTCAATACATTTTCTTATGAATAAAATAAATTGAAAATATATTGAACTCAAATATATTGGATACGAATTATAGGTTCAGCGACCGCGGTATTCACCGCCATTATCCTGTCCATCGTTATAATTGGCAGAGAGCCGTGTTCTCGCAAACGTATTATACATCTATACATCCATCCATATATATATACACATACGAATAATATTATACCTCTCGCGCCTTGCGTCCGCCGGCGGATGCCATCGAAAATGTTGTCGCGTCATCGCGCGTAAATGCACGCGCCATATATATATACGCAACTCATATACATACCCTATATATCACCTCTTATACACTAACGCAAATACACCCATATATATATAATAATAATAATAATAATAATAATACACGCTACCGAATTCTCACTCGGTCTTATATTTATTTCTTTCCATCGCGTTCACCACTTGCAAAACGTCTTCTGCATATTCCTATACCTTATATATTATATTATATTGCACACACATACAAAAGTGCACTCGCACCTGTGTTGAAGCCACTGTATGTAACTGCCTCCCTCAATTTGATACACCCTTCTCGCCAATTTTCAATGGTCGGTGAAAAGTGATTAATTGCAAAATTGAATATAAGGAAAAGAAAAAAAAGAATTTATTATACACGGATATAAATATATATTTCTTACTACATACATACACACACACATATGTTAGTAACTCATATATGTATAGCACTCAAATTTTTTGCTCATCAAGAATGTGTTTGAATTTATATTCTCTCAAGTCATTTAAATCCATTATTGTATTTCGCTGAAATAATAGAGAAAAAAAATTCATTTCATCTACAGACATTTGATGTATTAAATAAAAATTTATGTAACAAGTATTATGTTTATTGAATTGTTTGGAGGATAAATATGTGGGGGGGGGGGGGGGGTCACAATTGTTTAGTAGGAATAGTGAAATTTAATTGTGTGTGTGTGTGTTTGTCTGTATATTTATTTATATATATTTTTATGTATAGGTAGAATTTAGAGAAGTGACAAGAGCAGTGATTAAAAAGCAACGAGTGTTCGTATACAACGAACGGGGAAAAGAATGAAAGCACTCGCTTTATATATGTATATGTAATCAAGAATATAAACTGTACTGCTTTTCGCTCGTTTCTCAATACAGCCCAGGCAAACGAATGTCTTATATCCAATGTCTGTGGTACACTATTTTCTCCTTTACTCGTGTTATTTTCTCTTCTGCACTTTCTCGAGTTTCTCAACTCAAATGTATACATCATCAAACTATCTGTCGGCTGCTTGTCGACGAAATATCCTTGGTGAAAAGCTCAAGAAGTCTCAAGCATTAAACTAGAATGAGAAATAAAGATAGAATGAAAGAAAAAAAAAAGGAGAGAATGAAAAATAAAATGTGACACAACAGGGAAAAGACACGGCTGTTAAGTTTCACGATGAAAGTAACGAGGAACTAAAGCACGATTAGTAATAAAAACAAACTGACTCTTCTGTTTCTCTTTGCGACGTTTCTTCGTCTTCTCTCTTCAATTTCATTTCATACTCTCTGTTATATGCTAACAATATATATATATATATATTATAATGCCGACGCCTCGAGGTATGTTGCGATCGATCCAGCATTATTTCAACACAAAGATGGGGATTCTGCTGCATTGTTCTATGTACAGACATGTATGAATGTATGTTGTAAATTGTTCACGTGTAATATGTAGAGTTGAATTTAATATTTGTTGAGAAATTGCCAGTTGGAACTTCATGAAAATGAAGAACTTTTGTTTCTTTTTATGAGAATTAATAGACCAACATCTGGTTTTGTTGCTGCTAAGAGTTATCATTTTTTTTTTTTTTCTCTGAAAAGATGAAGTTGAATTTAATATATGTAGATTGACATCTTGTTTTACTCTTTTTCGTTTTACTGTAGAGAGGATGAAATGAGTTGGGCGATTTTGGGAGGGTTCGAAGTTTTATTTTTGATTTTTATTAGAATTTATTCGACAAATGTGAGGATAGTTGGAATTTTCGTTACTGATTATGAAAAAAAAAGCTGTAATTCTGTGTGAATAAAAAATTTTTTTCATCTTGTGACACGATGTCTAAATATTGTCACATCTCATCCATGAATCCTCCTCTCTTTCACTTGGTCAAATAATGAACTGTGCATTAATTACCGTCCCACTTGTATATGTATATATAGTGAGGCTGGAGGTAATGACTGGTCGTGTAACGAGCTGCGAAGTGATTATTATAAGCCTTCAGCGAGGCGAGAGAACCATCCGCACTGCGGATGCACCGTCGTTTAACACTTAATATCACAAGTGACCTTCTGCCACCTTACAATTTATCTCGTCATAAATACAATATAAAAAAAAAAATATATTTATCATTACATATATGAGGATGATTGTTGAAAAAGACAGATCGCCTGAGAAAGTTAAACGATACCATCTTCTGATTTGTTTAATTTTAGTAGAAACCAAATAAATATGAATCATAAATGTCGAAATTTCACTGCACAATTGAAATCACTTGCAGGAAGAATATTTTTTTATATAATTATACAATTAATATTCTATAATATACACAGTTGATTATCAATAATATCAATAGTACTTGTTGAATTACTCATGAGAAACTTGTATTTTTTTTTTTTTTTTAAAGCAGAGCGCAGCAACAATCTGGTCAAGGTATTGGTGGATCACGACGAGCATTGAGTCCAGGACCAGGTGGTAGTGATTCTGATGATTCGGATATATCACTTGGTGGTACATCACCACCATCACCATCATCAACACCACCACCAACTCATCATCAACCATCACCAGTATCACGTGGTCCTATTGGACCAATACCACCATCAACACTCAGCTTTCATTTCGATCCAACCCAATCGCAATTTCGTTTTAGTCACGCAACCGCCTTTAAATTTCCATCAGCGGGCTTCCGTTTTGAACCACATAGTCCACAACAAAATCATCCAACAATACCAAACACTGGTAATATGTTCAGGCTGACAGAAACAAGTCCATTTCAAGCAGTCGGGCCACGTGGTGATTTGGGCTCGAGGTGTGTATACCAGAGTTTGAATCAGGAAGTTAGATATCGCTATAGAAACGTGTAAGGGTGCTTTTTCTTTTTCATTTTATTATTTATTTCAAGAGTTTTATTTTATTTATTCATTCAGTTCATTTTTAGTTTAGTTTTTATTTCAATGAACTAAAATTATGTATTGAGTCAATCTTCATCATCAGTTTTTCAAAAGGCTAATTATTATTATTTGTATAAATATTATTATTTATTTTGTCAAAGCCTCGACGGGGATGTTTATTATCATCGGGTTCATAGTAGAAAAATTCTAGTTTCATAATTCTTCTCGATAACCAATTGATCGTAAAGTTTTCATAAAATTATTCAAAGAGATATTTTAAAATCAAATAAATTTACATCAATTGAATTCACCCATATAGGAAATACTAATTATTATCTATGAAAATATTAATTCCATTTTTTCACAGGAATAAATAAAAATATATTGTTAAACAATTTTTCTATTTTTAATAATTACAGATTACCGGATACATTGGGTCTTGTACCACCACGACTTCATCCCCACGACGGATTACTACATCATCCTCATGCACAACACCAATTGCCTGACGGTATATCGAGGCTATCTGACGGTTCACGATTAAGTGACGGTGGTATATCACGACTGTCTGACAGTTTGAGTGAAGCACACAGTCCACCATTAGTAGCGACAAATCTTTCAGTTACCGGACCATTAAGAGTTGCTGTACCAAGTCCACATACACCATCGTCACGTGGTAGTCCACCATCAAGTCAACAAATACCCCAACAAACCCAACATCCACAACAAATTGCGGGTCAAGGTTTAATTAGAGTTGCAACACCACCGTTAAATCCAAAACCACCACAAATACACAGGCCATTTTCACCAGCGTGATACGGAAACATTGAATCCAAAGTTTCATGAACGCTTACGCAAATCATTTTAAATCATGACGATGACATTTTCATTATTATCATTATCATAAATATAATACGATGGTGATGAAGACGAATGATTGTACATATATATACGGCGCTTGATGCTTTCACATTGCGCTTTTTAATTTGTAAATAGATAAGGGAGAAAAATAAAATAAAAGCGTAAGCAATGAGTTTAGAAAATAAAAATGAAAGAAAAGTAATAATAATACTAATGCTGAAGGGGGAAGAAGAGACGCTGGAAGTCCAAAGAAGAGTTCGATGCAACGAGTATTTTTTTTTTTAATTCTTTTTTTCTTTCGTTGATTTTATTAGTTTTCTATTGATAAAAAAAAAAAAAGAAAAGGAATAATAAATAGAATGAATAAATAGGAGATTAATGTAAGCGACAAGTTTGCGGCGTCATAGCGCAAAATTGCTAGGGATATTTCGTTGATTGTACATATAATAATACAAAATATATTCATACGTACACGCAAACGGTCATAGACAGATGATTATAGATTATTGTATTATATACAGAATAAGGCGGCGATAATGCAAGTTATATGTATGTATGTATGTATTATAAATATATATATACATCTAATAATGCTTGAGCACATCAGCGTCGCGCGATCCCATTTGGAATATTTCATTCATTCATTTATCTTCACAATTCGAATTACGACGAGTCATCCATCGGGACGATGTGTTCTCGCATCCTCTAATCAGCAAAATTATAATACCGGGAATTATTTATAATTCTTCATGGAATAGTAATAATAATGATAATTCAATTCTTTCTAATATCTTTTTAAAAATAAAAACGTCTGCCATCATCACCAACACCACTTATCCCTCTTCTTCTTATACATACATATATATTTTCAATCTACATTCGATAATCCGCGAGAGAAAAGACTGATTCGCGGTGATTCGTTGTTGCGATTTTTCTGAATTTTTTTATTTTTATTTTATTTTTATTCGCAATTATTTGGACAAAACGACACAACGAAGAAAAAAAAAAAAACAAAAAGTATAAAGGAAAATATTCGAGTCGTTTGATTGTGTATGATCTTGTGCAACAAAGTCAATTAATAAATTATTTTTCGTATTATTTTATATATTATTATTATTTTATTTTTTATTTTTCTTCATTCTATTACTATTTTCGGAATTTTTTTTCTCATCTTCCTTTAATTTGTGATGAGAATAAAGGGAATTGACGATTGGTGCGATGCTTTTGGTATTGAATTATTATTCTATTTGCGTACATTTTTCATTCTCTTTCTTTCAATTTTCTTTCTTTTATATATAACATTGTTACTCGGGATTTTTTTTTTTTTTTTTCGTTCTTTTCTTCCTCTTGTGTCCGACAGATTCGTCATTAGATTAAGTAGGTCTAGCACAGCTTGAAAAATACAATTATCGACTCCACGGACGTCGTGAAATACTGCTCCAAGAGTAATATTAAATGACATCAATGAGAATGAAAAGAAAATGAAACGTTATATATATATATCACCTGCGAATACAGAGAATGAGAAAATGATTGAAAGAGAAAGAAAATAAATGAACGATTGCCATTTTGGAACATTCCCTCTTTCCATCAATTCACCTTTACTCTTTTTCATCCCTCTCTCGCCTTTGCTCTGCACTCATCCACACACACGCACCCACAAAATACACCACCCCATAATTCCTGTAGATAAAATGCGAAAAAATAAAAATTGAAGGAAAAAAAAAAAATGTTATGCCTAGCGAAATTTTTTTTGTATAGGTAGCTCATTCCTTATACATAAATTGAACATAAACTTTAGCAATATGCATAACTAGGTACCTATGTAAACAAATTAAATGATATAAGAAACAAAAACAAATTATACATATTATATATACGAACAAACAAACAAACAAAAAAAAAAAAGAATAATTATTGATATTATTATAAAACTATTATTAATATTATTATTATTATTATTATTTTGCGCCTGTAAATAAATTCACGCGAAAATATATTGACAGATTATTATGAACCCACATAAATATGTGTATATGGAATTAATTATTTATCTCATCTATTTCATTTTATAATTGGTATTAATTATTTTTGCAATATAGAAATTTAATTATTTATTTGTCTTGACTCGGTGAATAATTGATGTTTATGTATACAGATATTTGGAATTTTTGTGACAATCTGGTGGGAAATCCCATACGCCCGTGCGATAATATACTCTTTCGTGGGCGTGGGTGTCACTGACAAATTTAACCAATGGGCTAGCGAGGCTTCGCTGTAACTGATCCCATAGGTTAAGCTTCTGTGGCTTGTGTGTGTATACATAAAAAGCCTGAGGAGAACTCTCACCGCACAGCGCATGCTTTAAGCGCCGATCTATCTCTTTGAATGTATAGAGGTATGTATGTATGTATGTGTGACTATGTTTGGGGTCGTGATGGGAGGGTAAGTCTTCAGTCTCCATCCTGGATGTTTCAATGTATCAATCTTTATATGTATTTATTTCCATGAAGAATAATTTTTTGCTTCGTTGAAAAATTAAACAAAAGATTACAGAATTTTTTTTCTCATTTCGTTAAAATAAATAATTTCAGCATAAATTTCTAACTGCAAAAAAAATTCTCCCATATTCATAATATTATTTTTAAGCCATTGCAATAAAAACAATCACACATAGATATTGTATTTCAATATTTCCACTAAATTACGTTGCAAATACGTTTTATTTCTGAACACATGAAGTGTACATATAATATGAATTTAAAAAAAAATAATCTATGTCTCATATTCAAAGCCCTGACCCAACAAAACAATAAATCCAACCCTTTACCCTGCGTCAATATCATTTCAACAATCATCTCCAACATTTCCTCCAAAAATTCCTCCCCGTCACTACAAATAATCATTCCCTTCATCATCCCCCAAAAATAAAAATGTATCAAGTCCGAAAAAAAAAAAAAAAATAATAATCTCCATAATCGCCAATATCCTTCAACAATAAATTATTTCTCATCTCGCATATGTGTCTCGCATTACACAAATGATAAAGGCTTTTGTATAATGAGGGTGAGTTTATGAACGACTCGTTCTGCTACTGCACACCCGCATCAGCCAGACAATAGACAAAGTTTTAAATATCGTGATCGATGATAATCATCACCATCATTATCAGACAATTCTAAATATATATATATATATAAATACATCATGTAGTCTGATCGCTTAGGTGAAAAAAGCAAAGAGGTATTTTGAGAAACCAATATGTCTCACCATTAGTAATTGTGTTCCATCCGATGTCTCTCTGATGGTTCACAAATGTCACCACACTCTCACTCTCTCTTCAATCTTCTATATATACCCTTCGCATACCAATTCCTCCCCCCCACGTCCACCCTTCACATAGACCAACGACACTACGTCACGCTTTCCGCTTCGACTGGGCGTGTTTTGACAGTTGCTGCTCCGACACCTCTGGCACATTCATTAAAAAGTGGTTCTCATTTTATTTCTGTCACTCAATTTCTTTACTTTCAACCCTACTATTCCACCACAAATTCTCTCAACAATTCTCCATTTTTTGTAATATTTATAAATAACAAACAAACAAATGAAGAGATAAAAATTAATAGCGATAGAGTATTAATAATAAATAATACAGTATTGATAATTCAAATTCTACATTTAATTTATGTATATATCAGTGAAAGTTGAGTACCATTATATGAAACACACCCCAGCTGTCTGGATTTAGATGTTTAGGATAATGCAGTGTGGTCGGGAGACCTTACAACAAAATAATGTAGTCCACCCTGTGAATAGTATATAAGTATATATATATATAAAAAGAGGAGAAGAGATGTATATAAAGTGAGAACGCAGCCGGAACGAGAGACACGAGCGATTGGAAAAGGATATAATGACAAACTGAGAGTGAGAATATGGGAGATGGGTTTTGGAAGGTGAGAACGCGTAGAGCCATTCATATATATGTATTCTATAAGTATACATATATACTACTGAAGAGAAACTTGAATGAGTTTGAGTGAGATACGAATATATGTATCGAAAAAGTAACCATTTCTTTTCCTAGTCTAGTGGTTATTTGTAGACAGATTCGACACCTCAACAATACAACGTGAAATCATAATGGATCTCATCTCTTTCCGCATTCTTATTCTCTATCCGTGTGTTGTCGAGGCAATAGATGAGATTATAGTTGGTAATATTAAAGGGGGGGGGGGGGGGTAGGTATTTGTTGTATGTATATATATATATTGCTTGAGTATAGAAAAGGAGAGACGGTAGGGTGCCACGAGTCTGAAAATAAAGATGAGAATAAAGAGGAGGAGAATGCGAGTGACAGAAAGGTGTGAAAAAACCACGGGGATAAATCTCTAATGCAAAGGATCATTTTTGAAGATCGTTTCATGTGGTCATTGTTGAGGTAAGAAGTTTTTCGTATTTTTGTAGATATGTGTCTATGTATTCAACATCATTGTCAATAGTTTCAAATGCTACTGCGTCCACTTCTTCCGGCTACTGGATATACCATCGTGGTAGGATCATGCTCTCTTGGGCGCTCGAGGACGCGGGATAATTTTAAGTAAAAAGGTATATTCTTTATTTTCACAATGTTATATATATATATATATTTAGATTCGCTTCAATGAACTTGAATGTAAATATGTGTATGCAGTGAAGTAGGGTAATTTGAAGCGATTGGTATATTGGTACACTGAGAATTTTTGTACATTTGAAAAATTATTTTTTAGTTGGAGAAACAA
Source organism: Zele albiditarsus (assembly GCA_958496275.1). NCBI lineage: Eukaryota > Metazoa > Arthropoda > Insecta > Hymenoptera > Braconidae > Zele > Zele albiditarsus. The sequence goes on along the minus strand of OY292411.1, from coordinate 11,758,798 downwards.
TTTAAATGTGAATAAATTAGTGAAGTATTTTATTGCAATTAGAATCTTCGATGATTACATTTGTAATTGGAGTACACTTTTTTTGGAATGTTTTATAAGGATATTTATTGGAATATTTATTACGGTGGGAAATTAATTCATAAAGAAGAATAAAAAATTTGTTGAAAGTAAAGTAAAGGAAGAAATCAAATAAATTTCACTTTTAGTTACTAATGATTATAATTTGTTCTACTTCAATCAACAGATCGTCTTTCAATCTTTGTGAGTAAAATATATATGTGTATTTATATATTGATAAGGTGATGGGGTATATAAATGTGCGCTTACACAGTTCACACGGGGGTTAATGAAAGGTTAGATATAACTTGGCATTATATTGCAATGCGTGTATATTATACATATGTGTGTATATATAATATGACACTAGCGTACATTTAATTTAAGTATATCCCGTGTGTACAAAATTTCAATGGGGGTGTGTCGTTTGCTGTATGGGCGAGACCCTCTTGAAACAGACTATACATATATACAATATATATTTGTACGCTTTTTGGGGGTCTCCATACATACATATATACATCAAGTCAGTGTTAGTACATATATATAATTCACTATGGGAAAAACCAAATATTATCTTAGCTGTCATTTCAGTTAAACAGTTTGCCAAACACTCATTATATATAAATATTTTTGAAAACACATGCCATACACATTTTGTTCATATTTTCATTTGTTTCATGGAATTGAATATTGAAAATATATATAAATATATACATGTATATATATATATATTGCGGAATTTGTTAGCCATATTTAATTTTCAAGAAATATTTCAGAATATAAATCCATTTTACACCTCTTGTCTTCTTTTATTAATTCTTTATTAATATTTTTCTTTACCAATTGATAAAAAAAAAAAAGAAAAGTTATATACTTCTAAATACCAACAAGAAACAAAAAAAAGAATATTTATTGATATAATGATGAAACAATTAATTTGATCAATAAATATTTTCTAATATACGCATCATAAAATTCATTCACAATGTTCATTCTATAAAGTGAAGAAAATTAAAATTAAAGAATTTTTTTAAGAAGAGTGGAATTTCTTAGAGTCATATTGGATTTCCAAGATACACTATGAAATACATATCCTTAGCACACACTCTTCTACTCTCTCTCTTTCACCTTCACTATCCTTGCTGTATCCTTTGGCCTCCCTGAATGTATATATATATATATATATATATAAATATATATGTATACCACTCCGGATGTTTCAGGCGTCACTGCCTTTGCGAGGTACTAAGCCGCTTAGCACTGTGGGGTTTATGTTGTGCCAATGGGGCTATATCTCCTAACTCTATATATGGGCCTTATATGTACAAGAGAAATAAACCCCTACTGTACTCCCGCACGTTTCTCACTTATTCTCACACTTGCACATATACTCTATCTATCTTTTTCTATATGGATTGGATATATACAGAATATAGTAGTGTATGATGATGCTCGCATTATCCGACTATCCCTTATTTCACATATGGTGGCAATGTAGTGACGGGACACCGCAACTCGTCCCCATTGATTCTACTATATACATATATGAATGCTAAAATGTTGCAGCATTATATATACATCTACCTAGTCTCTTGTTAACCTCTCATATCGACTGAATGAACAGCTGAGGTCTATTTCAACAACTTGGTATGACACTGTATTTTGTTTATCAAGTTGAAAATTATTCTTTATATTAAAATAAGATATAATTCTTTTTTGATAAATTGTAACGATTTGTTTATTGGGGGGGGGGGGGGGGCGAGTTCTTTTTAGTAGTGTATTTGAAAGTGGAGAGGGAAGCGGGGGAAGTTGAGATTATGTTCATAGGGAATTTTAGTAGAGAATTTTCTCAATGGAATGCATAAAAATTCCAGTACTTCATATCTATTGATTATTATAATAAAGAAAATAAATAAACTAATTTATATATTATTTCCGTGGCCATACATTGTAATTAATTAATATGTTTATGTATTTTACACCGCGACATTTGTGATTCAGTGGTTACCAATGATGTTTTATTCAACGCAAGAATATAAAATATGGAGATAATACTTAGACCGAATGCTGACTATGAGAGAGGCTGCGCGCGCGCGGATTAAAGAGGTATAAGGGGTGAGATGGAAAAGTGAGAGAGTGCGCAAAAAGGGAGAAGTGAAATGCTATTATTGTAAGGGGTATTTCTGCGCGCCTACCCTATACATAGTATATACTAAGTAGCCTGGTTAAGTATGTTGTTTAAGCTAACACTGTAAGTATAACCAGTCTCCCGCACTCTCTTCCCTTTAGAGAAATTGGGTTCACCAATATATAGATATAACAACCACAACTTTGATGTCTCTCTGGCTTTGTTATCAACTGTATACACATTATACATAGTCAGGTAATTCCCAAACCGTACTACAGAGCGAGCTTTTGAAATACTTTAACGAATGCGCGCAGAATAACTCCAAATGACTCGCTTCTAATACAGTTAAATTTGCTCTTACGAATTTATACAAAGTTGAATTGACAAACTCATGTATTCCTTCGGGTATTAATAATTAAATGTTCTAACTTTTATTACAAAATTGTTCTGTGACATATACAAATGTAAAATGAAATGTTCCATAATGTTATTTTCATTATGATGACAATGATGAGGAAATTAATTTCCCTTGTGGTTCAGAGATATATGGAAGAAACAAATATGAGAATGTGAAGATGAATGAAATTGTGAGAGGGATGTGCAATCGGAGAATAAATTGTTTGAAAACAAAATTGTGTAACTTTTATTTGAAATTGAGAAAAACAATTTTCTAGTGAGTGATTTTGTTATCGAGACACATTTTACAACTAAATTTAAAACATTTTTCTGGTGTTCGGACACTTGAACAATTATTTTGAGTTGTGTTATTTATTTTTTTTTTTTTTTCATCAATCAAATATAAAATGTAATAACATTTTTGAAGGATAATCGATTTCTGTAATTAAAATTCACAATCTCCACCAGTCATGTATAAGTATTTATATAAATTCCATCAGTTCTCTTTGTATATATATATATATATATATATAGATTCGTGGTACGAACATCAGACGTATAATTTCCTGATGGAGGCTTTGAATTGAACGGGTCTTACACTGTGCGAACACCAAGTGAAACGAGTGTAACCGGCTTCCCAAGTTCCGAGGGTGAGGAAGCTCATTAACGAGAGCTTTTCTCTTCGTCTTGACTTTACCAACCCAGCCACTCCTACCTTACCATCTTGGTATAGTGAAACTTGAGTGTAAGAAGAGTATTATATACCTCTCTCTACTTCTCTTTCTCTTTTTCTCTGTTTTCAACATCGTTTCGTTCTACTTCACTCTCTATCGTTCACTCTAAAACTCTCTGCACCTTTATTTTATATGGAAAAGAGAGAATTCTATTTATCAGAGTAAGAATGTAGTTCGTGTGCACACAACTAAAGCTTTACGGTAACCAAGCCAAATTTTGTATTTACATAAGTACCAGAGTCTTTAATGGCAGTGAAGAGTGAGCAAATTTTTCGTGCCAATTTACTGCTGTTTATACTAATATATATATAAATGTAGATTGCGAATTAGTGTAAAAAATTCGTTTTTCTAAAATATAATTTATGATCAAAAACACCATTTTTGTTTTCTAAATGTTTCAATTAACTTAAATTCTTGTACCAAAATATTTATAATAATTATTTAAACTTCTTAGAAATATATAATTGAGTTGAATGACTTTTATTTTATTTCTTCAATTTAGAAATAGGGAATATCTAAAGTATAGTTTTATTTCCCGTGCTTTAATGTGCAACAGTGAATTTTTTTTGTGCACTAGTTAATTCCAGTTCCAATATTATTCTCTTAATAAATAAATATCAATTCCGGAAATATATGAACAATAGAAATTTATTCTCAATCTTTTCAAACCTGAGATAGAATAGCGTCAAAATATTTTTTTCTCATTCATTCATTTTTTTTTTTTTTTCATGTTAATATTTTCATTGCCATAAAGATTAATTTTCTTTCACCAACAAATGAAATATGATAATGCGGGCTTACTTAATATCCCACAACCTCAATACTCACGTCAATGAATACAAATAATTAAATAAAAAAAAAATACACCTTATACATACACGACCACATCCCTCAACTAAAATGAAGATTGACATTTCATGAATAAAATACACATATGTATCCTCAACATATACACAAACCCAAAAGCTAAATATATAAATTGAAGTGAGACGATTCGATCGACCTTTAACCACAGCTCAAATATGTCCGCATATAAATTTCTTCATTTCTTCTATTTTTTATTTTACATTCTCATTCCTATATATATATATATTTTTTTTTTATTCCTACGACAAACAAAATCACTGGATAAAAAATTGTTCCAGCGATTGTGCAATTTACAACCACATGTATTCTCACACAATAGATACATATACATAAATATATTTATACACAGAAGAAGAGAGGATTTTTCTCTATCGAACGGACTTTTACAAATCAAGTGTCCGGGCTACCGATAAAAATTGATAATGCAGAGAAAAAAAAAAAAAAATGGAAAAGTAGTACAGAGATCGCATAAAAAATAAAATGAATGACATAGCCATCGACATCAGCAGAAGGTACATATACACACACACACATACACACACACATATATATATATATATATACAGTTACGAATAAAAAAAAAAATCTCTGGCACTTCCGCCAGCGGGTCGATCGACACCGCGAAATGCGGGTGATGCAAGCGCGAAATAAAGGGCGTGGTTTTAGCTCGCAGTCGAGGATTGGCTGCCAACTTGGTACTCCGGTCGATAGCCCCGCACGCCTATATATATATATATATATTTTGCTTCATGAGAGAGACCTGATGTACATTTGATACACTACTCTCGTGCACACGAGCCGCCGCGTCCTCTCCATTTCCATAATGTATCCCATCCGCTCAAAAGCCAAACTCTATATGTATATATTCGAAGCTATATGTGTATAAACATTATATGGAGAAAAATCTGACGCATCAAAATAAATCGGGCGAAATATATTTTTTACTATTTTTTTTATTTTTAGATTGAATATTTTTATTTTGTTTATTTGTTTGTTTTTTTTTTTTTTTTCATTGAATATCTTTGGATAATATTTTATTGAAAAATTTATTGGCATTATTTATTTTCAAACGCTTTATTGGTGTGGAGAAACTGGGATGAAAAAAATTATAGCTATACTATTGTGATATTAAAATAGGTGGTGATATGATTTTTAAAAGCGATATACTATCAGGGAATTATCTGCGTGAATTAAACAAAATTATATACATATTTATTTCAATAAAATAAACAATTATATTATTCATTGTCATTTTATCAGTACATAATATTAATGTATACGGGATTGTTATACGTTGAAAAGATAATAAATTAGTGGAGAACTAAATTTTAATTTTTACTTGATATACATTCTGTTTGTTAGCAATTATATATTCAAATTCATACGCTTGAAAATGATTAGCAAAAATGTCATTATCAATTACTGTTTAGAAGAACAATGACATTATTCATAGATTTTAATAAAATAGTATGGACTGGATAAAATGAGTGTCATGCCACTGTAAAAATTCTCTTATATATCAATCGATATATTATCAACATCTAAATACCTAAAACAATAATAAAAAATAAATCAATGATAAAAATAATAATGAAACACAATTGATATTATCCATCTTACGAAAACGCAAACGGCTTATAATACATATACATACTCATTATAATCACCCTCCTTTTTGCGAGTAAATATCCATCCTATTGAGTATAACAATGCTGTGATAGATGAGTTAATCGTCAAGTTCCTCTTTGGAGCTATATACCTACCACACATGGTCCTATTGTATCACACTTTGTCTCCTTCACTGTAGACACACATTCATCTGAAACAATTGTACATAACACATACATTATTTATTAAATATATACGTGAACAATTGAATCAATAAATCTGTGAAAAAAAAAAAGAAAAAAACCCAGAAGAAAAATGAAAATGAATAGAAACCAAATCACTCGTTATCAATAAATTTTGTCACATTGAGAACAGGAATATATCTATTTGGTTTATAACCTCCTGAGAATTATTTCCTCGAGTGGAATCGATTAGAGGGATGGTTGAGAGCCACTGATCAATGGCCCGATGAAGAGTAATTCATCAGAGAGGATGCCGAGTAACCTGATCTGCTCTGCCACATCTCCCTCATCTCCCTCAGTCTCTTCCTCTTTCTCTCAATATTTATCGCTTGCTCTTTTTATCCAATGTTATAATATATACTATATATATATAAGAGAATCTCTATTTTATCTCGCTTGCTCTCTATACTTCCATCGCTTTAGTCGTTGACGCTCTTATTCCGATTCTGAGCGATGGCAATGGGGTCAAGCCGCGGCTGCGTGAAGCCCCCGCTCGTTAATTCTCCCGTTGCCTTTTGTCTCGATGTGCGAAAAGAAGACGGGTTGGTATTATAGTGAAGAGTTTCTATTTTTTTTCTTCTTATTTTTTTTTTTTTTCGTGTGATTAAACCTGGTAATGAGATGACGTCATACGTAGATTATTTACAGAGTAACATGTTTGTATTTAAATATTAAGGTTGTGTAGTTGAGGAACAATTATATATAAATATTACGAGTAAGCTGATGACAAATTTGACATCAGCAAACAAAAGTGCTGAAGATTATATGATAAAACAAAATGATACAATTTATTTCAAGATGACGATCACATTCTAAATATTTACCTTTTATATATATCAACAAATAGGAATATGTATCAATAAATTTTTTTCTTTCAATGGATAACCAAATATATAACAATATGATATAGTAGATAATATAAAAAAAAAAAAAAAAATAAGTAACAAAATTCCAAGCACGTGCCTCATTGATAGTCCAACGTCTTTAAATTATCTCTTGCACACCCTCATCTTCATCATCAATTCCACCATGATTTAAAATTCCACCGGGTGTGATCACCCTCCTTTTCTTTTTCATACATCACGTCAAGACTATATATATATAAAGCAACGCGAGAAGAAAAAAAAATTACCAAGCAAAACGAATCGCATCCATTGCTCTTCCAACCAAAAATGTCTTCCGACAATTCCACATACCAACATACATACTTTAATACAAAAATATACATTCTTATATATATATGTTTCACTGTTGGGAGGCTTACAATCAAGTGCCTGAGATGATTTCATCAAGCTTATATATATACCATAAATCGCAAAAGGATCATCATACTTCATAACTGCTGAGCAAAAAGCAATGGCTCGCAAAGTATACGCGCAAATACGTGTGTTGCGGCAGGTGAGATAGAGGCAGTGAAAAGTCAAGAATTTATTTATATATATGAACTTGTTGATGTGAACATCAGTTATATACATACATATGTTCAAATACATACAAAGTAGTGCGAAGCGGATTCGCCACGTCGACTTGACGTATGATGATAGTGCTCGGGGAGAATCAAGATGGCTGTAATAATATCATTATCCCAGTGGTCTTTGGGGCACCGGTGAGTGAGACATTTAAAGATAATAGCGCAACGCTCCGGTCACATTCCCTCAAACAAATAAATATATATATATATATGTTTATATAAATAAATATGTGCACGCTAATGTATAACTTAATACTCTTTGAAATTGGTTGACATATCGTGACAAGACAAAATTCCAATTTTTTTTTCTTCCATTTTTATTATTATTATTATCATTATTGTTATTATTATTTTCAAATGATGTAAAACAAATTCACCGTGACATAGAGATGATTCACACACTTGTACAGACGAAAGTACAATAATAAAATTTTTTTATCTTATATACACGGTGTAAAATGTCATTGATCAATTGAATTTGTGGGATAATTTAATTTTTCTTCATGTGGTCTATGAAAATATATTTATATAATTAACTTTGTTTATTATTTTAACATGTGAAGTATTGTACTGATAACAGATATTATAGGCGGGACATTTCTAAAATTATACTGTTGCAGTGCGAATTAAATATAACCAATGGAAATTATGAAAATTAGAAAATGGATTTGAAGAAATGTTGGCAAAATTTCCTGATTACTTTTTAAACAAAATATTCTGCTTCTATTTTTTTTTTCTTTTTTCATGTATTATTAGTTGTATTAATACTCACAATTTGTCTATAAATCCAATATCAATTATTATTATTATTAATGTTATATTATTATTTTTATTATATCATTATAGTATATCAGAGATATTTAAAGAGAAGCACCTGGAATGATATTATGCGAGAGAAGTATGGTTTTGTTTGACGGATATGTATACCATCAGCTTGTGCTCTTAATTCACATGCCTTACACATCAACACAAACTCATATACGGAGGACAAATAATGCACCATCAACAGAAATGCAAGAGGGTTTATATGACTTCATTAAGGTGATATAAAGCAACAGCGGCGGCGTCCGCTGTTGGTGGTTGTTTGATAAATGCCATCAATATTTCACACTGACTTCAGGTTGAAGAGAAAGAATTCAGTATGAAATAAAAAAAAAAAAAAAATATGAAACAACAACAATAAAAATAAACGAAACGAAACGAATTAAATAGAAGGAAAAATAAAATAAAATAAAGGTATGAAAATTGGGAAAAATAACTAATGAGAAAATGTGTGAATATATATCAACATAAATGTATATGTGTATCACAAACGATAATCTTCTTCTCTATATCTTTCACTGAACCATACAAAAAAATTAACAAATAAAAAAAAAAATTCTGGTTAATGACGTCAGCGTCCATGGCAGCTGCCTCGGTTATTAATTAAGAGTACGTCCGGAGACGCTCGTCAGCTGAAATTCGCCCACGGGCGGCACCCAGAGAAATTAATCGAGACCGAATGCGAACTCACACTAGTGACTATCGTCTATTATTATATGTATATAGCTGAAGTTGATATAGCTGTGCGTATAGAGCGAAAGTGCGACAGAGAAAGGAATGAGAAGTGGATATTCTCTCTTGATAGAGTTTGTGCTCGTGCGCGTATGAGAGCAAATGATCGCGCAACATATAATATAAAGGAGAAGACATGGACACCTTTAGGCTATACAGAGAGTGAAGGCTATATAAACTTAATTATCAGCGACTGTATATACGTATATATATATATATATATATATAGATGGATATGAAAGGCCATGACTTAGAGATGTATGGCCTTCTCTCATATTCTAGCTGTTATAATTAGTATATATGAAAGCGTCTAATGAGAGAATTCATCAAAAAATCATCACCAAATGATTTTGTCCTACTTCTTTATAATATTATAGATGAAACTTTATACTGGAAATTATGTAGTTTTTAATAAAGAATTGTGATAATGAGAATTTTTATTTCAAGTATGGGTATATTGTTAATTGTGAGAACAAAATATTTTTGAAATAAAAATAGAATGTTATGCCATTCATTTGGAGTTTATAATCATTGAATTTCTCTTCATGTTTTGTGAAAAAAATATTTGTTTAGTATTATATTTGAGAAGTTAGTAATATAAATCTCACAAATCGATAATTTAAACTACCTTTTTCTTTTTTATATCTCATCATTTATTTCAATTTAGAATAATATGACTTACGTTAATTTTCAACGAGTGAAGTTTGGCATATTTAAATAAGAATGTGAACTACAATAATGTAACACTGTATGTAAAATTTATTTTTCATCTCTTGGGATCAAATGAAAAACAATAAAATAAAATTTCAATTCACACTTACATAATAAATTGAATTTATCCTCATTTCAACTATACAGAAATAGTGTTTAGATCAATAACACCCTTTTCTCACTCTATGTATCAGATTCTTTTTGCTTCCTCTTCACAAATTACCTCGAATTTCTATTTATTTTTTCATACCTTGTATCCCACTTCACTTCTTTTTTCATTTCCTGCTTTTTTTTTATTATTTATTTGACTAGATTCCAGACGGGAAAAGTTTTAATAATTCTCACTGACATCGCACGATGGTTGTTATATATAATATAAGCTTCACGCTTTTGGCTTTTACACATATACTTCATCCCTTTTCTATATCCAACCTCTCGTGAATATATGAGATGGCGGCATAGCTCTCACAATCTCTTTCCACCTTGCCCAACTCTCACCCTTATATACAGTCTGATCTCTTATCACGATGTCTTTCTTCCCATTCGCATGAGATGCAACTACTGTAACATCACCAGCCATTGTTCTCACGTTTATGTGGGCAAATAGTCACACAAAGTCGAATCATAAAAGCTTGGTGACAAGACCACCAATGTTACAAATTCCAGTGAGCTATTGCTTGATATATATATATATGTATGTGCGCGTATTGGTAGAATTATTATTCTTCACTTCAATGCTTTTCAAGGTGCCAAGCGATTTCCCAATAATTTTCTATTCTCCTTTTTCTTTTCTACCACATACAGTCGTCTTGAGATAAAACGTGACATCAATATTTAATTTATTCTCTATAATGTAGAAATTAGAAAATTAAAATGTGAATGATAAATAATTGAATAAAATGATGTGAAATTTATTAGAGATGGTACAAATTAATTTTTCATGAGACTGATTATCTCAAATAAGCTCGTGCATCAGCGATGTTATTACATTTTACATGAGCTTTGACTTTAGTAAATGAAGATTGTTTAAATCCTCTGCACTCTGGTACGTTTTTCCTCTCTTCATTATGTTATTTATAATTCATTGAAATTTAATTTGTAATGGATTCAATTGTAATGACGAAATTTTGTAGCTAACATCTATTAATTTTATATATATGTTCATTAAGTACTGTTTCATTTCTGAATTATATCAGGATATTATTATCAAAAAATAATGAATGCATAAAATACTTTTTGCAAATGTTTAAATAATATTTTGCACATTTATTGTTGTGTATGGATTGTTATGGTTATAATGTGAATTTATAAAAGCCGATGTTGATAGTGGAAATATTTATTTTTATATTACATATGTAACGCAGTAAAAATTAATTTGTGAATTCAAGTTGATGAATTTCAGATTCAAGGGATTACATCATTTCTTGTTCTATTCATTATTTTTCACACTGTCCCTCTTTCTCTTTGTAAATATGTATGTGTACATGGGTTTTTATTATTCATATTCTTTGTTTTCTTTTTTGTTCCATTCCGTAAAGAATAACAAATGTTTCATACGGATTACTGTTGAAATAACGTGATGTTAGGATTGAATTGAAAATTACACTGACTAGCGCAGATTTTACGAGATGCGAACAAAAATCTACCCTTCGTAAGCTCTCACGCCCACAAAGTCTCTCAAAAAGCTTATCAGACTTGTATTATGCAGACAGTTTTTACACAGTTTCTGTTTGATAATGGTGATATTAATTTTTGAGTTATGAATTAATATTCAGTCAGACATTTTGTGTGAAATCTCTCTGAAAATTGGTGGAAAGCATTGGGTTGATAGAATATTTCACTCTAGATAGCATTTTTGTTTAATCAACGCATGATTTCTTGTATTATTTAAGCAAATGAAATAATTGATACACTCACTAATAACTAAAACATCGTATCGATCATCGCGTTTTTTAATAAACTTTTAATAGTTAAAAAAAAAATTAAAGTTCCCATAATATTCGCACCATCCTAGAATGAACGTTAACTATATTTACAAAGAATAACAAGAAAAATCGCGGATTGATTTCACTTGAACAGAAGTGTCCCAAAGTGTAACGCAACCTATAAAAAAGAAATTTCAAATTATAAGGAATTTCAAGTCTTCGAACACTAATAACAATTACTAAAGTTAAATCACACAATTATTTTTGTACTGCAAATAATGCATAAAAAAAATTAAAGAATTCCGAATGTCACCTTGAAAAGTTCTTCCATATACTAGAAACTCAAAACAAAATCCTATCAACAACTTCAATAACATTTATGTTACATTGATTTTGTTTCAACGCGTCACTTCTTCAACCACTTTTATTTCACATTCATTCACTCATTCACACGTTTATCTATATATAAATACATGATTATTTTTCCGTCTCTTTATTCCATCATGATAAGTCCACCCTCGCACATAAATATCGTTATCGTCTGAACCTGAGAACCTCTGTCCATCTGGATCCAACTATAGAGAGCTCTAAACCGAATCCAATCCTGATTGACATGGAGGGAAAAGAACAGGGGAAACTATCGTGAGGATTATCTTTGGCGCCACCAACACCACATCCTCCATCTCTTTCTCTCATTCTCTCACTCACACCCACTCTATTTCTCTTCACCAATACCTCGAGGACATGGAAGAAACTCCTCTCGCGGGTATTATAATTCCACTCGGGGTGAATGCTACATCGAAGTGGAGTCACAGTTGACTGGCCGTATATATATATATACATATATATAAACTCGGACAGGATCCATCGCTTCAATCCTCCTTATCATCCTTCGACTAAAACAAAAGCCAAACTGTCAGGATGATGCGCCTATATCAATCTTGAACGTGCACACTAACCATTTATAATAAATATGTGTGGAATATATGAGTGTAAGAAAAAAAATTATACCTAACAAAAATTTCAAGTCAATGATTGAGAAGAAATTTTCTATTTGATAGGTACAGAAATAAAACATAATGTAGTTTATGAGCATTAGGAATTGATATTTCTTCACATGAATTCATCTTCCTCAACATTCTCAAACACCAAACACATACAATAAAATAAATCGAGTTTGGAATCAATAAGTATATTTATATATGCACATATACGAAGCAGTAGCCAAGAGGACTATACATATACATTTAGAAAAAGAAGTAAAGAGAAGAGGTGTATCTGGGCTTACGCTGAATAAGATTGTTTGTGGGCAAACAAGATGGCATACAAGAAGAACGAGTGGATAGGAGAGAAAGAGATAAAGAACTAGAGAGAGGAACTTTCGATCTCTCTCAACTATATAACGTGTCGGATGTGCGAGTGCGAAGAAAAGAAAAGAAAAAACAGAGAGCATGACTCTCAAGAGGGCTTTTATCCATGGTCCACGTCACTACTTGAGAGAAAGAGTGTGTATACGCGTCCACTGGTTGTCATATATATATATATATATATATATATATATATATATACAGTTATACATTGGATGATCACGATGATTTTCAACCCGAGAATGAGCAAAGAGAACGGGAGAAGTTAACTTTAAGGTGAAAAAACGTCCACAACGATCAACGAAATCAACAGGGATGAAATTACCAACTTGCAAGTCATTCTAAACTCTTATGAGTTTATTGAACGCCATATTTTCAACATCGTATTCTCATATATATATCACTACATATATACACCCGCCATATATAAATCCATTCGAATTATTAACAAGTCAAAAAAAAAAAAAGGGAAAACAATAATCATATAATTATATTCTGCAACAGTTGACTTTAAAATCACGCCAAAATAACTCCAAATCATTTAATATAAATGTGTCTGCTTTGTTCTATTTTTAAATTGTTCTTTTTCCACTCTTGTTCTTTCAATATCTCAAGATCTAATATATACATTTGTTATTAAATATACCAGTAACAAATGTTCATGGTGAAAAATTGTAAATAATTATTTAATAAGTGTTTGAGTAATACCCAATGATTTTTTTTTTTTCGTCCACTGATATACAATAAATAAAAATTACAAAGAACATTTCGACCAACTGAAAAGCTCTCAAATATATATATATATATATATATTTATGTGACAGTGGTTGACTCTAATACTATATACACGGAATGGTAGCACGTTATAGGAAACGAGAGAGCGACCAAGGGATGTGCACGGTTAGTTAGGGCTCGTGTTTGCTGAGCGAGTTACCCCTAACTCAACTCAGGCAGTTGGCGGAATTAAACGTTCGACGAAGGCTCGTTAACGTCATGAATATGTACCCTCCTACTCTCGCGTTTACTCTCTCGCAAAACCACCTACACCTTCATTGCCATATTGCAATAGTATTACTGTATAGTTATCCCTCTCTTTCTCACTATATCTAACTATATCTATCTACCTCTTTCTCCTGCTTCCCATGCAATGTGTACTCTTGTATATACAGCTACGTCTGCCTTCAGCACACTCCTGTGCTACACTGGCCACATGATGCTGGTGCGCTACTGTTTGCTCGTTAATATTCATTGACCCTACGAACCAGGTACCAGAATACATACATTCGCTATATATAACGCACACCATACTCTAGAGATTTTAAATAATTTTTTAAACATTTTACATGTGGTATTTGCGTTGATTACAGTTGGAATTTTTCTCATCAATTTTACAGAAGACATTGTTTATTAAGTCGACAAATTTTTGAGAGATATCAGACTGAATAAATTGACGGGAATGTTAACAATGGAATAATTTTTTTTTTGTCCGGAGTTTGAATTCCCTTTGGAATAGTTGATTATTAATTTTTTAGATTGTATATTTATAGATTTGCATTGGAATAGAATTTTGCAGTTGATGGTATTTACATTTGGTTTTTGTTAAATACATGACAAACAGAAGTTTCTTTATATTGATATGATAATTATTCGATTGAAGTTTTTCGGATTTACACATTGATGAAATATTAAATAGATTTTATGATGAACAACAAGAATTAATTTGATGGATCATGAAATAATTAGTTTATCAGAAAATTAACGTACATATGAAAAATTACATTTATTAAACTCACCTCCGTACATTAAACTCAATAAATACAAGAAAATAACATTTTTATTCCGAATTAACATTGTATATTTAAAGATAAATTGATTATAAATCGTTGAGAATATATTTAAAAATTACTCACACCAACTTTAATGAAGATGAGAGTAGAGGGCATCATCACACATATATAACATACACTGCTGAACCGTGAAGACTCATTTTAGTTTTGTGGTGAGAGATATAAACCCATGAAATACCGTGACCAATCAATAGTATACAGCATAACGGATCATACTGATTTCTATTCTCTTCCTTTTTTTTTTTTTCACTTCATTTCTTTATTTTTTTTTTTTTTTTTCGTTAGGTATTACTATCCCTTTAATGAAGATTGTAAAATTGATCGGTCAATTATCCATATCAGTGTAGTACTACTGCTTATTAATACCTTATACACATTCTCTTCGTTTATTTATTCGAAAGCGAAAAGAAAAAATAATAATAGTACTAATAACAATAATAAATTTTTTTGGAGGCAGGAATAAAAAAAAATTTGTATAAGACTTAACTATTATTATACTCACGCAGTTGGTTGATTATTTTTATTCATCTTCAACATTGAGGATTTAGATTTCTCATTCTCATTTATATAACGATATAGAATAGGGGGAAAAAAAGAAAAAAAATTGTGAATGAATATGAAAGAATGAGAAAGATGTATATGTACGGTTGGTGAAGCTCCAGTTTCTAAAAACGTGACGTGACAGAGATCGATGAGATATATCCGAGCGGATTGTTAACCAAGCCAACGTCTTAATGTTCGTTATATACGCTGGTCATTTATATAAATAAGAGGCATCAGCGATACCTGACTACCGACTCTCGCATCTCACCACCACCACCACCATCACCATCACTGCCGCCATCATACTAACATCAACCAGAAGCAACAGCACTAACAGCAGCAGTGACTTCACACTTTGCATTATCTTCTCGATGACGAACATCAACCACTCTTGTGGCAATGAAAATTGTTGTGTGTCTCGTGTGTATCGTTAGTTCGCCTTTCAACTTACCACTTTTGTGTTGATGAGACAAGTTTAAGTATGAAGAAAAAAATTAGAAAACAAAATAAAGAAAATAATAATATAATATAAAGGATAACAATATTGAAAGTGATTAAGCCAATTGGTCAGAGAGTTTATAATGCTAACTAAATTTATATTTGGTTATGGAAAAATTTATATTGAGAATTATCACAATTACAAAACAATTGAAAATAGTGTCTTCTCTATTGAATAAATTATAACAAGACTACAAACCAAAATGTATGCAATATCATCGAAGCTGTTTAAAAGTAATTGTTTTTTTTTTTTTTTTCCCCAGTGGACGACATATGTGTATGGTGTGTGAAGAGGGCTCTAGGCACACAGTTAACAGGTCGTCATAACACTTATCATGGTGCTAACGCCGGACAAAGACGTAGCTTGTGCAAATAAACATTCCAACGAACCAGTTACTTAACCGCATCGAACAACTGATGTCGGATATATTGTATATATCTATATAAATAAATGAATATATATTTATGTATTGAATGTAGACGTGCGACAAGACTACGACAGAGATAAAGAGAAGAATACAAAAAAAAAGAGATGATGGAAAGAATAACAATGGCAGAAAGCAGTGTATTCAAGTGAACAAATGAAATATTTCAGAGCAGGAAAAAGTTGCAAAAATAATAGATAACTTGATAGACCAGTTGGTGACAATCCACCATGATATTTATCCTCGATATTATGTATATGAGTGAGTAAAGTAACCAATTTTGTGGTCCATTAGCTGCTGGTGATTCAACCCTCTTCTGTTTGAATAAAAAAAAAAAAAACATCATGAAATATTCATTTTGTTTGGTCAGCTTCTCTCGTCGAAGAGAAAAGAAAAGGTTTTTAATATTATAGACTTCACGCTCAGCTCTTCACCCCTTTTACATTTCCACTTCTTCAAACTGTGTGTGGAGAAAGCCCTCGTCAATTATCCCATCAGCTACTGAACGATATATCCACCCAACATTTTATTTTTTCAAATAAGCATCTCTGTTGCACTCTCATTGCAAATATGAATTGAGGAAATTAGTAGATTAAAAACATTAAAAAGGAGTTGGAAACGTCAGAAATAATGAAGAAGTGAGGTGAAGAATGAAATTAAAAAAGCAAACAAGAGGCGGACGCTGAACTGAAAACCTCTCAATTAATTTCGATTTATCCGAGGCATGACGCGTAAGATTTCGTTTCGATTATCTCGTTTTGTGAACTCAGCGTGACTGCCTCGATGGCGCCTTAACGGTGCCATCGACTGTCTCGCAATGTGCATATTATATACATGCATATACTTCTCTATATATTTATCCGAATCAATCGTGTGAATCGATAAAAAATAAATAAATAAACACAAAAAAATTGAATTTTTTTCCATCTCGTTTTTCTCCTATTTCAATTTACACTTCAATACCAACAATAAGAATTGTCTCACCGAATAAATAATAATTATATTTGAATTATTTGCGGTTTAATTGGTAGTATAGTTATCTAGATTTTCAATGAGAAAAACAAATTTAATTATAGAATTATACTGTATAATGTATTGAAGTTGTGGATTTAAATGACACATGAGTCAGGTGGTTAGCGTTCTCTTTTTCATATACGTTCTTGTTTATTATTATTATTATTATTATTATTACAATTTTTTTTTATTATTTTAATTTATTTACTTACTTTTTGTTGTCTTCGAATGGTTCGCACCTTGCAGGAAATACTTGAAACTTAATTGCTCCTTCACTCCTACAGCTCGTAGATATTATAACTGTCTCACATATATTTATGTCTCTTTGAAATATATATGCATGTACAATTATATATATGTATACTCAATGTGTAGTATATGATATTTATGTATGTGTATATTTTTATACATATACATATATATATATATATACTCGTATAGTTTTATGTATTGTGGTTTTGATATCCACTGTCTCATAAATACAAATCAAGTATATGTAATTTCATATATAAAAGTTTTCACTGTATTTGCAAAATCTTCCAACGTAAACTTTGGCGAAAGTAGTATTTAAAATTTAACAAACTTGGAATATTAATTCCACAAACTCCAACGTGCTATAGTAGTATAAATAATGCAGAGGAAATCCTGCCAAACTTTGTAAGACTTTGAGTGAAAGTGAAAAAAGAAAATCGAAAAATTGAATAGAAAAAAATGTAATTTAAATATACAGTTCTATTATATTATTGTTGAAATATTTTTTTTTACCTAACTTCCGTACTATCAATCGCAAAAATTTCATTGAGAGATCATTTTGTGTAGAATTTTATTCCAAATAAGAATTTACTTCAATAATTTTTTTATATGTTGCATTTTTGCGGAGCTATAACAAAAAACAAAAACATCGATTCAAAAGTAAATTCGATGGAATTAATCTATACTGTCAATGTTCAAAAACATTTACTTATATGAGTACCTTTTGCTTCATCCCTTAAGATTCTCGCATGAATATATATATATATATATATATATATATATATATATATATATATATATATTTATCAGTATATTTATAAAGATTATTCGAACTCCCGTGCCAGCAATCTTCGAGAGTGTTTTTGGCGTCGAGTTGACGAACAACAACAGTACGTTTCTTTCCACTCGAACATTTATTCTTCCTCATCTTTCACACTTCTTCATTCATTCATTTTCTCTTCTCTCCACTTCAATTCAATATACACAATACATCTATACATATATATATATTTATATATTTATATACAAATAATCAATAGAAGAGTTCTACTATCTCTCATCGAAAAGCCTGCAGGGTGTCTGTACAAATTTTGGTAAACGCATTGGATATATATAAAATGAGGAATTGGACCCTAAAGGGCTGAAATGAAAGAGTCTTCCAGATAGTGAAGAGACATATAGAAAGAGATGTTGGAGTCCAACATCGAATATAGACGTTATATATACTGACAATGTTTACTTCTATGTCGAGATTGTTGAATCACGACCAGCCCGCGAGGAGTATAAGGGAAACAAATAAAGGGTTATTGTATTTACTCCGGGGATTCCGGGGATATATCGGGCAGCAAAGAACATTTGCTAAGAATAAAACCCAATGGTGGGAAATTTAACGTCAAGTTATTACCGATTAATCAATAACTTATTCGTTCGAATTTCAATTTGTAATTAAACACATTTTATTTTTCATCTGTGTATAATTTTTGATAATAATTAAATCAATGTAATAGATAAATTTTTATCTAATTTGGATTAAATTCATGGCATTAAAAATATTGGAGTATAATGTTTTATATTTATATTTAACCTTTGCTGCGATTAAAATATTAGGATGTAGAAATTTAATGGATATAATTTTAATTCTGATTATAATCTATTCAAAAGTGGGAAGTTTTTCATCAGAACATCTGGCGTAATTTAATATTTCTATTCATGATTTGCGAAAGAGGAAAATCAATTCAATCAGTAGAAGATTGATAACATAATGTAACAAAAATTTAATGCAACATTCTATTAATAATTACATAAATGAAGTACTTCAATGTGAATAAAAAATAGATCACAGCTCGCAAATTAATTTAGATCAATTGCAAATAAAAAATTGATCAAACCAAAGTATCAACAACAACCAAATGAAAAGCAAATCATCAAGTTCTTCACATCGATTTCCCTCAAACATTTCTCAAATATTCACACAAATTAAATAACAACTAAAAAAAAAAACTATATACAAACAGACTTTTATTCAATATTCTCAACTGTATATTTAAATACAGTGTTCAGTGCAC
Organism: Zele albiditarsus; assembly: GCA_958496275.1. Lineage (NCBI taxonomy): Eukaryota > Metazoa > Arthropoda > Insecta > Hymenoptera > Braconidae > Zele > Zele albiditarsus. The sequence goes on along the minus strand of OY292411.1, from coordinate 11,739,090 downwards.
ATGACACCTCTCATATAACATTCGTAGACTTTGACAAAGGAGCTACTAAACCAAAAACAAGGCGAAATCCTTACGTAACTTGTCGCTTATACGACTATACCTCAAGACAATGACGATCAGATGAAAACGACGTTGTCGACGACGATGACGAAAATGAACAAGGTGGTAACAAGGGTCTATTGCCCACGGCTCTGCCTGTAACAGTTTTCACCCTTAACCAGTGTCTGTATATACTTGCACACCATTGATGTGGATAGAGTCCGTCAATATACATATATATATACATATAATAAATCTATATATATATATATACATTGGTGAGTATAAGCGTATGCGATATCACGTTACGCTAGTACCCTTTGATCTCGCGACACTTACAATTTTCACGGACGACGATACACCCTTATACTATTGCGCGGACGCCACGCGAGCTCTGTAATGAGAGGCTATGGGTTCCCTTGCAACTGTGGGACATAATCACAAGGCCTGATGGTTCGTTCGCCTGCTCTCTCTTGCTTTCACATACACACATACGTGTTATATATATATATATATATAGAATGGACATGAATCTATATATCTTTTACATCTCGCTCATACGCTTGTCTTGTTTCCTCACGTTAAACAAAAACGAAAAGAATGAAAAATTGAATTTTTATAATTGTTTTATTTCAAAAAATAAAAAAATCTATTGATACAATTATATATAATGATAAGCTGTTGTGGCAATATATTTGTTTATATGTAGATATTTTATGTTGATTGGAATTCAATAACACATTTAAACAAATTCGATTGACGAATATTTGTGTACAAAAAATATTATATATGTAATGATTTATAATATGTTTCTCATCGTAAATAAATGAGTGATTTAAACCCTTTTCATTCGTCAATAATGTAAATCAATATATAAAATAAATGTAGTGTAAAATTGTTACTAAAATCAAAATGACAATCCCTTGAAATCCTATTTAAAATACTATGAGTTCATCTGACCTTGCAAAGATTAAATATTATTTGGAATAAGCGGATTTAAATAACCAATATTAAAGCTAATTTTATTTATTTTAATATACACAAGTATTTTTCGGTTCAAATTTTCGTATTTATTTATTTCTTTTTATACATTGTGTTTGAATAAATTAATGGTAAAATGCAGACTTTGTATATCACTGTCCGAATGGGCGTTGCTGAATGCTGGTGCCGGCAGCGATAGATACCGCTAATTATCGATCGTAAATAATGTTATATATGCGGTATGTATATATGCGGTACGAGAAGGAACACGGTGGAAGCGAGAGAATTAGATATATATATATAGTTTATATTATATATACGTGGCAAACACACACACGGCAGCCCGATCCTATCGGCGGTATGCGCGCCAGAAACACCGCGCGCCGGTTTACTTTGAGGACCAAATGATATATTGGGCGCGCGTTGCCATCAGTGGACGCGTCGAGATTCCATTGTGCCATATACACACTTCAGGGTGGTTCACGTTTGGGATATATTACACGCGAGCGAAGCAGCTCCCAACTCGGTTATTATACAAGAGAAGTATATAATTGCTGCTGATCGCGTCAGTTTGATTTGTATCTTTAGGTATATAAACCGGCATATAAAATCACACATATATACATGCAATTGGACTTTGAAAAATGTTTATATGCATATTATTGCATGCATATACGTAAATGGCGGTTGAATTAAATATCTACAGGACGCTTTATCTCTCATCGATTATTTTTGATTAATTTATTGTAGAGAGATAGAAATAATATCATGATTTTGATTGGGACAATAAAATAATTTTGTCGAGAGATAAATGTTTCGGATTTGAGACAAACTTTGCGATTGATTTGAAATTATTTTTTCACTCCTGAATATATTTCATAATGAATAACAAATTTTTAATATTCATAAACATTTTTCCTTCATTTACCACTTCAACATTGTATCCTAAAAATTAATTAAAATTCAATTGTAGTTGAATTAATATGAGTATTTAATTGTAATGATAATTAATCAAAGAACATGTGTGTGACCTTTGGGATTGTGGAAAAACGAGTATGGACATGTGATGAGAGTGGACGAGGACCCCATCTCGTCTATACCTTTCACACATCCTGACAATCTAATAATTTTTTTTCCTCTCTTGTTTTTTTTTTTTTTTTTTCTTTTTTCATTCAGCTGAGGGACTTTTGGTAGAATGAATATGAGAGAAGGAGATACGTATATGTATGTGGTTCGTGCACAAAGCAATTAAGAGTCGTGTGAATACAGACACGCGCCAAAATATATCCAAGGGCATTCTTATACATTTTTTGACACATTAAAAATGATCCGCGGCGCGGACTATTAACTTGACTGATTGTCTGGCTTTCAATGCATATGCCTATACTATATTTATATATGAATTATATTACAGAAAGGTAAAATTGATTTCGAGAGAAAAACAGTAATGCTATATAATATCGAATGATTATGTACATGTATCATTAATCAATTGATGAGGAAAGCATCAGTAGCTTAAATGAATAAGTTAAATTAATTTTATATGAAATATGGTAGGGGCTATTTTAATGCAATAATCTTTATAATGGTAATATTTAAATTGTATCAATCAAATTCAATTGAAAAATTTCAAATTGTTTATTAATAATGACACAATCAAAGTATTTATATTGTTTTCATGAAAATCCATGAAAATATCCACCGGAGAGTCGATCATATAATATCCTCACACAATTCTAAGAGAGAAAAAAAAAAAAAAAACTGCGCATAAATTGGATAAATAAATTTAGAAAAATTTTGAAAAAAAAACAAAAAAAAAAAAAAGGAAAAAGACCAACTGATTGAAAATAGCAAGTCCAATAGTATATCGTGACACGAATGTGAAATGTGCTGCGGCTCTATATATTTAGTGACAGCCCGATGTAAACACACGTCATCCAAAAGTGAAAAACGAGAATAGGTATATAGATATGTATATGCGCGGACGAGTCAAGAGCGCTCGACGGAAGCGGAAGTGCCTGTCATAGCTGGATACGTAAATGTGTCGGGCGTGGGTTATTATATGTTCACGGTACGTGATGGTGCATTTATATATATACATGTACATACACATACATTTGTTATGCATAAAATGCAACATCATAAAATGTTTGAAGGAATGACAAAATGTTTTTTTTTTTTTTTGTATTTCCTTTTTTTATTTTATTCAAAATATTTTGACCAAACCATCCATGCGTTGCATTTCTGTAATACAACTTGTGTGTGTGTGTGTGTGTGTCATGTAGGTACAAAACCATATGTGGTCAATTAAATTTATTGTTTTGTCTTTTTTTGTTTCTTCACAAAACTTTATAACTATCTTTTACTATTTTTATTTTGTTTCAAGTCCAATGATATTTATGTGACGCCCCCGTATAACTGTCCGCCCATTAAAGGGTTCCTAAACGCATCAATTCAAACGTGGTGCGGCGCGAAAAGGGCGTGAATATTTGAAACGGATATCTATCTTGCACACATGAATGTATATGTACTTATATGCCTGTATCTCTTCGCGTTTTTATTTCGCCGGAAGCTATTATGAACTGTATGTAAAACCATCGTCTATAAACATTCAAATATATACTTTTATATTCTATACACTTTCTCTTATTGTTTCGTTATCATATATTCTAGGAATATTTGAGAGAGTAATATTAATTAAGGAAAATTGCGAACTGTTGTATGGAAATTAGTGGGAAAATATTGTACTTGTTTGAGAGAAAGAGAACAACAGTGAAAAAAAACATATTGTCATGGAATATATATTTTTGGGATTTAAATGAGATTTCCGCTTTTTGATATAATATTTTTGTAATCCTTTTATCACCACCAGATTTCTAGAAGTAATATAAAATTTATGTACAGTAAAATAACTTTATTGAATTTTTTCCAGAATTTTTCAAACATTCTCGAAAAAACAATTAAAAGTGTTGAGTTATTATATAGCAAGATAAATACTGGAAGTAGATTAACATCAATTTTTATGAGAATTGATTTGAAGAAGTGCTTCGATGTATCAACACATGTGAACGAAATGTGCTCTCGAATTTTCATATTTATAATAAAAACCGAATAAAACCTCCACAACTTTTGTACCTATTATCCATCCCCATCATTCATATACCTCTTCCCCAATACATATAAAACAATTACCAAATATTCCCCCTCAATCTTATAAAAACAGAAATCCAAAACAAAAGTTACATGTCAGACAACGATGATCTTTTATATTCACAACTCGGTTAGTTTGTCTTCCGAACAATTTGTTTCCTGGCATTTACCTCGCTCGATTTGATGCGTCGTTCGCGCAAAACATATCTACATATATATATATATATATATATATATCTATATATTTAATGTCCAGAGGCCTTTTGTTCGCAATTTCGGTATAATGTCGCATGTATTTGGATCACGTACCACGATATGTCAATATAAAGGAGTTCCTTCAGGGCTCTGCATACCAATACCATTTACCAACCAAGGATGAGAGCTTTAGATATAAGATGGGACAAATACATATACATATAAATACATACAATACATATAGTATGAGTATAGTTTGGGTTGATGTTAAAAGCGAATGCGGTGATGGAAGATATAGGGAGAACGAAACGACGAAACATGGCGCACATGGCTTGTTATCCTAAATACACGAAATCCTTTAGAGACGTACTACGTTTGCATTCGCCTCCAATTTCTCCTTCTTCAATTCTCATCTCTCTCTCTCTCTCTCTCTTTCTCTCTCTCACACTCCCCTAAACATTTGCCCCCTTTTCAATCTTATATACATGTAGAAATGTGCGCGCCCTCGTCGTCTTGTGGATAATGCTAGACAAATTGACGATTCAATCGAGTTCCAAAGGATACACCCGCGACGCTGCCGGCCAAAGGATCAATTTGGAGGAAATGTGTATGGAGATTGATCGCCGGGGAAATTTACGTGTGACTTATATGTATATATATATATATATATAGTAACGACCGGTTACGTACAAGCACGCGCGCCAACGTTTCACCATCAACTTGTGAATTATATAGATGTAGTTAATGTATATATAATCATTCGTAGGTCCTGTGATATATGTAATTCACCAGTATATATTTGTGTTAATATATACTTATGTACATTTTATCCATTCGTGTATTATGTTCTCATATACAGAAATGATGAAAGACTTTCTAATGAAGGGTAAATAATATTGATATATAGAAAAAAATATTGGTTACGGATTTGTTAACGAATCAATTAGATTGACGTGTTAGATAATAATACACGAAAATAATTAAATATGTGAAGTAATCTCTCAACAATATCAAATATATATATATATATATATATATATATAGTTTTAATAAACACGTTCGAGTAAATGGAATTAACAAAAGGAAAAATATTTAAGAGAAAAATAGTACCAAAACTTTTATAAAATGTATATATACAAATAAAACTCACCGAGAAATGTGAATTGTGTTAGCTTATACGGTAGTGATGTCACTGCGTGAAGTCTATCACTGCGTTTGTCGATGAATGGTTCACGCCTATATAAACACCCTTATGCCACTGTTGAGACTCAGCAACTTCCTCAAAGGCGAAATGATGCTGGCGGGTTATATTATATACAAAGCGATGGAAATACAGCTTTCGCAAGAGCCAGTGAAAAAGAGAGACGAAATAAGAAAAAAAAAAAAAAAAGAAAGATGAATAAAGAATAAAAAAATAAGAATAAGGGTGTGCGCGCGCGAGAAAAGTTAAGACGACGACGACGAGGGGGGGTCGCGAGCAATCTAATTTTTAGCGTCGATCCTCTCTCACCTCTTCGCGAACAACTGAGACTATATACACTTCTAAGAAGAGTAGACGCGAAATACAAACTATATATATATATATATCTATATGATAATATATATATATATATATATATATATATACATTACACGAAACGAAACAGAAAGAGAAAGAAAGCTCACTCCCAAGGGGATATAAAACAAGCGAGTTGAAAGGTAAATCGCAGAGGCAGTGAAAAGGCATATTTCTTTTATTTTTTATACTTTTTTTTTTTTCTTTCCCATTCTTTCACCTCCAGGGGTGGGTGGTAGAAAAGAGTATGCGTATATATATACAGTGGAAGAAAACGAGTCGCGTCGAGACAGAGAGAGAGAGAGAGTAAGAAGTGAGATTGGAGACAGGAAAAAGGAAGCCCGGGCTTTATTTTCGTTCTTTTTACAGCGTCGGAACTACCTTCGTCATTGCATCTCCATCTCTGTGTTTTATCGTTACCTTACCATCACATTCAATCTCTCTTTCTCCATTTTTATTATAACTCTTGTGCCGCATACGTTCTCATCTGTATTTTTTACTCACTTTTTAACATGGGCGCTTTTATCGTTATACCAAAGACGTCACGGTTTCCGCGCGCCAGTGACTATAAAATATTTGTTTTGGTAATGAGGCCATGGTTGAACACGTCTGAGTTGCAAGAGACACACGACAAGAGGTGAGAGATTTGAAACGCAAATAGAGAATGGTATAGGACCGAGTTGCGCGAGGGGATTTTTGTATAAGGTGAATTATCGCGTGTGTATACGACTGGCACTTATTCTTCCTATACTTTATTCGTGATCGTTATTACGTTTATATGTTGATTATACTCGCGTGTCTTTCTTTCACTGTGTGAGGATAACGAAACTTTTTTTTTTTTTTACACAGTATGCGTGCAGAAAAATTATCCTGTCATTTTTATAATAGTTACTGACTGAAGCACATCAAAATGTAATTAAATTTTAGATTTAAGAATACGAAAATATGGAAATATAGAGAACAAGGATGTGTTGGACTTGGAAGCGTTGACATTAATAATAAATTATTGGACCCCCAAACATTGTGCTTGCAAATTAATTATTTGAATTTAAATAATTAGATAACTTATCGTAAAATTACTATCTTAATATCATCAACTATCGAATATAATTCTTATTTTATAAATGAAATGAAAAATAGAAACCCCCAATGGTTTTGTAACATATCAAAGAACAATTTGTGATCGACAATATAAAAAAATATCAACATTTTCTCCACACAATATTCTACTATAAAAATCAAATTTAATCTTAAATAAAAAAAAAAAAATTGTATCTATTTCTATACTCACAACAAACTCTTCTACATTGACCATATATAAACTCATATAATTTCTGTTCCAATAATAGAAATATCATTTTAACAGTAAAAATTAATTCCCGTGAAAATGACACGAGAAAAAAAAAAAAATAAATAATATATTTTTCCCTCCAAATTACTTTTATCACACACTAAACTTTGTATAATAGGATGTTACATTCGTCCAATAACTTATTTCTTTTCCACGATGGTATATACACCATAGAACATTATTATACATATATATAATAATATCCTTACATATATATACAACGCATCAGATGGAACCGTGTGAAGGCGCGCATTAACGTCGCGCACGAGTGTTCACCTTAACAAGCTGATCGTGTTATCAAATTCTCGAGCTGTCAGCGAGGTATTCTCCGATGCAAAGATATATATCCGGGGCATCCCGCGCGCGGCACTACTCCGGCCCCCAGCGGGGGTCCCACCTCACTCTATACTTGCATCTCACTGTGTATATATATATATATATATATATATATAAATATATATATATAATGTCGGCATGGGGGAAAAGAAGGTACACCGAATGACCGATTATGATGAAGCGATTCTTTGCGCACCGCCACAAAACAAAACGATATAAATACGATGCAAGGTTTTTATATAACGCGCGCAACCAACCGTTGTGTATTTAGTATTAGGGAATGAAAGTGCGTTATATCTCATTCGCTTATGGATTCCGGCTCCCTCTAATAATATTTTTTTTTTTTTGTACATTTTTTTCTTTTGTCACACCCTCTCTCTCTCCTTTCGTTTGACCCCGCGCAAATAATTGAAACACGCGATATTGTAGTTACGAGATTACATTTATATATCCGGCTTGTATTGAAACAAAAAAAAAAAAGAAAAAGTCCTCTCACATCTGATTACTATATATAATGTTTGATCAACGTATTTGTATGTGTATATACAGATTGATGAATATTATATATTGTGTAAAATATATATTTACATATGTATTATTATAAGAAATACTTTTCATATTTTTATTTTTCATCGACAAAAATTAAAACCTTTTAATTCTAACATGCAATATAAAATATTTTCATGTAAATAAAATTATTTTTCAGTAACCTTTTTCATTCCTTTATTAATATCTAAAATAAACATTTTAACCACCACATATATATGTATACAATTACATAAACTCCCACAATAAATAACTTCCAATACTAATTAACAATAATTAATAGCATCACACTATTACCAACTCAACAATTAATTCATTACTTCTTCTATATCTACCTACATTTAATCTAGTTAATATTGTTTCTATACAACTACTCTTTCTTTTTTAATATTAATTGTTCGTCAAAATTTATATAACCAATTATATGCACAATCAGAAGAAATGTACAAAAAAGAGAAATATTAACACAATTCAGTTTCAATCATGATTTATATCACCCGGTGATATTTAGAGGAGTGTATATAGTTATTAACATGACATGAAACAAAAAAAATTCTCATATATATAAATATATATATATATATTTATTAAACATGCTGTCGGTCAGATAGATACACATTGACGTCATATGATAGAGTCATCACGTGCGTGAGCATTTACGTATGCAAGTATATACTGTATAGGATGAGCACAGCAAGATAATGTTTTATTATAATATCAAATATGATCCAAGAGATGCGGGGAGCTAAAGTTGATGGACCGAGAGCGAAAGATATATATATATATGAGACAGAGAAAAAATACGCTCGTGGCTCTTCTGCATGTATATATAAGAACAGATTGTAACACGCTACATATATTTATATATGTATATATATTGTATCACAGCAGGATATCTAATCTTAGAGCATGATCGATCTGACACGAACTTGGTGCGTCATATATATCGAACCGATATGTGAAGAGAATGAACAATAAGTGAGACGAATTGTGAGAGTAAAAGAGAAAGAGGACATCAAGCTCACTGGACTTGTCGTTTGAGGTGTCATAAAAATGTTAACGAGATCATCCGATCAAATCAAATCTATAGTCATTGATTCTTATATTATAGACGTGTATGTTGATTTTTGAATGCAATTAAATTTGTTCTTATCAAAGATTGAATAGTATATATATTTATTTTACAGAACATGGACGAGATTTTATCGGTATTTTTTAGTTGTGAATTTTGTTATTTTTGCTGAGTGTTATTGTAACGGTCGATTATATCGAATGATAGAAATGAAAAGTGTATCTTGATTGTATTGAATGTTTATTGGTACTTGAAATAGAAATTGATATTGTATTTTTTTTTTCATGAGAAGGATAAAGAGAAAAGTCGAAATATTAAAATGAAAGAAATTAATTTCGTGTGAGTGGACAATTATTGCTATAATTTACCATATTCTCATCTTTTTTTATATTTTATTATTAATTTTTATATCACAATATCAATGTAATGGATTATCTATTACTGATCAGTGACACATAGTAATTTAGAATGTAAAATCACTCCTATATAGTATATGAATATATAAATTTGTACACGCGTTCAACTGTATAGTTATATTTATTTTGTATTTGAGAAGTCACTCTAATGTACTGCTGTATACATATACATGTACATTGCACACGTGTTCAAGATTACAGGGTTAGTGCGTGCACCCCTTGTCATTGCAAAAAGTCGAAAAGATTATTTAAATTGAACATAACCCAACCCACATTTCCAAAACCGTGTGTTGCAATATTTTCATTTTCACTATTTCTCCTCACTATTTATTATAATTACATTTTTTTTTTTTTTCCTCTCTTTCAACTACAACTCATATATATAAACCTACATATACATATTAACTTAACATCAATTTTATTTCCTCTTATACACGACCGCAATATGTGATGTGGTGGGAAATATTTCACTCAATTTATTCTACTTAATTTTTTTATCTTCAAGTGATTGTAATACAAATAAAAAACTGTAAATATAAAATTTTGCGGTTCTTGTGGATTTCAAATATAAAATCGATTGTATATATATATATATATATATATATATATATAAAGTATATACAATATATACATGTATATGTAACCAACTTTTTGAGGTTGTAATAAGGTACAAGCACAATTGAAGATTTATTCTTGTTGCATACTGCAGTTCCCCTTTTTACTACTACCATATTCATACGTAGATATATAAATACATGTATACCTGTACGTATGTATATGCTCATCACTCTCATCAGGCTATCTGTGGTTGGACAAATATAATACACAGCTCTCAACTATATGGCATGAAACGTTGGAGCGCGCGTTGATGGCGCATCGCCACTTCGAAGCACCAACGCGTATAACAGTAATAATAAGCCCTCAACATTTCTGTCTAGCTCGTTGTATTGCTGCTGCGGTTAGACGTCATCATCGTAGCTCACACATTCATGACAGTTTCGACGCTCCTTATACGACCGGCAACTTCTAATATTCAAAATTGCACGCGTTGGCATGTTTATTCGACGTCGCGGCGCTGCCTGGTCGCGCGACCTCTTCTATATTACTCTTTTTTTCTCTTTCTCATCAGTCTCACCAATATTCTTTTTTTTTCCCTCCCCATTTTTCTTCTCTCCTTTTCTTTCTCTAATATATTTTTTTTTTTATTTCCTACCTTATATTTCCGACCGCGACTCTCCAATTTGCCGGCTGACACTTTTCAGTATACACCGCGTATACACCAATCTCCGTATATAGTAACGTCGAGAGATCTCCGTTTGCTTTTTATCTTCTTTTTTTTTTCCCCTCCCCGTGTTTTCGTTTCGTGTCATGAGACGAATTGAAAAAAGAAAATAAAAGAGTATAAACGAAATTTTTGTTTCAATGTGTTTGCACTTTTAAAGTTTTATTGGTTGATGACGAGTTTTCTAATTAAAATATAAAACATTTATATCGAGAAATATTGAATTGAGATAACGGAAAGAAAAAATGATAAATAAATAAAATGTAAAACTTTGTAATTTAAATACACGGGGCAACAGCGATCTGTAGTATGATAATAATCATAATTATTGCCAACAGTAATATTAATTTTTGCAATTAGATAAATATTGGTGAATCATGTGTATGGGACATTATGTTATGGGATAAATAGACATGTAACTAAATAAAGAATGGTGAATTAGTGCGTCCAAAGCATATGTGTATACGACACCTTTCACGTAATTCATTTTTAATTCTGCGTCCGGGACTCATCGTTGAACCGTGCTGTTTCGATATCACTGACGGATCTGTGACAAGAGAGATATCGCATAGTCACATCACGGTCGTTAAGCCCGTTGTGTTTTATATAGTATTCTCCCCTAATTCCCCCACCGATTTGCACAACTCTTCCATCTTCTTTTAATTTTTTCATTTTTATTATTATCTTTTGTTTTTTTTTATTTCTCCTTTTTTTTTTTTTTTTTTCTGCAACACCAACGATTCTTATCGTGTACAAATGACTGCCATTTGCTGAGTACCGCCTGTGTGTATACACTGAAGCCTCTTATTTGCGCTGAATGTGCCGCACGGCATAAATGACAATGGATGCATTTTGTCTCACATATATAATATAAATATATATGTATATATATATATACGATATATTTACACATATATGCATGGTGTAGATAGACACTAATTGCAACCTATTGAAACTTGCATGTTCACTTTTCATTAAAGTCTCTTTGTAAACGACTCGATCACTGATTAAAAAAAAACAAAACCCATTTAAAATGATAATAAAAAAAAAAAAAAAATAGCGACCTCTTCCCGTAGGGGATATAATATAAAACATTATAACATATCTGTTTACATACGATACATATAATCGGTCAGAAAATTTTTAGCAATAATAAAAGTGTAGAGTCGAACAAATTATATATGTATATAGTGGACACAGTAAGTGAAAATAGTTACGGATGTATGATGCGCATTCTAAATACATTTGTTTTTATTATTAATTTATAACAATGCTTTGAATTAAATTCAAAATGATAATTGCACTATCATCGATCAATATTGATTGCATGAAACATTTGTTCAATCCTAAGTTAGCTCCTTTGAATACTCTTATGATTAAATTTATTGAGAAGTTTCCCTAAAATCAGTTATACAATCCATATATCTTACACATGTACATTTATCTAAACATATAACCAAACCAAATGGAATGCGATTCGTTCCCTCGATCATATATATCCAGTATGCATATCCAAGGTCCGCCAATTTGTCCTCGTTAATACGAATTATCGCTGCTAAGTGAACACAGAGACTGCAGGATATTAAAACCTCTGACCCTTTACCACCAGCGATGCGAGAGAGAAGGTCTGGGACATCGAATCCACTTTATATACACATACATACATAACAAACACACCACGATATTCCATTGTGCAGTTTCAAATTCAGATTTAATCTATAAATCATACTGAAAACACGATCGAAGCGCGCTCTGTTACTTACCAGATGAAATTCCTTCAATTTAATCTCAGTAGTTCTAATAAATTCCTACATTATCGACTGTATCAAGCGCGCATTGAAAACTCTCGGTTCCTTACCACGGTAAACTGGCTATACAACAGTGAAGATAATAATAACAATAGCACCACCACAAATAATAATAATAACAATAACTGAAAGGTAAAATAATGATAATAGTAACACGAAACGGGTGATGAAATGCCCGCCCCAGGAACGCCCTCGAGTAGGCTATTGGCCCGATATTTCGAGCCCGGGAAAAGGCTGTCATGGCCGGCGTTGAGTTACGAACGGTCCAATCACCGTTCGTATTCACGAAACAAAAGGCACGCACCGTACTTGAGAGGGTTGTTGGAAACCCTTGGGAACAAATGAATGCCGTGAAATTCTCCGTAGGGAGCGAGAGGAAACGAGAAACGAAGCGAAATGAGATGAGAGAATGAGAGTTAGAGGAGGTGAATCGTTGTGGACCGCAGTTGCGTAGAATGGGCGGATGAGAATTTCAAGTGCGACGACACAACGACTACAGCGATGGTGAACAAGTGTGGTGAGTATATATATATATTAATGTGTGTGTATTTAATGTTAGAGGAAGCAGATGTGTGTCTGTGTGTGGAGATCGTCGAGTTTTTTGATGTATTAAACCGTAGGCGCTACGTGACACTGAATGCTAAGTAGACGCTTTGAAATGCCATACGCTAGAACTTGTTCAAATTTTTATCACATCCTCAGAAGGAGTAATATACTGTCTGTATGCGTGTACATGAAAGTGTGTGTTTGTGTATGAAGGGTAATTATGGTCAATTCAGTTTTGCTCGCATGATAAATTAGATCTCAACCAATGTAGATATATGTTTACATGAAGATATTGTGTCCTTTATATTATTTCTAGGAGAATAAACTTATTTTGCTAAGGTATGCATTCAACCTGTCAATATCAAGAACACATGGTAATCGGTTTGCAAGAGTATGAAGAAGTTGATTGATCGAATAGATAAGTAGCAATATTATGATTGCGAATTCATAGAAAGAACCATCAGGAGCTGAGACGTTCGAAAAATAACTTGTAATAACTTGCAGGTATAGAATCTCACGAATTTTATGATGAAAGAAAGAATACCAAATCTCCCATTTCATTCATACATAGAATAAAATTATGAACTTGAGGCGTAATCTTTACAGATGTGTGCGTTGTAGGTTAGGTTAACTCACGCTGCGGATACCTCTCGCTCTCATGTCACGTACTAACGATGGATGCCATCGATAACGAACTTTAATCTACGATCGTAACTCTCGTCACTGGTGTGCGCACTTGAATGTGTCAACTATTTTTAGTCTGTCGTGCATAACGAACAATAGACGGTAGAATAAACTCTATACAATACATATGTGCATTTGTATATAACATATATGCAATGCAACACATTGTCACACTCGTTGGCTTCGGGATCGAATTCGTTGAGGGATGCGATGCAAATGTTACAAGTACGTTCGTTCATATACATGATGTGTGGTGCATATCTAAATACACATGTGTATGTATATTTAATTTACACGATCTTTAGAACGGGCTCCAGAATAGATGTTCTTGAATAAATCATCTTACACATTGTTATTTAATTGCTACACGGATATTAATTTTATCTTAGATTATATCTCATGTAAGAAAATTTATCTTGCAACACTACTAAAGCATATTTGTTGAATAAATCCCGATGGTATTGATAAGAAATAGTCTGATAGCTATACATAAATTGAAAACTTTTTTTTTCCTCCTTATTTCCCATTATTTGAAAGTTACTTTCATATATTAAAAAATATTCTTGTTTGTTTGTACAATGAGAATGGTGAAACGATAATTACTTGCCTTTTTTTCTTTCTGTTTTTTCAAGGGCCCTATAATTTGTGCGATTGACTGCTGACATGAGATTATTAGGTGCGACGAAGGGAGAGCTTGTTGAAAACCTTCTTTTTGAAGCTGGTCGAAAAACCAATGACGAATTAGCGCTTGCTAAGCATATTATTCATCTGGTGCATGCGGTAAAACTATTATACTACACTATTTAACTCTACGACTTATATCTCCAGTAATATAAATAGTTCTCCATTCGTTTTTCGGGTATTATTCTCGAACCAAAAGTGCTAGGTCACGTCCTGCTTTCTTTCGGCTACCGTTTCTCGTATATATTTATATATATAAATATGAGACAGTAAGATGTTACCTTTGGGCAGTGCTACTGGAGTATATACTTATGTACTTATACTTATAGATATGATGATGAAGATCTGACCCGTGCTAAAGTACAACCCACGTACCATAGAAAAATATATTTGAATTATAATTTAGTACAGGGAAGCATCAGCTATATTATTATCCTTATTAGTTGCTCATTACACTGAGAACAAAAAAAAATGGATGAATCAAGGGGGAAAGCAGGTTTATAAAGTAGGAAAAATTCAACGCATTTTTTTGTACACTGTCGAAGAGAGTACAACTATTCTACATGAACTAAGAACAAATTGAAAAATAAATTGGGCTTGACTAACAGCTAACTTTTGTTTGTGTAAATATTAAATACAATGTCATTCATACAAGTACTGAAAATAGATGAAGATTAATTTCATAAGTCGAATCAAAATAATACTATTATTTTACGAGATATATATTTTCTTGAGCAAATGGATATAATCAAATATAATATGTCCCTAAATGCATATAGAGATAGATGAATTTTTAAGTGCGTATATGTAATCGAAATGGACCAATATTCATACATGTTATTCATGTATATGTGAAAGTCCATCGGAATAGGGTGTGGAAATCAATTTGATAGGCAAGGGAACGCGTGCCAAATTACCTCTACGTGACAACAGTCCTGTTTCACCATTTTCCCATTATTAACGACGAGACGAGCAACACGCCATTCCACTTTCCGGTTTTACGGATATATATATATATACATATATATATCCACCTATATGCAAAATTGGTATACAGGGTATATGTGCGTGAATATCCCATTTTCATAGTATATAGTTCTCGTATATATGTACTAATGATGCAGATATACATGAATATACATGTATGCGTTCAATTGCGTGAACGCCTCTAAATTTTGCTTTCTATTCATGTACTCGAATAAATTTTTATGTCAAAAATTGCCCATGATTACATATCAGTGACAGATATTTTGACATTTCAACAAATCCACAAAAAATGACATTTATCATCTGTCTTGAAAAATATTGATTTCTCAAAAAGATATTAATTTGATAACAGGAGGTTCTTGTTCACGCAATTTGTTTGAAGTTTTTACTCTTCACATCTCCATAAATATATCAATACATTGTTCAATTAATTTTGAGATACAATCCAGGAGTAAGAAATGTATTCTATTTTCATTCGTCAATTCATTATTTCCATGAAAGGATGATTGTGAATTGATCAATATATTTCTGCGCTCTCGATATAATCCCCAGGACGGAACAAGGGACTATATAATCCATGCTACCTCTGTCATTCATATCTGTCGTGTCAAGCCGGAACCATCATCCGACGGGAGTGGGATTACAACGTGTGTAGTAAAATTAACCTTTGTCTTATACCATATATGAACATTGTGACAGCATTTATAACTATATATGTGTTCATACGTCTATCTCGTCTCCATTTACACGAAAATTCACTCGGAACTAATGCAAAACTAATACCACTCAGCAGAGACCAACACAGAAATGATTGTACATCAGGTCACAGCTATGTATGGTTTGTGGTGAGACAACAGGTGTTTTACTCACCTATATACAACCTAAAAACATATATACTTATGTATAATACCAAGAATTTATTTATTTATCTCTTATTTCCTTTTTTTTTTCTCGCTTTATTTTGATAATCATCATAAATATATGTGACAGATCTTCGTATTACACGGTCTCGCGACACGTTTGAACCATTTGCAACTCACAATATTATTTTCTATCCATGTTCCGTCTGTCTGATTAAGATCTTGCACACAAAACTTCCATCGTACATTCACGGTCTATTTCCGGATTTACGAAAGTCACCTATTGTCATACGATACTGTGGAATACATTTAAAAGAAACAGCATTCGAACAAAAAGCTTATCATTGAATCAAGTATGATTAATATTAAAAAATGATATCGCACTAAAAAAAAAAACTTTTTTTCATTAATAAAGAAAGTCCCATGTATTGATATTAATAACCTATCAATTTATTTTTCATCCAAATGGTAAATTATTGTATCAATTGTACGAAATTATATTGAAATAACAAATTCAACTTGTGCGAGTATTAATTCTTCGTTACTTCTCGATTATTTTTCACTATCGATTCATTAACAAGTACAAACTTTTCATGCTCATGTAAATTATCCTCTATATCTACAAAAAAATTATCGGCGATTATCTACATAACAAATTACAGTCACCATTAAATTTCGAAGAAGTGAGAATAGAAAAAAAAAAGAAGAAAAAAACAACGAAAAGGCTGAACATTTTCTATTTCATTAATAATTTCACTATTTAACCCATTATTTTTATTCTGTCCATTATTAGACCATAATAAATCGACAATAGAACAACAATTCATTACTGATATTTACCAAAATTTAACAAATGAATAAAATTTTTGGAATATCATCGAAAAGTTTCCAATTAAATAATCTCGACCTTTGGGACTTTTTATAAAAGTATATAGCATATATATACATTTTTTTTTCTCGTCAAATCCATATATGGATATAACAAAATGGCGTGCCAGGAGGTCGAGGGGTGGATTCGAGGGCACCCTCGTGTAGCACGTCAAGCCAACCCCTCGTATACATTCATACATGTGTATATATATATATATATATATTCGTTTTAGAATCGCAATGGGGGTATATAACATTATGTAATCGTATACATGACTAAGATCCGGTTGGTTGAAGCAAAGGGAGAGAGTTCGCGCGCGTTGCCAAGGCTTTGTCGTCTGGCCATGTGTCACTAATGCGACTCTCATGGGGGGTCATTTCTATTCTATTTCCTGGGCTCTATCACCTACACCCTATTTTACCTCTCACTTCTACATATTGTATATTTACATTTATATATATATATATATGTGTGTGTGTAGATATATATTCGCATGGCTCATATACCAAATTTACACGAGGTATGTGACGCCTCTCTTCATATCCCACACCCTCTTTATCGCTTATGATAAACGCATCATGGAGACCCCACAAAAGCGTTGCAGATTGACGTAAAATCAATGAACGAAGTCAATGGGCTCAGCTCGTTTCTCCCCACTGGTGAAACTTTCACGCTATGGAGCATATATACCCATCGCTTGTAGAACTACTATATGGGTGTGTGTATATATATATATGTGTATATTTTCCTCACTTGGTCCATATACTATATGTCGAAACGTTACATTGTTAACGAGAAACGTGTTGAAACATAGCACTTAAGAGCTGTAATATGTGGTAAAATGTATGGGTAATATTATATTGTGTTTGAAATTATTTATATTTTATTTACTAATAATTCATTTGCTTTTGTGAAGAATGTATTGACAAGTTGCTTGGACCAATTTTTAATTTATGGCAATTTTTTATATTTTTTTAATGGAAAATAATCTTGAGTTTAATGATAAATTTCAGATTTTACTTCAAATCTCTTTTTTTTTTTCTTACAAATTAAGAAATATTCGCGAAAAAATACGAAAACAATTTTATTTAGTGGAGTCAACTATAGTACATATTCCCTCAAAGTTAATGAGTGTCTTTCATAATTCTCTGTTGTAGAGTTAGAGATATCACACGTGAAACATCAGTAACAATTTTTTTTTTTTTTTCTTCACTTGAAACTTCTTTTCTGAATAATTATTCATAGGCTCATTTTTTTTTCCTCGATGGCGCCGAATAATCGACACTTTGTGCTACCGTCGAAAACTATATGATCAATTTGTGTATTGGGAAATGAAAAGAAAAAAAAAAATGTTTTCTACATGCATATGGAGTCATATAAAAAATTTGAAAAGTCATTCTCACTAATGAGAAACGTTTCGTTTACACAGGCACCATAAAGACTTACTCATGTATATCAACACATTATTATAAATGTATATATATATACGTGGGTCATCTGATGACATATACAAAAAAATATTTATGAGCATTCTCTTATTCATAATATAATCATCATCTATTTAAAATAAAAATTAATGAATAGAATATAACAATAAAATAATGAGTTGAAAGAAATTTTTGTATCTGATCAATAAAATATCAAGTGACACATTCACTTGCAATAAAATTTCGTCCACACAGAGTGAAACAATGACTCGAGGTGGAGAGAAAAATGAGTATGAAAGCACAAGTGAAAGAGAGTGAAAAACAAAAAAGGAAAATAGAAACAATTTCTCATGTGACCTCTGCTATATAGCAACATGTAAACTAGCGATGAAATTACGCGTTGTTGTGGCGCTCGAGAGAGATTTAAAAAAAAAAAAAAAAATGGTACGATGTTTTTGAATTACCTGTTCGGAAAAGTGCATTTGCCAAGCGCATTTTTGCTTCGTTTCCGCATATATAACCATTCTCCACATTTTTTTTTTTTTTACCTTCAATTTTTCGTTCACTACCATATACCCGTCAAATTGGTAGAGTTTGACACGAAAAAAATTCTCGTCTGATATTTGTTTCTAAAAATAGAAATATGACGTATACATATGGAGACAATGTGCATTTTTTATACATACATATATACAGTAGACAAGGACAAAAATCCAAATGGAAATCGTTTAAACACAGCGCGAGAGAAAAAATAGGGAGTGTATATAAGAGAAATGTATATAGGTATATAAATGGAGGAACAGCAGACTTTTAAGTACAAACGACTGTTCGATTGACTTCGCCATATTGAGTTTAGTTTCTATATGGAGACTCTCAAATCATGGGGTCTGTTGCTGGGTGCAAGTCAATGGCACATGTACACATACGCACATTTATACATTTGTATACATAAGCGTACAATTCGGGTGTCCCACCCACAGACGATAGTCCATTTTCTATAACGAGATAATGTATTTATCAAAGGCTTCTCTGTATATATACGTGATAAAATTCCTCTTTACAAAATCATTCAATATATATATATTTTTATTCATATACAAATAGCAAAACAGTTAGAATATAAAAGAATTATTGAGACTATTACGTTTAAGAATGTAAAAATAAATTTAGAGTACAATGTATATCATTGGTACACTGTGAATTCAGATGTGAATATAATCATACAAAAATTATAAAATTAAAATAACAAATATATCATTGATACAAATCCATCTTTTCTATATAGTCAATCACCTTCGGAATCTTTTTCTTCGGTGGTTTATTTTATCTCATAAAAAAATTCAATATCCACACTTTAATACCAGGGTCATGAATGTATATATTAGACATGACATAGAAAAAAGAAAAAAAAAATGAAAAAGAAATGGATATACAGCTCACGAAACTCGAATCTCAACTTTTATTCATTTATGTTTCAAAGTACTATATAGTGGCAAACAAAGTGCATCATATAACGTCTATATATCACGAAAAAATATATTTCACTTTGTATTAATAATAATAATATATTCCTTGGTATTATAACCACTAGCATATCGACTATATATGTACACACATATATGTATCTATGGTGTTGTTACAATGGTCCTTTTCTGCGATATGTATCAAATTATCCTCATAATGAAAAATGGCGGCAACGTTACACCTACCAGGTGTCACACTGCGGGACCAAAGAATGGTAAGCAATGTGGGATTATTACAATTCGTTATA
Source organism: Zele albiditarsus (assembly GCA_958496275.1). NCBI lineage: Eukaryota > Metazoa > Arthropoda > Insecta > Hymenoptera > Braconidae > Zele > Zele albiditarsus. The sequence continues at coordinate 11,718,532 of OY292411.1, read as the reverse complement.
ATGCCTACACCGTATACAATAATGGATACGTGACAATAGTACAAAACGATACAAAGGGTGTTGCTTTAATAGGTGTCCGATTTCATTTGAATATATATATATATAAATATATATAAATTTATCTGTATGTATCTATAGGTTTGTACTAGATAACTATATTTTAATATTCATTTGGAATTTAATGTGTTCTTTTTTTCCGGGAATAAATAGAATGAACATGTATAATGGTAGAATAATAGTTAGTGCGGGGTTGACTGCTCTTTAATCATGAAATTATTTTTACATTTGAGAGGAGAATAAATTTTATTTGTTCAACTGAAAATTTTAAAGCATTGTTCAAAAGTGAAATAATTAGATTGAAGTGTTGATATAGGAAACGATTATGGTGAATGATATTGTGCGGGAATGAGATGATAATTTTTTATGATGAAGAAAAGACAAATTCATCAAAAAATTGATATGAAACAAATTGATGATGAAGATAAGACGAATGAATGTTATATAATATTTCACATCAAAATAAATTTTTGTCAGGGAATAATAAAAGAATATTGGAGACGTAAATGACGCGGTATTCCTCCGTCGGATAAAAAAATCGTCAAATAAGAATATACATATACATACACATATAAATCATATGTATATATATTTATAAAAACGTTGAAAGAAACCAGAAATTCTGTGCGAAAAAATTTCCCAATACGATTAAATTAAATCCTGAACATAAACGTTTATTAAATAGTTATTCAATTTCATTATCAATTATTTATCTCAATAATATCAGTCTCGATATAGTTTTTTTGTTGCTTTTACTTATAAGTCTTATAGTGGAATTAAATAATGCAATGAACCCACAATTACACCCAAATAATTTTAACAATTGGTATATATGTGAACTATAAAAAAAAAAAACAATCTTAGAAAATTCGTTGTTAACATTGGGTGCCTGCAGTTTATAAGACTATACATATACATTTGAGTCGCGCAAATCAAAATGCAGTCAGAGCTCGCCTTCTCAAGAGTGAGTGAGTGAGTATATAGTAAAGAGAGCTCTTCAACGTTGTCGAGGAGTCCTTGACTACTACATTCAAGAGCTTTGGCAGTGCTCGACGAATCATTCACTAATTGCGTTCGTGACATGCCCCGAAACTGTCAACCGTCTTTTTCCCTTGCTCCCTTTCTCATTTTCACTTGGAAAAGCCACAGACTATAATAATCCTGTGTATATAATCACCTTCATTTTTTAATTCTCTATATTAATACATTTCTTTATTTTTTTTTTTCATTTTTACAATTACTATTGTATATTATTTTATCTGAAAATTACTTTGAGTCCAAGTTAATTTTTTTTTACAATAGCAAATACATTTCTTTTTTTTTTTTTTTTTTCGTCGAAAATCGATCGTCTAATGGCTCTCGATTATTTCCCGTTATTCAAACAGTATGGATATAATCATGAGATTTTGTTTGAAGTATCTCATTATTAATCGACGAGTTATTATTGGCAATCCAACGCGACAAGAGTTTCACGCCCAAATGTTACGTTCAATTGACAGACTCAAGTATGAAATTTTCGTTGAGGACATCGACCTATATATAAATTCAGTTAGTTTGATTGATTGAATGGTAGATTTTAATTTATAACAGTTGTACTGTGAGAAAAATGGGAATGATTTTATTATTACAGTTGTGCAATTATGGTGATGAAAAAAAAATTTATACATTTGATTTTAATTATGTATAATATTTATATTGGATTGTAAATTATATGTATATATGTATATATATATGATTTTAACAATGGCTGCTACACGTCTGTTGTCACACGGTTATACACTACTGTTATATAATATCAAACGCACGTATATACGATTTTCATTCGCCCCTAACACACGTGCCCTTCCCCCGATATTCCGGAAGCGCGACGGGTTACCATGGTTACAACATTGAGACTGTGCTGCGTATGCAGAGACTGACAAAATGGTGAAAGAGCAAATATCCTTTTGTCGCTTCATGTATTTATATAGATACATATATGTGTGTGGAGAAGATTCGCGGAATTGAAGATGTTATTTTTTTTACACTGGACATTTACACTTCTTAAACTTTCACCTGGTGGGTATCAGTTTGTATATCATTTTTTTTTAATTGTGAAAAAGGAAAACTTGTCTACTTGATGAAGTTATTTTTATAAATTTTAGTTCATTATTGTGTTCTGATAAAACTGGATGGATAACATTGAGAAAAATATTGCAATAAAATTAGATACTCAATTGTAATTTAGATGTATTTGGGATTGAGACAAAGAAAAAATCAAGTTCAAAGAAATTAATTTTTTTTTAACAAAATTAGAGATGTTTAGTCAACATTATTTAACATTTGCCAATTAATTCCCTTTATTATTTCATTCCTTGTGTTCTGCAGATAGAATTAATTGAAAAATAATTTGGATAGAGCAATTGGAAACTTTACGCTGAAAAAATTTATTTGTCCTAGAATTTTTTTTAAACCATCTTGCAATAAAATATTCAACAGATTTATATACTTTCATGTTTCTGTACTCCAATATTAATTCCACCATACTAAATAATATTTATTATTCACATCAATATTAGATTCAGTGGCGCCCGCATTTCCATTTATCTTTCATCACCAAATTTCCAAATGAATAACACATATACTCTCAGTAAGATATTAATCTCAGTAATATTACTACAAAAAAAAAAAAAAAAAATTAACCAAACCAAGCATCAAAAGAATTCTCGATGGTATCTCAACAACAGAGATGGATACAAGATGAACAAGATAACTATACAAAATTCAAAAAAAGAAAACCACAATGAACTATTTATAAACTTTGACAAGTTTGTTTCATTTCCTAAATAATTTTAATTATTACAATTCTCTAGACTGCTATTTTCACTGTAGAACAAAAACAAAATATATATCAAACAAACAGACAAACAAATTAAATATAAATGTATATATACATCTAGTATTTTGATTACTTCAAACAAAATGGCTGTCGTTGCATAATACACCAGATGAGAGAACGCCATTAAGTCTAGTATTATATATAGACTGAAATGAGAATGAGATGGCGTCGAAAGCACATAATATACACAGTGTGTAACTATCTATATATGTGTTATATATGAGGGGCTGTGAAAATGAGATATAGGAGATGAAGAGAATAGTGGAATGGTGGATTGGGGAAGATGGCAGAGACACATCTCTCGGATTACGTCTTAACAAGCTACGGGAACGTTCATTTGTCTTATCCGCCTTTACTAATGCGACAGCAGCCGTTGAAATGATTAATTTACCACGATGTGGTGTGGCATGGTTGCAACTTGCTACTTTACTATATATATTATGTACCTCCCACAATACTCTTCCATGTGTATCTATGTACATATACGTATACTAAATTATTCAATCGGTAATACATTATACGTATATATGAATGTATGTATGTATAGAATGTGGGAAGTTATGTATGCGAGGTGTTAATTAACAATTTTGAGATACATTGGATAACATTTAAACGCCAATAAAACATCTGGATAAAATTAAATACCAAATGAGTTAATGCTGGAAATAAATATTGTGTTATTAGATAACCTTGATGTGGATTTCATGTATAGGTGTTTAATATGTTTGTATTAATTTTAATAATACTGTTTAATAATCGGTGGGATAACACTGATTAGTTAAGAGGAAGCGACAGAGTGATTACAATCACGATGAATTTATATTTTTTTTCCGCCCAATTATTGAGTCGGCAAAGGCTGAGAATAAATAGATGAATGGTGATTCAGAAGTTTTGTTTTTTTTTTTTTTTTCAGGTCGGGGATTTTGGCTAAGTTTTGTTGAGGAATATTTGGAATTGTGAAAGTTGGAAAGTTGGAAATGTAGATCAGGAAATTTTGTCTACCAAGTGTTAGACATAGTGGGTGAATTGATGTGGGGGAGAAAAAATGTATTTCGAACTATATAAACGTAATTCGTGTCATTCATAACGTATTTTTTTCACACCAGTCATTTACTTGTTTGAATTAACGCCAAGTAAAATGTTACTACTCATTAACGTCTGGAAAATTCCAACTATTTTTTCTTCCTGTCCTTAACCATTTAATAAAAACATATACGACCACAAATAATAATTTATCCATCGCCGGCAACAATAAATGGCATCGAATCGGTTATTATTAATTTTTTTCGACCAATTATAAAATTACAATTTTAACCTTCATAGAATTTATAATCAACTGAAAAATAAATTAGACTCACGAATGATAGTTATGCGATAAATTAACTGTGGCAAGCGAGAATTAATACCAAAATCATTCATATATACAATTACACAACAAGTGATTACAAATTATGCACTCCCTCAATTTAAAATAAAAAAATTTAACGACATAAGAGTTGTCACGACAATTTTTCTCATGATATAACAAATATAGACTAGAATAATATATTAAACAAATTGGATTACCCGCATCAACATTCAGCTGACATATATACATAACTTTTATGTCATAATAGTTACTGCGAATATATATACGTTAACTTGTCTGTAGGAAATTTAATCCTGTAATAAAAATGACAAACGATTCTGTTGAAAGGCTAATGCATCAAGTATGTATAATATACATATGTAACAAGCCTTATATGTATATACTGTAGTGCAATCGGCACGTACTGTCACAATGGACAAAGAGGCCATCGAGCATATTACATGCGTTCGTCTCTCTGACCGTCGGTCGACGCGAGCGTACGTATATACATTGTTGGTCCTATTTCCAATAACGCGAGACACGAATACTAAATATTCTATTGCAAAACGGTGTGTGCTGGACTCGCGCACAATTGTCGGAAGTAATTTTGCAAATTTCAAATGATTCATCAATTCACCTTTGTTCTGTATATATATATGTAAAAGGAATGTAAATATGTAATATGTAAAAAGAATATTGATATTGGCGTCCAGTAAATTATGTCCCGTACGAAAAAAAAAGGGTAGGTTAAAAATATATACATAATCAATGAAAAAAAAAAACAAAAACAAAAAACAAAAGATTCATAATCACAAATAATTCCCTTCACTGCATAACGATAGAGTTCCTCCGAAAATATTCTCATATACGCCTTCCAATACCATGGAATGAATATCGTATTGAGGGATAATAAAAAATTGAAAGAGAAAAAAAAATAAATAAATAAAAATACCTGAAGCGTATATATTTATTCGAGTAACTTATTCGCGGAGTCTGTGGATGTTAGAAATGTACTGTGAGAATATTAAGTTGCAACAAAATGGCCGTCGAATGCTTGATAAGGGTATATATATATACAGGGGGTGGAGGGTTAGAAAACAAAATATATGTATACATATGTATGTACATATGTATGTATTTGTTGGATGTATTCTCGTTCTTCGGATTTTGCACGTTCTACGATTACGTGACGCGGATCGAAATGTATTCGTCAGTGTACTGGGATAGTTTAGTGCGGGGTGTTATATGCATGGGGATGAGTCGTTGACGCAAGCGCAAGAAACTATATGACGCCCGGGGTTGAAAGCTCCGCCCGGGAGCTGGTGTCATAGGGGTTGCACTCTTTGTTTAATCCCGCCAGGCTTCATCAACGCCCACGATATGTGGCCGACAAACCATCCCGCGATATCTATGAATACATATACATATATCTGTCATAATAATATATGTATAAGTTACGGTATTCATCGAAAATTACTATATACGTTCGTCAAGATATCTACGAATCTGAAGATCACGAAATGAATCAATTTTTTTATTACCTAATGGTAAAATAAATTCATCTAAAATTTGACTTTAGATTACCTTGACACACTTTCCCACTCTGGAATCATTCAAATCTGATATAAATATATAATTTTCTTAAATTAATCTTTATTCAGTTAATGTTTGATTGGATAATATGAATTTATGGATTCGAAAATTAGTTAGAAATATTAGAATTGCATTTTATTATTTTTTATATATTGTTGTCAATGAATTATGAAATGTGTTAGTCAAGTTAGTGGATGATATCTGAATTAAGAATATTATCAGGTGTCAGGGTTGTTTTTATTCATATTCAGAATTGCAGTTTGAAAAATTTCAGATCGGTTTGTTTTTACGACTATATAATTAGACGCTATCGGTATTCAATGGATCTGAGATAGAGCCTGATTATTCAGCTCGAAAATTATTGTGACAGGAAATAGTATCTCTTTCCGGTTTAGTTCAGAGTATTTATGTCATTTCGATAAACTGTTATGTTCGCCGATAGCTATATAATTGTCTAGATCAACAAAACATTTTTTTGTTGGGTTCAATCAATCCAGAACCGTACTATACTACCAACTAATCGTCAAGAATATTATGAACATCCCTGGATTAATTATCTGCTAACGCTTGTACTTCCCGATCATTTTTCAATGAAAATTAGAGAAAATCGTCAATTTTTATTGGAGAATAACGCTTCTGACCAATCCCGTTGCTGCGCGATGAGAGATGCGCGCTTCTCTCATTCTTATTGCTTATTCCGTTCTATTCTACATGGCCCTTGAAGGTTGCCGTATCGTGGAAAGGAATGATGAGGAATGGAGCATAAGAAAAATTGTATGTGGCCAATCACAATTGCAAGACGTATCGCGCCGTGACAGGATTGGTCAAGTACTTTGTCCTCGATTCCTCATTCCTCGCTCTGTTTTATTGCGCATCGGCCCTTAAACTTCAACAATGTGCTCCGATTCAACTTCTTATAGCAAAAAACCAACTAAAAATCACCACGAACATCATCTTCTAAGTTAACATACCTTCTTAATGTTCATTTGAAATCGAAAAGCTCAAAATTAGGAGAGGAAATTGAGGTTTTCAGTACTTTTGTTTATTAAGGGTCTCTTAAATTTTACTGTTCAAGGTAGCGTGGCCGAGCGGTCTAAGGCGCTGGTTTAAGGCACCAGTCTCTTCGGAGGCGTGGGTTCGAATCCCACCGCTGCCAAATTTTTTGTTTCATTATCCTTCAAAACAACACAATTCTTTAAAAAAAAAAAAATATAAGGAACCAGATTTTTGTATTCTTTGTTAACTTAACCATTTATTATTGCAACATGTGCACAAACAGTAATATTTCCTCTTTACCTTTGTTTTTATCGACTGTGATAGGAAATTGTTTTATCAGCAAGAATCTACTAGTCTAGTAGTCGACACTGGATCAGTTGAGATTTATAATAAAAAATAATTCCTATCATATAACAATATTTATATCAGGAGAAAAAATGAAAAACAAATTTATATATAAGAATCAAAAATTTTAAACAAATGAAATGAATTATTAAATAGAGTTCTTTGTTGCAATTGAAAATAAGAAAAAATTCTAGTTCCCAATTACATATATGTATGTAGATATTATTATTTCAATTTGAGATAACTGAATTTTCTTTCGATATTACATTGAAATGTGGGATTGTAAAAGAGTTGAATGGAGAGGGTGAAAAATTAAATGAAATTGAAGGGACGTACGCGATGCAGACAGAGAAAAAGCCGATATGACACGATCCCCCAGGCGTTAGATACGACAAACGAGTCAGTCGAGGAAAACGAATACGAACCAAATGGGATTATAATCGAATCTTTTGATATACACAAAACAACTGACGTAATAACTAAATGTAATAATCATATATGAATCAACATATATACGCTATTTATTTTACAATTTATATTCCCAATACCATAACAAAAATTGTATTCGGGCATATGTAAATTTATTCTAGATTGTAATAAATATTTATGTCATTCTTGTTTCTATTTTTATTTTTTCTCCACGGCATGATATAATTATCGCAAAGTGAGATGATAGATAAATCAATTTCACTAATGTTTTATCGTCATAATGTTTAAATTATCATCGAATATCGCGTTATCATGAATCCTGATAACGCTACAATCAGGCAGCATATGTCATGGATTGCGTTTAGGTCACAGTCCAAGTTGGAATAATTTTTATATAGAAGAAAAATAATATTTAACGTGCAAGCTCAAGTGAAAGACATTGAAAATATATCAGTTATAATATGTATATTTTACTTTGTCATAGAATGACTTTTAACGATGAAATAAATTAAGTGATATTGTGTAAAATATTTTAACACATCTACTATACTGTGGATCAGTGAATCAGTTCGAAATAAAACATAATGGATGTAAGAATTGTACGAGTTTCATTGTGGAAAAAAACCAAATTACATTCTCTTTGTTTCGTTTATGGACTGTATTTGATAATAAAACGTTTAGTGAAATGGGCATGGGATCCAAAAAAATTTTTTGTAATGAGACAAAGAGATAAACCACCACCATGTCTTGTTGATAATAATCTTGGAAGACATTCCTATGTCAAATTAAAGGTGAGTTATCATTGTGTTTTTATAATCTTTTGAAAGTGTTCGTGATAATATATCCGAACATGAGGCTGCCACATTTATTCTGGGAAATTTATCGTAGGAATTAATCATATTATATTGTAACATTATGTACTTATTACATCAGCAATAATAACGAATTAGTTATGGTGCTGATGAAATTTTATTATATACATAAAGTGAAAAATGACATTAAGTATCAGTGATAAAAATGATTATTTTCATATTTTTTTTCTTTTAATGTACATTGCAATTGAGAACGGTAGGTAAATAATAATGAAATAAATTATGATAGTGGAGTATTTTATTAAAATTTTAGGGCATCAAATTCCATTATGTTGAAGCAGGACAGAAAAATAATCCACTGATATTATTGCTTCATGGTTTTCCTGATTGTTGGCTGTCATGGCGAGAACAAATACTAATTTTATCAGAACATTTTAGGTACGATTTGTTGTGTACTGTATATCATATGTAGTTGTTTTTTTTTTCTAATTATCATTTGAATTAATCATATCTGGCTGAATGTTCAATTTTGTTTTGTTGTTTTTATACAGAGTTGTAACATTGGATTTAAAAGGTTTTGGTGACAGCGATAAACCAACGAATAAACGATCATATCAAGTTGAAGTTTTAATTGATGAAATTCGTCAATTTATTTCAACACTTGGTGTTAATAGTTGCAGCATCATTGGCCACGATTTGGGTGGTCTCTTGGGGTGGTATATAATGGCAATTCATGGCGAGATTGTCGATAAATTTATTGCTATCTCTAGTCCGCATCCAAATATTTATTGGGATGATGGCGTATCAAAAAATACTGCCTTTGACAATAAGTAAATTAATATATTTCCTCTTTTCCAATAGCATCCAAGATAAAATTTTGAAACATCAAATAATTAATTTCCAGATGGATGCATTTTAGCAGACTTCCATTTTTACCAGAGATCGATGCATTGAAAGAAGATTTATCAATAATCAATGATACATTTAAACATCTGCAGGTAAATGGAAAGGGAAAAGAGACAAATTATGTCGAGGCGTACAAATATGCATTTAGCAGGAGAGGTAAAAAGTGGAACGAATTGATAAAACACATAATTTTTTATATACAATTATTATCAATAAGTTATATATTCAATAATTCATCAGAGGATTGGACTGGCCCGATAAATTATTATCGCAATTTACCTTTCATGCGATTAAATTCAAACGAACCATTTGGCAATCAGACATTACTCATGGTCGGCAATGCAGATCCCTCTGTTTCATTAGAAAGCATTATTCAGAGCTCAGAATTTGTTTCACGATTTACTATCAAGGTCATCGCCGGGGCACAACACTTCCCACATCAAGAGAAACCGGATGTGGTCAATCAGATTATTTTAAATTTTCTCATAGGTATATACAAATCGTTGAAATATTGTATTGTGGTAAAAATTTCATTGATGTTTTTTCTTTTTATGATGCAGGAGTTCCACACTCGGCCGATAAATGTCCGACTAAGAGCATTGTCTCTACGTGGTTGGGCTCTTTGAGTAGCACGGTTAAATATGGGAATCAAGCTGTGTTTGATGCTGTTCACAAAAGGAGAAACGGTGTCGTAAGTGGTTTGCCTGACAAAATACTTTATCTAGGTCAAACGATCACATAGACACAATAAACTAATTGCCGTTTATTCTTTAATAATGCTCAATTCTCAGAAGTTTTATTGCTACGATCTTTCAGTTTAAGAGACATATTAAGAGAGGCTGTTCGTAATTGAATGTTTTTTATTTGATATTTGATATTATTTTTTTATATTTACACAGTGAGTCAGAATTAGTGAAATTTTTATTAGGAGGAGAATAACACGATGAATAGATAGCTGGTGATAGAAATATGAAGGAAAATTTTTTGAGAAAATTACGTTCTTACTAGTATGTCCAAACTTGGCGATTGCAAAAATTACTATGAAAAATTGGAGGAAAAATATATGGATAGTCCGGACGATAACGACAACGAATGTACAAATTTCCATGCAACAATCATGACAATTAAGTTTTTCGTTTTCAAGTTACGATCATCGCCATCTAAAAAAAAAGTAGTTTCGAGAAAAACACGATTAAAGTTTAACTATTGTTCGTCTGAGTCGACTTGAAGTTTGAAATAAATAAACGTATACTCGATGTGATATATGATTAAGGCTGTGTTGGAAAATAAAAAGAAAAAAGGTTCTATGGCCTTGAGGTAGATTTTTATTCAGGGCAATTAAGAAATACAAACGCCGCGTTTGAAATAGTAACTTAAATTTCTTTGAGTCATTCATCTCTCTTTAAATAATGAAATGATATTACGTTGATACCAATTATGAATATGTTTATAAAATGATTTCAGATAGGAGTATAATTAACGTAACCTATATAAATATATTGAGCAATGAGAAAATAATTGAAAACAATATCGAATCATTTTCAAAATGGATATGCGGCTGTAATAGCCTTAAATATCACGTGTATGTAGAAGGAGAAATTGAAAATACGATTTTTCGTCTTATAAGATGATGCAGTCATATACTGGAGTATAATCGCGGAATGATTCACAAGCGCACCGACTCAAGCTGAACTGGTTCTTTTTTCCTGCACAGCAAACACAATTTTTTTTTTATCACACAATAAATTGATAATTTAATCTCCATAAATACTGTTACAATATTGAAAATATTTTTTTACCTCCGGAAATTTTCGGCATCTTCAATGCTATCAGGTAGTTTAGTGCCCATTGTTTCTGGTAGAAAGAAACACAATCCTGCACCAATAAGTACAATAATACCATAGCTCAAAGGTGGCAACCAGAAAACACGGGCGCCCTGAAATAAAAAATGAACTCATTGTATTTTTACAATATTCACAGAACAATAATTATTTCATTAGATAAAAAATACTTTACAATTGATGTAATAAACGGTGCAATCATGCTGGCAGTCTTTGATGAGACGCTACATAATCCCATTCCGACATTTCGTGCAACTGTTGGGAAAACTTCACCGGTGTAAAGATAAAGTGTTACAAAACCCACCATAGAACCGCTAAGTCCAAGTGACGCCAAATATATTTGGATCGGAGAGTTTTTAAAAAATATTAATAATAAAATACTAACGCCTGACAAGACATTGCCAGCCATTAAAATTCTCAAGCGTGATATCCGTCCTACCAGCAGATAAACAATCAACAATGCCGGAAATAATAGAGCAGCTGTAAAAATAGAATAGGTAGTGTCAGTTATATTATATATAACTCACAAATGAAATTTTTGTTTGTTGATACCACGTACCACCGATAACATAATTGATAAATATATTGCCACTCAATTGACCCAGATATTGGTTCATTCCGAAGAAATTTAAACCGACAGCGATCCAATTTACCAAAAGACAAATAGTTGTTTTCCGTAAATTTTTCGTTCTTACTAAATCTAATAAACCATATGACCTTTGTGGTGTATCATCAATTTCTTTATTCGATTGAGTCTCATGTGAGTCAATAGCTGCATCAACTTTGTCCAAGGATATCCCATTTTTAGTTGCAGCAATTTTCAATACTTCTCTTGCACGCTCTAATTTTCCAACTGCGAGCAACCACCTCGGCGATTCCGGTACTAACCTGATAATTATTCCATACATTAACTTATTCATAATATATTAAAGCTCATTTAATTAATCAGGTATAAATTAATTTCGATTCATTACCAATAGTATGACCAAAGAACAACTGAAGGTATCGATGTAGCCAGTAAATATGCACGCCATGTCCTCGTAAAATATGCCACAAGGGGAACTGATAAATATCCCATTAAAAATGTCGCATGGAAGACCATCGAAATTTTTGAACGCCACTCAGTACCGACAATTTCCATAACTGAAAATGAAGTGATGCGTCAATTTTTTTCGTTCAACGTCATAATACAAAATTAATTCCATCGAGTTGTAAACTGTTGATAAAAATACATTTCCATTCAAATATCATATACTCACTGATAACAAAGCTGACAAGCATTGTACCACCAGTTGCAATGTCAGATATAAATTTGCACGCAACAAATAGGGGATAGGATGGCATGAACGTGCACAATACACCTGTCAATGTCTGAACTATTACTGCAATCATCAGAGGAATTTTCCGACCAATTCTGTTGGGGAAAAACGTATGGATAAATAAATATATTTACTCTTGAACCCAATTACTTTATATTGAGAAAAAAGTATTCTAGATTGAAACATTATCTCTCCATTTGGAATTGGGATAAGTTTACAATATTAATCATTTATTGAAGTAATCGTTGAATACAAGATATCTAAATGATTGATGATTATATTCGGTATGGAATATGTATGCTACAATATTCTCTTTTCATTTTTACCATATTTCGTACTTGGTAAAAATTTTGTTGTTAATTGGAAAAAATGGTTACGAGAATATAATTATTATCGATTCTAGAGTTCTTTTTGTACAGTTTATGCTCAGTATTTACCTATCAGCCAATACACCAAATGTCATATTGCCAGTTAAAAGGGCCAGCATTGTTAATGTTTGAAGTAATGTAGCTAAGTACTTTTTATCACATACCAAATTCCACTAAAAAAGAAAGTCAAACGTTGAACTAATTATTCAGCTTGATGAATGAGATGAATTGCAAAAATATAGAAACCTCAGATATATAGGTGTCTCGGAATATGCTCTGGTCATATTTAAATTGTGTGCATTCTCTAGTATCATTTCTACTAACGATGGCCATACATGAGTCATCGCTGTAATTTCCAGCTGCAGGTAATACACATTCGTATTTTAATTTATCAGGAGCTAAAAATCCATTTGAAAGTTGAAGCCAAGCTGGAGGAAAATTCATTAGAGAAATGGCAATTATTGTTATAATTTGCCATCGTCCCATAACTCCCATCGCATCCTGCACTGGGTCCAATGACTTGTAGTCTAAAAAAACGAATTTTCAATTGTATGACATACAATAATATCATATGACCGTGAACCCGTCGAATTTCCACATTCACATGAACATCTCGTATTAAAAAGCAAACATTTTAAGTAAATATTTAATTTAATAGGGTGTCAAATTTCATAGATTACATTCAACAATTCCATGTGGACGTCATTCACCCCGATATTACAAAAATATACATCGCGTCTATGTCGTTTCATAAACTTTGTATAAATTCAAATAGTTGAATGATTGAATTTGTAGAATAGAACCAATTTTTTTTCAGTTATCAAAATAAATACGATAAATAGAAGTATACATCTGAAGATAAATATAGCGCGCTGATTTTAAATTACACGGCACAAAAGACTATATAATCCGAATAAATTCTTTAATGTATCATAAATAAATTACCTACAACAAATAGAAAAAATAAAAACAAAAATAAAAAATACGTGTTACCGAAATTCGTGATTGGCAAACAAACGTAAATATTCTATTCGATAATTCATTCAAAATTATATAGTAATAGCACCAGTCATGCACTATAGTGTGATGTTTGGCTCGTACATAATGATACACGTGTGGCTTTCAAATTACAATGTATACACATTCTTAACATATTTTTTTATTAAAATAAATTTATTATTGACTCACCACCTTTATTGTTATCTGGCATTGTCGCAGTACAACTTTCCTAGCAGTCAACTATTTTTTTAATTGAATATATTTTCAATTTCTTATGGTGTTTAAGAAATTGGTTGAGGTATTCGTTGACTTGCAAACGTACACTTACAACGTAGACTATTCTTCTCGACTTGCACACGCCGACTGCTGCGGCTGACTAACGGTGAATCTGAAATAGACGCGCCGTTCTGTGGTTATCGACAAGAAATTCACCGCACAAGTTTTCTTTCTTACCAATAGAATAAGGAAAAATGAAAATGAGTTTATAATTCATTTCCCTAGAATAATGAATGGACTCTTTAATTGAATTTTTTTTTCTCCTCTCTGATATTATATAGCACAGTTAATAAAAAATACATTGGTATGAGTCATTTTCTCTAAAAGAAGCAAACCTTTTTTTTTCACATCAGCGGACGGCGATAGAGTAGGTATATCGTCGAGAGGACTAAACGAATGGGAGCCCGAAACTTTAGGTTGTAAATTTTATTGAGGGTAGGGTTTGGCGTTGTAGCTTTAGGTGGGGATAAAAAGGATGATGACATGTTTATAGCTATGGCATCAGCAATTGTAGTTGACAAATAATGTAATTGTTCGATCAATAGTGATCACTTTGAATGTATGATAAAATATTTTCATCATCGAATCTTCGGAGTAAATTGGTATCTACATGTTATGCATTTCATCGTACTATCAATTGATCCTATCAATTTTGTTTGTTAAGTTTTGTAAAATTCCACAATCACTCATTTCAGAATTCGATAACAATGGTTTTCCATGTGGGAAAACAATTCGTGATTATACTTTCGGATTTCATGAATTACTTGGAATTTTTTTACATAAGCGGAGAAATGTCTGAGGTAGATTACTCACTTTTTAACTTGATTTCATTCTTCTTTTTTCGATAATTTTATATCGGTTGAGAGAGTTTATTGAACCTGTAAAAACGAATGTAGAACGAAACGGGAAGGGCTTCATTGTGAAAACATACTACTACGGATTACTATAATCTCACGACACAACAAATTCTGAATGAAGAATTCAGAATATGACTGAAAAATAGATGAATGGTCCTAGTATCACATAAATAATTTGAGCGAGTTTTATTTGTAAAAAAAATTCATTAATGTAAAATTGATATGAAACCTTCTTATACGTTTATATAACAAATGCTAATAATTCGATCTCTGTTCTTATTTTTCTTTGCGTATTTTATGGAGAATTAAAATACTAATATAATAAAAACATATTATTTATCATAGAGGTAATTTGATAATGTGCTTGCCGGTCTTTTCGGTTGACTATCATCGACTTGCGGACTGGGAAGTTTTCGTTTTTTATTTTCTGTATCCTGAGATTTTTGTGATTCTTGTGTTTCCTCTTTATATCTTGTCAATGCAACTTTAGTTAAATCCGATGGACTCAATTCTGGGAATTCATTCTGTAAATCCAATTTATTTTTCTCAAACCAACTAACAAATGTTTCTTTTTTTGCTTTCACCGGTAGTTTCATTTGCTGTTGCTGTTGTTGTTTGACAGAAGTGAGACTCAGTGTTTTAGGTTTTTGTGGTTTTTCCGGTAACGAATTGAGCCCATCAAGACCTTTAGTCATTGATGTGGTGGCTTTTTTCAAGAATGGATTACGCTTTTTCAGACTCAAAGTTAATGGACGAATTTCAATTATATCCGATTGTTGTTTTCCACTGGGTGTTAACATTATATCCTCTTCTTGTGTTACTGCAACATCACCTTCATCTCCATCCATACCCGCAAATATATCTTCATCCTCCTCATCCGGAGCTTCATTTTTCTTACGATTTTTCTCCTCTGCAATATTCTGAAGTTTATTTGCCAATGCCATTCGACCAATTTTTCCCGCATAAGTGATTGCCATTTCAATAATATTCTGTGGCGCAATATATTGACAAAGATCAACCACGCGATATTCAACATTTGTTTTGCACGCATAGCCAATCAGGGTAAATAAAGCAACAGCTTCATCATTTGGAACACTACCAATTTGCCAAAGTGGCGCTTCTTTTCGTGTTTTTTCCGTCTCCATTTCGCACAAAGGCACAACTAACGGTATTTCAACTACATTCGGCCGTGGAGTAGTAGCAGGATAATGACTGCCCTTGCACAATATACAACGTATGCATCTTTCCTTCTCACTAACTCCAATTATAAAGTAATGATCAATTTTACCTTTACACTGTTTATCCGTATCAGCGGCGACTCGCCATAAATTCGATTTCCTGTGGAAAATTTTAATAACACCTTCAGTATCCATAATAATTGGTGAACCGTGATCAGTCATGCCCAACCACATTAATTCACTAGATGGAGAAAGTGGTAAGGCAATTGTACGACTTTTTATATCACCAGCGCGTATTTGAATCCACATTAAATTCATATGTTGATCTTTATTAGCGCCAACACCTGTGTGATAAGCAACCATCAATTGATTTCCAAGTGCATTCATAGATACAATTGGACCGGGCAAAGCAATTATTTCTCTTTGAACACCACCGATCATGAATAGTCTGAGATTACGTCGCGATGTTGCTAATGCTATGAAATTATTTCCAGCTGCAACACATTCTGACTCTTCATCTTCAGGTAATTCTATTGACCACTCTTTATTGCCAGAACCCCATCCTTGCAATGCTATAACGACTAATTTACTTGGATTACCGTCGTTAGATTGGCAACTCAATGCCAAAGCCTCCGAAGACAATGCGGCCAAGGTATGTCGTAAATAATTGATCATATGCATACTATGATGAATTGATGTGTCATGAAATTCTACTTCAATGCTCGATTCATCGCTATCCTCGCTTGTATAACATTTAACAATACCAATTTCATTCCAAACCATGAAACGAGACAGTAAATGAATTGGTGTGGATCCGGGTTGAAAGGCGGATTGAAGGTGTATTTCTGGTAATGAATTTTTTGCTTCATGTGCACCGGCACCTTCAGAAATACTGCTCACGTTACTCTTACCATCATCATCAATGTCAATTGATGTTTTTATTTTGTTCAATGATATGACATTGTCGTCATCATCATCATCATCATCATTGTCATTCTTCAGTAAATGATCTTCATTGCCATTTGTAATTGAATTCGAAATTAAATCATCCAGCGATTTATCATTATTAGTTATTACATCAACACAACCAAGTTGACCTAAACTGTCGCAAAATGCGAGTTCATTAGATTTCTTCGAATGCCAAACGAGTGATGTGACTTTAGCATTTTGTTGATGCTCAACGTAACCAATTAATTCGCGTTTTTCAACATTCCACACGACTATTTCACCGTGTATTGAACACGCGGCAATTTTCGTTCCGCATTCTGATGATTTACATATATGAAGATCCGCTTTTAAATTGGAGCATTTTAATTTAGTAATTTCTCGCCAATTACCACGTTCAATCAATACAATATCTTTACCATGTGGATATGCCAAATAACTACCATCTTTACAATTAAACGAAGGACTGCAATATGATTTCGCAGTAAAGAATGAATTGCATTTAGGTACAATATTATTCCATGTATGTACAGATTTTTTTTCCTTTATATCCCACACTTTGATTGCACCGTCTGCGCTTGACGATGCAACAAATTCCTCTTTAGGATCCAATGATAAACCCAATATTGGTGCTTCATGACCATTTAATTCAACACTATCAGAAGTGTCAATATTTGTCACTTGAATTCGCATATCACATGCGCCAGATACAATTAAATTACTATTCTTAGATGTTGCTAATGCAGATACTGTGGCTGAAAAACGTGTTACTATTCCTTCTCGATCCAATTCAGGATATGTGAGAACTTGAATTGTATTATTGTCATTTCCAACATATATTTTTCCTTTTTTTGATACACATGCTGTTGCCTGTTCAGCAACACACATTGCAGATGGATCATCATCCATTAAATCAAGCCAAAATCGTACATCACCATCAGCTCCACATGTAATCAATCCACCTCTGTAAGTAAATTGAATTAAATGGTGAGGAATAAACTATGTAAATAAAACATGTGTCTGTTTGTCTGGTGGAATAATGAATAAAACATTCAGTTGTTTTCCTTGATGCAATTACTTACTTTTCACCATTGTAGTAACACACATCTGTGTGACCTTCAGGATGCGCATATCGCATTGGTTTAATATTGAGAGGCATCTTTAAAATATATGCTAATTTGTTTCCTCGTAATTTTATGGTGTAAGTTATAAAAATAAATGAAAATTGATTGATATGTTGTTGTTTAGTTCATTTCTGCGATTCAATGATGGATGACAGCATCATTGAGCGGGCATTGGTTTATCATCTGGCACACAGTGTTTTGGCGCGAATATGATCGACGATGCTGCCATCTTTGTGCGGGGGAAAAAAATGACGAAGTAGGAAAAAATAGGGAAGAAGATTGTAGCGACATGGCGCTAAATATTGTGGCGCATTGTTGTATTTCTTCGATATTCAAATTCGAATTTTGTCATCCCTGTTTTCAAAGTTAGTTGTTTATTATATCATCGATTGTTAATATACTTTAATTATTATTTCAGGCATATCATACTCAATTTGATTGATCTATGTTGAACTTATACAATTGAATGAAGATGTTCGCTCTTTCCAAAACGCAGCATCAATGTCTACATTGCAATCATCGTCAACTATAATCGTATATGGAGAAAAAAACGAAAAAAAATTGATAAAGGATATTCGATGTAACCTATCAACGGTAATATAGATATTGCTGTATAACAAAATTAAATACCTGACAATGATCACCATGCGCATGTGCTAAAATAAAATATCTTGATTTCTGACGTTTTTAGTTGTAACAAAGACAACAAAGAACGTGGGTGAAAGGCGATATAACATGTTTACTTCAGTATGGGACCCAATCATGCGTCATATCTGTGAAGATATTGTGTGTCGCGTAATCTTTGTTTGATTATTTGGTAGTAATCCATTGTCAATACAGTGCTAACAATTGAAATGATCGCTACGCAGTAGAAATAGAATAAGATTGTTCACAGAAAGTGGACCCACAAAATACATATATAAATATCACTACGCAAATTGATTAATATAAATTTACTGATTTCAAACAATTTTATAGGTATTGACTCACAAGTATTAAATACAATGTGGAAACCCTTTGAACCTGGAAGTTCACCAGTCGATTGGTGTGAAGCAAATTACAGCATATCATCTAATATCGCAGAATTCACGAATACAGTTTGTCAAATTTCAATTATTTACATATTAATATGTCACTGAAAAAAAATTTATTTAAAGTCAACTGCGTATTGAAATCTATTATTCATTGTTGATGCAAGTGTCATTTATTTTTATTTCAGTTGAGCAATGTAGTATTTATATTACTACCACCAATTTTAATACATTTGTTCAAGGATTATGGAAGATTCGTTAATCCTGCGATACATGTAATTTGGATTTTATTAATGGTTGTTGGACTTTGTAGTGCATATTTTCATGCAACTCTTTCACTTATAGGTGAATTAAATTCTCAATATCAACAGAAATATTTGCAAATTTATATTTTGAATTAATTAAAATTGTTTGATTTATTGTATAAGGACAATTGTGCGATGAATTGGCAATATTATGGGTTTATATGGCTGGATTGTGCATGTTTTTTCCGAAAAGATATATTCCGAATATATTTCAGAATAACAGAAAATTATTTTCTATTTTTGTGTCTTTATCGACATTAATTATAACTGGATTGGCACTGATTTATCCAGCCGTGAACGCATTTGCGCTGATGTCATTATGCATTCCAGCATTCATTTATATGATTGTACAACTTAAAAGGTGAGTTAATAAACATATATAAATGACATATGTTTGTTGAAAGGCTTAAGTTGAATGGGAATTGTAATGGATGTAGTGAGTTAATTAACTTACCTGAATTCTTGTTTATTTTCCGGCAGGACTAAATCAATGAGAGTATATCGTTTGGGCTGGCGATGTAGTGCAGTATGGATATTGGCTGTTGCTTGTTGGCTGAATGATCGTTTATTTTGTGACACATGGTTAAATCTTAATTTTCCATATCTACATGCACTTTGGCATTTATTTATCTTTATTGCTAGCTATACAGCAACTGTATTGTTTGCCTATTTTGCGGTCAATGATGAGAGACCTCATCAATCACCAGTATTAAAATATTGGCCCAGAGATAACTTCGAACTTGGTATACCGTATGTAACAATCAAATGTTACATGCGTATCGACACAAATACAAATATATAGATATTGAGTATTTTGTCATATATGAGAGGTGGAAATGCAATATTTTTCAGAAAAACATTTTTTGATACAATTTAAATTTGATCGATTTATTAATTAATTGATTGGAATAAATATTCTGTGATAGTGTTTACTCTTGACCCTCGCTATTCTAACATTCTATCTAATTACACATAATTTATCAAGACTTTTTTCTAATTGCTTTTATATAAATACACGACTATTATATTTCGTGCTCAAATCATTCGTATTACTGCGACAAATGCTTTTAGTATTCATATATGAAATCTCAACATTAGAAATGAATGGTAAAACATATGAATTATTATACACGTACAATATTGAACAGAATGATTTCAAAACGTATGTGCATTTATGATAGTGAAATTTGTTGAAGTACTTCTTTATATCACTTAATTTTTGATAAAAATACAGACATGAAAATGTATTTACTAAATAATTAATAAAATTGATAGGAACTGAAAACCACTTAATTTCGAATCAATAATTATAACTACCAAATATTATTATCATGTCAATAAATAATGATTATTTTAATTAAGTATTTATGACCTCAATCTTAGGTCAATTTAAATAATAAACCCGTATAAAAATACAAATAGACAAAACAATCTTCAGCGCCACCCTGTGAAAATTAATGCGCGTGAGGCTCTAAATTCATATTATAGGTTATGTTATGTCATGTATTCTGTTCGATATCGTCTTTTATAAATCATCGATGATAAAATTAATAATAGACTACCATTGTTGCTTCCCAGTGTTGTTTCAATTACATGATAAATAAATTAATTGTTAACCTGCAATAAATAGTGCACTATCATTCAGCACGCCGATAGATAAATTAATAAATAAATACTACAGACGAACAAAATATATATGAACGATGTCTTTAGATCAAACAGTTTGCGAAGGTAAATTATCTCAAAAATTTAACCAATACATATTTTCAAAAAATTTTTCTGTGTTTATTCCTTATTAACAAAACAACAGAAGCCTGGAATATTTTTGTAGGGTTGATTTTTCTATTTGTTCTGTTTTATGGCATTCGAAATAAACTTTTTTTGTTCGATTTATGTACTCATGTTATTTGGAATTGTAGGAGAATAAAAGATGGATAAATTATTGCAACATTATTTTAATAGTATATTTTGCAGATCTCAAAGCTTTCGAGAGGCGGCTCACTGAAGTCATCGCTAGTTTACAACCTTCAACACTTAGATGGAGAAGTATGTTTACTGTTTAGTGAGATAATAATTTTTGTTCTTCAATATTGCATGGGGAATTTTCAATCAAACCCTCACGAAATTTGGAAGAATTGTGACACAGTTCGTCTAAAAATTCAATCGAACGCTTCGATAATTTTATCATCAAACTGTGGAATCCCTTCAAGGAAATAAATTGTAGAAAAGAGTTTCTAATAGTCCAATTTAACCGCATCCATGAAACAAGTTTGAATAACTATCATGAATAATTATGGGGAAAGAATCACCTTCAAACAGAAAGTACAAGAAATTTTTTGACGCGGATGTGTATTTCAGTATTGATGAATTAATAGGGGAAGATTGATTTGAAGAAAATTCCTCGGTAGAAATTAACTGAAGCCAGGTGAATTGAGAGCAATGAGAAAAAAAGTCGCGATGATTTTCACAGAGTGCCATTAAGAACTGATCGTTTTTATACGTCTAATAATTATGTAACGCTAAAATGATCGGTGAAATTTTATTCCATCTTTTTTTTTATTTTTTCACAGTACTGTTAGGCCTCATCTCAATTTGCACAGCAGTAGGTGCTTGGCATTGGTTAACTGATCCAAATACATCGGCTGTATCATTCACACAAAGCCTGTACAATCATCCGATATTTGCATTAGCCAGTGTACTATTAGGTAATCTATATATTAGTGTTGAATAATATTAATTCGAAATATTATTTTAAAATGATGGTGTAATATATATCTTTCTCTCACTCATTTCAGTTGTATTATTTATGTTGGGTGTTCATAGAAGAGTTATTGCACCAAGTATAATAACACAGCGAGCCCGAAGTGTTCTCGGTGATTTTAATATGAGTTGTGATGATACGGGTAAACTTATATTGAAACCAACTAGGCCACCTCATCCCCATGAAACTTGAAGTTTAATGCAAGAAAAAAATTTATATTTGTATGTATGATAAATTATCACATCCAATGCCGATAGTTCAGTGTACCATTTTGTAAATTTTGGTGCACATTGCATATGCATATAATTGTTGATAATTTTACCATGAAATCAGTGCGCACACAAGTAAATATGAAGCACGTAGTATAAAGGTGCAATATATTTATGGTGCAAATCCGAACGAAAAATGCCAGAAACAAACAAAATAAGAAAAATGCAAACAGGAAATGGCAACAAAGAAAGTAAATGTGAAAAATGTCTCGTTATTGCGTAATCGAATGCCACGTCTTCCCAAAAAAAGAAAAACGAGGAATAATACTGTCCAATATTTGACCTTTCTATATAAATTTTCCAATTGAGAGCATTCATGGGACTAAACTTTATACTTTTATTTATTTTTATTTTTTATGTCAATTGTAAAAATTCATATTTGAAATTTGGATGTTGTCACCTTGTGACTTTGCAGAGAAGAAAAAAAATTATTGTTGTGACATGAATTGTCTTTTAGTGTATTTATTAGCAATAATAATGATAATAATAATATCAATGACGATAATATAACTTTTGAATAACAAAACAAGTTATTTCATTTCAAAACATTTATTAATAATCCCATTTTGTTTTTGTTCTCCCGGTTAGGTGCAGTAACATCCTAATAAAGCGATACATTGCTTTGCTTTTCATTTTTTTAACGTTATTTTCCATTTTAAATAATTATAGTCGAGTGTACAGGCGAACATGTGATTTGTTTGTTTCTCGCTCATCTACATACAATAAAACAAGATATAATATGTTTACAAGGTGAATTTGTAATCCCTAAAAAAAAAGAAAAAAAAACGAAAGTTATCTCATTTGTGAAAGACATTATTATTTATGTACATAAAAGATAGTTATATACCATTTGTCACGGCACTATTTTCAATTTATATTTCCATATTGTTCATGATGAAGAATAATTCGTCAATAAACTAAGACATTAAATTCATTATATATAAATTTATGTTTGATCCATACGTTTATCGCCGAAAACGTAAACTAATCATAGCACTCGTTCATAATTGATTCATTAAAAGAAAGAGAAAGAGAATTTTCTCTAGTGCCAAATAAACTCATCAATAATGAATTGAGTATAACATACTTTCTGTAATTCGATCATCGTGCGTTGGAAAAAAAATTACAACATTAATTGTCACGATGGTGGAGCATTATTCATTTACAATTAATTCAACTTATTAATTCTCTGCTTTGTAGCACTCACAGCATTATAACAATCAATAATTTGTGGAAGCTTATCTCGGTTATTTGTTGTCACACCATTATCCAGCATTATGTTCATTTCTTTCTTTTCTTTCATTTGTCACAATTACTTTGAAACAATCACAGCATATCATTAGGAAGTACCCGTTCTCCATTTGAGAATCGAAAAATAATAATTGTGTTGTTCGTGCGAATGCGCATGTATGTAAATGCATACACACATATGTACACTGATGAATTGTTACAGAGCCACTGGTCAAAAATTTATTATGTGTTCCATTCTCATGTCTATCATTCATCTTCCATTGATGGGATATTCATCTTCAAATTTATTTTTTTATACACCATCATATTTCAATTTTTTTTTTCTTTATTATTGTTCCTATTAATTCTATGAGCTAATGAAGCGAAAAAAGATCACCAGCCGATGGAAGTGGTGCTAAACCACCAGTGACGTCTGGTAATTGTGTAAGATCTGGTAAATTTGAAATGTGTGATTTTACCTCGGCCCGAACTGCGCACACCTTTTTCAACTTTTCTTTATAATCCTGCAAGAAATATACATAAATGAGTTGTGATTTTATTGCATGGAAGAAACAGAGATAAAATTATTTTTCGTTTAATTTAAGAGCTCACATCTATCGTTGTTTGTGCTTGTTGCAATAATTGTTTTTGTGCCAATGTATAATCCCTGAGCATTGTTAAAAGTTTTCGACGATCTTCCATTTCCGCTTGTAAACGTCCATTATAATCGGCTAATAGGGCTGCTGCTTCGTTAACAGCGACACTCAACTGATCTGCTGCCGCTCGATCAGCGAGATTTGCCAATAGCGATACTTCCGATACTTCGGGAGGTAATGATGCAATTTGTTCCCTTACACCGGCATCTGAGGACGCAGTATTTTCTAAATCCTGATAAATCACACACTACATTATTAATTATATAGTACTCCAATTCGAGCTAAAGAACCAAATGAATATATATGTTCAAGGGTTGAAAAAAAGGTTTCATGACCATATCGATATTTCAGAGCAACCTTTTTTCATATTAAAGAATCTTAAAGGATTTTTTGGCCTTCCCCTCTTTGATGGATAGGCAAAATGTATATATTTGATTTCGGTTTATGGACCAGATTAGAAGAAATAATTATCAAATTTATCGCTTGTACTAACCATTAAGGCTTTGATAAGTTCTTCAGTCTCAGGTGGATCACCAGCAGGCGTTCGTGGGCTCAGAGTTACGTGCAACTCTTTGGTGCCATCAACTTCAACTTCAGTCTCTGACTTTTTTCTCTCCTTTTTTTCTGTTTTACTGGTGCGCGTGGATGACTGTAGAAAATACACGATAATTAAAATTTTTGCGAGAGTAATGATAGAAAAGATATATAAGTCTTGAGAATTTTAGGTATTTGAATGCATGAAAAATGAATCTGGTTATGAGTTAACATTTCAGAAAATATTGCGTAAGAATTGTAACGAATTTCACTATATGATTTGTTAGTAAATAATTATGAAACATATACTTTGAGGATGAACTATATAACGACACAACATTTGAGTCACAGAACTATCAAATCACGAACAAATGTTTCGCAATAAAACTGTCTGCGATTTATCGTCAGATTAAAATTCTAAATACAATCATAAAATTGTCAACACCATTATCATAATTTTTAGATCACTAGTTTATTCATTGATAAAGCATTCAAAAAAATCTTATCTTTCTACCACAATTTCTACAGCAATATAAAATGTCCCAAATACCTTATTTGATTTTGGTCTATCATTTTCATATTTGGCTTTTTTTCGAGGTGGTGTACCAGGTTCTTTAACCGGTTCTGTTGCTGAATCGAAGGCCACTTTGAATTCACTAATTTGTGTTTTATCATAAACTCCTCTCTCCTCCCAAATTGTAAGTAATCTGTTCAATCGTTCTCGTGTTTTTTCATCAAAACATTTCATATGTTCAAATGCTTTCGGCAGAAAATTACCAAACTCTTTGCCAAATTCTGGCCCTTTTTTCTTGCTATTCTGTATAACATCATTAGCTAAATACATATACATCAATTTCCGATCGTTTTTAGCTGCAACGAGACCAAAAAAAAAAAAGAAAATAAATAAATTAATACAACTACCCAATTCATAACCTACAATTATAAAAAAACTCATTTTGCATGCGGAAAATTGAACGAAATAGTTCCAAATGTTGTTAATTATCATTGTCAGTTGTATATCAGATATACGAATGGTAATACGAATAAAACATGAATAAATTTCGTGAAAATTCTCGTACAAAATTAAAAAAAAAAAGAAAATCAAATAGTTTCGTTACCTTTACACATTTCTCTGAACCAGACTTTTACGATTGTACCATGATGCTTTCTGTGATGTATCAACCATAACGACAGCGTTTGAATACTCTGTTGCGATGGATTAAGATCCATTAATTTTTTAACCAGAGCATTTTCTGTGAAACCTGCCATCGTACGTTTTTATACAATTTTCTAGATTTTCACCAGTAGAGCTTAGTAGTAGATACAATACAACGCAAAAAAAAAAATATATATGTATATACTTGTGATTATACGCACGTGTAAACGTAAAGGCGCACGAACACATACTGACAGCGGATCGCAGCATATGATTCGCGTAACATGAAGTGTGTAGAATGGATGATAGTCGCCATCTGTGTTTAATTTTTTGTACTGGATCGAGTTTGATGTAAGATGGCGACTGGCAAATGGGGACAATTTTATGCTGCTAACTTCATGGGAAACTTCGATCAATCAGTTATGAATATTTATCCATAAACAAAAGGAAGGGAAGAGATTGGAGTAAAAATTCGATTTTTGAGGTGTTTTGGGGCTCTATATGAGAACACTGTCAGTAATCGAGACAATCGATAAATTTTGACTGAAAAAAAAATTGAAGTTAGTCGGTCATGTGAAAATCGTTTGACTCGACATTACCATGGTGTACTGATCAGTTGCGCCGATCTAGTGGCCATAATTAGAAGTTTCAATTAAAAATTTCGTATCCTGAGATTGATAAAGGCATGAAACGCGCAACAAAAGAATAACCTGAAACTATAATAAATTTAAGCTTCAGCTTTTATCTATTGGGTATTTCATGGGATTTTTATTGTCAATACCTTGTCCACTATTTTGATTGATTATCAATACTGTCTGCGAACTTCGCGTCCATTCGAAGTTATTCTGTGGTTTCTATTCTGACAATCATTTATATTGAGTTATTTAAAATAAATTCTCTGACGGGTTGTCCATTATTCAGATGAGTTTTGTTTGGTCTGAATTGCAGCTCGATTCGAAATTTAATCAATGAAAAAAAAAATTGATTCTAGAACGCAGGTAATCAACGCCAATTCGATGCTTTAATAACTTCACCAATATTCAACTAATTCACTAGTACAAATAAAAAGCTATTAACATCAATCACACAGTACCTTTGACAAATTTCACATTGAAATCAGTCAGTTCATTAGCAGAACATTTTCGCTGATAAACTGAACGAGGTTTCTTCAACATAGAGTTCATTTAATTCGCTATGGTTGTGGTTTATTCGCAACTCCGATTAGTTTTCAATAATGTCAACAAAGTTCTCTTTGATCTGAAATTGGTATGCGGTTTTAATCATTTTGAAATACAATTCAAGGGTTGATTTATCAATAGATTTGCTACGAGTTCCACATGAGTTTATTTCATTTGTACGTACCTTTTCTCACGAAAGTTCGTGTGAGGCAACATTGTGACTTTTCTGCAAGTTTAATTGGTTGACAGAAATGCGTGCCAAATTATTATTTAGTACAAAGTTGATTCATGCTTTCAATTTCGCAATATTATTAATAATTCATTAACCAATGTCTGTAACGCGCGTTCCAAAAACGTATTTGTACACGGAGAAATTCAATGCTTCAAGTCTGGTAAAAAATACCTGAATATCGCGGTTAAAAATAACGCATAAATACTTAAAGGAACTGAAATGTAACATCGCATCACCTTTCTAGAAAAGTTCACTGTAAAAATATTACTCTTCATTCGAATACTATTTTTGCACATGGAAGTAAAATAAATTTAATTTCTTATTGAAATGTATTCGCTTTCTCTTCCAAAATTATTAGCAAAATACAACTGAATTATTATTTTTGTGAAAGAAAGAGAATAACAGGACAGAAAAGTTTCTACAATAACATATAATATTGCGGTCTTGGAGAAGATATAAAAAAATGGAATCTATTATTCTTTATTGAAGAATATTATGCACAAGAATACCTTCTATTCGGTGAAATAGATAAAACTGTTTCCTTAACATTTTGAAATTTTGTCATATATTGAAATGTACGTTACATTTCGTATCTTCCCCTCTCGATATGCATAGCAATAATTCCTATTATATATATTCTTGTGGGAGAAAAAATTGTCTGAAAAAAATCATGATCAGGTAATTTTTCGAAAATAAAAATGGATTCATTACAAAACATGAAATATCGATGGTGCAAAAATAGTCCAATGTACATTTTACTTCCATCTGTTCACGTCGGAAAGATTAAAAAGTTCACAGAAATTACTTTGAAATGTGAACAAGACATATAAAAATATTATTATTTTCTATTTCAAGAAAATAATTATACCGTTCAATTCTACTAATTAATGCAATGAAACCGAAAATTGGAACATGTCAATGTATTTAATTTCATCAATCACAATTATCATTGAGTGCAGCATAATGATGCAATCGATAGATAATAATATTCATGCGAGTAATTATTTGTTAATTGGATTAAATGTTGATTGCGAGCAGATAAAGTGAATAAAGAGAAAAAGAACATTATCATTAAACAGACAGTACCATAAATTAAACATCATCATGGGAACTATCGATAAAATGAAATAACATACCATTAACGCTAATTGAAAATGATTGATGTTAATCGATGGACACAGAATACTGTAAAGAAAGTAACTGTACAACAAAATAATATCTCCATCTATAAATATAAATAGTTTAAATTCGTCACGAGATTTTGGTCAATCCCTATCCTCAGATCACTCATTGATTTTATTGCGACTATTAAATTTAGCAACTGTCACAAGAATTGCGAGACGGTGTCAATGAATATTGCACTTGTGCCCGAATTCAGTCGCCTATTTTAGTCTTTCGAGAAAATAATTCTCAACTGTGGGTCACATACGAATTCATTATACTATCATTGTTCTACTTTTCACACGTCACAATAAAACCACACGACCATAAATAAAATAACTGACAGGTTTATATTCGTCTCGCAGTATAG
Organism: Zele albiditarsus; assembly: GCA_958496275.1. Taxonomy (NCBI): domain Eukaryota; kingdom Metazoa; phylum Arthropoda; class Insecta; order Hymenoptera; family Braconidae; genus Zele; species Zele albiditarsus. The sequence goes on along the minus strand of OY292411.1, from coordinate 11,689,378 downwards.
TCTCTACTGTAGGCGTCAATTTCCCAGTATAAAATTTCCCCATGATACAAAAATCACAGAATTAAATTTCCAACGTATAAATTTTTGCTAAATAAATCATCACGATAAATATTTTTCTTCTAAAGTTACACACATAAAAAAAAAAACTTCGAATTCTATTGAGTATATTTATATTCATATGATATAATTAACACAGTCAATAAATACAGTGATATTATTGAAAATAGATCAATAGATCTTTACCAATAGTCGGAATTTTCTAAAAATAAATTTCATCACAAATATCAATTCAAATTTAATTGAACAATATTACATGGCTTTAGGTATTTCAACTGTTTAAGGTTTTTGTTTTGAGGTTTTAAAAATTTCATACTGAGAAATAAATTCCAACCACTATAATCTCCACCAATGAATATACTCTTCAGGAATTATATATGAAATTCCAAAAATCAATTCCTGTTATCCTACAATTCTCTCATCATACATCTACAATAGATGCATGAGTGCGTATCTATATATTTGTATGGCTATCATGATGGATCACTCTCGATTCAACATATACTTGAATCCATCGTTAAGCTTTTCAAAAAAATATTTCTAACAACATTCAATATACGATACATCACTAAACACAATGTAAAGATTTACTTATCAGCAGACCATCTGTAAACTTTATTGCGAGAAGTCGAAGCTAGTACAATGTTCATTCTTATATAATATACATTTATATATATATGTATCCATAAAATATACGTAAGAATATAGTAAAGACATTCACCAAAATTGCTTGGGCAATTTCATCGGGTGATGTTAGCCACCCACAGCAATTTATTTCGTCCATTGCAATTTTCCTGATCGTCCGGCACGTAATTCCGCCAATCTTGTGTGCGGGACCAAACTTGTTTTCACTTTTTTATTTATTTATTTATTCCTTTTTTTCCCCCTCATTTGCCCAATGAACTTTTGCAATGCAACTTTCACAAGTCAATCGCGTCTAACTCATTACTTTTTTTTTTTTCTCTTCAAACCAACGGCACATATATCCATGTACTTGGAACAGTTTTACTGATAGAACATACACTTTGTACATATGTATACCCATATAAATATATATATATATATATTTCATGTATACATTGTGAAACTCCATGTTGTGCAGGTGGTGCAGGAGTGCACTGAGCCGTCATACCGGTTGATACTAAACAGAATCCAATTTCAAGATTCGCGCAGTGGATCCAACCACAAGCGTGTAGTTCCGGTGAGATGTACATGGGCACAACGTGCTACATCTCATTCTTTTTTTTTTTCTTTTATTTTGTCTGAATGTATGCTGTCTCTATCATTCACCGACACATCCTTGGTAACAGTATGGTGGTTGATGAGAGGCGCCGGAATGATAGCAAAGGGGTGTTATATGTAGGAAGAATGTTGCAAAGAAGGGGTGAAGAAGTGAAACTGTTTATAGTATGGGCGCTGCTTCACGTGAGATACTTTTGCTTCAAAGCATGAGTCAATGTATACATACACATATATATATGTGTAGAAATGAGTAAGTGAGTGAGTGAGTTAGTAAAAGAGATGAGTGAAGAAGAGGGGCAACACGTCGAAGCTCGCATACCTGACTTCACTACTAGGTCGAGGCTCCCGCAATACCTGCAGCATATATACAGTGTATACTGTACCTGCGGAAATACTGCTGTCAGCTAAATGGCCATGACTCGTCGCAATGCCGATGAGAGAACGTCCTTTGAAATATATTTTTTTTTTTCTTATTTTTTCAATTTTATTATTTCATTTTTTTTATTTCATCTCATTTTATTTTTTTGGGTTCTTCACTGTTTATGTCTCCTCTTTGATCATTAAAATCGAATACTTTACGTCTATGTCGATAAATTTTTCATGCGAATACTTGATGTGTTGTAAATGTTTTATTAACCCTTTGAAGCACACTATTTTTCCGTTCGACTGAATTGCTCGAAACTTGATGTATGGTTTTAGTGAACGTTGGTTATGAATGAAGATAGGATTTTTTGTGTTTTCGATGCAGAATTTTCAGTTTTTTTTCTGTTTTTTTTCAGCGATCAGATTTTTTTGGAGTTTGTTTTACTGTATTGTTTACGGATTTTTTGATTTCTCATCGAGAAAAAAAATTTCATTCATATTGTGACACGTTTGGAGTAAAAACAGAAGTTTACTTGAAATTTTGTTTGTGGTCTATTTTTTTTTTTTATTGACATCAATTGTATTTTCATAGAGTCATAGTTCCTTTACCATATGAGTTTGCTTTTTGAATTCATCCAACATATTTGTGGTAGAAGTGTAATAACGTCCCAGCTGAGACAAACAATTCCCAATGCTAAAAAATGTTTGTATAAATGAGATGGACGGTCAATATGCGCATATATCATGTGTTACGTAATGACATTGCGCAAAATGGTAGAACTTGTAGTTTCATTCAATCATTTTGTTTATTAAGATCAAGTTTTACTTTGAATTTTCTTCTTCAGTTAGGATTGCATTTTCCCCATTAATATAGAAGCCATTTAAAACATGGGCAAAGGTTGTTTCTCCAATCTAGTTAAAATATAATACACATGGGAATGTAATTAGTTATTTTCAGCATCTGTGCTTGCAAATTACCTTTTATGAGGTTAACAGCCGTCGCATGACAGCATCCACTAAAAAATATGTTGACAATAAATATACTTACAATATATTCTCCTTGTTCGTAGAAATAAACAGGACAATTTTATTCCTATAAATGACAGATATAAAAACCAGACAAATTTCATTCATCCAAAATATATTTTGATTGTAATTTTTCTGTACACCGCAAACACACAATTTTCACATATATTCAAATACAATCACTGTGTGATAATAATAAAAATCCCATCCATTCACTAATTTTTCCCTGCAATCCCCAAAACATCAATAACACTTTATCCCTAAATCAAATCAAACACTTATTCACCCACAACGTTGAAACTAATTCCATGATAATATGTTGAATGATGAGGTGACAATTCCTTTGATTGTTGAAAATGAAATCCAAATGGTTGGGCAACCGCACTTACATTGTGTGTGGCTTCCAAGCTCCATTCCTTGTGAGACGAATTAACGGTAGAAATGTTCTCAGCAATTATATACGTAAAACCGCGAAATGGCATGGCAAGCTTCTTGATTAGGCTGTGGCTCAGGTTGCATTGTTATATATATGCCCTCATATTTATATATATATATATGTACATGTAACTTGATGCTTCCTATTTCTTGCGCTGCTTAACTTTGGCCATAGACCTCATCTTCAGCATTCCATTATTAATTTCGCCCATGGCAGTTTCCTTTAATTACACCTCAGGGGATACAAGTAATACTCGACAACGCAGTATTCTCACAGTACATACCATTACGTTTCATACTGCACAATGTGCTTTATACATATATGAAAAGGATATAATGGAATATTGTGTCAAATTCTCTCCATTTTAACACTCAACTGTAGTATTGTTGTGACAAGTTGTGGTGGAAAAATAAAAATACGAATTTATTGCCGTGTGAAATGGAAAAAAAAAAAAAAAACAAGAGTATAATAATATTACTGTTGTGGAAAAGTGAAAAATAAAAATGTCAGTCAGCATTGTACACGTTGAACTTTACCTCCATCTCTGTCTTTCCCTCTTTGTCACGGTTTCGCTCTCTGTCACTCGCTCCCACTCTATTTCTTCTACTTGATGTGTATGTGGATCAAATCTACTCGACACTCTATCAAATATACACTAACAAATGTGTTTCATGAAATTGTATAGGTGTATATAATGTTATAAATGTTATTTTAACGTTTATGGTAGTGACACAAGGATAATGATACACTTGGTATAAATATAGATGAATGTACAGGGTGTCGTAGAGTCTGTGGTATTTTTGTTTGTGGTGAATTGCTGAGTTCATTCAAAATTAAATAGAGTTAATTTATTTTTCAATATTTTTTATCACGTTAAATTTAAACGTACAGTGTGTTATATTAGAGAATAGTATTTGAATATTTGAGAGGAATATTGAGTTGATGTAGTGAAGTGGAAGTTGGATGAAGCAATGCCAAGGATTTATTGAACGTGGAATGAAAATTTGATATTTTTACTGTAAAAAATGATGTCAAGGTGATATTTTTTTATTGTAATACTGTTTGAATTTGCTTTTGTTTTTTTTTTTTCCTTTCGTTTCTTCAGAACGAAACGAAGTTTTATAATGAAACTATTGTGCTTGAGAGAATTTCTTTTCCCTTCATGTTTCAATATTCAGGTATTTCGGTGTTTTCAATTCAAAGAATATTTGTAATTCATTTGAGAATATCAATTTATTAGTAATAGTGATTGGGATGTGGATTGAAGTTATATTTGGTTCATTGACACAGAAAATTCCATTTATTATTGAATGGTTATGGTAAGAAGAAAAATTTCTGAGTAAAATAAAGATTGTTTAGTTGAGTTGGGATTAGGTGGAAGAAATATTAAAAGTGGGGCATACAGATTTTCGTGAAATGTTTAAACATTTGTTCATTGTTTTATAATGGAAAAAAATGGACTGAACGAAAAACTGGAGCACGGGGATTTTTCAAGCAACGTTATAAAATGGATGGATTATAACTGGAAAAAACACCTGCCACGAATGGTGAATAAAAAAAAAACAAATAGATAATTACCGTAATAAATCAAGGGATGCAGTACAGAGTACTGTCAAGTGAAAAAGAATAGACTGACGTATACGTTCCATTGTAGTTTAAAACAATAATTGAATATAGACAAATACAATTTTTAATTCAAGTACAAATTAACATTTAGTTTCATATTCAAATATTTATAATTTATCTGTTCGTTTTCAAAATAATTATGATACATAAAATATCTGATTAATATATCCATTCGTTTATTAGGAGGGTGAACGCACCCCTGGAATTTAAAATAAAATATTTATGATGATACATGGGAAATAAGTCCGAAAATATTTTATTTTTATCTTCAGAATATTTTTTTCACGTATCAAAAATAATTCTATACTTAGAACTACAAAATTTTAATTTTTGACGTAAAATATATATCATGTCCAGTACAATATTTTTCCATTTATTCTCGTTCCAACGATACTTTTATTTCGATGTATTTTAATATTTGTTCTCTCCCCTTTAATCTCTTCGATTTGTTGGTCTGTGTAATTACCATGAAATACCCGACATTCCCCTATTTCCAGTATTGAAAATAAATCCTACAATACATCACTATTTTTCATGGCCACTGCATCACTCTAATGCACGATTTCCCTTCGGATTATAGTGATCAATACCAGTGCAATCGACATTGGTTAAAAAACAAAGCTAATTTAATTTAAATCGAATTCAGAAGATAGAATAAAAACAACGAATTGTTTGATCCAAAATAACCTCAGTTGTATACTATGAAAAAAAAAAACATTACGCTCTTAATTTTAGTACACCCTGTACATAAGTTGTATCGTCAACATTCTATAATTGAATTTTTGTACTCGACGGCGTCTTCTAAACGAATACGATACATTTTCCTTTTCACTTTATACATCTATATCCTTCACGTCAAGATGCATTATATATATATATATATATATATATATATATATATATATTGGTTGCACACAAGTTGGATATTTTTCCTCGACCCTCTATACATATTTCTATATTTTCCTCGTGCCACAAGTATAGCACACAGTCATGCGCATATTTTTTTATTTTCATATGTTGTATTACCCCAGCACACACTCTCTCTTTCTCCCTGCATTGCTCATTCTCTCTATCCAACATACCATATCGTAGAACTATTCTCATTGTACTTTTCTATTTGCCCCTTTCTTTTTTTTCAACCCCCTCACGTATATATAAACACTGATTTTTCCTGGTGTATTCTCTATTACCTATCCAAGTTTTCTTCATCCCCACACCTTTTTATTATACAACATCCACTTTTCTACATACACGCACCCGTAACTTTTTTCATTTTTGATATTTTTCTTCAGCTATGTATGACTTGCTCGTTGACGAAATAGTACGTAGGTGTATGTCTTCCTCTTGTCGTTTGTCGACAATTTCTTTTTGTTTGTTTTTTTGTTTTTTTTTTTCATTTTTCCCACCACTGCTCATTTTTTTTTCTCTCATCTATTCGTTCACTCTTCTCGTATACTCGTGATTTTCATTTTACCAAGTCCTTCCGCTGTCGCTCTTCTTTATCTTTTATTTTATTATTTTCTTTTTTTTTTTTTTTTTCCTTCTTTCTTTCACTATATCTTCTCATCGTTACTCGACCCGTTTTGTTTTCACTGGCTTCCTCTACTGGCACTGATAAATTTGTCACGTGGCATTTATTGGAGTGAACAAAGGACACTCCACCCATTATCATTTTCTCCTTTTCCTCACTGTCCCTCTAGTCATTTTATTTTTCTTGGTTGTCAGTATTCACTCTTTTTATTTAACTCTCACTTATTTTTCCAATGTGTGTGTGTCCAGTTATTTAAGTGACGTCTAATAACACATGCAAATAAATAATACTAGAAACAAGAAAAAATATTTGTATATATCTTTCCAAGATTAAATGCATAATGGAACGATGAACCTCGAGGTTTTATTATTTTATTGTCATGATATAGAACGATTATTGTACACTTTCAAATATATATATTTTACTGAATATATAAATAATTATTGACCTATAAAATATTTTCCAAGATATTAATTCATACACATATAAATAAATATGCAGGTTTATAAGTGAGATTAAAACTAGTTGCACATATACATATATATACTGATAGTGCGGGTAAAATAATAGAGAACAAAGTGAAGAAGAAAGGAAAAAAAAAGTGAGAGCGAGAATAATAGAGAGGATGAATTTGGGGTGCTCTGAATTTGTGGAAAAGTGGTTGGGATGTCGGGCTGCGGTCACGCCTATATAATTCGAAGCTCGATCGAACGACGTAAATGCGCGGTGGTTTGCGTTTTGCCAATGTAAAATTTTGCACGAATAGCGCGACACGAATATCGATTTAAATACGAGAATACTATGCATAGATATATGTATAAATACATATATGTGAATATATTTATGAGATATACCTGTGTAATCTGAATATACATATAGTCCCTTTTTTCGTATGTTTTATTTCATTTTTTTTTCATCTATTTAAAAATAGAAAAAAAAAATAATGAATAAATAAATAATCAATAACTAAATAAATAATAAAAATTATGTACAGGAGTTTGCGATATAGAACAGCGAAATGCTTTTTATATATTTTTCAATGGTGAATAAATGAATTCCGTCTGTATATATATATCCGATTTTATATTTATAGCTTCGAATATTAAATCAAACATTTTTTCGAAGTGATATAGAAAAAAGAGATATATATATATATATATTTTTTATTTTTTATTAGGAATAAAAATATTTCTGAGAAAAGGAAAAATATATATACATGTATGTGTATGAATGTATGTATTTTATATCAAAGGGAACAATTTTCTTTCGTATATCAAAATGTACATTACCGATTGAAAAGTACACGGTTTTGCACCGTGCTTTTTCGATTGGTTGATACTGAGTGTGAGTGGTGTGAATGAATACATATATATTTAATATTATATGAAGAAGAGAGGTATGTAAGAACAATTTTTCACACGCTCTTTCACGATTCGCGGAAGTGTATACTCTTGGCATGAGAATTTCGCATGAAGTATTACCGGAAAAAGATGTTCAGAGATTGTGCCCTAAAGCGAGACGTATTCGGGTCAGCCAGGCTTTCCGGCCGTGATCTGATCCTGCAGTCGCTCTCGTTTCTTCATACCCTGTATATGTCTATATCTATAGTATATATGCATAGATATATAGTTCATGACTATTTCTCATTCCCTCTACTCATGTCCTCACTGTATATATACTCGTATAGGTAGGTATAACATAGACCTATCTCTTTTCCATGCACTCTACACCTGTCAGGACACGCCAGCATTGATTCACATATATTATATATGTATAGGGGAGGTTTTTTTTTTTTTTTTTTTCTTTTCCCGAGTTCTATTCATTTGTTACCGTTTTTATTCCACTTCTCGGAATGAAGATATTTTTTCCAATTCGTTTTGCAACCAGTTGTCGAGAAAATTTTGAATATCAAAATGTTTGTGGTGATTTGGGGGTTATTCATAATTTTTTTTGCGTTATTGCTTTTATGGAGATTATGGAGTAGGATTGGAATGAATGAAGGTTGACATTCGCATATGTATTTAGCGTTGATTTGATTTTAAAATAAATTGCCACATCTATTTTTAATTATTTTTATGTATGAATTGATGAATGAAGACGTGGTATTAAATGATTAATTATTGTAAAATATACTTTGGATTATGTTTATTTTTTCATATTTTTCCATTACGCAAAAATTGTTTTGGGCTTGTTTAAAAATGACACTTTAATTATTTGTGTTCAACTGAGCCACCGAAACTGGAAGCCATTATTTTACTTTCAAAATTGATACATGTCACTCATGTGTAGTTATCTTCACTGTTCATTTTTTAATACACGGAGAAAACGGTGGAGTTCTACAGTGTAGTGAATATTACAGTTATTTAGGAAATAATATAAACAGGGGTGAAAAATACGATGTGAATATAATATTTCCATCATGAAACCTACATTATTGAAATATTTATCATTGTCATTGTAAAAAATGATATTTAAATCGTATTTATTATTCAATCGTATTTTTTTCTAGAATCACTGAAATTTTTTGACTACTTCTGTTCACCAATTTTGCGAGTGGTCAAACGAAAAAATTTAAAAATTCGATTAAAACCACCATAATAAAAAATTCCCACCCGAGTAATCCAATTACCAAAATTGTTCACATTCATGAATTTTTTTAATTTTTTTTTGTTTTTGTCATTTAATACATGGATGAGTGAACAAGACACAAAAGTGCTTCGTACTTCCATATATATTAAAGAATAGTTGACACACTATACACAAAATGTTAGTGAGTATAATAGGTGGGTGGAAAGGGCGGGATGAGAAAGGGGTGTTATATGAAATCCGCGTGTACCTCTATAGTAAGGCCGTCTAAATTGCAAAATTTCCGCACTGCCAGCATCACATTTCCTGTGCATTGCGCCTAGTATATATGCGCCTACCTTTACCCCTCATCTCCCTTACGCCATTCCCTGCGCGTCACGCCTGCGAGTCTTTAATCCCGCGCGTTGCGGCACAATTTTCCTTTTTTCTCTCCATGTTTATTTTTTTTTTCCACAAACCTTACCATGCGTATAAAATATATATCTATACAGAAAAAAAAAAAAGGGCATAATACACACACGCACAAACGTATGAATATATATTGAAAAGGAAAAAAAATAATACAAAGCAGTGAGCCATGCATCATATTTAATAAACGTTTGAAGTATATTAATTATGAATTAAAACAAACATTAAATATTAGCATATTAATTTAAAATTAATTTCAACATATTTATTAATTAAATCTATATATTCATGTATGCATATGTGTGCAATATGTGTGTATATATTATACATGGACTGCATATATCAACGTATGATAACGAGCCAATTGGGACAGCGTGAAAATAGATGCTTCAAACACTTTTGTCTTTTGTTTGTTTTTTCTTTCATTTTTTTTATTATTATTTGTTTTTTTTTTCTTTTTTCCTTGTGACGACACCTCACTGAGTATGGAGAAGTAGCCTCGCCTACTTTTCCAACACTCATCCATCCCCTTTGCCCGTCAGATCGTCACGTCGGCCTCGTTACTACGTGCAACGATAATAGAAGGAGATGAAGCAGAATAAGAACAAGAACGCGGAACAAGAAGGAGAAGGACAAATAAAAAAAAGTGAAGTTAAAGTATATATAGTACATGGAGTAGAGAAGAGACACGTGGAGTAGTGAGCGTTGCATTTTCCCAACCTGTCCCGTCAGTATAGTGGCGGCACGGTGAAAACTCTGTGTCCCGTCCACGCCACACTCAATTCTTTTTTTTTCCACTTCACTTTTTCTCTCTTTCTTATTGCATTTTTTTATTTTTGGATCTTTTGTCATTTTTATTATTTTTTTTTTTTTTTTCTTTCCAATTTCTTTTACTCCTTGCACACTCGCGTATCTGCATTTTACCTCGTACTATATACTATCCTTTGAGTATACTGGTATTATTAGCCCGCAGCTACGATATTACATTCAGAGCGCCATTATCAAAAGCACGGTTGGGTGATGGTGCAAAAAAAAAAAAAAAAAAAAAAGGAGAGAAAAATAAAAGGGAAAAAAAAAAAATCAATGCCACGTCCAAAGATTTTCGAACGATCCCGCAGGGAAATGTGAGTAAATGAGGATGAGAAAGGATCGCACATGTATATGTGTATGTATACATAGAGTAGCTATGAGTTGAAGAGCAACGAAGATGTGGTTGGTGGAATCACGTTTATTCGTGTGTGCACACGTCGCCTCTGGGCTTATACGACCGCGACACGATTCACACGTATAATGGCCCAAGCACTCGGACGACCCACCTGTCCGATGCACTTACACTATTCAATGGCAAAATTTTTATTATTATATTTATTTTTATATAATTTTTTTTTTTTAGAATTGAGGCAGTGAAGAAAATGAAAAATTTTTGTTATAGACAATTTAGCGAAATTACGTGTTGATGTTATTGGATAAACATTTGGGATTTTATTTCGAGATATATTGTTGATGTTTCTTTTTTTATGGTTGGTTTTTATTTAGGGATAGGGTGTGTATATGGTGATTTGGATGTGAGAGAAACTGAAGCACTCTTTGGGATAAATTGTTTGAGTTCTTTTTTACTGTGACAAATTTGGTGAACATTGAATTTTATTAAACCCACATTCATTTGATGTATTGTTGATTTTATCTTTCTTACGTTTTGGATTTGGATTTGGATATGATATAGGATGAAATAGAATAATTTATGACGGATGGTTCAGTAGTTTATGTAGAAATGAAAATAATAGAATATAAATATTCGGGTGTTTTTAATGTTCACGTGTAGAATAAAACAATTATTACATTTGGAGCAGCCGATACCGACACGGTGAAAAGAATTATGGAATAGTTATTAATAACTTCTCTTCGGAATTAAATATTGAAGAAGAAAAATTGAGTTTCACTTGGGACCTATCCAATTCGTGTAATATATAACATTGACAGAATAAATAATTGTGTAATATCCCGGAAGAATAAAATATGTTTAGGAACTCGCTTTGAAATATGATAAAACGTTCACCAGAAACCGCATCAAGGTTGGTTAGATGTTTTTAAAAAAAACTGGTAACAAATAAATACACAAAATAACAAGCGTACAAACAAACCTCCTATACCCCAAACGCATATACCATCTCCGTTCCGTCGTGGGTAATAAAGATTGGGACTGTGTTTCGTCCAGACACATTCTCGGATACCTTCTTTTATATTTATTTCCGTTTATTTATATGGTTATCCATATGTATGATATCTATAATTTTAAATACTTTATACACTGAGAGAAGAAAATAGGAACGTATTTCATGAATTTATGCTTTCATGACCAGATGAAATTGAAGAAACTGACAGCCTCATAAAATTCGAACTATTTTCATTCAGAACAGAGATATTATACTATTTTTCATAGTGAATTGAATCTAGTGTGATTGAAACTGTCACAAATTCACTGTGCTCTAGGCAATGATTGCCATTTTCTTCTTTTTGAATACTTCATGAATATGCGGATGGAAATTGATTTTTCCCAATGTACGGTTGTATTCCCGTTTGTATACATATAATACACAAATAGAATCTAGGAAAAAAAAGCCGACGGAATAATGTTCTCCAGAGAACCATCTAGGCAAAAAAATGGTTCGAGAGTTAAATAGCCAGCGGGAGAAATTAATTATGTATGTGCACATGAACGTACTATAAAGTGTGTTTTGTGGTGTGTCCAATCTACGGTGACCCATAACATATTGCCCAAACTCAATTAGTTTTTTTATAAAAATGTGATCGCACTTCTGAATTGAACATATATTTAATATTATCAAACGTTTTTGTCGGAATTTATTTCATAGGTTTAAAATAATGAACAAATTCTAGTGATATGTGATACAGAGTTATCCACACAATGTTACGCAAGTTAATCGGCTGTCGCTTTCAACGTTATGTATTTAATTGCAAGGATCAATGACCTTCTGATAGAACAATGGAGGCAGCTTTAAATAAACTCCATATTCAATGCAATGAAATTACGATGTGAGAGTTTATTTTGCCCATATCACCAACGAATTGTTGTGTAGTTATTTTAATTTTTGTCTACCCATGAAATAAATCTGTATACAATAACATTCCATTATATTCACTATATCTATCAGATATCGAGTCCAATAATTTTCATGAAACAGGGTTAATCATTTTGCGGGACAATAAAATGACGTAACAAAGTTTAAACATGGAAAAAAACAACACAAATCATTTTCTCCAACTATTATTATTCAATATGAAAATTAAAATACTCCTCATTAATATTTTTCCACCACGTCTTAATCAATGTTCGATTTGTTCTCAACTGGATCTACATTATTCATCTTCATTAACCCACAGAGTGAATGTTCGATTTTCCGGATCTCACTTCTTCACAACCTTAATCATTCTTTCATTAAATGCCAATTGATTCCTCTAATTAAATGAGCATCCAGTGAGACACCCTGTACAAAAAGAAACTCTACGTACAAATAGTAAATGCACATTCAACCATTAACATCCAAGCAATTTTTTTTATCCACAGAAAATATTTTCTATCCACAATTTTTCCCAGGGAAGTTTTTATTCCAAACAATTTCTTCTGCTTCTCTTTTTTCTCTGGGCTATTTTTTCTCGCTCACCATTAATCCTACATATACCCATATTATACATACATACATATCATTTGCGTATTTGTGATAATACATATACATAGATTTATGAATACGAGAATTCTAAAATCATGGGGGCATATATATCTTAGAAACATATATATTTCGTTAGAACATATGTGCCAACCATGTAACACAAGGAAATGTTGCCGCAACGGGTTTGCAACGCTGCCCTCAACTTTGCCGCATTTGCGCCATCCACCCCCGATTATTAACCTCACCATCCCTATATATATAAATTTCTATAACATATAATCGTATAAATGTTAAGTTAATAGCCACGAAGAGAACATTTCCAAAGTAAACAAATTTATGAATCTCCAACATTCATCATTGTTTATATACATTTGTATATAACTAATACAAAGATATATATACGTGACGCATAAAATATATATGATATAACATTGGTAAACTAATGGTGGAGCGTTCGATGTTAGTGCGGAGTGTGCTTGCTGCATACCGATGAGGCCATTTCACTGGTGAAGAGATGGAAGAGCTGGAGCAAATGGTTGGAATAGAGGCATATACAGAAGCTATATGTTGGAGAGCCCATCGTGAAATTGTATCCATTCTTATGGCTCAACGGCGTTTGCAACTTATATTTATACTTCAACACACATGCAGACACACACATACATATTCAGATATATATATATATTTGTATATAAATATATGTGTAGGCATCAGCAACGTAGTCGCATGTTTTTCTATATATTTGTCGAATGGAATACGAGGTCGCGAGACCGACAGCGGATGTACAGGACATTTGAGATGCAGAAACACTTTGGATCCTCTCAGTTTTTTCTTTCTCTTTCGCACTGTTCCTCACTCTGCCTCATTTCGTTCTTCTGATATATATATATTATGTTGGATGTATAAGGTAACATTTGGAAGGGAAAACGTGACGGATTGTGCGGCATTATGAGTTCAAGGTTTTATTATTATTTTTTCTTTCATCTTTTTTTGCTCATAGGGACTTTGTTATTTTCGAAGTGTTTTTGTGATTGAAAGAAAAGAATTTGTTAACCGAGAATTGTTCTGTGTTTGGACATTGTGTATTGTTTAAGCGGGGGGGTTAAGGTTGTTGTTTTAGTTGTTGGGTATTATTTTTTTGTTCATTTCGAATAATAAAATATTCGTGAAATATAAAGCGAGGTGAAAAATGTATTCTTGAACTGAAGACTATTTAAGCGCTTAAAACAAGTGGAAGAGGTTTACTTTCAATTTCAGTACAACTTGGAACTTCGTTCGAGATTAAATATTGTTAATGTACATTTTTTTTTAGAATAATTATGGCGCATAAAATATGTGATTGGACTATTAATTCTTCATGAAATGGGGTAGACCTGGAAGTATTATTGGAAGGAGAAAGTCATGACTGCAAAGAGGAAAGAGCACGGTCTAGGGTATAGTGGAAATTATAATTATTTTGGAAATAATGACAACGGTTGTGAGAAAAAAATATGTGTATGAATATTGCATCATTCATCACTCATTTATATGTATATTGATATTATCCTTCATTACCAGTAATAATCAATTTGATTAGTTGCGAATATTATTATTACAATTACATTTCCAATCATCGCTCGTTCAATACTGTTTGTGAAATAAATTGATCAATATTAGACATCGAATGATTCAATTTGAATTATTGTCGAAAAATTTGTGCATTGCAAATATTTCAATATTGAACAAAATCTTAAAAATATTTCTCTCAATGAATTCAGCTCTTCATACGCCACAACTAGTCTAGTCAATCATAATTGAATAATATATCAAATTATTCACCCTCGAATGTCAAACTGTCAATGCCTGAACGAACAATTATTCTGAGCTACATGGAATGCCCAATACATAACTTTGTACAATTTAATTTTCCAATGACACAGTATAATTCGAAATTTCATAATTATTCAATAACTCTCTGTTTTTTCCATTTGGATTCACTATTTGACGATTGAAATTCATCCATCGAATTCGAATATATAATCAAAATTGTGCGAGTCAATTTCAATACTGATTGTGTCATTCAAATTCACTCACAGCAAAAGTACATGACAGTTGTGAATAAATTTAATTTCATCCGTAATCTCCATCAATATATATCATTAAAGTGATAACAAATATTCAAAACATTCTCGACACCGATTTTGATAATGATCACTTTAGGCACTTGGCGACTTGTCCTTATATAAGATATCAGCGTCCATATCATGAAGAATCTCTCTCTTGCCGGATGCAAACATCTTTTCTACATCCCCTCGAGCACTTTATTCGCGCCGATGGTTGTTGAGCCTCGTTTGCTTGCTTGCGATCTTTTCCTCTCGCTCTTTATCATACCTTATATACTCACGACTATTACTCGCGTTCTCTCTCACTTTTCTTGATGGTTATCAACGCTTTATTACCCACACCGGAAAACTCTCGTGAGCATTTGCCCGGCTGCTGTCGTTGACAGGTCCTCTTTCGTTGAGCATAACCACTATACCACACTATAGTATATGTATGTATGGATGTATATACATATATATATATATATATATATTTCTAGTCCCCTTCTCGCTATTCTCATCCCTACTATACTCGCAAGAAAACCGATGTCTGGAGAAGGCAGATGACTGCCTTGGGAATACGTAATTCGATCTGGGAATTCACTGGAATACAATGTACTGTTCCAAGGGCAAATCTTGGACATGACAATTAAATCAGTATACGTACGATGTGGTAAGCATGATAAAATAATTATTCAGATATTTGTTTGGTTATTGTGATTGGATTAGATGTTTTTTTTTTTTACCAGGAAGAATTCGAAAATATTCGAACCCCCCATGGAGAAGTATATTTTATTTATTTGCAATCAACACTGGATACTTAGAAACATATGGTAAATTTTTTTAAATAC
Organism: Zele albiditarsus; assembly: GCA_958496275.1. Classification (NCBI taxonomy): domain Eukaryota; kingdom Metazoa; phylum Arthropoda; class Insecta; order Hymenoptera; family Braconidae; genus Zele; species Zele albiditarsus. The sequence goes on along the minus strand of OY292411.1, from coordinate 11,673,482 downwards.
CAAATGGATTCAACACAGTGATGTAGGTAATATAATATTTTTTAGCACATGTTTAATCTCATCTGACCCAACAGGCAAAAAGAAACTGATAAAAAAAAATTGCAATATCGTTCAAATTCGAGAACTCGTAAATTTTAAGGTTCGACATAATAAACAGCACACCTGTCTCGCCTGTGCGAGTCGTTGGGAATAAAAATTCCGGAAAAAAAGCACGCGCGATGCGACCTCACACTATTTATGTAAAATTCGAGAATCGATATTGTTCGATTGGAGTTTTTGGGTTACGTGATTGTATATATCTATCTACGAATAATAAATCGTGGCTTGAACCTTTCGAGATATTTAAACCATCACTCTTATAGTACACACTAGGCACGATATCACTACAGTACTTGTTCATTTTCTTTTTTTTTCTTTTTTTGTGATTCAATTCCCAAACGATTGGAAATCCGTTTTGTTATTCCCTTTTGTATGACTGGAAACAGAGAGTTCAAAATATAGTAAATTTAGGATAACTATATATGAGTGGGAAATACTAATTTGAAGGTTGAAATCAGGATGGGTAAACGTACATGAAAAATTGCAAAGCATATAACTAATTTAGCAATTAATATTATAATTTTCATTGGCAATATTGAAATTGTATCGAATGGGACATTAAAAATTAATCATGGCAGTATTATATCCTGTACGACAGTAATATTTCAAACACTTCTATCATAAAAATTGCATCCTTTAAAAATTGTACCATCAAATCAATATTTCAAAAAATAATATCTACATTGTATTTTTTACTGAACCGTTTGTTACATTTCCCAAATAATTTCGATTGCCAAAATAGACTCGTTCGTCTCCATATAACAATCTAAAAATTCTCAAGTCGTTCTCAAAAAATCATCATTAAATATTTTTCTTGTAGCATAACAAGTGGATACCAATCCAATTACTCCAACAACTTATCCAATTCATAAAATAGAAACTTCCAGTTCATTCTTCAATCTCTCTACATTGTCCTCCACCACAAGATTCCAGGCTGAAAGCAAAAGAAAAAAAAATTACTAACATTCATAATAAATAAATTTCTACCACATATTTATTGTTCCAACAAAACCTCATCCAGAATACAATATAATCATAAATGTTGGCATGTTATATACTTGTATTTATTATATATGTGTCATTGTGTTTGTCCAGTTTTATTGTCCAATCGGCTATAAATATTCTATATACATGTACACATATGATGTCTCGAGAACGAGCAACGAGCAACGACCGCGCACTACAACTATACCACCGCAAGATGATAACCATGACACAAGTTATATGCGTTTCTGTTGGTCGTTCTCAAGTAATCCTCGAATGGCCTCAATGGTTAAAGAGGAAAGGGTGCAGACAACATGGGTATATTGTGTATATAATATATATATACATGACCCTCTCAATCTATTATTGTATTCACTATATCTGTATACGTATTGTCGACGGTGCTCGTTGCAACATGTAATGTACCATAAAATGGTATAGCTTCTTTTCGTATATGTCCAGTTGGCTTTTTAAGAAATGTGAAGGAATTTCTTGGTGAAGAAAACGAAAGAAGTATTGAAGGGATTTTCAAGTCGATGACCGACATATAACATAAAAAATGTAAGTGTAAAAAATATAGATACGTATAGGTGATATGTGATGTGGATTTGAGGTAGGTCCTTCATGGAATCCATAGTATATTCTACTATTATCAACGACAAAAAATCACCAGAGTTTTCTGATGAGCCACCGCTTGAAAATAGCCCAACGGATATCACTATCGTTCTTTACTTCCGCTTTTTATATAGACGCGTGGATTATATACCAGTGGTAAGGCTGACTTTATACCCATATTTCTTACTATATACTTGTATATACTTGAGACTTTTACTCACCATTTTATTTTCTTCGTTTTATATTAACTATATTTTCATCACTCTTTGTCTTCGTTGGCTTTTGTCGAGAAGTTGACAAGTTTTTGCAGACGCATATTTCTTCCTTTTTTTTTTGTTTTTTTTTTTTATTCATCATTGTTAGTCTGCAAGAAAATGTTGGATATTATTCAATTACGTAGAGGTGGTTGTGGATGTGTGTATGGTATGAATTTTTGTTAAAGATATGTGCAAGAGTTTTCTTGTGTTTAGACATATAGAAATGTATTGTTGCGTTGAGAATATTATTCTTGATTTTCGTACTTTTTTGTTTTTTGCACTAGGGGCAACAGTAAATATTCCATTCAATAAATAATTTGAGTGTAAAGTTTCAAGTATTTTTTTGGTATTGAAATATTAATAGGAATATGTGGAGATAGTAAAGAATGAGATTGGTGACCACAAATGACGAATGCATGTTGTAGGATTGTGATATTTTATTATTGATTCATTGGTTTGTGTTTTTTTTTAATCGAGTACAAAAATTCTCCTCGAATTGAATGTGAAATATTTTATATGGTCGTTTAATTCATACTGAATATCGGAATGAATTCAATGGATTGACATTTATGAGCATGTATTTTATAATTTTCTATTCATCGATGAAAATATTTTCGAATTATAACTGTCCAAATTTTCGTTAGATTGACTCAAAATTTCTAGGCAACAATTTACAGTCACTTCATTGGGAAAATAAGAAAGTAAGCACGAGAATCAATTTTCATAACCCACATAACTGAGCGTGACCCTTTGAAACAAAAATATCATTTGATGAAACAAAAAAAAGGAAAAGAATAATCATCAATACAGAAATTCTTTTTGCTTCTGATTGAAAAAAACTCGTTTATTTCATCAAATCAACTTCCGAATGACACCTGGGTTTTAAACCCATCAATTAAATTTTCCATCGTTCCATTTTCTTTCACATTCATTTTCACTTTTCGTTATTTCATCTGTTCGTTGAGTGCTACAGATATTTTCCACGCTTTAATTCTCAATTTCCCAAGAGTTTAATATACGGATATAATGTTGAAGGTGGTCGCATGTGCATCATCTTGCTCGTGAATTTATTTCATACTATGTAGGTATATGTGCATCTAACAAGTTTTTCCTCACCGTATATTTCCTCTCCCACTCTACATCTTTTTCTATCCCCTCTTACTCACTCACTCATCCCGTCTCGTCTCAGACGACTGGAATATATATATTTCACTCTACCATGGCGTGCACCATCCTTATATATCCTTTTCCACTTCGTCTCTACTGCCACTCTACTATAATCGCCCTTCTGGTACACGACATCGTCACATGAATTTAAGCTCGAGGTGCCTGCACGCCCAATCTTCATTTTTTCGCGTCGTCTGCTCTCTTTCTCTATTCCCAATTTTTTCTTTTATTTTTTCTAGTAGTTTTAGGGATTTATTTTCCCTTTTTTCTTATACCTGGTACTTAGGTCGTTCAGTTTTTTACCCTTTACAGTTCTTCTTGATTGGATTTTCATCGTGGCCGCTTGCATAAAGCATTTCGTTCCGCCTCGTCTGACTAAAAGAGGCATACTCTCCTATACCAGCAGTATTTTCTGCATCCATTCTCGTCCATTTATTTTCTATGCTCATATAAATACATGGTACGTTGTGTACAAGTGTATGTGGATGTATGTACATGTTTCACCTCATTTTTCACCTGGTTTCTGCTGTTTTTGACATTGTGTATATGAACATGAGGAAGATGTAGGTGAACACAATGTTTGATTAGTGTTTTTTATAAATTTATGGAGAAAATAATATGTGAATCTTGATATTAAAATTAGGTTTGGGAGTGAGGTTCTATATGTTTGACAGATAAAGATGGTAGCATTATTCAATAAATTCTTTTCAATATAAAAATATAGTTGTTTCATTGAAAACCTAAAATGTGTATATCTTATTGTGAATCTTTTGAAGAGTATTCACTGGAAATTTAAATCCAATATCTGCACGAGTATAAATGTGACTGCCGGTTTCTCAAGACTTTCTCAGGGAAAATGTGAGCCGTACGAGGGTAGATCTCTGACGAGTATTATATGGAACCGAACTTTCAAATTTCATCTTGAAGTATGTAAAGAAAAAAATAATCTTTGTCCAAGCTTATTGACTTGAAATTTCATTTCAATTTGTAAATGAAAAGAAAAAGAATTTAATTTTGACACAGACAGAATATAATAGTCTCACGTGATTTTTTTTTCTAACTTTACGGTCGTGTAATTAGACTCTTCAATGGCAATAATTTATATACATAAGTTGGGATTTTATATCGGTTATTATTATTGGAATACAATTAGTATAATAAGATGAAAAATATCAACGTTCGTTTATCTTTAAATGTTGTAGGTCGTTAATTGTTGAGCAATGGAACAGAAAATATTCTCTCGTGATGACAGATTTGAAACAATATATGTACCGGATTATATAAAATATTATTATACATTATTTATTATTTCTTCGTTATATATCATTAGTTATAAGTTGAGCTTTTGCTTTGCATCTAGAATAAATTTACAAAGAATTTAAATCAAAATTATTCATAGATGTTTTTGAGTGATGAGAAAACTTGTGTCATGAATTATAATTCAAATCAAATTTTATTTATATATGTTTGATATAAAATTTGCATATATGAAATTCGAAATATATAGAAAAGATACGAGATTGAGTAAAGGTTCAGATCGGAATTGAAATCAAATATGTGTTCTGAGTGAGAAATATTATCAAATTTGCATCCAATCTACAATTTATCACCTCAATAGAAACTATATCTTTCTCTCACTACAAAATTCGCAATAGCTTCGAATCAAATTAATTAATTTACTCAATATTATTGACTCCTTTTCCTGTATCTACATAACAACGCACTCTCATATTTTTTAATATGCATTTTCAAGTGAAATGATAGAAAAAAAATCATGGATTAAATATAAAAAATAAATAACCTTCCACATAATTAATGAATAATTTTCCTTATTTCCATTACCATCATTATCATTAATTTCTTTCCATTACCTATATAATCCGGATGCAACAGTGAACATAAAGATAAAAAAATACAAAGCAAGTAATTGAAGTGGAAAAAAATATTGCAAATCCAAGAAAAAAAAAAAGGTATTTAAGTACTTGCTATTCTATGTTTCACCATCGTTTTCTTTTCTCTTTTGTTCCACCTTCTTTTTTTTTCTCCCTACTTGTTTGGTCCCAACAGCACAGTGGCACATAGGGCATTTGCCTTCCGGGTGAAGGCAAAACCAAGTTAACAAGTTCGAGTTTAACAATGCACGACGAATGGGCATAGAGTTTGGCACTTGGCGAAGGCCATCCACGCGCGAGTATAGGCGGGGTGACGTGCTACAGTATAGAAATAGTACAACGGCTACGGTAGCAATAGAGACGGCGGCGACGCGAGTTCTCTTTTCATGTTATATACATCTATATATACGTATATGGAAGATGAGTTTCCACGTTGGGGCGCCGCTGCGGCAAACGAAATGAACCGGCTGCGCTCTCGCTCTCTATTCGAGCGCGAGCAATCTCCAAATGTGTGAGTTCTACCTTCACATATATATACATATGTGTACATATTGCAGTCACTCGTGGCACTACGACTTGCACAATTTTTTTTTTTCTACTATTTTTTTTTTATTTCCACCGACTCATTCCAGCAAATTGAACTAGGTTATATATCGACTAATAACCAACGAACATCTCGACAACCATTTAAAGTAATTTTTTCTTTCTTTTGGCTTTGTTATCATTCTTAATTTATTATTGTATATGCGTCGGTTTGCCTGTGCAACCATTTTTGTTTGTTTGTTTGTTTGTTTATTTTTCGTAGTCTCATGTGAATAACATAAATTGAAAACCAAATTTATTCGTTTATATAGGGCAAAGGGAGAGAAAGAGAGAAATTGTGGCATTGAGAATCAAAGTTTTGCTCCTTGGAGCGAATTGCTGACTTAGCAGTCGTAGACCAAAGCGCGTGTTTCTTCGTGGTGGTGAAGTGTATATGTATATACACTATGCGTTGAAAACTGTGAGTTAACAAGATCGGGTTTAACAATGCAAGACCGATGAAGGTAGTTGGTATACTAGATGGACGCGCGCGCGCTACAGTTACTGCATCTTGCTGTTTTCCATCGAGTCTTCAGCACCATGTTTCTGCAATGTCTTATGCATGCATTTATCTCAAACTTTAATTTTGTTTTCAACAAAATTTTTGTTCTAGTTTTTTTTTGTTTTTGTCTTTCATTCATTTATTTATTCATATTTTTTTGTCGTCTTCACGTTCTTTTGATTGCGTGTGCAATTAAAAGTCGAAAGGGCTAGTTAACGGATGTTAATTGAAACAGTTGGAATAAAAAAAAATTGAATAGAAAAAAAAATTCACATGAACATATGAGAATGAGTGCAATAGCAATGAGAAGATGAACGTAAACAATGGATTAACTTTAAAGCGATGTGGATAGAGTGGCAATAACTTTGATGAAAACCACGAGTAGAGTGGCAGTAAAAGTCAGGAATGAAAGCTCATTATGAGGGCAAGCTTCAAGTAGTCGTTGACGCGATCAAACTATGGTGAAGCACAAATGGTGAACACTTTTACCATCAAGTAACTAGTCGACGTCGAACTATCGTCTTTATATCTATTCAACTTTATTACGAGCAATTAAATCTTTATTGTCCGTGAGCAATGTTAAAATGGTATAGTCGATCCAATTATCCTTTTAGGAATGCTGATGCTACGATTTCGAATAATATATACCATCAGTTTTACTCAAACGTGCACACATTCATGTATGAATTACTCACTAACACACTGTACATACGCCACACCGCAATTATTTTAAATTCCCCACTTTTTTTTATTTTTTTCCTATTTCTCTTCAGTACATTTCTTTCTTGTCGGGTGCATTGTGATCATTAAAATTATTTGTTATTCTAATTGAGCTCGTTACAATTTAGTTTAAATTACGTTATTTAATTATATAATTTACATTTTTAATTAAATTTTATATTTCAATGTTTGAAAATAATTTGTGGGCTTTTTTTTTTCTCTTCTCGTTGGTGTGTTACAATTGAATTATTTAATTTATATTTGTTTTACTTTTTTTTTCCCATAGACGACACCGCTCTGTTATTTTTTTTTATTTATGTGCATTTATTGTCAGGTATGTATATACATATATATATATCTGTCAGTCTCTTTGTTGGCCATTTTTTTTTATTCCTTTTTTGAAATTCACCTTGAGTTGTCGTTCAAAAAGGAAAAGAAACACAAAAGGTAAAGGCGAACAACGGTTCGGGCAAGAAAGACAAGTTATATAGTATATAAGACGGTGAATTTCTTTCTTTTTTTTTTTTTTTCGAAGTAGTTGAACATGGGGGAAAAAAAAAGGATATGCACACAACAGAGAAAGCAAGCGCGCTCACGTTTGCTTAACTTTGGATTCAAGCCAGTCCTCGTGTTTTAAGATATTGCTTTCTGGCGTACGAGAGACGTCGCCAGGACGCGCTCTTTTCCGACCACGTTTTCGGCCTAAAAGGTCGCGTCTTTTCTCTTTCTCTCACTCACTCGTTCTTTGTAACTATGTATATATAAATGGCCTCCTGCGGCGAGTATTTCCTCTCCTTCGTCTTTCTCTTTTCCGCCATTTGCAGAAATTTTCATTTCAAATGAGAGAATTCAATTTTCAATAGCAATTACTTCAGTCAGTTCAATATTGAAAAATGTCGCATAGCTGTATGATGATATATTTAGAATAGAGATGGAGAGACGTTTATAATTAGGTATTTATATATTTTATATGAGCCATTTGCAAGTGAGATTGATAATAAGAATATAATTATTATTCGTCTTAGACGAAATGATATAGATAATTTATTTCATTCCGAATATATTCGCAAGTTTTTGATATTTTTATTTTTATAAATGTGAATATGAGTGTGGAGGTGAAAATAGTATTCGAATCTATTTAAATATTTTGTATAATATATATATTAATTATTTGAAATAGTAGACAATTTATGCAAATTATCATTCATTGAATGTATGATGTATCATTACTGAAAGAGGTAGATTATGGTGGCTTCGTTCGACAATTTATTTTATACTATATCGAACTATTATTAATATTCTGATAGATATATTATATTAAAGATTTATCAAAGGATATTTTTACCTCTACTCAACTCACAAAAAATAATATATAATAATTAACGAGTATAATTAAACGTATAACAAAACAAATACGAAGTTTTGCTAATCTTGAATAAAATATCAAACAAAAATTTTTAATTGTGTTGATATGACTATTATTATTAATAATACTTGATCATATGTTACTCATTAAAAATGATACGAGAATTCTATATTCCTATATATGTAAGCAATATATCATTTATACTTTGTACATTGAGAAGTTTAGATGCATGAGAGGCGTTCATATGACACTTTGACAATTTCTCGTTAACTCATGTAATGAAAACTTGAATATTATGCGCAAGATTCCATCGTCAATGGCATTGAGTTCACGAGTGTAGAAGATGGAAGGTATGCAGGTCGACATTAAAGTAAGAAGGTAAAAGTGAAACGTGGTAATAGTGTGGATAGATATAGTGCAGATAAAGAAAAGGAATAATGTTATACATATATAGAAGCGACACAACATGATGCGAAATTCTCGACGTTGAAATGCAACCGAGTGACGAGAAAACGTTAAATTACCGTGAAATAGGGTAGCAAAATATATATGTTCATATTTATATACATATATATATATATTTCTGGTGTACTTTGTAGAAGGGAAATATGAGAAAGAGAACGTGGAAAGGAGCACAAGCGCGGAAGGATGAAACAAACATTGACTAAGTACCTTTGACGATGATACACCCTCAAAATGAAAGAAAGGAAAAAAAAAAAATTAACTTTTATTTCTCTAGCCTTTGATAACTGAAGAATTTCATTCTTCAGTATTATTTTTTTCTCACTGTAAAAAAACTCTTAATGGAATATTTTTTTTTTTCTCTCTATTTCCTAATACATATTTAATATTTAAATAAATGGATGAATGTATTCATATATTGAAAGGAATTGTGAAATACTTGAATAATGTAAACAATTTAATTAAAAGACGTAAATTTACAAGCAATTAATATTTTTCTCAATGTATACATTAATATAAAATAAAAAATGGCAGTAGACACAATTATAAACTTATTCTATTTGTCATTTTAATTTTTTTTTCACATTGTTAATTTTCATCAGTACTTTCAAATAAAAAAACAGGGATATACTTTATTAACTTTTCTTCATCAGATTATCACGACTATCTTTCGACAATTTGCAATGATAAATATAGCGTGAAAAAAACGAAAAAAAAAACGTAAAAATTAACAAAAGAAATGCTAATGACAGTATGATACATAATTACGTGTATAATGTTGGTTAATGAGATCTCACGGTGCTCGGATGAGGAAGATTGTTCGAGGCAGAGGTGGAAAGTGCTTCGTATATAGTATACACGTAAATTGAGCTTTAAAGTTTACATATCTATATAAACCCTCGTTGAAAATTTGCTTTTGCGCAAGTTTTAAGAGAAGAGGATCAGGGAAAAAGTCGAAGAGATGCTTGAAGGCGAAATGGAGAGAGAGAGAGAGGTTATAACTAGTGTATATATGTATATATAAAGTGAAGAAAGAAAATAGAATAATAGAAAGAGGGAGCAAAAGATGGAGAGTGCGAAAGAGCAAAAGAAGAGAGAAAATGAGCAGATTACATGCTAATGTTCCGGGACGGAACTGCTTGAAGAAAACCCTCTTCGGTTCGATTCGCTTATATATATATATATATATATATATATGTGGGGTATCTATCTATCGTGTCTATAGTAACACGAACGTTAATTTTTTGATATATATTTTCCACGTCCATATCTGCACTCTTGAGCTTTTTAATACCATTAACTCCAATGGATTTATATCTTCGATAGACCGTCGATAAAATGTGGAAATAAATGAAAGTAATGGAATGTTTGAGAGAAAATGAAAATTACTTTTCGATATGTAATATTCAATTTTTTGATTGATATATTTATATATATATATATATATATATATATATATATATACATATACTTATTATTATTTTTTTTTTTGTAGTTTTATATTCAGGTTTAAATTATATTTGATATTGAAAAACTTCTCTTCATTCTCCTCTTCTATATAGTGAAGAGTGAATAGAACACGTGGAACTACTATCCATTGTTCTTGTATTTTCGTTGTTTTAATAGGCGGTCGATGGCGATGTAATATTCACAAAGGAGTTATAGAACAATTCAGTGTATACATGTCAGGTGAGCGGAAATTTTTTTGGTCGATGTTTTATTTTTATAATCTGTATTTTATTATGTGGGGGAAAAAAATAGGGATGAATAGGGATACGTATAAAATCGAAAGTATAATTGGTTTTTTATCAATGAAAAGAGAAAAAAAGTTTCTGACAATTGTTTATTTTTGTAGAGTGTAGAACAAAATAAAAATAACCCTTTTAATTTTATCTAAATAACGATTTTATCGAGTCTGATTCATTCATAAAAATTGAGGTTACATTTAATTATTGATGAAATTATAATAAATTAAATAATTAACATTATCTACGACTGAAACAACTACTTGATTTCAAAATCTCCCATTAAAAAAAAAAAACATTCCACATGATAGCTAAACAATTTCCGATTAACTTCACATTGACACAAAATTCCATAAAAGGAAAAAAAAAAAAAATACCAAACACATTTCCTCGCATGGAACCAACTATTACTCTTCCCCCTACGTAAAACCCCGCTAATAAAATCCAAACATAAAAAAAAAAAAAAAAGAAAATATTTCCCAATATATCATATTCAATTTTTCAATATAAACCGATACATGCATACATACATAAATATACAATTTTCCTTTTCCCTTTTCTTTTTTTGTTTGTATTGTTTATCCATGTTAAAATTATATTTTATACTGAAAAATATCGCAGTGAAAATTTGCAAAGCCACATCAAAACATTGTGTATGTATCTCATGAGATCCTTCAGGGCTTGTATCCCATCTGTTATACATACCCACCGCCCATATATTTATTCATGTATATAATATACATACATATATACATCTATACATATATATGTATATATAAATATATATATACACGAATAAAGTTATATCGTTCAACATTATTTCGTTGACTATCTCATTTTCATATTTCCCACAACCAACTAAAATATCATATCCCCTGAAGCGTGTCGAATGTGGATCAAGTTAAACGCGCGTACACGATGAAGAGAGAACGCGGGCACATTGAAGGGTCTACGACCCGCGTGTCTTGGCCAACTTGTTTTTATAGCTATATATATATATATATATATACATACCATGTCTCTTATACTATACATTTTCTTCGTTCTTTCCCTACTGTCGCACGCCTTTAACCCACCGTGTCTGCTTCACCGCCCACGGCCAACCCTTCTCTGTTGCTCTCTCTTTTACGCGCAACCCTCTATACCGCAATAGTATGACTAGACGCTGTCGTTGCACACCAATCTCTCTCTCTTTCTTCGCCTCACCCTCAACCTCTTCCACTCAATATATATATATGTACACTTCTATTATAAATTGGAATGAGAAGACGACGGAAACGAGGCGACTATATACTTGCAAGACGAGAGCGCAACTATTTCAATTCACAAACTCAATAATCGCTTCAAATACATTCCGCATCCCCAGCACGTCGTATCATTATTAATATCAGACATACTTGACATTACTTAATCATAATGTATAAATTTTTATTCACATCCGCATTTTATATTTGTGAAAAACCAAGAAAGTTAAACAGAATTGAAAAAAAAATATATTAATTTCGTGTTCATTCAAATTTTTTCTTTGTTGTTTTTTTTTTTGGGTTCTAGTTGAGAGATAATTTTTACGGACAAATTATTCATGCTTCTGTGATAATAGTGTAATTTATATATTGATGTTTGAGGGCAAATGTGAAGCAACATGTATATACAGGGTTTATAAATATAGTAGAAGACGAAAAAAGAAAAAAAAAAAAAAGGGTGAATGTGATGAGGAAGAAGAAAGGATGAAAACACAAAAGTGAATATAGAAGTAGGATTGAGAGTGTATGTACAGGGATGGTTTATTATGATGGTAGTGGTAGCACTGTGGTGGTTTTGTGCCCGATGGACTCTCTCGAGTGGTCTCGTCGCCACGGTCATCTCTTTCAATATTATTATTATTATTATTATCATTATTATTATACATGTGGTTTTTTTTTTTGGTTCTTGCAATACGAGACACATCTCGGAAGCCCTCGCACTTTAACCATTTTGCTTCACTCTCCTGGTCCTTACACCATTTCACAAGCATCAAGCTATACCAACCCCCCTCCATTTCAACTATCGTATGTGTCGACTAAATATGCGGCGACAACGCCATTTGTCCCGTACTATAAAACAAAACATTATGCACACACAAATATATATAGATGTATACATATATAGAGGTGGTCGGTAAAATTCATTTGTGAATTTATATAAATGTATTGTGACAGTTAAGCACAATATTTTTATACACTTTAATGTTTGTATGTATACTCAATGTAAAATATCATTTTCTACATTTTATTCTCATTATTTTTGTCTTTACAACGACAACCAATTCTTTGTGATTTTTACTTTTGGTTTGTTTTGTTTTTTTATTTTATTCTATTTTTTTTTGTACAAGGTATTCGCTTCATTATTATTCTCTCGCTACTATCCTCTATTCACGTTCCTGACCCTATTGCTTCCTCTGGTCAATGTTTGGTCATCGTTTTCGGTCGAGTGTGTGCCTTAATGAAGCTACCGGGAGAGCCATACGAATCTTCAGGAAGTGTATATATGTATGAATGTATATATTATGTAACTGTAGGGCGTAAATAGACCTGTGACGATTGTTAAATGCACTTTTTTATCCAATTATATAGAACAATTAAAATTCATGTTCATGAAAGGGATGGGAGTAAAAGATTGGGTTTGATTTTGTGATATTGTATTGTGTAATTAATTGTTTGTTTGTTAATTATTTATGATGAAATATTTTTATTGTTACAGAGTGAATGGAAATTAATTTTTGGTTGAGTTAACCGTTTTAAGAAACCATTATGTATGTTCAAAGTTCGTTTCAAGTTTCGGTTGGTTTTAATGTTATTTAGTAGAGAATTATAATTTGCTGATGGGTTGTCAATAGAGTGAGTGATGTTGTCAAAAGTTAAATATTTAAGTGCACCATATTGGCATTTTTTCGGAGAGAAGTTGATTAGTCAAAGGAACTTTGTGGGAAAATTGGAGCAAGTGGAGAGAGAAATATAGGTGGAAATTTAGTAGAATAGTAAGTTGAAATCCGATTAAAGCGACAATGCTTTTAATATGTCGAACAAAACTACTACTAAGAATTGAATAATATTACATCTAAATTCTCAAAATGATTAAATATGGATTTAATTATCTATAAAAATTAATTCGCCTATCCAATAGTCAAACACCAAACGCATTTTAACAAATGTCTTATCATATAAATTTTTCAACACCCTCAATTCTCAATTATTGTTCAAAATATAAATTCCATCATAATTTTCCCTCATAAAATAATAAAAAAATTTTCTTCCCTAACAAATCTTCTATTCCCATAACTATTTCCGAGATAAAAAATTCCAGAAACACATTCAATTCCCCGGGTCTCCATTCTCGTGTTCCCTTCCGCAATAAAACCTGACACTGTAAAAGGGTCACCATGACTCAAAGATCCAAATAAACTAATAAGAAACACCACTGTAGAATAATTATTATATTTGCATAAAATGAATGTTCATTCGCAATGGGCAATGGCGCAACTATCTCACACGACGCCGACGACGACGACGCCAACGACGACCTCTCAGCGCAAAGGCCCCCGAGGACATTAATAACCCTCATGCATTCACCCGCCCCCAAAGTTGGTCCTCTAGAACAAACGTTCTGTCCGAGAGTGCCACGCACTCGATTCTCTCTCAGCCCAGCCGTGTGGCAATAACCGGTCTTCTCTATATATATATATATACATATATACACATATATATATTTGTCTCTGTATATAGATATGTCGATGCCTGACTGCACACTACCAAACATTTTGTGTTGGCGAACGATATTCACACACTATGACAATAGGACGCTTGAACCAAATCCCATACACTTCGCTCTGTGTGTTTTCCACCCATCACCTCTTGTACCCTCTCACCCCCTCGTATCTCTCCGGTGCTTGATCGTCTATAGAGACAGAGGAAACGACGCGCGGAATGGCATGCAAAATTACGTGGCCAACCCCGACCAACGTTTAGATATATACATATATATATATATTTGTATGTGTGTCTAGGTATACGTGCTGAGGATTCAGTCGATATTATTTCTATTTGTCGATTCAGAAATAATATCTGTAGGAGTAAGGGTTTGGGTTGAGACGGGACAGTTTTCCCGCAACTGAAATTATCGGAAGTTAATGGAAGCGTTTGGGGTTTTTTTACGTCTGGAAAATTGACAATTTTATTTGTAGAAATTTGTTTCGTTTATGATTTTAATAATACTTTTTATCTATGGATGTTATTGATTTATATTTATTATATGTGATGGGTGGATATTTAAACATATTCTTTTTTTTTTTTTTTTTTTGATGGGTGTATATTTACGTAGAAGTGAAAATATTTGAGAATATACATTTTTAATATCTTTTTTTTTGCACCTTGTGGACCAATTTTCAGCGACACTGGAGCTAAAAGTGTAAGAGTGACCCAGTGCAACAGGAATTATTATTTCATTTCCGTGAATAGCATCTCTCTATCGTTTGACGAAGAAAAAAATTCTACTGTACACAATATGAAATGGTGAAAGTACTCGCGAGTGAGAGACCAGTGTACGCATAAAAAACTATCAATAAAATATTATTATCATGAATTAATGAAAAAAAAAAATAAAAATATGTCACCATGAAAATAGAGGTAATATGAACAATATTGTAGACGTCGTAATTTTTACTGTCGTTGCATTGTTAAAATTGTCAAAGCAACTTTATACCACATAAATTCTGTGAAATTTCCTGTGTAAGTAGTCGTTTCATATGTTCGCAAGTAGATATGACTATCATGGTCAGACATCCCAATTTAAAATATATTGTCAACACAATTTCAATCTGCCATAGTATCGTAATTTTTTACTTTCCTCATATATTATTATATTTTTTTTTCAACATTCCCACATTATATCAATTCATAATAGTATTACAATTTTATAATATAAATTCAATTAGGGTTACATATTTTCCGTACACGGATAATTTATCTTAAGTAAAATGCAATTAAAAGTCTACCGTAAAATTTAAGAGGAATTTATACAACTAAAAATTGTCCACACATTTTTAATCCTCCACTATATTACATCTCGTAATTCGACATGTGTACCACGTGATTAACCCTCCACAACCAGTTACCATTCCATCAGTATTCAACCCAACGCTCACCACTAAATTTTCTCCACTGTACTAAAGTCACAGCAACCAAAGATCGATTGATTGATTGACAAATTTATTATGCCAAGGTTAAAAAATGGCCGAATTAAAATGAATCCACAAGGTACAAAGCGCATATATATATATACCGTTAAAATAACAATAGATAGAGTGGGGTTGAAAAAAATCGGAGAAAATAGAGTTTGGTGAAATGAAAGTTGAAAAATTCGAATGCGGGTTTGGATGTGGATATGTTTGAGTCTCGTGCCAGTTCTGCATTGTTTTCACCATAAAACGGATCCGGTAAATCGGTTGCCCCACTGTGGCGCTCTCCTCTCTCGTACTTTCATTTCATCCATTATATATGTTCTATCTATCCCTCCTTCTTTCTTTCTCTCACACAGTCTCGTCGACCCGCTTCGAATTTTCGTGGTTCACCCACTCACCCGGCCTTTCCATCCTCTCTTCTCTTCTGGCCACCCATTTTGCTGCCAGTTCGCGTTTCTCGCTCTCTCATTCGCGATTGTAAACGTGGAGCAAAAGAGATGAAGGAAGCGAGGCCAGTGTATATACCAGAGCTAACCCGGATCCGGAGCCAGGCTCTCTTCATCTCTCACTTGCTCACCTTCATTTCGTTGGTTCCTGTATACTCTCTAGTTTTCTCTCTCACTTTGCCCTTGTGCCCTCCTCTCATATCCCCTCGGTTACCGCTCGCGCCATCGCTCCATCGCTCCTGTGCTCTCAGCGTGAACCAACGCGTCGAATTCTATATCGTCGTCGACGGATTTCTGGCGTGTATATGTATAGAGCAAACTCGAGGTAGGGGCGCGCGCGGTCTCACCTCATCCTACTCTTCCACCTCTGCTGTAGGCTTGTATATATATATATATATATATGTGTGTGTGTATGTATATATTGTGTGCTCCTAACTCTCTTCGCTGTCGCTCTGGACGCGCCTTGTCGCGCGGCGTCAGCGATAGATTATGAATTTACGAGACGGCCACGTATCATGCGCACCAACGGCGAGACAACCACCTTCCTATCCGTTCTTTTCATTTTAAAAATTATCCTCTGCATTTTCTTTTGTGATTTTTATTTTGCGTGTACGTATTTTTTTTTTTATTTTTTTTTTTCTGGATTGTTCTTCAATTTTTTCTCTGTAGAGTTTTTTGCTGTACATTTTTTTGTGTATTATTTTTTATTTTTTTCCTACAGCAAACTCGGCAAAGAGTTACAAGGAGACGCGGCGTTTTTATAATACTTTTTTATCAAATATCCTGTTTCGTAATATGAGAAATATTTTCATTATCACAAGTCGCATGATTATTTCATAACATTTTCGAGTTTTATTCATGCTGAATTTAATATTGTATTTCGAATTGTATGCAATGTTTTATGTATTTATTTTGTATGAGGGAGTGGTATAAACGATGCTATTTAATTACATTTATAAGAGGATTTCGTTTTTCAACAGTATTAAATTGAATTAGTGCACCAAAATGTATTATTGATTGTGATGGAAAATAATAATTGTTTCGTGTATATGAAACATATATTTGTTAAATATATGATTGATGAGATGGAACTCTTTTTTTCCCAATATTTCACTGTCAAAAAATAATTGTGAAGTAATATAGTCATAGAATTTACATCAAAAATAAAAATACGTGGGAGTTGCATATTGATATAAAAAGGTAGATGAACTTCTACCACAAACATGGGACTCGTTTTCAAAAGCAATTTTCTTCAAATTGGCGATGACATTATTTCGAAAACTAATACATTGATAAATTTCGAAAATTGGTTATTCAATTCGTTTTTAAATTTTCTATAGTGTCTACTAGAATAAGAAATTTATATCAAAAATTTCTCATTTTTCTATATACATTAGATTTAAAAAAATCAGTGCATCTTCAATTCTTCACGTTGGTAATCATGTCCATGTAGTGTAATGATCATACCGTTGTAAACATTTCCACGCATAGCAATCGATACATTCTCAACATTACAATACCCTGGATTCAAAATATCAGGCATCACCAAAACAAGGAAATATCGTATTAAATGCTAATCGTTATCATCCACTCCAAAAATATATACGATTACTACAAAAAAAATATCATGGGATGTGTACAGAACACCATCATCACCCCCATACATTCCCAAAATAACTATCATCCTTTTCACCAAATACCCCAACCATACAAATCAAATTCCAAATAATAAATAAATAAATTCTCTCCATTTCCATTAAATACCAACAGTAAAATACAAAAAAAAAAAAATACCGACTTAAATTAATGACCTCCAACCACTCTATCAAAATGAGATTTACAAAAATTATGAATCTCCCCACATCTCTAACTAAAAATATTTCTACTCTCAGTGCAACTGGTATACATATATAAACAGATATAAAATCCATACATATACTGTACAATATCATCTATACATCTTATCTCGCACAGCTGTCTCATTCGTTCTCTATATAAGTTTCCACAGTGGAAGTGCTCTCTCGTCCGTTGTCCGAACTCTACGCCGAATCGCGTCCGGATCGTCTTAGATTTGAACGTCGTCTCGGCTGTGGCTCCAAAAGATTTATATCCATCCTTTAACAGGGTCTCTTCCTCTCTTCCACTTCGCTTCTTGCTCCTTTTATACAAACATCTATAAGTACACATATACATCTCCACATATATACACAAACATATCTATATATACATTCAAACATATATGTCTTCAGTTGCACCTATACACTCCCGTGAAATCAAGTCGTGTGTGCTCTCTAGTCGTGCTACGGTGGCCGACCACACACGACACCATCTACTGCTGGTGTGCTCGACAGATTGCGATTGACGCTACTTTAGGTACAATCTCTTTCTCTCTCACCATATATGCATGTATATATATATATATATGGGTACTCTATATACTGTAAGTGGATGTTACGGCGCTTGGATCAGACACGTTCAATTCTGGATAAAAAGATCTACAAATACACACTACTAGTTGTACAAATAAATTCCAAAAGAAATCCTTTTTTTATTCTATTTCCATCGTCATTATAAAAATAATAATAATAATAATAATAGTATTAACAATAAAAACAACAATAATAATAATGACAATAAGAATGGTAATAGTAAGGAGAATGGGAAAATGTAAAAGCTGATATTAAAGGAATATAACAATAATATTTCGAGATATCTCTCCATTATTATTATTATTATCATTCGAAACCTATAGAATGCAATTCAATCATTTTCAAACGATAACACGGATTGTTCTTGTTCTCTTTTGCTTTTATTCTGTTGGAGAATTCGACAAGTGTGTGAATGAAAAGTACGGGGAGTGAGAAATTTGAAATAATTACAGTAGAAAAGCAACGGGCCCTGGCACGTGCCTTCGATTTTCCACTTGTATTTTATCCACTACTCGGTCTCTTTCACTTTTGCTCTCGCTTACCCTCGTATCAACGCACTCTCATTCGTTCTCTCTTCGTGAGAAAATACGAGCTGAGGGAGGGGAAAAACACCCTTCAGCTCGTATTTCCCAGGCCGGTTTCCATTTTAATGCCATACGCATTTCATTCTGGGTATTTCGTGAACAATTTTATCGTTCACGCTCGATTCCACCGTTACTAGAATTTTCATGTAATTTGTATTTTTTTTATACGTTTTTATTCTCATGGCATTCTACCGAGTAATTCAACTGAGTGACAACAATGAGAGAAAATACGTGGGAATAATAAAGAGAGAAATAGTTAATTATATTTTTTTTTGTGATTCATTGTCGGTTGATTCAACATTGAGAGGTATTCTATTAAGCTCAAGGGAATACTTTTTACTACGTTTTGTTTATTGTTTACTTGTTTGTTTGTTTGTTTCATCGTTTTTATTTATACTTTTACCTGGAGTCAATCTCGGATTTCAACGGAAATATATATATACATGAAAGATACATATTGTATTTGATAAATAACACTGGACTAAGCATTGGTACTTCTCATCAAGAGTATACAAACAACAAAAGCGACTGCGTGTGTCTATATATATACATGGCGGTCGAACAAAGTAGCGGCAGTAAATATATGAACAGACATGTATCTTGTAACGTACAGACACACTCCCACACACATCTATATATAAACTCGTCTATAGTTTCCGGAAGCAATATACAAGGTATATTGGTGGTTCTTGAAGGTATACACGAGCGGAAATCCAAAGCCACCCGGAATTGTGAGAGGCGAAACTGAAGAAAATACAACCGTAGAGAGAAGTATATATATATATATATACATGCACATAGCTATGTACAATGAAAGATAATTATTATTCCATGCTCGTCATTGTGAAGAAAAATGGAAAGAAGAAAAAACAATGATGGATTCGGTTTGAAACAAGTATGAGCCTGCAGAAGAATAAATATGTGCAAGATGCATCGTTTTTTCTAACTCTCATTTTTCCACCATTTCAACTCCCTTCATATATACCAAAATACAAAATTATTTGAATCGAAATATGGAAACAATTTTGATTGAAATGTCAATGAAATTATAACGAAAAATAATTTTACAGTGTCTCGTGAAAAAAATGTTTTCGCAATATATCACGATGTATTTTAATTCAAGTCATATTGAAGTTAAAAAAATAAATGTAGATACATTATTCTCTTCTATCAGTTTCTCTATATATCAATTATATTATATAATATAAATCCATCCACTTATTGTTACATTGTGAACTGATACATGTGACAACAATTATACACATACATCAATGTCATGATAAAAGAAATAAATTCTTTAAAAACAACTCAAATCATTTTTATTCTCTCGCAACAAATACATAAGTGAAAAATTTTTCATTCTCCCGTTCTGTTAGTGCAAGTTTCAGCATTACCAGAATGGCAACAAAAATAAAAAAAAAAAAAAAAGGAAAAGAAGTGGAAAAGAAAAAGTAACGGAAATAGAGTAGGGCAGGAAAAAGAAATCTGCGGCGAAAAATATAGATGGAGAAAGGCCAAGTGTATAGGAGCAGAGAAGAGCTTCCGGGCTACCACGGGCTTCTATTCTGCAACTTTTCCTCGGGTAGTTGCGATGCTTGCGCGCACGTTCCCGCTCAGTTGACGCGCAAGTTTGATAGGGAGGGGATGAATGAGTGAGATAAAGATAAGGAAGAGAGAGGGTATAGGTTGGAAGGAAGAGGATGTAGAGTGAGAAATCCAAATGCAAGACTGAGATAGTGATGGTGCTGCGCGGCCGTTGCGTGGCAAATAGTATACGCGTTTGCAGTAGCAGTGGGGAATATATACAGCTAGCGACTGAACGGCCGCGACGATTTTATATAGGTGCGGGGAGAGGAGAGTTGGGACGGCGAAGGGTTGCCATGGGAGCTACCCGGCCGGGCAGCAGAGAGACCCCAGTCTTATACCGCGGCGACTCTAGCGCGCTTCGGTTCACTTTTAAACGGTGTTTATAACAAATGTAATGTGTGCATGTGACGGCGCGGCGTGTGAGTGTGTGTGCGTTTAATCTCGGCGCCAATGCGTGGCTTATGAAAAAAAAAGAATTTTTCCATTTTTCCTTTCTATTATTGTTTTTTTTTTTTTTTTCCCCACCCGTTTTCTTTTCTCTAAATAAATTTCACATTTTGTATAATAATAAATGAACTGTGAAATTTTATTTGCTGTGAGTGAAAAAATTATATATTATATTTAAATGAAAATATCTGAGAAAAAACAAAGTAAAAACAGATTAATGTATTTATTTATGTTTATTTTTATTATTTTTTTTTCTTTTATCTATGCATGCTTTTTAAATTCAAGTAGATATGGCACGCGCGTGTAGCGCGCGATATTCATTTACGCGAGCGCTACATCGCGTCCGAGATGCAATGCAATATATAGTTGTTTACTATTAAAAAATTCTTGTGGGTTGGAATTGAAATGATTTTTGTAATGTCGAGTTTGCGAATTGTGAGGTGATAGAGAGTAAATTGAACTTTGGTGTCAATGTCAGTATTAGTCATGACCGTTGGGTGTTTGCATTGAATTACCAATTGGTTCGAAATTTGACATCTGCATCAGAGAGTTTATACTAATGTATATTTTGTGGGTAATGATGATTTCACATTCAATTACTGCTCTCAATCGGTGTCATTGTGACACAGTTGACAAATTTATTCGTAATAGAGCAATGAATATTGTATCAATTAACAAGTGCATTTTTAATAAACATTCATTGTTGTTTTCACATTTTTTTGAATTTTATAAGTCAAATCAAATATGAATCGTTAGATTAATCGATAAAAAAAATTCGTTCAGCGCGTATTCAATCATTTTTTTTTTTATTTCGTCAATTTATTATAGAGGTAATTACCACCGTAAAATATACACACGTATCAACTCGCTGATGGAGCTGTCAAATTTTTAATCTAAATAGAAAATCCAGTATAAACGCTGAATGAATTTCACTACGCTAATGGCCAGTGACGAAATTGACTGTCAATCAAAAAAAAAAATTTGACAGTCCAAGAGAAATAAAAATTTTTACAATAAAAATAAATCATTATGTACTCTTTTTTATTTTCTTTCCTATTGAAACGTGCACGTTGTTATTGAGCAATTCCATCGTGACATTTTTTTCACTAAAATATTGCTCACACGCGTGTTATTTCATGTACGCTCTACAATCGCTCGTTTTCTTCATTGTGATAGAGAGAATGGCACAGAAAAAAAAACATTAATCCTACATATATACATACACACACACACACACACATATATATATATATATTTATACAAAAGCGTGACACAAAGTCAAAGAGAATAATTGCGTGGACGAAGAAAGAGAAAATGAAAACAAGCAAAAAAATTTTTGTGCGTAAAAAAAAAAGTGTAGACAGATAAGAATCGTTTTTTTTTTTTTTTCCCTCTCTATATTTATCTCTTTATTCTTTATTACATTTGACGTTGTTTCGTTTAGGTTATGCATCGTGTAATCGCACTGAAGATAGCTGAGGTGATACACAGCGAGTAAGAAAACGTGTTTGATCGTGATATAAATATAAATATATATGTATGTATATATCTGTAATATAAATAAGTGTATCTATATGTATACTTCTATACAAAGTGTATATACACATATGTATATACAATACATCCCTCATCTTATGCATCTAAAACAGTATATGGTATACATCATTATACAGTAACCACGCGCGCTTTCAGCTCTTCTCGTTCACCGTGACTTTTTATATATAACTTTACCGGATATCATTCTCCAAGGCGTCACGACGCCGACGTCATATTCCAATCCACTTCACGTTATATACACTTTTCCTGTCATCACTTTCTTTTCCTTTCATTTATTTATTTTTATATATTTTTCTCCCTTTCTTATTGTTCACACAGTGTAGAAGGCACCTTTGGCGTAGGTTGAAAACGTAACAGAAAATGAAGAATAAAATATTGCTGAAATGCATAAAACCGAGTGCAAATAACGAGAGGCAAAAGCAAAAATGATCGCAGTGGTTATGGCTTTTGTGTCCGCACTTTCCACTCTAAAACCCATCGTATATACTGTACGCATATATCTGTAATTATATATGTATATATGTATTTTTTTTATTTCACGGTTTATGTTTATATCTTGTGGTCGCCGAAACGATACTATAATCGACGTGTTCAAACCTGTTTTTTTTTTATTTTTATTTTATTTTCTATTTCATTATGGATGAAGGGAAGTGGTGAAAAAAAAAAAAAAAAATATTGTTATGACGATGACTTGCTGTATTTGTGTCTGGGTGGAAAGTTGATAGCCATGTGGATGATGTTGCTCGCGTCAGTAGTGCATACCTCACGCTCGGTCAGACCACATGTCGCTATAACTATTATGTTTAACTGTATATAGAATAGGTGTGTGGGATATAGAGGGATAAAATGAATGAGAGTAAGGGAGAAAGAGCGATCATTTTTATGGACTCGATGCGCTTTAATAGTATTGTTGCGATCGTGAATTTTATCACCATTTTTATATCCTTTCACACAACACTTCAATGTAGATATCTATTTGTGTATGTATGTATATTGGGGGTTTCATCTTGTAAATTGTTTTTCTAGTTGTATCATCATCATCATCATCATCATCATCATTATCATTGTTATTTTGCTTTTTGTCTGACTGATGAATTAAATTAATTATTTTTAAACGACGAAAGTAATTTGGACGTATACAAAGTAAACATTGGATGAGAATTTTCTTCAATTGCAATTGTACTCTCCTGCTTGTATTTCTTGTTCTTTTATGTTTTGTTTTGTTTCGTTCTGTTTTTTTTTTGTTCTGGCTTGTCGCTAACTAGTTTCGTCGCTTCAATTATTGTGTTGATTGAATAAACAAATTAAATTTGATGACAAATAAATTAATTGGAAAGTTTTTTCGGATGCGGTTTTAGTGAGATTTCTATTTTATATGTATACAAGAGTGTCATAAGGATTTGATTGAATATTTTGGGGTTTAGTTTACAATGAAAAGTGATTGGTTTTTGTGTTTGTTGATGTCGCAGACAGATCCAGGGCAATCGTTACATTTTTGGAAAGTCGAATGAATATTTTTGAAAATGAAAGAAAAAAATTGTTTCAAAAGTGTTTCATTCACTACCGAATGTGGCTTTCATCATGATAAATAAATATAGAGGGCTATCACTGCATTAAGAATAAATTCGTGTGTAGAAATATATTTTTTACTTTACGCCGTTTTTTTTTTTTTCGGTTTTTCCATCAATTTCGGTATTTATATTTATTTAGTGAAAACTTTAATGTCAGTGAAATGAATTCTCGGCGCGATTTTAGCTTTAATATGCTTATTTGTTGTTACCGCAATATGTCGTTGATAAACAAATATTTATTCATAAATTAAAATCGTTTTTTATGCAACTTTCGTCATTTTTTAA
This sequence comes from Zele albiditarsus, assembly GCA_958496275.1. Classification (NCBI taxonomy): domain Eukaryota; kingdom Metazoa; phylum Arthropoda; class Insecta; order Hymenoptera; family Braconidae; genus Zele; species Zele albiditarsus. Next base: position 11,648,970 of record OY292411.1, on the reverse strand, counting down.
ATTACGCAATATCATTCGTTTACTCTCCATGTCAGTAATACATGAATGATTGCTAGATATTAATATCAGCATTTCCGGTTGAATTCTGTTGTATCTTCATGAAGAACAATGAAAATAAACAAATATCAGCAGTGAGCCATCATGAGAAAGAAAGATAAATCCGGATTCATCGAAATTTAAAAGCGAACTAGCAGAATAAAATATTGGACAAATTGGTATATATTCAATATGGTTTTTTCAAGTACTCATTATATGACTCTTAATTAGGAAACATTGGTTATATATTCCTCGATTTTTTGAATCTCAGTACAATATTTCACTCACATAATCATCAAAGAACATTTTCTAACAATATTAATATTTACCATTTTCGTTCCCGTTAATTAAATTCTCAAATCTCTTTGCGCTCAAAGATTCACTCAACTACAAAGCAAAATATAAAATCAGCAAATGCGAACTAAAATAAAAAGTATTCAATCAAAAAGTCATGACATAAATATACAACAATAAATATATTCAATATTATATTCTCCCAATTGTATACAATTTTTCCAATTTTTAAAATCATTTTCCAACCACTTGCTACACCTGTCACCATTCATGACAGTTGTCTTTCAACATTGACTTCGATTTGAAAATGTGCCGTGTCTAGGGAAAACATGCATATAGCATGCTGCATTCCTTTTCCATATGCATACATATATATATGTGCACATGATGTGGATATATGTATGCATATATGCGAAAATGGGGATGAGTGAGAAAAGTAGTGTGAATAAATAAAATGTACGAGAACACGGTGACGAAAATTGTGAACAGAATTCTCGTCCGGGACTTTGTCGGATTTTTCATTTATTCGTATCACTTATTCTGTACACATACACACATACATAGAAACGCACTTTGAGATCGGATGACAAATTCATTCGCCGATTTATTTATTCATTCTATTTTTTTCTTTCTATCAAGTGCAACACGAATTATGGTTATTTATATTTAATACGATAATTTCATTCATTTTAACAAAACGTTTAACGTAAATATTTATATTTAAAATCAGTTGTAGAATGCATTTGGTTAATTGAAAGTTTTATTTAAAACAGCCAATTTGTTCGCGAGTGAGATTAATTAAAAACTATACGGTACATAATTAATTGTGGTATGAATGTTTAGATTAAAATGTTATGCGCGAAAAATTCCACTTCAAAGTACAAAGGAAGACAAAAAAAAAATTGAGAATAAAAACGAGAACTGAGAGAGAAGCAATATGACAAATAAAAAATGCAACATAAAATAAAGTACATGATAAATGGAGAGTAAACACAAGTGGATTATTAGCATGATAAACACAAACACATAATTTCATAATGATTAGTCGCGATAAATGAGGCAAACAAATATTGTATCCATTCATTGTTAACGTGTAAATCCAATAGATAATCTTTCACTATATTGTTTATTGACAGAACATATTTTAATGTATACAGTTATCATCGTTCATGATGATGATAAATAATTTATTGATCAAATAAAACACATCAGTGATTTTATCGTAATGATGAGGAAAATTAACGCATGAGCTATCGATGAAATATTGTTTGATTAACGAAACAATTGCAGTATAATATAATTGGGCATTAATTTAACTCATCAATATAAATTATATAAATTCATTTATCAATTGAATTTTTCTCTAGAAAAAATTCCAATTCATGATAAACACAATTCCGAAGTATATGATGAATAAAATATAAATAATTTTCACCTCTAACCATTTTATCTATTGATATATCAATGACGACACGTATAAATAATACTCGATGTCAATTTATATGAACGCGTATAGAAGTATCCTCTCGCCGTTATATTTACATAGTGAAGACGTATATAGAAAATACAGAGGTGGCTCACCCGATCCGTAGTGGCTGATAAAACCGGAAAGAATAAAGAAAAAAAGTTCAAGATGAAGAATGTCGATAGAAAGGTGACAGCAATATCAAAAAAAAAAAAAAAGAAAATAGTGTGCGGATACAAAAAAATGGAGTATAAAACGTAAGGAAGAATACTGAAAAGAATTTTTCAACGATATACGATAAAATAAGAAGAAAAAAATAAAAATAGGAAATAAAAATTTTGCCTTGCTCTATATATATATACAATTCGCCACCCCTCGATTTCTATTCGCGCCACTCGCATGATCCAATTGAGATCAATCTCGTGGGAGCGCGTCTGGCTCTTTGAGGTCTATAAACTTCGTTAGCGTTTGCCTTGGCGTCTGTTGCCCTAAGTATTCAAGCGTTCATAGCCGAGACACGACACGATAGAAACTCACGACCGAGGGTTGGATGAAACGGTGGATTAGTACTGCAATATATATTGTTAAAAGATATTAACACCTGTAGATTCAATTTTCCACTCAAGCAACATTAAACGTTGACAAAATCCTTTAAATTAATCTATCATAATATATAATGTAGATATATATATATAAAATAAAATAAGTTTATTCAATTTTTTAATTAAAATATATTTATCGACACTAGAAAATATTTACTTCATTTGAAATTTTGATATTTTCGGTGGTTTACAGTTATATATACACGAATGTGAATATAATTTAATATCGATTCAATTAATCCATCCTCGTCACCGCAGCGAGCTCTGAACCTGATTATGAGGTGACGCTTCTCTCTATCCCTTGCTTTCTCACCACATCATCACGATATATGCGCGCACGTACATCAATATTTGATCAACTTTTCAAGAGGACAACGATGGAATAACTCTCGAGGGAGGATTGATATAATATATATTGACGAAACGCGACGAGACAGTGATGAGAAGTTTTATTTATCGGTGAATTCGATTTTATATATTGCTTAACGTCAGTGAAGATATAACCTTAGCCGTTACCTCTGTCCAAATCCATCTCACAGACCTTTCTCACTCTAGTCTTCTTTTATTTTTCCTTTTTTTTCTCTTCTTTTTTTCTTCTTCACCCCCCGTTCTCACTTGTATATAGTCGTACACAGACGGTAATGGTTCAGAGGGTAAGATACGCATCTTGCGTCTCTCAACCCGACAAGGGTGAGATACCTCGCACTTTCGCTCACTGATCATTCGTTCATCATTTGTTTGGTATTTTTTTTTTCTCTTCTCTTTTTTTTTTCTTTCGTTCACTTTTTCTTTCCTCAATCTCCATCAGACATTCTTTCTTTTTTTTTATCATTGAGAGATGCATGTGCTCGCCCTTGTGATTCCCTGACTGATCCATACAATTTTTCTTTCTTTACTTACAGTGTTATTTTTGTTCAGTGAATAAGACAGTGGGTGTAGGGGTGGCTAAATTGAATTTTCTTGTTATAAAAAAGTTTGTGATAATCTTTATTAGTTTTGATGATAAGAGATGATGAAGTATTGGAAAAATAATTGTTAGAATAACAGCAAGTTTTTCCTGTTTTATCGTGTTATATCGCGTGATTGGTGTAGTGTAAGATGATATGCATTCATTTACACACTTTGAGCAATAGAAAATAGCATTAGGAGGGTGGCTAAACCATGTTTTTTTAGTTCTTATATGTAATAAATTGTACAATATAATATTACATATAAAAAAAAAAATAATCTAAAGGATGAAGGTATGAATGGGTAAATATTAATGAATATATGGACGATACGATCTTTTTACATTAGTCAATATTATTTCAACGAGAATGAATGTGAAAAGAACGGAATGACTTGAACCCATACACTGTTTCCCTTTTAGATTTGGTGGATGTTCTTTTTTTTCATTTTTATTCTCTCCTCTACTCACTATTTAATATCTACTGGGATATAAATGAATATGAAGAAGATTAGAAATTAAATACAATTTTCAATGTTGGCAGTGAATTTTTTTTTTTATCGCCCACAGTGTTTGAATTTTAATCATGTGATATATTACCTTGATATAAATGTAGATTTGTAAGTAAACGTGTTTTAAAAATATTTAAATTGTATTTAATGATTAAATGTTGAGTTTTCGTTAAATAAAATAGAGTTTGAAATTGAGTATGAAAGGTACACGTTGAGTATGTGAGGACAGGATAAACGCGGAAATCGTGAGAGGAAACATGAGAGTGTATATAGGTATGTGTGAGTGTGTATAGGTTGGTCTATATCTTCGTTAAAAGGGTAAATGCAGGGTTAGGTTTAACGGTCGCATCGGCTTTTCCTTTGGCTTAAATACACGAGCGTGTTCTACTCTTTCACTTTCTCTCTTTCACTCTCCACTTGTTCATTTTTTTATTCCCTCTCCCTTTTTTTGCTTTATCTCTCCATGTTTTTACTCTCTCATGCAACCGTTTCTCGTTCATTCTGAACCTCTCACTTTTTTTCCACTCTCGTAATTTTACATCGTTTGCTTTAACAACGTTATGACCACTTATCCCGTGGTGCAATGTCGTACATACTAATTCTCGTTATTCCGCAAATCCATATTGACGAGCGTGATAAAAAAACGAAAGAATTAGAAAAAAAAAAACCATATGTGTATAAGAGTGCAAATAGCATTGGAATTCACACGAATATGAGGTGGAAAAATATTCAAATGATTATATATGAAAAATAATGTCGATATGGAATAAAAGTGCATGTAGTAATTGATGAAATACAACAACAAAAAAAAAACGGAAACTCGAAAATTAATAATGAAAATTAATAATTAATTATAATAATTGAAAAAATAAAAATATTACAGAGATACTTAAATTTACAAACCGCATGAGAGTATAATGTATTTAGAGTTTTCCACTTCTCCCAAGAGATAAATTTTTCTTCATGTTTTTTTTTATTCCATATAACTTTATGTATATATATATATACATATCTTTTCTCAATTGTGCACATTGCAGTATACTGGAGACTGTGAAATTGTATTTTTTAACGTTGCGTGCACGAGGAGATATCTACCTCGTTATCGTTGGCCTGTAAACGAGTTGCGAGTAGGAGAAATAAAAATGCACAGAGGGTTACTTTTTTTTTTTTCAAATACAAATAAAAGAATAAAAAGAAATGAAAAACAATATGTATATATATATATATATTGTAGTGAAGCTGTGGCAAGTGAGAGTGGATGAGTGTATAAGACAAAACGAAATGAAAAATAAATGAAATAATAATACTGAGAAGAAAAATGAATAAATAAATAGATAGAGAAATACAAGTAGTAGTAGTACAAATGAACGAGAATAAAACATATAAGAAAATAGCGTTGACATGTAGTGAAAACAATAAAGAGGTAACAAAATGTATGCGCTAACAAACGCGTCCACATTGTCAGCTATATTATAGTGTAAAAAATTAAAAAAATTGAACAAACTCGTGGTATTTATGAAGGATAATCATTCGTGCGGAAGACGTTGAAATACCTGGAAGATAGTGGCGCGTGAGGATGACTCGCTTTTATACGAGAATGAGGGTGAAAAAGCAAAAGGAAGATAATAAAAAGGAGAAAAAAATACACGGAAAAAAAAAATGGGAAGAACCTAACTTTGAAGATGGGTAGCGTCAGCGCGTGGGATTCTTAACTAACCGGGTGTAACATCGAAATTGCCCTTCAGAATGGTGAAGTTGGTTTCGTTGACGAAGGGTGCGCGGTGGTGCAAGTCAAGGGGGATAATATTACATGATGAGGGAAGGTGGGTGGTAGCTGATAGTGGGCGTTTGCCTATTTCCATGGGGATCATTGAGTATACCTTTCAATGGCGTGAGCTGAGGGTCTATCGTGCTCTTTCGATTTACCGCCAGTCAGTCTCATGAGATTTGGGCTTGAACACTCACCACCCATCAAGTGATTCATGAGTACCTGCCTACCTTCATCATAATCCATGCACATATATACATATGGAGTTATATATGGGTATATGTCTAGAAATATATTTATAGTAACTCGAAGAACTCTCTTCTTCTATCATGAGTAATTTTCATGAAATTAAATTTGATCATATTGAATAATAATAATTTATTTGATATTTATTTTTTATTATATTACTTGACTAAAATTAGGAGTTCGTATATGCCATTTTGATGTCGTAATATTTAATGTTTAATGGCAAGATATATTGTGTTTGTAAAGAGGGTAGAATTGTGGAAAAAAAAAAAAGGTTTTTCTTTAGCGCATGTTTGTAGGAATATTGAGCAATTGAAACTGTTGAAGAAGTGGAGGGAATCGGAATTTCATGGGGGGATGATTATTGGGTGTATAATTATGTTTCAATTTGATATTTATTGATGATTTTGGTTCAATTAAAAATCAAGGGTTAATAGGTGTCGAGTCTCAACTTTAAAATGTACAGGGGTGCGTGATTTCGATGCTTTTGTGTTTTTTTTTTGGTATATTGTATTAAAGAAGATTTGTGAAGTTACAGTAGAATAAAAATTTTGACAAGCATTAAATTTGTCCTGAAACTTTAATCGCTTTGGTGAACTGTATAGGGTAGGGTTGGATGAATTTGACCCCCTAAGGAGAAAATGCCATTACTGCCAGACTACTGGTTCAATATATTTGGCTGAGGGATTAAAATAATCTTTAAACTGTTCCCCAAACATATTTATATTCACGTGAAATTCCGCCACTTTTATTATACTACAATTCGAATATCAAAATGATATTGCAAAATTGCAAATATTTACCAAACTAGCCGAATTCGTTGAACAACTGGTCTGATAAATTCGTCTTTTGCTAGAAATTATATTTCAAAATTATATAAAATAATTTTTCATTGACTAATCATTTTTTAAGAAACACTTAGTTGGTACTTGATCATTTTTATTTCTTTTATTTTTATATACTTCATCGAAGTAATTAAAAAAAATTTTAACACTCACCTACACTGATGAACTCTCATTGTCCTTGTAGGGTAAGGGTATCAACTCGTTTTCTTCGAATATACTTTAATCCATTGCCATAATTGCCTCTTTCAGAAACCTAGAAAATTAAACAATCAAATATTCGATAACCTAGTTTTTCAATTCAACCTGTACTAAAATTTCATCAGTCATTGTTTTATGCATTAATAAATGTACTTTCACATCACGAAACTTATACGAAGTTTTCTCTTGTTTTACAATGACCTAATCAACATTGTCAAAGACCTGTATCGTGAATCATTCATTGCTGCTTTATGTCAGATAATTTTCCCTCTGGATCTATTCACCCAAAACATATCCAACTCAACAATCAAACACTTCCAACATACAAAATTGGTTTACGCACTCGCCTTGATTCTTATTCACAAATAAAATCCATATCCAACACAACTCGCACAAGTATATAACAGAACAATAAAATTCAGATTTCTCCGAAATGAAATTGCTTTGCACTAATACAATGCGGTGGACCATGGACTCACTGAGCGTTAAATTCACTTGAGGGAGAGAGGGAGTACAGAACAATATATACTATGATAGAAAAGCGCGCGGGAGACAAATGCAAAAGCGAGACGGTAAAAAAAGAAACAAAATCAATAGAATAAAACCGCATGACACGCGTGGACGATCGAGAGCAGAGGGAAATCAAGCGTCGATTAAGCTCGACTGATCCAATTATCCTTTTGCAGAATGGAAATGCATATATATATATACTGAGCATACATCAGTCGTAATACATGCTGGGAGTCCGAATGGTATGGAGCGTATGAAAGGGCATATAGTGGATGACAAAACAAAACATCGTGAACGAGCTGAGGGAATGGGCAGGTGGAGTTGTCATTGAAGAGCAGTCAGTGGATGCTGATGAAGTGAAGTTGGAGTTGTACCATCAGGTGATGGTGGCAGTGGTGATAGTTGTTGTGTTGGTGTGTTGTTGATGGTGTATACCCTGTATATGTATGTTGGGTCACTTGTATATTGACTGTCTGATGAAGTGGTCCATCCACAGTAGGATGGACCGGATGGTTTACAGTGAGGACTTGGAGATGGTGGTATTGGTGATGATGGAACAGCTGGCGCACAAGAGATTATTCGTGTCGTCAGTTTGTTCGTGCCAAGTATTGGTAATTGCCATCAAACTGATGGATGTAGACGTAGGTTTGGGCAAAGTAACCACACGACCATCGTGTTAATCGTTAACGATTGTGTTTGATCAAGCGGGCAAGGCGTTAAAGGAAGACCTTGTCTGATACTAGAAATCGATTTGTGGAAAGGTGGGCAAGTGCGGTAAAAGGAGTGAGACGAAATATAGGAGATTAGAGAGGTGGAGTGTGTGTGTGTGTGAGGAAGTGTGGTGAGGAGAATAAAAGGAGAATGCATCAGAGTGGCAGTTACGGGAACGGTCCACAGGAGCGTGTCCATCAGGTGTCCAGGGCCTCGGGCACAACTGCAACTGCGGACACCAAATGCCCATATGAAAGTTATCAAGCGCCAATACCGGATTGTTGCGCAGCAGCGGCTGCTGCTGCTGCTGTACAAGATCCATTTCCCAGGCCACCAAGCGGTTATGACGCACGATGTTATGATGATTGCCATAGGATTCGGACGCCATATCAGGAGGAAAATATACCACAGGTACGTCTGTTTATATTTACTCATGTATAGTTTGTTAGTAGTTGGAAAATTAATTTTAGTAAATTTAATTGAATGGATGAAGAGCGTTGAATGTAACTGGTTGATATGTGCATTTGTGTGTGTGTGTCTGCGATGACAGACAAGAGGGAGATGAAAAGAGGAAGAGTATGTAGAGAGAAATTAGTCAAAAGCATTTGAACGCCATCACGAATTCCGACTGTTCAAGCTTTCTACTTTTCATTGTTCAACTGAGACAAGTACCATCCTGTTTCATTTATATATATATATATATATATATATATATATGATATAGGGGGTTATATTTGGAAGCAGTAGACGACGAAGGCACTCGTAACTTGTCGATGTGCAAAATACACCGAATTCATTTCTCTCTTGCTCTTCACTTCCTCTATATATCTTTATCTCCGCTACACCAGTCAAACGCCTATTAACGTTGCTCACTATCACATGATACGTAGTCGAGCACTATTGAAAGCACGAATATGCGATTTATATAGATGAATGAACGTAGCTTGCGGCATTCCTCCTCCACAAGCATCTCATATCAAAGGGATTGAGTGTAATTATCAAATTGGCATGAATATATTCCATCAGTCAGTATAATAAATATTAATTAATTAGTGGAATATTTTTTGTTTGTATTGATATTGATAAATGAAAATATGGAACTTGAAATGATGTGAAAATGGACGGGGTGAAGTCAATGAATTCGAAACACATAAGGAATAATGCCATTAAAACTGAATTATTGGTTGAGAAATTGAAAAATTAAATATTCATCACTCGTATTTTTTTAATTCGTATATTTTGTTATTATTTTATGTATTATTAAATTTTATTTCACATGGTAATATCAAAAATTGAGTGAAATTTACTGTTGATTTATAATTTTCCTATAGCGAAATTGTGGAAAATTTAGATTGAGAACTATTCACAATTGTCTTTCAAGATAATTTTATTAGTAACGAACATAACGCCCGCCAACTCTCACCCGTGTCCACATTAATGGACACCTTTTGAATGTATAATTACCTACTAGAGAAAATTGTTCTCTTAATATGAGAAGTCTATATATACCGATTAAACAACTGTCTTAAATTACCCTACTTCACTCTATGTATTAAACTTTGCGATAGAAAGAACATATTTTTTGTTTATCAGTATCTATTTTTTTTTTTTACTTGTTTAGAGAGTACGAACTGAAGCTGAGTGAATATATGACTCGAGTGAGTCTTTAAAATAAAAATTCAAAGTGTGTATGGAGGTGTTATTAACTATTTTAGAACGGTCATATAGCGACACTCTATGGCCTCATCAAAATCGTATTAAAGGAAAGTTTATTGTTAATGGTTGCAGTGTAAGCAAGAAACAGAGCGAAGGAAAAGAGAAAGAGAAAGTACACACTGAGTATATTCTATGGCTACTGGAGGGCCATTGTCGGTTACGGCTTGCAGTTACATTTGGACTGTGTACCCACTCGCAGACTCTATTCAAACTTAATATCAAAGCTCAAGACGATGTTTTTAGTTTTTAGATTCTTCTAAATCGACTCGACCCACCGATTTGTTCGATAGAGAATGAGTAAAGATAAAATATACCATGAAACGTGAAAAAAAAAAGGAAGAAGACGAAAAAAAAAAAAACAAAAATAACAAAAAAAAAGATATAATAAAAAAGATTGGGAGAGGAAAGAAAACGAATTGATATAGTTCTCAAGACGCTATTTCAATAACTTTGTAGAATACATATAAAACCACACATATGAGTATATGTATATTTAGTTCAAAGGACATTGACCTTATTACGATGTTGGCGCCTCAGGAACATTGCCAACAAACTCTGTCTCGAATTCCCTCGCTTAGCAGCGTTACCCATGATGAAATTACATTAATTAACATAATTATACAAATTTCGTTGGCATAGGCGATCGATCCTGATGTCTCATCTTCAATTATTCTGTACACCGTCTATATAAATATATATACGTATGTATATGCAAAACGTGTTAATTGCGTGAAATTTAACTTGAGCTTTCTCATGAAATTTTCTGATTTTCCATTATTCATTGAATTCCAATTTTCTTCATCAATTTTATTCAACTATCTTACAAATTCATAGTCGTAATGTGAAATAAAAGAGTGAAAATTAAAATATGATAAATCAATAAAATTGCAATCTCATTGATACCCCTAGTGACGAGGAATTGAAAAAAAAAAAGATTTGAATCAGAATTAGTAATTTTGAATTGCGATGAATATTTTTAATTTTTGTTTTGTATTAATTATCATTTGATTGAACATCATTTTTTGTTTTTTTTTTCGCAATGTATAAATGTATTGTTTGATTTCTGTGTGATATAAAAACTAGTTCAGGAAGTTGTATCTGTTTGCCTGGAGCATAGCACAGAGTAACATACAGCAATTAAATTTTTATATACTGATGACAACGAGTTAAAATATAAAGGCTGACGTTGCATGTACTGTTTCTACTTGACAGGATGTGCCACCGGGTCTGCATCGTCCGCAGTCGCGAGTTGGCTTTGAAGAGCAACAACGTCCACAGTCAAGGGTGGGATATGCAAGCGATTCGCGTTGTCCAAGTAGACTTGGTTATGATGACACGGGCGGTGGTTACCTGGACCAAAGTGATCCACGAATGTATTGCACTGGGAGTTATTGTATGGGTGACACGATGATGGCGACTACTAGAGGCGTGTGCGGGGAAGAGGTTGAGCTCGATATGCGACGTCATATTCAAGCATGCGCCTGCACCTGCAATCACATGGGCTATGGCAACTACATGGACTATCAGGTGAGAATATTAGTGATTGTGAGTTAACGATCGTGCCAATATACCTGCTATATATTTGTATATGTATATTTTTTCCATATTTTTCTCTCTACCGAATTTTATTCAACATTATTTTATTTCTTTTATTATTTTCCTTTCCACGATACATTCCATCAATCGAGATCGTCATAATTCAATCATATTTTTTTATTACACTCCGTCAATTTTATATTGATTTGTCTGCCCTACGCGACAGGTTGAATCGTCAATACAAAAAAAAAAAAAAGAAAAAAAGGAAATGGAGATAAAAAAGAAAAAAATTCGGCAAACGTTGCGAGAACTACTGTGCAGTTTTTCCTAGTCACTTTGTTTTGGAATTTTATTTCTCGTCAGTTTTTATACCGAAGAGAAATCGCTGGGAATATAATATATATATATATATATATGTGTGTGTTATTGGTGGGACGTGTTGAATGAAAAAAAAAATGAGAAAAAAAAACATGGGAATGTTTTAGTACAGTTCTGTCTATAGATACATATATGAAATAAAAACTGAACAAAAATAAATTCAAATCGAAATTATATAATTTAGATTTCGAACTGTGGGGAATTGAAACGAGAGTTATTTTAATTAAAGATACTTTTTATATTTGATATAAAATATAAAGTTATTTTGTGACTCGATATAAATTAACGGTTTATTTTGTATCAAGTTAAATAACTGTGATTCAAGACGAACTTTATAGTAAAAATTTTCTCTCGAATGTTTTTATCATTTAGAAAATATTTGACCTCAATTAATAAAAAAAGTTCATTTAGAACCAACATGCAGAATATTATTCATTTATATCAAACACCCGCCAGGTAAATCAACAACGAATGAATGCAAACTGTGCTCTGCAAGCTTCATTTTTTCAGCTACATTGAGCTCGTGTTTTCTTATTCAGAGCTGTCGTAATGAACGTAATTAACCCACCATCGATGTTGAATAAAAAATGCTGCCATATTTCTATTTACACTCATTCATATTAATTAAAAGTAATTAGAACTTTCATAAATATAAATTCAATAGATAGTTAGCACTTGGGATTTTTTAAAATACTAACAGAATTGAAAACAAACAATATTCATCAATTCAAATAAAATCTGTATTTCAATTCAATACCAACATCTTATTCCAACTTGCAAAATTTCCTTCTATTGAATTCATCAGATAATATGTAAAATAATTTTTGACACTCATCTGTTGAATGGAGGCAAAATTAAGTCAATTCAACGAAGCACAAAATATGAATGAGTCCTGAAACTATGAGTGTACAGATTAAATTAAGACTCTAACGTTGTACGTCTGATTTTTAGTAACTAATCAATATTTCGAAAAACTCTGTATCAAAAGATATTTATCGTATCCCCTCCATATATTATCTCACACAAAATCTCTGTGATCCTCATGAAATATACTCCGAAAAATTGGAAAATCATTTCTGATAATAATAATAATAATTATATCAATAATATCATGACCACAATTGGAAACAAAGAAAACTTGCCTTAAGTACGTTCATTAGCATTCATCGATTCAGCTCCGCTCTTCCTCTCCTCCCTCAAATCCACTTTACATATATCCCTCACGGTTTTGTCATCCAGCAATATTATCAATTATACACATACACTGACATATACACCAGCTATATACTCGACTCATCCATACACAAACTCACATCCAACGTGAGCTATAGGCCGTATCTATAATCGATTATTAATTACCACTATACAAAATTCAATGCAAAACGCAAAATTCAACCAGTTGAACCAAACAAACAAACAAAACAATATTGTTATATACATACAAACATAGACTGACATCTACTTCATATATATCTCTACATACACACATACATTATCCCACGTTGCGTATATACCTCATATTTTTCACTTCATTTACTATGCATATTTGACTATTATGCCAGTAGGTACAATAAACCATTGTTGATGTTGCGTGTACCGGCACCAGCATTGCTCCACCCTCGTTCAACCACACATATACGGGTGTATATTCACTTACACACATGTATGCATCATCATGACACAGCACATCCCACTAATCTTGCCTCTCATGTTCTCTAACACACACCATCCACCTTTCCTCTTTCTCTACCTCCATTAACCAGATCTCTATGCTACTGCGATTATTAGCAAATTTCCATTAAATTTCTCATCATAACTCTGCAAATATACTGATGCGTGTTTAGCCTCATCCAACATAGTATTCTATATAACCTACCAAACATAAACATATTTATATATGTAATTGGAAAATATATAGTTGCTTTTCTGTGTATATACTTTAACATTTGCAAAATTGTGGGGGCATACGTACAAGTTGATGGTAAAACGGCAAAAGCCACGACAAGTATTGCCACTGTATATATAGTGAAGATGAAAATGGAAATAGTGTGGGTGTGAGAACGAGTTGGTGAAGCCAACTCGAAAGTTTAGAAAGCTTCACACACATATCGGCAGCATTGCACACGCGGTGGTACGGAAGCTGCTGCGGATTTCACATATAGTGTATATAGTCGTTCACGCGAGGTACATTTGTAGAGAGGGGAGTGGGATCTATCCCCACAGCTGGCTTTGGTGCAGTGCAGTACATAGTGGGAGAAAGAGAGAGAGAGAGAGAGAGGTACAGTAAAATTTTTTAAAGTGGTTGGTGTGTGGGTGTATGTTTGTGCGCAGTAGTTGGTGGCCTTGTTACATTGCTACAAGGATTCAACCTCTTATGCACGTATTTGTCGAGTGATGTGCGGCTCCGATGCTCTCTACTAGCGCATGTCTTTACTCCAGCTTCACTCTCGCCTACTCACAATTTATATAGTTATGCATATGTATACACATTTGTTATATGTATATATACTTATGTGTATGCATATATCGGATAAATTTCTACCCTAGTGTGTTGGCATGTGCTCTCGCTTGTGTGATCCCATGAGCGCGCCTCCTGGCTCTGTATCTATTTATAATAATAATTGTTGTTGATTACTCATTCCACTTAGCAACATCTTTCGCAGATGTATTTATGTGTTTATGTAAGTGTTTGTATATGTAAGTGCTGATATGTACATTGTGAAGTAACATCTGCTACATTGTCGCGTCATTGACATTGATTATTCGATTATGCAGTGTTGGAATTTTTTTTTTTTTTTGCCAAATCTTTTTGTAGTATTTTATTATTAAGTTTAGAATTATTGAAGATTTTTTCAGGTAGTTTTGATGAGGTTTAGACGTGAGCTGGATTATTTTTTTGATTTCATTATTTGATTGAGACCACTGGAGATGTGGAGTTAATTGTACTGGTTTTTTTCATGTACAGTAAGTAACTAAGAACTAGGAACTATTTGCTTTGTGGTTGTGGGTAGGGTGCAAGTCGAACTGTATAAAACGAAGCTGTGGGTTGTATCAAGAACCGATTATTATTACACTCTGAATCAAAATGTGTTCTAGGGTGTGCCATTCCGTATGTTGATGCAATGTAGTATTTTTTATCACACTTTTATTCAGTCTGTAAAATCCTGATGGAGTTAAAATTCGTAATTGTAGAATAGAGAAAATGAATAGATCGACGTATACTAAATACTGCCTGGATATTTAAGTAAAAAATACTACAGAGCAATATTTATTAGAGAGTATTTTAAATTATATAAAATAGCTGAGTTGATAAGTATTAATACATCTTGTTAAACTAAAAAAATTACAATATTCGTTCGGCGTTGTGATTATTGCAGATATTTTATTTTTTACAAAATTGTGAAGTTCAGAAACAAAATATTCAGACTTTACGATCACAGAATTAGCTATAAAAGACTAATTAACCGTAGTGATGATAATAATAATAGTAATAATTATAAGGAAGCCATTGCTCAATAACAGGGAGAACAGTTGCGAATAATTTTGGTCGACAATGTGAGCTTAATTGGCGTATTCGTCTTTGAGTCGAGATTTTCACCGTTTCAGTGAATGCGATTAAATTCTAACTGTGAACGGGGTAAAACGACTTTTACTCCAAAACAAACTAGTATGTCTTTGTTATTAGTCGCGCTTTCCATATAATATTAAAACCATATTTTATCGAAAGTTATTTAAAAAATATCTGGAGAATTAATCTTCTGTTCTGCTGAATTTCATTAGTTCCACTTCGATAAAACTCATCAAATTCTCATAGTAAATCATTTTTTCATCACTGTATAATTTAATATGAATAAAATTCAGGTTTTCATATTGTTCAATATGAAATACAAATGGATGATTGAACTCTAATTTCAACAATGCTGAATACTTCAAATAAATATCAGCTGATATATGAAGCAATATAGGGATTTTTTTCTATTATTGTTATACATTCTTCGAATCCGGACTATTGGAAAACAGGTGATCAAACACATTCCTATCGAAATTAGTTACAGCAATCCATTGAAATGTGACGAAACCGTGGACCGTGGCAAAATTTTCCCACCCTGTATGAATGATAATAAAATACCAAGTTCTACAAAAACATGAAATATTTGTAAAAAATAAAACCAGATTACTCATTGATGCTGAAAGTCCAATTTGATATTCATCATATGAAATATAAATTGAATGCGAAAATAAAAAAACCTGATTAATAATGACAGCGGATTGAGAAGTATGGAATTTAAATTACATCATGACAATGTTGGTGGGTATGTACATAAATGATTTTGCCTTTACAATATTTAATTATCAAACACTCTATGCTTCAATACCAAGTGCTCACACTCATTATTGTAATAATTACACAAAGTGAATACAATTAATCGACATTTTCAAGTTGGAAATTTAGAGCTAAATTATATTTGCTTTAGATATATATTAAATTTCATTATTGAGTTGACTTCGTCATGGGTTGAGGAAGCAATTTTCCCTTGTATAACTTTCCATTAATTTCCCTTGCTCTTTTGCCTGATGAAAAAGAAGAAAAAGAAAAAGAGAAACATTGTCCACTGAGATTATATCCATTCACCCAAGTTAATGCTGCTCTTTCTTCATGCCTTTTGCTCTATATATTTTCATCCTCATCGTATATATATATATGAAAAGCCTAGTATATATAACAAAACATTGCCACCGTATGTTTTTCCATCACATTGCCAACACACGAGTAAACGCAATCACCTTAGTTATATACAAAAGGTTCACATGTACACGCGATGGAATGACAGGAATACAAGGGGTCTTTACTCCAGGATTTTTTTTATATATATATATATATATAATATATAAAGATATGTATGTAGCAGAGAAATAAGAGGGCTTGCCTTTTGTATTTGCACCCTTCTTTCCGCACGAATTGCGAAATGAACTCCTTCTTCTCGATCAGTTCACCTTTCTCACCATGTGTCGAGGGTGTCAAATATTCACTATGGGAGTTAATATTATATACTTATACATATATGTGTATGTATATAACATAGGCATGATGTGAGATTGAAAGCGAAGGGAGAAATGCTGATGAAAAAGAAAAATATACAGTATTACTTGGAGTTATTTTCTTGGAAACAATCGGCTTTTTTTTTTCGTATAAATGGTGAAAAATATTTGTGGAGACCTGTGAGATGGAGTTTCTGATGGAAATTTGAATTTCTCATATGTAATTGAATAATATTGACGCAGATTTTTATATCGACTGATACACAAATGATTATTTTTGAATAGATGGATAAGAATAGCTTAACCGAAAATAAAACATCTGGAATTAGGTATCTTTATGTTGTTTTAATTCAGTTGATTACGTTGGAATTAAAATAAATTCTTATCTCATTGTTGAATGTATTAAAAATCGTATTTACGAAGTTTGTGAGATTAACAATGATTATAGAGATCTTAACAGCAAATACAAGTGTTGTCGAAACGTTTAATACTCTATCTCTACAATTGTATAGTCATTGTAGTTTCTCTTCAAACACTTAGAAACGTTTTATTTTTTTAATGGGCGATTAACATATAAAACGTTTCAAGTGTTTAAAAAGTGACTACAAAATCCAAGTGTGTTACCAAGTATATACTTCTCTATTTAATACATTGTAGTTATTTTCAACGCTGCCAAGTGTGTTACAATTCATATAAAAAACATAACGAATACGAATTAACACATGTACTTGAATTAATAACAATCATGAATTCGTACTGTTTGTATTTTTCACGATGATATTTCATTATTATCCAAATCGTATACGATGTATTATTCAACATAATATATATTTTATGATGGTGTAATTTATTATTTATCATGGAAATTCGTTCAAGTATTCTATATCAAGTGTTGACCCTTTACAGGCATAACTTAAATGTCTTAATTACCAACGACGTAACTTCATTCCGTATTGATTCTACACAGGCATTACTGTTCTAACTACAGACTGCCTGAAGGCATACCATATAGGTTCTGGATAGAATCCAATTTTACATGAGAAGTACATTTATTTTTGGTGATTCTAACTATCTTCGGCTAAAGTGCACACCTCATTTCACTTCTTAATAATATTATAAAGTCATGTTTAATTGCAGCCAATGTGGGTTCAAGCTAGTGGATATCTTTTTCAATATGGTCGTAGGACTTTGAAAATTATTTTGAATTGGTAACATGTAGTTGAATTGATAAATAGAATATCATGTACTTGCATTATTTATTTAGATATATTCTGAATATTTTTGTTCTCTTCAAATCACATAAAATAATTTTATAAATTAATAAACAATTTGATAAAAGTATTTGAAAAATGTCTACAAGTATCATAATTGTGAAAATTAGGAAATAAAACGATTCGAAAACAATTCAACGTATCGTGAGATATGATTTTTTAGCATATCTGATTTCGACCGATCAATTCAGTTTGAATCGTGAGGACTATAATAGTGCTGAAATTATCTATCAAATATAATTCCATAGGAGTATAATCTGATTATATGAATGATCTGTGGCGAAGATGTCAGATTATGCACATGAACTTCTCCATATGTGCACCAATGAGGATTAGAATCTTCTTTGATGTGGACACAATAGTTCTATAACATATATGACTAGTAGACATTTACTTTGAGGATTTCCAGCAATTTCCAAACTTGTGAAGCTCTAATCGTAGTTAATAGTTGGTCAAATAGCTATTTGCAATAGCAATTCAATGTTTGACAATAGTTATTCTTCTTCAAATTAAATTCACTAATTGCATTCACATACCCTTTTTGGAATACAAATTGCAATATAATTATTATTACTCGCTATTTTGATTTTAAATTCATCCGAATTGATTTTTTTTTCATGACGATGACACTTAGGCAAAGTATGTCGAACTAAATCGGGGGAAAATCTGTGCTATTAATTAATTGACGTGACATGCCTTGTAGGGGGTTAAAACAGGTGTTCCAACATTGTCTTGTAGATAATATTAAAGTGAGTATAAGCCACCGTTTAAATCGTGACAGAATTTGTACACGGGATATTATAGGTAAGGTAAAATCGAGATAATATATTTAATATACAGCAAAGTCATCCCTTGGCATATGCTATTACTTTCATGCTATTATATCAACTTCCGATACAGTTTCAATACGGTTCGCTACCAATATGTGGAGCATAACAATTTTTCATGTAGAATTTTCTTTGAGTACATTTCAAAATTATTTCCATTACCACAATAGAGGTAGGGGTTACTGCCGATTAAATTTCCCAAGACTCTTATATCTCTCGCATAGATAATAGTATCAAGTTAATTTAATATAGAAATGCTGGTGAAATATTTTTGACTGCTACTCAAGAAAATAAACCAACGATTAATGTTTTTTTTTTCTATATAAAATAATTGACTATTCAAAGACGCAATTTCAATTGCGAAAACATTTTAGTGTATGAGAGATAGGATTCAATTTATCTCGAGGAACATTTAAATGAATTGAAAAGGAAAAAAAAAGAAAAAGGGAGCATTTATAAAAGCAAACAGAAAAGAAGGGAAAATTCAAAGAAATATCTTTGATTTAATACCGCGCGAGCATTGAATCTAAGCTGAAAATGCAACAATCGCGGGGATCAATGTAGAAAATCCAAAGAATTTGGCTGACATAGAGAGGGGATGAGAGAGGGTTAGGGGTGGCGATATATATGGGCTGCTATTGAAACGTGATAAAATGAAAAAAAAAGAAAGCTCTCGAGCTTGGAGCGAGCGAACGAGCAAGACTATAGCAACGACCGATTCGATCCTATTGATTTCGAGCGTCGCCCACGAGTCGACCGAGATGAAAGACCTTGACATCAATATCCCAAGCAAAACACCATCTATACACAGCTTCAACCACCACTGCCGCACTAACGCGTCCTCGGCATCAGCTTGCACCCTCTCCACTACTCTCTTCGTCCACAATTCACGCTTTCTCACTCACACTCACTATTTCTTCGATACTGATGGTTTCACTCGCTCCCTCACCAACCAATTCCCACTATACCGCAGCATCACTCATGCTCTGTCGCCTTCTATGCGGGCAACCCTTTCCAATCACCACCCTCATGTATGTTCCTCACCCTTCTAGTAATACAGAAAACTTTTCTGACGAAGCCACACACACACACTTATTATTCTATTCTTTTTCTCCCACTTCTACTACTTTTCATCCTTATATTCCATACATACTTTAGAAAGAAATGATTGGAATGGCAAAAAATTGAATTTTTAGTTGAAGTATTGAATAATATTTTGATGGTGATGACCTGAATAAAAAATTTCGATTTCCAATTAGAACGAATATTGATTCAATGCAGGATGTCTATATTGGAATGAATGTAGAAAATAAATAGAAACAATGAATAATAACGCGGATATAGTGAAAGTACGGGTAAGAAAAAAGACTGATGTCATGGTGCAATTGGCATCGGTTAAATATTTATTTAAAAAATGTCACTCAACTTTAATTAAGATTTTTTACCATTTATGGATCATTTGAAACTATATTCTTTTTTTTCTGTATTTATTGTTATAGTAATTGAAATGTCTATTGAGATTAATATGGTTGAATTCGTGTGTCCTGATAGTAGTCAACTTAGTTCGAAATCGCAGCGAGTTGGACAATCATCAAGACGACAATTACAATTGATGAAGTCCCATTATTTTATTTTAATTATCAAAAATACTTCAAATCAACTTCATTTAATTTATTCATTATATCCAATTTAATTCCGAATCATTTGTTTCTTTCCCAAGAGTATTAATAAATTTTTAATTTCACGTGTGATGCCAACGATTAATAAAATTGTATTTGTTCGCTTGAAACACACTACAATGTTGTGGAATATTTTCAAATTTAAATCAAATCTACAATTCAACACTCTAATTAGATTCATCCTTCATTTTCTCTTCAGTGTGAAATTTTCACTGGGAATTAAATTTATTAGATTTAATATTCATCAGACGTATACCTTAATTTATATATATCATTCATTCATTATTACAGACATAGAACATTCGACAATTAATATGCAGAATTATTAGTAACTGCAGATATAAGATGCAGTCTTCAAAATTTCCACATGAGAATTCATCGTAAAACAGTGAAAGATTAAATCCTCCTCGACATACATAGACAATACTTCATAATCAATGACCTATACAATTTTCTTCCTGTTTAAAATATATATATATCAAGTCATAAATAATCGGTATATTACGAGTAATCGTGATGAATCCAAATCCCCACATGACCAAAAAAAAAAAAAATTGCTACGAGTTACATCTCAATTCTCAAGTGTCCCATTTTGCCCTAGGCTCCCCTAGATAATAAATATAAGAGTGCTCGAAGTGAACAATAGATTATATCAGTATACATATACGTTCATATATATAAATATATGATAGGATGGAGGAGTGAAATAAAAAGAGAGCAATGAAAAAGTGGGAGTAGAATTGGAAAAAGAAATGTGAAGGGATGAAGCAAAGGGGCAAAATTTCACCAAGTGCGAGACACCCTCTCGGCAATGCTCTCGGCCTCTGAATCCGTGTCGCGGTGGAAAATTAATCGCCCCCGCACTACCCCGAAGAGCACCCTCATCATAGACACACGTATATACATTTGTCTACTGTATAATAATGTGTGTGTGTGTATTTTTTTTTTTGTATTATTTTTCGTTTTTTTCCAGTCCTCTTTTTTTTTTTGTAGAATTTCACGGGTCACAGTTTTACCAGTCACCTCTCGCGCGCGTATATAAGCCAGGTGGCTCGTGCACTCCATTCTTCTTTTTCTTTCGTTTTTATTATTATTATTATTGCTATATTCTTTTTTTCCCCTTTTCGTCTTGTGCTCTTCGCTACTCATCATCCCAACCTTCATCTTATACACTTGACGATGGGAAGAAAAAAAAAACGTATGAACGAACGAGAAAATTATAATGAAAAAAAAAAAAAGGAGGAGGCGAAAAAAGAAATAAGAATAATATACATAGAAGAATAAGACAGGAAAGATGATATTTCTTGAGATGTTTTTATATTGAAATGTTGTTTCTCTGCGCACAGAACATTTGTGAGAAATTGTAGGGGCAAGAGACAGCAACTTTCACGATTTAATTGTTGAAAAAAATTTTATATGTTAATACGACATTGTAATTCTGTAGCGAGAGTCGTATAATTGACATAAATCGGAAGGATATATTCATATGAAGATTAGAATATGTATATTTTGTGAATTTATAACTTTTCGTCGGTAATCTTGCATGCAATTTATATGAATAATATATTTCGTATGTATACAGATAATAGTATTCGTATGAAATGAATATTTAAATTATTAATTTAGATTTATAAAAGAATATTATTTAATTATACGTATGAAAAATCTATTTTAGAATGAGTTATGATGAATTGGAAAAATAGTACGGATGGAAATATAATTGATTGCTTTCACCACCCTCACTTGCAAATAACATCTTGTATGAAGTTGACAGCTGTCCCATGACAGCGTCCCTTGAAAAATATGTTTACATGAATATATTCATAATATACTTTCCATATTTTTCGCCAAGTACCATCTTTTTTTATTTAATTTTATCCAACTTTTATTATTTTTTCTTTCACTTCGTGATGTCTCTCTGATCGGTTTGATTGACTGTACTGACAATTCTGACATTACATGTCAAGAAATTTCTTTTTTAATTTCAATTTTTCCCTTCGTGAAGGGAGAAAATATTTTCAACCCATCTACTATTTTCCCTGTTGAAATCAAAGTCAATATTTTCTTCCACTTCGTGTGCAGGATTTCAAGAGAGATATAAAACTCAAAAAAAAAAAAATTACTGGTAACATATTCTACATGCCTTGATATTCCATTCACAATTAAAAAAATATTTTATCCCCAAATTAAATCAATATCTAAAACTAAAACGAGAATTATTCACACAAAATTTATCAAAACAAAAATAATAATCAACAATATCATTATTCCATTAAAAAATCATCCACCCTAATTTCTCTTTCAACATTACACATCTAAAATATATATTATCTTCCTTATCGTTTTATAAATCACATGAATACGTAAACATTCTATTAAAGGCAAACACAACATATTACTATCCAACAAACTATTGCCAATATAATGTGAATTATTTCTCTCATACACCTCCCACAATGGATACACAATAATATGTATCCAAATCTATATCTATATCTAAGATAATTTCATAAATGTTCAATAGACTGAGAAATAGCGTTGGCAAGATATTAGTTGGATATTCCACGAGATGAGCACAAGAGAATATATATACACAACGAAGTATAGTCAGAGAAGTGTGTTATTGAGGGATGCTTGCGCCACTGATACAACCATGAAGTATCGCAAGATACAATTATTATCGAAATCCGGTATCGGAGGCTCATTGGTTATATACCCGTTCAGATAATGTTTCACCAAGAGCTACAGCTAGAATGTGCAAGTGCTGAACAATACATATACGATAGGGAATCGTCCGACAAACTAATCAGCATCATGCAGTATATACCTATAGTTGCGTTACAACTTGTGATATTTGATATATATATATGTGTGTGTACACGTAGACATTATTATGTGAAAGACGATGGAGACTCCCAAGGAGATGAAGTTTATAAAGGATGGCTTGATGAGTAGAGAGATGTTGGAAATCTTGCAGTGACAAGTACATCTTTATTATGGATAAAGTGAAAGTACAGAATACTTGCAGGCGAAAAAGAGAACGGTTCGAATCAAACTTAATTAACTTTATTCAAGGGGATGTACTCATCAAAAAAAAACGGAGAAAATACGAAATATTGTACGATAGTATCAGCGATTTAAAGTGCGGTGAATATTACAATTATTCAAGATATATTATGAACAGTTGAAGAAAATATTATTTTTCATAATGTGAATGACGAATATACGTAATTGTATTTGGAGTATTAGTCGTTCAGGATTTAATATGAAGATCATGCTTTGTAATTTTTTTACCACGAGTCTACTATTTTTTGGACATATTAGTTGTAAAATATCGCTTGGAATTGGAATTATAATTGTTACAGTAGTTAAACCCGAACTGGGATTAAAGTTTGTACGTGACGGTACCGTTCTCTGTACTAATTTCAGATGAAAAACGCAAACAATTGTATAATTAGCAATGTTGTCTCTGTAGACCATACCAACACCAATTGATTACGATAGTTAAAAAAGAAGTGGCGAGTTGGGTGAAAAAGTAATTGATTTTCTGTTAATTGTTTGAAGTTCAGCTCGTTCAGAAAAAATCGAAACACTCAATGGATTATTTAGACTGTAGTCGAGACTATAGAGAATTGATATACATGATGAACGAATCTTGTTCGAATTTGATTGATGCATAACTTCTCAAAATATCGTGGTCGCCAGTTGAAAAAAAAAAATTGATTACATGAAAAACACGTTGCAAATATTTGGTACACTTCTATCGACCTACACGCGCTTGACTTCAAACTTTTATAACTCCCTCGTCTTGCAACTTTGCGGAAAGATTCTTACACGTACTTGCACAAGA
Source organism: Zele albiditarsus (assembly GCA_958496275.1). Lineage (NCBI taxonomy): Eukaryota > Metazoa > Arthropoda > Insecta > Hymenoptera > Braconidae > Zele > Zele albiditarsus. The sequence goes on along the minus strand of OY292411.1, from coordinate 11,624,540 downwards.
ATAGTCATAGAAAAATAAAATCTAAAAGAAAATCGATTTCTATTACCGAAGAAGAAAAAAAAAAATAGTTCTTTAAGTCTATTTTGAAACTTGAAATAAAATGAAAAACGATTTTATATCAAGTGATAAATTGCAGACGTGATTTGAATCTGAAAATATTCCAGATTCAAATTGCATCATGAGTTCTGATTGATAACTAAAAATTTTCTCAATTCTAAATTTTTCTCATATTTCCGATATTAAAATATAATATAAACAATTCTCATACAAATAATTTTATTCTATGGTTGCCTGTAAAATTAAATTTCACAATTCAACATGTAAAAAAATAATCTTTGTGCAGGCAAAAGTATATGATCAAGCGTGAGATTGTGAATGGATGTTCAGAGTGGGATTTATATATAAAAAATGTTGGCATTCGTTTTCAACTCATATATAAATAGTATATATGGAGGGTGTAAAGTGGGGTTAAAATTGGAAGTTAGAAGCAGCCAGAAAACGATGGCCATCAACTCTCGTATATCGATTAGAGTGCCGCTTGCTTCAAGAGAGAAACGAGAGTATCAAGCAAGTGAAAAAAGATATATACTTGTGAGGTGAAAAAGTGTGAGGAATAAAGAGAGCAGGAAAAGAGCGAATACAAGAATTGTATAAAGAAGAAGCCTTTCCACAATGCAATCACGATCAAAATATCGAGTAGACTCTCTCGTGCCATTCACGCCTTTTATTCAGTCTCCTATGCATATATATTTATAAAATACCTCTACACATGATGTATAGTACACTTTCCAATGTATTGTCATGCATATATATACAAGAAAAGAAACTTTATGATTTTATTTATTCATAAGAGAGCATTCCCATTGAATTCCATTCTGTCAAGCTGACTTAATACCATTTTTATTTGTTAAATCGCTTCTGTCACAATGAAAAAAAAATTGGAGAAATAAAAATAGAAGAAAATACTCTCTACACCCTCAATTCTCCACTTATTGCGACATTTCATCTGCAACCACATGAAACGATGGTAAAGAGCATCGCTGTTGCCAGTTCGTCGCCTATGAATGTCGTTACATAATGTCGCATAACCCATAGTCGCATTATTGCCAGTTCCTTGAGCACTATCCTCATGTGTGCTGCTTCACCCATTCTACATCCTTGATATATGTATGTATTATATGGTTAAATCCTTTGCTCATATTTCCCTCACCAAGGCTTATATCATGTATATATGTACATTACACATGTCAAGCGCTTCCCGGTGAGTAATGTAAAACAAAAGAAAGGGGAAACAGAAAGTATGAAAGATACGGCCTAAAAAAAAAAAGGAAGAAGAAAAAAAAAATGGGACAAAGAGAAATGAAAAATAGAAAAAATGTATAATGAAGAAGAAGAAGGCCAGTAGTGATGTATATCACATTGCTCATTCTTTCGACATATTCTGTTGGAAGAAGAACTTCTTTTATTTATCTTTTTTTTTTTTTTTTTTTTCATTCACTGCCTTTAACAATGATTCGGGTACATTATCTACGAAAAATCTGCTAGTTATAAAAGAAATGGAACATCAAATAGAAATTTTAATGGATAAAAGTCGAGTTGAATGGAAAGGGGAATAATAATTGATGGAGACAGTAGACTTGCTTCTGTACTTTTCATTACGTTAGTGAATTGTTTGAAACAATGAATAAGTATATGTATTTATGATGATTAATGTCGTCGTTGGGTGAACTGAAAATTGGATGCGAATGTGATGGAATAATTTATTGGTCTCTTGATATCTATTTTAATATATATATATATACGAATGTGCAATGTTTCTTCTCTTGGTTGATGTTGTTTTTTTCTTTTTTTTTTCGATTCGAGTTTGATCAAAGAATATCCTAAATTATGGCATTTTTGTTGAATATTATAGTTTCTTCATATTCTGTATATATATATATATATATATATATATATATATCAAAGAAAATATATTTTTTCAAATAATAAACAAAAAATAAAAATCTAAACATCCAAATTTTACCTTGACCTTCTTCCTCAATCAAAGTTGTAAATCTTCGGAAAATAAAATCAATTTAAAAATCAACGATGTCATTACCGTTTTCCGAACAGCGCAATCTATTTTTTTCTATCACGAAATAATGAAATTTCGGTGATTGGAAAATTACAAGATATTACGATTCATCATATGGATGTTTTGTTTTTTCTTTCAAACTATGAAGCAAATAATAACCTGGACTTTACACAGTATCGATTATCAATTAGACATCACTAATTTCACCCCCTCTATTCTGCCCATTTGTATATAAATTTATACATGTAAATACTCTAGTACATGGCTTCTCACATATACACCCTGAGATGTAGCCATATTACTGGCAGCACATGTCGCTCGAAACGTGCGCGCTACTTCATCCACCAAAACAGTATATGTTCATACTATGCGAATTGCTATGCTATACCAATTCACGGGAGTACTCCCGGGTCGCGTTTAAAGTGGAGCAAACGCCACCCCCTGCGCGGTCGTTACCACCCTCGTCCAATTAACCCTCGACTGACGGGCCTAGTAGCCTTGCTCACCCTCTTCCTCTCACTCTAGTTTACCCTCTCTCGCACTCACTCTCTGTTAAACTATATGTGATGTTCTCTCACCATCTTGCTTCGTCAAGGCTTCTCTGTCCTTCATTTGTATGGTCTCCCTCACTCTTGAGTGTGCAAGAGCTTGTGAACTCACAAGGGAAAGCGCCTGAACTGATGGAGTTTGCTCCACCATTTCCACCTCTTGCATCACCACTTCTCCTTCGTACAATCCGTCGATCCTCTGAAGTGTCACCAATCCCATGAGCTGCTGTATCTTGAAATTGTCTTGACTGATTGATCACATCAATACTATGTAATTGCTAATGTTCATTATTATCTCATGTATTCAGATATAGTTTCACATATCGTGATACAGGGTGGAAACCGGGAATTCAGAGCGTGAGAAAAATTAGAATTATATATACAAATTGAATTTAAAATGATATGAATTTAAATTTGTTAAATATGAATGAGTATAGAATTTAATTTTCATGATACCAGTATTTGAAATATGACTACAGTATCGAATATAAAACACTGGTTATATATATATTTTTTTTTTCTATCGCATTTAATAAATCATAATTGATTCTCCATTGTTTCTCTACACAGTGTTACAATGAAACGGAAAAAAATTGAATGGTTTTTTATTTTTATTGTAGAAAATTATTTGTATTGTATTCTAGATAATTATAATTTTTATTATACATTGCTACAGACTGATGTTTCGTTCGTGCACGAAAATTATAATATCGATTGTTAAATTTAACATGCACTTTGTAAACTTTTATATACGTTTGATTATTATTACTAACGGATAAAATTGAGAAGTTTTGTATCTCGTTATCGCTGTGCAGCTAGATATACATGTTGTATTTACTAATTCCGGCATTGTTCAACATTCGTGTCAGAAATATGAAACTAACAGTATATAAAATTCATGTTTTATTGCATATGTCGAAAAAGTTCAAGCTAGTTCACCATGTAGATTACAAGAGAATTGGATTTGGAATCGTTTACTGTAACATGTAGAAGATAGAACGAACGTAGTGATGGCTTTGAATTTCCGTTGAATAAAATAGTTCTGTCTATGTGAAGCGCAGGAGGAATTGATCTGGTTACAGATAAATATTCGAGGAAGTGTCGCAAAAAAATGTAAACAGGTTCACCATATTCTCCGTCTGTGAATTATTATTAAATGTCAACTTTGGGAGATTGACTGTGTAAAAATACGAAAGATATGAGACAAATGAGTAACTGTAGACATCATTAAAAAATAATATTATTCAATGAAACTATTTTTAATTCATTTTCAGACATTTGATTTCAATATTATTTTTTGTCAATATCATTTGCATAATTTCTAGAGCACCAGTTCATGTATATTCATCTATAAAGCACTCAAAAACTCTGGAGTTTCACTGAAGCTACGTTAAGGAATTTCATACCTTTGACAGGTATAAAATTAGGACAAAATTTTAGGAGTTTTTACAAGTAAATTTAATACTAATGTTTTACAAAAATATGAATATAAATGTCCGGTGAAGAGTAGAATTTGAAATTTTCGAATCATATATTTTACGATCGATTGGATTCACATACAAAATTTAATATTCATGCCGAATTTGAGAAATAAAACATAGTTTTAACAAAATCATGTTACTTTAAATCAGAAACTGAAAAACCCAAATTGTTCATTAAATTGAAATCAAACTAATTTCAATTTCAATGAAAAATTATCAACTAGTTTCAACGCTGTTTATCATTTCTGTATTATTTACCAAAAGTTATATTCCACAGCTAACGTATGTAAAATCGCTATAAAAGTTTCATTAAAGAACTTCATTAAACTATGTTTTTTATTTCTATATAAATAAAGCCAAGTGACTAGTATTAATCAAATACATTCAAGCACGACTGTAAATATATTCCAATGTTTACACTATATAATAATGAAACGTAGTTAATTAAAAATCTTCAGAGGTGACCCTTCAGTCGTGTCACCTTTAAAGTTCACCGTGTGCCATAATTAGTTTCTGTGACTTGAATTGAGTATATCTCAGAACTTAATCGACCGATCTTAACCGTTAACCAGTGAATTCAGACGGCAAAGCAGTAAGTAATCGAATGGTGATGAGGAAAATTTCAAACTATAATAATATGTCACTGAAAAGTAAGAGTGAATAAAATAAAAAAAAAATTTATATTTCTCTTTGGTGAAACATTTGTCGAATAATCTCTAAGAGTTAAATATATATGAAAATTCAGTTTACCCAATTTCTGCTGCAACATTTCAAAGAGAATTATTGCTGCAATATCAATTCAACAATAAATTTGATTGATGTATACAACGTTTATATGATATATATACATATATAAATATATACAATGTTCTATTACATTGAAGTCTGTTATTATTACATTGTGGAAGCAGCATAGAATATAGAGTTAGCAGTCAAAGAATAAGATGAGTGAGATAAAAGCAAGAGGTCTTGTTGGCGAAAGAAATTGAGCCGCAGATGATGCAGGACAGCTGCAAGCCGCGCGTTATTTATACTCTTCGTGAGCTGCTTGACTCGACAAGCGCCCGCGCCTTCGCTCGCACACTCGTTTTCATTCCCTCACCGCCCTTGTCTCTCTTTCTACTTTACCATTGAGGAGCATAGTGAGAGGCTCACTCCCAAGGAGACAAATTGAAATTCCAAATCCACCCTCAGGCAACGAGAAAATCTCCCGCCACTTCCATTTGTCCTTTCTTCCATTTCACTTCCTTTTGCTGTGCTCTCGCGGCACCATTATATGTATGTATATAATATGTACTTTCGCTCCTGCATTTTCTATTCGCGTCTGTGATGCTCTCGTATATATACTCAAGTATATAGACATAACCACGATATGGGTGCATGAAAATCAGAGTTGTTAGAATAAATATATCGATTTGGTATACGTAGAAAAATCCTGCAGTAATTTCAACGTCGGAACTGGTGTCAACTTTTTTTTTTCTCTTCCTTTCATATTTTAATATTTGTTTCAGAGAAAATTGTTGGGGGAAAAAAAAAATGTTAGATATGGATATTATATATATATATATATATATATATATATATATATAAAGAAAAAAGAGAATAGGATCCTTTATGGTAAAATTGAGCTTTTTTGAACGGTAAAAAATAGGGGAAGTGACAGCCTTACCTTTACGGCGTTTGCTACTTTAATTCAAAGATGGGTCACGTAAAAGAATTTTTCTATTATTTCTATGCCGACGCAACTAGCGGAAGAGATAACATTTATTTAAGAAAAGCTTTTACATGAATTTCTACAGTACTATCTTTGGTATTTGTAATTGTTGTAACCTGATTGATTTATTCTATTTTATAACGTGAATGGTGGGTGAATATAACATTGAGAAGTGTAATTGTTATTTAGATGAGGATATTCAGTTATGGTGGATTTTTGTGTACAACATCGTAAGGTCAACGAACCCGGAAGATTATTCATGAAAGGTGTTATCATTGGTTCGAACCGAATGTAGGATAAATATTTTCCTTTCAATCTGCACGGAAATAATTTCAATATTATTTGTGTGATGGTAGAATGGATAGACCATGGATTTATTATTTGATATGTATATCAAAGAGTAATAACAAAAAATTAATATCAAAATAAATTATTTTGATTTATAACATTTCATATTTTAATTGGAATTATAATCTCATTTTATAGAAATTAATTAATACTCACAATTGAGATTAATCTTACGTCGTATATCATTGTGGAAATACACAAGAAATTTTCATTTCAAATATATGGACGGAAAGTTAATTATTATTATTAAACGTTTTCAGGAAAATAAACTCAACGACGAATGAATAAAAACGGTAGGCTATTTTTTTCAGCTACATTAGCTCCATATATTTTTTCTTTCTCTCTAGGTTCACGTACGGAATGTAATTAACCTATCATCACATCTGAATAAAAAAGACAATCATTTTTTGAGTCATTTATATCAATTGAAAATGTTATGAATGTATATTCGTTGCACCGTCAGGATTCAATGGAATCTTAAATCAGATACTTTCTATTTCACTTAAAGTTCCAAAATTGGCGTGAATTAAATATATGAAATGTGATTAGAATTATTATTTATCCATTTTTCTTTTCAACTATGGTAATTGATGCAATTGTTAGTGAGAGACAAAGGACGATTGCCACAGCTGAATTGACGGGTTACTACACTCTCAATTTGTTTGTGCTCTTTTTTGTTTCGTTTCCAGTCATTTGTTTATTCATTTATCTTTTATTTCCATTGAGAATTGGTAGATCGGCACCACGAAGATAAGCCCGGTTAACGATTTGTGATGTCACCATCCAATACATTTTCAAACTATTGTTTCTCTTTTTATACAAATTTACGCATCTTTTTTTCCCGTTAAAAAATAAAAGAACAATTGCAAAAATATCCACATAAACTAGCATCCAAGAATATATATATATAATATCCTTCAAACGCGAATAGAATTTACACCTATTCGCATTTTTTTCACTTACACATTTTCACAATTATATTTCATACTCAATATATACAGTACTACAGAAAGCTTTGATAAACAAACTTGAGATAAACATACTCATTATATCTTCAACAAAAACAATTTATTCTCATAAAAAATAATACTGAAAAGTACATCCTATAAAAGAGAACTAAACAAAAATAGAAAAAAAAAAGGAAAAAATATTCCCATATGTTAGAATATTTTACTGATCCACTGAACTCAATTTGTCGCCCGGAATATTCCTCCTCCTTTCTCCCTTTTTCATTTTATCATTTCTTTTTTTTTCTTCTTTATCTTTTGGGTGTTTCACTCTCGACTCGTAACATACATTCCACGCCCAGTACAACACTGAATATATTCGTGCAACCAGTCCCCAAACCTCAATTTGCCTTCACCATCACGACAACCTATCTCACGCCCAGTCATTTCCAGTGTCCGTACCCGCAAAAAAAAAAAAATAATAATAATAATAACAATAATAATAATAAAAATAAAAAAGAATACAAAACATGTCATCCATATCGGCCATAAAGTACCGCAGAGACAAGAGGGAACCAGAGGGAAAGAGAGTTGTAACGAAATATCCAGATCACACCAGGTCGTTGAATAAACGACCGGATGATTTATCGCTGCAACGATCACTTATACGCTGTGGAGCCATTTCCATTGCGTTACACGACCAACTATCGCTGATATATGTATATATATATATATATATATATAAATACATATAACATGGGCACATATACACGACAAACACGCACAGCGCGTCATCCGCAATATACCAATTTTGCGCGTCAGTTAGTGCACGATGTTTCTCGTGAAGCAAAATCGAATGTTTCGGTGTCGAATGTTTGTCGCGGTAACGCTGCTAGACCATACAAAACTTGTGCCCGTATATTTCAACAAACATATACATCGATCCGGACAATGTTTTCCGCTTTTGTATATATACATATATGGGTGCTTCACAAACTCGTGAGTTAGTTGGGACTGATATTAAATTCGCGCGAGACTTGATTTACCAGGGTGGAGTGAAAAAATAAAAGGAGTAAAACAAACAAAAAAATGGAAATAAAAAAAAAAAACAGACAACGTCACTATCGGCTATTCCTAGTATGTAGTAATTAATATTTTTTTTATTCGTTTCAACTCTTTTTTTTTCTGTTCGCGTCCTTCATTTTCGTTATTTTTTATTTTTTGCTTTTTATTTGACATTTTTAGTCTGTTTATTTTTTCTATCGTTTGTCGTTGGTGGAGGATGTAAATATATTGCAGCTGTATTTGAAAAAATACTTGGTCAGAAATTAAATTATCAATGATTGCTATGTAACAATATTCTATATGTTATTTGCAATGTGAAATAAATGGAATATTAAGTGAATTGTGTTGGGAAAAACATGAAAGTAAATAACAGTAACTGAAATGAATGAATAATGGTTGTGGGTAATGGATAAAAATTTATTGAGTGGCAAATGGGAAATTGAGAATTTTATCGTGATTGTTCAGTTATGAGTCAATTAGTTTAATTATATCTGCAGCGAAAATAAGTTGACAAAGGAAAATCTAGGTTTATCATGTAGTGACATGGGTGATTAATATAAAGTATATTTATACATGGAAAAATTACGTTGTACCATCGAAATTAATGGACAAAAGTCCTCAGAATTTTTAGCAACTCTTTGTTTGAAATAGAACAATACGTAACACATTGCCAATGACGTGATGATTGAAATGATAATAATTAATATAAGCAAACATTCACGAATTAAGGACAAAATCTATTTCAAAGATATAAATTTGTGCTATTTATCATATACGTCTCATTTCAATTATAATTTTTAAATATCATCTTCACATATTTCAAATGAAACGAGTTTCCCATGAGGGAATGTTCAGAATAAAATGAACAACAACAAAAGAAGTAGATATATAGAAAAATGAAGAGTAAAGTGGCTGTCACGTCGCCATGATATGGACGATCCACTCTGAAGAACAGTGTTCATTTCCAACCAAGCTGATGTTACTTATTGCTAGTGGATACTGATGTCATCAAACAACATTACAAAATATATATACACTATCTCATCTTTCAGCTACATTTTTTATATACTTCGCATTCGTATCATACAATTGCAGGTGAAAAATACTATGTTTTATATACCGCATGATGGTACATCGAAGTAGAGATATATCCAAGGATAATAACATTTGACAGATCAAAGTCTCAGACAGACTGAAAGACTAGACACAATATGAAAGTATAACGCGGTCGTTCTTTATTTTTATCCTTTACTTTTTCTCTCAAACAGCAATCGTCTCATTTCGACGACTCGTTTTGCCCACCCTCACACTCTACTGCAGCATTCTTTCTATCCTTTACCTCTCACTGCACACATTACACTTTATTTCTTTTATCTAACTGTCGACTCAGTGGAAAATACTCTTTGTCCCGCTTTGTTATTGCTCAACTTGTTTCACAATCTTTATATTCGCAAGAAAAAACAAATAATAACATCTCTTCTGTATTGGGATATTCCGATGACTATATAATCCACACCTTGTCCAAAGTGTTGTTAATTTTTATGTATTTTAGTATGTAGATTAAGCGTGTATTGTTCTGTTTTTTTTTTTTTTTGGTTCGGACAACTGTTTAAACAATTTCCACGAGAAAATTAAATGTTTAAAAAATAAAATGAACTAATGGAGAAATATTGTTCTTTCAACTCGGGTCAAATGTGACACCAATAAGCTGCAATGACAAACTCAGCATGGTGCACATGGAATCCTTGAAATTTACGTAATGGTTATATAGCAAATAGGAACAATCATTTCGCTCAACTATGTTTCAAAAGCGAGGAAGTAAAGCGAGAGAAACAAGATCAGGTTTTGGACTTACAGCGTGTATCTTCCACTATTCTGTATATCTAGGTTAGTTGAGTTAGCCTGAACTCTACCACAGCCCGAAGTTTTCCCTCGTCACAAACGTGAGACAATGTGTAGTGTGGAAACGGAAGAGAAAGGTTGGAGAGGACACAAAGTTGTTTAGAGTTGTTGCTACATCTGAAGACTGACACCAGAAACGATAGTTGAATATCAGCGTATCATTGCTTGTGTCATCACCATGCTATTATCTTTTAGAATAGAACTAATAAATAGCAATTATCAAACGATTGTATATCAATTGGCCTTTTGTTGTACATTGTTTGCAATTAAATCACCATTTTACTGTTTCATATTACATAAATCAATATTTAGGAACATAAAGAGTTTATTTATGTCAGAGAAATTAATTTATTTGTCATGTATCGAGGAATGTTTATTTAATGCAAACAAAATCATTGGTTGCGAATTAATATTATAGTTCAATCAATGACACCATTGGAAAATTATTTATTTTACTCATACATTAGTCATTAATTAATTACAATTAAAATTGAATAATTTCGGAACTGATGAGAAATACGTATTAATATTGTGAGCATGATTTCACTGGTTGAAGTATATGTTTGTTCATTCGTCGAGACAAACGCTTCGAGTTCAGAATGGCTATGTATGTTCATTTGTTATTCACAGAGATGATGAACACATCACCACTGTTTCCAGAATCATTTGTAGCGTGCAACAGAGTTCAACGGAGTGAACAATCATTGCGTTATAAGCTTACGAAGTTTCGTCTACACAATAAACGATGCTGATTTCGAAACTAGAGGATATATCTCGTGTGGATACCACATCGAAATTTTCCAAACATATTGTTTCAATCAAAGTACATGCTACTGCCGACGGTGATTATATTATTGGAGGATGTGATTTTTAATTGAGTTTGATATCAGTATTTTGACGAATTTGCAATTTGTAGAACACTAAAATATCACTGACTAGAAAAAATAAATTAATCGAGCGTACATAAACGAATGAACTTCGGTGGCAGAGCCAATCAAATATCACTGTGGAAACACAGAAATTCATGCAATTTTTCACCATATAAGTGTTTTGAAACGATGAGAAAATAACAAATATGTATTTTTTGGTGATTAAAATGTGCATCAATTAAATTAATTCAGGAAATATCAATGCTTTAGTTTTAATCGTTTTTGTTGTTCGTAAATATATTCTCTTTGGCAAACTGTTATTACCGATATTATCACCTCCGTCTATGGATTGAAAATTATGAAACAAACATTAATTGTAACGTAAAAGACAATTATTTTTTCTTTTATTGTTCGTTATTTTCACAGTACGTTCCATTTCCAACCGACAAATCTACATAGAGTTTGTGATAGTACCCCAGGATTACATTGAATTACCACAAATTTTGCAAATTATATATTGTGCGAACTTTTAAGTGTATGCAAATACAATATCCATCCAAATCAATTTATAATGTATGTACATTCAAATGGAGGAATAAATGAACAAATATGAATTTATATACATGGCCTCTTTCGTTATCAATAAAAGTTATTTTGATAGAATTTGGAGACATTTATTCCAATCATTAAATAGTATTTTTCATTCGTCATTTCATCTTTATCTTACACACACACATCCAAGGTACGTTGTCGAATCGATAAACTTAATCCCGGGATGAAAATCAGTTCTGGATTATCATAGAGGCGTAGAATTTGAATTAAAAAACTTTCATTTCATTCCAATATTCCTTTCAATGGAGAGAGATATATAGAATATATATCTCTCAGTAAGTCTTCTGATACAGTCTTCTAATACAGAAGACTAATTAATCCAATCAAATTTCGTTGCACATTTGTCGCTCTTTGCTGTAAAATATCTCTGTGGTAGGAAAAAAGATTAATAAAATTTAGTAAAATCAACTAATTCCTCTTCCCTATGCCAAGGTGAAAATAAAAACATAGAAACCGTTCCCGTAAATTAAAGCTCATATGATCAAACGAAATACGGAAAAAGTGACAGCTCCACAAATAAAAAGGCATATTCTCATTCACCACACAGATGATATTATTTTTCACAGGATTCAATCCAATGTGATCGAAGCTAGCATACATTCCCTATACGTATTCATAATGGTAACAATTCCCTCCTGCTAATGTATATAGTTTGATGATTATAATTGATTGATACCATTTCCCAATTGTGTTTCAGACACAATGCCTAACCGAACTGCCAGACGTTGCCCCATGCAACGGCACCATCCGCCTGCCACCACCATGCGAAGAATCACCGAGCTCAGGTAGCAGCAAAGATCGAAGCAACATCAGTCCAAGACGCAGATGCCGTATACTAGCACCAATATTGCTGTTAGTTGCAGCATTATTATTGGGTGGACTTTGTCTGCCGCTTCTTTTGCAAACTGCTCCAGCCACTCATGAGCAAAGGCTCGATGTTATCAGGAGAATACTTACTGAAGTGCCTCTGATAGATGGGTAAATTCATTACACCAAATTCAATTCTGTTACTTTCATTTATTTATTTTCTTTCTTTAGCTCCCACGACAAAATTGATTGTGGGAAACAGACAAAAAAGAACAGTGTTTACGCTGTATCGATTGTGTATGTGTGTGATTTTTATTTTTCTTTCCCCTCAGGCACAATGACTTGCCTTGGAATGTAAGGAAGTTTGTACACAATCAACTGGGCGAGGTGAATCTCAGCAGTGACCTGGGTAGAGTCGATCCATGGGCCAGATCTGACTGGAGCCACACCGACATACCAAGATTGCGCGCTGGTCTCGTTGGTGCTCAAGTAAGTTGATTACGGATCGAATTCGAGCTCTCCTGCTTCCTCTTCTTGCCTTCAACGTTGCTTTGCTCATTCGCTTGCTCATATAACAGTACTGGCGAAGCTTACTCTCAAGAGTTCGTTACGACCAATGGATAGTTTGGACGAATTGAATACAACCTGAATAAATGGTGGCTTTTTTTTTGTGTATAAAATAAAACACCCGCGTTTGTATCGAATGTTTACTTTCAGAATTGCTGATATTTAATTCCTTCCAATGGCAACAATTTCTTGATGGAGTGATGAAAGGAGTATTCAATTATCTGACACTATTTGGATTCATTTCTTTCTATTTTATATTTGAAGTATCGAGACTTTCACAAAAGGCTTTACGTTTCGAATCATTAAGGTGTTCATGACAATATCTCTTGGATGCTCGTTATTCTTGTGGTATTTTGCGGTCAGGTTGGAGGCCTCGGTGGTACAATAACTCACCGCAAATAAGCAGTGGGATCACCACAATATTTCTATATTGAAGCGAGGGCAAAGTCCTCGTTCGATTCAAAGATAAATTTGTTGGACATAAGTCCGGCCAGAATCGCGATAAGTTACGATCGTCGAAACGGGTCAACAAGTGAGCGTTAACTCTTATCTGAACACACGGTGAGGAAACGAGTGGAAATAAAGAGTGAAGAGGAAGGTGAATGTTGTTCGCGCTGGTGTGCTTCCGGCATTTCTCGTACGAGATATTGGCAATCGACAGATAGATTGATCTTCATTCTCCTTATACTGTCCTGTTATTTCCACTCACTTTTTCACTAATCTATAACCCATTATTAATCCAACTGATTGGAAAACGTGGATATATATTGGACTGATATAAAAACGAACAATATTTTTTCAATTGTTATAACTTTCATGTTCATGCACTTAATCGTGAAAGAATTATGGAGAACCAATGTGCTATTTTATCATCAAAGTTGTATATTTCCCTGGGATTATTCTTGGATGAAATACTTATAAAAATAACTATCACCATGAACAAATCAAATGTTTGTGAACTTTATTAGTGAAATATAAATTTAAAAATCCCTCCCTCATTCATGTAACATTGATAACAACGACAGAACACCAATATATAGTACTCGTTAAACATAGTGCCCTTATTCTCCATAGAATTGTTTTGTTCGATACAATTTTTGCATGAATTTCAATGGAGTTGTACAACTCTCCGAAACTTCGCTTTTTATATTCGATCATTAGTCAAAGTATTACCTTAACATCGAATAAAAGTAACGCCTTTGTCGTCGTTATTGCTCCAAACTCTTTGAATTCTTTACAAGCTTGAAGGCTATTCAGAAATAGCTGATATTTAATTTCCATTCTTCATAATAATACCGAAGAAAACTTAGATCGACATTCAATGTTGAACTAAAAAATTATCTTCATTTTTTCGTGACTAAGTTAGCAATCGACACATTAACAGTACTTCAGAATTTTTCAATGTACTTTTCTTCGCAGTGTTGCCTTCACCTTTCTTATTGTTAAGGTCCATAGACAAAGTCAACTTTTCTCAAAAAAAAACGCGAGAATCAAAAAGACTAAATCCTACAAGATGTTCAATAAGATAATATAAATTTATCAACTATTATCATGGTAGAGACTTTTCGATCAATATATTATTACCGTATAACCATGAACTTCATAGCGTCTTAACTGTAGACAGAAAAAATCTATCAATTCCATTAACAAAGAAATTGATAATTTCCTTTCCACTCATCAAAGCTTACCCACGAATCTCCAAAGTATACAAAACATATTAAAACAACGCACATAATTCTATACTTAAATTTGTATCATATCCCTTATGATTAATTTATATATAACCAACATCGTGATGATCAATATGTCTAGTACCATTCAACGTGACATAATTATCGATTCTCAATTTTTTTTTATTTACAACCATCAGCTTCAAACGTATCAAGGTTGACCAATCCGCGCTCGCTATCACACCGAGCTATTTTCGTTCTTCATTATAGAGCGTTGGTGGAATATCGAGTCGAAACCTAGTGTATACTATATATCTAGAACAATCGAGAGTGGCCCCCATGCACATATATATATCCAAGCTTGAATGTCACGAATGTCATATCGATGTGTGGGTAGTACACACATGATTGCTCAATACGGAAACCGTCCACGGACACCTCACTGATAATCATCAAACGTTAAGGTACTGACATAGCAGCGGCACCAGCAACAAGGACGACAACGATGATGATGATCGGGGCATCGAAATATGGTGATGTGAAAGAGAGATGGAGCAAGCGGTATAGCTAGATGTAACATGCCAATCGTGATGGCGCGAGCACAAGATACCATTCAGGAATGACCCAAATGCAATAGTGTATAGTAGAGCGCGAGAATTGTCGATTACGGCCATTCACGCTCGATTAAATTACTGAGCCTGTCCACGAAATTGGCCAGTTACTGTACGACGAATGTTCTATCGTTTCTATATCATATCAACATGGGAAGCATATGTCGTTGACATCGATGACAAGTTAATTCTCAACTGTCACATATTCAATACTGATGGATAAATACAAAGTGGTATTGAATTAATATGCAACAATATGATGAGAATACAATCACGAATATTTTAATGAGTGCGGTGATGTGTGATGGTTTTGTTGATAAAGGCTAGTGAAAGTTTTGAAAGCAGGTCATTTGAACATCAGTAGGGTCCATAATGTTGCCCTGAGTACTTCATTAAACTTAACTATTAACTGTTGCAATCTCAAGTCGATTATAATATATATCTATATGTATATTAATGTGAAACTTGGGAAGTACTAATACACTTCGGGCCATCGGGTCCGTGACATTTTTTTTTCGTCAACAAAGTTTGTTCATTGCAGTATACCTTTTACGTAGCATCAACGTGCAGAGTTTGCCCATATTCACATTTGACAAAGTCGACATGGGCAAGGTGGATGGCAGGTGTCGATACGCCAATCAAGACTTGTGATTGCATACAGACCTGTATGGATAGTGTGTCTGTATGGATATTGGTCTATCACGAACTGTATAAAGTTTGTTGGTTATATTTGGATGGACGGTGAAGTGAAGTTATGAAGCAATCAAGGAATTTCATATAGATTTACGTTTACTTTATAATATATGGAAATAACGATGGCGATAATTTCGTATATTCATTTATGTACAGAGGCTTGAGTGGAGCGGCTTATTCACTATGGAATATCTATATAAGTTATCTATAATTAGTCCATCCACATAGCGCAGGTGTAGTCTTTGAATTGCGCAACGACATATACCTAACTCTATTAGTCATTTGGTCACTTTGAAGGGTTTAATTTGATTTGGTGATTTGGGTACATGGCTGGAGACCTTTCCTCTCTTTATTCATCAGTTCGCTTTTACATATACTCAAAGCAAAGTGTCAAGGTTCAGGTTATTCGAGCACTGCAGCATCATCAAAGGTATTGGCATTTTTGCTTTTTTTTCCGCCTCTTTTTTTTTTTGTCGTATTATATTGCTCGAGGGGGGAGAACATATATAGACTGACGTGTGGTAAAGTAATAGTTTTATGTAATTTGCCTTGTATAGTTTATGTTTTCTTTTAGCATATAAGTTCACCAAGGAAATGTAGAACTGCAGTGTATAGTGTAAATAATGCTTGGATAGTTGAGTGAAAAACCCTAATTTGGATACTAGGTTGAAAGCAGGATAATTTATCAAAGCCATATTTGCTTGACATAGCAACGGAAAAATTACACAATTGATTTCGCAATTTAGAAGAATAATACAAAAATACAATATCAAAGAAATTTGTATTCTAAATAATAATTATTGATATTAAAACGTTGTAGGTCTTCGAGTAACGTATCATAAAATATAAATAAACAATATCTTTACGCCCACATACCAAAATGTATATTTGAAAATGGGAGATATCAAAATTCAATTTTTCAGTAGCCATGCAATATGAATATACACATTTGAAATTTAACGACAATTATTTTCCGTTTAAATTGGAATATTGTATATATATAAACATTTTGAAACGAGAAATTTTCAGTTCTATAACGTCATTTCAATGACATAATGTCTCTGTCTATATATATACATACAGTATACGTTGGTTGAAATTTCATTTTCAATGAAATGTATTTGTTTATCTTGCTTATGGGACCACTACCGGGGATTCGTAAACAACTCCCGGCGGGCTCGTGAGCTTTATCAATTCTGTTCTGTGCCATGTGTCCTGTATATCCGACAGCTGGTCCTCGCATATGCATACAGTTATAGTGGTTCATTGTGTGTTCTTGTCCCGGAGACACTTTAAATATGATAAAATGTATGTATAGGTATATCAATCTTGAATCTCATAAGAGAGTAAAATTTAATTTAAGACCAAGACTTTGGTACATAAATGGATGCGCATAGTTAAGTTCAACTTCAACTATAAACAAAACTATTTTCATAATTAGTTTGACGCAGTGTCAGAGAGCTTACTGCATGATTCTCACATCTTTGCCACACCGCTCCTGGCACATTTACGCAAATTGATATTGCATATTCTCACATCTATTATATATATATATATGTGTGGAGGTTAATATATGTACGGGTGTATGTGAAACAATGCATTATGCAAAATTGTTTACCAATGGTTTCATGCAATATTTGAAATGAGATTGAATATCAGAGAACAAATGATCAAAACATAAGAAATTCATCCTGTTCTCTACTTATCCTCATAAAAAAAAAATAAAATAACAAAAACTATTCTACAATTCTAACAGATCAATAAATATGAAAAACCACGTTAAACTTTCCTTTTGTTCTTCAGAAATAATTCCATTAATTACCGTTTGTCAAAAGGCACAGGAAAATAAACAACTGCTAATATAAAATAATGAGGTTGAATAAAATCAGTTATTCACTAACAAACTATGTATTAAACAGTTTTATGAGTGAATATGAAATCGTTGAAGCGCGCAAGAAAATTACAGAGAGATGTAGAAAAAAAAAAAAAAAATGAATATAGTCCAATGAAAAATGGAATGGTCAACATCGTTGCAAACATGCACAAACAGGAATATTGGCTGACGTATATCTCTCTTGTATATAAATTCTTTACACCGTTTTGTAAAGCTCCATTACCGGATATTACGTTTTTTTCTTTTTTCAAACATTTTTCAATTGAAGACAGCACCGTTTTATATCTGCACATCATCTCTTTTTCTATCTTTCGTTCACTCGTTTTCCCTCGTCATCTCCCGACTTATAAAATGTTCTATCTCACCTATACATATAAACACACATATATATTTCCATTTATTTTTTACTAGTACACACGTTTACTTTCACCTTATAAAAATCCCCAACGACATAAGTGTAAAAGAAGCTTCGTGATATTTGCATGGCAATATCAAATATTTACGTACTCGGCTGCACTATTTTCACTTAACATATACCAAGTAAATCCCGATGTATTCACAGGACGCTTTAGATGCCGTGAAATAAAATCCCCAGAGTATATGTATATCGCGAAAAAAGAAACAGAAAACAAAACGTAAAAAAAAGTGAGCGAGATAAAATTCAACATGAACACACTTTCTAGCGATTGTAAAAGCAAAATAGAAAAAAAAAAAATAATTGTCGTTTTCCATTGAACTATAGTGCTTTACCCGTATTACATGTACAACCCATATATTTTATTCCTTCGATTTCCCAAAAAAAAAAAAAAAAAAAAAAGACAAATCTATAATAAAACAAAAAAGAATTCTATCTTTTTCCATTCACCATGTTCTCTATTTCTTCACTCTTATATACCTTCACGACAGGGTCGTTTCACTAACATGAATCTTTCAGTGAGTCAAATGTTCCTCTCGTTGGAAAAAGAATGGCCCATGAAAACCCTTACAAACGCTATCTAATATATAGATATATATATATATACATATACCTATCTATCTATATACACGAGTAAGTAGCGCACACACTTTCATTCATACACATCACTGCAATAGTTCTTCAACAAGCTCACTGAAAGTATATAATATATACACACGAATATATATATATACGATGAGTAGATGGTAGAAGGCCAGTAAGCCGACGTTGCATTAATAGTGGCTGTGAGGAGAAAATCCGCATCGGTAAAGTTCACTGCTCACGGCGCTTGTGCATAGATAAAAGCTTGCTCCAGCAAAAGTGGCCTGAAGAGTGGCTCTGATGTGTGGGACCATGTATATATATATATATATATATATATATTGCGAGCAAGAGAATATTTGTATATATGTCAACCTCTCAAACAGTACATATATACCATATAGATATGCTACAAAAGCAATTGTGATCCACAGGGTTGTCTTTTTCATACATCGACCACGTTATTTCCATTTATTTCTCATACAGAGAACATTTCGTTTCTAATATGTACAGCAATATATGCATGCATGCACGAAGCAAATCGTGACGAGCACAGACAAGTGTATTTTATTCATGTATGTATATATATGTAGGGACGATAAATATATATATATATATATATATATAGTGGTTACAACTCGTGTATGTCAATATACATGCAAAGCCAACCAATTGAATGTCTATATACTTGCATGTGTAGTGATTGTTTCGATTGGCTCCACCCTTTCGTCGCTGATGTTTCAACTCGATGATGGGGTAGCAGCGGTAGTTTTCCCTTTCCCTCAATCGATTTGACAATCAGCACGATGCGGATTTTTTTCACCAGCTGCGCATCAATGTTTCAGGGTGTGAATGTTGGTGTATATATGGCGAGATTGTGTATACATGTTTATGTATGAGTGTATGATGCTCTGGGATACATTCTCTGGAAAGGCTCATCCAGAATGGGAGAGATCGCATATGTTGAATGTGGAAGCAATGTATAAAGTGGGAATGCTGATCAACAATTGCGATTTAGCAAACGATTACGCTACAAATCAATTGGCGTATTTTATAGGCTTTATTTATCTTCTTTTTTTTTTTTTAGGCAATTTTTAGCCGTTTGGGTTAATTTATATGTATGAATTTTTTTGTTGAGAATGCATCTGTGAATTAACAAGTGCGGAAATGGATATGGGGGTGGGATTGGGTTGGGAAACTGTGATACTGTTTGTAATCAAACGATGACCTTTCATTGGAGTGTAGAATAATTGAATGTACGTTCATGTGTTTGGGGAAAAAAATTGTTTCAACTGGAAAAATATTGTTTCGGTGTACAGGTGATATTTTTTTTTTTTTCTATTCAGAACACGTGTGATTGATTTAGAAATATTGTTGTATTTTTTTTTTTTTTTCGGTTGAATAAAATTGAGAGTTATTGGAGAATTTTTTGGTTGCAGGTGATCTAGGACTGAGTGAAATATTGAAAATAAATTTCAATTTTTAATATAATGTTACGTGAAGTAGATTTATTTGGGAGATTGAAAAAAATTTTGAAGTAGGTTATTGACGATTTTTGTGAGAGAAATTGAATTAAAAATGTGCTCTTAAATATTGGCGTATGGGAGAAGGGAGACACTTTCAAATGTTAATCTTCATATTCTTATGATTTATGTGCTGCAGATTTATGGTAAGGAAAATATTTGTCTGGTATATTTCTAGGACGGTTTTTAAATGCAATATTAAAAAAAAAAAATTCTGAACCATAAGTTTATCTTTTTAACAGAGAAAAAAATTCCTAACAATTGTTCATTCACGTTTAGTCTACACCAAAAATAACCATCCATTCAATTCAATGGGGTAACATTGTAATGATACTCATTTGTTCGATCTAAATAAGTTATTCACAGCAGTTAATACTACACGAGTGATTCTGTGCTTAAGCATAATCTCCCTCACCTCTCACACTCCTGCAAGTCGCCACTCAATCTCACCAAAATCATTTTTAATTTCACTTCAAGTGTCATAATGTTACTCAATGAAATTTATAAGATTCAATTTAAATCATTTTTTATTCATGTAAATAAATGTAATGGAATTCTTTCTTGTTTTTTTTTTTCAACCTCATCTCTAAATTAAATCCGTATAACATTTCATTTCAACGTTTGTATTTAATTTGTTCCTTTTTTTTTTTTTTTTTTGTTACAGTTCTGGTCAGCATATGTGCCATGCGGCGCCGCTCAACTAAATGCCGTGCAGCTTTCACTCGAACAAATTGACGTGATAAGAAGGCTCGCTGAAATGAATGCGCAGCATTTAACACTGGTGACGTCGGTGAGCGGTATGTATATTCATCCAACTATATCGGAATTGTTTCAATACACATATACATCTATATATAAATAACTGTACAAATGATAAAACTGTAATCTCAGTAGTTTTAAGTTGGAGAGTGATATTAAATGAAATCAGATATAATACAAACGAAATGAACGTAGAAAACTTTGTTTGAAACATGAAGCAAAAAATAAAAAAACATTTTCATCTCGTTAAAAAATTATTCCAATTTGTATGAAGTTAATTCTCAAATGAGTGCGGTTTCGCGATAATTGTAATTATAACGTTCATGAGAACTTGAACTTTTAAGAAATAAAATAAATGAGAGAGAAAGTTGAGCACAAGTATGTATGAAATAAAAAAAAAAAGGGGGGAGTTTGATGAACTAGCAATACAATATTTATTTGTATAATACTTCATATGCATATAGTGGAAATAAAAAGTTTACAGTAAAACATTTTACGGATGGAAATATTTGGAATTATACGTGAGAGTTAAAAAGGCAAATTTTCTTTTTTCTTTTACACCCTGCAACATTTGACTACCATCAGTATAGCTGCTTGTGCTATAACATCATCACCACCACAACTATCGAGCACAGACCAACGTTAACAGCCTCACTTTCTCGCACTTTTAAGAAGTGTGGAGAAACTTTTCGACTTGTAAAAATCTAAGAACCGAGGAATATGCTACAAAGAAATTCCCCTCACTTCATCGACCTATACAGTGCTATTGGTGGGCGCCAACTTTTGAATTTGTTTCCTCTCTCTATTTTTTTTTTTCTTTCCATTCTTTCACAACACTTTTTTTTTTCATTTCATTTTATTTTATATATAGATTTTATTTTGTCCTTCTTTTTTCATTTGTTCGCTTCTTTCCTCGCTTCGGTATTGTATTGCCACGAACTATATATATATTATTATTTTTCGCATCAGCAAAATGGTACGAAAAAAAAAAAAATTTTAATAAATAAATCCCTCAAGAGTTTCGCTTGCAGTATTTATTATCATTATTTTCACTACTTAAAAGTATACAATATTATCATCTGTCCCAAGGCAAACTTGATATACCTGACACAAACTGAATAATCGCGATGGATGAGTGGGATTATCAAATGACATGCTCCCGAGTTTGCTATATTATATGTATGTATGTATGAATATATGTGTGTATGCGAGTGTAGGAAGAGAAGTGTATGTCTAGTAATATTTCATGGCTCACAGAGAATGTGCATCCGCAATGCGGATACTGAATTCTAATAAAGCGTTTTAATGCAATTGCATTTGATGTATATGACACACATCGAAATACCAATGATTAATTTAAATTATAAAGATTAAATAATTTAATGAGCATGTAAAGTGAAATGGGGGGGGGGGGGGGGGGGGGGGGGATAAAAATAAAAACAATGGGTATCATGAAAGAGAAAAGAAATTCAACAATTTCATTTTATGTCAATTGTGATTTTATTTTATTTTCTTCTTCAGGTTTGATTGAAGCTCATCGACAAGGTAAAATCGCAAGTCTTATTGGTGTAGAAGGTGGCCACTCCCTTGGAAATTCCTTAGGGGTTCTCAGGACATTTTACGGTCTTGGCGCACGCTATCTAACGCTGACGCATGCCTGTGACACGTCGTGGTGAGTTGAGAAAATCCTTTGGGGGACATTTCAACTTATTCATTCCTTTTTTTTTTTTTTCCCTTTTCTTTTTAAACCCTCATCCACCTAACTAATTCTAGGTAGTAACCTTTTTTCCTTTTCTTCAGGTTTAATGCTTCATTAAATTTGTTCACACAGAAAAGCAACTTGCGTCAAAATAAATTGTAAAATATATATATATATATATACAGTATTGGTATAGATTAATTTTATTGACGTTGAATTGCGTCTTTATGGTTTGGGAATAACTTTTAAATGAAAAGAAGAAAGGAAATTTGAATTAATAAATAGGAATATTTTTTTTATATGTATACTTTTTATTTTATTTTTCGAAGCTTTAAAGGGTTGGCAAAATAACAAAGAAAAAAAAATAATGTTGTGATTACATTGCCTTTGGTCCCAGTGGTATTTCGCGTTTCTCATACCGAGTGAAAAGTTGGCTGTATACTCGTACGTGGATGGAAAAATGACTTTCTGGCGCGAGCGCACGCGAACGGACGATGCCTGAACAAACTCGCCTTTTTTCACTAACATTTTCTCTCTCTCTCTCTTTGTCTCACAGCCGTTTGTATATACTTTATATATGTATAATACATGTATACCCTTTTTTCGTCTGAAGCAAAGTATTTTAGCACGCGTGGGCCGTGTCCCCGATGCCGCACTTGCACTCACTCTCTCACACATTTTTCCTCTGCTCCTCTGGGCGAGTTTTCAATCCTTTCCATATATACAATGTGTACGGCCTCGCTTTTACGCCTCCCCCGACGGTGTCGACGTTGCAGAGGCCGTAAATAAACAGTTGGAGCGTTGTTGGCGCGCACGCCTGACATGAAATCACCCGGCCACTCTTCCTAGATCGTAAATTCCCGTTTCACAAGGCTCACGATCGTACTTTCTGCATCGCACGCGGGAAAATTTTCTTTCCCCCTTTTCTTTTTTTTTTTTTTTTCCTTTTTTTGTTCTCGTCAATGTATACGGCACACAGCCATTTTTTAAGTGATCTACACCGCTTATCGCCCAACCGGAGACACTCTGTCTGAAGCATTCACCAGCTTTCAATTGCCGCGATGAATAGCTATTGATTTAAAGGATGATGAATAAAATATTCAGATTCATTGTGGACTGTTAGATTTATTAAATTTTTTTTCTTTTCAATCGAAAAAGCAAAATCGGGGATTTGTTTTAAATCTGACGTTTTTAATTTGTGTCACGGTGATGAAAGTTCTATTTTTTGTTCAATATTTGAGGTGGTGTTTGTATTGAAGAGCTCGAGAAATATATATGAGCTTTTTCATTTTTCTAATTTTGTAGAGAAAAAAATAAAACGACGAATGAAATCGTTACAATTTTAGTACGCACCGTAAACAATTCATATAGAAATCAAATAAATTTTGTTTAAACGGAATTGGCCTATAAGTTCCCAAGATATCAAATATGCCAAGTTGAAAAGTGGAATTTTACGAATTGTTCAATGATTTCCATCTGAGAACACCTTTCATAACAACCCATCTATGATTTACATCAGAAACAAATGCGGACAAATCAAGGATAAAATTTCAACGAAAGGATCTGTGCGAATCCAAACGAATAAATATCCAGATTAAATCGCATGACTTTACATATTTCAACACATTGCAGTATATTTTCGTTTGCTTCTTTTTTTTTTTTTCATATTTCGATGCACTGTTCTATTCAATCTCGTATAAACTTTTGTATCAAACTTTTAACCGTGAACAGTATAATTTATTTATTTATATTTTCCATCCATCGTTACGTCTATTTCAAAAATTAATGTACATAGCATTTATTTACTGTTGTGTTATACACATTAATTATTCACACAATATCAACCGTACTCCCATACACCACGAGCTTTTTTTTTTTTTTTAACTTTGAGCTTTTTTATGCGTCCCTGGTCGATTGCGTGGCGCGCGTTTGCAGTTTCCGTAAATAAAGTGTCGAGATCGTTTACGATATATATTTCACGTTTCCGCTGCAGTCTCAGCCCTTCTTTTTTCTCCTCTCTCGGATTTTTATATGTATATACTCTTCTATGTGGGTATATGCGAGAGCAAATCACGCGGGCCTATGCGCCAACTCACGTAACCCGCGTAAATTGCACACAAGTACATCGCCGACCAAAACAGAATGCGAAAAACAGAGAGAAAATGAGTCTAACTTACGGCTGGACTTAGCCATTTGTACACTTTTTATTTTTATCCCTCTCTAGCATAGTTACACTGCAACCCAACCTTTTACCTGCTATAGATATACACTTGTACTGTTGCCCGTTGGGAGTAAGTGAACCGAGAAAAGGGTCATGAGCGCATTCGCCATTTCCATTTCTCGCTCTCTGAAGACATTTACGAGTTTTGAGCTTTATAAGAGGGTTGCATGGAAAATTTTACACTTTTGTCTGACTACAAATCTTTTATCTTTGCACTTTCTTCGATAAGCTTTCTGTACGAAAAAAAAAGAAGAAGCAAAACAAAAATAGCTAAGAACAAATAAAAACAGAAACAAAAGAAAATAAAGTTTTGCAATGAAAAAATACGAAAAGAGAATAAAGTTTTTTTTTGTTATATTTTTTTACTAACTATTTATTTTATTCATTTTTTTTTTCACTTTTTACTCGGTAGGGCAGTGTGCTCAGTCGGTGAAAACAATGGTACACAGGACAATGTTCCTGGCCTCAGCGAATTTGGAAAGGTATGTAATTAATTAAAAATCCACATATATTTTAATTAAAAATGTAATTTTGTGATAAAAATTTTGGTCGTTTGTACTTCTACTTTACGTGATGAAATTGAGTTATTGTTATACGTATATTATGAAATTCTTTTCCAAACAAATGAAAGAAAAATTGAATGAATACCATTGTATGTAGAGAAACAAATAGAATAATTGAATGAAAAATACACAATGGCAGATGTAAACTCGTTCAATAATACGATACATGAAAAAGAATTGCAGACATGATAGTACCGATATAGTGGCGAGTTATATTGGCCAGTTTGTGAGGTGTCAAAATGTCGAATGACTCGTGGAAAACGTGGTATTAAAATAGAGGCATTTGTTGGGGTGGATTCATACGGTGGGTTTTGTATCCGATAGACATGTTGGATAAACGTGTAAATGCATCTGTATTATATGACTGTAAATTTTGTCACACTATACATATTACTATGAAACCTTTATTCGTTTGTTTTTACAATTTTATACCATCCAATACAGGCAGTTGTGAGGGAACTAAACAGACTTGGAATGCTCGTGGATCTTTCTCACGTATCAACAAGGACTATGAGAGCTGCACTACAGACAACGGGTGCCCCGGTCATTTTCTCCCACAGCGCTGCACGAGCTCTATGCAATTCCAGCAGAAACGTGCCGGACGACGTGCTCAGAAATCTGGTGAGTTTAAATCCATCAATGCCAAGTGTTCAGATATTAACTAGTGAACGTGCCCACGTTTCACCATATATATTTTAATATTCTCGGATAATTATTCATTGATGTTGGAGAAAAAGTTTTGAAGTACACGGAGAAATTTGTGAGTTCCAATTCACAAATTTAGTTAATAACCCCTTAATATATGAGTGAAGAATACTGTATTGAGATATTAGCTTGGTAAACAGAATGGAAAATTGATTATTAATTATCAATTATATTTACTAAATATCACGACAAAGGATTATATTAGGAAAATCTGTACCATTAAAATGTTTGATATTAATAATAATCAATTAAACAATTGACATTATAGTTTTTGTAGAAAACATTTCGATTTCCCTTCGTTAGTGTGAATCATAGAAAAATAATGTGGACCAGTTTGATATTTCGATTTATTCATCTTTTATTGAATATTAGTTTGACAAATATTATATTTAAACATAAAGTTTTACTGCAGTCTTTTGTCAAGTGCTTGGACTACCTTGATTTAGCAATTACTCGTACAAATCAAATGTATATAATATTTGTTCCAATTTATATATATTTGTTCCATGATGAAGAGACTTAAAAAAATAAATCTAACAATCACATTCCAGCAATTGCAATTTTAATTTAATTGGACAGGAATTTTTTATCTCGTCCATATTGTTCAGTTAAGAACATGAAATAAAAAAAAAGTGAAGATGAGATGAAGAAAAAGAAAAAAGAAATTCTGGTTAGTTGCAATAGTTTAAATCGGATTTTGCACTCCACGATTGCTGTTAGAACTAATTGGGGATTTATTTTTCTTTAGGCGACGACATCATTAACTGGTACTCGAATAGAGTACCGGTGAGCGAAGACATTTTAATTGTCAGTTTAAAAGTGAACGGAAATGAAAGGAATGAGGGAGAAAAATGTGAATGAGAGAATAGCACTGTACAGCAAAGAATACCATCAAGAGAAAGAAATGTTTGTATAAATTCGTGTATAGAAGTAGATGATTGTTACTGAGTCTTCACAACGATTAAAATTGCTCGAGCATACTTTTAAGGACATTGTAAATAGTAAATTGGCTCATTCGATCCACTCGCACATCCCCTGAATTCGATTGAACCACTTCAAGAAGCATGGAAGTGGTTTTAGAAACTTTCAGCGCAGACCAGCATCGAGTTTAATGTCAACAAGACTCCACTAAATATATATACATATACATCCATCTATCTATTGTATATATTATACAACCTGTATGCAGGGCAACGTAAAGAGAAACTTTGCAATCATTCAGAAAGATAAATACGTTTCATTATCAATTAGACTTCAAGTTCGATCCAATATCGTGCGATTATTCATTTTTATTCACAAAACTTCTCGAATATATACCTAAATAAAACTTTGGCTCTATTTATTGTTTTATTAAAGATTGAATTCGTATAATTAATAATTCAATGTAAACAATAAAAATCAATTAAAGTGCAAGAAATTTAGTACAATGAATAATTTAACAACGTGATCAAATTTAAATTTCATTACACCAATATCTATATATAAATAGGCAAATGGTGTGAAGAGCCAAATGAAAGATTGAATGAAAAATAAAAAACAATAATAAATAAATAAAACTACATAGATAAATATATCTATATAAAATTGGATTAACGCCCAGTAATTATCGAACATCGAAGTCAACAAGCCAATTCAATTAGCAAACCTCTGTGTGTGTGTAGAAAGGGTGTACGAGCGCGGTTAATCCTTAACTCAATCATCGGCATATAGAAGGGTATAGTATCGTGGTACGGTATTCCAAATAGCGAAGGTTGAGTAGATGCTGCTTGAAGTATTGCACAAGATTAAATGAACAAAAAAATCCCCTTCGGTATTCATACAAATAATCTATACGGTTATATACTACCATCCATCCTGTATGGTATATATATAAATTCCCTATCGATGAATTAGTCTGGAGTATGTGGAATATTGAATTGAATTGGACGACAGCACTCGTGTATCATGACTGTGGTTGATTAGCAAATTGCGGTTGCGGTAATTGCGGTACGTACTCATGAATTCACACCATCAAACTTTGAAATTTGTCTAAGAATCGTATATTGAGAGAAATGATGCAATGTTGGGAAGTTAATGGTCAAAAATATTCTAGCAAGCGTACGATGACCGACATGGTCCAAACTTTGGTTGTGTATATATATCTATAAGAGATGACTTATAAAATATATAGATATGTGTGTGTGTTTGTGTGTGTGAGTGAGGTATTCGGTACTCTCTACCATCGTGTTCAACCTTGTTTCCTGTCTAGCGCGAATAGTCTGGCCACATTGCTAGTATAGTATAGTTGTTCGAGTCTCTACTACTACAACGTAGCATCGCTGTTAGTTTCACTTCTCTTCCTTTATATATACATACAATATGAATAGGTATGTATATATTTCCCCAAACGGATCGCCGGATGCAAATACGGAAAGCCCCCGGAGGAAGGCTGGTCGAAAGTTTTAGACGGACATCCGGCTGGCACCGGAATTATTCGATTCCGGGACACAATCCTTGAGGGAAAGAGAAAGGCGGTGCTATACGAGCTTTTATAATGTGTATATATGTAGACGGATATGTGATATGACAAATATTTTTATCACACCATCGATATTTATAGAAAATTTTTGCTTGTTTCAGTTGATGTTATAGTTTGATTGTATGTTCGGAACGGAAATCAATGACAATGTGAACCCCTTCATTGGGAACATTGAACGCGTAATGCGTATTGGCACAGTGAAAAAAAAAAATCTACTGTGGAATACATTTGGAGTGGAACTATTGAAAATTTTGACGATGAGAACAATTTTTTATGATTCAAATATTTTATAGTGATAAATTTGATAAACGAGTTATTTTTCAAAGCACTATTTTGAGAGCCTTTCATATTCCCAATAACGTATATCCACTCATATAATTATTTTATGTAACCAATATACATAGAACATATACATTTCATTTTAAAGAATGGAAAAAACTGGCAGATGCAAATGAAACAAATTAAAATGATAATTTATTAATTTGACCTTTTTATTTTGCAGGCTAAAAATGGTGGTATAGCTATGATACCTTTTTATACATACTTCATAACGTGCAACAGCACCGCAACGATAAAAGATGTGATTGGTGAGTGAGCTCCAATCATATAAATTAACTCTGTTTCATTTTTTTTTAATCGCAATTTTTTATTCACATCGCTGTGTTATATGACATCGATGATGTATCCACGTTGAAAACAATTCAATCGTTGCCTTATGTTTCAGCTCACATCAATCATATAAGAAAGGTGGCTGGAATCGATCATGTTGGCATTGGCGCTGGTTTCGATGGCATAAATTTGTAAGTTGATCTTAGTATTATCGTGGACTTTTTCTGGCTCTTTTTCTTATTTTTTCTTTTCTCATATAACGTTCTTCATGTAGATATGTATATATACTTTACAATTTTACATATGACCTAACAGAATGTGCTCCATCGAATTTTCCATTTGGTTTGAAAACTTCTCAAGATCGATTTCATTTCGTTTAAATTATTCCATGCAATAGTATTACTATTGGAAAATAAAACTTTACTTCTTTCTTTAATTTTTTATTTTCTCACGTTTCTTACTTATAAATCATTTCTATTCTCTCGTTTTTTTTTTTTTTTGTATCTCTGTAAGTTTACGCATATAGATATATAGTGTTTAATAGTAATTGTAATTCAATATTTATAGCACACCTACTGGACTGGAAGACGTTTCGAGATATCCCCAACTATTAGCGGCTCTACTCGAGGATCCTACGTGGTCAGAGGAGGACATAAAGAAACTGGCCGGCCTCAATTTACTGAGAGTGTTTGCAAAGGTCGAGCAGGTAAGCAAAAAAGCTTCGGTTTCCTTTTTTTTTTCTCCTTATCTTTTTCTCTTTTTTTTTTTTTCTTCAATACGTCAATGACGAGTGATATAAAATACCAATGAATGTTTCACTTCACTCAGGTTCCATTACTCAAATTGATTTGTAACAAATTTGTATAATGAAACAATTTACTTTTCTGTAATTTTTATTTATGTTTTTTTCTATTTTTCATGTTGATTCAGGTGCGTGACGAGTGGCAACGAGCGGCAGTATTGCCAGTTGAAAAAATAAGTCCGCCGGACAATTCAGCGTGCGCATATGGCGCATCTTGATTTGCTTTGAGGACTTTGATATCAGGATTTATTGATTTTTAACCTAATCCGAAAATTCATCATGGTCTACTGGAAAATGCGGCGGAGCGTTAATTGAAAATAGACAAAAATGAGAATGAATGGGAAAAAAAAAGAGGAAAGTAATTGTGAAAGCACACACATGGGAACCATTATCTTTCAGTGCAATAAGCTCATTCATGATAAAAGGAAAGTTTTGACTGATCGAACTTGAACAGAGAGAACCAGGCGGAATCTAGAAAGTAAAAAAAAAGAAAAAAAGAATAAACAAGAGATCACCTCCAAAAATTGTTTGCTTTACATGTATGACACTATTTTCTCTCAGGTATTTGTAGAATTGTTTGCATTAGTTTTTGCCATGTTCGAAGATTATCAACTAGTAAAAATCACGAAATGTGCATGCATTTTGGCCAATCAATGTTCTATGAAAAACAAGGGGAGGAAATGAAAAAAGAGAAAAAAAAAAAATGGGCGGACAGATGAGAAAGAAAAAATAATATTCGGTAGACAGTAGATGATAAAGAACAAAGTGCGAATAAAAGAATTAGCAAACTTGATAATCCGTGGGGAAGAACAAAAAAAAAAAAATTTCAAAGCTTCCTTCAAACTCTTTGCTGCTGGTATGAAAGAAAAATAATAATGATAATGAAGTAAATGAATAGATAAAAATATAAAAAACATATACAAAACTGCCCAAAGAGATTCGGTTAATAACCAGTGCCAAGACCATTCAAACAACTAAGTAACATGTGGTTAAAGGTAAAAAAAAAAAAAACGGAAAATATGAAAGAAAATATGTATACCTCAGAATTAAATGAGATAACAAAAAGTATTGAAAAAAAAAAAAAAAAAATGACGAAAAAAATCTCATCTTCGCCAGATGTTTCTTTTACGAGGCAAAGACGTGTTCATACTCTATAATGTAGCAGATAAAACTCAACAAATCGAGAGAAGAGAAGAAAAAAGTAAAAGTCAGGAAGAATAATGAGGAAAAATTCTTCTTGAATTCATAATATCCTTTCGGCATCACTATTCGCTTTTTTTTTTTTGTTCCAACAATTCTTGACCATAAATTATAGGGAAATTCAATTGATATAACAGACTACGAGAAATGAATGAATTAAAATAATAGATAATAAAATAAAATGGTTGATGAGAAAAATGAACAAGATACAACACACAACTGCCTAGATCTCAGAATTACCAATTGTACTAATTATATATGTATATTTAATCATAAGTCCAAACGCACAAAGGACAAAGTTTGGAGACGTATAAAGTAATGTATGAAGGAGACTGTTCGATGCAAATATGAAATAAACATATATCTTATTTATTATTCAGAAATGTAAATATAGAATAATAATTTACATGCTTTTTGGTTTGAAACGTGACACCTCATTCCATATTTGCATCGTCCCCTCTTATGAATAAATAAATCAATATAAATATATAAATATATATAACTTCGTTTGGCTAAATATGTACATATAGCCAGGACGAAAAAATAAAGAAATAAATAAATGAATAAACAAATAATTACAATAATAAAATGTGAGAGAAATGAGAATTAGAAAAACATGTGAAAATAATACGAGAGTGCAAGACAATTCTTATAGGTCACTATTGACACAATGCCGATTTTTCAAAACCCAGGGGTGTAACTCGTAGCTCCTCTTTATTACGATGACATGAGAAAAAAAATATATATATATTAAAAAAAAAAACGATTTAATAAAAGAAATAATTGCATTAGCGTCCTAGATGAATTATGTACGTGTGAAAGTAGAATGTTCATAAAACGCGAATTTTTTTCCCTGCGAATATTAAATCGTTGCAACGCGTCCGAAACGCTAATAAAGTGAACTGAGGGAAGAAAAAAAAAATAATGAAGTGAATGCCAAACAAACAAAAAAGAAAAAAAAAATTCAAACGACGATGCGACTGTATTAATTATATATTAATTTCACAAAGTTGATTCTACAGAACGAATATATATATATATAGGAACCTCAAATCATAGGCTATAATAATTCGATAGGGATGAAAATGGAAGTTTTGAAAATGGTCAATGGAGACTGTAGAATATTTTCAATAAAATCAAATTATAAAAATATTTAGTTGAAGAGTTAATTAATTGAAAGATGGAAAGATAAGAAAGACAGAATTTTAAATGATTGATTTAAATTTACTCAATACACCACAGATGAATCTTTTTTCCATCAAACGATAATTCAGAAAGAAAAACAAATGGAGAAATATAAATGTGACGTTGATTGATTACAGATATTCATATTAAATTAGTTAAATGACTTTTATTTTCATGCGCCAAGACTTAACGTTTCATACGTCTGTGACTGTGAACAAGAGAGCTAAAATTTCGAGCATGAGAGAACGAGAACAAGAGCGAACGATAGTGAGAACCAGTATGAGAGAGAATAAAGCGTGAAAACTAAGATGCTCGAGAAAGTTTTAATTAAACCATTAAGCATTAAGAACATGAGACACAACGTTATCAGAATCTTCCACATACAGAACGTATTATAAATGCATTATGCATGCACGAAGAAGAAGAAGACTCGACGTTTGATGTTGGATTTTGCCTATGGATTTTTTCGTCACGTATATAGTTATTAATTAAATACACGGAATTATACGCCGAGAAACATAGACCGAACGTTGAAAGTGAAAAATGATAAAATGATTGTTTAAATAAACGTGACGTTATTCACGTGTGTATCAATTTATTTGTGAAACATCATCATTAAATTCATTATATATTATTTTCGTCATTGCAGGCTCGTTGACAAAACAAACACATACACATATAATAAATGATGACTTATTATAATAAATATATCACTGTAATGTCACGTGTAAAAAAAGAAGAATGAAAATATGTGTTAGATAAATATGAATTGTATACAGACTATTATGTGAAATAAGAATTTCGAAATGTTTTTCAATGTCAAGAATTATAGCTGTGGGCAATGAGAAAACTTTTTTATACGTTTTTGTGCATGAACAAATGTTAAGATGAATGAATATCGTGAAAAAAAAAAAATCAATAATGAGTCAATGCGATGTGAATTAATCAGAGAGTTATTGTGTCAGTAATAAAAGAATGTCACGAATCACAGTATAATCATTAATCATCACTATTAATCATTTCACACACGATGATTTCGTCACGTCGAATCAAAAAAAGATAAAAATAAATAAATAAAAACAATTATGATAATTAAATGAATTACGACAACAAGAAAAAAAAAATTAACTAAATAAAGAAAAAATAAGATGAAACGACGAGCAAACTCTCAAGCTCGCTGTTTAATAATTAAAAAAAAAAAAGATAGCGCGAATAAATAATATAATAGGCAATGAAAGAGAACGATGAATCATTTTGTTAAATAAATATAGTTGTTTGAGTTTGTTTGATGTTAGAAGCGTTACATAATGTGAAATGGAAGAGAATTTAAATGTCAATTTTTTCATTTTTACATTTTCAAATTTTTCCGTTCAATAAAAACACAGAAGTACACCAGCGAATAAGTGTCAAATTATTCTATTAAAAATCGAATGAATTTTGTTTCTCTTCCTCTCAGAACTCTCAATCAGTTTATAATTATTCCAATCATTAATTAATTATCAATTAATTATTTAACCAAACACTATTAAGAGCATTCAAATTGTCTTCTCATCATAAACGCCATTACACATTTAAATTCTCGTAACGAGGTAATACAGACCATTACTATAAGTATTGTGATGTCCTCGGGGCCCTTTTCAACTAGGCATATAATCACGAGCAATCAATTGCAAATAAATAAAAGAAAACAAAAAAAAACAAAAACCACTGTATCACGCATCGTTTTTATGCGTATGAAACATAAAATAGCAAAGAAAATAAAATTACGAAATAGAAAACCAAAATAAAAAATGAATACTCGCGATGAAGTCAATGAATTTAAAAAAAAAATGAAAATAAAGAAAGTGTGGGAGAGAACAATGTGAAAGAGAGAAATCGAGGATTTTATCTGTGTTACCTAGACGACATTGCTGGAACAATGATTTGTACGCCTTCTATGAAGGATCCTAGAGTACATTATGTTACCTATTAACACGTAAGCACTTATTATCTAATAAATATTATTTACAAAAAGAAGAGAAAAATAACAAAAACAATCAAAACTAAAAAAAAAAAAAAACAATTTATATATATAATTTCTTTAATATACCATAAAACCTTCTCCAATATTTTATCTTGTTAATTATTTTCCAGTGGCACTTTTGCCATCATTTAAGCCTAATCAACCATCCTTGAAATTACACCATTAATAACAATCCAATTGCCAACAACAGATAAATCACTATATATGTGCGAATGATGGTGAATGGTGATTAATCACAATGCTAAACAATTAAATTACTCTTGTAACGCATCACTGGCCCATTTATTCTACTTCCCCCTTAATTTTCTCTTCATTCACCCCTCAAATACTTCGCTCAGATTAAATAACATTCTGCCATGTTAGAAGTTTATAAGTCAACATAACAATAGCACGCAATCGAAGAAGAAAAAAAAAGAAACAATCAATCCAAAAATAGATAAATATATTAAAGTAATTATTTCTACCGAGAAAATAACTCTCGCAGGAGAGTAGTGAAGCTCACAAGCTCGAGATATTATACAGATGACAGAAATATATATATATATATATACAAATATATATATAGAATATATAAACGATATAACACATTGATCTGCGTTGGAGTTTGCGCGATACACACCTTTTTCAACTCTCTCTCCAGCTTCCCATCCAAATGAGTAAGTGAGACAGTAATATAATAGCAGACAGAGCGTCTGTTGAATATCGCCGCGCGACCGAGATACACGAACCACCAACAGGTGATGCTGTGTAGTAGAAGACACTCCCTTGGACTTTTAACACTTGCTACACTCCCGCTTTTAATATTTTGCATTCTGCCGCGCGCAATGTCATAGTGTTATCGTGTCTCTCAACATTGAATATTCATTTACATGAGGTGATAATTTAACTAACAAAATTTTTAATTCTTGTGTTTATATGTGAATAATGAAAAAATTCAATATTTAATATTCGGTGAACTGTATTTTTTTTTTATACGTTCTCATTCTTTTATTTTTATGGTGGAGAAAAAAAAAAATTATTCAACAATTGTTTCGTGATTTTTACATATTATTTTTAGATAAGTGTGATGGTGAACTCGCGCGCGCAATTTCTGATGCTGACGGGGTTGGTCCTTCAACCGGATCCAGCTGGGTTCACACTCGCGCGCGATGTTCTTTATATATATATATTTATATATAAATAAATATATTATGGCACTTGCTTGCCCAATGTGTGTTGTCTATGTCTGTTTGTTCACTGGTTGTGAATGACACATCGATATATCGACAATCAGGTGTCATATATGAACGACAAACCGGATGATTATATATGTATTTGCATATATTTATATGTGTACGTGGTGTGTGACTGCTGATGCAGACAGTAAATCGATCCACGTGGGATTAGATCCTCGTTAGTACGATATCTAGTTGCAAAGGTCGCGTTGTATGGATATATATGTATATGTTTTAGTAGTGATATATATTCATGTATATACGGGTACTGAGTAACGTGATGAGGGGTCAAGTACTACGCAGCATTTTATGAGGGCTTTTTCCAGGCCGGATTTTTTTTTTTCCCTTGGTTGAGCCAATTTTTCTTGCTCTTATATACATCCAGAAAAAAAAAAAAAAAATGGTTTTTAACTTATTTATTCCATTCTGTTTCATAATTGAGGGTTTCGGATTTGATGATTTTATTTTATTCGAGTTGAACATTGTGAAAGAATTATTTTTAATTGAGTTCATTTTTTAATGTTATTTCGTTAATGAGTAAGGACAATTGAAAATTTTTTATTTGTAATGATATATTTATGCAGAATATATAGGGTAACTATTATTTATGTGTCGTTTGAGAATTTTTTTAAAGGAGAATTGATAATGGATGTATGAAAATTCAGCTACAGGTTTTATTTTTTAGGTAGATTGGACATATTGTCGATTAAAGCATAACATAGTGACGAAATTTGTTTATTTTTAGGTAGAGAAATATGATGTGGATTTTATTGATGTTGAAGAAGATAAATTTGTCGATAAATTAATGTTGAAATAATTAATCAAATAGAAAACTGATACACGGATGATATATCTTTTCATAATTTAGTATCACTTGAATAATTTGTGCAAATGCACTGGTGCGGTGTTAGTATTGTGGCAAAGATATGTCGTCTTTTTCCAAATTTATATTTTAGACATAACATAACAATGAATATTGAATGACATAGCGATCTTTTTTGATTCATTTCAATTAATTTTTTAAGGTAAACTTTATTAGCGTTTTGCAATTTCAAAGTGGACTAAACTAGACAATTATGTGCTATATCCAATCAGGTTATTGGCATGATTTTTATATTGCAGAAAATCGTTTTCCAAAACCAATTACCAAAAAATCATCGAGTTACCTCAAATAATTATTCGTTGGGCTGTGAACGTTGGAAACTTCAGTTACATAAAATATATTAAAAAAAAACCTGAAACAACATTTATTTTCAAATTTAAATCCAATCCCAATATGTATAACGAATTCCAATTTTTCTGGATGTATATAAACCTATATCCATATTTATGATTATGCATACCCTTAAAAAAAATATGCACGGATAAACAGAATCAAAAATGAATTCACCATCATTGCACAATATAAATAATTTATTTCTGTTAATTTTTAATCAATATAGAATCATGTATAGAGTTGAATTTATTCTATTTATTCATCTATATATATATATATATATATATATATATATATATGTATATGTATGTAATAATATTCATTAAATATACATGCTTGTTTTTTTCCCATTCATTCATTTTTATTCATGATATAAGCGAGGATCAACATCAGGAAGATGATGTGACGTATACAATAATCAAGAGGTGAAGAAGGAGGAAAGAAAGAGCGTGAGAGTGAGAGAGAAAGGAAAATAACATCCGGTGTGGCGGGAAAAAAAGTGAGTTCCATTGAAAATAATGGTAATGGGCCCCCTCTGCTCTGAATATCTATGTAAAAAAAAATAAGGACAAAAAAAGAAAGAATGACTTTCGCGAACATTGAGAGGCTTCCTGTTACATATTTAATTAGTGTCTTTTTTTTTTTCTCCTCAATGTATGTATAGATCGCTGAGACAGTTTTGCTCAGTTTATACTGCAAATATTATCATAAAAATTCAGTTCTATGTAAATTGAAAAATAATATAACCACATTTCATTCATTTTCTCTTTACAATAACAGTCATTAAACAAAAGAGAAAAATCAAACAGACAATTATCTTTAACAATATACTGCAGCTCGTGATAAATTTCCACACGGAGAAAACGCCAAGTTGGAAATATAGTAAACGATGTTTAAATATATGAATAAAATATACTGAATTAGATACATAGTAATTATTTACCAGACAGAATAATGATACTAGTCCAAATATAATTTTTTAACATTATATATGATAAGTTTAGCAATCATTATTATAATTTTCATATGCGACATTCAAATTTTTGTTCATCATATTGTAAATCATAGAAGAACAATCAAGAACTTATGATAGATGAGTTTTTCTAAACAGTATGAAAAGAATTATATCCTACATTACAGTAACATTTTATATCGTATTTTTTCTCAACCGTTCGTATCATTCCCTAAATAATTCTATCTTTTCCTATACTATTATCCTCTATTTTCTCAACACGCAAACATATCCAAAACCGCCAATTCATCTCACGATAAAAAACCCCCCCCCCGATAAAATAAAACAAATTGTCACAGCTCAACCATTAAATAATTTAACAATCACTCGACTAAATCAGAGTTCTCACATTAAATATCAATGACTACCCATGACGTAAAACAAGATAAAATAAAACTAAAATCGTTATTCAAACTGAACTGCCGTCAAACTCATGTATACCATGACATCCTAAATTCATGAGAGTCACATCTCAAGAGAGATCGCACGTATACATTGAACGTGAAGGAATACCAAAGTTATCTGGGTAATTCCCAATTGAACACGGTGAGAGCTTTTGCTATCAAATGTATATATCCCGTTCGCATTTCTATTTAAATCTCTCTCGTCCCACACACACACACACACTTAAACACCCATATACACGTCTCTCAGCTTTTCTCTACTCTTATTCTATATCTCTATCTTTCTCTATCAACTATTGCGCTCATACCAAAATCCTGAATACTTCAATCGTCTCTATATACTGAAAACGTACACGCTATGTGGCGTATCAGAAGTCGTACAAGATCGATAATATCACAGAGAGAGAGAGAGAGAGAGAGAGACTGACTCAAGAGAGTCGTGAGAGTTCCTCTCTGCTCTGGCTTTTCACCCAACATCGTGTTCAAATGCAGTGAATTCGCACAGGCAAGTCAAACAGCCCACGAGGACAATGAAGCAACGGTTTGAGTTCGTGCGCATTTCATGCACTGTATATATATACATATGTATATATATATATATGTACAGATATAATGTCAATACAATGTAATATCCTTTGGCTTCTTCCTATTAATAAGTATGTAGATGTATAGGTATACATTTTATACAAGTCTGTACACATTTCTGCAATTGCTACAATGCATGAAACTGTATAGGAATGTAGAGAAGTATATATATATATATATATATACACTAATGGTAACATGTAGTGTATGTTGCATTGTGTTGAAACATCGGCGCCAAATGACACTCTTAAGGGTAACTGAAGCCGCGGTGGTATATAGACAGGAGGGAAAAGGGATGGAAGTAATGACGAGATAAGGTAAAGAGGTAGAGGAAAAATAAGAGATAGAGGTGATGAAGAAAAGTTGAAAAGAGAGGAAGAGAATTAAATGAGTTCTCGACTGTGGAAGTACTGAGAGCTGATGACAATATTTTTTTATTTTCCACACACGTTCTTGTTTTAGTTTTGTTGCGATGTGTTGATGAAATTAAATATTGTTTTTTTTTTATTCATATTTTTAATTTCATTAGGAAGATTGATGGACTGTGGGGAACGAAAAGTTTGATAGTTCAAGATAGATGTTGGGGTGGTAGTTAATTTGAGTGGAAGTTAATTTTGTTTCTATTTTTTTTTATTATCAATATTTCTCCTGGAAAATCTTCATTAATCTTACTTAGAATTCATTGATCATGTGAATATTAGTTACGGGAATATTATATATAAATAAAAAAACAGACAATTTTTTCTGAAGTGCTTGAACTAATTCAAATATAAAATTACTGATTTCCTTGAGGCAGAATATAATTTCAAATAAACTGTGGTTATTATATATGAAATTATTTTCAATTAAAAATTATATTGTTATAATTTAAATAATTATTTTCCGTCCCTGATGGTATTTTAAATTGTTTAATTTGTGTCTTACAAGCATGTGAACAGTTTACGCACTGTGTTTGACTTACATTTGAATTTGATTATGGTTCGAGTTTCAGGTGAGTGCAGAATGCCCCAAGGGAGCGTTCATTGGCAAGGGACTGAGAGGAGAGCCTGCGGTCCTGGTGCGCACTGGAACGTGCAGGTAAATTGACCCGTCTACTATTTAACCATTTAAACTTTAACTATACACATCGACTAAAACTATTGCGTAGTATTCACCGTCAGTCTAACAAAAAAATAAAGCCACCGCCATAAATATATATATTTTTATACACACGTATATAGTCCAGCAATCAAGCTACCGCACGTTCAATTAACCGAATTCATTCACAATCGTTATCGAGTTCTCTGTATAATGAACAGGTTTCAATCATTCATTCCGCAATTTATTTCTTATACCATTTTTTTTTTTTTCCTTATCTTCTCCTACACTGTTTCAATGTACACTTGAATTGCCTTAATGGCACTTTCGAACGAAAAAGTAGCCTCGTTAAAGGAAGAAAACAAAAGACAAAAACAAAAGTGGGGAAAAAAAAAAAAATAAAAAAAAAATGCATGAACTTTTTTTTTCTTTAATACGAAACTCTCTAACTTAAAAATTTATGGTGCTGGCGAACCAATTTTAAAGTTCGTTTGTTCGATACTCGGAAAAGTTTCGGACGTGAAATGCTCTGGAGAGAAAAAAAATATGTATCTATTTTTTTCAAACTGCCACTCACATGTTTAAATGTGACATTATCAATGTGTGAATGTATTAATTGCTAATATGCAAAATTACCAATTAAAATCTTACTATAATGAGAAACTAAACAGTTTCTCCATTATAAATATCAACTGAACTATATGTAGATAAAGATTCTGCTCTGCAACTTTGAACAAATAATCAAAATTAATTTAAGTATAAATCGATATCTATTTCTAATCCCAACCGAACACAGTTAACAAAATATATTCTACAATTGTATGTATTCAATTTATTGTTTCAATTCAATAGTAAATAAATATACACTGGTTTATATGTAGGTTGTGAAAGGTAAAGTGACAACGAGGTGTCTCTGGCACGCTTGCAAAGCACTTGGAATAGGAGTGCTGTTGATGCTTTTAGGAGCATGCATGGCAACTATAGGTGAGAAGTCGCACAATTGTATATATATATTATATACATAGACATATAATCCAAGATTATATACAGATGTAGACAAATTAGTATTAATATCCAACTCAGAATTTAATCACAATTCAGACCATTGAATTTGAATGCATTAACCCACACTCATGACACGATCATTTCCAGGCTACTACGCCGATCAATTGTCTGTGGCGCAAGAGATTAGGGGCAACGTGACGATCAAAGTGAAGAACGAGTCAAGAGGATTTCATTTGAATAATCTCAGTTACGCTGGACCCATTGTCATGGGCGTGGGAGGTAATTAAATTGATTTATATTCAATGGAAAATGGAGTACTGTGTGTTGAAATAATTTTTGTACCGGTAGATTTTTTAAATGGACAATTGTTGAATGAAAATGAAGAGTTTAAAGCGCATTATGTTATAGGGTAGAATATGCTGTTGCTTCTTTTCATGCATAAGGAAAGGATTATGTATTATTTTTTTATCATTAAAATAATCGCAGCTCCAATTTAGAAAAACGGCCGGTAAAAAATTCTTGGCTTGACAAAGTGTACAATACAGTAACAGACATACGTTCATTTCTTGTCTCTTTTTCATAGAGTAGCTGATATAAACATAAGACAAGAGAACTATAGTTAACATTTTGGCAATGGAAAATTTCTGTCAAAAAAAAAAAACAATATAAATAATTCTGCTTAAAAATCCATATTTTTTTACTGACTCAACCGCGTCAATACCCGTGCCACAATCAGAACTTTTTTTCCTATATTCATCATATTCAATGTCGGTTTCCAATCCCAAGTTGCTTCAAAGGAAGTAGCGTAAGCCCACGCGACTTATTCCAAAGACATATTCCCTACAAATCTTCGAAATTCTTAGAACCAGAATATACGAGTATGAGAAAGAGAGAGAGAGGGAGAGAGAGAGAGAGAAGAAAGACTGTTCTCTTGTCACAGTAATAATTCTGAAATGAATTCTAATTTCATGAATGTTTAATTGCATTCAGGTTTTTTTTCTCCACTATTTTTTCTTCGCCAAATAATATAAAATGCAAATGCCTCCGAGGTGGTTACTGTTTAATAAATAAACCCAATTAATACAAAAATAACTCTCGC
This sequence comes from Zele albiditarsus, assembly GCA_958496275.1. NCBI lineage: Eukaryota > Metazoa > Arthropoda > Insecta > Hymenoptera > Braconidae > Zele > Zele albiditarsus. The sequence continues at coordinate 11,582,322 of OY292411.1, read as the reverse complement.
AAAAAAAAAAAATAACTAAACAAATAGAACAAAAAAAATACAATAAATTTAATTGTGCAAACAAAACCTCCAACACATTGAAGTTACTCATATAATTCTCGTGAGTTTTCACATTAATTAAATAATGTCGATAAAACGTTGAAGCATTTGCTGCACGTGGTACCTCTCTTCTAACTTATATACACCATACATATATATAATAAATCGACAGACGCGGCTGGCGAAAACGTCAAATACGAAAATGAGAGCAAGACTAAAATTGGAACGCGGCGAATAATCGATCCTCTACCATCACACCCGTCACATCGTGTACCACTCTTCATAAACCATATACCCACATACATACTTATATGTACACTTATCCATATATACCTACCACTACATATATATTTAAATAGAGCACTAGTAATGTATGAATGTGCAAGAAGTTTTACCATAAGATAAAAATATTTGAGAACATAGACGTAATATCCGGCTCGTTGCGATTGCATTAAAGTGAAAAAAATTTTATGCAGATAAATGAAAAAAAAAAAAAATCTGCCCCCAGAGAGATTTGAACTCTCGACCCCTGGTTTACAAGACCAGTGCTCTAACCCCTGAGCTATGGAGGCGCTCGATACCGAAAAAAAAAAGAAACTCAATAACATGGTACAATTTCTCATCTCATTTGTATTTTTCCAAATAACATTGGATTTATTGCGAATTTTTAAAACGTTAACGGAAATCGGGGCCAACGAAAAACTTATGAATAACAGTTGGACGTTGAAAATTCTATTGAATTGATAATAAGGAGCATAATTGTAAAAGTTAAAAGAATATACGAAAAATATTCTGATACACAGTAAATAATTCTTGTTGTGTATATAATTTTTCTTTTTTTATTGTTTACTAGGTTTTATTGTAGTAGCGGCGTGTGTGATGACCTTCGAGGCAAGAGATAGTGCTGCTAAAGTAGTACCAGCGCGTTTTCGTTTCAATCAAAACTCAACGTTAAAGTATTCACGTAATCAACGACCACGACGTTCAACATCAAGTCAAACAACAAAATGGGATCATCAATTGGGTTTATTTCGTGTTAATCGATTGCCAAGTCCAAATACAACTGAATCATCAAAGCGAAAACAATTGACCGCTGAATTTATGAGATTTTCAAAAGCTATTCATGAGAAGCAGAATAAAAAAAATCCAATGAAAAAGAGTCCAAGTGCTCCATCATTGGTGATGAAAAAATCACCATCCAAGCGTAAAGCATCCAAGTTTGTTGGTTGTGCACTTTTAAATCCTGAATTACTTCAACGACACGCTCTATCTGTTGACAATCCTGAATACAGTCCACCAAGAGTTAGCAGAGAAAGTCTTGAGCACAATAAAATAAATGGTAGTCAAGCATCGATGGCAATGGACCTTTATATTCCTAATAAGGGTCCAATTACGCTGAAAATTAAAGATCGTTCAGACACTGCTAGACGTCATCAGTTACTTAGACAAACAAAAATTGAAGATTTAGATGATGAGGAAGCAAGAAGGATGCTTGCAAGGAGACAAAAACATTCAGGTACGTATACATAAATATATATACATCACAAAATTAATTGAACGATTAAATGCCATTGCACCTCGTCCGCATTATCACTTAGCTGATAATTAAATTCCAGCCTCATTGAAAAAGTTTGGAATATTTGATTTATAGCCTGAATAACCCCAACATATATTATATAAAACAATGAACGAAAATGAACTCGATAATTTTTCCTCAATATGACAAAACTATCCAAGTCATTCAAAAATTGTTCTTTATCATAACTTTTTACACGTGAATTGTTCTATAATTAATCCATCAATCATCTTGCTTTTTAATTAATGCATAGACTCAATAGCGTGCACACTTGGAGCGTACAGAAAATCCCCAACGGAGATTGTGCCGCGCAAGAGGGCATCAATAGATTTGAGATTGACTGATGAGTATGGTGCTACGGGATTACTAAAGTCGCCAAGAGACATCAGGAAGTTATCTTCACCAAATTTCCGTCATATGTCTTTCGATAGAATTGGTGAACGCCGTCCAGACAGGCCAACAAGTCAACGAAAATCCAGTCTTGAATTTAGAAGGAGTCCTGATTTTCGCAGAGCTGACTGCAGGTTAGTTATACATTTTATTTTTGAGTATTTAATTCAAAACAAATCGGTTTCAAATTTTTTTCTTCATTTTTTTTACTTTCCATTACAGAGTGATAAGATAGAGCTGTGATTGCCCAGAGGCATTTCGCAATCAATCCGGGCTATACACTGATCACTATTCTATTGTTGAGCCAAAACCGAACTCGAATCATTAGTGTTTAATATTATATTTCAATTCATATGGTTGCTTGACAAATTCTTCCGTTCAAGAGAATTCTCACAGTTGTGTTGAATTCGTCGAATAATTTTGTTATATTTTAAAATACCTCCACTTCTTAAGTCAAATAATTTTGAGAATATAGATCCAGGAAAGAAAGAGATTTGGATAGAAGAAAAAATATAATATCGTGTTCAAATCGGGGAGGGAAATTACTCGAATCTAATTCTTCAGTAATTTCGTTAAGAGAATTAACTTCACAGTGAGGAAATACTTTTCGGATACAGAATGTGCAATTGGGAAAAAAATAATTTGAATTAAATATCATTCAAGTTTTTCTGCCGAATTTTTATACGATTTACAAACTTAAAAGCGAGTGGAAGCGCATAATGGTTCATAATATTTTTTTTTACAGATATTTAGTGGACGAAATGGAGCAAAGATCTAGAGCAAATACCTGCGAAAGTGTCCGAAAACAACGACAGAAATTACATCACTCTAGATCGGATGACAATAGACGACCATCATTTGATAAACATCGCCGTGATTTACATCAGGCAAGCAGATTTTCACTCAACGCACCAATTGTTATAGAAGGCTGTGGTCCTGAATATGAACTTAAATATTTTACCACTGCATCAATAGAAAGGGATGAAATTAGGTCAAATATTTCTGATGATAGTCATGGAATTGAGATGAAAGAAACTCCAATTTGTATGACGACAATTTCAGTGGAGCAACATGTGGATGATGCATTGCTTGAAGAACCCGAATTAGAAAATATAAACGATGTGTCAATATTGGGAAGTAATCATAATGATATTGCAATTGTGGATAAAATGGATGCGAAAATTAATAAATGTGAAGAAAATTTGAATGAAATAGTACTGGATGTTGGCGATTGAAACAAATTACCATCCAAATAATTTTTACACAACACAATAAATATCTCAAGACTATATCGAAATAATTTTCTAAAAGAGAAAAAAAGATCAGAGTGCTTAACTGGATTATGAATTTTTCATAAGTTCATTTGAGAACAAAACACCTGAGCACTATAATAAAATTATTGGAATTCTCATCCGAGGATGAAATCATGTAGAATTTATTGAAGATATTTATAATGCTAGATATTTAAGAATGACGATTTAATTGTATACAACAAGGAATTGGAAATGAGAAAAAAAAAAAAAATACTCAACCTCAACACCACTTCTAAAGCCTTCTTCTGTCAATCTAAAATATTCTAGTAAGTACAACCAATGAAGAAAACAAAAAATGCGTGCCAACTATCACTCTCTGTCTCTACGACCTATCGTGAAAGAAAAATAAAATTTTTAGAATTGCGTTTTGTGTAACGTGACAATCATGTACGTATTGTTGAACGTGACTATAAATTTAGAATGTCGAATAATTCTCTTCCATTCTTATCAACCTTTTTGCAATTATCTAATGTATCGATATGCTCAACTGCCGTGTGCACTATTAGCAGTAGACAATACTAGATCATCTTTATAACGTGAAAAATTGAAACAGAAACAAATTATTATCAATAAGGCCTATGACTTGTTGGTTTAGAGGAATTTTAATCGCATATTGATGCGGTTTATAATGTCATGTAACTCCGGACTTTCAGGGTCACACACAATAGTTACAGTAATTATAATCTATTGCAAAGTGCGAGAAGAAAAAAAAACATTATTATAGAAATTGTTGCAAAGTTGATTAATTGTCAATATCCGAGTTTGTGGCCTCCATGAAAAAGGAACTTTTCAATTTTAGATACAAAAATATATTACAAACTAAAATATCTTTAACGAATGGGTATATATAAAAATATTAATATTGATACTAATAATAGTAATAATAATATCAGTACAATCACTGAGGCACACGTTAAATCATAAAGTTGCAAACGTGGTTTTACCTCTCGTGTAAATATATTTTTGTACCCTGTAAAAGCGTATATATAGCTTTGACAAAAATCTTGAAGTTGAACCGTGTTACTGCTGCTCAAAATCTCCATAAAGAACAAACTCTTGACATTATAATATGATAAAAAGTCTTTCGTTTAGAGAGCATACTAGAAAAAACTATAAGAATTTCGAAGTATACTCTCTATTTGATTTTTTTTTTACTGTCCCAGCCTACAATGACACGTAAAATAAGAATGATAAAAACGTGATACATTCACGACTAAGTTCAATGAAGTGTGTTTGAGGGCTTGAATATGTGCACTTCCTTCTTCAAGTAATAATGGAAAGTGATTTCATAAAAAATATTTACGTACGCATATCTAGCCCATTTTTACTCTCAACAACTATGAAGAAATGAAAGGAAAACAATAGTAATAAAAAAATGCACTCACGGTAATGAGAGTGTATGTGATTTGATTATTATGAAATGTTATTATATATACTGAAGTATTTATTAATTGATAAATATATAAATCAAGGTAGGAATGTATATATATATATATATATTAACTGCTAACATCATTATTTGGAAATACGTGATTAACGCGTATAAAAAGGAAAACACGAAATTATAAGTAATACGAAGAAAAAACATAAATAAACTGTGATGTATACGTTTGTTATGATAGTGAAGGCAAATTATCAAATGCCAATTTATATGTCGCTGACTTCAAAAGAATCTTTTATTTCCATTCATTTGAAATTATCTCCTAAATGTTATCTCATCATCAATAATATATCTTATACATATATAATTGATCATAATCTAAATGAAATTGGCAAAATTGATGAGTCATAATGTGAAATGTATAATTTTAGATAGTTGTGAAATGCTGAATTGTTTAATTTTAAGAAGTGAAAGAAAAAGAAAATGATAAAAAATTCTTAAATGCATGCTGATTATTGTGATGTAAGGAATAAATGAATGAGAACAATTCGACTCTGATTAATTATCCTGAAAGATAGTTTCCATGTTGATGTATTATTAAGAAGGAATGTTAGTTCCTTCCAATCAACAAAAAAAATTCAACTATTTTGATTACATAAATAGGAAAAAATAAAATTGTTTTTAAAGTCTGTCGGTAATACAGAATGCGTTGATCAGAAATGTTGGTCTGTCTAGCAACAACAGGTGCGCTCTCTCGCAGGTGAGAGAGGGGAAGTAAACAAAAAAAAAATATATATATATATATAGATATATGGAGAGGGAGAATATAGCCAAGGTGAGTGTGCAAGCAAAGAATGCTCGTCGGCATCAACGGTTCAGTTGCCTTTGTGCTACGCCGGTCGTCACACCATAAGCAACTATACTCATGATCCACACTTTCTGTGTGCTCTCATCTAGTCAACTAAAAATTCCACCATCATTATCTATCGTGACAACTGCAAATAACGAATACGCCTGATTCAAACTATAATTAATAACGAAAAAATTGGAAATTAAATGAACATAACACTATTGGTAAATCTAGATGTTCGTGGTAAATAATATTGTTTTGTTGAGCAATAATCAACTAAGTGGAAAGTGAAAAGAGGATGTCCTCTGAACGATTTCACAAGTAAGTTCTTGTCTACCGCCTTTTTGCATCGCGCGTGCGCTTCTTTTAAATACATACTAATCATTTCCTCTTTATTCATTATCCCTCTTCATTTTATATCTCAGCCTGATATAATTTTTAATTATTTTAATGCACATTAATTCTACCTTTTTGTCGATAAATCTGGTTGAATTTCATGTGAGCGTTTGCATAAACACAATTGATAATACAATTATTTATTATTGTGTGAAGATAAATGTCAATTTGCTTCATGTCACAATTATAATCGTGATCAATATGACATTAAATGTACTTCGATATTCCGCGAACTAACGTATTTCCAATTCTCTTATCTTCATTAGTCTCTTGAGATTATTCCTTATCGATTCGTGTTGATTAATAAGTCATCCAATGAATGTATTCATCGATACTACTAAATCAACAATCATTTATTGACACAATATTTTTGCGAGATGTTTATCACTTTTTTTTCGCGCTGAATCACACCACAAACAAGTTTCCATGTTTGTTAATTTGAAAAAAGAGAAATTAATCAATTAAGGTAATAGAAGATGTGGAAAAATCACATCTACAAACGACGGGGAAATTGTCCTAGGTACACATATATTTATATCGTGGTCGTCGCACCTCTGGTTTTAATTGTAATTAAGATGTTTATCATTGTTTTCAACTGGATGTTAGTTAAATCCCGTTGACAGCATGTTCATAAAATCCACATGTGCACCCATTGAATTAATAAAATAAACAGAGGAAAAATAATTCGCTTATTATCAAAATAAAAATTGAGGAATATGAATTAATTTATATCGTGCCAATTCGCAGGCCCCAAAATCAAATAAATTTTTGTCAAATGTTATATTAATTATTTACATTCAGGGCTGCTCGTGATGGAGCATTGGACATTCTCAAGGAGGCAACGAGAAAGGATTGCAACACGAGAGATGACGGTGGAATGACCCCAACGCTGTGGGCAGCTTTTGAAGGTCATCTAGACGCGTTGAGACTACTGGTCGCCAGGGGGTACATTTTTTTATTACTTTGTATTATTCTATGCCACATAGCTATTGCATTTCCTCTACGCTGAAGAGTTCTCTATCAGTGTTTGTATGAACACTACTCTTAAAATTATTGTAACAAGTGTCTGATTGTGTTTTGAAAACACTGTTTGTTTCCTACTGATAAATACCTTTCCATGGATAGTGGAAATTGAAGGGGGAAAAGAAAAAATATTAATACTCACATTGTGAAATTTTGTGAAGTGAATTCTGTAGATATATTCGTCAACCATGACGATTATGTCCTCGATGAAGTTCCGGGGCGTTCCATGTGGTATTCATCAGAATTCACTCATATTCTCCGTGCATTCAGTAAACTTCAACGAAAACGAAAATCTACGGAATAATTTATGTATATACACTTTTGTTTATATTGGATCTTGCATTTTATTCTCGTTTAAGAATAATTTATTTCATTGCTTAGTGACTATCATGACTATAACCCCCGTTTTTTATTATCTGCCAAAGACTTCATGTATACGTTTATTCAAACTATTCTTCGATATTGCGTGTTATAAAATAATTAACAATTATGAAATACAAATATCCTTGAAGTATTTCTAATCACGTATTCTATCATTATATTTTTGTTGCAAAATCATTCAGCAATTATTTTCATACAAATTAATATTAAAGATATAAATTTTATTTGCAAATATCTGCTGAACATTTCATATATGAGTTTGTTGGGTATGTTTTCATACATTTACTTGAGTTATTAATTGTAATTAATTAAAGACAAAGAACTCAATGATTCAAATATTTTTTATCCAATTTTTGTTCAATATATAATCCTGAAGTCAACAGTGATGTAAAAATTATCGGAATTCGAATTATTCACTTTATTATGATACCCATTAGGTATTGGTGGCCCTTTTGACTCGTGGGATCAATTATTATTTATAAACATTGACTATATCATCAATTATTATTTAAGTATTGTATATGGAAGAGTTTGGAGCGCAATTTTCTCCACTCTACTTCACGGTTTGCGATAGAAAAAATAAAAGAGAAAAAAATACAACCGACATTAAAAAGCAATAAACAAACATAAATACACTCTCTCGAGAGATAATTGCCATGACGTTTTCAATTCTTTAGTGAAGGGTGACACGCGCATCCATCTGAACTCAAAGAATGTAGCGCTACGAGTGACCAATCGAGGCCAATATAAACAAACAAAACTTACTCTCCGATATAGTCCAACATCTTTTCAAAATTATCTTCATTGAACCTGGTAAATTCTAAAAAAAAAAAGAACTTACACTTTCAATGGTGACGGTTAAGTAATAACCTTAGAAATTATTCATTAACAAGAATACAATGATAGAATTTATAATTTAAAACGCTCGAATTACATTCCCATATCTGATCTGCCTATCCAATATTATAAAACAAACAACTCTTGTATATTAATGTAAGATATTGGTCTTGAAAATCGTCCAAAAACACATAGATATATAATAAATACAAAAAAGACCCCGCTATGTAATCGCAAATATAAATATGAAAGCGACTCTGTGTTCTACCGATAATGCCAATCAATTTTTCCGATGTTATTAGTTTGAATATTTAATTTCCAGTACCTAACATCACATTATTCATCTCTACCAGTCCATCGAATTCGTTTCCCCAATATACCTTCCATCATTGAACCAAACAGAATCATAACCATCATCCCACCAATTCCATGCGAAAAAAATTCGACATGAAAATCGGTCCAACGTTGAAAAATACTTTATAACTCACCATATGTAATACAGAAATTATGGTTTAACCAATTCCGGTCATTTCATCATTTTTCTTTCTTCCCTCAATTTCATCATCCTCCCAAACTTCGAATGCAATTTCCGCTGTGGCTATATATAATAATCGCCACAACCAACATATTGCAAATCAACTTATATATACTTAACAATCGATATATCGAACCACCGGATAAACCACACACGACAGGTGGCCAAACTCAACAGGAAATATGGTATATATAGTATGTATACACGTCTATACAATCCCCCGCGAAAAAATATATATGTCTGAATACACGCTTGAAGTATGCTCCTTGTGCACATGTTTCCCTGATCACGAGACGGATATGTTTATATATATATTTATATTTATATATATATATATATATTATATTCATTCGTATATATAAATATATATGTCTCTGTTCATATATATGCACTTGTACTCACATATATATATCCAAAGTATATTCCCCTCCATTGACGGGAAACTATAATGCTGCACAACAAGCAAAGACAATCGAGCGTGTATGAAACAAAACCAGAACGCACGAAACGAAACGGAACGTACCGGAATGAGAAGAGAGCAGAGAGATATGATGTTAGGAAAGAGAGATGGATATGGGGTTGAGAGGGGAGAGCGAGTGAGAGAAAGAGCAGTTATTACCTGTAACCGGTGTTATATATTCGTTATGCCATCATACAATCAGGCGCCAGAACAAATCACGTTATTTAACGCTTTCTATCGTTTGTTTTATCGGCCACAATTTTTCATTTAATATTGAAAAATATTATATGGATTTGTTTAAAGTTGGACACTTGAAGTAGTTTCTTACATTCAAATAATATTAGACTGTTTTTGTTTTGTTTAGTGGGGATGCAGACAAAACAGATTATTTTGGCAACACTGCATTACACTTGGCAGCAGCAAGAGGTCATGAATATTGCGTGAAATTTTTGATAAAATTTGGTTGTAATATTTGGTCACTGGATATTGACAGACATTCAGCACGACAATTAGCAGCAATAAATGGACGGGAAAATATTTTACAATTTCTTGACGCTACTCAAGCGGAACAAGAAGCGACTAATAGAAAAAAAAGTAAAATGCTCCGTGAAAAGGCGGAAAAAGACGCAGAAAAAAGGTAATGAAATACACTTCAAGTATCATTTTATTTATTTTTTTGACATGTTTCTTAATTACTTTCCACCTGTCAGGTTCAAGGAGTATTTGAAACGACAAAAAATGGCTGACATACGTGCTGAAAAGGAGCAAAAAAAAATGCTTAAAGACCGCGCTAAAATGGATATAGAGACGATAAATGAAAACAATATTTTACCACATAGACCTAGCATTTTAACATTTAAAGGACGGATGAAACCCTCACAAACGTTTAGCGATATTGTTGGAACAATATCAACAGCATCCAATGCAACAACTCGTAGACGTGGCAGTGCTGTTTGTAGAAAAGCTCTTGCAAAGAAAGCTGTTGCAGATGACTTTAAAGTTGTGGAGGTGATTAATAATCCGGCCATTTAATTTCCTAGCAATTCTTCATTTTATTGATTTATAATGCGCATTATAGATTGAAGGTGATGGAAAAAGGTCGGTGAGAAGTTTAACAGGATTGAGGAGGGACTCGGAAGTGATGTATGTTGGTACATACGAGACTCAGGCACAACAAATGGGCAAACGTGGGAGGATATCCGACGTATGGGGAACTCTGAGCAAGGCTCAAAGCACACCTGATTTATTAGGCGATCGTGATTATGACGATGATGATGACCATCACTATGACCTCAATAGATCAGTGAAAAATATTGTCGAAGAGGCAGTGCTGCTTCAAGAGCCTGCTAGTATATTCAACAGACCTGGATTTGGCTCCGTTGCTTTTCGTCGATCGGTAAAAATTCCATTTATCCTCAAAATTTTACAATATAGTAATTGGAAAGATTCATGTTTTTTTTTGTTTAGATCACTGCGACGTTGGATAATCTTCCAATCAATCAAATTGAATTGCATCAGAGGCACGCCTATACGAATGGTTCACTAGATGAGTCGATGAACCGCAAAAATAATGGCAATGCTCATAATAATAACGAAGAAATAAGTATTGGGAGCGCCGGAAGTCTTGCGCGAAGACAAAGCATGTGGGACGATGATCGGCTCTCTGGTAATATATTATTCTGACTCTAAAAAAATAATAGAACAAAAAATAGTAATAATAATAATCCGTCCAATTCAGGTGAAGACGAAACAGATGAGATGGATGAGGAATGGAGTCCTCTGCAGAGATTTTTGGTTGCAAATAATCTCACGTCTATTCAATCGACGTTAGAAAATGAACAGATTGATCTCGAAGCATTGATGTTATTGACAGATGCCGATATTGGTGCACTCAAACTCCCACTTGGTCCTCGACGCAAACTCATGAATGCAATCACCAATAGAAAAGCAACTCTTGCCGCATCGGAGAATATAATTAAAGATAGTAGGTTATAAATAAAAAATAGAATGGGAATCAATATTATTCCACTTCTGTGGAAATAATGAGCATTGTTTACAGTTTCGCAGCAATTTATATACATAAAATTTATGTAAATGAAATTCCAATTAAATAAAAATAATAATATTAATAATAATGATAAAAAGTTGGTTTTAATATTTTTTTTTATGATTGACGTCCTACAATTACTACACATTTTATGACAATTAATCAAAGTACAACTCTCGGGCGCCATTCATTATTATTTGATTCAGTTGATTTTTCTGTTAATTAAATTTATTATCGGTTTTTTTGCTTACTCTGTTGTTCGTACAAATATTCGACGCAAACAAAAAAAAATATACAAATTTTTCATTTGTTGGTAATAAAGAAGAACAAAAATAAGAGCACCATCATCCGTAGATCATCACTCTATGTCTTTCTTGTTATCGTACTCTCCATCGTCTAATAATTCATACAAATGAAATTTCCCATTTTTCTTTCTTCTTTCAATCTACATGGTTTGGAAATACCGGGTTTCAAATTTCGTACAAGAATGCTTGTACACGAGAACGAGTCTCGCATGCTATTGCACACGTGCGCTCGCGTCGACGTTGATGTGTTCTTTTTTTGCATGTTTAACGTCTCAACGTGAACGAGAGGTCCCTTTCCGTTATTATCTCTTTGTTCTTTCCATTTCTCATCAACACACACTATTAAAAAATATTTTTATCGTGTTAATAATAATTTAATTGAAACAAATGTATGTAACCTATTCAATTATAATTTTCATCCCAGTTCGATTTTGCTACGGTTTTTTCCTCCTTTTTTTTTGTTTGAAAATCGTTATCACATAATGTTATTTATTTATAAATAATCTATATTGAGTGCTGTGCCCTAAAAAGTAACACTTATAAAATCAGCTATCCATACTATTTCAATTCATTCCGAATGTATCGTTTCGTTTCTCCATTGTTCTTTTACACCATTAATTAAACGAGAATTCGACGAGATGATGAATCAAATAATGGTTTCGACACGTGTTTTAATTATATTTCAGATAGCTCGATAAATATTGACGATTAAAGCTACTGAATATTAATTAATCATTGAGAATCTATCAATGTTATTCAATCATTAATCGTAATAGCATTAATAACTAAAATATTACTCGCTTAATTAATTGATAAACTAATAATCGCTTTTTCCAGTTTCATTAATAAGCGTTATATTTACAACCGAACAACAATACTCGTTCGTTCCCGGAACAGTATTCTCGGGGTCTCAATCGATTAGAATCAAGAGCCGTACGCGAGCATACATGTGATATTTACAATCCAAAATAACATTTGTAGCTCTCGTGTTCAAAATAATTCATCGACCACAAATATCACTTTTGTATTCTTGGCTACATTACACAACACAATTTACCGGAATAATTTGCGACACAATGAAACGAGAAGAGAATTAATAAATAAATAGAGTCAATGAGAAATTAAATACAGTACAATTTTTGCAATATGTGCTCAGGTAGAATATATCAATTTGTTTTGATATAAAAAAAGATAAAATAGAATAGATGATCAAACCTGAGCGACTCTCTCGTATTTCTTATCGACCTTGAGACCCAGAAGCGAAACGAGGCACAGTGCGTTGCAAGTAATGTACATTTTACATTAAAAACCTCACCACCGATTCATCTCGCGCGCGCGCGAATGAGGTGCGACGCTGAAAGAAATATGACGGGAGGCCCCAACGTTCTTCATATACTTACACATGTACAACAACATATATATGCGAAGATAGCGGAATAGCTGCCTGGATGTCATGTTTATGGCTATATAATTTGTACATTAGCTAATTTTAATTGCCCCGATAATTTTTGTTCCTTCGCATTTTTGTTTCAATCATTTTTCTATTTTTTGCATATTTCATTGCCTATCTTTTTTTTTGTGACACCGGGCGGCTATCAATCATTCATTTCCGCTAATATGTGCCTGTAGATATGTATAAATATAAATATGAAGGTGTTTATGAAATTGATATATATCATTATATATATATATATATATATATATATATATATATATATATCTATACATGAAGTTTGTTTGTGGCTGTGAGAGAAGTTATTACTTATTTTAATATAAAAAAGAAAACAAATCTTTTCTAAGCCTAAAAAGCTTCTTCGACGCCTAGTCAGTTTTACGAACGATTTAGTTTGTGTATGGGTTCGTGTATGTATATGCTCGTTTACGTTTCAAATAACTATTAATAGACACATTGACGATGAAACTGAATATCAGCAAAGAATTGATCAGACATGATTAAATTTTTTCCTACACTATCAATGTATACAATAATAACAATCAGCCCATGAACTTTTTTCTTCTGTTTAGCAGATAAGCCAAAAAGAAATTGATTTAATGAAAATATATCGACAATCGTATGTATAGGCGTGTGTATGTGTGGATGTGTTTGATTTGTAATAGGGGAAAGAATTGTGGGGTGGTCAGATGCCTATTTTACAACGACGCGATTCGTTACATAAAACGCGAACGTTTGTGCGTTGGGGAGCCCATGTCTACGTCATGCGATGCTGGTCGTTTATGATGTCGTGCAAATTCACTGCTTATAAACGCTGATAATTCTGATTGTCTTCCAGTACGCCGTGCCATAGGCGATCCTGCAAATGCATTGGAAAGAGAGAAGAAAACAATTAATTACATGTTCATTTAATCGATTCGGAGGTATTAATCTTATCAAAATGTATGCACCGTGTCAAATTTTGATGTAATTAAATAAATAAAGAGTTTATGTACTATATAAGAATTCTTTGTTACCGGATAACGCAATTGCTTCTCTAAAAGTGTGGAGTTCTGAATCTTGGTCAACTGGTTCTGGTGTTGGCGTAACGACCATACTTGGCGCAGGACTCTGCGATGGTGGTGAGCCACAAACCATCATTCGCGGTTTTGGTGAACTTCTATTAAATAAAAAAAAATAAAAATTCAACATTATTGTTATATGAGTTTGTAAAATAATGATAATAAACATCTGGTATCAAAATTGTTGATGAATTTTATATCATACCTGTGAGTATGTGGCCTTGGTGGTGGTGGTTTTCCTGCCAAATATGCCAAGAGATCTTCTCTCCTAATCATGCGTCGCTTCTTACGTGCCCAATTCATAATTTCTTTACTACGTTTTTGTCTTCCCATTTCCAAACCTAATTCGCTGCATCTTCTCATGCCATCCAACGAGTCTGTGAGCATATCAACAATATAACATCACTCTTACTGTGTTTATTTATTCAAACTTATAAAAGATAAAATTTTCCTGTGAAATGAATGACGTCTAACTCTATGAGTGGTATTTTGACGGGTCTCTAATTATAAATAGTTTTGTATTTACAAATTCCCTGGATGAATATACTATTTTCTCTTCGTCCAACTGATTCGCTTATTTTCGAATTTACATATATTGAAGCCACTAATCCATTTCTTCAATTTCGACACCAGATTTGTTTTCAGTAATTCTAAAAAACTTGGTACACATTTTTCAATCGATACCCATTCTAGATTAGTCATAATTAGATTTGTTTGAACAAATACCACTTGAAAAAGTAACTACTGTCAATGGATTTCCAATAATAACTGATGTTCTAGGGACACAAACGTGCCAGTGTAATCGTTGTAAACCAATTCAAGCATGAAAATAGAAAAACTAAATTAACAAAAGGTGTCACCCGCAATACTACTATGGTTCAAAGGACAGAATAAAAAAAAGAATAGACGTGTGAACTCCGACGTTTTCCCTTCTACGACATAATCGATATTTTAGTTTCATATAATTCCTGTCGCAATTTAGAATATAATTCGTCTATACTTAAATTTTTCAATGTATTCATAAAACATATGATTCGAGTCTACACCTGTATTAGCAGTTGATTATTCAATACAAATGCATACGTCATATAAAAACATAATTACAACTTGATTAAAGAACGACGTTGTCGCGTTCAAAAGAAACATACGGCATAATAAAACCAATTAATTATGAAACTATATAGCGTTAGGGGAATAGAATTGGCACATAATAAAGAAAAGGAATTGTCGATCATACTTCAAAAGCTAATACCCTGATAACAGATATTAAACTGTTTATAATAACGCACCTTTATATAGCGATGTGACGGTGCCTGCAGCTGTCTGAAAAGGCAACCAAAGTGATGCGCCTTGTGTACGATCTGAAAAAGATTAAAAGGATGGTTAGGTCGTGAACACATCGCAAAATAAGGTACCAAGAAAAAAAACGAGGATGAAATAAGTTTACATATAGAATAACCGGAATTCCATTCGTCCTCATCTCTCGTGGCCTCGTGCTCACACGACGCATTTTTTTTTTAAGTCGATGATCAAAGCAAATCCACCTTACAAAATGGATGGCCGAGTATAACATGGCAGTGAATGTGAACGCACACATATATATGCATTCGAAATGCACACTTACATACACTTTCATGTGCTATACCATCGTTAAAGTGGAGTGAACAATCAGAGAATGAATAAATAGAGTTATATGAAAGATTAAAATTGCAAAAATGATGAAACCATCAACTTCTACTGACGACGAAGACGAGGACAAATCATACACGAGCCAACTAAATCACTCGTGTACAGAATTCCATAATTGAAATTGAAACTACTCAAACAACGAATAAACAAGAATTAACAATATAATATAATAAATAAAAAGCCGTAGCTCATTTTCTCGCCTTTATATAGCTGAGCAATGGCCGATGCCGTTGTCTGAAAACCCGTCCATATCTGTTGCGAGTAAATTTCCTTTTCATTGTGCAATTGACTCTCATAATCTGGCTCAGATTCAATTGCCTCGACACACTGTTGTTCCCAGTTACTGTACCAAAGATCCATTATCGGATCCTCTTCACTTCTGTCGTCACTCATGACTTCTTTTTCAATGTCTGTATTTACGAGTGTAAATCAACCACATACACGAACACACACCCAACACGCACACACACTGTACAATATTTTTCAATCTCTTATCGTTATCCACCCACGCACTTCTTACCCAAATCAAACTAATCACAATGCACAATGGCGAAAATTAATATTTCAAAAGTAATAATAACAATTATAATAATATTTATATTAACTAACAAATAAATAAATTATGAAAAGTGAAGGCGGTTTTTACATCCACCTCGAAGAATGCGTAGCACTCTCCCGTTTTCGGCTTCCTCAGGGTGGACTCAATGAAGGTCAGGTTGCGGCCATTACAGACGACTCCCGTGTCTCACCGTTTTTATTCAATGACTGTATGAGTTTACACAAACACACACACACAAACGTATCTGTATAGACGCAGACAGAAGAAGAAAACTAATGCACAAAGATTGCTAAATGTTAATTCGATGTTAATGCGTACTTGGTTATGGTTGTAACGACAAAATAACCTTAATTTATTGCTGTTGCAATTGAGGCGTTCCTGGTGTTGAATTTGATGGGTTATGTACGTAATAATGTCGATGTATACTCGTGTGGTATTGGTTAGGTTTGTGATACAGTGCTGATATGGGTAGGCACAAGGTAATTTTATTAATGTATGGATGTAGATTGGTGGTTATATATATATATATATATTTATATATATATATATATGTATGTATGTATGTACACTTTTTATTTTGTGTCCCCTCTGCGGCAGACAATGCGCGCACACACGAGAGAATATTGTTCGAGTAATTATTGGTGTAGTGAATGTTTATTAAAAGAATTTGTCTCGTTAAGGATTTTTTTTTTGTGTGTGGTTGACGATTGTGTGCGTGATTGAAACTCGAGAGAGTTGCAAGGCAACCGCACACACGAGTCACACACGATTGTGGAGAGTGGCGATCGACGACACTGCAGAGAGAGGAATGAAGATTGAAAAAAAAATGTAAGTGTGGTGTTTTTTTTTTTATTTTGTTTTGTGGGGGAACGATGGTGGCGCCATTTTCTCCATGTGTGGCGGGTAAATTTGAATTGGCGAATTTTTTAGGATAATTGAAGTTTTTATGTTTGGTGCAATGAGATTTGGTTGCTGGAGCAATTGAAAATTTATTTTTTTATTGCTTTTCATTTTTTATAAAGTGACTTGCGATGTTTGGATTTTGTGAATGTGGTTCACGATATCAGATGTGTGTTCTGGAATATCGAAAGATGCTTATATCCATTATAGTTAGATTTTGATCTCGATGATTTTTCGAAATGAGGAATTGAAAGGGATAGGCACGTGAATGAAATATATTCAATTTATAATATATATATATATATATATATATTCTTGTTTTTTTTGTTCTTTTTTTGTTTCTATACAGAAATATGTCTTCATTTTCCAGTCACATACGTACACACACGTCTAATCAAATTTAGTTAGAACTCGACGTAGATATATGATTATGTACAATCTTTATATATGTACAAATTGATAGATCATTATGTTTAAAATAATTCTAAATACACATTAAGTACATAACGAGGAAAAATATGGATATTTAAATTCGGAAATCTGATAGATCAAATGTCTTAGTAATTTTACGATTGTTGCAGTAACAATAGTGCTATGGAAAATTGAATCTGTACTCAATATAAACACTAGATAATCTTCCAAAAGTAATGTAGTGATTATTAGATGATGAACCATTTTCAAATCTCACTGCAGTAAAAGCGTATCTCTATTGCACGAAATCCATTAACTATAATTCAACATAACTTAAATGTGATGTAATTTCACAAGAGATTGCACGTTTCAATTTTGAGTATTGTGGATCCAAGAAAATAATGATAAAATTTTTCAATGTAATAAATGAAATATGAAACAAATGTAGAAAAGAATATTTGCAAAAGAAAAATAGAATAAAAATTATGTGAGAGGTCCTTCGTTATTTGTGACACCATTTGTACCAATTGCAGCTTTCTCAGGGAGACATTCCATTATAGTTGGCTCTATTAATTTCCACACCTCAGCCAACTACAATTACGTTTTCACAACACAAAATTACATATTAAATAAACTTCTTGAAAAACAAAGTGATACAATTCAAATTCAATTATAAAACACACAAACCTACCTCGGAATGTCCATGTATTTGAACTTTCACCAGACTCTGCAACACCGAAGCAAGAATTTCAAGATGAGCATGCACGAGTTGTGTCTCCATATGAAGACAATGAAGTGAGAATGAATTTCTCAGTTCAACATTAGCGATGACTGATTCTTGTGCTACCATTTTATTCTCCAAATACTCCACGGTGTCAGCCTAAATTACAGTTAATTAAAATCAATCAATGTTTTGAATATCAATTTGAAAATAATTAAATACTATTTAAATTCACTCACGTCAGTTCCACGAATTACTCCCTGCATTTGTCGCTTCTTCAAGGCCAACATCGTCGATAAAGCTCGCTGATGATCAGCACTAACACCACGCTCATGTCTCTCGCACAAACTTCTGTGAGCCACCAATACATCGAGTAGAAGATTTAGCCTTTCACATACCATCGTTTCTTCTCTCACTGCTTGATGTAACGCTCTCGATGATAATAAATTGAATTCTCTGCCGAAAATTATCAACGAATTTAAAACTTTTATCAGATATTGCGTTGTAAAGTTCACCGCTTAATAGAAAAACTTTCTTACTTGGCAATAACGTAGAAACCCTTTTTCATGTCGTGCCATATAGTTGAGCCACCGCTCGCCCATCCACTGTTTCCATGTGGCTCAGATGCAAGATTACTCAGCTGTGTACCCAATTCTGACATATCAGCCGCATAAGAATGGGATCTAATAGCCAAACCATCAGCGATATTTTTTAATCTTGATATGCCGCACAATATCATTCGTATTTGATCACGACTATTTGCGAATTCTGTTAGAGTTTCAGGTGGTACTAATTCTTTTGCCCGCGATGATAATTCTGATGTTGCGAATTCGTCAGGCACTCGTCTGAATACTTCACGAATTTTGTGTTGCGTTTCCTCACCAGTGTATGTAAAAAAAAAGTGCACTATTGGATCTTTTCTTACAACTGGATGACGTGCAATAAGCGTTAGGAAACGTAACAAGGAACGTCTCCTCTCCTCTAAGAATTGTGAATCAGCTGAAAAGAAATTTTCCTCGTGTAATTAGCTGCATTTTTCTTTCATAGTAATGTAGCGAAAAAAATTTAAGACAAACCTCCAACTATTTTCTTGGGCGGTAACTTTGGTATTAATCTATATGGAAATCTTGCTAAAAGAAGTTCATGAAGCGATACAAAATCATTGTATCTTCTGTGAACCACCGAATTAAAAACCTATAATGAATTATTTTCTTTCATTCAATCTTTAATTCTATCATATACTTATATTTTAATAATTACCAGCAATATATGATACAAACCTTACTAGTCACTTGATACTCTACATGCTTTAAAAATATTCCTTTTCTTTCAGGCACTAAATTCACTTCTATAGTATCCAACTTGCAAATGTCAGTATAAGTGAGATTTAATTTGGCTGGGTTATTTCCTTTGTATAGTCTTTGAGCTAAGAATGTTACCTCTGATAAATCGCCTAAATCAGGAATTGGCAGTTCTGTAAAATACAATATGAATTAATTAAATTAGATGGAACTTGAGCTATTTATAAATGAATTCCATACCACTCAACTGACCTTGAGATTCTGTTGTTTCGAGAAGTTTATCGCTTGGTTGTTTTCCCTGTTGAGCAAATGCAACTAGAGCAAGTCCTTTATAGAGTCCACTCCTATTTAAATATCCTGTCTTGCTATCCACCAGCTCCCATATCTGTTTATCAACACGAATCAATGTATAAATGTATGAATAATTATCCTTTTATTTAATATCAACATAAAATGCAATATGGCAATATTTTGTTATGAGATGGACAACGATAAATGATGATGATGAACGTGATGATGAGCATTATGACAAACACTGCATATGTATACGTGCTTGAGTGAGCGAACGATGTGTGATTAGACTATCGTACACTACATGTACTCAAAGCATCCGGAGATATGACAACGCAAGAATATAACGCATTTGATATGATGTGTATTGAAGTATCTAAATATATCACACTGTAACACGGTAGAAATGAAATCAACTCGAAATATTATCGAATAAGAATATAAATTTTAATTTACATCTAAATCATTCACTATTTTGTCATCGGATAAAAATTAAATTATATGTATCGCTTCATTATTCAAAATAATTATGAAAGAATGGGAAAGAAAAAGAAGAAATGAAACTACGAGATTACAGATTTTTTTGAATTGATTAATATATGTGTCATAATATTTTTTTTCAATTTTTGTATTCAATATCATTATTATCTCTATCCATCTGCACAAATAAGTCTGGTATTCACTGTATATCAAGCTTGTATACATGTATAATAGAGATTGAGGATTAAATGAGATGAGGAGAGCCGGAGATGTAACGACATTCTTCCTTCCAATCTTTTTATTATTCTTCACTTCATCTTTTTTTTTTTTCCTTTCTTTCGCACTTGGGTCATTAAAGTTCTAGTCATTAAATCTGAATAATCAGGTACGCAATGAATTGTGTGACAAACGATGTGTTCCACGTATATGTCACCATGTTTTTATTTATTTATTATTCTTCTGTAGAAATTAGCCTGGTAAGTGATGATTTCATTTCATCACGGTCATGACTATGTACCTATGTTTCCTTTTTCACTACTCTGTTTACAACAAATTCATTCGAAAAATAATGAACAAAGCGGAAATACATTGAATATATGACAACTCAAGACTCATTTGCTAAGATTATTGGGTTAGCTGGTAAAATTAAGAATAACAAGCGGTCAATCTTGTGAGCATGACCGCGACAAATTATTATTGTTCATTCCATCCGATAACATAATTAAGAATTACAACTACCGTATGTTGCCATATAATTTATTTCTAGTATTATTTACTAATTTGTGAGTGATGTCAAGGTTTGTCTAGTTATCTACAATAAAAAATGAAACAAAGCATGCTCTGTAAGTTTTAATGACATCTGAAATGATGCCATAACATATAAGTAGTTGATGATGTACAATCGATAAGGATAAAACTATCACTGTTTCAACAAGTTTGTTACGCGATTTCAAAAATTACAAAAATAATTATCGTTTCTCTATTGATATTTTTATATGTGAAAAGATGATAATAAAAAAAATGAGGAGAATGAGAAATATTTTGATCATAAAAATTGGTAGGCGTTGTGTATATTATTTTTTGTGTATCACTCCAGACATGTTTTTATCGATTCTGATAATACCGTGTTTATTGATAGAATAATTCACGAGGGAACCTCGCATCAATTTCACATATTGCCTTTGTGCATATATTTGTTGACTGGTATTTTAGCTTTTCCGCAACTGTAATGACAGAATGTGTCAGTCGATAAATCAAAGTATGAGAAAGGAGAGATAGAAGTAAATAGATTGAAGAGAAAGGAAAGGTATGAAGAGGCTCGACCGCTTAGGTATGTTAATAGCTGTTGTGAATTGGATGGTTGTACATGGTATGATTACCAAAGCTATACAACAGTTTCTGGTATATATCAAACTGTTGTAATCTTCAGATTTCTCTTTTTTTTTTTCGCTATCTCTCGACGTCGATCGACCTGAATTATTTAATGTTACATTATGCTTATTTTATTTCGCCAAATGTCTGTGAAACTTTAATAACATAACTGATTAATTCAATTCAAATTTAATATGATAATTATTCATTCAAATATATTGTTTATGTATGAATGACCGTTGAATTTTTCCTCCATCAATATATTATTAGTTATTACTATATTGATTTGAGTGAAGGTCAAATTGATGCAATAACGTGGTGAGAAACACGTCACAAATTCAGTATATCTCAATTATATACAATACAAGAATATAGTTATGATAAAATTATGAATTGGTGATGCGAGAGTAAGTTTTCCTTCTTCATATTACACACTCACCTGACTGAGAATTGGACTGCTCAATTGTGATTTGACAAGAAGAGATTTGAAGACTTCACGCTCGACATTTCCACTTGTAGGCGACGAAATTTTCTCGTGAACTTCACGGTAGAAAGGTGGTATTGAGCCTGAGATCGTGCGAAAAGAAGAAAAAAAAAACATGACAATGATACGTGTGAGCGTAGAAGTATTGACGAATGATATGAAAAAGAAAATATAACACAAGAGAAAAAGAGGTTCCGGATGTCATGTAAATAGAGAATAGAGGCAGAGAACACAGAAAAAAATTGTGTGTAATTCAAATGAAAATTTCTCTCTACTATTGACTCCTATATGAACATGTATGTTAAGAATGTGTGACTTCAGATAGGTGAAAATAACTTCTGGGCATCGAACTCTCCGTGACGACAAAGTCAATTACTACAATGAACTGTTAGAATGTAACTGTTTTTTTTTCTGTCAAGTGTGGGTGCGAAATCACAATAGATTATTTAAACAACTCAATTTCTATCTGAATCGTATATCAAACATGAAAACTCCATTCTCATTTGGAGTAATCACAGAATAATAAGATAACGTGGTGATAATTCAATATTTGATGACCGAAAAAAAAAGAGAAAAACTAGTTGTGGATTAAATGAGAAAATTGCATCGTTGTCTGACAGTATATACATGTATGAATTATTCAAAGGTCACGTTCAGAGACTCGTCTGAGCATCCACGAATTAAAAATGAACTAGATACCGTGCATAAGCATAGGAAAATCGAAGATGAAAAAACAAAGAAAACAAAACTTAATGACAAGAACATGAAGAGCAGGGGGATGATAATAACTATTTACCGGACGACAGATCTGTTGACGCCATATTGAAATTGTCGACGTGCTTAAAGAGTTTATCTTCACACAACCGGTTCTATGTTGTCTCTTCTCCTTTCTTTTACACTAAAAAATCACCTTTTCACTATAAATTATAAACTATGATAAACAATTCAAGAGGCAAAAGGAACGAATAATGAAAAACGAATATTAACAATAGGAATAATATATAATTAAAGAGAATATCGTTCCAGAATGAGTCAAACTTCAATCAACTGTTGCTTTGCCTTAATTGTTTTGTATTTATTTTGAATTGTGGCAACCATACGAGATTTATATTATCGAGTGTCGTCAACTTTGATAAATGATTTGTAACGTTCAACACGAGGTGCAATGGCACGTCGTACGCCATTGCCATGCGGCGTGTAACTGCTCGTGCCTGGTAGAGAAAATCGCTCGTATAGTCGTGACTAACTGACAGCTATACAAACCACCATCGTCTACGTAGGCCCACTCTACAAACCAGTTCTCGCCGATCCGGATCCGTTTGCTTTTCCACCTCTCACTATTTATCTCCTTCTTTCTCATTTCAATTTTTATCTCGCTCTCACTCGCACCCGTTATCTACCTTCTGTCATGTTTGTCGGCAATCGTAAGTTGCTTGAATAAACGCGCGCCATACAGTGCCGTCTATGGGCGTCCGCAAGAATCAAAAAAATAGAATATAATCATTTGAATGATAAGTTCTTTTTTTTTTCTTTTTCAACACTTATGAGGGGAGATTGTGCTCTAGTTTATTGAGAGAATCAAGTTAGAATGAAATAGATTAGCGTCTCAAGATGTCAATTCTATTGGCAAATGAATCTCACTTCTTTAATAATGGAAAAAAAAAATTAAAATATGAATATATATATAAATGAAAATATGAGAAGTAAAATTGAATAAATTATGTATGTTAAAAAAATGAAATAAATTGGAAATAATTGTCTCATCACGAGTCATCGTGTTCCCCCATGGGGAATGGCTTAGGTGATGGTCGCTCGTATTTTAATCCAACGATCTCGTTCTCAATCTCTGCCGACTTCCTGCTATCCATGCTCTCGATTATTCGGATCTTCTCAGCAATCTCCTGGTGAATTATTGGTCGGTATTTTTTTCCAAGACCAAGTTGCTCCATGTCATTGAGGAACTCAATACGTTCGCGAATACCCTGAACGACTGTTGATGGAATAAAACAAAAATAGAAGACACATGATATAATATAGTTGAACTTGAAATTAATTGATTAATCGAGTCACTTAATCTCTCTGTGTGAATTGAACGAATTATGTACATAATTCAATTTTAACTTATTGTTAAATTCAATAATATTCTATACGGTCGTGAAATAAAATACTCACGATCACGTAATGGATCAATGTCATCGGGAAGACACGGCTCTCTTCGTGCTTTGTGAAGAATTCTGGGACCGTGTGGTGTCTCAGGCATATCTTTACCAAACGCCATCATACATGCCAAATGACGTTTTTGTTTTTCTTTATTCACTGTGAAAAAAAAAAATAATTCATTTCAATTGAAGAAGAAAAAACGTCAGAGTATTACAATTTCGTTCTTCTATAATATTAATTTCATTTGCATCTATGCATACGTAATGGAACAGTTTGCCTGTATTGTTCTCTATCGTAGGCTCCACTATTGATAATTGATTCTTGGGATCGTTTCCTCCAATAGCACGGTGTATTAATTCGAGACTGGTCTCCTGTAGCAGAAGTTGCACGCGACACTGGTGGCAATGATTCACCCCTATCAACTGCACGTAGAATTGATTTTCTCTGCATCATCGACAAGTTTGATTCATCCATCAGCACTGGATAATAATAAATGTCATAAAATATTTATTGATTTTATAGTTTTTTTTATTTGACGAAAGGTTAATTCGTTTTTTTGAATTACCAACATTTTATGACATTTCGTGTTTCTGCGCTATATTGCGCCCGGGGTGGATTGTGAAACGCTCCAACTCCAACACCAACTCTTTGCTCTTTCCGCTCCATTAGATAATAAGTAAGCTCTGATTTGTATTATCAATTGGATAAAGAATATTTCGTTGCGAACTCGAAGACAATTCACATCGGCGTAAAAGTTTATCGTCAACTAAACGACAACTTCGGGTTTTAACTGCAGAATTTATACCAATTGCGTTTCCATGACTACTTCATAATGGTGACTCAATGCTGATGCGATCGAACCAACTTTTTGTCGACTCGATCGCAATTGCCAGAATTTTTCTATGGCGCGATTGCAAGCATGAATTTAGTTGGAATAAATGAACAAATCTATGCATTTTTACAATGAGAATTCGGAATTTAATTCACCCAATTAATACTAATATGTTTTGTTGTTGTTCAATGTGAATATGATAAAAATATATTTAGCTAGTTAGGTGTTCCTTCTTGTCAATTATGGATTTGTCTCCCAATGCACAAATGTGTTTGAATAAATATGTGAACTAGAAAATACAGTGGGAAATTCGATTGAATGATGAATGCTATAGAATGCCGGGTTTATTTTAAAGTGAATAATATATAGGGGGTTGGATAACACCAATGCGCATGACTGTCCCTGGAATTTCCAGGGTATGTCGGTGTGCGGTCGTCAAAGATTCAGTATATAGCGGTCGTCGACGTTTCCATTGTTCTAAAAATATTTTCAATTAATTTCTTAAAAACACGCCACTATTAGAGAGACATTTTTGCACGACAGTGCTAAATTTTGACGTGCATGAGACTTTGGTTAATTTTATCGCGACATTTCCGGACAACGTTTAGTTATTTTCAAACAAGTGACGATACCATAATTATTGATTGTCGACAGGTCATCGTAATAAAAAAATTTCGTGGCAACAAAGGAAGGATAACATTGTCGATTCCATAGGAGATTAATTTTTCATCCAAAATTTCGTTTGCATTCAAATACTCAAGCTTATCATTTCTCTAAATAGGTTTTGATTGTTAAAAAATAATAAAGAAATAAATTTGATAATTGTGAACGAAACGAGTAAGTGAGAAAATAAAAAACAGATACAAATTGAAAATAAGTTGAGGATAAAAATAAACGAAATCATATAGTAAAAATGAGGGTAGGATTGTTGAAGAATTTTTTGCATTGCTTCAATTTAAAGCAAGGCACAGTGCTCATCGCCATATTGCAATTGGTAATCCTACTCGACACCTCATTACATAGCAACAATATGAATTAAATCTATGAGCAAAAATTGATTGAATTATTATTTTGTATAATTCTAAATTCATAGTTTATATCTGGAGTGATTATGACATTCTTCCTATTGGCATTGGCTCATGCAATGGACATTCAAGAGATGGTTGCCAGGGACTCGGAAGATGCACTTGAAAGAGAAGCTTTGGAAGAAATGTCATCGATGCATCAAAATACTAAAAAAATGGACATCGCCCATCACAATGCAACAGGTTTGCTTTGCAGTTTAAAGATATTGATGAAAAAAATAAAATAAAGAAAAAACAACGAAATGACCAACGTTAATTTGATATTAAACTCAAATTAACTTGCAGAAAAGGTCTATTCTATGTACTGTGGTCTAGTCATTTCGGTAATACACTTTGTATCAACAACATTACTTCTCTATGGCGTTTTAATAGTGAGTTAGAATCGTAATTAATGCGGAAATATTTTGTAAAATTGTTAAAACCAACAATATTTCAATTCCGTTACAGAACAATCGCCATTTCATGGCGCCCTGGATGATGGTCATGATGACAACAATCGTTGCACTATTTCTATCGCTATTTCTCGTCCAACAGGATTGTCCTTTTATAGCCATTCTCGGCGGAAAGGCTGATATAACTACACGTATGTACAAACACAATACAATGAATAAGAACTGATTCGATTCAGCAGTGAATTACATAAATTAATTGTCTCACATTTTTTCGCAGGACTTTTTGTCATCTCCATAATAAATATATGTCTCTACATATGGCTCGTTGTCTACAGCACTTACAAGAGCCTCGAGGAAAAAAAATGTAGATTAACACATGAAATCCATAATGTGAAGAAAAATAAATATGCTCTGACACCCGGTGAGGGAACAAGCAATGGAAAAGTACGTTTGCATTCGGGAACTCAAATACCATATGAAGTTTAAGAGAGTTGAGGAAAGAAAAGCTTCTCAAGCTTTCAAAGAGTTGAATTAAAAACAATGTACTCTTTAATCATCAAGAAACAAATAAAAAATATATATCCAGTGCCAGACGGACTATGCAGTCCTTTCATCTGGTTAAACATCGCTGCTGCCATTCCTATCGAATTCGCAAATAATTTCTCTTCTCGTTGACGGTAAACAATGTACTTATCGTTAATTTACTATGCGGTGAATGGATAAGTAGGGTGAAATTCATAAGTGAAAGCTGATTTGAAAGAGCATATATGCAATATAAAAACAAAAAAGGATATAACATATGGAAAAAAAAATAAATAAATAAATGAATGTAACGAAGCAGAAACCAATAAAGATACAAGGCGCGGCACGTTGAAATAAAATAATACTAATCTTTGATACGCAAATGCAAAAGTAGAAACACGCACTTATACATATTCAGTGGTGTCATTGTTCTTGTCATTCTAAATAATATTGTGTGAAACTTGCTTCACCGTACACTCGTCTACGGCAATAATGGAAAAGAAAGAAAAAAATGAACAAAAAATGAAAAACAAAAACGGAAACGAGGAAACATAAATAGTCAATCCTTTTTTTGTTGTTTACGGATTGAAAAAAAAATTAAACTACTTGTGTTCTTGATGAATATAATTTTAGGTTTAAGATTTTTTTACGTTCATAATATTACAGAGAGACATTACTATATACTTTAACGTTTGTTAATAAGTTCACTTTATTGACAAAAATGTTCGCGGCGTAATTATCGAAACTCTGAATATTTTGACTCGTCAATAATTTTGGTGTTTTTTTTTTCAAATCTAAAAAAATTGGAAAAAGAAAACATAAATAAGCATCTTTCATTCCTTCCACTATTTAATCCTGATGATGAATTTATATATAACAACGTTCGCAATTACATATAATAGTCACTTGGTTTTATATATATATATATCTATCATATATATATGTATGTGTATGAGTGTGCGATAAATCTATGAATAAAGCTTACAAGAGTCTATAACGATTTTAATTTCGCCCACTTTTTTTTCTCGTATATCACTGTTGATGTGCTAGTTACTAAAAATGTATTGTCAAGTGCCTATAGAGTGAAATTATCCAACAGATTAGAATTTCTCGTGCCATTTCTTTATACGAATATTAGCAATCTATGTGCAATATCTCTACTTTTTTTTTTTTTACTTTGGATTGAGTCGATAAACTATATGAATAAATATTATACATATAGTAATGTGCAAAATTATGCATTTTACATATGTATATATATATATATATATTCTTTCGGTCTACTCTAGTAGTGGGCATTATTTTGTTGGCATGTTCAAAACAATCTCATGCCATGATCTAATTTCGGCCAAGACAATTTTGGCAACGATTTTGCCGCACTTTTCATCGTTTCACTTTCAACATTTCGCTTCGATTGATAATAGTTTATAATTTTCGTTGAAAAAAAAAGAATATATTGACTTAAAAGACACTTGATTGTTTCCACAAAAGTTTGTGTGGCAATTTAGGAAAACCAACATTCAACAAATATCCAACACGTTAAAATTACGATTTTTATCAAATATTTTCGTAAGATCACATTTATTTTTAACATCCTGATTGGTGTTAGAAGATTATTTTTCTCCGTGTCACTATTGTCTTTATGTATAAAATTAACAACCACGTCAAGACGAAAACTGAACGTCTGAATCTTTTAATTTTCTTTTTAGCGTATCCTTTATTAAAGTTGTTCTTCAGACGGCTTTAAATCACCATGTCACATTTTATCGTCAGTCATTTCGAGAAATTGCGCGTAAAAATCACGTGTACACTCACCTTTATTATTGAACACAAATTTGTAATAACTACCGTCCGCGCATATCACTGAAAAATAAAAATTAATTAATCAACAAAACCAATAATTCATATCAATTTGGCGATCAAAAACATACCTATAATACTATTATTCATGCCGAATGCACACATACATTGTGGCCCACTAGGTACTTGGAATTTGCAAAAACTCCAACTCGAGCTAAAATACTTTGGCAAAAAAGTTGCTGAGGCCAAACTCGATTGACGATTTAATTTTTGATCCTCAACAGCAAAGACATGTACAGTTCCGTGATCACTTGCCACACATAGCCATGTCGAGTCGTTATTGAAATTAATACTGCAAAAAAAGAATAGAATTCTTATTTGTGCTTGATAATTGGCGGTTGCCGTCAATTTTCCATTGCAATAGTAAATTTATCAACGCCTACCAATAAATATTCGCGTGATGTGCGCCTCGTCTCAATTCGTTAATCATATTGCCGCTCTGTGTGTCGAAAACACGTATCAATGTACCTTTTTCAGAAGCCGTAGCCAATCTAGTACCTTGCAGATTAAGTGCAATACACGATAGTGGCGTTTCATGGGCTTCAATATTAAGGGGCTGCTTTTCTGTATTTGCCAAGTCTATTACTGAATTCCAAGAACAAAGTAAAACACAAGAAGAAAAGACAACAGGTAAAAATTATTCATGAACAAATATGTGGAAAAAAAAAAAGAACGTGCTTAAAGTAATAAGTACCTTGAACGTGACCATTTTTACGTCCAGGAAACGCAAGCAAAGAATTGTCACTATTTGGACACAATACACATAATCCTCTTGGATTCAAATTCGTTTCAAAAACATGGAGCTGTTGAGGATTTTGTGTAAATGTATAAACTTTTATAACACCCTCTAATATTACAACAATCCTGTCACGTCGCAATTTTACACCTTTAACAGGTGCATTAAATTCCAATGTTATTGCTGGCAGTTTTTTAAGATCATCCCATATAACAACTGAAACGTTATTCAACAACATTCATCAATACATTTCAACGTTAATTTTTCTAATAAAAAATATTGAAAAATCATGAAATCCGTCATCAATTATTACCTCGATTTGTTGGAAGCGCAGGTTTTTCACCGCCACCAATAAGAGCCAAATAATTACATCTAAAAAGCATCTCCACATATCCAAGCCCACCATCATTGAAATCATGTCGCTCTTTCTCTTTCAGTGGATCACAATTGTAAACCCTGTATCCATTATCCATTCCACAAGCAAAGCATCCTGAATATAAAATAAAACAATACAAATTTATCTCAATAATAATAATACCACTATTCATCATTAATCATTTACGAATTTTTTCTTTCACCAATAATGAAAAAAAAATTCTCATTGATAAACGGACACGACCTCAGCTTAAGATTATCAGTGCATAAACAAATAAAATATTATAAATTTTTTGACAGATATATTTAATTAACAATGTGAAAAACAAAAGAAAACAATAAATACTGAAATCATACAGATTCCCTCTTTTTTTTTAACTGCAAAAATT
This sequence comes from Zele albiditarsus, assembly GCA_958496275.1. Taxonomy (NCBI): domain Eukaryota; kingdom Metazoa; phylum Arthropoda; class Insecta; order Hymenoptera; family Braconidae; genus Zele; species Zele albiditarsus. Next base: position 11,551,717 of record OY292411.1, on the reverse strand, counting down.
CAAAATAATTCATTTCAAAATCTGGAGTATAAAATGAGGCCGCCAACAACAATATTGACGATGCTCTAAAGCTTACTTTATAAATGAGAATATATATTCTACCTTGATCCTGATTGAAACCGGCATAGAGCAAGCCATTTCCATGCGAATTTCCAACACTAAGATTCATTTTGTTCCAAACTCTGTCTTACATTCAAATAATAGGATGTTCATTTGTTGAAAATAATGAAAATATATACAGTGAACTAACTACGCCGGTCATTCGCGTGTTAATATACTTTTTACATGTAGAACGGTCACCATTTTCGCGCATGACAGGAAAACTAGTAGCTGTAGTAGTGGTGGTAGTAGTAGTAGTATAATATATAACATGTGACGATGTAAATGGCGTACGTTTTTCATACGTGTATATATATACACACAAAACAATGTCTATTAATCAGCTGATAAGCTGAAAGAATGGGTACATACAGCGGCTTTGTTTTTTTATAAAAATACTATACACTACAATACAATCTAGCGCCATGTTCGTTCAAGTATGTGATCCATTAACTAATTTTCTGCACTTTTCTACTATATCGATATATAATGTATAGAGCTATATTTACAGCGCGAAATGTTGTGCTCATACAAAAATTTCGAATTTCCCTATGTGAATATTTCGCCATTTTATGCATCATTATTTCTACAAGCTTAATCATTATAACAACCAAAAACTAGTTACGATTTGCGGTGAGTTGATTAATTGGCTTATCCTGATCTAACTTAATTCATTGTAAGCAAACTTGTGTACATAGAATAAAATGTGAAACCTGAAAATAGCTGAATGTAAATGCCATCAATGCTACCAACTTTATAGCACCTCTTGTTCCTATCACGTCGAGTTGATCAAAGTTGAACAGACCGATGATTGGTTGTCTTCAATAAAAATATAACGTGATTGGATAATTACGACTCAATTCGACCAATCGAAACTTAATAATTGAAAATTGCATTACTGCCGTATCAGTTTCAATTTGATATTTGAATTTCGCGCTTTCAAAATATGACCATATTGAAAGAACGTTTATAAGCGCCCCCATACGTATTATCTCGGTATTAACTTTAACATTATAGTTGGACCGATTGTGTATCTTCATGCGAATGGCCGTCCTTGGATCCATTACCTACAAATACCAACAAATAAAAGAATATATTTAATTGTATTCGCGAATCACAATCCCTCGAGGTTTATATACGCGAGGGGTGGAACGACGACAGATTTGGCAATTCAAAAGAAGATATTTTGTGGAGAAAAAAAAACAACACGAAGTTGTAATACATTTTCGTTCGTACACACACGTCGAACGATCATGCTCACGGTAAAGAATCACAATTGATCTTGGATTAGACAAAAAAAAAGTATATTGAAACACATAAAGATATAACTATTGTTTCGTATTATCGCGTGGCAATTGTTCTAGATTAAACTAATGTTAATTGTTTTATGTTATTGATCATAATTTTCAGTCTGCCGTAAGAGGAATCGCACGTCGATCATTTTCCACGACGAAATGTGCTGCTGCACAGCAAGTAAGTGAAAAATATGAATTTAAATGTTCACTATATATTGAAAACTAACCTAAATTCGACTTCTCCATTTCCTGTATCTAATACATATTTGCTGTCAGGAAATATCAACAATATTTTCATTCAACATTGTCATTTATGAACATTTAAATTATTACATAATTGGATATTCGTTTTTGCATAAAATTACTTTGAATTTCCGAGAATTCCATTGGTATTTGAATTTTGATTAGCTAACAGTTTTCTAAGTGTCAAGGACGGAAAAGGTCGCATGATATATCGAACGATCGTATCATTTTTGGTTTTTTGAATCTTTGCCGATTTAGGAATGGTATAACTTTATAGAAAATCGGGACAGACATGTATATAGTAAATTGTATTCATTTTCTAGACAGCAAATTGTTTATTATGCATATGATGAAAATACCGCGCGCAAATATTCGTGCGAAGATGAACTAGTTTATTCATTGAGAGTATCAGGAGAAATTATAAAAGCTTTTTTTTATTTATCCAATATCTCAAATTGTATTTAAACAAATGAAACCGAGAATATCAGAACAATTTGACTGAAAACTAGATATTCATTTTCATGAATGATATCTTCAATTTTAATTACTTGTATATATATTCCATTCGCATATTTTGATTACATATGTTTACAATTCCAGATGACCGTCCGGGATGCTCTGAATTCAGCCCTGGATGAAGAAATGGAACGGGACGAAAGAGTATTCATCCTGGGTGAAGAAGTTGCTCTTTATGATGGTGCTTACAAGGTCTCCAGGGGTTTATGGAAAAAGTATGGTGATAAACGAGTTATTGATACTCCAATTACCGAGTCTGGATTCGGTGGGATGGCTGTTGGAGCAGCTATGGTGAGCATCTATTCATATAAAATTGACGAAAAGACAATTAAACAAAATGAAATCAAATTGTTTAGGGTGGTTTGAGGCCAGTCTGTGAATTTATGACGTTCAATTTCGCGATGCAAGCGATCGATCAAATAATAAATTCAGCAGCTAAAACATTTTATATGTCTGCTGGTCGTGTCAATATACCAATAGTGTTCCGTGGACCTAATGGCGCAGCGTCTGGTGTTGGTGCACAACATTCTCAATGTTTCGGCGCATGGTATGCTCACTGTCCTGGTTTGAAAGTCATATCACCTTATCACAGTGAAGATTGTAAAGGTCTACTTAAAGCTGCCATTCGTGATCCTGATCCAGTTGTATTCTTGGAAAATGAATTACTTTACGGTGTTCAGTATCCGATGTCTGATGAGGCACTATCGAAAGATTTTGTTTTACCAATTGGCAAAGCGAAAATAGAACGCGCTGGAAATCACGTAACACTAATAGCACATTCCAAAGCCGTTGAACTTGCACTTGAGGCTGCCAATGAACTTGCTGGCAAAGGTGTAGAAGCTGAAGTTATCAATTTACGTTCATTGAGGCCGTTGGATACGGAAACCATTCTGAAATCAGCTGCAAAGACTCATCACGTTGTTACTGTAGAACAGGGTTGGCCAACGTGCGGCATTGGTGCTGAAATATGCGCGAAAATTATGGAAAGTGAGTGTAGCATAAAAAATAGTTGTTCAGTTGACAATTTTAACTATTACGGTATTGCTAATTTATTTGATTCATTTCCAGGTGAAACTTTTTATCATCTTGATGCTCCAGTAATTCGTGTAACTGGCGCTGACGTTCCGATGCCATACACAAAATCGTTAGAAGGATTGGCATTGCCACAACCACATGATGTAGTGGTTGCAGTCAATAAAGTACTAGGAATAACGCAGTAGCGAAATTATTTAGAGCGAAGAGAAAAGGGAAATAATTAATAATTATCAATTATCAATTCGCAAAGTCCAATACGTATTTCTGGTGCTCCTTTTGATTTCTTTTCCAATCGACTGTGCCGCAAAAAATACACCAACGATTATAATTTTTGTTTGTGTTGCCAGTAATTGAATTGACCATCAAAAAGTTTTGATTAGTAATTTTATGTAGGTAGTCGAAAAAACGAAAAAGAAAACAAAAAAATCCGTGCTATTTCACGACTGACATGAACTTCAACGACTACTGCTTCGATTTTTAGTTCCCCAGTGCTGCACATAGTTCATATTCCATTTGTGACATAAAAAAAAGTAGAGACGGAGGTTCAAGTATCTAAGCGTGCATCTGAACGCTGGGAACATTCATCCTTCTTTTTTTTTGCTAAGTTCGATTGTACCATAACGAGAGAAAAAACCAATACGAAATACGCTCAATGTGGCGACGTGCTGTCGTTTCTAAGAGAAACATATTTGAAATCGTAATGGTGTTAACGATGTAGTTATGTGAATATTATTACGGGCGCAGAATGATGCGTATAATTCTGTGTCACATGTTATCATTAATTATTTATTACGCAAAAAACAAGAAGAAAAACAATGGAAAATAAATTGTAATATACGAGAATTTTTTCAGCGTGTTCCTCCTTCTTCTTCACGTTGATGTTGAGCAACTACATTGTCCGTGTTGCAGACGTAAATCGATCGTCATGTGTGATACATTCGCAATAAACAACTCGTCACGACTTTCATGTAACGTTCAAATGCATCTCTCAACGATCCTTCTCTGCAATAATAAAAAAATCATAGAGAATTGTTAGATAACATAGATGTATATATGAAACCATAGACGTATTCAAGTGACTCCAATACCTCAGGACATCCATATCAAGTGCACATTGTGTGTATGCATTCAAAAAATTTCTCAAATCTGTGTGTGACCAATTAACTTGTCGCCATGGTTCTATACATCGTTCAACTAATTCTAAAAAGAAAAATCGGAGCTCTCTTGATCGATGTAAAGTGCAACCAATTCCCAGAATAGCACGGGAATAAGTACGGAAATTTGTGTCCAATTCTTGATACATGCGATCTAATAATGTTGGTTTTAATTTGAAACATACTAGGCTGAAATAGAATATATCATTAATTATTTGACATAGACATGTTCTATAATATGTATGGAACAAATCTCACTGCTTGTGATGTTTATCGTTCTCCATTAATATACGAAATTCGGACAATTCCACAAGAAATTCACGATCTAAATCTGTATCGAAATATTCTGAGCCAGTGTAACGGTAAGTCCACGATGACATCATTGCATTTGCACAATAATATAGATCGGGAAATGTCAAAAATTGCAACTTTCGTTTGCTCATTTCGAATCTTAAACATGCAATAAATACAACTGCTGCATAGCGTCTATTGAAAAGGAAAGGAAATGAATAAATCGAATGAAATAAAATATGTCTTGGTAAATATTCATAATATATTTGAGTAAATCTCATATTATACTTGGCTAAATCTTCAGGGAGTAGAAACTGCTGTCTAATATTAGTAACAAGTGATCCTGGTAAATCTTCAACGACTTTGAATACTCTTTTAACATTATCATATTGTCGCCGGCAGCTTTTTAACGTAACTCCCGTTTTCTCCGAAACCTCATCCATATCTTTTCTACTTTTGGATGTTAATTTTTTACCTAGCAATTCACGAATTACAGAATCGTCAAAATCATAATACCTGAAATAAAATAGATTGATCAAGAACTATTGCACTGTTACATTTATGTTAAATGATTGCTTATAATTTTTAGTTTTTATCTCGCAGTTTGCGAATAATCTCACATTTCTATCAACATTTGACTTGTCTGCGGTTCTATTTGGAATGCCAATTGTTCACTCGCCAATTTCGTTGGTGTTTGAAATAATCTCTCAAGAAGAGAATAAGTGCGATAGTGATCTAATACATCGGACGCCACCAAATCAATTGGAGCATTCGTTTGCTGACAAATTCCACGTTGATGTAAAATAGCAACGGCATCACTAGCTGCAATTGGTAAAAAATACTGCGATAAATATAACTCCTTATTTATAATTCTCATAATTCCTTGCGATATTTGGCCATAATATTTATCAAAATAACAAATTGTCCCGTTGTTACACTATATAACTTACATGAATGACCGTCCACCCAAAGTTGATAAATCTCAGGATCAACCAGAGTATAATTACTCACGAAAACGTCAACTTCAGACAGCATTTTAGTTTCTCTTTACTTTATAATCACATCGATGATTGAATTGGACTATCCGTGCAATATATTCGTGGTGAATTACGAAAAATTGCTTTATTCACCCATTCAAAATGCAAACCAGTGTTTATATATATTAGTAATTAATATCGAAATGGAATGAGATAAATATTGGACGTAATCAGCTGTGTTTTATCCAATATCATGCAGTATATAAAGTGAACTTTCGCGTTACTACCATCTAGCGTGGAGAATAAATGCTCGTGATTATTTTACATTCAAAATTTAACGCGCTAGTTATCCAGCCAATGAGAAACTATCGACGTACAAAAATTCCTCTCTCGCCACCAGATGGCTACTTTGTTCAAACATATTTTTTTTTCTCATAATATCCTGAGCTCACGCAGGTTCCGTGTGTTGCATCAATCGTTAAATTATCTCTAGCGATGAGTAAGTAAATTTCATATGGAAAGATAGTAGTTTTTAGTATTGATAATAATTCAATGTAATAATGGCGATAACATTATTTTGATTATTTCTGGTTATGTATTGCATCATGGAAATTTCGATGTATTGAATCAATTTGGAGTTGTTGAAACTGCGGGGCATTTGAAGAGGGGACAAAATCATGTTCTGATAACATAAACATATACATTACAAAGGTCATTAGCTACGTTTTTGGTACTCAAATACATTTATATAAGATAACTTCTATTGATGAAATTTATTTTCTGGTGTAAATATACACGTAGTTGAAAATATTTTCGAGGCAGCTTTTTCTGGATTATTATTTCATATCATCGGATTGGACAATGGACTCATCAAACTTTATAATTATGAGCGATTTGTTTTATATAAAGATATGACGAGTAAGGGGAAATTTGTATTGTAGAAAATGAAATGAAATTGAGAATTGGATAGGAATAACTGATAGGTTCACTCTTCTCACTCTCAAGAGAAGCGAGTTATGAAATGTGAAAGACAACATGAAATTTACAGGAACAGATGTTCAGAGAATACGAATCATATTTTTATAATGCCACAGCCCATTGAAGCACAGCCCATTGTTCAAATGCTTGAAAATTTATTTGAACAAATTCCTCATGTACCTGCTTTAAAATTGACCAAATTTCCTTACCATTATATTTTCAATATACTCCTTATATCTTCCAGATCCATAACATCCAAATGATAACATCATCATCATCATCGCAATTCCAATATTCCACGCCTGATGACAACGATGCACGAATTAATGAAGTGATTAACTGACGAACCTAGGGAAAAAGAAGTACGTAAGTCATTTATTCACATATACGATAAAAAATCTGGAGAATAATCGAACAAATTCACCAGAGTCAATTTCATATACTTTGATGAATCCCCATACTCACATTGTGAAAAATAAAAAATGCAGGAATTAATGGTGAAAAACAATTTTTTATTCATTTTCCGTATTCAACCGTTGAACATACATTAAATAGAATATTCAAACTATTGTTTAAATATCAATAACAATGATGATAATGATAAATAGAGGTGATAACATAATGGTTTACTGCAATAAGGGTGATCATTTCTTTTACATACATATATAGATATTTTATGATTGGTTAGTTGCATGCATGTGAGGTTGAGTAAATTTAAATGCTTATTCGTGCCTCTAATATGCGACGACATAAACGTTCAATGACGGGGTTTGCATACGGTATACATATATATATATATATGTATATATATATGTATGCATATGAATCGTTCACGTAACGTAACATCAAATTCGCTTGCATTCATGTCAGGTGCACCTGTGGTGCAATGTTCATTTTAGAATTCTGGACGAAAGGAGGATGCGGCTTTTGAAATGCATTGTCATAAAATATGCTATCGCTCGTGCTATAGGTCAGGATCAATATAAACTTAATTTTCTCAGTTGAAAGTAAAAAGAATATAGAAATCGTGGAAGAATAAGAAAAAGACGTAGAAAAGAAATATAAGAGACGAGGGACAAGCATGAAGATAAAAGATGAAAAAAAAAAGTGTCATAGAAAAAACTTTGAGGTATAAATTTTGGAATTTATTCCTAGGTTCTGATAAATATAATTGAAATATATTGTTTCCATTGAGATTTATCATGGATACATCTACGTATTTGTCATTAGTGTTAAGAAGTGAACTTTCATATTAATAGTTATCTCAAACAATTTTGACGTAAATTTGCATCATAGCCTTCCTATCTTATCTCGACATGTTGATGAGTTGGATCTAATGTCAGGTCCAGATCTGATTCGTGCTTCGAGAATAGAAATAGAGCTAAAGCGAATGAGAAACATGAAAAATATGAATGTATGTTGGGGTAAAAAAATAAAAAAACATTTTGTCATTCGTGGCACATGTATTATTTGATAAGAAAAAATAGATATTAGATGTAACTTAACTTGACAATAAATAAATTTATAGCTCTAAATGCATGTTGGTAATCATACATCATGGTCAAATGGTCAAACACTATAACGACTATTACGAGTATATATATCATTGTTGACTTTAGTGATATTTTCTGAATAGTTTCATAATTACATATTAATAATATATTTCACTATATAAAGCCATGACCACCACGAAATTAAAATTATCTACGAAAATATAAAGGGAAAAGAAAAAAATACTGTCTGGTTTTTCATTGTGTGTGCTTATGTCTGTTGTTGGTATTGTTCGAAAGATGATATTCTTTCTTCTTTGTTGTCACTCGAAGTGAAGACGCGCGTTGCGTCTCTATATTGTATATAATACAATAACACTACCGCCTGGAAAGTGGGTGAAAGTGGGAGAAAAAACTCATGAAAGTTATTATCTTCTATAGATGTTAAAAAATAGAACGGGGTTATTCACGTGCTGTTTAATTTTGTCACGTATTTCACTATTTTTAAACTTTTCATCATGTAGATACAGAAGAATATTGAAATCGTTCGAAATTACACTGTGAATGACCTTGATATTTTCAAAGCCCTGAGTATGAAAAAAACATGTTCCAGTGTGTTATCTGTTTGGCAGTCGGTCTGGGTCACACGTATATCGAATTATCTCGAGAATAGCTCAAATGAAATTGATTCTTAAAATTTTCGATTTTTTTCGGCCATTACAGTTCATTAGTTTCTACACAAAATATCCATGTTGGTCGAAAAATTCGTGATTAATTACAGCGAGAACAGGAATTTTATTTATCTAGAGTAAGAAAAAAAAATTTATTTCATTTGTTTCACCACTATGAGGTTCTTTTTCAGGCATTATCGAAGGCCCTATTGACCTCTACTTAATATAATTTAACTTTCATACCTATCAACTTTTTTCGATTAACATTCATGAGAATTTCGATAAAAACATGTCACATTTATCCTATCACATCGTTTCTCATAAATTTCCACCACTGTTTTCTTTTTTCATTCGTCTTATTAGATAAGTGATATGTCCTCAGAAGGAATGAAATATTTCAAAACATATCAGAACGATTTCCAATCGTATAGAAATTCCTGTGCTCAAAAGATGCGTTCGAAGAACTTTTCAAAATTTTTTTTTTCAACTTCAATCTATACCAACGTTTTCGATCGCGTATAATTATTTCTTAACGTTTTGCATGTTATGATCCCTTCATACAAATTTATTGTTTCACCTGCAATATATTGCTGTGTTCTTCCATATTTATTTTTCTTTTTCGCTTCCTATCTCCAGTCTCAGTTCGACATGTAACCACACAGATTGATTCGCGTGTGTTCACGACCAAAATGAGAATTCAGTTCATTCACATTCTATACAGGCAAATAGTAGTGAACAAATCCTCAGTTGGTATTCCACTTTGTACATACGTGGACCAAAGCCACAATGACAGTTTCCACGCTGAAGGTGGGAACAAAAAAATAAATAAAAGAAATAAAGTAGAAATAAACTTGTGTTGTTTCACATCACGATGCAATTCTTGCGACTATCACATGCAACCACAAGCCTCTACTACCATGTTCGGCAATGTTTTTTGCGTTATCGTATTATTCGAGTCCACATAGAGAAGTTGGATGGGCGAGAGTTGAGTTGGCGAACAGCACGGAACAATGTCACTGCGTCCATTACCATTTTTCATTAACCATTTCTGGACACGATGAATAGAAAAAAAATTATAACATGAGGTTAAAAGTGATAAATGAATATTTGATTTAATTTTCTTGATCGCAATTTATACAAGTATTTTATTAATAAAAATATCATACAAACCCTTAATATATTGTTGTACGCTGAGCCACTCATTGTTAATGAAGCAGCACTCGAACATGAGCCACGGCAAAAATATGCATGATACCCACTTGGATGAAGTATCCAATCACTCCAACCAATTTCCTCAAAGCTTATGTATAATTGATCACGACAACATTCTTTCATTTCAGGTAAACAATTGGAATTACGTTTGGAACGATTTTTTTGCGGTAATGGTGATGTATGAATCACCAGGAATGGTTTCAAAGTCAGTTCAGTTGATACTGGCGCTGTTTCACGATCAATTGAACACGTACTGCACGCTATTTGTATTGCGTGATTTAATGTTCGTCGTTCAACCCACTTCCTCACGGTGAATGCAACGTCAGTTTTTACCCAACCCTCTGTAAGTTCACAAGCATATTACTAACTTTTATGATATACGAGTTATATGGAATGTAGCATGGCTAAACACTATATGGATTAATGGATATGAAAACGTACTTATTTAGACGATAATTCATTATATTTATAAAGACATTACTTATTTATTTTATTCTACTTTGAGGAAATTGGATGATTCGTTTGGTTTAGCAAGAAATATGACATTGATAACAGTTGATGATGAATGTTGCCACTAATTGATTAACGGATGGGGTTTTATGAACACAGAGAAGGTAAGACATATATATATTGTTTCTTAATTCAATTACCTTCAATCAAAGTTTCAAATATCGCCATGATTGTATTTTTCTCAAAACTTCCACCTTGATCCCAGTGATCCAATTCCGATAGCACAAATGTTTGTCCATATGCATCATTCTCATCATTGTCTTTATAAAACCAAAGATCAGCTGATGTAACAACGGAAAATTGTATCTCAGTTGGTAAATTGAATGTAAAACATGCGGCGGGACTAAAACCCGTCAAATGATTTGAACTTTGACGACAATTAGTCATTTCTGCTACACCTGAAAACAAACATAATTTATATTCTTTGGAAACAACTTTATCCAATAATATTTTACTGTCGATAAAATCTGACTATTTCGCATTTCTTGGAGCATAAAATGATTGGATTGAACGGCATATATCAATTACTTGCACATACTGCAAGTTAGTTGATTACAACTGATAATCTTGCACATAGTAATAGCAATATGAAATGGCGATTCATAATTCAGCATTACGAGAAAAGTAAAACTCGGCAACCCGATCTGTTTCATTATTTTCACTCTATCTCATGTGGGGAATATAGCTATACTATCATCTTTCTCTTCCTTCCTATTTCTCGCTCATTCTCTCATCTGCTTTTCGCCCATGCCAACATTCCCCTCGGATTGTCACGACTCGCGTAACTCACGGTTTTCGTGCATCGCCAACCATAACGAGAATTGCCGGCGAATCCGATTTTCAAGCCAATATCGTTTCACTAGATAGACGCGAAGGGTGAACGGGATATTGGGGCGGTAAAGGGGGCGACAATGGCACTTGACATTCTCACCCACTCTTATTCGACTTGTTGTGTGTCGGCCCGAATGAATATTTTCAACTCGTCGACGATATGCCCCACAGCCATTTGATTTTAAATGTTCGTTTGGGCTAATCAGACGAATGTTGGGGAAAAAAATTTGCTTTAGGTATATACATATATACATAACAATATGCAATTTCATTTCATCATGTATTTTTCCATCCACTCACATTTTAATTGAGACGGAAAAAATAGTAATAGACGTTTCATTTGCCTATAAATTCGTCGATAAAAATTTTCTCTATTTATTTAAAATTGTTATTTGGTCGAAAAAAAGGAAATATGAAACATATTCTCCATACGATTTTTTTGTAACGCATAAAAAAACCTTCAATATATATATTTTACTGGCTTTATAAACCATTTGATTATAAAAATTTCCATAGATGAGTGCACATAGCAGCGCAGCAGTGCGCGAGAGGAAGATTTGAGGATGTTTTTGACGTTTTTGTATATGAAATAGTCGAGACCAGTGACCTATATTTATAGTGAAGTTCTGTTTTTTTTTATTATGTATATGTATATTCTCGTCCGGATTTTTCTCTCTTCATAACCTTTCAACGGTAGTGAAATGAATGGGAGTGGTTATGAATTAGAAGCCTATTTATCAAGCGCGCACCCTATTCCACCGCAGAATGTATAATATACACAGAGAGAAAAGAGTTCATATATATTCTAGAAAAATATATATCTATATATATATGAATATATATATAGGCACGCATTTTTTCGAATTACATATACCACTATTGGATGAGATGATATATTGGTTGATAATTTGTGTGGTCAATAATAAAAAATACACATATGTAATATGATTGATGAGAATGGGAAATTTTTTTGATGAAAATTGAGGGGTGGAATACCACAAAATTCCACGTGATGGAAAAATCGCCACACAATTAATGTTTGAAAGTTAAAGAGCCAATCAATGCATGCATTCTAATCAACGTTGAATACCGTACAGGGATGATTGCAATTAAACAGTATCGAATTCAAACATACCCATACTAAAATTGGAATGCGCGAGAGAATAATGAAGAGAAAGAGAGTAAAATGTCCAGGTAAAAAGGACAGAAAGTGATGAATTAATCAATGTTGTAAATTCTCTCCGTCTATCGTCATCGAATGCAGATGAAGCAATTCGAAAAGTTTTGATGGTATTGCATCAGCCAATAATTATGTCCGGTTGAAAAGTCAGTTTGAGCTTTGATACGAGTAAATTTGATTATTTATGACTGGACCAAAGTACATTGGGTTGGGCTTACACACACTCGTACACTGGCCCTGTAATTAGAACCTACGATTTGCGTAGAGAACATTTCACAAAGGTAATTAGAGTCGACGGCCCAATTAAGAGGCCGCCATTCTATCATGTTACCTCCTGGGGCCAATTAATGCTAGATGAGAGGGGATATCTAGAGGTCTCGAGGATGTCCGAGTGAATCTTGCTAGCAAGTGATCGCTAACTCCTCAACCTGTTTGATCCTTGCACCTGTTGAAATGTGAGATCTTATAGAATTTTTCGTCTTCTATTTTCATTTTTATTCACTCTTTTTTTTTCCTGCTCTCAAGAAAGATTGTTTAACTTTTTGCAATATTGTTTGACATTTTAGAGAATATATTTTTCAACTTTCTCAACATGCCTGTCACAATGTTCTTCACTTTTATGAAATAGATAGTCGAGAACGATGACAAGACATGGCTACCAAAATTCGTATTTGTTAGATAGGAAGCCTGAATTGCTAATAATCATTTTTGATTTTAAATGCCCGGGTCGAATCAGGCCAATCAAATTTGTTCAAAGTACTCATTCCACATATAATTTAATGAATAACACATGTGGGGAGTGAAAACCATACATAACTGAACGATACGAGTATCAAAACTTTACTATCTATGAATAAATACATGAATGAAAAATAATTTCGTGATTCACTTAAGTAATATTTTTTGCATATGTTATATTATGGTGAAAATTGATATGTTAACATGTCACTTGCATAACATCAAACATCATATCAGTTATATATGGCAATTGATATGGAAGATGTATGTTTAAATGTTAAATTATTGAATAATTTTTACCTTCGTTGGGGAAAACAACAATTTGATCGGTTTTTCCATAAAAGCTCTCTGCCTGTTTTTGCGCGTCAGGTCGCTCGCCGGGTGTAAGTTCAAGCACGTGACCATTAATCAATGGTTTTGGCAATGTTGAAAGTGAAATTGATACCTCTGGTGGTTTTGATAATCGTAATTTTTTTAATATTTGCTGTTTAACATATTCAACACGAATTTCATTCAATACTTGTTCAATTTCTTCATTTGGTGTGACACCATTTTTCGTACATGCTGAACATCCAATATTTTGTTCTTTAACCACTTTATCATTATTACCGGCATTTATGGTGTTTCTTGAATCGTTATCGGTAACACTGCTCGTTTTTTCTGAATAAAATGACGACCATACTGATTTTAACGGATCAATAAGTGTGAATGCATTCACGTTTATTGAACAAAAAAGAGTAAACAAAAATCCCATCACAAACCAATTCATTTTTTTGTCTATTTAATTAAATTGAATGTCAATAAAAGTGTTCACCCGTTCGTGTTCCATGCCACTTCACATACATGAAAATAAAAAAACGTGCCCAATCGTTATCAATAAATATATTGACACTTGCACAAATGTACGCGTATATGAATATAGATATAAATAAATTTATTTTTCGTCAGGGAAATCCAAATACAAAATAATTTATTATTAGCTTTAGTTGATATTGAAATTGCCGGAAAATTTTGATGATCACAAATGCAAACGTTAACGATGACTGGAGGTGATTCGTGACGTTTGGCTGGTCAAGTAGTCGACTCTGTACAGGCGACCTTTGCCCTGTGGCCAGCGCCGGTTGCGGATTGGACGTCGTACATACTGATAGTCACAATAAACACGCGCTGTCGACATGTTACCGGCACACGACATTAAAATACATTGAAACGGATCTTTGGAACATCCTAAATTGATAAGGTGAACATTCGACAATCATCTTTCCAAATTAAGAAATAAACTTGAACAAATAAATGTAGATAAATCATAAATATAAATTGATTAACAATTGTTGTCGACATTTGATTTCAATCAATGATAGAACGTAATTGAATTTTAATAAACACAATGATTGATAGTGCAAGTGTCGATGTGAAAGATATAAAATTTTTGCATCAATTATAAATAGATTCACCAGAATTTTGGTAAACAATTTTGTGGCTAGGTACAAAGTTCTCCCTTAAGCTTGAACATTGTTGGAGCACGTCGTGATTGATTAATAGCACATCGTCAATTAACCATTCAACATTGGTATAGCATCAGTTCAATATGAGTTGGGAGCGCACGATGCGGTTTTGGTTGGTGGTATGGAAGACGATAGGCATATTGACGAGAATGAGAGAATAGCATTTCATTGCCATACACGACTATTTCCTCTTGATATATGCACTATATATTGAACGGATTTGCGGCTGGTGCGTTTGAGCTACGTGACTTGGCGTACATTTACGTTGATCATATATTCATCCTAAAAGGGAAGGGGAGGCAGAGGGAAAGAGATTAACTCTCTTATCCACAGAAGCGTTGTTAATTATTAATTTATCAGAGAATTTACCAACTGCAACTGTCCTCACTCTCTCTCTCTCCCTCTCTTGCTCCCACCAATTACTCAACTATATTGTATGCATTGTGGGCTTCGATTAAACATTGGATCGGGGACTTCGGAATCGTGTGCTCTGAATTAATTACATTGTTTAGATGTAGAGGCTCTATTACGAGATGGTTTTATCGCGATTGCATTATTTATTGTCTGCAATTATTATTTTGTTTGTATCTTCCCCCATTTGTTTTTTTTTTTTTTCCATTGCATATATCTTGTTTGCCATTAATAATTGTGGTGAAAGACCACTTTTTCTTTTTTTCTTCTTTTATCCAGTTGGAATGAATTCGTGCAGTTGTATTTGTTTGTATTCTGTTGGGCAATTTTTTTATTAATGTTAATGACATAGCATTGTTTTTCAATGGCACATTGACAATGAATACCTTGACCTCTTATTCTCGATATTTGCAGCAAGGTTGTCGAGAGGTTGCAATTTGTCATGGAATTTAAATATCAGTAGAATTATTGCTTTTATTCATTATTGTGTCGGATAATATTTGTTTGTTTGTTTGTTTCTTCTCATACTCATTTCTTCATCCACACTTTTTTTCGCTTGTTATCGTTGTGTTTTTTCTTTTTAATAGTGTCCTCGTGTCATCTGTGGACTTTTATTTACTTGTTCGTGGTCCTGATGTTTCCTTTCACTCATCCTATGTCTTCATGATGATGATAAATATTCAGAGTTGGTTATAGTTTTGTACTTGAAAAAATTGTCGAGCAACGAAGACTGACTTTTGATTATGAATAACGAGGAAAGCGACACGGAGCCGCATGGAGTACAGTAGAGCATTGCAACGGAAGGAAAAAGAGAGTTCGCAGCAGTGTCGTCGTGGCTTTTGCTCCCTCCTTCCACTTTCGTCTCTCTTCCTTTCTCGCAATTTACCTCATTTGATGTTCTCTTTCTTTACCACAACTAGCATTCTCCCGATTCACTGTGAGGATAATCTCAAAACTATGTTACCGCGCGAAACTTTAATACTACGACATTATTTATCCGGTTATTTCTTGCGTGGATGCATTAAGGGACACAAGAACATTTCACTGTTCGCATCTATTCACTCTGTATTCATTCATTATTCTATAATATGAATATTAATAATGTAGTTTTTATATTTAAAGATAAATATCACGCACAGTGATGAAAAGAGTTTTAGATCTAGAAACGTTTGACTTCTAATTTTTAAGAGGCAATGAAATAAAAGCAATGGGAATTTATTCTGCATTCATCTGACTTCTAGTAATCCAAAAGGTTTTCAAATAGTTAGAGTTCAGCTGTAATTAAATTATACATGGAAAATGTATTATTTTCAAGACTTTGTTTATTTATTATATTTATTATTATATAAAATGTTGATTGGATCGCCCTAAAGTTCACTGATAATATAAGAACTCATGTACACAAAAATAATCAGTTTAATTTCATTGAAATTATATGGGAAAAAAAATTAATAACTATTAGAAACAAATGCTACAATGACTGTTACACTTTGCTGTAGAGGTTTCAGAGCTACAAAAAAAAAAGGAGCCTAAGGGGGAGAAAAAATTGGAAGAATATAATAACAATTTTGGGTGGACGTTTTCAAGTTTAAATTCAAGGAATACTTTTATATATAGGGTATCGACTGATCCGTGCTGACAGACGACACGACAGGAAAATCCAGGGCTCATTCGTTGTCCGTTGTTGATATGCCCCTTATCGTTTAGGACATATACATATCTATATATGTATGTGTACACAGAGTAGCAAAGCATGCGCGTGCATATAGTTCTGTCCAATGTGTATTTTTTCGCTTTTCTTTATCGGTTTATGAATTCTGTTCCACTCACGTTGGTTTTCATTCTCGGATACGCCAGCTTGAATGAATAGCTTTAACGTTCATCTCCTCATCCGTATATTTTCATTGCAGTATATGTGTCCTGTGTGAAAGCATGCAACTGACCAAAAAACAAAAATTATTATTTCATTTCCTATTTTTATTTGTTTTTCATCCACAATTCAAATATCGTATAACATGAAAATTGGTGGAAAAATAATTCAATAAACATCGTGGCGGTTGACAGTAAAATAAACTGATGGAAATTTTATCAGTGATGAAATAGTTCATTTGTTGCAATTCAAATATTTATATTTCCTCATTTATTTTTGTGTTTCTTTTTTTTTTTTTTTTAGATCATATTGTTGCGCGAGGAATATTCAAATTCGATGTAATTATTTTAACATGAGTATAGAGCTGTTCATTTTATTCTCTCTTTCCTTTATTCTCCTCTCGAATTAGTCGAGAAATAAATCCTACGAAAAATAACATGTACATGAATATGTATGGTTTCCTTGGAGCTCTTAACAGAACCGTGTCCTGGAGTATAATAAATTTTCCGTCTTCCTTTTGTCGCTCTCACTCGCACCCTTATATTCAACTCTCTTTACTTCTGTCCATTATTTCTTTTTTTTTTTACTTCCTCTTTACTTCCTGTGCTACGTCATTCTACGATGCGGTGAGTGTAGAGATGAGGATTAGAACGAAGTGGATGATGAAAGTACACTAGCAAAGACACTCCCCCGGCATACCTAGGTTACTATTTTTGCTTTTATTAATACAAATTTATATTTCGTTTTCTCATACTTTCAACTATATTCTTCTTGCGTTTTCTGGCTTTCCATCTGACATAAACATGTTCGCACCACTGTTATAGAGAAATATTGCGTAAGAGAAGACATATAAATATCTTCTTCAACTTCTTCACAGACAATACACGTGTCAACACAAATCATTTTATTCCATATTTTCTATCTTTTCACTACTCTACAATTTTTATATTCCCATTTTTTTTTTATATCAACCGTTATTCACAATCAATTAAAATTGATTATTTTTGTTAATTTAGAGATGATTAAGAGTTACGAAGTGTAAAAAGAATAAAAATAACAGTATAAATTTAATGGTAAGATTTTCGGGATCCAAAAAACTTCGTCACCTCTACACTTACCCCAATTTATTTTGTAAAAAACTATTGGTTCACGAAATAATTACATAGAAAAATAAGATCATCCCCCCACGAACGAAAGGTTGAATACCCGCACTGCTCTGAATTAAAAAATCGATAATTATTCGTACAACGATACAAAAATAACAAACATTAATCTATCTACAGATAAAACATTTATCAAACAGGATACACACATTTATAAACTATAGATTTATTCACATTCTGTCGTAGGTAGGGAATTTGTATTTAAATAGTCGAGTTGATATGTGCGCAGACGGTGTATGAAACACTCCTACATATATAACCACCATACAGTTCCAAAGTGAGACAGGGCGTAACAAGAGAGCACGAGTATATATGTGGAAAGTGTATAAATCAGGATTTTCATCTGATCCGATTATGAGCGCCACGGATTCTATGAGCATTAAAATGGATTACCGTACAGTTAACTCGACAATCCCCTGGTCAATTCACATTCTATACCTATTATAACATGTGCCCATTAAAAACCCAGATTGAACAATCATCAAAGAATATGTCCCATCAATATTGAATGTCTTTCATCCGTATAATCATCATCATCCACATAATATAATTCACTTTCACGATTATTTAATCGTGTCAATCATCAACAATACATTCTCTACTATGATATACCATTTATTATTATATTCGTTTGAAGATGGAACAATAGATGCCAACGTCGTTGCGAAACACATGCCAGTTGCATCTGCAACGGCTTCATTTCGATGACAATGAATGGAGTGTGGATATATGTGACCCGAGAAAATTTTGTTTATATATAGAAATGGCATCGTCTCCAAGAATCCAATGATGGGTTCTTCCTGTTAGACATATGTCGATAAACAACTGTACTATATTTGTACATGGCACATATGTGAATGTTATTTCATACATACATATTGTATATGTGTATATGAATTCAATTCACAGGTTCATTGGAAATGCCAGCGAGCGAGATATATAGTCTTGCTCATCGAGACTTGTTTTCGTATTTCTCTCTTGCTCTCAACTCTGTTATACATATATATTTTCACCATATGAAATAGCGTTGTATTACGTTACGTCATAACAAGTGACGTTACGTCATGCTATAACTTTGCTTACGCAGGAGAGCGATTGTGAATTGGCGTGGAGACAGGACGTCAGGCGCCGCCCTCTCCATCTGGTGGAATTACCACAAATTTGCCACCTGCTCCAGGCGCGTTAAATTTCTGACATCATGTGGTTTATTGATGATACATATATTTATATGTGACTATATATATGTGCGTGTGTAGATTCATCGGTTGATTGCATTGATATGTTGATTGATTAATATATTCATTTATTTAAATTCAACATCGAATGTGTAAAAGTGTATAAATTAATACTTTATTTATATTTTCGTTTTGTTTTTCCTCTCATTTTTGATTAGTCGATTCTTGCGTATGTAGCATAATTAGCTATGCCACAACGATTTTTATTTTTTGCCAATCGCATGTATCCATTCTCGCCCCAATTGGTGCCCCACCAATTTTTAATGATCCACTCGTTTGGTGTGTAACCAACAACTAGCATTGCATGATTCACTTTATCTGAAGTGCACAATGGATCGTCATAAATGCCATTACTGTAATAATTAAGCAGACATTTTTCAATTGATTGGAGAATAATAATGATAGTGTGTGAATTGTTATTTAATTGAATCGATTTTATATATTTTTTAAATTACGTAAAGTTCTGAAGTTACTATCTTTTTTTTTATTGCTTGTAAAAAATATGTGTTATGGAGTAGAAATATATATATACTGATACGAGTTTTCATCTTTTAAATTCACTCGCTTTGATTTTATATATATTCTCTGCAAGGCGTCGATCGTTAAATGCGAAATCATTTCTGTGGCCACGACCTTTAAAGTGGTATAAATCAGGAGACATTTGTGCAAAGGCAAATAATTTATGCGAGGAAATAAGAAAAGAGTAAGTGTTTTATATATATATGTGTGTGTGTGTTAAAGTGGAGAAAGAGAGTCCGAGCTGATTATTCTTTGGCGTGAATGCACGCCCAGTGGCTCTAGGTGCGATGATGCGAAAGAAGAATCGATTTCAATAATAATAATAATAATGATAATAATAGAGAAAAAAAAAGTGAAATGAAATAAAAAAAGAGTGAAGAATGAAATTTAGATCCAGTTGAAGATAACTGCATTAGTTATGCATCAAATCATTTTATGGAATTGAATTATTATTGTTTGTATTGTCATCCATGAATATTTCAATAATTTGATAATGATTTCTTATTGTTATTATTATTTCCATTATTGATTTATTCATGTAGATATATATTCCGCGTTTTGTATAATGTCGAACGAGGAAAACCAAAAAATAAAAATTATTGGAAAATGCATTGGCAATAGTTCAGAGAAAAAGAAAAAAAAATATGATGATAAAATGGAAAATAAAAATACATGTGTTATATTGGCAGATAAAAAATTCGGCAATGATAATAAATAAATAAATAAATAACACTGATATTTACTGATAAAGTTGGAATGTCCTGGGGCTGGCATTTATTGATATTGCTATGGGTCCAATTGTTGCAACAGCAGCTTCCAATGCTCGTTCGTCTTTAGCTGGTAAAATATTCCACGAAGTGATATTAACGACGCTCAAGTTCTCGCGAAATCTGCATTGGCCTTCCTGTTCATGAAAATTAATATTCATTCAAATGAAATCAATTGAATTTATCACAGATGAATAAAACAACTTACTCATTATGTTAATTAATCGATTCTTTAGATTAATAATCATTAAGTCAAATATTATTTATCAATGAATTGATAATATTTATTTATACATGAAAAATAATTGTGATAGAAATAAATATACTTTTGCATCGTAGGGATAATCGTTGTCCTTCATAATTCCTCGTTGTATTTCCAAATATTTAAATGTTTTTTTCAATGAACCACCAACGCATCCTAAATTTCCAGTAACTTTACTGCAATCGACTAACTGTTGAGCACTTAAAGGAACATTTGTTTGTGTTCTTCTAAACAATTGTCCTTGTATACACAAAGCAATTGAATGTGCATAACAACTGCCACACGTTGCCTGATTAATTGCTGAAGTATTAAATCCTATTTTTCGCCAATCAAAATATTTTGGTATAGTTCGTGGATCATGAAGGACAGAACCCACAATCGCAGACTCTTCCTCACAATTTTTTTTTCGAAGACTTGGTATGAGTCTTACCTTTATCATGCAAAAATTAAAGATACAAAAATTAATAGTATTAATTTTTCGTTTGTTCTGAATATTGAATAAGTGAAAGGAATTTTTAAATACCATCAGTTTTAAATATTGACGATTGGTCAAATCTGCCAGCTCATTGTCCCTGAGTAAATACGTGTAATGGCCTGCCTCAGCCATCAAATTGTGCTCGTAAATTTTCAATAAATTTATCTCCCAAGCTGCTCGCCTTGCCAACTCCTCCCCGCACGTGTACGACTTGTTATATTTCATCTAATAAATTAACAGAACACTTCAATGAATTATTTAAATTCTTTATTAATATCAGAGTAATATAATTCCAATGACTTTTTATTTTCCATATTTCATCTTTATTTTTTACCTTATATAACATCCAATTAACATCCAAATGTTCTGAAATACACTTTGGTAATTTTTTGACATTACCAAAAATTGATACGTTGTCTTCAGCGTCACAAAACAATGGACAAAAAAATAATAATAATACAAAAATATTCATTGATATTAGCACGATCATATTCATTGATTGTTTCAATTCATACTGATGCCTCGAGCATTGGCGTTGTGCTGAAATAATGTCTTATGTGAATACAAAATTGTCATTATGTCAGCAAAACAAAAAGAAAAAAAAAATAAAAGGACAAAACAAAATCAGTTACATCAATCAATGAGTGACGCACAAATTGTTTGATTCATTTTTTCATTGTATTCAACCGAAAATTATGACATACTGTTGAATTAAAAAATAATAATAATAATAATAATAATAAGAACCTTGACCGGTTGAGTAATGTGTTGAGAAATGAGCTGCCGATCAAGACTCCACAAAAACATATTGTTTTTTTGTTTATTTTTGGTATTGATAAGAACCATATAATTTTGTGGCTAGTGAGATTCATCATTTTTTCCTGTACAATTTTCGCGGAATGAATTTCAATTCAACAAATGTATATCGACATTGTGTTTTATTGTTTCAAGTTTAATTGTAGGGAAGGAGGAAAAACAAATTTAAAGATGAACAGTTTTTATCAGATTCTGATTTCTTATTTGATTTTTGTTAAAATCCATTCGAGAAAGTGAGATTTTTTTTATCGAACCGTCTGTGGGAATATTCAAATGTGATTTATCAGTCGTAAAATAAATTTGAATTGCGTAGTGAGGTTGAGAAAAAAAACCTGTAATATTACTCCAACGTTTAATACAATAACATCCCAATTATTTTTTCATCCAAGTAATTCAATCAGATCATATACATGTAATAAGTTTGCATGATTATCATCTATATCTACATAAAAGAATAATAGTTAATTAAATAATTATAAAACATGTACGTTTTCAATCAGATGTTTTCAATGAAACTTTTGCATTTATGAAATAATCAAAAAGAAATATATTGTCATATCTCTCCATTGAAAATTGATGTTATTCAGTATTTTCAATTCAAGACACAAATGAAATGTCATTTCTTGACTTTGTGACTGGTGGCATTTCAATTGTGATTGAAAAATAATTAAATTAATCAGTGTTTAAATTTGAATCGTTCATATTAATACATATATACCAACGTTATCCCCTTATATATCAGATGCGAAATCAATACATGGGGCTTTGTTATATATCTATGAAATTGAATTCTCTCTAGAGAGTTACGGGGTATAGAGCACACATAGCATCCACTACTACCTTGCCTAACTCAATTTATGTCGCACTGATGCCAGGTGGCTTATGGCAGACTAACCGTAGTCGGCCTCCTCCAGTTGCTGCCATTAGATCATTAGATCGCTGGAGCAAAAGCTCGCGCGTCCAAGTTCGGGATCAAGTTTATACCTGATCGATTTCTCCGTGCGTTGCACTTAGTCAATATCAAATGAGAGCGTACACCCTATACACACACACACATACATATGCATATATCAAATTGTTTGCCTGCAACAACACATGCTTGTGACTAATAGCTAAAACTCGAATTTAATCATCTGTATAATGTGTATGACAATTATTTGCTCATATCCAATCAATTTGAATCATTGTAGCGGTGAAATTATCGCCTGAAGATTCGACGATAGTGTATCACAAACAGATATATTACAAATAAAAATATTATTTGAACATCTATTGTGATCCAGACGCTACACAAATGAGCAATTTATAAGATTTATATATTGATGTAAAGATAGTGCTTTTCAAAAAATAGTATCTCTATGGCGGAAGTGATTTCATCCCCTAAAATTATCGCAACTGAAGGATTGAAAATTATTCTTAATTGGTGTAAGTATAGGAATCGTCGTTACTACGATTATATTTTTAAATTAAAAATTGGGAAAGTAGCTCATGTTTGAAGTTTGGATATTGTAACGCTAAGTTGTTCTATCAACAGAAAAGAAATTATGAAGTTGCTTATTTGTATAGTGTCTCGACCAGAATATGACCTCTTAAATTAATACCATTTGGGAATATATTTCATCAACAAATTCAATCATTCATCTCTCTATGAATTATTATTAACAATAATTAATTCCTCTGATATTTTTTAACATAATATAACAATTATATAATATTTAATCTTGCGATCCCGCCCAGAGATACAACACGTTATTTAACCTTGACCTTGAATATAAAAAAAAAAAGAATAATAGAAATAAAATAACCCTGAATATTTTTTTACCACAACTTGAATGATTAATCGAAAGCCATTATTGAATTTTTAATGATTGATTATTATTCAAACTGGTTTTCATTCTTTCATATAATCTTGGATAATTTTCTTTGGCCTAAATTCATTACAATTCCCTACATTGGAATTTCAAATAAATATACATTCACAAACACATACCAACGCTCACATTATCAATATTAAATAAATATTTCTGGTGAAATTCAACAGATGGCATTACACGTCGCAATGATCCACGTCGACGTGGATCGAAGTGAGAGCTGGTCACGCGGGTTCACTCTATTAGCACACACTACTTTTATATTATCAAACCAACTGAACTGACGTTAGTGTGTATTAGCGCGCCTGGCACAAGTTTAGTGTGTAATTCATTCCGTCAAATGTGTATTATAAAATGGCAGGGGCCAATGATACATCGTGTTGCGCGGGTATATTTGATCGTCGCGCTGTCAATTATTCTACACGTTTCTTCTTCATATTAATTCCAAAGTGTCGTTGTCGTCAGTTTTATCCTATGTATAATACGAATGATAGCTCTGGTCAGTGTCAGTATATGTGAAACGTTGCGATCATTCGCCACGCGCATTGTGAGTGCGCTCTCGCGATAAATTGGAACAAAAAGAAATTTTTTTTTTGTCTGTATCGAGATAAATATCGCGCGTAATTTGTGAATCAATAATATATATTGGATATTTTTTTTTTTCATCATATATATATATATATATATTATAATTGTGTAAAGTGTAAATGTGGAATTGGTTTGCGCATTTCCATACGTTCCAATCCGCCTTATCTCAACACAGCCTTCTGCGGTCATTGAATTATAATTGATAATTTCTATGTATCATTATATATTTAAATAATTATTATTCAAACTTGTACATTTTTATTTCTCGCTTGAGATTGAATTATTTCTTCGTCTGACTATGTAAATACCTACTTCTACTTTCATCTATAGATGAATTTAAATATTAAATTTTATTATCTCGTGCTAATTAATTTACGTGAATTTATGGATTGGTGTAATGTCAATTTTATATTGGCGTTATGTTTTGCAATTCCCCAGGGATCGAGGATAATTTCCTCATATTTATCCTTATTTCTCTTTCTCTTTTGGATCGCTTGAATTTCCCTACAGTGTGCGGCTAGTCGCGACGTATCGTTCGAGTGCGTTAAACGTGTTTGGCAACACATCATCCAAAGAGATATATAAAATAATTAAATTATAAAAGAGAGGGGAAAAAAATAAAGAATAAAAATAAATACAGTTGAAAATATAATAGTAATAGTTCAAGTTATTATTGTTCGTAAGAGATCTTTGGAAATGGATGAATCTGGGATCGATATGGGATTTGATCTCGCAGCACTTACTGGTACAGACGATTTTGATATTGAATACAATGATTTTGATCAAGCACTATCAATGTTATCAACATCACAGGATTTTATGTATTATGAATTGAAGAGTCGTGCACCAAATAATTGGAGGTGTGTATATAAATGTTTAAAATAATATTTCATTCAATAGTGTGTGTTTGTTAATGGTGCAAGTGCACCAAAAAATAAATAGTTAAAATAAGGAATGTTAAAATTTGTTTGAAAAATTATTCAGTAGTATATTTAACTGTGGTAGAATTTTTTCTTTCTTTTATACACGTGTCCTACACCTACCCGATAAGAAATACTGTTATCAATATATCAGTGTTTACATTTCTTTCTTTAATTATATGCTGAATCCCAATAGTTTATCAATTTTCCCTTTTCTCTTTTTCTCTATTTTTCTTTGATTACGAATTTATCATATGCTTGTACATATACTAGTTTTGCAGATAATAATTTCGTTTCACCGACCTTTTGAGAATATAGTATATTAGAATAAGTGGAACACGACAATTCCCGTTTATGTTCAAGCGCTCGAAAGGGAGAGCGATGAGTTGCACTTGAAGTGAAAGGAAGTGTGCATCCCGCACTTGCATCTCACTCTATAATCATCGCAGTCCATTCTCCTTTATGTTAGATATTTTTCTTGTAATAGATATATGATCATCAATAATAATAATATTGTACCGTAAATATTGGATTGAATAGTGAAATGCAATAAGAAAAAAAGATATTTTAATTTAACGTTTTTTTTTTCTTTTTCTTACAATCGTGAACAGAAATTTGAATTATAATTTTTGTTCATTTTTACTCTATGACCGCTTGTCAATGGCACGCTAATTGTTTTTAGCACGAGCAATTCACGTTATTGACGAGTGCCACGACAAGTGCAATTGTTTTTCGTACAAATAGTTATCTCCATTTTTCCTTTCGCATTTTTTTTTTCTTCTTCATTCATACAAGGACACGCACGTGTATGCGCTGCGATTTGCACCATTTAAACACCGAGTACAAACACAAATGAATGTGAAATAATAGTAATGATGATGCGGATTCTAGGTGTGAGATAACGACTAAATGAGATTAGACACGTAGTCTGGGAATGCAATGTGTAATAAATAAAATTTCTAAACATTTTAATCACCAAAATTTATCTATATCTTGTCACAAAAAAGTGAAATTAAAATGTTTGAACAACCCTTCAATTTCTTTACCACTATGTTTTAACTTTTGCATAGTTCTGTTTTTTCAGATTATAATATCTCTACGATAGTCATTATACACACATACACACACATATATATATTAGAAATTAATTCGAAATAAAAATGAATTGCCTATAAATACACAAACTTTTTATATCACACATTTTATCAGCTATCTTTATAACCACTATCTGATACACAAAAAACACAAATTATATTACACTTTTATCATTAACTACAGTCGTGCATTTATATAAACTCAACAAGGCGGCGTAATAATAATAAAAATAATAGCAATAATAATCTAACAATATAATAAAAAAATAATTCCAAAACAAATTTCTAAGAATGCAGTTGACATGAATAGTAATTGTAGATAAATGAATCTATGCAATCAAAATCTCAAAAATAACTCGGCCCTAACTCCAATAAAATCTACATCCGTTTTACAATAATAACAATAATTATTACTACAATAAAAAACAAAACAAACAATGCAATTAATCACGTCAGTATACTTGAATATCAGTGATAAATACGATATTATCTTTATAATCGTGAGAAATTGTGTCAGTGAAAGAATATTTTAATGTGGGGAATAATAAAAAGAAAGTTTGTCACTAAAAAATATGGGTTGGAAATTTTTGCAGTAGAAGTCACCATATAAAATCAGTGAGGATTTTGTTCAAGAGTGTGTGTGTGTGTTATGAAGTTAGAAGTAATGCAGTAGTGAACTCTTCATGATCGTTATATAAACGAGACATTTAAGAATATATATATATATATATTGTTGAATGGTTATCGTTTTAACTGATGGGTTATATTCGTTCGTTCAATGCAATCCATATTGCTATGAGTAGAGCAAAATATTGTACATGTATATAATATATATGTGTGTACAATTTCTTGAGTTGAGCATTATTGCTGAAGAATATAACGTAAGACGACGCTGTTACAGACTCTTAGCTGCTGTAGAGTATGTACTCGCCTTATATACAAGCTCTCGTAACCTCTTCCTTTGCTTTGCTATACTCTGGATCTCTTCACCTATATAGTATAGAGCAAATAACAGCTGCCGGAAACGTTCTTCTCTCGACATAATAGTTACAGTTATGCTTCTACGACCAAGAGTAGAGAATATGAGAGGACAAGAGAGAGAGAGAAAGGGGATGGAAGTAAGGAGGCCGACTGGAATCCTTGTCTCCACTGTACTATGTTATACTTACTCTTAGAGTCTCATGTTTGGTTACAAGTTCACCCGACAATATTCCCCCGGAAGTTGCCATCTCAACCTCCCATGAATATACTCCCCCATAGTCGCGCGTGTACAACCATTCTACTCCACAGAGAGAGGTATGGGCACTGTTGTGAGTCCTTTTCTAACTCCATTTTACTGTTCTTACTACTCTACCTCACCAACTCTATATATATTTAAATTATTCAGACCCCTTGAGATGGCTGAAAGCATGATAGAGCTGTTTCTTTTTCTCTCCATTCGGGGGACTTTTCTTTCCTTTTTTTTTTTTTTTTTATGGTGATTATTTATAATCGGACTTCGAGTGCTGGGAGGTTTACATCTTGAAAGGAAATGTCGCCCTGTAATTATTTTGTGAGAGCTCAGATATTTATATTTCACTTTTTTCTTTTAGGAAATTATTTTAATTCGATTATTGTTGGGAGATGTTTCTTCTTTATTTTCTTCTGGCATAGGGATTATTTATAATCAGATGGTTTGGAAAGTGGGCATTTTGTTTTATTGGAATTGGAACAATACAATTATTTTATTGCTTGATTGTTGTGACAATTTTTATTTGTAGCTTTTTTGTATTTTTCTCATAACGATGGTTTATAATCTCGCTTTGTCTTATAGACTTGTTGTTGTGTAAATATTTCATTATAGTTCACATATGTGAGTGAAATTAATGTGGGTAAAATTATGCATCTTGAATTGAATTGCATACTCTTGTCTAGACACGTTCTTTTTTGTTTTGCATCATGCAACAATTATTCATAATAAAATTTCGAAAAAAAAGGGCACTGCGTGCAATAAAAATTGTTACACTGTAACTATTCAATCATTGTTCAGATATGGAAGTATCAATGTTGTCTGCGGGATTGATTATAACTATTTGAAATTCAAACTTTTGTTCAGAGTATTTTTCCTCACATCAATTTATTGTTATTGAACTTTGGAAGGCGGCCGTTCTAAGTTCAAGTAATTGTAACTCCATAATTATTGCATCTCAGTTCAAATATATGTATATATAATGTTATTGTATCAGGAATTATTAATATTTAATTTGAATGAAAATTCTTGGGGGTCATGGAAGAGTAAAACCGTATATATTAGTGTGGTGATCACGTCATACATAAACATATAAAAATGTATTTCTATGGATGAATATGAAAAAAAAAAAAAAAAAGGATTAATGCATACATCACACGCTTTGAGCTTTATAGTGTATGATAAAACTCACAACATATGAATCAAAATGTATGTATATATTTACGAGTGAGTGGAGTTGATAATTCCCCCATATTTGTGTCTTTGGTTAATATGAAATAGTTCTAATATTTTTTTGGAAATAAATCAGCTTGAATAATTCAATTGCGAAAAAAAAAAAAATCATTGCGATTTCACGAATAATCATATGCACATAAGAAGATTATCAATTCATTTTTTCCATTCTGCGAAACAGGAAGAATTTAATAATAATGATAACACTTCGATGCATTCACTGTAGAATTGTGAACAAAAATATGAAATTATATTTGGCTAAAGAATTCCCTACAATAGCACATTCACTGGAAAACAATGAACGAAAAAAAAAAAAAAAAAATACTATGAAGTTTGTTTTTTTCCTGGGAAACACATTCAGATAAATTTTTTTTTGTTGTCGATATTTTTTTATTTACCCTAGGGTTTGTACATGGCTGTAAAATTTTTTTTTCATTTCATATAATCGAGATTGAATATTTTTTTTTTTTATTGTCATGCCAGTGAATGCATTGAGACGGATTTCATCGGTGATCCGACCATATATGTGTGTAATTCACGAAGTGTATATGTATAGAAATTTCAGCTGTATAAAATCAATGGTGTTTTTCCACGGTGTACAGTACACGTTGAAATACATAATGAATTTAAACATAAATAATGTCGTTCAATTTCGTTGGCAAAAAATCTGGTTTTTCCACATTTTCCGTGTTAATCAGCATCGTATTATTAGTCTAGCGGAATTTTCCTTTCTCAATATATATCGTGCCAACATTTATAGATACAAACCGCCAATGTGTTATATTTATAAACGTCTAAGCTTCAAACGCAGATGGTTGAACAACTATTCAAATATTCTCACAAGTGTATCTGAAATATTCGCTTTAACAATGATAATCAACACTATAATAATAATTATTGTTAATCATCAATCAATCCATTTATCACAATGTACATTAATCCAATGTAGACAATTGATATAATGAATCATTAAAAAAAATTGTTTAAATCTGTGATAAATCGAAAGGAAAAAAAATAACACTAAATAAATAAAAATAATAATTTCACATTATTTACTGCCCGAGGGCAAGTAAGCAATCTATAAAAAAAATTCCGCCAGATCGACCTCCGAGCAGTTGTTTAAACTGTCAATATATATATATATATATATATATATATATATATATATACCACATAAATATATATTAGACAGGCTCAAAAAGACCGAGAGAGAGGACGCGCTAAGCCGAATATGTTATAGTCAGATCACTCACGTCATAACAACGTCCTCGGTAGCATTTCGATGTTTGGCTGTAGTTCGCATTCAACATGCGGATGTGTTTTTAGTAACGTCGAGACGCCCCGAACTGACAACTGCCGCGCGTCGTGACGCTGGGCTGCATTTACGATAAAATAATATATACATAGAGCAAAAGAGAGGGAAAAAAACAATTTTTTTTTTTTACTTTGAATCTTCGTTTTTATTTTTGTTTTTCCTTCGGGGATATGCGTACTGCATCGGAGGCCACGCGCCAAATAGTCGAGTTCGAAGAGCTCGTTTCACGATTAGATCGTATTAACGATTTTCATGGCAGTGTTGAAAATAATTCTGCCACCACAGTTGGTGTTATTGCAACTGCTTCTGCTCCATCATTGAGACGTCCACTTAATGCAGCATCAGTGTCATCATACAATTCATCGCCTGTGAGATTGTCGCCTTATGCACGTCAAGATGTACCATTGTCATTTCCACGCACTTGTCGTGACGATTCACGACGTGTAAAAGTTAATATTGGAATTGATGAAGATTTACGTATGATACTTGAAATGGATCCGTCAATTGTGGATCAGCAGTTACCGATTCAACCGTCGTCATTGTCATTGTCGTCGTCAACTTCTCAGTCGGTCACGTCTCCCACGACTAAGATGATGGTAAACAACAATAGTTGGACAGCGTCAGGCGCTACTGCACTTGCAGCACTACCTCAAGGCTGGTACTGGCACACTCGCAAGACTAACATTGTAGTCAATAGATAATAATGTTCGTCTTTATTTTTTGTTGTTTTTTATCATGCATTTATTAACTTAACTAATTGATGTTGCGATCGGATATAATTGTTGATGTGTTTATGGAATATTATAGTGGCTCATATGTTTTATGGCGATTTGGAATTGGCTGATCTTCGTCGTATTAATTATATTTCGATGGGTATCGATTTTTTGTTTCGGATGAATCGGTTTTTATACTTGTATAATGAGAAAACTATTGATTGGAATTTGTTTTTGTGCAAATGACTGTGTTAGTTAACCGATTGGATATTGATTAAAGCAAAAGAAGGAGTTTTCGAGGGATCAATTAGAGACAGAATTACAGTGAGATATTCGTACAGTATTTGAAGAGAGCTCGATTAGATTGGTGATAATTAATATTTTATATAAGATAATTAATGAAATACTGAATACTTTTGTTTTTCATTCTTGGAATGCGATTTTTGAACCAACTTTGAAATATATTGGACAGTTTTTATCATAAATCGGCATCATGTGATACGAGAAAAAAAAGAAATACCAAAATTGAGAACTGAAAATGTTTTCATCACCTAAAAGCTTATATCAAAATTTGACATCCAAAAGTTAATTTATTCTTACATCAGTAACGTTCATATGTAGTGTAATTCCTCAATTAGCAACCAAACTTATGAACAGTTTGAGCTTCAGTATACCAAGAAAAGAACCAGAAACAAAAACACCATACAAACATTTGAATTATACGTCCACGATGAATTAACTCTAACATTTTCCTGTTTGACTTTCACATTTTCTCAAATGTTGCTCTACATATGGTGAGCTCGAGTGACGTCTGCTAATTTAAGTTAACAAGTATATATATGTACCAATATAAGTTTATTCCACTGCGTTAAACTTTTAAATGATGCTGTTTGTATGTTCAATCGTGATTGGGTTAATAGTCTAGATGTCAACATCAATGACAATTGATAAATATGCGTCTTTGTTTTGTATCACATCTTTGCATTTCGATTGAATGCATTGAAATATTTATTCTGATGTCGTGATTACTAGTTCCTTCATTGCTTATTTCTTGTATAAATTTTCTTTAACAGAACATAATTTTATGGTGTAGAGATGATAATACCGCACGAATTGATGTCGAGTTGATTCATTTTAGCCAACACACTGCTCTTTAATTAGTAATATTATTCCGTAATCAATTACGGCGTCACACGTGGTAGTTGAGTTAATTTTAACAGAATATGTATAAAATTATGACGGAATAATTGTTAATTGTGAATGGTCGTATTTTAAACGTTGAAGAGATAATTTATATTTGTTCATTATTGGAACGTTATTGTCATTGATTGATTGATAACTACGTTAATAGATTCATTATTATCAGTTTGATTTTAATGGGTTGTTAACGGCAATATAATGATAAAAAATTGTTTGTTGATATTAATTACGAGAACCTTTTCCGACTGTAAATATTGATGAAATTTTGTGGCTTTTGTTCGTGCACGCGTCAACAATTGATCCGTCGAATAATAATTTTGGCATTATCAGACGTGACGTATTAAATTTTTGGCAGCTGTTATAAATATTTCTCATTCACTTTATTCGAACTCTTGTGATTACCCAACGATAAATACATATATAATAGTCATTATGTGCATGAAATAATGAGCTTGAGAATAATTTACAATTGATGATGGTTTCGTCTTCTAAAATACACTATAATTAATTAATGAATTAATTATGAATGTGAATTTTATTTATCAATGATGAAAATATTTCACAGTACGCTGCTACAATTTATTCCATTTTATATACACGTTAATATTTAATAATCAAGATATTTTTATAAATTATATGAGTGTGCGGCTCAAAGAATTTTAAAAGCAAAATAAAAATTTTCGCTCCGAAAAATTCTATAATGAGACTTGGTGGCATATATAGTTACGCAACTATACATGGCAAAATGAATTAAAAGAGAGGAAAAAAGTGAAAGAAAAAATACAAAATGAGAGGCTGTATAGAGTAGGGGGGAAAAAAAAAAAATGAAAGGAAGAAAGGCGAAGAAATGGAAAATCCCAACTCGTGAATTTCTTTTGATGAATTTTTTTCCTTCTTTTTATTTCATTCGCATGGTACGTCGGGGGAGTGGGCATTACAATTATGAATAAAACCGCGTACATGTGTATGTGCGCACGAGCGTTGATGGTAAAGGTCAAGTGGACACACTTATTATTTTTTTTTTTTTTTTCATTCTTTCTTTACATTTTCTTCATCGCTTCGTCTCTCTCCATCTCGCCCTCTTTCATTCTCACCCTTAAATCCCTCTTTTACTTTTCCACTCACATACGTATATATATATATACAGACATATATACTCTTCTAAAACATTTCTCATACGGAACGCGCTTTAATCGGTTTGCTCTGAGTAATTAAAATGAAACTGGTTGATTTAATACGACGGGTAAAGTAAACTATATATATTTATACACGAGATGCGAAACAGTGGAGCAAGCGCTCGGTTAATATATAGACTGAGTCCTAAAAAAATGCGCGAAATTATTTTTCATAACGCATTTCAAGTGATATTTAATGAATTTAAATTAAAAATAAATTGAGGACAAAGTTTGTTTGTTTTATTTTCTCTCGAGAATATTTTCACAAATTTGTCAAGTTATATTCCATTGGCTGTTGGACGCGGCATGTTCTATGGAAAATAGCGAATAACCAGGGGCCAAAGGCAATTACTGGGATGGCTTGGCTCATTGCGGCGCAGCTGAAGTGGTAGACACACGGTCGTGCAGGCAGCGCATATAGGACGGTCATAGTTTAATCAATAGCCAGAACGAACCATCGTGGCATAAAAGCGCCGCCTTTGACTGCGGCTTTCGCAACTGGAAAATTACTGATCGTAAATGTATAGCATCTACCAAGAAGGACAAGTATATATATATATGTGTGTAAGGTGTATATATAGGAAGACATATACTTGAATAAGGGATGCATTTCAATTTTGGGTAATTTCTTCTTTCGCGTACAATTTCTTAGTTCTTAGGCTCCACTGACATATATGTGCATGGGAAAATATTTATATGAGAAATTACCATGTATATTAACTGACTCTATCGACTTTGTCACAAAAATTAATATAATGATATGGAAATGACAATATATGGGTAAATATTCGTTGTTGGTAATTTAAAGAACCCAAAGAAGAGAGTTGAAAGAAATAACTTTTATATTATTAAATTTACAACTATCAAAGGACAATGGAAAATGTCATTTGAAAGAACTTCGAATTTCAATTTGAGAAGCGAACTACATAGTTAAATAAAAATGTAACGTCGAATAAAATAACTTCAATCCAAAACAAATATTAAAAACGCAGTGTAAGAGACGCATGGATGTAGATGAGTGTGTTGCAAGTCGATCAATATAAAATACTTTTGAAGCACGTGGATAAATATACAAATAAAATACGAAGAGAGTGAAAGAAGAGATCAAAAGTCCAAAATTATGAAATACATTTTCAAACGGAATAAACAATAAATAGTACAGTGTATATAAGAAGTAGAGAGAATGTTGACGGATTAACGAGAGAAAAAGATAGAAAGCAAAATGGTAAATCAACTGGACGTTCACGCAACGATTTCGCCATTCAAATAAATAGACTGATTCACTTCCTGCAAAAATAAACAAGACATTGTTTTGTGACGTGGGAGATATGAATATGAAACGATTGTGTATTGTATTGCGGTTAAGAAAGAACAGGAGAAGAAGAAGAATCGAGAAGAAAATAAAAACAGTCGGAGATGGCTTTAATATTTTTTATTCAAATGAATCAGAATGTGTGTTGGTGATAACTAAATTATTTCAGTTTGAATTATTACGGTATAATATACTGGACATTAGTAATTTAGAAGTGTGACATGGGTTCTTCAAGATGACGAGCAGAGAAAACTCGTTAAAAGCCACTCTATTTCTAGATACTCGGGCGTGCGCTATAGCTGGTTTTTCGGCAATGCTCTATTCTAAACCGCTTGATGCGACCTTATGTGGCCTACTCTGATGCCACAAACTCGCGAAACCAGATTCATCATTATATTTATAACAGTCTGCACAGCGGAATATTTAACGATGACTACATAATTCATTGTGGTAAATATCTTTTAATAGAATAATGTAAATAGATTTGGGTTTGCTGTGGAAAAGTAATCAGTTAATCGATTAACAATTTCTGTTATATTTTTGGATGGTGGTTCGTAATCGAGGATTTGAACGGGACACAGGAATATATTTGGAAAAATAATTTCTATATTGATTCTTTAAATATTCGAAGGATAGTAAAAATTGTTTTCCTATATGGAGATCATATTCTTTTATATGCCATAAATATTATCCACTTGTATTTTTCCATTGAACATAATATTATATTGTTCCTAATTTATCTTCTCAACTACTAATAATTATATAAAAAATACTGATTTTCGCTGTGCCACAAACATTCGGAACTTCAGACAAATACTTTTTTAGGTAGAGTACATGACTGAACGCAGTGTGTTTTAATATTGTGTTTCATATTCAATATTTCATCACTTCTGCGATCAAGTGCCATCATATTTCAATTCTCAGTTTTCTTTCAATAAGTTGAAAGGAAAAGTGATGGCACAGTAATTGAATTTTATTTATCTATTAACTGTCAAAGAGCTGTCAAGTGCCATGCGGATATTAGATATGAAAAATATTATTCTCGGATATAGAATAAATTTAATAGTTAACCAAGATGTTGTTGAAATGTCACGTCTAGAGTTATAATTTTCATTTATTTTCTTTCTTTTTTTTTTCTATTTCTTTGTTTTTGTTATATCTCCACTTCGGTTCTTTCTTTCTCTTTTCTTATATATACTGAAGAACGTCGCGCGCACTTGTTTCAAAGTTTTCTACAAGTTTTTCCTCTGTTGAAAAATTTCACGGAGGTAAAATCGTTTTTCTCCGCCAGCTTATCCCGATTATATGATTATTGTTGTTACTACAATGATTATAAAGAAACGTTGTTATTATAAGAAGTTGGCCTAGGCGCCTAGAACTTTGATGTGGATGTTTCTTGATATATACAGAAAATATCTGTAATTTTTTATTATTTTTTTTTTTTTTTCCATTCTCTATATTATATTCTTTTTTTTTCTATAGGTATGTACATTTCTACTTCATTTATTTTGATCGTTTTCGAATAAAATTGCAGTGTCATGTATGTCGATTGGTTGAACATAAAAATTGACTTGGAAATACGGATATCGGACACATCTTCTTCATATTCTCATTCCCTGTCTCTCTCATTTCACATTCTATAACGTTTGACACGAATGACAATTTTCTACGTGTATATGTTTACATGTGTGTTAGATTTCTTCATATATATCTTGAAAAAACTCAACAAATTCTCATCTCATATACCAAATTCATCCAGAAAATTGGATATTGAGAAAAAAATTTGTTCATGTATCGACGTTACTGTCAATCAAAAAAACAAATTTTTCTGGGTTTCTTATTTATCATAGTTGATCTATTTGATACAAATATGAAGTGACAGATTATTGGAGTTTACGAATAATTTGTATTGCTTGATGTGTAACACATGATTATATTATTAGACTCATTAATAAAAAATATATTATCATAAAACATACATGGAAATTTTTTTTTAACTATTCGTAAGTAAATATGAATTACTATAATAATCGTATACCCAATGAATAATTTCTAAAAATACTATATAATTGGTTTTATACAACACTTGAAAGTGTGACGATTAATATTATTTCTCACTGTCCAACAAGTGTTGGAGAACTATTCCAATCAATTAAACTTTTGCATACTATTGAAACACAGTAAAAACAATAAAATTATTTTTTAGGGAATTGCTCGACGAACTCTTTTCGCAGATTCAATTTTAAAAATAAATAACATAAGAGTCCGTCCAGTAATTTTGAATCACTATTAAAAATTTCTCCAACATAGACGAAAGTCTATATTTGTCTTCTATAATTTTCTCAATGCAATTTTTATTATTATTCACCATCAAACAATTAAGATAATTGTCCCCAAATATTTCACTGATTAAATAATGTACATGTGTTTATCTATTCATCTTCGATTCATAAGTATAAACATGTATACATATATCTACAAAATATAAATTCCTGCTTTTGAAATTTTGACGTGGAACATATAGAATGAATTGGCGCCCAAACGTTCATCATGCACATATGCACATACCTTCCGGGCACATTTGCATGAGACAGTTGAACTCGCTTTTGAGTATGGACATCCTTTGTGCAATCGGTGCTAAATTTTGCATTGCTCGTATGGAACTGAGACTGGCGGTAGCGGTGGTAGTGGTTATACGCCTCTGGGTGTAACGAAAAGGGACACATATGTATATGTACATAAATGCCGTTGAAAGTTTGCACATTGAAATCTGAGATATTGGATTTGTCTGCGCGTTGAGAGATTCAGTAAGTTAATTGAGATTGCTATAGATACGCTCACAAACTTTCGACTTAACTAATATTTCTATCAAAATTAAATAGGCAATTACCTAAAAAAAAGAAAATAATAAAAACATTTGCATATTCAAAGATTTAAATAAATTCGAAAAATTTCATCCACCATAAACTGTGTTCCGGTAAACCTGTGTGAGTAAGAAAATTGCTGCCAGAGGTTAAGATTATACAGGGAGCGATGAGCGACTAAAGGGACAGAGATAAGAAGAACCAGTATATAATAAGAGAGTAAAAGTATATATATATATATATATATATATATATATATCTGTATATACACTGTCTCCTGAAAGTTTCAACGCTTTTATTATGCCGAGTCTCAGTTTCCGACTTTCCAACTTCCCGCGGAAGGAAGGAATTTTTAATTTCTAACGACGTTTAATTGCATGGAAGGGCGACAGAGTGAGGGCGAAACAAAAAGTGAGATGGTAAATTTTGCTTGGGCTCCTTTCACCCATCTACCCCCAAGGGGATAAGAGAGGTAATGGGAATGGATGCGGAAAAGGAGAAGGTGGAAGAAATGACGAGGGGAGGGTTGAAAAAGGTATAAGGATTCCAAGCAAGCCCTAAGACCTCGTTATGAAAATATTCTATCGGCTTTCCACCTGGGTATTAAAACTTCTGTCTCTAAGCTTACGTCTTCCTTTCTTCCATCGCGTCAGCTTCTTGACTTGCACACACGCCTCCCCTAGGCTTTGGATAAATTGTCTATATATATATATATATATATATTTTCGCGTTTTTCATCGTACCACTTCCTCATGTTACACTTTCAGTTGAAGAAATTGTCGTGGGAGCTTTTCTCCTTGGGGCCGATCCTCACCACTTCAACGATGCTATTCGGCCTGTTGACTCAACAATTTTATTGCCAGATCACTCGGATTAATTTTCTCTTCTTTCATATACACAGATATATATATATATATATAAATATAAGTATACTTAGATTGCGTGTCGTTCTTTAATTAGAAACAACACTGCACACTGAGAGAGAATCATTCGCGCGATAGCCTTCGAATTTAAGATACTTAATTATCTCTATATTAAATTTTTCGAATTACTTCTTTGATATTGTTTTGGGACCTTGACACATTCATTCCAACCCGCATAATATTTTCCTTTCGTCACTTGTTAATTTGTTTTATTTATTAACCATTTTCTTTTTCCAATAATTTTATTGCTTTATGATATTTTTCTGCAGCGCGTGAAGTTAAAAAGAAAAAAAATAAATAAATTCTCCACGATAAAATTGCATAATGAATTTATATATATATATATATTTCGAGTTATCTGTGGGTAGTAAAATGTTGGCTTTGTTCCCAAAATGGCAAGTTCTTTTATATACTAACGAATATCTGTATGTATATATCCTGAGTGCAATATGCAAGTGAATGGCGTCAGACGAATAGAAAAATAAAGGAGTAATAAAAGAAAAGTGGTGGAACAAAACAATAATTTTTATTTATTTATTTATTTTTTTTTTTATGTAGCGGTGAAGATCACGCTTGGCTAATTCCACTTGTATCTCCACAATCACTCCCACTTTATATACAATCATGTTTAACTTGTATTATTCTGATGACACAATACCCGCATGCATTTCTATCAATGCATTAGCAATGAATATTAAATTTTAATTAGCAATATTTTTCACATTTTGGTAATATCGTAGTATTATAAAATTATTGTTATTGTTTCTCATCAATTGCAATATGCAACCGGATATTCTTTATTGATAAATTAAATGAGAGAATAAAAACATGGACAACTGACACGGTGAAAGTCTATTAAGATTATAACTATCAGAAAAAAAAAACACCGTGATATATATGTATATATATATATACATAAATGTTTTATCGCTTTCATAGCTCCCGTCTGTGGAGCAACATCAAATTTTATTGCTCGTTGACCCTCTACTCATTGAACATAACCGCAATTACTGCGTTGTTTATCCATAGATCGAAACATCTTGCACTCTCTATCCCTTGTCTTCCATTTTTTTTTTCTCACTCGACTCTTTCACATCTTGTTTTATATTCTGAGAAAGCACTTTGATGAATAGCCAGTTGAAACCGGTTGTGCAGTGTTTCTCTATCTGAAAATTCCGTACAAGTTATAAATATTCAAAATGAAGAGAAAGAAAAAAGGAGATGTGATATTTCTGTATTTTTTTTCTGTTTTTGTTTGTTTGTTTTTTTTTTTTTTCATAGAGATTATTTTGTTTAATTATTCTGTCGTATATTAAATATCGGACATTTAATTGAAGTCTCATCCTGTCCAAGATCTCAATACAAGCGTGCTCAAGGCGCGGTCAACCATAGCGGGGTCAAGCTCAAGCTCAAGCGCGAGTTATTATTGTACACGTAGTCAAAGCGGCAATTTTACGCATCGACTGATATACGCGCAAAATATATGTACACACATACAGGCATACACAGATTTTATTTTGCACAAATATTGGCGGTTGATTTATATAAGATGTTATTAAGTTGGTGAAAATAAATGCTATTTTGACGAAATGTCAAGGGTAGCTTGCCAATATTGTAATTTAAATTAATTTCGTCTTATAAGTTGGAAGAAAAAAAAATGTGGAATAGGAATATATTTAAATTGTATAGTCAGAGCTATCTTGTGGCTACAGTTGGAATTGATTATGTCAATGTAAATGAATGGATTCCTTCTATACCGATTGTGTTACTGTCACAGTGACGTTTTATAAATAATGTATAGTTCAATTGGACAAGATTATAATTAATTAATATTGACAAAACATAAGATGATATCGAAAATTAATGATGATTATATTTCAAATGATTTGTCAATTTTTGTAGATATTTTCTGTTACTTATTGTGATGTTATATAATATTTATGTTACGATATATGTTTATTAACAATTTACATCATGATCTAGTTTTATTGACGATGCAATGAGTCTTTAATTTTTTTTTTTCTTCACTGTATAAATCAATTAGTCAATGTGTGTCAAGCGTGAATAAAATAAAACGGCAATTAATCTCAGCAGTCGCATTTAACATATTTAAATTGCAAAACATAAATGTTTGTATTGAAATTGAAAAATTAATTTTTCTCAAGATTATTTTGTTTCTTCTTTTTTTTTTTTTTCGGTTATTAGTCCACCAACATTTAAAACAGCAACACCAACGTCACGCACACAGTTGAAACTACAGTTGATGAGGGAACAGCTTCAGGAGCAAGAGAGAAGGGAAGCTGAATTTCGACAGAGCTTGCAGCAACACAAACCAGTAGCAGCGGCACCGAGACCAGTGCCCGCCACTCAACTCACGACAATTGGCGTTGACGTACCACCACAAGTGCTTCAAGTACGTTTGGAAATTAATTTCAAACTACGTATTCATTAGAATTTATTAAATTTTCTTTTCAAACATGATAAACATCAGTGGATTTAATGTTGAAAATGACACAGGTAATATTCTCTTTGTTACTTTAAATGATGAGATATAAACTTGGATCATGTTGACACTTACTTAATTATTTTCTGTCATACCGTCGGTAATTATTTCTCTATTTTTATTCATTTTTATTTTAATAAATCGCCAATCGGTTAACTAAGATATGTATTCGCGCAAAATTTAATTACAAACGATAGTTTCCGCGGTATATAGTTATGAATGAAGGTATTAGAGACAAAAATTACAAAGTTGGTAGATTTGTATTGTCATATTTTTTGGGTTTTTGTGGGATGAATAAAAAATAAATTGAAAAATATTTATCAGTGTGAGAAACTTAATTCAATATTGAATTAAAAACAAAATTAATGTTATGATTCGTTTCGAATATTGAGAAGGGATTTTATCTTCATTTTTTTTTTTTTTCATCAATTTTTCGTAAATTTCATTAAATTTATCAATTTCAATGAAATTAATAAATTAAATCCAATTATCATTTTAACTTGAATCTCTCCGCATGTTTATATTGAACTTTCAATTAAACACAAAAATGTTTTCCAAATAATTAGCTTTAAATCATGGCCTATAGACCCCATTGATTGATACCCTCTTTCTGTCGGCTGACGTGCTATTTCCCCTCCATATTATCTCAATTAAAAAATCTATATGTTATTTTATTTCACATACATGAAATCATGGAAATCTAAAATCAAGAAAGGGTTGGATTTTCGAGAAGATAATATTTCATAAAACCCATGTTCCTTAACGATGTTGATTCATGGCAAGAAAAAAATCCGCACTTCAAACGCAATAAAAAATATTCGAAGAAGTCTGTATGACTCAGGACAGTTATTTCAATATCAATAATCAGTAATCACAATCACGGTAATTCCCCTTTTTTTTCCTTCACTTCCAACAAAAATATACATAAATACCTATTCTATATCGCAATAAAATTTTTAAATCAATCTAACTACTATCTCGCGTGTGATAAACACGACATCCTGTCATTTTCATTAATCAAATATATATTTTTTTTTTCCTTTTACAATGAGGTCAAGGAGGTGATAAAAAGAGCTTGACAAAAACCATAAATGAAAGAGAAAAAAATGAAAAGATGAAAAAAAAATGGAGGAAAAATTAAATCAATGCGTGTACAGATTGCATATAAACCATTTTATTTTAACACCTATTTTATTTACGATTTGATTTTTTTTTACGACTTTTTAAAGGATATATATATGTATATAGTTGAACATTCTTTTATCGTTTATAGTGCCTTACACGTTTTACTATGTTTACTGTGAGTTCATAGAGCGGTGATCGTTACCCCTTGGGTGTGAGATAAGGTACGATAGTTTGCTTTAGAGTATCGTGCACGTCAGGAGTTGGAGATAGTGAAGAAAGAGAAGTGAAGAGAAGACAGAGGTCTTGTGGTGATGGTGGTGGAATATACACGCTGGAGGTCGGAAAGACATAATGGCTTTCTTCAGATTACCTTGCTAAGCGTGTCGTATGCTTCGCGGAAAGGTGAACTCGGTAATGGCCCATCTTAGATTACCGTGACCACCGACGAACCATCCCCTCACGTGCACTTCATCGCAAACCTCCTTCTCGTCGTACCGTGTGCAACGTCGACAGTGGCATCGGGGCGTAACCACCCTATGTTCGCCACTGTCTATATAAGTAGCACGACATCGAGAATTTCCTCCATGCCACAGATAAAGAGATAATGGGCTCTAGCATTCGACACTTATTGTTTTGAAGAAGATAGAAGAATTAAATTGACGTGTAGTAGCTGTGCATTATTTATCCAAGTTTATTCTCATTTTGCTTTTTTATTCATGGGAATTTATATTATTGTTTTAGAGTTTGGATACATAAATTATTAGTTCTGACATGGATAAAAGAAATGTTACAATAATTTTCACTGAAATAGTGAGTGGAAGTGTGACGGCATTGTTAGTTATTTTTTAGGTTTTTCTCAAGGCTTATACAGTTGAGGGTTATTAGAAGTAACAAACGTTGTAGCGGTTACAAATAATTCCTGTATTTTATAACAGCCAGACAGTATTGTTGCTACGATTTTTTTCTGTGACAAAGTGACCGAAAAT
Organism: Zele albiditarsus; assembly: GCA_958496275.1. Classification (NCBI taxonomy): domain Eukaryota; kingdom Metazoa; phylum Arthropoda; class Insecta; order Hymenoptera; family Braconidae; genus Zele; species Zele albiditarsus. Next base: position 11,508,424 of record OY292411.1, on the reverse strand, counting down.
TATAATTATAACGTAGACTCTCTATAGTATAGAGTTCATACGGTTTCATACAAAAAATGAAAGACTTAATGACTGAGTGAATAAAAAAAAAGTAGCAATATTTATTAGAGTCCTTATTTTTTTTTATCATACAAAATATGAGGGTTTTTGCGACGATATAATTCGGGATTGGACAATTTTTTCTCAATGGTTTCTATGATACGACAATACATGGTGAGGATAAATTATGTCATAGGTTGAATACAGGTTGAATCTCGTAAAGAGAGATAAGCCCACAGAATTTTCTTGTGGTTGTCCTCATCTTAGTTCTCGTTTTTGTGTTTATGGACCACAGAAATTCGTTCAATTCCGTTTCATCTGGCTTGGGCAACGTCGCTGTTCCCTCCTATCCACAGAAAAATCATGACCGTTGGGGATTGTTTTATCCTTGTCGTTCATTTTATCTTGACTATGGGCACAGGCTATATTGCTCTTTGCCCTCTGAGAGTGGTCAATAAAAATGTGCCCCTTTTCCATTCTCATATACAATTATGAGCAAACGTTGTTCTTTTCCCTCATCCTTTTATATTCATTTTTTCATTGGTGACCTGATCACTGAAAAAAAAAAAGTATTCTTGATTAGAGCACTATTTTTACACTTGGTAAACGAATAAATATTATTGATAATCCAAGTGTAGATTTTAAGAACTCATTCATGATTAAAGTATTCCCAATCTCAGTCTTTCATCACAATAAACTTGGCATATAAAATATCCGATTAGACTATTGATTTTTTATGACAGGGGACGATGTTGAAGAAATAATAAAAAAAAAATGACCATCATAAATAGCAAATTTATATTATAATATTCACATTCATATTTTGGGAATATTTTATTCTTGGCCTCAACAAAATTATAACTAGAGATGGAACTGCAATATTCATCCCGATTGAGGATGATAATCTATTTCACAGATTATCTATTTCATTAATTTTATATTCAAGGTAACACAGTTAATATAGTCTTGTTTCTTTTGTTTTCAGGTCAGGACTCTGCTTGAAAATCCAACGCGATATCATGTCGTGCAAAAACAAAAACATCAAGTGCGACAGTATCTCCACGAATCATTTCGTGGTGGTGATGATAATGATGAACATACAGGAATAGTTGAATCTAGTTATGGCAGTGAGGGTCATGATGGTAGTGGTGTTACGTCAATTGACACGGGACCTTCACAGATACCAATGGTGGTACAAAGTGCACCATCGGGAGTGGCGCTTCATCAATCTAAACCGCAGCATCCGCATCTTGCCTCTTATCCACATGCACCTGCGTTACTTGGTCGCACGTCCGGTGTTTCAGCAAGCCCTGATCTAACCAGCGGTGGTATGTCGCCAGGATTATCCAGTGTTGCCACTAGCAATTCCGAGGTGAGATGAACATGTATTCAAATAACCTATCTGCATAATTTTACATTACAACAATAGTTGATAATTAATTAGAACGAATATAATATAAGTTTTTTGCCAAAATTCCAATAATTTCTTGAATGAAATTTATTTTTTCCACCCACTGTATGTCTGTGCGAACATCTGTGGTAGATTGGAAAATTAACACCACGAAGTGGGACTCGAAGTAATCAGTATACAGTGGGCGGACGAATGTTGATCAAGTAAATTTTCACTCTCGTGCAATATGATAATTTAATACGTCAACATTTGTTATTTAACTGTTTGTGCTATGATAAATTACTTTTGGGAATTTTATCACCTTGTCAGTTCAGACTGTTTGGTATTTCTGTCTATCTATATATATATATATATAAATACAACTATTCCATTGTATTATTAATGGACATATGTTGGTATATGTATACGAAAAATACTTGGAAAAAAAAAAAATTCGCAAAATAAAATAAAAAATAGGTATATTTATTCCATGATGGACTGGGACAAATTTTTTATTTTTTCTGACACGCGTCAATCGTAAAATTGCTGTCGTATGGACGCGCGTGTATTATTCCACTGCAAGAGAACTGTACACACGTGTTATGTGTTATATGCACGCTGTGGACGCGTCAATAGTTTCAGCTGCAATGCAATGCGCCGCACACACGTCGCACGAATAACGACTCGCGATCATAAATTTTCCGTTTCAAGAAATAAATTCGCTGCGATTATTTTATTTTTTATTTATTTATCGTTCTGTTTTTTTTTTTCCATTTATTGTCCGTTATACTCTGTTACTTGATTTTTTATTCGTCAGTGGCTTCATTTATTATTAGTTCGGTTTTTATTTTACGTTACTTGATAATTGTCTTTTTTTTTCTATTTCATTCATTGATGTTTGACATATTACGAGTTACAAATCAATTACTCACTATTTGACTCGCGGATTCCTTGTTTATCATCGCTTTCAATTTAACATACTGTATGGTATGGAATTCTGATGAGAAATGTTTGGAAAATGAATTGTTCTCTATGCATTTAAAGGAGCTAATATGTGGATTTTAATTAAATACACACAATGTGAAGTGATTGTGTAATCGGTCAGTGCAATTGGGATTGATGGTAATAATAATCAAATGATTGTGAATAACATCTTGACAAGTTGAATGTTGAAGTAGGATTGAGATTTTCCAAAACTTTTTTCCGCTAAACCGGTTTTGAACTGGCACCTTCCATATTGATTCTAATCAAAACTGATGAAAAAATTCCCAGTCTCATCGAAACCACTTAAGTCAAAGTTTTTTTTTTTTCATATCCCACAGTTTTCAATTAATCCCTACGAGAAAGAACATTTTTTTTTTTCTGTCATGGAGTGTCGACTAGCAGCTCTATACATATTATTAAAAAAGATGTTTATTATGTCATGGAAATTACAAAGCCGCAGGTCAATGACGACCATTGGTCCATGTTACTGCAACGATTCGTAGAATACTTTTTCTACATCAATGTTAAATGCCAAATAGCGTCATCATGAAATACATATACAAGAACAAAATTAAGGTTACTAAAATTTATCACATATAAGAATGCAAGAGATAAAGTGAAAGAAAGAAAAAAATTAAACCAGAATTGAAAGAAAGATGCAATGAAATTCTAAATTGAAAAGTGTATGGCATAATTGCCTCAAAGAAATATACACACACATACACAAATCAACTGATGTTTCCATTGAAAAATGTTGGATATAATTATCACTAGCTCTTTTTAATTTAGAGAGCATTTCCCTGGGGGCATTTGGTTGCGGCGTCTGTGAGAATATAGTACAGCTAGAGATGCAACTTTGTATCCGTAAATAAATGGACGACACAAAAAAAAATTAGAAATTAACACGCGAAAATAATACGGGGGGGGGAAAAAAAAATTAGAACACATTATGCTGTTGCACAAAAGAAAGTAGGCATGGTAGAAAAAAATTGTGCCCATTAATTAACGGTCCTTTTGCTGTGTTTGCAGTGTTACAATTCACTCATTCAAACACACCACTGTCATCCCCTATATTTTAATTCTATTATTTCACTGAAAAAACAAGGCAAAAGACGAAATATGTCTAAAGTAGAACACAAATGAATGCATCAACACATGAATGTCTTTCATATAAAAAAGACTTTTGAGAACAATATTTTTTATTTCATAGTTTTACGTCCCTATTTTATTTACTCATAATATTTTTCATCATTTTATGTTTCGTCGTTCTCATGTTGAATTGTCATCTCTCTGTGCGGCATCTGTCTCTTGGTAAACGAGACTCAACGTTAACGACGTCAACGCTACATAGCGTTAATCCCAGTTCCAACCAGGGGCCTAATCGGATCGTCAAACATGGGATATATACATGCATATTATAGACGACGAGTATGACAACGTGTACGAGATAAAATCTCTTGACGTAATGTCTTATCCGAAAGTATATCAAATTAACTCAAATACACGGAGGGAATTGTGGTCTTGAGTGAAGTAAAAAATTAGAATTTTATAAAAAAATTATGCAAACACAGTTGAGTTGAAAATACGATGAGAATATAATTTTTCATTACAGTTGATTTGATGAGAATGTTTCATTATAGTATAACATAATACAATGAAAATCATTTCTTATCACTGTTAGTGAATCAAAGTCTTCGTACTAGATTATTTTTCTACCATTTACAATATCTACCTACGAAAATGATAAAAGTGATCATTATATTCATTACACATTTTGTAAGTTTTCATCTACGTCCGGTTATCATATTTATTTCGGTATAAATGTACTATACAGTCTGTAATTTTTTCGTCGTGCTGTTTAGTAAATATTTCTATGTGATTTTATCTCAGTTCTAACTTAGAATCCAAATTAAAATAGAATCAATATTTTTTCCTCCCAATTCTCTTATCCAAATTTATACAGAATTAATAAATAATACATAAACATATGAAATAGCCATACTGAAAATTGAATTTATCGGAACGTGGCAACGTTGAAAGTTTCAAATACTCGTTTGCACGTTCGCGTGCTCGGCGATCGAGCGACTGCAATTTCCGTAATTCACCGTCCTCTCGGCATTCACGCGACACCTCGTATTTCACGATCACCTCACTCTTCTCTCCGTTCCATTACATTTCGGTTGCTTCACTCTATACATATACATATATATGCATATATGTATATATAATAATGTATGTATGCATGTATGTAAGAGTGGTAGATGCAAAGAGGACTTGCACGTACACTGTAGACGTAAAGTCGAGGGGAAGCTGAGATGTAGGAGTTTAGAAACGTGCTTCGTTGGTTATCAAGAATTCTCTCTCGGTCTCATCAACTTGTCTTTGCTCGTGTGACAATAATATCCTACATTATATACAATTATATGTTTGTATCTACATTACATGTGTGAACAAGACATGCAAAACTACGAGAGAAATGGCTGTGTGTCGAAAACAATTTGAGTTTAATTGTAGTTGTCACTACTGTGTTCTAATAGCCTTTTGCTGTTTTCATGTGATTAATATGTTACGCCCCTTAATGAGATGTAATAGTTTTGAGTGACGAGTAAGCTCATTTAATATCCATTCGAAACATTTCTGAAAGCATTTAATGTTGTGTAGTATGTTTATTGCAGACTCACTCGTAATTAAATGAAAGATTATATCATAGTACATGTATGGAAGTCGATATTATGTTTTTATTTTTTTAATTAAGTTAGTTTCGTTAAATATCGTATATTTAAATGATAATACTAATGCTGGGCGTATGATTATTCATATCTGACGGTGGATTATTTAATGATTGATTTGTAGTTTTTATATGCAAAGCTAGAAATACAGTTTCGGTACTTTTTGGTGTTATTTCAGTTGAGTATTTTTAAATCTTCCTGATTCTAGTTTAGAATATAGTGAATTCTCACACAAATCAAACAAACTTTGTTTGAATCCAATCGATTAATTAGTTTTTAATATATCGTGATTGCCAATCTGGAAAAAAATTATTCTACGAAAAAAAAAAACGTTTGAAGTTCTCATCAGATATTTATTGACTCTTGGATATTTCAATACGAACTTTCACAATTCCCATGTTGTTCCACACTTAAAATGACGAAAACATTTTTTACCATATCAACGTCAAGTTAATCATAGAAAAATGAAACGTGAAAAAAAAAAGTGTCACAATTTCTGTCACCATTTTGAATAGAATAAAATTAAGTCACTATTTGTTCAATTCGTTTTTTTTTTGTTTTCTTTTTTATCTATTTTCATGACGTTGCAAATCCATCGTGAGTGCAAATTTATTATCTCTTGGAATTTGATATCCAGTGAATTGATAAGAATATGATAACGCATTGCGAGAATAAGACAGAGAAAGAGGTAGATAGGGGATTTTTATATACAGCCGATGGCAGGTATATTATTTAGGTCACGAAGTGTGCAAAGTTGAACGAGTGAAAAATATATATATGTTTATATAGATATATATAAAACAACGAAAGAGATATGAATTTAGAATTTTCTTCGCCTCTCGGCACATGTCGATCATTCATTCTATATATTTACGATGTATATGCGTCTCCACACCGTAATATCCATTGATATATATATATTCTTCACCACCTGTGCAATTTAAATGATGAAATGTCAATAATAATTATGCCTCTCCTATACACACTCATAATATAGAATAAATCTATAGTACGTGGTATGTATAAATGTACGATGAAAAATGTTTTGTTTTTGTTTTTCACTCCTCTGATGCTTTCTCTGCCTCGAGTGATGGCTGAATGGTCAATATATGTGGGAAAATAAGTCCTAGTTTGACATCTATTCAAATATATATTGGTCCAATTATAAAAATTATTTTATATATATAAGAAGGTTTGCAGTTGAATTATGTTGTATAGGCAATCGCGAATATTCTCATACGATCTGAAAGCGCATTGCTCACAAAGGAATTACAGAGCCTGCCTTCTTTTTTTCTGTTCATTGCCGTCGTTTCAGGAGTGATATAATTCAATTCGTTTTGTGACAGCCTTTAACACTTTTAGTGGATGAAAAAAACATTTCTTATGACACATTACTATCTAAAAAAAAAAAAAGAATCACAAATGCAAAAAATATTTTATGAATGAATATATATTTGAAGTTGAATTTTATCACAAATAATTATTGCAATCCAAAATTTCTATTTAATATGGGAGCATGTTATTCACAAAGAGATTGTAAAATATACAAAATATGATTTGTTGAAATAATAAACTTGCTCATTGATGATACATGCGCACAATAATAGTATCATGTAATATTTTTCATTGTGGTTTTTGGCACACTACTCGTTTCTCTTGATGAACACAGCATCAATCCAATCCGCCCATTGTGCATCAATTTTCATTTTCTATAACAAACTCCATTAGCGTTTCACAGAGGTAGAAAAATTTCATTTATAAAAGTATGTTATAAATCGGCTTAACGATGAAAAAAAAACAAGAAATTTCACCCTTGTACACGTGTTACCAAATAATCTATATAATTTTTGTGTTTGATGCTATTATAAATAACGATGTGATGTCATTAAAATGAATACAATACATTGCAGCACGTTCTATTATCACATCTCTCAATAGTCACAATTATACATTTAAATTGACAATTAATCTTCAAAATTGTTCCCAATAAATAATAAAAATTATCATACATAACTCGTACGAAAAAAGTGAGAAGTAAAAAAATTGATTTGAACAATGTGATGTAGAAATATTTGAAAATGATAATCCTATCGTATGGATAAATTGATTTTAGATATAGTGGATAAATTACGAGAGCAATGAGAATGAATGAGGAAACATTAATGTACTGAATGCAGACAACTAAACCGGCGACAAGTGATAGCAGTTTCACCTTCCACTCATTTTAATGAGGGAAATTTGTAGTGTAACATCATTGGCAGCTATTCAAAAGCAGATGCACAACTACAATATATGTATATATCTGTTTTGTATACCAATCTCTACAACATTAAAGTACGTATATTGGATATTGGATATATATATATATAGATCGTTGCCCGGCGGGCTAATAGATTTTTATCATGATTTACCTCTTGTTGTTACATTCACGATCAATTGGATCAGATAACAGACAGTACAAAGCTATATCTTTGTCTCCCTCGCTCACCTATTTGTTCACACGGTCACTTGACTCGTCTCTATCTCTCCCTCTCTGGCTATTTGTCCCAAAATCTCATGGACATTGGTTTGCAATTCTATTTGAGAAGATGAAATTTATTTCCAAACATTTTTGTTTTTCGTATTTTTTGAATTGTTTGAAGTTACTGGAATTTTGTTTCTTCATTAATATCAATTAGGATTGAATATAGGTGGTTTGATTTAATTTTGTGAATGAGGTGGAACTGTGAATTTAATTATGGGTTAGTTATACTATAAGATGACTTTGTTGAGTTGAACAAAAATGGGGTTCATGATTTTTGGTTGTTTTTTGATTTTATTTTTTGTGTCATGTGACCTACATCAACTAATGATGGATTAGGGCATTTAATTTTCGGAATATTTCGACCATGTCTTTTGAAATAAGAAAAATGTGTTGGTGAATATTGTCGTATTTAAAAACGAGGTATTTTTAGATCTTTATCTAAACATTCCTGCAATTAACACATCGATTTATGACAGAAAATCGTTTGACATACTGTCAGTATAGTTTAGGAGAGTGAATGTTAAAAACTAAAATGGTTTTATCGGGCAGTCGACTGGAAGATAATAATCTAAATTAGTGAATTTTGTACAAAGCTGAATTTTTGTGATCATTACATGAGCGCATATAATTATGAGAACAGCTTTTCATTTGAGTAAAGTTTACATGAATTTTCGTGAAAGTTAAATTAATGTCTATAATGTTTACAGTACTCCCCACGAATCGAAGTTTGTTGCAAAGTGTGTTATGCCCTGCATCAAAAACATTTTAGTCACTTTTAATACACTTTCTATGGTGTTACTTTTCACGAGTAGAATGCAGAACCCAAAAGTTAGTTAAAATAGCAGACATTAATTCAACTTTTACTAAATTTGTGTAAAATCGTCTGAAATTAAATCCAATTCCTATGATCTGTATTTTAAGTAATGTTTTTATTCAGCATTGTTGTTATTCGGTGAATTTCATGTGCTAGAACATTGTCTTCCACATCTAACATTTCTTCATTTGTTTTACACATTCCAATAGCTTATATTCACCCAAATGTTTATATTCATATTCATTACTAGTTACAAATAATAAATTTGTTACTACCTAATTTTATTCGGCCCTTATACTCCCACCAAATAGGATTCTGTATGACATCAGTTCCTCAATGATTTACTTGGTAATTTTTCGACTTCCCTCAATTAATCTCCATCTACTCAAATAATTTATCGTTGTCATAACCGATGATGAAATATACTTTGAATTTTCTTCTTATTTTATTTTTTTTTCCATAATGAAAGTAATTATAAATTTTATCGACAACTCTGCTATGTACTCTTTTGTAACACTGTAATTTATTCTCTAATATGTCCCTGGCCACAACGACGATTATATTGTGTGTCTCATCAATATCATTGTGATAATCTTTATATATACAGATAATTTTCTTTTTCATTTATTTTTTTTTCCTTCATTCATACTATTATAATGTGTGTTTATGAATCCAGCACGCATCACCCTTTTTAGTTGAGTAATAACAATCAATTTCTTCATTCACGACTATTAGAAGATTTTGCTTGTCTGTCAATACGTAAGTTTTGACAGTGTGTTAAACAAAAAAATTCATCGTGTGTTGTATTTCGTGCTCTCAGTCGGTAATATCGTATCTGGCACAAGTTCTCTTCTTTTTATATTATTACATAATATAAGAATAATATATAATATAGAATCGATAAAAATCGCGTGGGATTTGAAACACGTGGATACAATGTGAATTCAATTTTTTTTCTGCATCAATGATTTGAAAAAATGAAGAGTTGAAAAATTAAATGAATAATAATATGGTTGAAAACAATTAATTAATTACTATGTGACATTGAAAAAGTTTCCACAATTCTTCGAATTATATACAGATGACGCATGATGTTAAATTCCATTAGTTATATGTGTGTAAATCGTTTATGGGAATTATCAACACTGTTATGTGAGAGGGATTCTACGAAATGATTGCATGTTTTCATCGATAACAATTAATAACAGTCAAGTATGGTAACAATTATATTTATTTAGTGAAAGTTATATTTTTAATGGGGATATCTAGCAGAGATTTCCACTCTAAAAAATTAAATCGCAATTTTCTTCAGTTGATAACAGAACTCCCAAACCTTCTCTTTTTTTTTCCCTCAAACAATTCACAAATAAAATTCAAAGAGGAAATTCAATTTTCTCGAAGCCAGCGTTTCCCCAAGCAACTCAACGATTCGTTCAACAAATATTCTCCATACGTTTTCTAATCATTCATCATTCTCCTTTCATTTGATCATTCTCCTCGATATTTTCAATTAATCTATTCACAAAATAAAACTGCTCTATCTTCTCGTGACATACTTGAAAGAAAATGGCAGTATAGAGTATAAAAAAAATCTCAATTACTCACAAAATAATCGTTTACAAAAAAATAAAATAATGAATATCTTAACAATTCTGCGCTGTATAATTTTCTTATCATTCTGTCTATTAAATATTGCTTTACATTCTTGTTCCAACCTACAATTCTAAATGAATATTTTTTCACAAACGTTAAGGCATTATTCAGCAATATTTCGAGCTAGTCTTCTCCGTATAGTCGCGCACCGATCGGCACGATGTCGCGCCACAGAATGAAGCATTATACCCGGATAAACCGTATATCGTCGAGAGCGAGGATCGAGCGGGAGTTACGGAGGGACACTCGTGTATCTTCGTTGCTATTATATAATCTCGCGCACTAACCCATCTATATACATTGGCTGCTGACATATCCCCACTGTTTCCTCCATCCTCTGTTTCTCTTTAACATCCATATATTTATCATTTCTCTTTAACATTTGTTTCACTCATACATCAGTCACTTCTTCATTGCTATATGCCTGTTATTTCATATCATTTGGTTTATGCCTGTGCGTTTCTACTCTCGCATCGCATCATCGCGTTTTTTTTTTTTTAACAAGCCGGTGTGTTATACGTACTTTTTGTTGCATCGCTTTAGCTCTACGCTTATACGTTCCCCGTCTGCATGTCAACACTAGTACACACACTGGACAATACGTAGTATTCTATTGTATAGTAAATAATGTCACAATAGTAGGTCGATTAAATTGCTCTGACAATGTTCGTGAATTGAATGTGAATAAATTTTCTTAAAGACAATTATTATTCATTTATTATTTTTCATCATTTAAAATGATTTTATATCAAACACAAGCAATGACAATGTCGTTTTATCAGAAGATGATAAAGTAAAAAGTCATGAAATATTGTTTGCAGAATCTATCAATTTCTCACAGTGTAATAAATAAATCTTTATTTTGGTGTATAGATTATTGTACTGAATGTATATATAGATTAAAATATTTGGGAATTATAATTAACAGTGCGCGGTTGGTCAAGTGGTGGTAGTGGTTTCTCTATACACAAGTGTCGAATGACTGTTGTGTTGATACGCGTAAGCGCCGTCAGTCGACCACGATCGAGCGCGCCGGTTGGAACGATTAGTTCTCGGGTACTTTTCCTTTACTTCTCATTCACCACATATAACCCAGTTGTTTGTGTGTGAGCGAGTGCATGTACGTCAAATGGTTTTAGTGCACGGTGAAATCGAGGATGATGCTACGGGACAACATTCCGTTTGTTATAACTGGTCTATTGGACAGCAGCATAATTGAGTGATTTTTTTTTTTTATTTCCTGAACGTCAACGAGAACAAAAATTTATTTTTTTTGTCTCTCAAATTTCTATGTGGAATATTGTGTGAATTATTTGACATTTCGTCCATTTTTTTTTTTTTTTTTAATAGTTCATTGAACTTTACACTCATACACAAACCCACGTGGACTTCAGCTTGTTACATGTATCAAATACCAGTGAATTTTTTATAAACTTTCAGTTAATTATTTACCCTCAATGATTAACGATAAATTGCTCTCGTTCATGGTAAAGTCACATCCCTTTTCTCTTTTCTCCCCTTATCTAACGTACAACTATGTCACTCGAAGCGGTTAAAGTTTGACGCAATCGTGACTCTGCTACTCATCTCAACTACTCCCCTTGTCGTCTCTTACTCTCTCGCTCTCATCATGACAATGTTCAGGACGAATGATCGATGATCTTGATCATAGTGAAACTGTAATAAAACTAGTGATAATATTTTGTACATACATGAAAATTTTCTTTTTTTTTTTTCCGTCATTCAACAAATTTAGTCATCAAATTGTTGATAATACAAGATTAATTAATTTCTTGTTGCCATTGTGATAGTCTATTGTCATGATAAAAAATAAATCAAATGAAAATTAGCGTGATAGGACAAGTTTGAAATGATGTGTATTTGATATTAGTCACACACATATTTAAAAGGAAAAAATTATTCTCTTGTCATTTTTTATCTTCTTTTTTTTTGTCATATAAAGAGATATATATAAAATTAAATTGGACAAATTGCTGATACACTTTACTTCTGCTTTACGTTGGATTTACAAGAAGAAGTAACGTCCGTATATTATCATTATCATCATCATCATCATCATCATCATGATTGTGATCATTACAATGAAACTGCCTTATTGAGTAACATGCAACCTTGGCTTTCTTGGATTTGATGTGTACAATATAATAGTAATAAAAATAATAATAATACATACCTATAACTTCATATAGTTTCAAAGACATTGGTGGTAGCGAGAATATTGGGAGGACAGTTGGTGAAACTTTTGCGTGACAAGAAAGAAAAAAATAAAGTACAAGGCTACATGTGGTAAAGCCTGAGGATATGTATCAATTTACTGTGTTAAAAAACAAATAATATATATATATCCAATAAATAAGTGAGAAGGAAAGAGTGGTAAATGAGGTGAGAATAATAAGGGCAAGTTTGTCGTCAAGTGGGATAGAGAATAATTCGCCTCCAGGCTTTACATCAAATCAAACAGACACATATAAAATCATTTGCCTCACGGGCTAATATGTGAAACTAATGGAGCAATGCGAAATGTATTTCGTTCACTACCATCTCTTATAGAAAATGAATATATACCTGATTTTGATCTCTCGACCTGATTAAATAATCCAAAGACATTGAATTATTTTTTTTTTTCTATTTATTTTTCACACGAATTGGAGCAAAATAAATAAGAACTGTGAATTGACTGAATAAATGGCAGTGTAACATGAGAAAAAAGAAGAATACAAAAATAAAACAAAAAATAAAATTGAAGATTGGAGAAGGTGGACATTACATATTCCACAGTGACAAACAAACTCCACATTGAGTTTGAACGACGAATAGCATCACGCAATATTCCGTGAGTCGTTCGGGCAGCAACGTTGGAAGAAAAATAAGATGAAATAAATAAAAAAGTGGATGGAGAGAAGAAAAGAGTAAGGATAGTTCAGGAGAGCGAATGAGATAGTTTTAGAGGAAGGAGAAGAAGAAGAAGAAGAAGAAGGTCTTCTTGACAAAACGAATTGGACTGGTGCGCGCGGTCGGACAGATCTTGCACACGCCCGTCGTTCTCGTTCACATAGAATTTGGACCTGGTGAGAGTTGTGACCACGTAAACATACATACATATATATATATATATATATATGCAGCGGAACGCAAACAGTTGGAGGAAAAAAGGAGTGTGCGCTGCTCGTGGTGGTCTCTCTCGACCCACCAAACTCAAACGTGCCCTGAATTTTACATATGCGAATCTGTCTTCTTTCGTCTGTGGATGGGCTGGTGTATATAGAAGTAGTAGTATATAGTTGGTCGAGCGGCAAACTCGTCGCGACTGGCCTTGCTATTACTATTTCACTCACTCACATTCCAATCTATGTATCTATCGATCTTTATTCGTTTTTCTATTCTCTCGCAGTTGTTTTCTTATGTGTGTGGATATGTATATACATATTGCCACGGATTTTTCGATTTCGTGACAGTGAATGGAAGAATAGATATATAAATTTATTCAAATATATTTTTACGACAAAATATCAGTGACGTGGATGTAATAAAAAATATTTATATTATATATTTTTCTTAATAAAATTGAAGAACGGAAGAGAAATTTGTGGGATAAAAAAAAGTATTCAAGTGCAATAATGGATGTGTTGTGACAGTGCTTTTTGTTCTGTTAATTCAAAGTCTCATTTGGAATTAAAGTGTAATTAATTTCTCGAGTGGATTATATTACAATCATTGGCGAAATACGGGAGAAAAAAAAAATGCCGGTGTTCAACATAATTGCAAGGCGATGCAAGGTGAGTGTCGTTGGCACGCGCATGTACACGCAAACATTATTTATCTTTTATGTATATATACATAGCTTCATAGCGAAATGAGAGAATGGGGCGAAAAAACGGGATTTGAAATTTTAATTACCGTATATATTAATGTAGCGGATAATTAATTGTCGAGGTGAGAACAGTTGAATGCAGTGCAACACAACTTATTGAATTTCATTTAAACAAACATAAACACATACATATTAGTAACTAATTTTTCATGCGGAATGTATACGAGATATTTCATCTCCTGTTGGATGTCCTTAAATGCCAATCGATAAATAATAATAGTAGGATGGGCAAAAAAAAAAAGAGTGCGTATATTAATGAATATTTATGTATCAGATGAGTGATATACTTTGAAAAGGATTTTGTTGGTCTTCTTCTTCCTCTCATCCTTTGCAACTCAATTCGAGCTTCTTGTGCTTTATATCTACATGTATACAACACGCTGATTTGAGTCTAGACGCAAGATAGGCCAGAAGGCGTCAGAGATAAGATGTGAGCGGGTCTTATCACGATTCTGATGGAAGCACGTCTTTTTTTTTTCCTTTTTTCTCTACTTTTTTTATACCTACCATATACCTCAGTCTTTTTTTTTTTTTTTTTTCGTTTTTATTCTCGTCTCTCCATCCACCTTGTCATCTCGCTTGCTCACTCTCCTGACACTCTTATCTGCTCACGTCGCTGCTCGACTTCATTTTTTGTTTTCTTTTTTTTTTTTCATTTTCCATCCTCCGTCCCGCGCATTTTTCTTCTCTCACTTTTCTTTACTCTTTCTCCTCTTCTTCATTTTTTTTTCTTTTTTTTTTTTTTCTTATAACTTTTAACAGACAAACCGCAAGACGGTTTAATTTACCATCTGCATGCCGTAATTTCGACACTATTTATCAAACCTTCAACGACCACCACGACGACAATTTTTCTACATTTTACCAATTTTTTTTTTTTCTCTTTTCTTTATTTTCACTTCTATCTTCCTTCTCTTTTTTTTTCCAATTGCATTGAGGCTCTCACCTTTCACGGTTAATTTCATTGCCGATGGAGTAATTGCGTAGTGAAGCGTTGCAACAAGTAGAAAGAAGTGGGGGTGCGAGAGAGCGAAAAAAAAAAAAAAATATTGAATATGACTAATAGATAAGCGGAAGTGAATGAAGGGCAAATTTCCAATTTGTCATTTTTTTTTTGTGCATGGATTAATCACCGATGCGGAAATTATGGGGGAAAAAAAAATGAAATTATTGCTGCGGTGTAAAATGAAATTTAAATACACAAAAGAAATAAAGAAAAAAAAAAAATGAAAACTGTAAAATAAATATAAATACGTAACTACAAGTCATTGAAGTTACGACATTTGTATTATGTATATTTATCTTATTGTGAAGGGTTTTCGTTCGAATTCGGGTGTCAACCAACTTCATATCATGCAATACATTGCAATGAAATACTCGTTGTTCCGTTTGGATGGCGCCGGATGCCGGGGCCAGTTTAAAAAACGCGTCGGCGCATAGTTGACGCAACAATATAACACAATGTGAATAGATGTGTGTGTGTGTGTATAAATGAGTGAGAAGCCTGCGCGTTACACGTGCCCGCGTGTAACCGCGTTGTGGTGAATCGTGGTAAAGTGCGACAAATACAATTCACATGAATGAAATTAACCGTAAAAACAAATATATGTATATAGTAGTTTATATATGCATGTATATATATATACGAAGTTTGTTATTCTTATTGTGGAATGATGGTTCAACGGGTAATTTTTATATCTGCCTCTCTGGCACATAACCAACTACTTGACCCAGTAAAAGAGGAATTTATTGTACATACATAAATATATCGCAAACGATAAGATTCTCTTGCATTCAATTTTTTTTTTTTTAACGCTATTTCCTCTTCTATTGTTATAAGATTAAAAATTTTGATAAGTATTTTATTAAATTTTATTTATTGTTATATTAATAAAATTTATATATTATATTAATTAAATTTATTGTTCAAGTTCTATGGAGGAAGAAGGGAATTAATATATATGAGAAAGAATCAAAGTTATTGGAATGGTTCCAATCTATAGGGTTATATTTCATGGTTGTATGAGAAAAATTCAATTTTTTAACTAAAAAATAAATATTATGTAAATTATGGTTTATGAAAAATTGATGACTGCATGGAGACGATGGTGTTCTTGAGCATATAGTATAAATTATAATTGTTTAGGGAATGATGCTGGTGATTCGATAAAAAAATATAGTTTGAATTAATTTCGTTGCAATGGAAAGTCATAATAATTTATTAATGGGATTTTTATGATACCAGCATTTGAATTATTATTGCAGTATCCAATATAACAATAATTCAATTCTTCAGATTAGTTATTGTACATGTTATAAATTTTTTGTTCTGCTGGCTGAAAAATATTGCTGTAGGAACCATTCTGGTTTCAATCTACAATTTAAATTACTATTTCTCACTCGTATATTCAGAGCATTATTCACTATGCTTTAATCATTCGTTTTCTCCATGTTCGAATGTGGAACGACTTTGCCACTAGTCTTTTATCAACTCATCAATGATAGACGTTGCCAAATGGACAAAATATAAATGGCTTTAATTTATTTGTGAGACTTTCAGGGTCCATGAATTTTTCTCACCACTCCTTCTTCGTTAAAATATCTTCCAAGGCCCTTTCAATTTTTCTTTCATATTTAATTTTTTATCCACTTCAAAAATACATTGAAATAAAAATCTAAAAATCCAAAGCATCTTTTATCCTCATGTGCTGATATATAATAGCACACTTTTAAAATTAAATACTCCTCCCGGAAATCATTGCTAAACAGCCATCAAAATTCCATATCAACAGAATATTAAATTAAAAAGATTATATTAAAAAATGCAATGTTTCTTCTGTCTTTTCTTTGAGTGCTCAAAACCCCACGTACAAAACCATTTGTTATTTCATTCACATAAATGTTTGATACTCATTTATCGCACAAAATGTGACCACAATTTTGGCCAGATAGAATTATTCTCAAGGGAGTAACACCACAAGGGCGTAACCACTCGACAAGATTTCGTTTCATTGTCGAAGAAAAGACGACGACGAAGACGATGACAACGACAACTGAGGAGAGGGAGATAGTGTACTAAAGTGCCAGTGATAAAAGACCACTGGATACTTATACAAAAAAAAAAAAAAAGGGAAAAGGAACAGAACAAAAAAAGATCAGAAACAAAATTTTAAAAATTGCAGATAGAAAAAGATGAGTAAAAATAAATTAACAGACGTCAACTAATTCACACATTGGCATCTATATGCGTGGATATATGACCTTCTTTATTATATGCGAAATATATTCACGGGCCTCGATAAGTGACAGATCAACTACACATACGTTCTTATTATACACACACACACGTGCCATATTACGTAAAGTAAATTAGTAGAAATAGGACAGAACTAATTTCAATTGCAATGTTCAACTACTCGCGCAAATAATTCCCAAGAAATATATTTTATCTCTTCACATGCACATACATTTGTCTATCCATTATTAAATTATATTTCGGTATACAAATATGCAATATTCTTGCTGAAACGTCAAATAAAAAATGTTCCAGTATATAAATTGGTGATATTATTAATTTGACAAACAAATTCATGTAACACAAATAGATTATATTTTGTCAGCAATGCCGTGTATAAACATGGTATTAACACAATTCACTGTAACGTGTCAAAGACATTTATCGTGTCCATAAATACTATGCAGACATGTGAATATATATATTGCGAGGAGAAAGTACACGAAGAAAACAGTGAGCTCAGAATTAAGTGAATAATACCTAAATATATGAATGAACAATATTGTATCTTGATGATAGATTGCAACTAGGATAATTTGTATATTAAAAATTTAATAGACATCACGACAACGAAATTACAAAGACTATAGTAAACTTTTATTACTTATGTTTTTCTTAAGAACCGGTTTATATTCGTTCATTAACAGAATCAGCGCGGAAGTTGTAACAATTACATTCCGGCAATAAAAAAAAAAACTATCTTACAATGATTTTCACATAAGAATACTACAGTAACAATTCGAGTAATGATATCATAAAAAAATTACATTCATACACCGGTATCTCCGTTTATTGATGCAGTTGAAAAGAAAAAAAAAAAGAACAGAATAAATAACGCAATTAAAAAAATAAATTTATTAATTTATAATTTTCGTACAATCAGTTCTATTAATCCTACACAAAAAATTCCTCAACTAATCTCGCCTGATTTCATATCAGTATTCCAATGTTTAAACACAATTAATGTCATGGTTCATTCATATTACATTTTAATTAATAATTAAATATGTTCAAATGACACATTTGATAGGAACCTAATGACAATAACTATGAAGACGCCAGTTATTACAATGACTATGATGTCTTATATTATCTATTGCATACATGTCTCACTCTCACTATATCTATCTATTTTCCTCACCTTTCCTCGTCATTGCATTTTAAGTGTTGTCAACATAACATGCAATGGATTGGTGTGATGATAATGATGTCTGTTTCCTCGTCAACACATGCGTTAACAATGTGATAATAACAGTTTCAATGACCCTTAATTGTTCAACCAACACCAATAGAATTTAAATTAACATCGTGGAAACATTATTTATTCTTTTTCATTTATTTCTCTATTTCCTCTATTTATTTCTCACACACTCATTGGCAATTTTTTTACTGTTCATTCATTTTTATGCTGATGTATTCAAGTATGTTGACTTAATAGATATTAAACATGACACCGAAGTATTACAATCAAAGAGTGATAACGTTAGAGGGGATATGGGAGGCAGGATGACAATGAAAATGACATGGCCAGTTCAAAGAGCTGACAAAAAAATTAAATAAATAAAAATGAATGGAACGAAAAAAAAAGAGAAAAAAAGAAAAATAAATGTATGCTGTTGATGCAGCAAATGTCGGGATGTATTGTTGTGTCAATTAACGCTTACATCCATTTTTATTTATTATATATGCTCTTTTATCTGTTATATGTATATAAAAGTTGGGTTTCATGGATATATAACCCAGTATGTGAAAGGTATATGTAACGTGCGCGATCAAAAAGTCAGTGACAATTTATTTTGCAGCCAGTTGCAACTCGTTTGTTAGTCGATTAATCCAAGCGGGAGCGCATGGGCTGATACAGTTGCACGCGCAAATAATTGTTACGATGAATAAACATGTATACATATACATGGATATATATAAAAGTATATACATATATAATACGGGAGTTCAAAAAATTACCCGATCATCCCATCGTCGCTCGTAAATTCAGCTGTACTGGTTGTGAAATAGAAAGATCATTACTCCAGTTCAATTTTTTTGCATTCACTTTTGTTTTTTCCTTCCTCTACTTTTTCAACGATTTATATCCATTTTATTTTATTCACTTTGTAATTCGATGAATGAGTGAGAAAGTATTCAATGTGTTTATCTATACAACGTTTCGATATTTAGAAAAAATACCAAAGATTCGTATAAAATGCCATCCAATCTGCAATATATTTTATTCAGTTCGGATTATTATTTTTTTTCACTGAATGGAACAGGATATTATTGCAATGTATATATTGAAATGAATAGGGATTTTATTAGTACAACATAGATTTCAAATATATCTCTTTTTACAGCTTTTCACGTCGTCAATTTGTACGAAAAATATATTACAAATAATTAAGACAAAAATTATAATCGTTCGAAATATATTTGAAATTTATTTTTGCTTCATTTCGAATTAGTAACAATCTGTACATTTAAAAATATATTATATACATAAATGCAATATTGTTGTGTGAACTCTGAAATATTGCAATTAGAGAAATATGAAGCAACTTTAATGTTTATATTTCCAGATAAATAAATATAAATATAATTTTATCACGAATCAAGAGAACAAAATTTCACAAATAATTAATTTCACCGAGCGTTAATACACGTATAACAAAACATTCACCAACATTTCATTCACTCTTGAACAATTGACTAAATTGCCTTCACACTATGTTAGAACAGAAAGTAATATATACAATTAAAAATGATTCTCTTGCACCTTAAATCTACAGTTTTCTTTATTCTATAAATCAAATTATTGAAATAAAATTCATAACAATAAATATCTGCGATGTATATTCGACATATATACACTACCTGTGCAGTATCACCGGATGGAAGACTACCGCCGGATGTCTCGTAACTAGTGTGATTAATTAAAGTCATCGTTACAATCCTCCCGCATTATTTTCTAGGCTTAATGTATATATACGATAGTGCATGGCAATTACGTTTGGCTGTTTGTTGCGTAATTACAAAATAGCAATTGCTTCCTGCCACACTAAAAGAACTCTCCTACATATATATATACATGGTATTGAACACATACATATGCAGATACACCTGTGCACCATATTACTTTTTTGCAATTTGACAAAATTGTGCGACTGAATTTAGTGATTCACACTTATGCAATAAATTGACGGGTTGAAAAAATGAAATTGCGGGAAAAAAATACTGTGTTACGTTATTTTTATTTCTCTATTTATTATTATTATTATTACTATTATTATTATTATTATTATTATTTTTTAATGGTTACCATCCCATGCATTTATATGGCGCGACGATAACAATCACGAAGAGTATAAACGTTTGACGTGTAGCCTTTATACCACCATTTTTTAAACCATTATACATACATGACGCGTCAGGTGTTGTTAAAGATGCGCTTGTTATACACATATCCGTATACCTATCTACTTAATATATAGCTATGTATTTATATACATATATATGTTCAGCATTAACCAGACTACGCTCATCGTCTGATCGTTAACTCTAACTTTATGCGCTGGATAAAAATCAGGAGTGAATGTATCCTATGTCGAGCTATAATTTATGATTTGACCATGACAAAAAAAAAAAGAAGAAAAAAGAAAAATTGTAGTAAGAAAATAAACCTTCACATATTTTTTTAACTCTTTATTGAACAATTTTATATGAATTGCTAGAGCAAAACTATTCATTTACTTGTTTTTTTATTTTTCAGATATCTCAAGTTAATGTTTATCGACAGAACAATGTCGTGTGCCAATTTTCTATCGATAATTCCCAATCAATTATTTCAATTGAATTATTCATTGTGCATTGGCGGAACAATTTTTTTTTTTGTCATGAAAATATGGATGGAATAAAAAAAAGAAAGGAGAAAAAAATAATGGATGGCATTGGATTGTCATGAATGGTGATTGTAAATCCATGATTACATGAAAATTTATTGAAATTATGTGTTGACATTGTTTGTTGAGTATGAATGAGTATATTATATGTTTGTGTATGTATGTATTTGTTGTATTAAGTAGTCAATGGTAACACCTGGTCGGGCGTAAATCCCGACGACAGTAGTGACGGAACGAATGAGATCAGACGTTTGTCGTTTGTGCGAATCAACAGGAAACTATATATCCGTTGACGATGACCTGGACAGAGAACTGAAGATAAAATAGAGAATGGGAAATTCCATTTCTCGTTTTACTATTCTCTGTGTATTCACTCAGTGTTTCAATTTAATCTGATTAACCAAAATCACGTACTAATTTCTCGTTAACTGTTTTGTGCGTTGGAGCACTGGTAACATTTAGATAAGAGATGTTACGCCAATCACATATATCTTATGTAATCTTGATGTCGAGTGACAAAACGAAAAAACATATTTCAACAATTATCAAAATTATTTCTTCATGTTTGTTAGAGATAAAATGTAACGAGCGTATGTTTAGTTTATCCTGTTTCTGTTGAGAATATTCTATATCTCATTTCTTGATTTATTACGGTAATTATCTATTTGTTCTCTTTTTTTTTCTTTTTTTTTTTTTTCATATTCACCATTCGTGCCAGATGTTTTTCCTAGTTATCATCTGTTCGTATTGTTACACGCTACGAACAATTCTCATACTCTGGATTATTTGGTGGTTGGAGAATTTCTTTCTTTTCTTAATAAAATCGTGAATAAATGTTTGAATATTTATGAACTACGTAGATATCTAAAAATGAAATGAGACGTATTATGTGAATCAAAACGAAATTTAAATCATATGTAAATTATCTCTCATATGTATTTGTTACAATATTCTGCGTTTATATATCGTTTATGAATTCATCTCAGGCAATTATTCTTAAAGTTCCTTTTCCTCATATCATTCATCTGCATAAATTGCTTTTGTAGTTGTAGACAAAGGAAAAAAAAAACTGAAATATATTTCTCAATATCAAATTGTAAAAAATAATGATATACTCAATGCGCTAATTATTTTATCACGCTAAAAATAATTGATTTATAATAACAATGACAATAATAATGAATATTAATTATTATTATCATTATTATTATTTTCATTCATTCATTTTCAATTCTCCTATTTCCGGTGAATTTTCCCTGGGTCATTATCGCCACTTCTGTAGTATTCCTTCTTCCTTGTACATATCACACACACACACACACACCAGGATTATTTCCATTCTTGTCTGACCTCTCGCGCATAAGCGCATTCATGCAAATATACATCTGTATATGTATATACAAAAATTGGTGTATTTCTGTAGTAATGTTTGTGCTCAACAGCCGTAACTACTTCGATGTGTGTGCGTCACTGGGACAAGGCAGTTGCACGCTTATTATTGTTTACGTAACTTTTGAATTTACGTAACATAATTTTTCTATTGATGCTCCCCCTTATGTTCTCCCGCCTTTTTTTTTTCCAGTGTATATGTATTCATGTTGTTATTCGTTTATGAATACACATGTATAGGATTATGCACAAATGAGGTCATAAGGACTATATTGTGTACTTAATGTTGTGCGCGCATATGCTATACAATACTCTTATACTCGGCTCCTTGAATTCCACCAAATTGTCCTGGAATCGTAGAGGCTTTAGGTCTTTATCGTTGCCAAGAAATCCCAAGGCTATTTGAGGGAATTTTTCCGGGCTTTATTTCATGTTTACGAGGGTACATTTATTCGGTACAATATTTTTCTTTTGCTTATGAAGGTGAAGGTATATTTGTACATTTATATGTATTTGATAACATAATATTTCAATTTGTAGGTGAAATTAATTAATTATTTAGAGTTCAGGTGAATTGTTGAGAAAGGTGGAAGCATTTAATTTGTTAACTTTGTTAAGTATTTCAATGTTTTCTTGAAGATCCATGTGAAGTTTTGGAACGAAAGTAATTTTATGTGATTTTATGTTTTCTTTCACTTTTGTTTTTTTTTTTCTCTCGGAAATATTCTGCGATTTCAGATGAGAATGGTTTCGTGAATATAGAAGAAACCCAGCTTTTCTCTTGAATTTTCTTGTTGTACGTACGAACAAGAGCATATGTGTGCCAGATTTTATGTCGGGATTTACAGAACTGCAGAAGATATGGATCAGGTCATGTAGTCTCATTTTTTGTTTTGTTTTTTAAAGAAGATTATTTTGAAAATGACGGAAACGATATCTCGAGAACTAATCATCCGATTGGAATGTATTTTTTGGAGAATATCCAACATTATATTAGCTTGAGTTCAATATAGACGTTTTCTGATATTTTGCAGACTTCTATTATTTTTTCCAGTTACTTATTTTCTTTTTTGTATGTAAAATTCGAAATTTTTTGAGCAGTTCAACATTTCTCCAACCGATAACAGAAATTTGAAAAAACCTTTGCATCAAATGTGAGATATTCTCATTCGGGATGAGAAAACGAATCCATTTTCACCCAAAAATTAACTTCTGTTCCATTTTAACAAATAACCATTCGTGTCCCACCAAAAACACAATTATCTGTCCCAATTATAACTAATCAATTTCTCCAATATCATCACATAAATAAATACAAGTGAAATGTGAAACATACGTTGAAATATTGAAATAGTTTTGATTATAGGAATAAATATGTGCGTAAAGATAGATGATAATGAGTTGGCATGTATTATATATATTTTGTCAGACAAGTAATCAAGGACCAGCGTGTGATTTTCTCCATGAGACGCGTGGACATTCGAATAGTATGCGAGATTGGGATGGGAGTAGACGGTGAAGAGAATTGTGGAAATATAAGCGCACGAGTAGCTCAAGGCAAAGCGTGATTTAACGCCGGTGTCGTTCGGAGAATTATTAACGACGAGCCGTTGGTTTCATGCATACAAGACACATACAAAGAGATATATATTTATGTGTACATATATATATATATATATATATATACATATTATATATACGTATATACAGAATTGAATTGTAGGACACAGTCAGGGGATGGGAGTTGGCAAAGGGGAAAGACGTGCAGTATTCCTGCGCAACTTGATGAATTGCGCTTTAACTACCGTTAAAACGCAAACGTATATGAACGTATGAATCGATAATATATCGATGACAGTGAATGACATTATATACATATACGATTGAAACCATTATTGATTTTAATCTATTGATATATATATATATATATTATTTTTTACCTTATCAATTATATCATCAGTACGTGTGCAGATAAAATAAAAAAAATATTCAATTGATTGTTATCTATATTTAATATCCGGAATAATTTAGTTTTAATCAATCGATTGATCGATGGATTGTTGTTTTAGTGATAGAAAAATTTTGCAAGTAATGTGATGCAATAATATTTGGAGCAAATAATCATTTTTAATGTTTAATATTTTTCTGATTTTATTCCATTTTTTTTTCACCTCTTTTTCCTTCTTTTCTTTTTTTTTTGTAGGCAGAGGATCTGCTGGACGATATCCTGTCGTTCGAAGCGGGCTCACTTGGGGATCAGTTGAAGGATGATCAAAGTGGCAGTCTGTCGAGTTTACCCGACTTGCAGATAAAACCTGAACCATTATTGCTCACTGATGCCGAAATTCATGCTCTTGCCAAGGATCGTCAAAAAAAAGATAATCACAATATGAGTATGTTGATATTTATTTATTTATTTATTTATTTTATTTGTGGTAGGGAACTAAAAAAAAAATATGTTAGAATAATCTTTCAGTTATATTTATATCAAGTTTGTCCATTCGGTTGGAAATTGAGAAGAATACTCGACAAGTGTGCTAAATAGATATGTAAATTATTTTCTGGAGGAAAATAATTCACACAAGTGACGATAGAACGTGTTGATAATAAACTTGTCCAATAGTGTATTGTTGATGTTCAAGTTGCATTGCATGGGTGGGGTTATATAAAAAAGCAAAGTGCAAATAGAAAATAGATACGTTCAATGAGGAAGCAGAGATTTTGTAAAAATCAGCGGCTGTTTCAAGAACGTGCGACGGACAAAATAAAATTGTAATTTTGGCGAGCCATCTGCTTTCTATATACTTTCCTCCCTATCTTACTTGTTCGTTCGTTTTTCCTCTTGGTTTCACGTTGATTTAAGTTTTCTTTCGCAGCTATGCTGCATTATCCCTCCTAAGGCCAATCTCTTCTTTCTTCTTTCGCATTTCCTCGTATAACCTCTCAAACTCTTTCCATATCCGTTTTCTCTTGTAGCACGCTTTCTCTCTTTTTCTCACAGACTTATTCGTTTTTCGCTCCCCTTAGCCATTTAGACAAGACTAGTTCTTTTATTGGCCGGTATTGGGATTCCTCAAGATCCTCCAAGTGCACCCTCACGCTCACCACCGATACTCCAATAGGAAAACGATCGTAAAAGACGCCGGACCCGGCACGTTTTTCACGCGTGACTCGTTGTCTTTTTCTCTATTTCTACAAATACGTGATTTGATTTTTATTTTTTGATTGTACCTGGTTTGTGATACAATACAGCATTGTTCTCATTTATTCGTTCAATATAATATCGCGAAAAAAAATAAAAAATAAGAAAAATAGAAAAACTTCATGGATGATTTAAAGTTAACTAAATAAATGCAGCTCATCTCAGTAAACGACAAAAGAAAGTATTATTCTCGCGACTGTTAATTCAGAATAACTTTCGAGGGTCTGATATACGAGAAACCAAACTTAATCCAACACACATTTAATTTAATTTAATTTGATTTAATTCGCACCAGAGTTTCATACCTCTCTGCCACGAAAGCGCTGGCAATGTGAGGAATAGTTGTCGCTAAATAATCAAAACGAATAAGTGGTTGTTTAGTCTGTTGATGATTTCACATCTGGAGAGTTTAGAGTAGTGGATAAATATGTTTGGAATTGCAATTCTAATGCGTTAATTCAACATTTTTTATCACAGTAAAAAAAAAATGTTACGATATTTCTTGTGAATTTGGAATTGTTCAGACTAGTTTAGAGTTTGTTTTGATCCTTAAGCCAAGTAATCTGAGTTAGTAGTTTGGTGTGATGGCGTTCATTGGGGAATGCTATTAACCCGACTTTACCCTATTTATTTGACTTTTATCGTATTAGTTAATGTATTAGCATCTAAAAAAATATAATACCACTATAAAATCCTTTTTTTATACTTTATTTTTGATATTTTAAATGAAATAAAGGTGATAGAGATGTTTTCACATTGGCAGTTGATATTCCATAATTATTTTTATTGTATATTGTTATTCATGTAATAAAAATATTGAATACTTCATATTTTCATAGTTGTTAAATGTTAAAAAAGGAATAAACATTTTTACTCATCATTGCTTCAACGACTTGGCTCAGAAAATTTTTTATATAGCCAACCAAATCACATTTGTACTGTAACAAATATATGTACTGCAACTACACCTATCACTTCATTTATAACTTTCTATGAGATTATACAACATACAATACTAATTTGAAACACCTGAGAAATTTCATTGAATCATGATTATAATTTTAACTTAATATCAAAACTGAGTACCATGACCAGAGTCCACTCAATATTAATAGATCTTCTCATCACTTCTTCATAAATTTAAGATCATGAAAAAAAATAAGCAAAGACTGTTTCCAATTTCCAATTTTAAATTCACTCTATACAATTACATTTACATTTAAGTGATGGAAAGTAATATGATTTATAATAGAAAATTCAATTATTACGAAAGCTTCCGACCTCTCTGCATAATTTATTTATATTGCGAATGAGTCGAGTCAATTATTAACGAAAATTTCAATGTAACATCAAAGAAACAGAAGTTACCATAACTACGAGTACTCATTCACTGGCAGGTGAACGTGCAGAAGCTTCAAAGTATCTGTATTTTTCTCTCGCTCCCCCTTTTTTTTTTTACGTTTGGATTTCAAAGAAAATCGACTCGGATAAACTTTTGGCATTCTTTTAGCAGATCGAATCCAGTCTCTGGGTGCGCCCGTGGAGTTAACCATCGCAATCTAATCAACAAGATCAGAGCTCGGGATTCCCCCTACATGCCAGTCAATTTCAACGTTAAGCTTGAAGAAACTTCAACGTTGAATTTATGGTACTCGAAGCACACACCATCCAAGTCTTCTTCCTACTTTTCCATTCCGTTTCCCCTGTTTTTTTTTTATTCCCCTCCTATACGCATTCCCAGCTTCTCCAGCTCCACCTACGTCACCTTCACTCTCTCATTGTAATTTATTTTTCTCTTTTTTTTTTTTTCAACTATGACAATTTACACACGGCCTCATAATTCATTCATTAATTTTCTTTTTCGTTCTACTTTGTGGTGGAATCCATGTAGGTAATGTCTCCAATACCTGTTGTCGTGAAATATAAATTTCTATTTTTATTTATTGTATAAGTAATGATTCTCGCTTCTGCTTTCCCGTAAATCTAAAGGATTAATAAATACTGGATAATAATAACAGTCGAACAATTGACATTATAATTTTCATAGGCAATATTGTAATTTTTTTTCTTTGTTATATTTTAAATCGTGGAAAAATATTTAATAGCGTGCACTTCAATTTACTGAACGTGATCGAAGAGATTATGATATTCATAGTATTATATCCTATACTACAGCAATATTTTAAACACTGATATCATAAGAATCGGATATTCTTTTTTTTTTTTCATAATGAAAAATTATATCTAGATGGTATTTGTCACTCAAACTTTTCTAATCTTTATCAGATAATTGTAATTTTTATTGTACTATAGCTATCTTTTTCATATACAAGCAGTGGAATTTATTTTGTATCAGGATTCGGTGGAATTCCCCTGAGTTTATTATTATTCTAAACAAAAGTGATTATATTTCATTCCATTCACTTGAAAGTGAAAAATGATTAATTTTACGTCAGGCAATGACGTTGGTAAATTATTTAACGGTGACGTATGTATATATATATATATATATATATATATATAAATATATTGAGGTCGATATAATAGTGAGCGATGTATATAGGTGGGCGTCTTATCGCTGTCGTAATATTTTGCAGCCATTAACTTTACAGCTGTTATTCGAACTGTTAATACGGCCATTAATTGCCGGTTTGTCGATCAAATAAAAGCATTATTGCCGCACTGTTTTTAACGGTTCAATGATGATGACGTGATAATCGGTGAAAATCGTTCGAATAAATTCCAATTCATGCTTTCATCAATAATTATCGATCATTCAAACATGAATATATTTATCAACAGTAAGTATCCCTGTCAATTCAATTATTCATGGTACATAGATGAACTAGTTCTGCAACTATATGTAACAGAGAAAAACGAAAAAAAATTTATTTCAGCATTTTTTTTCACATTTTTTTTTTGTTTTTTCTTTCTGTCATAAATCATTAACGATGCAATATTTTCGCCATAAATTTCGATGACCTTGAGAGTGAATGGAGATGGCAGTTCACGACGATAATATTTTTTCCCCAGCAAATTATTTCGCTTCAAGAATATATATATATATATATATATATATATAAATAATAATTGCATAAACATTTATCAAGTGGGGACCGAAACAAATACACATATAATATTTATATTCATTGTCAATGATGAGAAATAATTTGCATAACAATATTGTTCTACGAAGAAATCAATAAATCTTTCTCACTTCATAATCTGTTTAACGATTGGACATTTATGATTATAAAAATGTGTCTATAATATGAAAATATGAGGAAATAAATATATATATTTATTCATCTCATATCTCCGAAGTCGTAGCAATGATATATGGAATATAAATTTGTGCGTACATGTGCATTACTACGTGTGTATGAATTTTTTTTTTCCTCTTCATATCAATGGAAAAATGAAAAAAAAAAAGAAGAAAAAGTATCGAAGGTGTATTCGTTGTTGGCACGTGTCGATTCAAATACAAGGAATATTCGTGAAAACGTCGAGAGAGTACACTGTGAAATCTCACGTTTACGTCGCGTGCTCGTTGACTGATAACGAGCTATCGTGGAAATGCACGTGCATCTCTCTCTCTCTTCAAATTTTTTTTTTCATCTTCTTCACCTCTCTATCATAATAGCTACGAGTGTGGAGTTGAAGCACGACAAAGGTATTCCCTCTCGTTCATTCAAACGTACTGGAATATGTGAGCAGAATAAGTTTATTACGAGATCTATGTCGATGTTGCAGCGAGCCAAAGTGCCAACTCTCTACGATAGAATCCTAGAGGCAAAAAATAAAAAAAAAATAAAGAGAAAATAAAAAGCGGTCAAATATATACACACACGCAGAACAAATAAGTGGTAATATTCAGGTCATTTTTTGTGTCCTTAGGAAACGCCTCGGGTCTGATCGATGAACTTGAAATATGTTGTATTTGCACTAACCAGAAGGAGAAAAAAAAAAGGAAAAATATCTGATGATTGATAGTTTGTTTGTTGTTTTTCATATATTTTACAGTTGAACGGAGACGTAGATTCAACATCAATGATCGGATCAAGGAACTCGGGACACTATTACCAAAAACAAATGACCCGTAAGTATATTTTGATTTACAATAATAATTGAGGGGTATTGTCATCTGTAGTGGCGAGGAAAACCGATATTTGGATTGTACACTCTCTTTTTTTTTTATTTTCTTGTTTTCATTGAGGGATTTTTAAAAGTGACGGAGTTATTTTATTAACCGATTCATTCACAGCGTGCACTTGTTAGCGTAGCGTGAGAAGTTAATCGAGTTGTGTTCGAAACAGTGATTTGAAAATTGATGATAAAAATATCTTCGGCAATGATATAAACCTATTTTTATGAATTTTTCTGCAGTTACGATCCACAATAATCCAGTAGTGGTGCAATATTTTGGTGGAGGACAGGAACATTGTGAATATTTGAAATAATACGGGGGAATATTTGTTGAAAAATGGTTTTAATCCATTCGTGCTTATATTCGTCAGGATGGAGAGAAAAAATATTGATGAAGTGAGAGGGTAGTTTTAATCAAATTTTCGACAGGTAGAAAAATATGTGAAATATTAATTCCAAGTTAGATATGAGGAAACAATGAAATTTCATCGGAAAACTTTCGACAGGTTTACCGCTGAAGTATCTAGGAAATTGTCACTCATCCAACTTGTCTAACATTGTTTATCAAGTGATCGAACAGTTTTCGAACGTTCAGAACAATGCGAACAATTCACATCAAGTACCACTCCAACAAATAGAAAGTTGTCAACTAAAAGAAAAAGGGATACAGTGAAATGATTTCCAGCAAATGAAATTGCTTGCAGCGGTTTTAAAGATCAATTAATTGCCTAATGATACAATAATAATATCAAGAAAAAGAAGACATATAATTCTACAATTCTATTACATTGTATTTTATAATATCAATTTATATATTGGATACCGTGGTTATTATTTCAGAGTATTAGCAACCTCTCTTGTCTCCCATTTTCTTACAACGTCTCAGTTGATCTTTCAGTCACGAAATGTAAGCAAGGAAAGACGTAGAAAGAAGAGTGACAGGAGTGAGGTGAATGGAAGGCACTAGAAGATATAAAGGAGCTAGAGTGAGGCAGATTCATCCGGGAATCCAATGAGTGGCGTAAGAGGGCTTTTACAGAAATTGCATTTTTCAACCTTCGTTATTTCCATTGCGTTGCCAGTAAAGTCGAGTGTTGTGAGCGTGCGCACGCGTGTCATTCACAATTCAAGCTCAACAGTAGAATTTTTTCCATTCTCTTTTATTTTTTTCATAAAAAATTTGCTTTATACTATTTTATATTTTCATTTTTTGTTTCTTCCTTTACATTTTTATTGTTCCATTTCTCATTGAGAATAATGAAACGATTTTTATTTACCTCGTTGTGCTCAATGGGACAAAATTTCACTTCAGTATATATAGAATAAATTCCGATGGAATTGCATTGAGAGAATAATGGACGATTGGAGATTGACGATGGACATACCAGTGAACTAGGAACAGGGATGAGTGTATTGATGTGGTTGTTGACTTCATATAATGTATTGCGAGAGCAGGACTATCTGAGTGAGGAAGAGAGACTCAGAGAGGAATTCAATGCATGTTGCCAAGTGACCCATGATCTCTGCATTATTTGTCCAAGATTCTATCGTCATTGAAAAAGATACTCTATTCTCGATAGTACTCATGCCATCAGAATCATTATTTTTATACAGTTGTATAACTATTACTAACGAACAACTACGGATTGGATTTATTGTAATACTTTTAAATGTGTATAATAAGGTCAATAAGGAAATGAAATTGTTCTATTCTTCGTTTTTTACTTAGTGTCGTTCATGTTTTTTTATTTTTTCAATCGTTTCCTTCTTCTCTTTTATTCGTTCTGTTTCTTATCTGTTACATTTTCATTGACTCAAGAACGACATTGATAATTCAATAACACTTGCTGAGGAAAATTAAATTTCACCTTGAATTAATACTTTGTTATTGAAAATGTAGTTTGTGATTGATTTTGTCGATGAGAGATGAGTGAGAATATAAGTCAAACTATTTCCAGTGTTGAAAGGAAAAAAATAGACTATATATATTGACTATGATTTTTATTGATGTGGTCGCTTCACTGGCAATTCAATTGCTGATGTCGTTTTATTTTGTGGTCACTATTTTAAAACACTTAGATAAATTTTACAGTGTAGTGACAGCGATTGAAAATAATTTTATACAATTTATGTTACAATTTTCATTACTCTCATAACTTTGAATATCTTGAGATAAAATTTATATATGATATATATTCGAGTGATGATGACTTATCATACGATGGGTTAATTGGATGATTTGTAATTTTAATTCATAAAAAAAGAAATACAATTGTCTCCAAATTTTCCTTACAAAAGAATTGTTCTCACTCAAGAAAACTTCTCAAAAAATTATTCCTCTATGCGAGGGAATATTAATCAATAACAAATATATAATTCAAGATAAAAAATAATACATTTGGACATGTCCAAGTCGTGTAACCATTTGAGAGATAAAAATATCAAATAAAAATTTAAATTCACTGAACATTATACCCAGTGTTCCTCAAACAAAGACAAGACCAATTTATTCTTCTCTCATAATGAAACTACCATAGCACAGTTATTAAAATGGTTGAATTTGTACAAACTACATTAAACATAAGAGTAAATTTCCACAAGGAAAACATATATTATATTAACGTCCCCAAAAGTCCTCAACACGATTAACTAACTTGTCCGTGGTGTGCAACACGGCCCGAAGCCATCTCTAGCCATCCACTATATAGTTATTTACTTTGCGTACATACATATATACATATATGTATATTTATGTACATATGTACGAGTGAGGGTTGGCACGAGGCGACTCTTGTCCTCGCTAACGAGCGTGAGCGTTTCGCATACGGAAGACGCCTGCATAGATCGACCATTTATCAATCCAGCTTCGGTTGATGTGCGGGGACATCGAGGGAGGACGAGGTTGAGAGATCCATTAGTCAGTGTCGACGACCGCTAGGACTCAAAAACTGCTACTGTATCTTCCACTTGGCCTCTATATGCGCGGTCGCATTACATCCCACCCGCAGTTTCGAAATAGGATCAAGAGGTTTTTCATGTGAATTTGTGTGTGTGTGTAAATACACGTACATATATTTCCATCGTTAGCCGGACGTGATAGGGACTTGGGGCTTCATCACCGGCGCGAATAATTTATGCTGAACAGCAAAACGGAAATCTTTTGTCTGATATTTTCCAGGAGAAAATGAAATAGAGAAAGAAAAAAATGACAAATACAAATAACGTGTAAGAAAATAAACGAAATAGAATAGGAAGAAGAATACGTTTTGATAGACAATGAAAATGCTGTTGTGTTATTATTTTATACAGGTAAAATGAGTGAATAATGTATGTCTTGGATAAAATAAAAGCTGAGTTAATATTAGATGATATCATGAAACTTTTATGGGGGATGATATTCAGAAAGCGAAACTGTTGGAAAAGCCAGTGGGGAAAATGTATTATTATGAAGAATGGAGTTAAATTCTTGTGTGTTTTGCTTTACTCACAACTACATTCTTATTTCGCCCCGGTTATCTTTTTAGAAATACCCAGCCAGCGGAGTTGTAATATTAAAAGCCCTGGAGAGAAACTCGTCGTTACTTCAGTGCGCAACAATAAATTTCTAGATATCCAAAAGACTAGTATAAACATGACACTGATACGACACGCAATATCAACAACTCAGACTGTCTCATATTCTCTCATTACTTCGTCGCTCAATGCTCCTTAGTAATTCTTTCCTCTCATTTCTCTTCTTGCACTTAATCAAACAAACTTATTATCAAAAGTTTTACCTCGTTTTTATCTCACATATACATGTCTTTCTCGTCTTAATAAATTGTCTTGCGTAATGGTTGACTTAGACGAATACATATGATACGACAATATTAATATACAAAGTCCGGATGATGGAAAAAAGAACAAATATATGTAACCCAAATTAATTATATTTATTTTGTTTTATTGTTTCAATGTGATATTTCAAGCTGAATTATATTTTGTTAATTATTCTTGCAGATATTACGAGATTGTGAGAGATGTTAGACCGAACAAAGGTACAATATTAAAATCGTCAGTAGAGTATATAAAATTACTCAAAAATGAGCTGACGCGAATGAAGCAAAGTGAAATGAGACACAAACAACTCGAGCATCAAAATCGTCGGCTTTTATTACGTATACAAGAACTTGAGCTTCAAGCAAAAGCTCATGGTCTTCCGGTTACGGATTTCAATTGGGCATCAACGTCTGCTGGTATTGCAAACTCCTATTCCAGGACTAAACATGACCGACGAAAGGCAAGAATTTTCATTTATTTCAGCATCCTTTCATGGTGATATTTACCTTTCCTTTTAGGGATTCGGTTTTTTTTTTATTCCCTTTCCATTTTGTGTTCGTATTTCCTCTCTCTCTCTACCTTACTACTATCAAGAGCTTTTTTACCACCCATGTTGTAATAGGACGTTACCAGTCAAAATGAAACTAAAAATAAATGAAAAAGATAAATAAGACCAAAAGTATTGCCATAGTTGGTACAGAATTTACTTTTCTCCGACCTGAAGTTGTGTCGACATTCGCGACATTGAATTATTACCAACGATAAAACTTGAATCCTGCTCTTCTCTTCTGCTTTTTTTTTCCTCCAACTTTTTTTTTTCGTATCATTTTTTTTTCGCTGGCACATATACTTAAACTCGCGGCTCAATCCTCTTTGATAAGCCGTTGTGTAAAGAGTGAGAATGTGTGAGAAACGAAGTGGGATTCATCAAGGACAGGAAAGAAAATTGTCAACAGAATGATAAAAATTTATTTCATCGTTTGTCAAATTTTAATTTGTGAAAGTTTCTAAATTTTTCCATTCCTCATAGTGTTGGATTAATAAAAAAAAAATGACTCTACATGATCATGCAATATTTAAAAATAAGCTCAAACATATAGACCAAACTCACCCGTTCGAATTTTAAACATTAAAGGAAACTTTGCGTTGGTTCGATTTTATATATACATAGGGACATTTTTGTGCGGTGATTTTTTAATAAGCACCATTCACTGTTACGTTCTGTCTGGAATAATAATATATTTGCTGAAGAAAAGTCCTATAATTTGCCCATAAATGAAAAATTAAATTTCCTCGTTCTAACGCAGCGCATTTTCTGAATTAAATAAACTAAATTAATAATAAAATGAAATCTCTGACGATAAATGCGAATATGTATTTCTATGAGTAGTTCTCCGTCTTGTCTCACATTTTTTTTATCTATTATTTTGAGATTATCAATGGATACAATACATATGAATTTAATTACAGTGACACTAATAACTGAAACAATAGATGAGATCACCTGTAAGCAAACAATTTACTTAGGATGTTGTCGCTTGAAATTCCTGTCATACTTATATTCCGAATTAATATCCTTACTTAAAAATAAAATAAAAATATAGCAGACTATTTTTTTTTCAAGCCAACCTTTTATTTATTACTTCTATAGATTTTTCTGATTATTCACTAAACCGCAACTTATTAAACGACCAGAGGAACTTCCTCGTCATATCCTGTAAACCAATTGCATGCTACGACGAAACATTGAGCTTCTCATTAAGGAGCAAAATTCAAAGACCGACGATGTCATTTCACCAACGACAACTTCTTTAAGTCGATGAGTATTCCCGTGAGCATCCCCGTCTTCTCTATCCCTGCATACTTCCCATCACCCTCATCTCTTCTTCTGCTATCACTGTAAACGAGTCTGCCAAGTAAATATACCTTCGCCTTGGTGCTTCACTATCTGAATATCCCAACTGCATTGCCACATATATAACCAACTATACAAATTACCGATGTCGGTTATTCATCCACCAGTTTGTGTGCAACTGAAATGGCAGCCTCAAACTTTCATGTATTCCCTCATTCCATCCTCCTTTTTTCTCTCTCACTTATATACAAAATCCACCAAACAACCTGTCTTCCTCACTTGGATCTTTTCTTCGTCATTGGCAAACGGAACTCGCTTGTTTCGTGGCAACTTTAACCGCGTTTGTCCTGGATTGGAAAGCATCAAAAACTTACTACCTCATTCGTATCCGTGCAAGAAAATCTAAGAAACAAACTTGTTCACTCGGACATTTTATTTTCTCCAATTTTTTTCCTTGTCCTTCTTCTTTTTTTTTTTTTTTCATGTTTTATTATTTGTCATTCTTATTTCATTTTATCTTCTCTGTATTCTCATCACATTCTCTCGTTCCATTTCCATTCCAATTTCCACTCTATTCACGTTGCAATACAATTCAGTAATAACATCATAGCACCTATAGTAATAATAACTTAATAACATCACATATATAAGATTATTAAGTAACGTGACTGGGAATATATATCTGTGTTTCAGATGCCGGACATTGTCACTGAGGAAACAGCAATATTGAGCATGGCACACTTCGAGGATCTGATGGAGGACGACACGGGTGGTCCCGTCCACGGGGGTGATCCAATGCTGTCGTCACCACACTTAGCACCCCTGAGTCCACCAGCGTCAGCTTGTCATCATTCTCTACCGGATGAAGACACACTTGGCAGCCTCGCACCCACCACATCAAATTCGTCATCTGACATGGACATTGTGGCGTAGCCAATAGCCCCCTTTTATTCCTCAATTCACCATCCTTATACACATGCATATATAAAAGAAAATAATAAATTATGTATTGAGACCTGAGGTTGGAGATGGAATTTTCGAGGACATCAAACCCGGCAGCAACTAGGGATCATTGAACAGTCAAGAGGAATATGCACAGGTTTCGCTTCAAGTGCATTCAAGTTGCTGCTGGTTCGATAATTTGTTCGTGTACGGTCAAAGCATTTTGCTGCATTCAAGTAAATTGGAAAATGGTAAATGCCACGATGAAAAATCAAAGCGAATGGAGGAGGAAAAGACGACGATGATTGGCTTCATTATTCAATTGGAATTTCATCGTGGAAATTCGCTCTCAATTAGCGATTTGCTCTCACTGTATTTCCCTTCATGATGTCGATGTCAACCGCCAGCATTCAACAATTCAACGTCATTCAATATGCTGACAAGATTATACTAAATTCATCAATGATGACTTGGATTTTTCAACGTTTCACCAAAATACAGTAAAGACAATTGACATAATTACGTGCTGGTCACGTAATTCATTGTGTATTTGTGTGTGTGTGTGTGTGTCTGTGGCTGAGTATGTGAATGTACCTAATTTTTTATTGCTCTTCGTATTATAAATTTAAACACATAGAGAAAGGAGAAAAAGAAAATTATCCAAATAGAATGATGTGTTATTTTATTTTCTTCAGAGTACATGTTACACGCACGTGCAACGATATATATAAATAAATAAATATATATATATATATATCAACGTGTTTATATTTCTTTTGAGTTGGCCATAAAAGTGCATGAAACAAGTTGTTGTGAGGTTAACGGTTGGTGCGATATACAGTTTTGTGACGATAAATTTGGTGGATTTTTGTGAGAGCGAGAAACCGAGTGTAGGAGAGACCTAGAGAAAGAGTAGTAAATTTTATTGCCAGTGGATTTTACGTTAAATGGATGAATTTCACGGCAGTATGAGAATGACTCTGAGCTCTTTGGCCCCTGCCACTTACTCATGTATATATACATATAAATATATATATATATATGAAAATAGTGGGTGGTAGGCTGGAACTGCTGCAAGAACAAGACTGGGGCATTATAGTATATACATACTAAAACAAAAATTACTGCAATGATCAATGATGTCAACGTTTTATTCATTTGTGTTCGTTCATTTTGTTTGATACACGATTTCTCCACGTATACAATATAATCCATATACAGTACTACACTGGCAGTTTGAATTAAATTAATAATTCATTCGCGTTTCTCCGATACTATTGACTTGGGAATTGAGGCCGATTACGCGTTCCAATGCTCGTCATGTCGCTACATACAAACGCATGACTACACCCTTCGTGTTTCAATTTCAAAATTTTTCACATGTATATATAGATATGTATGATATACAATGTATAGATTAAGATATATATCAATGTATATATGTGTGTGTTTGTATTTTCTGGGCACATAACGTTCATTGCATCATCGTCAAAACGAATCATATAAATTTGTTACGTGCAAATGTAATAAATATCGATTCATATACGAATGTATTTTTGTATATTTGTCGGTGTGAGTGAATGTGTGTATGTATGTATGCGATACTCTGTCGTTGTGTTTAGTACTCAGACGATATATAATAATATACATTACATAAACGTATATGAATTTCGTGGAGAAATAATAAAATATATTTTCTGATATATATTTTGTAATGTAAACGTCGTGCCTCAGGCGTTTTGTGCTCTTAAGCGAATTGCTCCAATATATTCTCGAACCGCGACAACCGTTTCGGTTTTCACTGTAAATAATTATCTATAGATATAAAATGTCCAGGCATTGTCGTGTTATAGTGCATTATATATATATATATATTTGTATGTGCACACTTATATATAAATTCATGTGTGCCGAGTGTACGTGAGACTTACGAAGGTCGGGCTATAGTTTATTACGAGTGCTCCGTTGTTTTATTTTTCATTGTCTGTATGTGTGTCATATATTTAATTTGAAGAAGACGAAGAAGAAGGAAAAAAAATTATATAAACGGTTCATGGAGTAATAATAAAAATAAAAAAGTAGCGCATCATGCGTAGATGTGCTTTGAGTGTGAATGAGAGAATAAAAAAGAAATAAGGGATATGACAAGTGACTGAACCCGACTGACTGCTCGAGAAAAAAAAAAAATAACAGAAGTGTTGAAGTTCACGCAGTTTAGTATTCTTTTGAAGAATAAAAAAT
This sequence comes from Zele albiditarsus, assembly GCA_958496275.1. Lineage (NCBI taxonomy): Eukaryota > Metazoa > Arthropoda > Insecta > Hymenoptera > Braconidae > Zele > Zele albiditarsus. Next base: position 11,469,620 of record OY292411.1, on the reverse strand, counting down.
TATGAAAGCGGAGAAAAGCAAATAAAAGGACAAAGTAAAGGTACTATGCATACGAGATGAAATTATTATATGTATATGATTTGTTAAAGAAAAAAAGAAAATTGAATATTGTTGATTTTAACGTGATATATATTTTATGAACGTTATATTACCTATATATATATATATATTATAGGAATCATTTTAATATTTGATAATAAGCCAACGGAATCATTGACGAAATCTTATATATTTGTATATCAGATATGATCTATGATAAATAATCATAGGCCAATTCGATTTCCTGAATTGACGATTTTTATTAGTGTCAAATAAGTGGTATTGAAAGGAAAAAAAAAAAAAAGAAAAAGACAAAAAGGAACAAAGGAGAATATGAGAAAGAAAGTTAAAAAAATTGATCGTTGTTACCAATTATGTTGCAATATTGCGACGAGATTATTTACCTGAGAGAATAATAATTTTATCCAAATTAGAATTACCAAAACAGACATAAAAAACAAACACAACTGTGCAGTTTTATTTATTTATTCCTTGACCATTTAGAATATATAATTGACATCGATCGCTAGACATACATTCATATAATATTTAAAAGAATTCAAATGACATGTGAGAGATTAGTTAAATTTGTCCACTAGCATGTTGAGAATGATGTCGGTGATTCAATAATCAATGTGATGTCAAAAAAAAAAGCAAACCTTTTCTGCTTATTGATTGGTGAATATTGGCGGTTATGCATACACAACACAGACATGAAGATGAAAATAGAAGAATGGCGGGATATATAATGACAGATGACATAGAAATATTAATCGTGTCGCTGTATCGTGGTCGAAGAATGAAATTCAATTTATATCTTTTGCTTCGACATTTCGTCGTTGCATCAATTCAACGTCTACCCGTTCTATATCACTTTAATCCCATCGATTGATGACATTCCATTTAAAATAAAAATATACAGAAGGAACATTATAAAAATCACTCCATCAAAATGAAAAAAAAAAACAAATTTATGCAAACATTTTTTTTGCTGTTATTTTTTTCCTTTTTCCACGTCTATTTTGTTTTCTTTTAACGGGTCAAATATTTCCAAGTATATAGTGAAGTGAGTCATTATTATGAACAAAGTTTTATTATCAACCGAGGAAAAAAGAATGAGAGTCGACGCGTTGAGTTGAGGCAGGTACAAGACCCCCGTAACTCTCTGTACATTATTTTCCCTTCTTTCTTCATTTTTTTTTTTCTTTCATTTTTTTATTTTCTTAAATGTATATACATAGGCCAAACGCCTTGGTACCTTCTATATACCTTAGTTCTCTTTCTTCTTTGTCGTCGTCGTCAATGTCGTCGACGCTTCCTCTCCCTTGTGACCTCTACTCTTCTGCTACTGCTGCTATTACTACTACTACTACTACTACTACTGCTACTCTCTCTCTATATACCATCACACCACTTTCTCCCGTTACTTTTCCCCACTCACCCCGAACGTAGCAACCGACAACCCGACACCGGCGTATAATGGATCGCTTCAATTTACTCGTCGACCCTCTCAGGCACTGACACCCGCGGCGTATCACCCAGCAACCACCCTCTCAGCATCCCACGGCCCCTGTCGAAAGAAAAATCGAAAAATATCCCGGTCTAAAACGTGGCAACAGAAAAACAGCTAGTGAAAAAATTAAAAGTGAAGAAAGAAAAAGTAAGAGTATGAAACAAAAATAAATAAACTACTGAGTTTGACAAGAATGGCGAATGAATTTTGTGCGATAAGGAAAATTAAAATTGATGAAGATAAAAAAAGAAGAGGAGGAAAATTGTCTGAAGAAAAATTGCGTTTGGAATTTTTACTCAACTATTTTATAATCTCAAGGTGAAATGAGGAGAGAATATACTCTGATCACTTTAAGTAACATTTTCCCACATTAGAACACAAGGTGGATACGTCATTTGTGCAACATGGAAAAAAATTCTAAACGTTTCTTCAATTTTTATGCAAATTTAAAGTACGACAATTTTATTGGATTATGGATGGTAATGAAATTATAATTTTATGATGCAAAGAGACAAGAGCCAGTTATCCCACCTACATCACTGTATGTATGATGACAATGGAGTATAATAAGTATCAAATAAATTATTTTGATCACAAACTTGTTCATGAATAATAAATAAGGAGCTAAGAATCAAAAGCTCAAGTCAAAAAAAAACAGTTCTTTTTCTCTTTTCACGAATATCAATGAAAACCATTTAATTCGGCAACTATAAAAAATATTATGGAATGTGTATCACACAATTATTCAATTACTCTATATAATAGTTCAATATAAAGTCTAATAATCAATACCCTTAAAATCGATGTTTCGGTTCGATAACAAATATTCACCAATAATGAAATGCCACTACAACCTTTCCAGGTATCTAACCCATTACTCTAAATGCAACTTGTTCATGTCTGTTTTTTTAAATTGTTTGATGCGTTGCGCGCAGGTCTCAATACTTTTTTTTCTTCATTCCTCAAAATTGTAACTCATTTCAGTTCATCGATAAAATTGTTTTTGTTCATCAACTGACACCGATATAATGTCTTTACTCCAAGTCACTCCGACAATCATTATATCAATCATCCGATTAAATGTAATTTCGGTAGATTTTAGAGGCAAAATGCACGAAAACCGGATACGATTTCTCTCGCACATAGCGTACATAAATCTTCGTTCATATATGTAACATTATACTATATACCATCTGGGTTATATTGCCATAGACACCGCAAACATATATAGATAAAGATAGAGTAAGTATATACATATATGTTAGGAGATAAAAAAAAAAAGCTGGAAAAAAAAAAGATAAAAATATACCCAGGGAAGGAAACTGGAACAGTGCGCGTGCGGATGAGACGGAAGCAAAATGGGATGTGAGTCTGTAATGGGGTGTACAAGCTTTCCTCTGCCAAGACTCAACCCACAAGAAAACTCCACTGCTACCTCATACTATGGTTGTAGGTTTCTAGATTTTGCCTTGGAGGCGAATTCACGCGAGCTCATCGTCATGGCTCTCGTGTTATACCACCTTGCCTTTCATCGTTTTGCGCGCGTTTTCCCTTCAATCTATCTATATATATATATACATAATACCACTACCATGCACTATCTCTTTCATTTTTGAGCTTATTCTGTGCTCTTTGCATCATTCTATTCGTTTTCATGTTACTTTAATCCTTTCACACCTCTGTAAAAAATAAAAAAGGAAGAAAAAATGAAAAATAATGAAAGAAAATAAGTGAATAATAGAATGATGAATGAGGAGAAAAAACAAATTTGGAATAATTTTATCTAGGTGAAATGAAAATAAAGGAGGAAAAAATAATGGAACTTAATACTCTGTCCAATAGTGCAGGGAAAACGTCGATCAAGCTGGGACGTGGCCATTAAGGATTTTTAAGAGGGTTTGGGTGATCGAATACGCGAGAGGGGTGAAGAAACGAAAAGAGGAATGCAAATAACTCTGCATGCGTTCCATTTTCCGAGCCCGCGCACGGACTCTCGAGACTCTCCACTCACGATAAACGTGGCTTTTCCCTAAAAACTGCTTGGAGGCTTGTAGAATTTTTGAACTGTGAAATAATCGGAGGATTTAGCAAGCTCTGCTGGGTAAATTCCGAAGCGTCAAGTATATATACTTACCGAAGTGTATATGTGTGTATATATGTTTGAGTATATAAGTTAAGTATATATACACATATATATCGGCTCAAATATATTAGCTTTGCTCTGAAGGGGAATGGTTATAATACAAATGATTATCTTATTTTTATTGCCTCAGCAATTTATTATCATTATTGTTATTACTATTATTATTATTATCATCGTTTTTTTTTTATTGAATAGATTACGAATTCAATTCGCATTTAGTGTATCAACCAAATTTATTTAACATATAGAATGAATATAAATCAGTTTTGTGATGTTAGTGAAGGGAGAAATTTTATCCAAGACGTTTTCGTTATTTGATTCTTTGAAGCGAGTATATATTTTACGGTTTTACAGAATTGCTTGAGAGGAAAATCAGTTTGGAAACGAGATTGGGTTGAGGAGATTTTCCAATTGTTGGAATGAATTAAATATTTAATTAATTTTTAAAATTTAATAGGATACAGTTAATTATTTTTTGGAAATGAAAACGAAATATATATATATATATATATTAGGATTTCGAAGAGGGTATCAAGAATTTTACAGCACTTCACTTGCATTCATGTTATATTTTTTATATTTTTTCATTCGTTTCGATGTGAGTTGTGAGTTAAAAAAAAATTACATGAGGGTCCACGAATGAGGCAGGAATTTTTTCTCGTTTTCATAATATATGAATAAAACAAAACTCTGTAAATGTATTTATAAAATTCCTAGCTGAATGTATAACATTCTGAATAATCAGTAATAATATACCAACACAGAAAATAAAAATCAGATTATAAAAAGTGATGCTTCAAAAGATAAAAATTTGTTTGTAACCAGTTATTTATCATTTTGTATATATGTACGAACGGCACTTGTGTACTTATTGTACAGTGTTTTCGTAAATCTTCTGATACTCCTATATAAAAGATAAATGGAAGTATGAACACGAATATCCCTGAAAACCAGGCGAAACAAAAAGAGAATAATAAAAAAAGAAAAGCGGATAATAAATGAGGAGATTTATTCGAACGATTTGTCGCATGAACAAAGCATCCACTTTGACGACGACTGCCATCTGGTTGATACAATCTAGATATATGTATATATTTATAAATCTATCAGAGATGATACACAAAAAAGAATTATTTTTTCCTTTTGGTCTTGTGTTTCGTCGTGCGCCTTTCGATACATCCCTTCATGTCCTCTGCCAACCAATTTATTCCAATCTGTCATTATATGAATACATCTATGTTTATTCTTTGAACACGGTAAGATAAAATATATTCTGTATACAAATATAAAGGAGACATGAAAATTTGATTGATTGATTTGTGTTTATTAGACTAAAGCTTATGGTGTTGAATAGTGAGGATGAAATATGATTCTTTTTTTTTTTTAATGATATTCCACTTAGCATAAAACATCAAAATTACCTATGATAAAAATATGTTCGTATGTAACTCATGGATAAACAGCAAAATATATTCCTTATATGATATTTGGAACTATGTACCAAGTTCAAACTCCAATAAATTGTTTTAATTAATAATGTAGTCTTTTATTCAAAACAAAAGAATGAATATCAACGCTATTTTTAAATGATAATAATATTAACGATGGATAAATATCTGTTTGTGAGTGTTTTGGAACAAATAACATTGATGACTCGTGTGTTTGTTAATATTTAAAAAAAAATGCCAATAACTCTAAATGCAAACTTGCATAAAATTGTCAATAACCACATTTATTTATATTTAAAATATCCGTTTCTCAGTTGACATGCAATAAAAATCGACAGCGACGAGAAGTGGATTTCACTTCTCATACAAAAATAATAGGAGGAAAAAAACAAAAGTGAGTGAGAGCAAGACAAAGAAAATGTGCGGGAGTGTGAAGATATCGATTGAGGTGGTTTGCGTGATTCGACGGATCGTTTCCGCCCTATTAACCGTAGTCTCTACGTCTTCCGGTGGTGCTTCGCCAAGACTTCCGGTTCCAATCACCAATCTCTATATACACATATATATCTATATAATAAGAGCTGACTTTTTGCCTGATCGTACGACGTGCACTGCCACATGAGGTGGGCATGCACCTCTCCCGTTCGAGACGTTGAAGGGGAAGAAAAAAAAAATACGAGAACGTGAGAGACATGTTCCACTTTCCTATACTCTCTCTTCACCCGTCTCATCATACTGTCTCTATCTTTTTCTTTCACTATCTATCTATCTATCTTGCTTCGGCTCGTTTGGTTACTTATACCTTCACGTCGAGTGTTTTTGCTGAGCGATGAAGCTCGTAACGTCGAAATGATCGATGTACGACGTGATCTCGACGCGCAAGATATATATACATTAGCTCGTACTGTAAATGTCTAAGATTTTTACGCGATTTTTATTTGGTCTAGGAAGATTTTTTTATTATTTTATTTTATTTTTCCCTTCACTTGCTTTTACGTTTTTCACTTTTTCTCATATTTTTTTTTTGTTGTTTTATTCGGATTATCTTTAATGCTCTCCTGCCTCTCATTCGAATGTAACTTTCATGTACTTGTGTATATACTTGTTAGTTGGAGATTCGTTAGTGTGGTTGAATCTTTGGCTTGGATAAATACATAAGTATATCTTGAAATATATATATATATTTATATACACACTATATGTACGTATAATAATATCGATTTTCGAGAAACGACCAAGCTAGAAACCACTAACGACGATTCAATCCAGTGCAGTTCTCTCGTCGTTCGACCTCTATCTTCGTCAGCAATGTTGAGGTACACTCAATGCAGTGTAATTTTAATTAACGTATGATTGAACTGATGTGGGAAAAAAATAGTTGGAGATATTTAATTATGATTGATTTAAATGTGTGGGAACATTTTTTTTTTTTTCTTCTTGATGGTGCTGCTATTTATTTTTATTATAACTGAAATGTATCATGATATACTGATTGGTAAGTTGAATACATATTATTGCATGTCTATGTAAAGATTGGGTCACAGTTTAATTATTTTTCTTTACTGGAAAAATTGTATGTATTGTACGAATGAATACACCTTTTGTTTCTGTTATTAATTTTTCTTCATGGGACAATTTTATCAATACAAATTGAAATTTTTGTACATATATATCTTCGCTAACTTATTAGATAAACAAATAAACAAAAAAATACACAGAATTTTTTATATTTCTTTGTTGATGGTAAAATTAATTTATTATTATACTCTAATAATTCTGAGTTTGTGTAATTTTACTTTATTTAACAACGGCTAATGTTGATTTTCACTTCATTATTAATACAACAATAATATATGTTAATTGAGTAATAAGTCGTTGGTTGGAGTGTTCGTGTTCATATGAAGGGTGAAAGAAAAAAAAAAAAAAGAAACGTTGTGGTTTTATTATTAACAAATAATGGTGAGAATTATTTACATCGGCCACTCTTGAAATGACAAACATGGAGAGAAGGGTAAACAGTTCTGGCCACGACGACGCACGCCATGACACGTCGAATAACGTATTCATGAGTCTGGTGGTCGCGTCGCAACGCGTCATTGCACACGACATTCATACAGGACACACACGATTCCTCAGCGTATATATAGTGCTGCATATATTCTCCATTTTGCAATGTCAACGTCATTTTCATGCCACATCGTCGTAGCACCCACATATTTTGTAATTAACTACACCACATGTACATATATTTACATATAATATCTATATATATGTTAAGTGTAATTATGGCATAAAGGGTTGAAAGAAAATTCTTTGACCGTTACAAACGCCAGAATGACGCAATTATTTTCTGCTAGTTTGTGGCACTGTGATCACTTGAATAGAGAATGGAGAAAAATTCCATTTTGTAATATAGGATGTTTTAAATTAATATTCATACGATGAAAAAATTCAAAGTAAATTACTAACATAACTCGAATGATTTAAATAATTAATTGGAACAAAAAAATCGAAATACTCCGAATTTTGCTGGACGTAAATAGTTGCACTGTAATTAAAGTTAAAAAAGTATGAAAATCATCGTGTACATATATAATTATATATAAACAGAGGGACGAATTGTTTGTCACGATTTGCAAGCGTGAGATTTTTGGTTGCGAGCAATGGTTCGTCCACCAACTTAGTGCTGACATTAAAACCGCGGAATGAGCTTAACGACTCGTGGCATGTCGGTGCGGCGATGCGGCTACCCAACCAACCCTTCATGGCGCCCGACTTGCACCCTACTGCGTCCCACTTTTCATTACCATATACCATATAAATCTACTTTCTGTATCTATATATTTCGGTCTGGTTGTCGCGTCGAATATACATCAGGATTTAGACATTGATTAGCTCCCATTTTTTTATATATTTATATATGCAATGAAAAAGAATTTTATACTTTTCTTTTTTTTTCGCTGTATAATATTGAGCCACTTCTGGCGAAAACTTCAAATTACACTTTTGTATAATATTCAGTGTGGCTAATTATTGAAATCACCATAAATTCACCCTCCGAGACTATTTATAATCTTCTTTTCAATTAATTAATTTTTCCCAAATACTTGTGACGAATTTTTCATTATGAGTTGATGTCAAAAAATAAATGAAAGTATAATGAAAATACAGGAACTTTTATTCTGCAATGTGAATAAAAAAAATATGTGTATGGATAAATAAATAGAAATTCTGAAAGTTTTAAAAATTTATTCAGAATAAAAATTGTCCACTGAACAAACACACACACATATACATGAGAACAAACAAATACTATTGCAAAATTTTTATTTGGTTTTTAGAGCCATACCAATTTTATTTTTCCTCCTTTTTTTTTTCTCTTTTTCACATGACGTATTTTCTTTCCCCACTGCATTGCATTAATTTATTCTATTTATTTATCCATCTCACTGTTCATCCACTCTTTCAACTAAAATATAAGATTAATATTATCATTTCCTTGAATATACAATTCATGAATGTAAATTTATCCCTGAGAATATATCAATCGATTGAATTCAAAGTGTAAACAAGAATGAAATAAGAAAACATTTTACGTATTCTCCCACAAGTAATAAATAATATTTTGTCATCGTGCATGCGATGCGCTACAAATATTTTGACAACAATGCTCAACCATAAATATCTTGTATAGCGTAATATTACGCGAGTATATTCCTGTATTATACCCCATGATGCATATAACGTATTTACTACGTTTATATATACACATTGTATGAGGTGAATCCCCCATGCAGAGCAAAACTTCGTAACACTTGGGCAATGTAACTTATACTGTACGTGTGAATAATATTCAGGAGGTATACTTGAACACATATATATACATATTATAAATATATTTAAGTAGTAGAAAAAAAAAAATCAAATACACTTCGCCAGAATAATTGGTTTTGTTTACACTTCTATATACTAACTGATAATTTGTATATATATAAATAATGAAGAATAGTCTGAAGATGGGTATACAATAATACAAATGGAAAGTAGTTTGAAAAATAGTTTTCTTCAATATTTTATATTGATATTTTGCCTCATAAATAACATTCTTTATCAAATAATAATACGAACAGAATAAATATTAATTTCACCAAATTCAAATGAATATAAACAAGAATATTGCAAAATATTAATATTGCCAGTTGATACATCGCTCAAAGCTCCTGTCGATATCAGTAAAACCGATATTGAAGGATAAAAAACGAAAAGACCATAAAAAAGTGAATACGAAAAAAAATGAAAATCGACTACAACACTGCGTGTGCTACTGTTGAATATCTGTGTTTCGTACATGTATGAAATACAATGATAGAGGGAGTGAGATAGCAAGGAAGGATGTAGACCCTTTGATATTCAACTGGCATTCTCCCTCGCGCATGAACGAAAACGTGACCAACGATTTCCTGGCCACGAGTGGAAAATAAAAGGCGAAAGTAAAATTACTGCGAGGATAAAATTTTTGCGGCCGTACAATATATTGAAAAATAATACGGCAATACTTCTGCAAGATGTTATAACCACAACAGTGGAGAAGAAAGAAAACAAACAAAAATGGGAGAGGAGTAAAAGAGACAACAGAAAGAAAAAAGGAAATAAAACGCCAAAATGTATTTATTGAAACAATATATTAAACAGATATTAACAGCGAATAAAATTTAAGGAAATAAACATGTGATATATTAAAATTTTTGGTTCTCTTCTTGTTCAAATAAAATAAACAGAACCAATTATTTGAATGACAGAGACTATTTCCCATCAATGGTATACATGATCAATTTATTTCGTTCATTTTATATTTCTACTGTTTTCGATGAGTATTTTTTACTCAAATTTCTTTTCATTTTGTCCTGTCGAATTATTTGTCGACGCCTTCGGGTATTCAGTTCGTGCCTCACTGAATTTGTCACTCACCCTTGTTTTGGTCTTTATATATATATAGAGCTTACAAAACGCGCAAAAGATATCGGTTCACGTTGCAATACGCGCGAAAGCCTTTGTATCTCGCAACCCTTTGAGTTGGTATCAGGCATGGGGGTTTTTCAATTTGAATCCGGTCGGACTGTTCGCGCGCGCCAGAAAACGACAAAGGCAAACGTGTGTGACGGTAGCGGGACGGTAGCTCTCTCTACACGACGCGTAATAAGAATCGAAATGTAAAAGCCAGTTGTGCCCTCTAACCGTTTTCCATTCCTCTCCAACTCCGTTATACGTGAGAATTGCTTTGAAGTGTCGCAGTGTAGTCTAGTGTAGTATAGGCAAAACCCTTTGCCCACATCGAATATCCGTAATTTTTTTTCTTTTTGGACATTAAATGTCCCAAATATGTATGTATTCAAAAATATTCGCATTCCAATTGACATATATCGCTATTTGATGAATAATTAATATTATTCTTTCAATATTTTTTATTCATCTGTGAGCATGTGCATAAATTTTTATTTTTACTTAATAGATCAAATTGGAAATGTTATTTATTGTATTCGGAATTATTTTAGAAAGAGCTGGGTTTCTTTTTTGAAACAGTGGAATTAAATTGTTTTATTGAAGCAGTAATTTGGAAACTCTGTAAAATTGTCTTTCTTAATATTATAAATGATATTTAAACTACTTTATTATATATTTGAATGATATTATTGACCAAAAATTTGCCTGTTAACTCACCTATTTGTCGTTCACCAATCAAAACATTCAACCTACTATTCTATTTTCTCTAGACTTTTAGTTATCCGTTCAAGTACAACTCTTCTTCAATCTTAGTTTGTATATGAAAGGTCGTAAAACTTTTGTAATTATTTGTTTTGCGACGTAAACAATTTCTATTTTGTTTCGTTTGTGCACCCAAGAATTAAATAAATCTGAATATAATGATATAAATTCTAAGAATTTAAAAAATATAATTATTGTATATATATATTTATACATGAAAATGTTTTACAATCGTGTAAAAATAAAAAAAAAATATTTCTTTCATCATCTTTCATTGTATTCAAATTAACAATTTAATATAACTACACATCCTTTGCTAGTACAATTTTGTATATACATCCACAATGCAATTTAATTTTATGACAATAAGAACAAAATGATAATAAATTGTTTTTCATTCATTCTATTCTTTATTATGTTTGAGTTTACGTCTTCCATACATACACACATAGACACACACCCATACACAGGTATGAGATATCACATCGCATGACGTCTTGAGATTGAATTTAATAACTGGTGTTGCCAACGGGGTGCACTATGATTCATATACATTATTGCCCCGAACAAAAGTGTACAGAATGTGCAAGAGTAAGTGAGAAACGAAGTGATAGTGAGAGAGGTTGAAAGGAGCACATAGAAAGCGAGCGCGATTGCGCGTGCCCAAGGTATAAATCAGGATTTTGTTACGGTGGAAGAGTATAGTGCGATGATGGGGATGTTCTATCTTGTCCGATGTTTCCTGAACAACGTTGGTATACCAGAGGGCGACGGCCCCGTCTCCAGGTCAGATAATGCTGCGGGAGTTCTCGCAACATGATACATATATATATATACATATACTAGCACGTATACATGGAATATGAGAGCCATGTCGAGCTTGTGATGACGACAGTGATAATATCAGAGGCAAAATTTTTATTCGCGCGAATTAAATAAAAATTGTCTATTAACTTCACACAAATAATTCTTTGACTCACAGTAAAAAAAATATACATATAAGCTACGCAAGAGATAAGTGAATGTATTGCAGTAGAAATAACATTTGTTTGTTCAGACGGTGTTACTGGAGAAGTTGAGAGTGCTGGTTGCACCCTGTCAGTGGAAGCAGCTGTGTGCGGTCAGGCGCACACGAGTATATAAATTAGTTTAGAAAAATATTCAATGCTTATTCTAATTGTAATTTTACTACTCAATATATATTTTTCCTTACTATTGCCAATTATTATTTCAACTATTATATATACAAATATGTATACAATATTTCTTTTGTTTCAGTAAAGTATAAAGTCAATGTTCTTACAAGCCATCAGCTGTTATCCTTCCCCAATGACAATAAGCCCTCGACGCACGTAAGGCAATAAAGCCTCAGGGTTTACCCCGCGAGTGCCATTCGCTGAGGATCGTTAGCGTCGTTGGTTTTATTGTTATTGTTATTAAGAGAAAAATAAAAGAAAAAAAAAATGAAAATGAAAATAATGGCACAAAACAAAAGAAATTATGAATAAAATAATATATATGATGTATATATGCATACACTATATATGAAAATGGTCGTAATTAATTCCACCATCGTTAGGGAGAATAATAATTCTGTTCCTATTGTTCACCCTTATCGTGTTTTCATTTTTTTATTCTCAATAACAATTATTATTATTGTCATTACCATAATTGTCATAACAGATCAATTATTCCACTTTGTTTTTTATTACAAATATCTGAATATAGAGTTCATTAAATTTTATCAATTTATTTTCCATCATTATTTAAATAACAATATTCTTTCTGTTTACATTTTCTGAAGAATTAAATTTCAAAAGTATTTCAATGGTTTTTGATATACAAAAATATATCCACTATATTGTTATAATTAAAATGGCGGAGTACCATTTTGATAATTAATTAAATTCACCATAACAAAACAAAATGTCACAGTGTATGGAATTGAATAGAGAGCTTGCGGCGCTTTACCATTTTATACACGCATACTACTTCTTGTGTCCACTGCAATTTTCAAAAGTTACTCCAATACATTGTGCTTTTGCTTCGCCACAAAATTCACCAATATCAACCATTAATAATAATTCCATAATTATATTTATATATGGGTGTGTGGGTATATTATGTGTATATAAATGTGACTTTGTCGATGAATTTGGTATGTTATTCAACGATAAAGTTGCAAGATTACGTGCCAATGGTTCTGAACTGAATTATACATAGGTATAAATGTTGTATACTCTGCATAGAAGTTCACGATTAAAATTCTCGAAAGTTACCGACGAGTTAATCGAATATTCAGGAGCACGTCCTGCAAGAGCAAGAACTATGCATATATATATATATAAATGTATAAATGAGAGAATTGGAAGTGAGTGAAAGAAGTATAGAGAATGCGCATTGCACGATGAACGTGAAGCAAAAAAAAAAAAAATAAGAAGAAAGAATTGCTGTCGGCGTGAAGTAAACTATCTCGTCACTGACTTACAAAAGAAAATAAATAAATAATAGAATTGTAAATAGAATTTTTCTCCATTGTTAAAGGAGGTTCTATTGTATCAATGTGAAAACATTTAATTACTGTATTACAAAAGCGAGACAGAAACATAGAAGGTTGAAAAAAGAAGAAACAAATTAATTAATGAAATAACAATAAAAAATTGTAGAGTATATATCACCAGAGAAAACTATCAATCGAATGTCTGTGCTTCGACGAGCACAAAGAGAGCTAAATAAAGTAAGTGAGAGTGTGCAATGGGTATATATCTATGGTGGAAACAAGATAGCCGATATAAAAGTATCTTCTTTCTGTGCACACACAGCTGGAAACATTTCTCAGGATATTTGCCCGCTTGTCTACGTCGTTACTGTGGCCCGTTGAGGCGTAGATTTTCCGAAGATTTCCACGCCTGTATGCGGGCTTCAATCCCCATACTCATCATATATACGGGATGGTAGCAAACAGTGACGCAGTGTTGATATCATTCGTGAAGACGGGGAAAATTGTATGTAATAACGTGAAATAAAAATAAAAAAGAGATGTATATACTGTCATTAAAGATTATTATTTAATTTCTTACAACTAGGTGCTCTCTGAGAGAATCATCTTTTGTAATTGGGTTTTTTTTATTATGTTTCTTTTCTACAGAATATTATTACGACTGTGATTGTACATGGAGGAACAATGTAGATGTGAATTTAGTTAGCATAATAATTTAAACAAAAGAGTAAAAAAACACCGGCTGAATATAATTTTTTATGATAAAAATAAAGAACATTTTGAGAATATAGTTTGACAGCAGTATTTTCGAATATTACTGTAATATAGAATATAAAACTATGGATATCATTTATTTATTCACTACACTTCAAGTTCTTTATTTTTCCGAGTATATGAATTCTTAAATTCCCAACAGCAACATTAACTATTGAAATAATTTACTGAGATTTAAATTAATGATTGTGATTATAATATTTGTATCACTTCACCTAATGAGGTGAATGACTTTGTGTAAGATGTTTAAATAATTGAGCAACGAGCACGAGACGAAACGAGTTATCAGAGATAAAAAGCTCAGAGCGTTCTAACTCGGTTGACGTTAATGATGACTCAGTTGAGGGGGAAAAAGTTCTACAAAAACCAAAAAGAAAAATATGTACCAAATTCAGAGACACGTTGGAAAGCTCGTGCGATTTTGAGTAATTTGACCTATACAACTGGTGTAGCTGAATCATTAAAAAATGGCCGACTTAATTTCTTATCCTCGACAAAAATGCATGTTTTCCAGGTGAACGCATTAATATTCTTCATTAATTGCATTTAGCGATATAATTTTGTTCATCCGTGAATAACATATGCGAATAATTATAGTTATTCAAATGCAGCACCGCAACAAAGTGCAGTGCTCTCCCTCCCAAGCAAAACACGCAACACTGTACACAAAGAAGAGTTATATCAAGTGGCACATAAATGTCACACCCTTGCTCGTCTCCATACCTCGTTACACTCTTGTGCGATTGTCGTAAATCTCGCGATTTCACAGTGCTACGATGTGAACTCATTGCCACAAAGATCCGCGTTTACGAGTAAATATAATATATCTAAAGTTACGGTTCAACTTGTTTTAACGATTGCTTGCACGCATTCGTGCGCGAGTCGTGTCTCAACTTGAAATTACTTGCAGAGTAAATGTCAATAAATTCTTAACGATAACGAAAAAAATAAAATAAAATAAAATATATTACCCAGGTAAAATTGACGGCCAACAAATGGAAGTAAAGAAAATAACCAAAAAATAAAATAAAATTAATTAATGTAGTGTTTTGTAACGAAAAAAAAAAAAAAAAAGGAACAAAGGTAAAATAAAATGAATAGAGACAACTTTTCTTCGAGCGCAAGTAATTACTTTTATATATACTTCACGTGCAACCTTTCCATCATGAACGCGTGACGTGTTATAAGGCAGGTTGCCCCTCTCGTCCTTGCGTTTCTCGTTCACGAGAAAAATACACACACATTGTACAGTATAACAGGGATAGTGAGAAAAGAAAGTATTAAAAAAAAAAAAAAAAGATACATACATATATGAAATAAATAAAAAATGACGGGGTGAAGAGTGAAAAAAGACATGGTCGGCTTTTCCATCAAAAACCTGCAATAACTCCTGGTTATACTTGTCATCGAGTTTTCATGTGATGTTGACTATAGTAGGGACAGAAAATAAGGGGAGGACAGGAAAATATGACGAAGGGATGAAGTTTGTTACGCATACGTATATATATATATATATAAATTTTCGTTTTTTTGCCAAACTTTTTTGTTTACACATTTCTTCCAAAAACTTTCATGATTTTTGTGTATTATGACATACTGATCTATAATATGACTGTTATTCTGTTGAAATATTGCGTGGTACATATTGAATACAAGCAATATAGACAGTAATCGTAGACATCGGTAGAAATAAGTAAACAAATTTCATAATATACAGGTTAGTTTATGCGAAACGAAAAATTCTATTCTTGAATTCTTAAACTATCAAGACTTCTTTTTGATAATGGTCATGGATATTGAGGAGAAAAATTATATTTTAAACTATCATCTCTTTTGTTTAAAAAACATATTTGTTAAATTAAAAGAATTGTATTTTTTTTTTATCGAAAAAATACAAACAAATTTTATTCAATAATTTTTCTCGTATCTCTCACTGATCAACAACAATATTTAATCCAACAAATTGACTCTTATATCATAATAATAATCCCCACAACTTCTCATAAAAATACATGATATATTCATTTGCATGTTAAAATACATAAAAACTACACAAACAATCAAGGGGAACTTGGAGCGGACACAGTCCACAGTAGCAACGTGTTGAGAATGCTTATCGCATCTCAACACGAAATGTCACGAAAAAAAAAAAAAAAAAACTCGTAGCAATAGCAATCATTGATATCACGAACAAATAAATTTAAAAAAAGAATGTTTTTATTCCATATTTTTATCATTATCAATTTTTATTTTTTTCCACTTCTTCCATTTCAGTTGTGATATTTTTTTGTAACCAACAAAAGGGAAAAGAGAATGCCGCATGTAATATATGTGGGTGCGGCGTCGAAATACATTAAAGTGAGATGTTAATATTACAATTAAAATATACTCGCAATAATTACACACGTGGTTTCGTACAATTAAGAATAAATGAGGGAGAAAAAATCGGTTGAAACAAAACAAAAATAATAAGAAAAAATGTACAAAAATACCACCACGCAATTTTACGTTTACTGTATATAAATATATATAAATGGTGAACAAGAGTGAATTGAAATACATATGTGTATCATGTATATACATATATAAAATGAAACATCCGAAATTAAAAAACATAAAATAGAAATAAACAGCAGTGCCCCATTGTCTCGCGCACGAAATTCTCCGGGCAAAAGTTAGTTTCACGTTCATATACATGAATGTACATATGTCTATATGTATATATTGTTATGTATATATATATATATATATATGTACCTATACCTATGTTCAGTCGGTCGTGGATTATATCGAACGCAACCCCATCGCTTTTAGACGTCAGCAGCATCCGCTGCGCGGACACAAGTGTAAGGGAAAAGAGACTGCAAAAAGGAGCGAGAGAGAAAACTATACAGAGAAGTTTGTTAGTCAACCCTTCGTCATTGTGAATGTATATACCTCGATACATCATCAGTCATCGCGTTCCCTCTCTCGTGATGTTCTATAATGAAATTTTCTGTTTCAAAAACCATATTGATAAATTTAATATGAAGAAAAACAAAATAATAAATATTAGTTTTGTTATATGTTTCTTATTTTTTTTTTTAATCTAAGGTTTATCAATTAAAATCTCACTAATTGACTTTGTACCAATTTCTTTTTCATTGTGTGGTTTCGATAAATTTTATTCAGATATTAATTCATGACACATTGATGATAGAATAGTAAAAAGATTTGATTAAATATTCGGGAAAAAATTACATTTTGTTTTTAATATTACTTTATTAGTCAAATTTGCCTTTTCTCGAGTAATGAATCAAAATTCCACATTTATCAATATTTCTTTATTTCTACTACATCTTCCGGAACCAACCAAAAAAAAAAAAAAAGAAAAGATAATTCCCAATAGCTACAAAAAAAAATAACTCTGATAAATTACCGTGGACGAAAAGACATAATATTCCGTTTTTATATTGAAGTTTTGATTAGAAGCTTCTCAATTATTCAATTGATAAATATTGATTTGAATATTGAATTATGGTTTTCTTTTATGTTGTGTGCGATCACATCACGCTCAGTTAGTCTTAATTGAAATTCATTACGCAATATCGTATCTGAAGGTTGGATTCCTCTTGGAGATTATTGGATACTGGATGGTTCTATGGTTATAAGTTCAGAGTGTGTATATATGTGGGTGATGAGGTAAAGAGAAGGAGAAATTGTGAGATAGAAAGAGAGAAAGGATGAGATAGCGAATGATGAAGGCGCGCGCGAGGACCCACGCGCGACCAAAGGAGGAATAGAGAATGAATGTCAGAGGGAAACTGCCGGTTGGTCCTGAATAATTCCTCAATTAGAGAGGAATTACTATCGGCGTCTAGACCTCACCAATGACGACAAAGAACGGGGGATTTCATAATGCTATGTCTTATATCCATCGGTTTCCCTTCCCCTTTCTCGCCCTTGGTTTCTTTATATACTATATTCTGACTATTTCATTATGCGAAGTGTGGACAAAATAAAGTTTCGTCGCTATTATTTTATGAGCGATGTACATTCAAAGTCTTTTGTGAATTTCAATTATTTAAAATCACTGTGCGGTTTGATTATTAATTCTATTTCTCTTATTATTATTATTATTTTTTTTATAACTACCATTTAACGTATTATACATGAAGATAACTATTTCGTTGCATGAATGAGGAGCAATTTAAAATGTCCATCAATGTTTTATTTGACATACGTTTATAAGTATTCTTTTATTTTTATCTGAAGATGAGAGTTTTGCCTCGTCATTTTAAAGAGTAAACCGGAATGAAATTTAATTTATTATAAATTTAAAATATGATATTTTATTTAGTCAATATGAAATGGAATTTTGAGAATTGTACAAACGCATAGAAAATTAGTTCTTGAAATTATTTTGACGAGTGAATGAAAACAAAAATATAATTCTGAGGAAGAATAATAAATGTATGTGTAATATATTATTGAAGACATATACGTTATTATGAAAAAATTAATCTCTTTCGGATTATTAATTGCTCATTTAATATTGAGGTCCCATATATTGAATATTTGTGACTTTACTGTGATGTTTCTGTAACGAGAAAAACACTGCGCTAATGAGACTTAAACCAGGTCTCTCGCACTAATGCGTTGATAAAGTATTTCCTACAATTCTGTAACAATTAGAAAATAATTGGCGTTGAAACATAGGTCAATTAAATGAGAGAAATTTAATAAAAAATATGAAAAAATCCATTTTTTTCCAGCCTTTTTTCAAACATTTTATATCAACTACCAGCAACCATATAATTATACATCTACAAATGTAGCAATCATTGCACGAAACTTTGAATTCATGTGTAAGTTTCTTCAAGGAATAGCTTTTCACATTAAAAAATATAACGACTGAACGACTTCACAAGAGTTACATACACACACAAACGAATACATATAACTGCAGACATATATGAGCGTTATGAATAAAATAAAATTTAATATGCGAAACGTTAATCGACAGGTGTAACGAATAACAAGTTCCGAGTAATGATGTCCACTGGCTTTGATCATAGTGTCGTGACCTGAATAAACTGCGGGAAAAAAAAAAATTCCAGAAGACCCAAAAAAATATTAAAACTTTATGTATCAAAATAACACACTTGGATTAGCAGTATAACGAGCTATTATCAACCAATTGTATCAAACCAATACTCACATAATGAGAACAATGAATACCAAAAGGTCACATTATCAATTTCATGGTGATATGTGTATATTTTATGTTTACCTAACAATAAAATAGGTATACCTATATCTGAACATATATGTAACGAGTAATAGAAGCAAACGAGGAAGGAGAGTATACGGCTTTCGTGTTCACAGGTAATTCTCGTTCGTTGTCACCAGTAGATATATATATATATATATATGTATAACATATATATAAATGCACATATATATATATTGGTATTGCAATCCGTCGGGAAAATACGAGGCGACGCGCGTTCGTGCGTTTGGCCAATTATTCGTAGATTAATAGGAGCGGCGCGCGGTCTCTGCGCGATTTCGATTGACCATAAACGCCGACTATTTGCCTCTGAACGTATATAGTATAAACTCCCACCTTTTACCCAATCCCGTCCCATTAATTCTCGTAGCATTATTACGAGCGATTGAAACGCGCACACTATTGCTATCCAAGTGAGCGTACATATGCATTATAAACACGACTCGATTCGTTTTATCATACATATATTATTTACAGTATTGTGATGAGTGGGAAAGCCGAGGAATATAATTCTGATATTGATATATATGGATTTGATATGTAGTATTCTTTGTATTTATTTTGGATTATTTATCTTCAATTTTGCACCATTCGCCTCATTAATATGGTATGGATTAATCATGCAATGAAGCTTGTACGCTCAGGATTTAATTGAATATTCAGCATTCATTTTCGTTTTTATCTTCAAAAAGAAAAGAATAAAAACCCCAAAATTATTATCCCTAAACAAGTCTAGACCGGCACCACCCCTAAATTCGTATATACGTATAAATAATACCAACACAAATGTTAGCACGACACGAAGAATAGGAAACGCGTGCCAAGTGCATTAAAATACCTTGAAATTTGTACAACTTCTAAAATATTCTTGGTATTTTCTGACTCGAATATTATAAACTCTATTCCTGGACAACGATAATTACTATTTCCTTATCATAAATTAAACCAATATTACATTCCCCACACATCGAATACCTGCATAAATATCAATTCATTCAAATATTCAATATACAAATTTCGATCATCAACAATAACCGAGAAAATTAATATATAACTTGATACAATATGGATTTTAATGAAGCAGAGATTATCCCTAAAATTCTCAGTGGATGAAACTGAAGAGCTGGGTTAAACAAGGTTAATTATAAAATGGCGCATCACATATATATATATATATATACCCTACGTCCTTACTCTACACGCATATGTGTATACAAGTATGTTGGAGATGGTCAATGCATGTATGTAAATATGAACATATATGTCCGCGCGCAAGGTCCGGGGTATATTCACACACGTTGTATAGAGGGTTATGAACGTCAAGATAGGGAGGAAAGTGTGGCGGGTGTGCAAGTACATGGCCCACGTCTAACCGACATTAGGAAGGATGGGTGTGCGATCACGTACGCGGTCACACACTCGCCAACACCAACTTCATCTGGCAAGCGCGACCATCCCATCCGACCTCTACTGTTCCTATATATTCAGCTTTGTTGTATGTATATATGTATATAAATATATATATGTGCAGCGAATTTTGCTTCTATTCCCTGTGTGTCCCATCTCATTCTCTCTCCTACTATGTTTTCCCAGTGGCATCTAGAGAGACAGAGGGAATGAGAGAAAGCGAGAAAATACTAGAGATAAAGACAACAATACCGACGTTAACATTACTGTGAATACTGTATGTGCATGCATATACTCGCGTAAGTTTACACGCACATTGTGTAATACTGTACATTTGCACAGCCGCCACGCCCTCTAAATGCAAATAACAAAAAGTCACGGGTGTATTCTGATGGTGCACAGTGCAGGGTAATGAAACAGATTAATCAAGGTGATAGAGGGAGGATGAGGCAAGGGAAAGTAGTGTGAGAGGAACGAGGGTGGATTAAAAATGAAAAATATGTATGGAATAATATTGGATGGGAAAAAATTTACTATGGAAATTAAAATATTTTTGTGAGAATTATATTTATTTTCTTGTTGGATGTTGGATTGTTTGAGTGAGTATTATTGTTTTTAGTAGTTGGGAGATTTTTAGTGGGTAATATTGAAATGAGAATTACGAATATGTTTGTGAAATAAAAATAAAATGATGGAATGAACAATTTTTATTTTTATGATTTGACAATTTTTTCAATTCGAATTTTCATATATTTTTGTTGAGAATGTTATATTTTTGTGTTATACTGCTTCATTTATTTTTTTCTACTTTATTGGGAGTACTTTCATGCCTGTGACATGAAACTGTTGTAACAGCTCAATAAATCAAAATTATACAAACATAAAAATAGGTTATTGGTATTGTTACATGAGTGACAAGTGTGTGTATATTTTGAACTGTGGAATTGTTTCCAAGTTCAAATTTAATTGAATTATAGTACGAAACATTTTAGTTTCCGTATACAAATAAATTGTGTACTTGATTTGGAATAATGTCAGTCTTCAATGGAAAATAAATTAAAAATGAGTGTAAACAATGCTTTTTTCTTTTCTGTAATTGACGATTTATTTAGCATGGTGGCCTGAATTGAAATGAATTCAGTTTGAAAAACAAAGTTTCCAAATTGGCCATTGCATTGAAAATACAATTTATTTTTCTTTGTGACAGCAAAAATAATGCTTCAATAAAAAAACACTCCTTCGTCCATGTGTTCAGCATATTTTTCCGGTCTATTTTCATATACGTTAGAATTTATTTTTTAAATACCAATTTTTCAGCAGAAACAAAATTACACGGTAGTAATAATTACGTATTACAGTACAGCCCAAAATGAGTATTCAGGAAGGCAAAGCAATATACACATACACATATATAAATACGGATAGAGAAGAAGGAGAGTGAATTGTGAATTTCCCAAGTGACTGGCAGAAAGGGGAATGCGCAATGAATTTACGGCGAAAGTTATTCATTTCGTACTGATTAATTATTCCTTATGGTGCATACACAGTATCGTGGGAATAGTCACTGTACACTCGGGCTGATTTTCGTATACGATATTTTATTTTTATCCTTTGAATTTCAACTCGAGAATATATTATTCAAAATATTTTACACAGTATGAAATCATATTTGCCCAATCAAAATCTCCAACGAGAAGTAAATACATTCTTGAATGTAACTTGATATGTATATTGTTTAATATGCTTCATATTTGAATATAGTTTCAAAAAATATGTCTAAAGTTATATTAAAAAATATTTCAATCCAATATTCTATGCACCAATTTATATAATCTGAATCCATGATTCAGTTAACATTTATTTATTCACTATTTATCTATGTTATAAAATTTCGAAGATTGATTATTTATTTGTCACTTCACAAGTAGCAGAAATATAAATTAACACTGACATATCATTCGATAATTTTTCATTGTAAATCTCGCACAAAAATATTAGGACTTAAACAATTCCACTCTCCAAATGTTTGAAAGCATTATTGTTATGAGTTCAATTAGTTATTGTAACAAATTATACAAAATATATATTCTTGGACTTATTCATTAAAAAATTATTCCCATGTCTGCCCCAACAAAAAGTATCCATATCATTAATACACATCTTGATTATCACAAAAATTAAAAAAAACAAAGATTATATATTTTTACAGTAGAATGAAAAACACACGAGTACAATATTTTCATTGACATTTCAAAATTGAGATGACTTTTCCCATATTTCTCATATGATTCTCATTTGTCTCATGCAATATTCAATAGCATCATATAACACATCAATGAATACGATATGACAAAATGCGAATAAACCCTGGTGAATTCACATTATTTGTACATAAAATATAAATCAAAGGGGAGAATAATTAATGTTAATATTTTGTTTTTCTCTCTTCAATTTTATTTCTATTTCAACGCTCGTAATCACATAATGTACATATATATATGTGTACATGTATACCTCGGTGGATAAATAAAGTCTCATTAGTTGTCATCATCAATTTATTTCATATCCATAAATAATACATACATATTATATCATATCACATGTGAGTAAATACGTGCAATGAAATATAGCACCATACACAGCAATATGATGAGATTATATACCAGTAGATGATGTAACACAGCAAAAGAGTGAGGAGAGTGAAACTGTGGGGCGAATAGACGAACCATCCGCGCAATGTGATAGGGGTGACGTTAGTAGTGAGACGATAGGGAGAGTCTAGGGGATAGCCACGTTGGAGATGAGGCATTGCTCAGGCATGAGTTGAATATTTAAGACGATGAAAAAAATAATAAGAAAAAAAGGAAAAAAAAAAGAAGAGAAAATGTAAGGGAAAAAAATGTCAGGAGATTTTTCGCCAATATTTTCAACCTCGAACGGCGAGACTCCTCCATCCTTACCACTGTACTATTTTCCCTTCTCTCTCCCGCAATTTTTCTCTCTCACACTTCGTCTTACTCGCTTAGCTTTTATACGCGAAGCAGCTCTGCGACCATATATCTTCCCAGGCGACTCGTCGGCAGCCACATTGGCTCGGTGCTTTTGCAAAATTAATCGCTGGATGAAGTCCTTGCAACCTTGATAAGGTCATACATTTTCTCTTCTCTTCACTATGCTCCAACACGTAGTTTATTTTTTAATAAATCAAATATTCCTTTAATTAACTCATGTTGATCAGGTTTGATATAAGGAAACTTTGTCATGGAGCATTGTAAGATGTAACTTCACCATTAATAGTTGGTATTTATTATTTATTCATTGAATTGGAAACTGATGTATATCTTGTAGAAACTTTTGCTATGATAAAAGTTATTTAGTATCTTAAGTACTGGAGAGTGGAAAGGGATTCGTCCTTATTACAAACTAAGTCTCTCGGTACTATGCCATGGATTAAATGGTTAAAAATTCATAAGGACAAATGTATAGTGGATAGTGCAATAAGTGAAAACACGTTTCGTGTCCATATTACGTTGGAGTATATGCGAAAGCAGTTTCAATGTTGATTTCACTGGTTCGAATGACCAGTGGGTAACTGCTCGAGATTTAAATCCACTGACAGAGTACAGATAATTCAGATCGTGTTCTGGTGATTATGAGAATTATTCATGTATTAGACTCTTGCCATTAGTGTTTATGTATTTTGAATGAATTTGAAGTAATTCCATCATGTTAACGCATATTTTATAAACTTATTAGAAGTCAAAAATACTCTTCTTGTCTTTAATATTCAATTTATAATCTATTTCCTAAACATATTTGTGATTTATTTACTATCAATCCACAGTACATAACTCTTATGAGTATGAAAATTATGACCTAGAATTACTCCACCCTATTCCCAATATTTAAAATCATATTTAGCATTTAATTATTGTTCCGAAAATAAATAACCTACCCTCAAAATTTTCGTTTTAATAAATAGATAGTTTTGATGAACGTTATATGAAAATTGGAATATTCTTTCAACCTCTTGTCTGATAACATAAACATCTCAACATTATTTGACAGTACTTGAGAACACAATTCACTATAATGATAAATTAATTGACATTTTTGTTTGAAAACTAAATTTGAAAATAATCCAAAGTGAAGAGGCTGCAGCAACACGATAATTTTGTGAAGAGTGCACAACATTGATGGATTAGTAGTGACAACAGTGCGTTCATCTTCGTACTGCCAATACTAAAAAATCAAATTAAATTGACGATAGTTCAAGCTCAAAGAGCAAGGTAGTAAACAAGCTCATCTTCTTCATTTTTTCTTGTTCACTTTTTACTTCTCTTTTCAAATTTCATCTCCTATCTTCAAGCTGCTTTATTCCTGCTCAACACTCATCTCTAGTGCAGACGAAAGGAAGTGGATAAGGGTGAAGAATATTCCATTCGGTAATGTCGTCGTCGAGCAAGGAAAATTTAAATAACCCACCTTTCAGTGAAGGAAAAATTTAATGAAATCAATTGAATTGAATTAGAGGAACATACACTATGAAAGTTCACTTGGGTTCTTTTGAATTCATAAAATAAAATGCAGTTAGTAGTTGTGCATACATGTAAAACGTTAACAGGTACCATATACTTTGGTATTCAACAATAAAAATGGTAAAAGTAAGTGGAAGTGCGAGGGAAAGACGATGAAAGAGCAAAGAAACGAGAAATGAAGACGCGAGTTATATAGAAATTTAACTTAACACGGGATGCCCCGACTTTTCTTCGACATTTTTGCCGGACGTGACGTCACGCCAGTTTAAAAGCAAAGTTTTCCACCCGGTGGAGACCAGTGTCGTTGACATTGACATAAAATCCAATTGCGTTGAAAGGCCACGTGAATTTTGACTTTGTTTATATGCATACAGAATAGTGATAGAACATCCGACCGTATTTCAACTTTATTCACATCAACACTGAGAAATAAAATTATTCTATATTGTTTTATATATTTTTTAACTGAATATTCCACGGTGATGATAGAAAATATTCAAGTTATTGTCCAAAATTTTTTTCTTCGGAATTAATAGTTGAAGATGGAAAGATAAATGTAAATTAAAAAGATTTGCCATTCAATATATATAATTTATAATCATATTATTCAGTATTGTCATGGGTTTGGTATTTTAAATCTTTTCCTCAAGCCCCAATCACAAATCCCACAAAACAAAAGTAATTATTTAAATTCATTATGATGAAAATACGATCATACACAAATTGTCAATTTATTTTTCGTCATAATGCGATGAATTTCATATTGAATTTGATGATGAATGCATATTTGTTACCAATAAACATTTGTCCCAAACATATGGATCAAATACACGTTATACTTCCTACAAATGAATATTTATTTGGTCGTATCCAAATACCAAATTAATTTGTCATAAACATATGTTATTAAATACAAATAGACTCTTCCTCTATTCCATGCATAGTTCATCGTCATTCATACTATTTGATTATATTATTGTAAACTAATAAATGAAGAATCCTCGGTATTGTAAAAATTAAATTGGAGTTAAATCGCGTGAGCCATATTGCATTTGGTTCAACAATGAAGATATAAAAAAAAAAAAAAATCCGTGAGGCTCCAGCATGAGACGGGATAGAAGCAATAAAAAGGGTCAGTGGACACAGCAAACGAGAACTAAAGCGCTTGTGACGGCCAAGCTGTGAAATAAACATTGCTCGAGAGGTAGTCGACAAGACACCAGAACAAAGTTATAAAGAAGGTTGTATCAGTGCCATTGGTTCACCGATTCATCCATGACAGGTCAAAAGATCTGATAAAAATAGAGAAGGTACTATAAAACAACACAAGATGAAGCAATAAAAATGGCGGAGGTGAATGTGCTATTGTTAATGCAATGACTGAACATTCAACCGAAGAAATGTTAGAGAGGATTAAATTTTCTAAATGAGATATTCCTGTTTTACTAAACAAGTTATGTTATTTAATCGTTCGCAATACAGTGTTTTTAAAATATATGAATTTTATATTTTTAATCACTCACATTTGTCGCAAAACCTTTTAATACAATAAATTCAACGTGCTTCAATCATCACCGATTATCATCGCACCAAACAATAAAAATATTATTTATGCATTGAATGCAATACAAAACCGTATAAAAGTGAACAACTGTATTGCGTGTTAATTATTCTACACGTATCTATACATATCATCGTCGCGTGCATTTCATTTATTATCTGTATATACATGGTTACAATCTATTGTATATTCAGTCGTAACCCTGTGTGTCCGTTCACTTTTTTTTTTTTTTTTTTCACCCTCTGGCGTGTCACGCACTCGAGGGACTCTGATGTCAGACGTATAAATTTTTTAACTCGTCGGTTGCTCGCTTTTTTTTTTTATACGTTCATTCCCATTTTTTCATCCCTCTTCTCTTCATTTATATATATATATATGTGCATAAGTATATATATGTAAACATACATTTATATATATTCAGTTGCGAAAACGTGACGAAAATAATTTACGTAAATGATAAAATTTTATTATCTAATGGCTCGTGGTGTGTTAGGTCCATGTATTTTCCTTCCTTTCCTTCTTTTTTATTTTCTTTCCTTCACTATCTCAACGAAATATTAAATTAGTGAGTTAGTGTTTAATTAAATTCGTGTTAGTGGCTTTTTTATTTTTTAATTGTTACTTACATTCAATAATTTTTTTTTTCTCCTACGCTGTCGTAGGTTTTGTCGTAAATTTTTTTCACCACATATAGATATTCGTTTTCTCTTTACAGTATATAGGTGTGTTGTATTTATTTCTTTCCTTTGTTGTTTATTTGCTTTGTTTCTTTTTTTTTTGTATTTTCTGTAAGCTTTTATTGCCTCAATAAATCTCGTGAGCTTTTCCACCATCCCTTTCTCACTGTCCCGCTGTCTCTCTCTCTCACTTACTCTAACCTACCACTCTGCTACATGTATAACTGGTCCAGTTGCCCTCAATGTTCCACCGCAGTTTCTTGCCCATACCCTTCCTAAATAATCTCTCGGCGTATGCTCTATGCCGATCCATTCGTGACATCTCACTCTGCACTAAATCCTCGAGCAATAACAGTCAAATTCCAGATATAATCATTACAAATTCGTTTATTTATATGAATGCATCCATGCATATTTATGTATTGCAAATGGTATCCTCACTTATTTTTTTAAATTTAATTTTATCATTAATTTTAATTCTATAACTTCGACTATTTCTGCATGAATAAAAGTATAAGATAATACAAAAGATATGGAGAATGAAAAATAAAAAATTATGCAACGTCGAAATGTTAACTGTGGTGCAGATGAAAAATTTTGAATTTCTCATTCGGAAGTGTTGAAACAAAAAGATTATAGAACTTGACGGTAATAAATATGACTGTGAATTTTCGTAGCGAAAAATCTACACGAATGTAACACATATATATATATATATATATATATATATATATCTGAGTATATAAGTATGAGTGTATATGTATGAAGAGCTTTAGCACATTCGTCGTTAACTCTTTCTCTCTTGCTCACCGCCCTTCTTTGCCACTACTACTCTCTCCCTCATTTTCTCTTATTCTCATCCGTTCGCACGCTCGTGTAGATTTTTGAAGCGTTGAGCGTGCGAACGCGTCCTCTCTCGTTCACCCAAGCGTGTTACTCATTCTGTCAGTATTTCGCTCACCTCACCGCACACAATTTTTTTTTTCTCTCTTTGTTTTTTTTTTCTTTCAAGTATTTATACATTCGTGCATTTTTTCACTGTCCTAGAAAATGTCACTATCACCACCGCGCATTATAGCTTATTCCCTTTTTAATTATCCAGCTGTTGTTATTATTTTCATTATTCCCTTTCTTGATTTTTTTATTTTTTTTTTTTTTTTGAGCATTGTTTCATTTTTGTTTTCTTACCATTCTTATACGATTATCCCTCAACCATCATCCTTTCGCCAAGGATCACTCTCTATCCTCTAGATTTTTTTATATATATATATGGGTTTGTATATATATATATATTCGCCCGATTTCACCCTCGCATCAGACATTGCTCGCCATCATCGCCCAGTATCCGACGGAAATAAATCGTCGGAAGCAAACAGCATCCGGGAAAGTAAACTGGCTGTAAACCATATATAGAAGTCATGATATCCGTGTAGAGGGGAAAGTAAGAGGGGACAAAACATTGAGAAATTTTATTGTGTAAAATTTCATTTTGCTTTTTCATTTTAATGGCGAAATATTATTTTAATATGTGTGTTGAAGTAGGGATGAAATGAATGTTTTAGAGAAAAAAGAATTCTTGCTTGAGGAAGAAATTATTTTAGCACTTGAGACAGGAATAAGTTTTATTGGTGATTTAAAGGGGATGTTGCATGAAGTTGAATTTTAAATTGAGTGCTGAGCTTTTTAGTTTGATGAAAAGATTGATTGTATAATCGCAGATAATTTTGTGATGAAGTGAATTTTTCAACTTGATGTAAAGAAGACATTTGATTTTCAAGGAAGACCTATTTTGATATGGGGTGAATAGGGTGATGAAGTTGTGTAGAACGCTCTGAATTAAATGAATGTTAAGGTTGGAAATAGGATGCGATTCATGAAATTAATTCCATTCTTCTGAACAACGTTCGCAGATAATTTTGCAAATATTTTTACAATTTTTATCATATCGTTTTTTTTTTTATTTATAATGTTGAATAATTTTTAATAATAAATTGTCAGAGGTTTAGAAAATGTGATCGGTGGTAGAGTCGATAAACAAAAGTAACAAGTGATGATTCTCGTGAAAATATTTCTGTGCGAGTCGCAACTTCAACCTCTATATATACTTAATTAAAAGCAAAGTATCTTCAAACATCAGCGTGTTGGATATCCCCATCTTTTTAACCAGATAAAACAAACAAAAAAAAAAGGTGGTTAACCAAGTATCAATTAGAGCCACATTTCGAGTCTAATTGATACCAAAAGCTCTAGAGTTACCAAAGGACAAAACGCTCATCTCGTAACTAACTCATACACAGCTATAGAGACTTTATGTATCCCCTACATTCACATACATATACTCACACTTAGTTGTAGCCCAGAGAATTTTCCAACTCCTCGTTGGGAAACACAGCGCCATACCATCATGCACGTGTGCTCTCGTCTACCCCTGACTTTATATACCGCGTTAGGTTATTTTGGTATCAGGTGTCGCAGTAGCCCGTGTGGCATTGGAAGCATACACGAAACAACGCTTGGCACGTGGTAAATCCACGAAAATACGAAACCACACAATACAGTGCTTTGTACACTCACCTTCTCACTTGTTTCACACACAGCCCGTCACCAACAATCCTTATGTATCAACACAGTCACTGTTGCTTTACTTTCATGTACCAAAACTCAGTTAATATTCACTGACATATTTGGGCTTGACATCACTCTGATTCAAGGGCAGATATAAATCCATTTTTTCTCTCTTATATTTAAAGAAGAAAATAATATATCTAATTTTCTTAAAAACAAAATGAACAATGAATAATTGGTGAATAATAGTTGGATATGAAAAAAGTTATAGATTAAAATAATTCTTGACAATGGAAATATCAATTAGCATAAATAATATTTGCATGATTAGTCGAAATCGAGATGAGAATATATATCAATATTTAATACGCAATGACAAAAAATCACAAAGCATATAATAAATTTAGCCATCGATTTTATAATTTTCACGGACGATATTGTAATTTTTATTCGTTATATCGAAACTTTGTAGAAGAACAATTAAGAGCGAAAACGTTGGCTTATTAAACAGGATAAAAAATATTATTATTACACTATTAAACACTGTTCCACAATAATACTTCAGAAAGTAATATCACAGAAATCACATTCTCTAAATATTCCTCTTTCTTATTGAAAAAGATTAAATATCAGATTAATTTTCCTCTATCCAACCGTTCATATTATTTCTAACGATCGCCTGTTTCTCTGTGATATAACAATTCCAATATAATATTGGTTATATATTCAGTTTGATGATGATCAATGTAAGTTTGGTTCAATGTCACTATATCAATGTGATTAAATCAATAGACTTTGTTATTTGAGATGTCTGAAGCTTCTCGAATCTCAAAGAGGATTGTGTTATACATGACTGCTCGTGTTAATGAGGTGCTGTTGGGATCGTCGAGGAGTATATATTGGAGATTCGAGTCGAGATATATAGGTGCTATCGATGATGTCTATGATACCGGGTCGTAGTTGCAGAATGTTAGCTCACACGAGTTGATAAATATGTATATATTTGGCAAGGATGTAATATAATATACCTATGATGCCTATTAATACAGCTGCAATACATGTACTTAGTGATGGATCAGATTTTTTCCTTTGTCTTGGATGTGAATTCTGGAAAGTGTAATTAAACATGTGCCAAATTATCAAATTAACGTCAATCATTTTCAATTCAATTAGAATGTATATTGTCGATATGTAATATCATGATTGATTTATATCACGTTACATATTGAATGATAGTATAATGAAGCTTTTTGTTTTACGTATTGAAAACATTCATTGTTTTATTATACTAAAAATAATTAATATGGGAAAACAATCGAGAAGAAGAAAAAAATTTGATGGGGAAGCAATATTAATCGTAACTATATTGTGAGAAAAATAAAAATCTGTTTGTAAATGTAATACCTCATTTTTATTTGGGAATTAGAATTCATTTAATTCACTGAGTTATTTTTGTGTAAGAACGAGTGTATATAAAAATTGTGAAGTTGGCACATATATAATAATTTATCATTTATTATGTATCAACATTATTTTTTTCACACTCGACATACTAAAGTAATTCTTTTCGAGTTTTAGAGTATTATATAAGAGTGTTATAGGAGATATGATTATTTGTTAAATAATTCAAATGGATCGATGGATAGTACGATCTAAACATAATTCTTCGCAACGAAGGCAAGGAATACCAGGAGAAAGTAATGAATATCATAACTTTTCCAACCCCGTATAGGAAAATCAAACTACTCGCTCTTGATTGTTTTTCTGCGATTTATAGTGTGACAAAAAGAAAATTCAATGTCGACTATGAGAATGATAATATTATTTATTGGATTTATCATACGCTTTGTAAACTATCATATAAATTCAAATATTATTATTTGTCCTTTGGATTCATAATTAGTTTTCAGTAGATTAATTTTACAGATTTTCGGTCTAATAAAATGTGCAAACGTTGAGTATAGCCTTTAAAAATATTTTGTCACACCTGAGAGATATTATTTTATCTGAATCAGTTCTAGTTTCAATCTGATATTCAAATGAGTATTTTTCACCTACCAAACTGTATAGATTCGAAAAACTACCCTTAAATAAAATTGAGTAAATACTCACGTTCAAAACACGATTTTTTCCTGATTTTGAAAGCACTTTCTCTACAATGCGCATCATTTTGACTTTAACATGAGTGCGTAGCTAACATACAAGTACAGCAGTGAAACCAACATCACCACTACCACCATGACTAGCACTACAGCAACCCCCGCATAACGGATTCTGGATTCTCCTTTACTCCGCTCAGTAGCGCTGGGCGTCTCGACGCGGCAGCACGTTCACAGGGATAGTTCACATCGTTTCTCCGCCACAGTCTCACTCGCTCACTCGTATCAACTCGTTCTATTCCCATCGCACATTGCGACCCGTCCGTGCGCGCTGAAGGGATCCGCCCACCCGGACCCACAAAACTATAACCCCTACACGACGCTCGCTGGCATTCCGTGGCTGGGTTACGACTTGGAAGTGACGTCGCGCTCACTCTCACAATCAGTTGTCGCGAGATCTAAATTCGAAAACGAAACAAAATATCCACATATAATATATTTGTTGTTTCATGTGAAAAGTTAAATACCATAATAATGTTACAGAAAAAAAATGCGAATGGATGTATTACAACAAATTAATGTCAACTCTATCGCAGCATTACTTGGATAAATTATATAAAATTAATATTAATTATATATAATTAATATTAAAAATAATTCAATATAATACAATGGAATTGTTGTCAACAAGATCGACAAGATTAATATTGAACAGTGATAATAGTGATTGCAATGGTGTGAATGAACACAGTGAAAAATATTGTGCGACAATAATGTCGAATTGTCATAAAAATATCAATCATCGTTATAAATACTTTAATTATATTCGCAATCGTATTTCACGTTTTCCAAAAAATGCAGCGATTATCCTGTTGCTGTCGATTGGATTTTCATCGGTCACCTCATCTAGGGGTGAGTGCGGACCAACACTCTTGCGTGTAATTTTATCTCCATTCACTCGACATCTCCCTATATATTTTATTTTCATCGTATTTTTTTTTTTTATCACTACATATATATATATATATATTTTATTTTTCTTGTATACGTGAATTCATACTATTGTGTGAATTTAGTACTATCTTCTTTTCCATTCAAGGCACAAACTCGTCATCCCATCTTTATCCTTCATCCCTCTATTTATTTATTTTTTATCGTTTCTGTTGCCCTACGTCTTTGCCACCGACTTTCGTGTGGTGCCTGAGAGAGGATTTGAACCTTGGGGCTTCGAAGGATTATCCGCGCGTATTTTGGTGCATTCGACTTGCCACTGTGAGATTACCAAACTCTCAACGATGGAAAAAGAGGGGGAGTGTATACATACAAACATATATGTATGTGTATTAATGTATATGATCATGTGCTATGGTACATATGTATTGTAGAGCATCTTGGTGAGCTTCTTTTATACCAAATGGGGCTTTGTTGGCTATTGGTATTCATCATGGTTATATTTTGGATATTGTAGGGTGTGCAGGAGCACAGAAGAGGGAAATTTAAGTGACACGATGCTGTGAACGACGTGCAAAACGTTTGAAACGAATGTGGCATTTGAAAAAGCGAAGTAGAGATATACTTATACCATCTTTTATATATATATATTTTTTTTTTTATTCTCTTTTTCAAACTTACCTCATTGCTACGACGTTCTATCGTCTCTCAATTGTGCAATAGGAACTAATCGAAGTTTTTCTGGTAATAATTATCAAGTTAATTGAATTTTTATCGACGTAAAAAGTTCACTTTATTTTTCATTGTTCATTTTATTTTTCTTCCATTCAATGCACGAGAAAAATCTTATTCTCGAGAAATTTTTTTTTTGCTCTTCCCATGACTTAATTATGAGGGAAGAGAATTTTTAAGTTTATGAAATACCATATTGATGCATGTGTTGAAGGAGAAAAAAAGTGTGGACGAGTTCAGTGAATGATAGTGAGATATCTGGTAAACAATATCGAATAGTTAAGTGAAACTGTGGAGGGATGAAGAGTGATTGGGAAGTGGATGTGAAATATTATTGAGCCGATAGTAAATCGTTCATTTTTGTTTGTGAAAATCACGATGAGATAATGGAGTGTGGATTCATTTAATTCTTTACAACTCAGTGTTGCAGAAGCTGTCAGACTTTTTTTTCTGTTAGTTATTATCTTTCATTCATTTTATTTGTCATATTATCAATGAGAATTTAAAAAATTCAATAACGATGTTATTTCTAATTGACAAGACTCTCTATGAATAAAAGAAGTTTTGAGAATAGCGCTTTTTTTCTTTCATGAAGAATGTAATTATTGCTGGACTATAACAATTGATAGAATCACCAATTTTGTTTACAAACGTTTTTGAGATCAGTGACTTCGAATGTGAACCAATATTTATCCCTCAAATTTTATACTATATTCAATATCATGGCTATCAAACACTCTCAAGTTTGGCACTGATACAATGTATTAGTGAAACACATTGGATATCGGTTATGCTTTTCCGATTATTGTGCATCAATAGTTAACTTCACGTCGTGGCAACTTTGGAAGATCAATTATCCTGAAATTGTACGACGAGTTTCATCCAATCATTGGTAATACCGAGTGAATATACGAATGTCGTGCAAAACGTTTAACCTATATACACTGTGGCTGTATAGAATCGACTGTGTCTACTTCGTTAAAAGTTTGTCACCGTTTCAATGCTCCATCAATTTAGTATATTGCTCTCTTCTCCTCACAATTGTGAATAAATATTTATATATATTGTATACAATTTCATATTTATAGAATTGTTTGCAAAAATCCAAACATGAATTCCAATACAAAGAAAAAACAAACCGAGCAAAACATGTACCAGTATTTTAATAATATCAATTGCAATTATTTTATTACATCAAACTAAAATTTTTCCCACACGTATTATTTATTCCTGGTCACGTAACACTATGATACAATTCATCTAGTTTCTTTTTTTCTTTGTCCTCACGTAAATATTTCCATAGTAACGGGAGATAGAATCAAAAAAGTGTATCCATGGACCTATTTCACAATTGTGCGCGTTGAATTATTGCAATTGACAATTCACAGTTTAATCAATCGATCTCCACATGGGTGATGTTTTATTTATGCTGGTCATTTGGTAGGAAATATAAACAGTGTTAAAAATACACATCAAACATCTATCGTGAATGTGCACAGATATCAAATGGGTGAGAGACACATGAGTTACGAAGTTGATAGTTACAAATGCGACGGACACGTGATAAGAGGGTGCTCGAAAGAAGATTGAGTAGAAAGGATATGTAGCAAATGAGTGAGTTGGGATGAGAGAAAAGAAAAAAGGGACAAAAGAAGTTTAAAGCTGCGCACGTCAAGCACAGTGATAAAAGAATTTTGTTGACATCACGTAATTCATTTATTTGAAATATTTTTCCAACTTGTCGGTGATAAATTTTATTAACAGTTACATTTGCAAATATTTTATCGAACGTATTTTATTACAACGAACAAAACCTTTTTGTTCTCTCAATTCTATTAATGTTGAACAAAATCAATATCTGATGTCGAATGCAGATTTAAGAACAGTTACATTATCTACTGCGCTGGATGAATATCATTCGAACAGGATTTTTCATAGAGTTTCAGAGTGATTTAGATTTAATATGATTGAAGTAATAAACGAGTCTTTAATTTACTTAACACCATATTCAATTTATATTAAATAATGTTTAGTAACTACTATTAAATATCAATTTGGTTTCAACCGCAATAAAGACATTTGTTAATTGTTACTCAATTTTATTTGTTCAGGATAAATGTTTCATTCACTACAGAAACTCTAAAGTTACAGTAGTAAAGCTCCATGATATGTCTTGCCTAGAATGTTATACAACGTGGCAACTCGGCAACTCTATCAGCTGCAGAATTATTCTATTCATGCATCAGCTATAAGATGGTGCGCGATTGTTTCTGTTGAATCATATACAATTTTACATCAACAATGGATCCAACATTTCTCGTTACTCCTTAATCGGTTGAGACCTGTAACGCAATCTAGCTTTCAGGAAATTCTATAGAGAGTAATGTGTTCCCTTTTTACTGGTTCATGATGAAGAGATGAAGTATTGTATTCTTATGGATGAATAGATCTTGATCATGGAAGTGGGAAAGTTCGAGTATATAATATTTAGTTGATAGCAATTTTATAGGGTATAAAAATTAAATAATCTTATTCTGTTACGATCTATAAATCTCCAGAGAAAGGAATACATTTTAGTGAAACAAAATCATTGCGAATTTCTTCTATTTAAAATCATTTCCTGTAAAATATTTACATCATGTGTCATTTGATTCAAACAGAAACAAGCACAAACTACTCAAGTCGACAGTAATAGATGACACCTTCCCACAATTTCTCTCTGAGAAATAATTCTTTAATCACAATTAACCTTTCGTGAAATGTCAAATGTCGTGGCAAATAGCGATCAACATCAACTATATATAATTCCAACCTGACATCATCGACATAACAAATCAAAATCTAGAAAAAGTGACAATATAAATCCCTAAGGGATATAAACTCGCAATAATCAGTCCATCTCTTCTTTAAGTTATCATTTTTTAATACTCATCATTTTTCATGTCTGTAAAATTAATCCATCATATTTATTGCACGTGAATTCTTAGACTTAAACTAAATAATCATACTAAATATAATATCCACCAATATTAAAAACAATAATAAAACAAAATGTTCAACATTCCAAAAATACATTCATAAAAATTTGCTCCCAGTCTCTATAGCCCATCGTCTCTTCCTCTCCGACACATCGCCAATTTTTTTTCATGCATGAAATTCAACATTGGCGAGATAGTTCTTGTCGTGCATTCGCATGCAGTGTCAAGAATGGTCAACCAGTCGAGATAAACTCGGTTGAATAGAGAATAGTGTCATTGTGAATGCAGAACAACGTGTATATGACTTGCGAGGATTCGTTGCGTGTGTATGCATGTAAAAAAATTGTTGAAGCGTCACGAAATCGGAAAAGAGTGAAACGTGGTGTCGTTGTGTACGAGTGAACGTGCCCACAGTGACCATACACATACACATATATGTGTCATAAATATAAAACGACATTTCATCCCACTAAATCGACATCTATTTATTTCTCCCTGACTTCCCAATTTTTTCCTCATTCAACCTTCTTTTTTTTTTTTTTTTTCAATTTAATTTTCATACTCGCTGCTATCTATTATCATTCCCATTCATAATCCTTACAATGAATCGTGTCCCACACTCATCACGATATTATACATGACCGCGCATCCATATCGTTCACACAATGAATGCAATATCTCTCTATATCTCTGAGTACTTGTCCTCACAAATGTTCTCCATCATTTCTCTACATATGAAAGTCAATTTGACAATAATGTCATTGAAGCTGAATGAATTTTTTACATTCATCCTATCTCGCCTCTTCATTTTATTCTTTCACTTCATACTCCTCTTTACCATATCCTCTTAATTGTCTTCACTGGCGTCAAACATCATCACCTACATTCTAAATGCACATATACGACCACAAACATAACCATATCCAACAAATTGGATGACATTTGAAATTCATGAACCAGAATAATGTTGTCATTGAGGTCTACACTAAACTGACACAATGTCATTCATTCTGTAACCACATGAGGACACAACAACATGTTCTGGTAATTTTCTATATATTAATCAAACATTAACAATAAAAACAGATTTACAAGATACAAAAGCAAAGAAATTCTTAAACTTGTTGTCATAAATAAAACTACAAACAATCAATTTAGATGTTATAAATATTATCATAAACTATATTATATTAAATTTATATAACAGAATATATATTACCCAACTTTAATATCTCGATTAAATATTTTCGTCCACCTAATCGCTTTCCAATAACATTGTAATATTCACAACTACAAGCGTTCATAGATAATACTAAATTTAATATACAATGTTCTGTAATAAATATCACATGCATATGAATATACTGTTATATTATATAAACAAAATACCACAATTTCTCGATATTTGCATTTACATTCCTAGAACGTACATACACATATATATATATTCATATCCACATAATATATACTCATGTTTGAAATGTTTGTTACATGCTACGTGTCCGCAGTGCCAATATTGAATAACATAGCTGATTAAGTGCTAACATGGGTAACAACATGAACGAGAGGTAACTAGCAAGTGCGCTCACACAGCTCGTTCATACCCGTAGATATAAAGTTATATATGCACTGGGATTCACATTGCTTCCAAACATAAGACAACTTTGTTGTATATATGTATATATGAATGTATATATGTATATATATATATATATATATGTAATATGCGCATGTCGTATATGCAAATTTGAGGTGGGATGGTAGCATTCTCCGGAGTTGCCTTCCGTACGCTCCGGCGCTTCCGCGGTCAAATTTGTCGGAAGCACAAGGCGCTGACGAGGCTGCCATGCTACTACGTCTCTCGTCTCAATCTCCTTTCCTGTCTCTCATGTGTCTATACATATACACTAGTTCTATCACTGTTGCACCACTACTATAATCTTCCAATTGCACGAATTTCATCCACAAATCACACATGATGTGTTCCAAATGCATATAGATATATATTTATTTATTTATGTATGTATGTACGATAAACTATAGTGTGACATATGTGTATTTATCTATTTTTTACACTATAAACCTTGTGCATTTATTTTTATATTATTTTTACTGTGGTAAATATTATATACATGTGATCAAGTGATAGAAGTTTATATACCGTTGTTGAAGTATCGTGTGAAAAAGTTTTATTATACTTTTGTTATATATGCATGTGTCAATGCATATATAATATGTATGTATGAATGAGTATGTCGATAAAATTGAATTGAAATATGTAGAGTAAATTTATGTTTATATTATTGAGATTAATGTGGGTATTTTTTGATTTTGGTTATTTTAAAGAAAATAATGGAATGATTATAAATTGCAATGAGAGGTAGGTGTAAATAAAAACCGATTTTTTTTTTTTTTTTTTATTAAGTCTGATCGAGTTATAATTTGCAAGAGGACAGATGGCAGGAGGATGGTTTTATATGGACGAATATTGTCGGGATATGAATGCGTGAAATGAAATATAAACCGTCCGAATATTTATGTAGGAATTGATGGTTGAATAATATTTATGGAAGAAGAAGTAGGAAGAAGAAATACCAATGAAAACGAATTATATATGATTGGCAGTGATGGAAAAACGTACTGCTTTGTATTTGATATCAAAATTTTAATCGTAAATTGGATTATAATTGGAATGTTTTGTTTTTCATGAAATGGCATTTCTACCGAATTCAATATCAAACGAACTTCGTGTTTCACAACATTAATTTGGATTGATTGTTGGTATTTTCATCATTAATATTAAACTACTGATCAAATTTTAGCGTTCAATTGTGTTCAGAATAAATTATTCGCAACATGTAGTGTATGATATAGAAAACTCCGGTTCGAATCCAAAGTACATTTGGAATTTGCAACCACATATTCACACACTATTATTCGTTCATTATTATTTAAAGATAAAATGTCTTTAGCACTCCAAACACTTGAAATATTAAACCTGTCAAACAAACTGTACTAAATCTAAATTTCATTCTAGAAATATAAACTATAAATCATCAACATAATAGTATAATTATTCCCAAAAACTAATTCAATTAATTTTTCATACTACATAAAATTATAACTCTTATTTCATAACTATATATAATCACTGCCACTAATTGACTATTTGAAACAATTATTAGATAAGATTCTGTCTGTGGAATAATTTGTGTTGCAGTAGAAGTGAATATATATATATATATGTATATATTGTAGCTGTCTGAAGTGCATTGAAATGTTTCCTCTCTCTATATACATATACATATATATATATATATATACAGGAGATTGTTGAGCATACCACGCCATCGTCTATACTGCAGGCAGTTGGTTGTAGCTATGTCGTAAAGCGAGAAGACAGTACGAGGAAGCAAACAAGAATGAGAGAGGGCACAAAAGTAAAGAAGGCAGAAGAGTATAGAGTCAGTGGGTGATTCATTGCCCAAGGCCTCGTAAACTTCTCACTTGCGCGATTGGGCGTCGGGTGGCTGCACGCTCGAGCACAGGAATCCAATGGAACAACTGATTCGCTTCCACTCTACGAACGAACGTGCAATGCCAAGTGATCTCTCTCCATCTCACGTTTCTTTGCTCACTTCTATTCTTTTCATGACTTTTATAAACCGCAGTATAACTCGCTGCAGAAATTTCCGTCACTTGCTCGTTCTTTTTTCTTATTTCTTTTTTTTACTTTCATGACAATTGCCATCGATTGCACTCGTGTAGCATCTGATGAACTCAGCATTGTATATTATAGATATATATTCGTTCTATCTATGAATCGGTTGAACCGCGATATTGATGACTTATTGGGAATTCATCTGAGCGTGACACTGTATAGATTCATTTTACATTCTATGTATAGTGAAGTGAATTTTCGCAGAGAGAAATATATAATAGAATACGTTAAAATACACTTGTGAAATATTAAGTACGAAATATTATAACTTAAATTTATTTAATCAAATTATTTTATCTAAGATTCTTGAATATTCAATAAGTGGAACATAAAAATATTAATGAATATATATATATATATATACAGAGAGTGATTTTTATAAAGAGAATTTTGTATCACACTCTGACAGTCATAAATTAAATATAAATGTTATTCTTTATGCCAATAAAATAATGTGTAACTTTATTAGAGAGTTGTATTAGCTATACAATATATTTATTGCAGCCATTACAAGGATCATTGGCAAGTTGTATAGATGCAATAGCTAATCAAATTAAGACTGTTATACGTAATGTTAGTTATAATGTTGAGACTATAAGCGACCTCCAGTTGCGAAGTCCAGTTCAATATTATTAATTATTCCTGTCGATTAAATATCTTGGGTGAATATCCGGGTTCTTTTCCTATCAATTTCCCCACCCATCTTATCTCATTTCACAAAAGTTACAAATAATAATACATTTAGCATCGTAGCAACCCTCTCCCTTCATGAATTATAATCTCTTCAATATCTAAAGTTATTTGTAGAAGCCGAATTCTTATCGTGTATCAATTGGCATCGGAAATTTATTCCGCAATTTTGCGAAATCGAATCCAAGAATTATTACTCAATCATCTATATTAAATAATAGAAAAAAAGCAGATGAATGTGATAGCTATTCACATAACTAATACTACAATCGATGATAGCTGTCATCCACTGTCAATTTTGATAGTCAAACAAAGTGTTTTATAGTTTGGATACTAAACAACATCTTTTGTTCTAATTAATGCTTGACAATAAATTTGGACATTGAAAGGCTCAATATTCTGATTTAATATTGCTCATTCAACAACACCTATCGTTATTCCAATTATCAACCATCAGAAATACTCGAGATTATAATGTAGACCTCAGTTTATATTCACTTCGAAATATATTCCAAAGTTTGTGTACAACTATGCTAAATGTTGATGTTCTGAGTAGCCATAACTAACAGGAATGCATTGGAATGAAAATAAACGAGCATTATATATTAGTTTATAAGTTATTTCAGAATTCACAAAACTATTCTATATCTCAGTATAGTACAGTGTATTTTTTTAGAATAGGT
Source organism: Zele albiditarsus (assembly GCA_958496275.1). Lineage (NCBI taxonomy): Eukaryota > Metazoa > Arthropoda > Insecta > Hymenoptera > Braconidae > Zele > Zele albiditarsus. The sequence goes on along the minus strand of OY292411.1, from coordinate 11,427,566 downwards.
CACGTAACTTTAATGAGTATGTTTAATAATAATAATAATAATAATAATAACAACAACGATGATAATAATTTTTAATAATTGCATTGTTGTCGCATCGTTTTATAATGTAGGTCAGAGTTTACAGTTGTTTGGTATCCATGCATGTGTAGTTGATTGCGAGGAATCCTTGATAAACTCGTACTCGGCTGTTGTACGGCATTGTCTGACGTAAAATTCCATTTCTACTTGAATTCTGTTTTTCGATGTATTAACTGCAGAACTCGCTGAACATTTTTCTTATCTTTTTATTATTATTATTTGCCTTTTATTTTCCCCCTTTTTTTTTTTTAATTCTTACTGTGATTGGAATCCACATTGGTCGTTCATTTCACGTTGGCACGATAACATTTCTCTTCACTGATTAAATTAAATCAAAATGTGAAGATGGAAAAAAATATGGTGTATGATAACTCTTTCTCAATATTTCAATGTCATTATTATAAATAAATTTTTCGACTTTTATTCACGTTAATATATGATTGCAATTTTTTATTCATCTGAAGAATCTACGATTTCATTCATGTTAGATAGAAAACTGTTTGAGATGTAGAGTTTATAAATGGGTATAGGAGAAAAAAAAAATTCTGTTTCAAATAACCTCTCTGGTGCATTTTACATTATATATTAACGATTATATATAGCAGTTGAAAATTTTACTTCAAGCGCAAATCCATGTTATCCTTGGTCCTGTCAATGTTCAAAGTGTTCACAGGGGAGGTATATGTGACTCAGAGAGTGTATGATGATAGAAAAGAAATGGGTGGTAAAGGGAGAGCGGGGAGAAAGTGTGAAATGGTATGAGAATCGTAGAGTGAAGCAGGGACCAACGACACGCGAGGGAATAATGGGAAAGAGTCCTTGTGATGTCCCCGATCGCACCAGACTTCGTATATGTATATGTGAAACTTTTTTTTTTTTTTTTTTTTTTTCGCTCCTCGTTGATATTTTTATGGATAACATGAGAGCTTTTCATATATATATAAATATTTGGATAAAACAGCACACAGTACGTACATATGGTGAGGGGAAAAATTGCCGATGGCAAGTTATCGATAAGTTCAGTGTAGGAGAATGTAGTCTATAGACAAACAAACGTGAGTAAGAAAAATAATCTGGATGATGGCATAATTTCATTAACTCAATCATTCGTACAAGTTTTTTTTTCTCTGTTCTTGTATTTGTTTTTTATTTTTATTTAATTAATTCTTTATTTCGCCGTTTCTTTTTTTGCTCACTTAAACTTTAGCACCGGTGTTATATGATAGTTGATATAGATCGACAAACATCTTCATCTTGATAATAGTGTAGCAGTTGCGGGGAAAAAGGCTATGCCAATGAAGCGCCTCATGAAAAAAAATATATGTATGATTTTTTTGTTTGGTGCTCTCTTCATTCTCTCTTTCGTTTTTCTTTTCAACTATCTTGACTTCAGCTCTTGTGTGGGCTCTTCTGCCTTTAGTGCACGGTATTTTTATCCTCGGACCACCAATGTTTCGCTCTCGAGAGTGTTTCACGGTGCTACAGAATGAAATTTACCGATAAGATCTTGGTATAGGGATGAGAGAACGGTGAAGATAGCACACGGTCTTTATATATATTTTGATGATAATTTGTTTTGACATGGAGTTGAGAGGGAAAATTAACTCGATAAATTAGTATAACCTATGCACTCTTTTCCCTTTAATGAAATCATAGTGTGTAGGTAGAAAATAATTGGACATGAACAAATTATATGTAATTAAATATCTTCCGTAAACAATAATTTAAGTTAGTCAACTTTATAATAGGAACAACAATTCAAATAATTTCTCATTCAATATTTCCCTACATCATAATAGTAGGAGTGGAAAACTTTGTGATAAATTAGTGGATAAATTTTATATTAATTTATGAAAATTCTTCAAAGTTTAATTTCATGGTGAAACATGGTCTTTATTAAAATGCTATTTTGTGGTTGTGACAAGTTTATTCATAGTAATTTTGCAATAATGTTAAATAAATAATATATTTAATATTGCATCATTTTAAATGTAATTTCGTTTTATCATGAACGAATCTTTGGGAACATTTTTACTCTCCACTCTTTCCGAATGGTTTGGGAATTGTTCTGTATAATATTGTCTTCATTGTCAATAAGCTACTATTTGTGATTTTTATTTTCACTCATATTTTGTATATATTAATACTCACTAGTGCTTTCATCCAACTGGACTGCAGAGAGCGGACAGGAATTTTAATATTGCAGTTCAAGTACTTTCTGAATATCCCAAACGCCATCATTCTCCTGGAGAAAACAGTTTGGTCAGACAGAATGAAGATGCAAAGAATAGCTGTATTCAAATTATTGTATCTCCTTGGAGAATTAATATTTTTTGATATATTCTTTTTTGTTTTTTCACAACAAATGCCAGTCGCTAACTCATAAGATAGAATGAAAAGAAATTCAGAATGACTGGTAATTTCCGGGCAGAAAGCTGTTGAAAAAGGAAAAGAAATTTATTTTCACACGACAAACAGAATTAAAGCTTTCATTCTCAGCCGCACTTTGATCATGTAAGAACGAAATATATAAATGTAGCGACTAATAATTATGGATGTTATTGTGAATGTTGTTTGATACTTTCATTACATATTATAGAGCACGAAATTATAATTAGCAACATATATAAATAGCATTTTTTAAATGAGTTGTCACAGTGACAAGTGAAAAATTGTGGTAAAAATGGCGGTAGTACAATAAACCAACCCTTTCGTTTGTGCAGTTGTAAAACCAACGGAGTGTAACACCTTTTTCCGAGTGTGCACACGTAACCACACCATCACCACTACCAACCTCAAGGTTTAACATATATACATTCATACATACTAAACCATATAGCGTGTGCTTTTGCGCCTCTTCAACTTGGTGCGATGTGAAAAGCCCCATAATTTTCACCCGAGGCCGTTCTAGTCAACGCCGTCATAGTCTAGTCAACGTATTTTCCCTTTTCTTCTCTATCTCACTCATTCCCCTTCCACTTTTGCCTACACTCCAAACTCTAACTAAGTCAATAACGCATAACGCGCAGTATATGCTTCGTGGGCTCTTACTTAGACGAACGGTTACCATCCCAAGACTACGTGTACATTTACATGTATACATATAGACGATGAGTATATATGGAATTTTCATGATTCAATATAGCGTTGCACTCAGACTATGTACATCAAGCAAAATGTGTATTAGTCCCCATGACGAGGAAAATTATATGGAGAAAACGAGAAGCACAAAGTTATTGTAAATAATGCTTAAATATATGAATGAAAAGTGCTAATTTGGATTGTTAAATGCTACCAGAATTGGTTACTATAGCAATATTTACTAGATAGCACGACGAAGCAATTGCAAAGCGTATAGAAAATTTATTTCACTTTATTTCCATCTGCAAAAAACACTACACCACAGTAATCTTCCAGATTCTGATACGATAAAAATTACATTATATGAATATTGTTTTCTTTTAATTGGAACAAATTGAAATTGTATTACAATTATATTGTTCACCCATTCAATATCATCATTTCCAGAATGATTGTAATTTCCACCAGACTTTAACCAACATTTTCCTCTATGTATATATTAAAAAGAAGCAGGTGAAATTTCAATAAATAATGTTTATATAAATAATACTATAACTCGACATGAGAAAACATTAAAATCAATAATAATTTCATAAAGCTAGAATTTAATCATGAAACACGTAGTTACAGTAATACAAATAGTGCATTGATCAGCCATGCAAGTTGAGTAGTGACAACATGACTCGTGTCAGACACACGATAAATGTATAATAGAAAGAATAGAAAGAGAACTGGAACACGATTGCAGTTGTCGAAGGGTGATTAAATACTATAATAGACATTGTTGCATAAAATATGGGCGTGTACAGACACGTGTGGTTGAATGTATGTATTTCACGTATAAGTAAAAGTATAGAGCGAAACTAAAATGTGTATATGTATAAGGGTGCGTCGGTCACGCCCGAGGTCTCCGACAAAAGCATGGGGCAAAAGACTCTCATGAGACCCAGTAAATTACCGGATAGTCGAGGGTTGGATTTCTCACCCTGCACCAACATATACGCCTTAACAATATTATCGGCGCGTTTCACCATACACTTTCCCTTGAGTACTGGCCTTTTCACCTCTCTTTCTCACTCACTTAATACTTTATCTCACTTATACTCAATATAACTGTCATTGATCACACATTTCACATATAACTTATGAATTTGTTTTCTGGTTTATCTGTTGCGTCTTTCGGATATTGGTTGCCATGGATAAACATTTATATGAGAATTTTCACAGCTTTTTCTCTGTTTGAATTGCCAAACAACGATTATTCTTCATTGTTGTGTGACACACTTTATTTCCCTGCAGTTTATCACCATTTTCTTTAAGTATACTCTAAATATATACCTATGTTTTTGTACTGGTATCAACAGCGTAGTCTCCTTGAGTTCGAGGATACTTTTTTTATTTTATTTTTTTGTTCTAACCACACAAGGATGATCTGAATCATCTACAGCAATATACGAAGAGTTGTTGAGCTGTCTCATATTGTACAATAAACATTTATTTCACATGTAGAATTACTGGTATATAATACATAAATATATAGACAAGGATTCTTGAAACTATCGCCATCAGCTTTCACATAATTTGCATCTTAGCATAAACCTGGGTTCATTATATATCTCTCTCCCTTTCTATCTCTTGGTGATGCTGCTGTATCTCTCACTCTTGCTCTCTGGCCTCCACACATTGTCGGATAGAGCCGAGCGTTGACATTAATGGGCACTGAGATAAGGGTTGACGTGACTGTTACGAGTTAATTGGGTTATGCGGTGTAATGTTACGTAGTGATAAAGATCATTTTATATGACGCAGTTGTCAATGCAATAATTTATGTCAATTTAACAGTTATGTAGTGTATATATTTTTAGATTTTGTATGTTGTCAACGAATCATCACTTCATATATTACGTGAGTAATGTTTCATTTTGATATGGATAATTTGTTGTGAACTGTTTGGATATTCAGGTTAAATTAAATGCGGTGTTGGATTGGAATGAATTCGGGTCAGTGAGAGGAATTTTAATATGAGTGTGATTACAATATATAAAAGAAAAAAAGTCTGTATAACAAAAATAATGATCAAACAATTATTCAATTAAGAAATGTAATATTCTAAATTAAAGAAGAAAACAGAAAAAAAAAACCATAACGTATCAATCTCAATTAATTTATAAATAAATGAATATATATATGTACATACAATATATATTGCAGAGAGAATTCAGACAATCAACAATCAGTTTTAAATTCGAGTTGCGATATATTTTTGGGGTTTGCCGCGAGCCATCGACCAAAAAGCGCTTCGCGGCGATAATTGGTTCGATGGGTCGTTAACGAACATATAGGTGGGGTTTTTGGGTTTGTGATACGCCATCTATCCCCAGGCATAATCCCACCGATTTAAACGACGTGCACTTTTTTTTTTTTTCTCTTCCTTTCTCGCTTTTCGCATTCACCCCGTATTTTCCCTCTCACACAATTGACAAATACAATCTCTCCCATACACACAACAATCTATTTCACAATTTTTATTTTTATTTTATTTATTTATTTTTTTTTTTTTTTCGTTCCACCACAGCACTGCGCCATCTTTTTTTTTTTTTACCACCGCCTCGTCAACTCCATTTGCACTAACCATACATATCCACGGACAATAAAAAGAAATGAATAATCAAGAATAATGAATGTAGAAAAAAGAATTTTTTATATACGCATACGTTGAATAAGAGGAAATGCGTCATTAGTTTAGAGAGAAATGAAAAAAAAAGAAATTCCTCTCATTTTCCAGGCTCATTTTTACAGCTCACAATCATCCGTGCATGGAATTAGTATGACGATGTCAAATCAAAAGGAAAGCGAAACGATGAGAGGCTATATGGCGAACGATGGGATGTGTATATATAGATATATATAATATACATATAGAGGGGTCTGACTAAAGGGCTCGTTAGCTACTTCGTGCATTTCACGTCTCACCTCACCATTTGCTCTCTATTGCGCTCTCAATGCCACCCATAAACCAACCCCTCGCACATATACCACAGGTTTATAGTGCCATCCTTATGCCCTACTGCTCACTCGTTTTTACTCACACAATTAGACGTAAAAATACACCCACACACCCATATACAGATAGAACACACGCCCAAATACACAATCCTGTATAGTCACACGAGACAAAAGTGCGTCGTAAACTCAACGAATTATATAATCTAACCTCAGAAGTGCTTTGCACATATATACTCGAATCTTTTACTTACATATAAACCATCCAATTATTTTCCATTCCATTAAACTCTTAAATTGCAATTATACTTTATTATTTTTTATTTTTTTTTTTCAGTATCACCATCATCATTATCATCAGAATCATTCTTTTACCATTTCTTATTTCATAGTGTATACTTATTCTTTCTTATTAACTATTCTATATATTTTTTTATTCTCCTCAGTTCCTGCTCAATGTAGTCGTTTAATAGTATAAAAAAAAATTTATTCTCTATTGTATTTGTTTATTCTGATGTATTGTCAGGATTCAATTAGTATGCAGTGGAAGGTTTAGTAGGAAGTATTAAAATAAGTATTAAAGTAAGAAGATTTAAATATACATGGGAGATGGAATTTGGAAAATATTGATTCGTTAGAAAATTGACTCTTCAGTTCAATAATGACATGTATTTTATTGAATAATAAGAAATTTCCCTGAAATCAATTGAGATTGTGAGAAAATAATGATACATTTGTCTCGAAAATTGTTTAACAACTATCATCACGTCGCTCAAGACACTATTAGATATTTATCAATAACCAGATATTCATTTTTCTCTCATAGTAATGAAGAAAATCAATTCAAATGTCGACTAACCAAAAATTCATTATCATTAACAATTATAAACCCGATATACTATCTAATTGTATAGAGGTCAATATGCGTACACGAAACACAAAGAAATAATATACTAAAGTAACAATTCGTTGAGACATACACGACACTAGGGACAAAGTGAAAATGAATAGAAATCTAGTACGACAGTAGGTGGCATCAAGTTGAATAGATAACATTAAGTGCATTACGTTGTTGCAGTGACTCTGTACTTTAACAATGACCATGCAAGTTTCATTCAACTTCTCTCACACTCTCTATCATATTCTCTTTGTCCACCATTACATAACTATTTTCACAATAATACATACATACGTATACATGTGTATATTGCAGTATTGGTGTAAAGCACACTCAGTAACTTTGCGCAATGCGTTCACTGTGTAGCATTGTATATGTATATATTTCTATCACCAAGTGAATACGAAGCTGGTTGTCGTCAAATTGGCATAAACTGTATATGCAATCGAATAGTTTCACTCTCAATTCACATTTATTGATCTGATACGTTCAGAATGTTCAAATAGATATTCAGCCTTTTCATGTCAAGCACTTTAGCTTCTATCTTATTTCTTACGAATATTTTTTTGTCTTTCCATCTTCTCTATTACTACTTTCATTTTTTTTTAACTTATTTCTTCATTTTTTTTTTTTTTCTCTACTGTTAGTATGAGATCATCGTAAAGCGCCACAGTGACAGAAATAAAACGATAAAATAGTGTGAGGTATATAAAGAGCTTTGTGAGAGTGAAGCAGTGTGGGAATTGTGAGGAAAGTGGATCCGGACCGGACAAGTCAGACTTGAAGACAATGAGATGAAATAACGATGTGTGGTTGACAGCAATACAAATAACAGTTTTCGTCTTTTGCACTCAGTTACTCTCACATTGTTGGACAGGTTTATATATATATACAAGTTTTATTATCGTACAGAATCAACAAATACCATGATATCAAGAAATTATTAAATATAATAGTATATATTGACTATCACTTATTGATTTGAGAATTAAAAAATCTTCACATATATTCTCAGTAACCAGTAAAATTACTATCAAGCTCTCACCACCCCTCCAATCTTTCCCACAAATACAAATAAATTCTGCCTTTTCATCACCCATCCTGGAAAACTTTCATAAACACCTTTCTTCAATTCACATCACCTTGTTAAACAATAATAATTGAATTTGAATTTAATTATCAACATTGCTCTCTCAATTCTCTAATTCAATGCATTTGGCATTTGGCCGCCCCCTTTCTCATTCCCTCACTCTAATCCCACAATGTTCAATTCTACCGTCGACGAAAATTCTACATGTGATAATTAAGGAAAGTTCAGTCTCCCACCCATCCACCCACCAACTCACATATAAACACATCCATATATATATTTTTGTTCATGTACAATGTGTCTGTTACTGCTGTTTGCATGCGGAACGTGGCGCAGTGTATATAAACTGGGGGTTGCAACTCTAATGAAGAGGGCATTGACACGCGGCGCGACAATAAACACATATATATATATATAAAAACACATATATATATATATATATTAAAGCCACACATCGGTATTGCGGCTGATCTAACTGACGCAATGAGAAATGGAGCCGACACGCGTGCGAATTAACGTCACGTGTGTGTAGTATATATTATATTGTATATCGTCATCACAATGTGCACTACGTGTATACGAGAATATTTATATATAAAGAGAAGTATATAGGTATATAAATGCTTTGTATTTATATATGAGCATATATATATATATATATATCTGTATGATGAACGTATATACAGACTACGTGTTCTCTGTTGGTGTCGTTTTCTCTCGCTTCTGCTTTCATTGACAAAGACAATGGGACAAGTATATGGTGAGCAGGCGTTTTCCGTTATAAGGTGCCGTTACAATTGGGAAGTGCGCGTGGCACCGAATTTCTCATTATCCACACACATTTATGATTATACCAAGTGAATATATATGTAGAGTTATGTGTATATAGATGAAAGGGGATTGTTATGTCAACGTGAATTATTACTGCAGACAATGATGAAATTTATGTGGATGTTATATTTGATTTCTGAGACAGTTAATGATGCATCGATATTTTCTTTTTTTATTATTATTTTGTTTTTGTCTGGTTTGAATTAGGGGGTGGACAATATATATATATATATATATATATATATATATATATATTTTTTTTAGCATGATTGGAAAGAGTTTGGTGTAGGGAATGAGATGTAGGATATGGATGGGGAGAGTGGAGTCAGTTGGGGATCGTAAGGGTAGGTTGATTAGTCGTCACGTGATATGCTTGTTTTTAGTGAGATGCGGAGTGGATGTTTATGAATTATATAATGTTATAGTTTGGTGGGAGGAATAAAAATGTAGGACAAGACGTTTTTGAAAACATACTGATCACAATTTTTTGTACAAGAGAATTGTGCTATCTTTTGGATTTTATTTATTTATTTAATTTATCAGTGAATGAAATGTAAAGCTGGAACTAAAGTGAATGGTGGTTGATTTATATGTGCGCATTATAGGAAGAAGAATTGTAGATCGGATACGGATTCAACGTCCTGGTATTCGTTAGTTATAGTGAGAAATGACAGGAATAGAGCAAGTGACAGTAACGATTGTCATTTTAAAAGAAGCAGCGGTAGAATTCTGGTTATATACTATTGGAAAATCATCTGTGTCAATTAATTTAAATGATAGATTTTTTATCGGAAAAATTGATAATATTATTTAGTATGATGCAATGGATATATAATATAAATATACCAGATTGTTACTTTAATAAAAAGAGAAATTAACCAAGAACTAAATCTCCAACTTCATTGAGTGATTTTTTAATTATATATATTCAAACTCATATTTTAAGGAAGTATCATCGAATGAATAATAATTAAATATCATTGTAATAGTAATAATTTTATTTTTAGGTACTAATAAAAATGTATGAACTGAATAAAATTCGCAGTGCGTTCAATGTAGTAACGCGCATTTTGCCAGCATCGAGGAATTATTACTATGTAGTATGATGGCCGCTCTATCGTAAGCATTTTTGCGCATAGCAATCGATACATTCTTACCGTTGGCATACCTGGAATTTTAAACAATACAGGTTACCAAAATAAAATAAATTGTTATATGAAATAGTAATCGTTACCATTCACACTGGAAATATTCAACAATATTCTAAATAAAATTTTACGATGTAGACTAGATTCTATCTCAATCACTATTTTTTATTGTAGCAATAACAATCCTCTATTATTATGATAGATAATGAATAAACACTTCTGAAATAATAGCTTTTAAAATTGTAATTTTGTGGTGGAGTAGTTTTAGAATAACCATGATGTTTGATTATCATTATTACACTGAAGAAAATTCCTCTGAGCAATCTCCGGTTAGACAGCTGTAACACTTATCCAGCTTGCTGCTGTAACAATGTTGATGTTTGCTACAGCAATCCGTAGTATGATTGCAATCATTAGTCTATATACATAACAGCCGTAGTGCTTCAGTCATCTATATATCTGATGATAATTAATTAATTATGTTAGGTTTCAAGTGATATTTGCTATTGATTATCAGCGTCTGTTATTTGATATTTGTGAACGGGTGATTTGGTAACAGGAATTGGTGCATTAGATCCGCAGTTTTATATAAAAGATTATATGATGATAATTATAATTATATAATTGAATTAGACATCACTCGATAGTAATTCAATACGACAAAATGTATATTGAGAATCATTTTTAAATGTACAATTCGATGAATATGACATTATTTGATAAGTAATGGCTTAGAATTTTAGTGTAGTGACAAAATGCGAGAAAAATTTTTGTGCACTATCACAAATGAAGTAGAACAGTGAATTAATATCAATTGAGGGTCATTGTATACTCGAAATGTATTGAGAGACATGGTAAATAAATAAAATTGATATTTATTCGAAATTTTCGATGATTTTTTTGGAAACATGACAACTTGTCTGATTCTGTCTATGTGTAGAAAGTTGTGAACTTGTATACTATATACACACAGAGACATTTCGAGTGATAGATAACCGGAAAATATAGTTCTCATCCTTTCTCGTCTTATCAGACACACTAAATTGCAAAATATCCCACGGGAAATTCACCCTAGATATACCGGAAGTTAACGCGCATTTCCGTTGAATTTTGTTCGTCGTTGCAGTATAGCATACACGCTGTCACACATAGGAAAGATCATTCAAAAGTCATATATTTATAGTTTGTATGGTATGACGAAGAAGACTGATGTTGTATGTGACTTCCGTACATAGACATTTTCTCATCTCATTGTTGAACATTTATAAACACTAAATATACATATAGGTACGTAGTAGATAGAAACTCAATAGGAAGACATCAATCAATAATCTCCGGTCGACAACATCTTCTTTCACTGCATTTCAAGGGATGAAACCATTATAATTATTTTCATTTATTATTTTTTTATTCTTCTACGTAATATTATCTCAAGAAAACTGGATTTTACATCGCTCATTCCTCTATCTCGTGAACTATAAATGCAATAACGACGAAGAAAAAAAATATTGAGAGTAAATTATTCATAAAAGAAGAAAAAAAAAACGAAATTGAAGTAAAATGTTATTTTTTGTAATTTATGATAATAAAATATTTAAATCAAAAATATATTCACATTCATTATAAGCTTTATCATATTTCGAATGTGATTTTTTTTCATCAATTTGCTGTCACGAACATAAATCCTAAACAAAATTCACGTTTTGCTCATCCAATTCTCAATTTTAATAATCAGTCTGACTTCTCTAACCTCTGGCATAAATTATTTATTCGCATATATACCATCCACCTCATCTGCTAGTTGTATCGCTCACCTCTTCAAATATATACATTTACGTTATCAAGAATGACTCATCATCATAATCTAACGAAATAGCAAATAGCAATTAGCATTGTAGAAACAGCAAGCAGTATTGCAAACACTATGAGTGATGTCAGCGGCAACTGTACATTGCACTGTCCAAATCACATTCTATCATTAATTTATATAAAACCAATTCAATTCGAAATAAGAAAACTTTCATCATTAACCAACAGTAAAGAATTAAAGTATTCTTCAGATACTATTGCTGTTGATGAACTCAGACACTTATATCAGTTATTTTATCGATTTAGATTAGGTGAACAATAATCCTTTTTGCTTTTCTACATCAATATTCACCACCCATTAATAAACTGTTCGGAAGCATTGAAAGGAACATGTGTATGTATCTATAATTTTACTCTGTCATCCTTCTCTATGTATATTTATATACATTTTCCATTGTACGAGATAATCAGCCTCAAAGGTCTAACGAGGTTTGGTAGAACTAGAGAAACGTAGTTGGAGATCGCTTAATAGCATTTGTAATCCTTGTTGAAGGCATTATATTCTATATTTCGATACACATATATTCGACCAACCATCGTATAGAGAATATTCAAAGGATTAATGGATAATCCACTGTACATATATGATTGAATTTTGTAAAAGAGAATTTTCATGTGCTTGATAGGTATCTAGCTTTTGATGAAAATGATATATAATTGGTTTCACATAATAAAAAAAAACAAAAAGGAAAAGAAAAATGGTACACACATGGTAGCACAAAATCATTTTGGTCTTTCAATTATCTTTGCAAATGTTTTAGCTCACATCAAAATTGTCGGTACCATATACGCAACATGCACAATGGCTTCAGGCAACTTAAACGTACTATACGTTATGTCTGGTATATGAACTATTTGTAACATACAGACAGTGCATTGGAAAAATAAATTGTGGTTCTGACAGTGATCGGAATAAATGTAAATTAACTATTCAAATAAATTGCTGTAACAGCTCTTCAGATTGCTGCTGTAACTATACAGATATTCGATACAGCAATGCGTAGTATGGTTGGCATAATTAATTCGTACGTGACAGCTGTAGTGCTTCAGTCATGTATGCGTCTAATGATAACGATGTTAGGCTTCCTGCGGTATTCTCGATTAATTATCTGCTTCTATTTTCTGAAGAGTATTAGAAATTAACGTAGAAAATAGAGGATAGGAATCTGCTGAAGTGAGAAATAATTTAATGGAAATTGATACATGCAAGGAATTTATTTTGTACCAAATGGACGTGCACATCAAATAGTTTACGAGTGCACTTTTGATCTGAACGATATTACTATCATTTCCGAGCGGCAGCAATATTGTAGAATAGCTATTACAGTATATACGACGTGCAGTAATCTTTAAGATGGATGTTGGAACTATATCGCATAGCTTATACACCTGTTCAAACTCAATAATATTGTAGTACTTCAATAGTAAGACAGTATTTTTCATCGAGCGAATATAATTTTTATCATTTTTACATTTACTTTTTTACTTGCTGGATTGAAGGAGATTTTTTCTAAGATGGCGAACATTTTACATGGAAAACTATTATATACACACATTAGTAGTGGATGATGTTGTCACTGCTGCGAAATTTTATATAATAATATTGAAACAATAGCTGTATACCTATTGATAATTTTTCGTAAAATTTCTTCTCTGCATAAACTTCACAAAAAAAAAGAAGACAACTCTACCACTACGCATAATAAGTTTCCACATAGAGTTAATAGTTAATAATTATTCTCTCATCTCAGTTCTGCTTTGCTATCTCTCCAGTAATTTCACTTCTGATATTTAATAATATTATTTAAAATTCTTTGCACACAATTTTCTCCATCTAATTAAATTAAGCAAACAATATTATGATTTCCTTTTATATATTTACTTTCTATGTAGGCTTTTAATGAAAAAATAATTTAATTCTCGTTCCACAATATTAAATAAGTGGGGAAACAATTTTTTTTTTCATCAAATATTTGGCGTATAAAGGTGACGCTAAATTGGTTAAGTAAATTTGCATGAGATATTTAAGTGCGATAAACTCCCAAGAGGTATACATATAATACTGCATTGGACTGATACAAGTTCAGTGAGAGGAGGGGTTTGGGGAACATTGTGAGTAGAATATGCAAGGGTGAGGGGCTAAAAGATCGAGAAAGCAGTGGGATGCGACTGGCTAACGCCCCAAGGGACAAGACTAGTCGCCAGAGTAGCATGGTAGATACGCTATTACGTCTTAATACTCCTGGTTGTGGCAACGCGCGCAAAGCGACTCCTATCAGCAATGTCGTATAACTTCCACCAACTGTATAATATCTGATCCAGACAGATATCTTATTAATATACTTTCCCACCCATATTTTATACAGTCAATCTCTTTTATTTTTCTCTTTTTGTTTCTGTTCTTTTTTGTTTTTTTTTTTGTTTTATTCTCTTCTTTTTTTTGTTCGTTACTTTCTCTTCAAGATAAAAATAAATTTATGGATATTGAGATTGGATGGGACAGTTTTGAAAATATTTTTCATACTACTTTGTGAAAACAAAAACAGAGAGGTATATGGAGATGAAGGAGAAAAGAATACGAATGAAAATGAGAAAGGTGAAGGACACACAAAAGTCATGAGATTGTTGTGTAGTGATAAAAGACACTTTTTTTTTTTTTCCTACTTCTTCTTCTTCTTTTTATTTTGGTATTATAAACGAATTTAATAGTGAAAGAGAATATAAGTACAAACGACACATACATCATACGTTTAAAAAGGGTTTGACGTTCTAACATCCGGTCTGCATCAACGTGTATGTGTACATAAATGAATAGAAAAAAAAAAAACAAAACAAAAAAGTCATTCTTTGTCATCCATTATTCCTATCTGACTGGAAATCAACATGACAGCGCAATTTTTTTTGTAGTAAAACCAAATAAAAAAGAAATGTATGATAAAAAAAAATTGTTGCGTGACAGTGGACAAAATACTCTGTTACAGTATTTGCGAATGATAGATGTGAATAAAGTTTTGAAAATATACAGGCGAAAATTTTTGATAATAAAACAATGTTAAGGTTGTGAATAAATGTCATAATATTCACGAAAATTCTAAATCAGTTTTTTTTTTTTGTTCTTCTGATTATTTTTTCAACGTTTCAATTTTGTCAAGCAACGAAGTATATATTTGAACGGTGATTCAGGGGAAATTGAAAGGGCGTGAAAGGTCGCGTGGGGAAGCGAAACGGTCAATGTTCAATGACCGTTATAATCCGTCTATTGTAATGGACACAATGAACAGTTTGTGGCTCAATTCTGCGTAAAGTATAGCATCATAAATGTCTATCTACTATAGTTGCGTAATAGATTTTACGTACATGTAGCTAAATTGGATTATTTATATACTGTAATCCATTTTCCATATACTTTATTTAATATTTTAATATCAATCAAACAAATTTTTTACCTGATAATTGCTCCCAACTGTTCATATACGATTTTGTTATTTTTACCTTATTAATTCATTCATTTATTAATTTATTTTTGGTTATTAGTTTATTATTGTGGGAAACATTGGGAAAAAGTAATGGGATAATAGTGGCATGAAAACTAATTAATACACGTATATTTTTTCATATAAATTTTATTTCATTCATGTTTAATAATTGGATTCAATTATTCCGATTTTCCATACGAACACGTTCCTACGAATATTAACCAACTGTAAATATTTGGACACGATAATTGAATTTATATAACGAATAAAAAATCATATTTCCACCAAAATATTTCTATACATCCACTTTCAAATTATATTTAACTTTTAAATACTGAAACATATCGGTTCGAAACAATACCGCTGTATTACATAATATTTTTCTCCATACAATTAAATCAGTTCGTAGAGGATGAAAAATAACGTAAAACAAAAGAGTATGAAAAAAAAAAAAACAAAACATGTTATAACAATGTGAAAAAAGATGAAAATAAAAAAGGAGAAAAAAATTGAACCACAGTTCAGAAAACTCGTCTGAACAAATGAAAGGGTAAACGCGTTGGAGTGCGAACAGGGTGAAAAAAAAAATATGGGGGAACCATCGTGCGGTAATATTGGGGTGATGGAAAGGGAACTGAAGGGAGGATTTAAAAGATAAACGAGGGGTGACGCAGCGGAGTGCCGCGCTTGTAGTTTCACCACCGCGACGAGATGATGGGCAAACTTTGAGTTTAGCGAGCCGTTCTTTCGCACGTTCATTCGCACATTTTTTTCTTTTCACCTTTATTGCATTTTGTGGCGAAACATCGCGAGACATTAGTCTTTGATATATTTATATTCAGAACGTTTTTCTAGTATTCTTTATTAGGTCTATTACTCGAACAAAATCTCATAAGGTTAATTTAACTCTTCAATGACTGTCTCAGAAAATTATAAAAGCACAAAATATTTATTTTATTTTAGTTTTTTAACAATCAAAATAGAAATAACTTCTGTTTTAAAATGACAATGATTTTTAGTTTGAAATTGTTCCTTTATATCTTCACCCATTTTATAATATTAAGTACACTTATTAAATTATTTACAATAATTAGCACAGTAATTTAACAAAGCAATGGACATATTACTGTGCATTTTGAAATACATAAAAATCGTGTAAGTTATCGGAGAAAACTTCGAAGTGGACAGAGGTTTCATATCCAGTGTGTGAACTAATATTCGCATTTTGAAATTTATGATGAAAAAAAAAAAAATAATAATACTAATAAATTAATATAAAATTTTCATTATTAATACTTAGAGTTTTCTGCTGTAATAATGCGATAGTTATCTCAACGCATAAAATATAAACGATATATAGCAGTATAATTCTGTGTAAAAACAAAATATAATATATATCCGTTATACCTAGTATACATTTGATACATGCTATATAATACCGCTTCATCTCTTTTCCTCACCTTCCCGTCCTCTCCCAACTCCTTATATATATATGTATAGTGAACTGAAAAATATCCGAGCCAAGCTCCACGATAATTCTTTTTAATTATCGTAAAAGTTGCACCTTTCACATCGTCTACTCGGTGGCGTTAACCTGCAATGGACGGTAAAAAAAATTTCATCAGAGGGATATTTTTTTTTCACTTCACTCGTGAACTGTATCTTTGTTTTTTTGCTATTTTTTTTCGCGCACATCAACTTCACGCTAGATATATACTTTCGAAAAAAATTATAGTCGTAGCTAAAGAAATATATTTTAATTTTGATTGATATTTCATTTCCATACAATCGTAATAATTGGAGAAAAAAATAAGGAATGACAATATAAGCATGAGAATTTTAATGAATTGACAGTTTAAATTGCAATTCAGTGTTGTTAATTTATTTCCACTGATTTAGAGTTGAGTGAAAAAAAAAAGCAGTAGTAATGACTGAACATTTTAATTAGATAGTCGAAAAAAAAAATAAATGAATGCGTGCAATTCCACATCACACCGAATTCGTGTAGTGAAATTGTAAAATATAATTAGGTGTTGAATGCCTTTATTGACATTTCCCTTCTACAGAGAAACAAATTAAAATTGAAAAAGCAATGTACATTTTACCATGAAAAATGTACCTCCAAGAAAATAATTATAATTTAAAATGTAGACGAGAAAGTGCCATTGAAATATATTCCTCCATACAACGTTAATGTACAACCGTTTAGCTTTTATATTCAATTATCGAGATTTAAACTATTTCCCGACTTTGGATTCATGAAATGCCATTTCTAAATGATAGAAAAATAACTAAACAATTTTTTAGTTTAGTACAATTTTTCTCAATGAATATTTAAATATATATTTCATATTTACAATTTTATAATATATAAAAATATACTTCTAGAACAACTTATTCGAGATAAACATTGGTGTATAACTGAAGTTTTATTATTAATGTGGCTTCAAATATAATGGTATATGCATTCGCATAAAATACATTTTACCTACAGTGTGTATCATACGAAAAAAAAAAGAAAAAATACACTACCCACATTTCAAAATGTGTATATACATTTTTTTTTTATTCCATGGCCGTACCACATTCAACATTACACAATGTTCTCGTAGTTTAAAAAATACGTACAAGAGTTTTCATTATAATACCGCACAAAAAACATGAACAAGTTTCTACGCTATACGCGTTTTTTTCCCCTACGAAAAAAAAAAAAAAAAGAATGAATTAAATAATAGAAAAGTGCAATATAAAATTCACCCTACCAGGAAAAAAAAAAAAAAAATAACACACACAGTGGAATTATTCGGTACGTGTTTCCCCATTACTATTCGACTGTCCAAATCGTTCCTGACGAAGCATTTTCTGACTGAACAACAATACGCCCAACTCACGTAAATTAATAATTGGCTGTCCATTGTTCTGCTCCACCCACATTGCCCTCTTTGGCCGTTACGTGTATACACCATTCCACTCCATTCCCTAGTCCGTCATTCAATGTTCGTGTGAGTCCTCACTTCGCGCACTATAGTGTCGCGATACCAGCCCATGTTTGTAAACCATTAGACCCGAGAAAGCGAAGGGGATATGTCCCGAGCGTGCTCAGACGAAGTATTTTTATACTTGTAGTCGACTATTTTTCTTTATCACCCTCGTTGTTGTCGCTCTTTCTTCGCCACTTTAACCATCTCTTCACCCTCATACATATACACACCCATCAACATATATAAAGAAGAATATAAATTTATCCATGATACTCAACAAAAATAAAAATTTTACCTGAATTGTTTTTCATGTCAGGTAACAAGATTCAAACATTTTAAAAAACTTCTTGATAGTACTCGAACAGTTTTAAATTATAATGGAATTATTTACAATATTTTGTTGCATCAGATAATAAAATAATTCACACAAGTATCTTGTCAATATTTCATTTTGCAACTTTTCAAAAAGTTTACGAAGAAAAACAAATTATCTTTTATTACAATGAAGTAGTAAAATCAATAGAGCTCATACAATATCAATAAAAACATAATATTTTCTACAATATCATCACGAACAAATAAAAGTATTATTTTTTATCAATTCTGTATAATTTTTCTCCATTATTAATCGTCCAAAACTATACAATTATCTCTCATATAAAATTTCAATCACCATCAAAGTTATCTTCAAAAAGCAAAAAATCATAGAATAAATCTTCACGTCCAATAACATTAATTTTTCACAGCAAATTCGATATAACCATAATAAATTAGCACACATCCATCTATAAAATAGAAAAAAAAATGCTATGGACTGAGTAGAAGCACTCAATATTAGGGTGGAACAATTTTTAGTGAGTATATAAGAGAAGAACACTCTGTGTAAACTCCTAAGAGAGAACGGATGATTGTATTTTATGTCCTCTAGAACATGTACACATATATATATATGCGTATGTGTCTGCATGTACATGTGTGTATATATCACAAGCCCGAGGGGGTTCGCAATGCGCGAAGTGCATTAACTCCACCCTATACAGTGAAATCGTTTGCGACGGCAGTTGACAGAGGCTGACTGGGAAATTTATTACTTACCCAAAAGTGCCCCGTCTCATTCCCTCAAATATGCCACCATCCCTCTTAACTATGTGAAACTCTTCGGTTTCACGAAATTTCTAGTATCCAATATCACTTTATATAGCATTTGTGTCAAACCACTTCAATTTCGATGTTAATTTGTTTATAAAGGTTCAATCGATCACAATATTATATTCGAAACTCTAATTTTTTAATGAGAAAATAATTATCAGGTAATTCAATCAAATTTCGCCTTCATTTAATATGCTATAGTGATGCACCGATAATACCATTCAATCTCTGATCTCAATAATTCAAAACTAATTACATTAATGTCTATTTTCATATATTATATGTCAATTTCAATCAGTCAATTCACGGAATACATTACTTCCTAATACTAATATTAAGTAATTATTCCACGTAGCAATATATTGTGTATATGTTAATTTACAAGTGAAAATTTAGTGAAATAATTAATTATCACAAACCATTGTCCAAGCTTCAATATTGAAAATATTTTTTATTTCAATTCGATCCAATCATTTAAGCTTTTTTTTTTTTTTTGCTACATTGTAAAGAACCAGCGAAGCTCAACATAATGAAGCCTTGTTTTTTAATTGAAAAATCATCTTCATGAGTGATGAATTGACAAGAGATATGGGAATTTATCGTAGATAAATTCATACAATAATATATTTATGTCTATGCAAACAGTCCTCAATAATAGTTCTGTTTACATAACTAATTCCTCACTAAAATTAATAATTTCCCACTGTTCAATAATAAATACTCTCTACATGCAAATATTCTCAATAATTCTTGTCCTATCAAGTGTTACCCCCCGTTTGTTATAAGAATAATAATACTTACACAGTCATTCATACAGATAAATTTATGTTCGCGCACATACTAAAATTATAAAGTGAACTTAAGCTTTCAATGGTAACGTACAATTGGAGGAAATGGATTCGCAGTACATGTACTCGTTGTACTGCTGCAATTTCTCTCAACACATTAGTCATACTCACGTGAAAGTAAATATATACATATATAAATATATACACTAGTATGTTGATAGTATGCAGTGATGCGCGCGGAAGCTTTGACTTTGTGGCTGGAGTGCCGTGGGACACTAGGGAGTGAAATAGAAAGTCATAAATGGAAGAAGAGAGTGTTATGAGAGGGAGAGACATTGAAGGGATGAGATAGAGAGAAGAGAGAAGAAGTACTGCAGTAGTGGAGTGTACTGGGCAGGCTTGAGAATAACGGCTCGCTATCCGGTGTAACGCGGAAATGGAGCAATGCTTCATTCTTGGCCGAGTGCACATATACCTAACCTACTACTCAGCCACTCTATCTCGCGTGAATTCACGAGGATAACGGCCGCTCATCGTATACACATCAGCTTCCACACAAATTATATTGTATTTTAGCATATTTTTTTATTTTTATTTTTTTCTATTCTACCATAAATATTCTTATCTATTTATTTTTATTTCATGCATCTACATTTACGTATCGTTCATGTATGTGTTTATAAATATTTGTATATATGTAGATGATTTATTTTCAGTTCGAAAAAGAAAATTAAAGCCACTGCACTTTAATGATAGTGTATATGAAGTTGAGTCTTTATCAATAGATACCATCGGTTTTTATTACTTGGCATCATGTTACTTGGTATAATTTACCTTTTGTAATTTGAGTAATTGTGTGTTATAGATAAATGTTATGATATGGATGAATATGTGATGCGATAAATAATTATAGAGTTATTTGTAATATTGTTTGGGTTTTTTTTTTATGTGTGGAGTGGAGAAATATGATGATAATGATGTTGAAGCAGTAGTTTGATATTTTTGCAGTTAGAAGACTGCATTTGCTATAGAATATCGTTGTGATAGTTCTTTAATGAATTTTAGAACTTTATGCTGTGACAGGTATTCAATTTTTTCGAAGCACAGTGTGACAGACTCTGTCGGATTAAAATATTAACGTGGAAAATTGAGAAGACATTTGAGTAATTAAAACAAGTAGAGTAAAAATTGATATATTAATAAACCCTACTATTATTCCAAGTGTAAAAACAGTCTCTCCATCGTGAATACTTTCTTCACTCACATAAACTATCATCTTCCCAGTCACAACCATATAAAAATGACACGAAATTTTCCCCCATAATAAAACCAACACTTCATGTATTTTTTGTTTTGTTTTCAATATACATTTACATACAGAAACATTTTGCTACACTGAAGATCAAATAACTGGATCTGTTTGTAAGCCACCCCCTGCAGGTATACACACAGTCACAAAAAATAACTGAATACATCATTTTTATATGCGAGTCATTCCCATTTATTTTTGTCTTTATTTCTTTTTTCTTTCTTTTTTTCGCTTTCAGTCTCTATTACTCTGAAATATTTATATGTGTTTGTGTCTATACACCGTTGACTTTATATTTTATAACCCCCTCGTCGACCAACTGCCACCAATGTCATATTCATGTATATGTGTGATACTACATCTTCATTGCCCACATATATCACACTCAAAGAAGAAATGTTGGACATAAAATTTATAACACACTTTTCATCGCACATATATATATATATATTAGTTACGGATATGCGCTCGTATACATATTACTTTACTCTATCCAGTTTTGTGCACTCACCATTACCCACACTGTGAAATAAATTGGCTAGTGACAATGTAGAAGCAGTGAACATAATAAAATTTCTTACTTGCGTTCGAGTTGATACGTGGCACGCGGAAGAAATTCAATCAAGTCAAAGTCTAATGCTCACTCTTCTTTTCCTCTCTTATATTCACTGTCTATTTCACCCCCTTCGTCTCACACCCTTTGAGAAATGTGCATAGTTACATGGGCGGGTGATCCGCAACTCGGTGTTCGGTCATGCGATTTATTGGTGCATAGTGCAGGGATGGACCGGAAGGAAGGGAAAAACGGACGGGTGAATATCGAATACCCTGACGTTCAATCGCGTGAATGATTCTATAGAATGTCAGGATATTAATCTGCGATATACATGTATCTGTGCAATAGCTAACTGTGTTTTCGAGTGGTAGTGGTAAAAGAGATAAAAGAAAATAATTGGAAAAAAAATCTATCAGTGTAGGATTTGATAATAAAACAAAAATTAAAACGATTTTTAAATGAGTAAGTTGGATTAGTTATATATTCAATGCTATTGGGAGATTTACTGGTGTATATTTGATCATTTTTTTTTTATCCACATGAACAATGTTGTGAATGTACTTTTAGAGAGCAGAGAATTTTTTTTTTAGATTATAAATATTTTCAATGGGATTTTTCTTTTTCAGTGAATAATTATAGTTAAATTTATTATCATGTTTAATATCTTTATTCATTATTAATATCTCCATTCTCTCCTCTTCCATGCAGTACTTATTAAACATAGATAACAAATTTCATATACTATACCTAGAAAAAAAATTGACTTGGATAGCGACAACTCTGCAACCTTCATAGCTTATCTTTTGGCTTTCATCCGAACGAGTGGGAAAGCGCATAACGAGTTCTCTTGAGGGATGAATTTAATCGAGCATGATAGAAAATTATTTTTCCCTCAAGCTATTTACTATCATCTCTCCATTGTCAAGAATTCATCCCCACACCCATTCACTTATATATATATATATTAGAGTTCCAGCCCATTACTCTCTCGACATAAATACATTTTTCCCATTACAGTTTTTTTTGTATTCCCTCACGTTTCATATATGTATGGATATTAATAAATAATATCTACCTGTACGACTGTTTCAACTTTTTTCTTTTTATTTCTGTTTGTATTATATATATATATATATGAAGTTTCTGATCCTCTATCGTGCCGACACTGGCCACGTTTCATCCGTCTACAGTTATAATTTCATTTATTTACTAAATCTCACCACGTACGTGTAAAAAATAATAAACGTCTCTAACACACTACTTTCTTTGTAATTCTCATTCGCAACTTCTGCCACGCTCAATTTTTTCTCTTTTATTTGCACGTACTTTTATTCTGGACAAGGCAATTGCAATTACAACCTGTCCAACGACATATATCCTGAATATAAATATATATATATTTGTCGCAGAAAAAGTTTTCCCGAGCTTGACACACCTCTGTTCATCCTCACGTCTATAACTATTTTTTCTTTTTTCCCTTGTTCTTCTTCTCTCACTTATTCCGTTTGTACTCAGTAATAGAGAACGAAATATATAAAATAGCAAACGGAAACGGGGAAGGATAAAAAATAACAGAAGGAAATAAGAATGGAAGAAAAAAAAAAAAGGAATAAGAAAGAGAATTACATGGAGGGTAGAAAAAAGTTCGTGAGTATCAAGATCGGGGATTCGTCTGAGAGATGGTGTCTGTTGAAATTTCATTTTGTTTATTTTATTATCTTCATTCCTTCTGATACTCCTTCATCTTCTTCTTCTTCTTTTTTTTTTTCGTGTTTTTGTACACACACTATCATTATTTCTTTCGACTACTCTGTTCGAGAATGGTGTGCTGGATCATTTGCCATCTCTCATGAGCTCTTTTTTCCCACGAGAACTATTTAACGTGGAAAAAAATGTATATGAATATGTACGAAGGTGTAAGGGTGAATTTTGGCGAGGTGAAGAATAGTAAAGAAATCTTTGAAGGTTAAAAAAAATATTCGATTCATTTATATTCATTCGTTCACATTTTGAATATGTTTATATTTAATTAATATCATTCACTTTGATACTATATTTTGAAAAACCAATTGCTTTTATTATTTCTAATTTTATTATTACATCAAAATTTGTGACTAAACACCTGTCGAATTTGGGACTGATTGAATTAAATATAAATTCACTGGTTAATTGATTCAACCACACTAATATATGGAAAAATATTCCAATTGATTTTCGCCACATTAGAAAAATGGAAAATATTTATCCTAAAGAAAAAGTATAATAACGAAATCTTGATATTAAATTTTTTTCACGAAGCATCCCCATCTAGCTTCACAATCCCCAATGTCTTATCATCAAATATCTGCTGAATATAATTCATAAAAATTTAATTTCGCACCCACTAACATCAAAAATATCGTATCGAATGACTTGCAAAAGAGTTCAACATCATAAGGGGACTTTCATCCCTCTCCGACTCTTTTTCAAATACACACATAATAAAGTCAATTTTTTTTTTTCCCAAATTCAACAGCAATTCCACCATCCACATAAATTTATACATACTATATATTTATTTATTTATTTATTTTACACATAAATAAATATATTAACATGTAAATATATATTTTCAAGAGATACATAACTCGAGGTATTTAACTCTTATCCCACAATTGCACAGAGATAATATTTAATCGCTTTTAGCTTTACGACAAAAATGTATATATACTGTATATATATATTTATATAATAGGGTTGTAAGCGGAAGGGAAAAAGGATTACGTTAATGTCGTCGATATGTACCGAGGGAATTTTCCCGACGCCATTTTCTATACATACGCGTATACATATATGTGTAACTATAAAGCGGAAACTTCCGTTAGCGAATATAATATGAGGCAAGCGTGTAATACAGAGGACGAGCAATTTCCGTTCGATCGAGAGAGCAACCGCCATCCTGAAAAGGGATTAGTTTCTCCCATCTTCTATGATCCCGTCTCTATATACTTCCTTCCGTTATGGGTGAAACAATGTTTGGATCTTGGTCGATAACTCCGTACACTAACTCTATACTCTTACTACTTTGTTATACTCATGCAAGTACACTTCGTGCACACTCATCAAGACAATAGAATACACCATCAATATCAATACAATATCATGTTACATACTCAAACGTGTATGTATATACATACATACGAGCATAACTTTTTGTATTTAATCCGCATGGGTATCCGTGTGTTCCCAAGGGTTGCAAAGTTATCGTCTCGAATATATAAATATTTCTTGGATGACGTTGGCAGATAAAAAAAAATATACGTATATATATATATTACGGTGCATATACCATGCATAGTTACAAAAGAGAAACACGAGGTGAGAAAAGTAACGATGCAAGGAAAAAAAAAATTTAATGATGATATTATATCTTGGTGGTTGTAAAAGAATATAAATAAAATGGAGATGAGCTTTTGATGGGAATTTAGTGAGGGCAAGTGATGGATTTTTTTTTTTTTTTTGCTTCTTGTACTACTTGAGAGGAAAAAAGAGAATAAGGAAAAAATAAAGGGAAGGAATTATTAAATAATTGGTGAATAATGGATAAGTGATGATATGGGGATGAAGAAATAAAAAAAAATAGCAGGGTCATATATATTTATAGGGTGTTAGATGTGGTGGAGATGGAAACAGGAAATAGCCGTGATTCAAAGTGGAATTATTGTCGTGTTTATGTTTACGCATATGTATGTTTATATTTCCTTTTTTTTATTTATGTATGAGTATGTGAATGTAATATAGACGGGGCGAGTTATGAAGGCGAACGCATTCAATATAAATACGAAATGGAATAGTGCGAACGGAAAAGAATGAAGAAATAAGGAGAAGAATATGAGAAGATAGAGAACGCATTTGGATTTTTATAGATGATATAAAATTTTTATTGAATTGTATTTCGTCTCATTTCTTTCTATTTTTTTTTTTTTTTGTTTGATGCACATACACAAGTGCTTGTACATCACGCCCGTGCTTTGTCGACAAAGATCGTATAATAATAATAATGGTATTTATATTGTATATACGGATATTCTTTTATTATATTCTTTTTATTATTGTGATAAAGTCCTTTACAGTTTTAAAATATAAAGCACGATAATAAAATAAATTTATAAATAGATATTAAGTGTTTGTTATCGTGAGAATAATCTTTCATTTATCCTTTTGACTTTTGTAATATTTAATTCAATGATAAAAACATAATTATGATAAATTGTGGCGTTTTATTTGGTTTTTACAATAAGGAAAAAGTATTCTTCAATAATTCT
The DNA here is from genome assembly GCA_958496275.1 of Zele albiditarsus. Classification (NCBI taxonomy): domain Eukaryota; kingdom Metazoa; phylum Arthropoda; class Insecta; order Hymenoptera; family Braconidae; genus Zele; species Zele albiditarsus. The sequence goes on along the minus strand of OY292411.1, from coordinate 11,401,005 downwards.
TTAGTATTTTAAAGAATTATTATTGCAAAATTCATTCAGAGTATTTATTTTCCTCAATCGAGAATAAATATTCCAGATTCAAATACAAAATATTTTCGTAGCGATTGATTTACTTTTCTATTTTATTTTTTGTATATAATTTATTGTATATAAATTTTGTACATAAATTTTCTACATTGAAAGCGCATCTTTCTTCCGATCACCTTCCAATCTATACTGACAATTTTTCACATTGCATTACGTATTCTTTCCATCTTCTCATCGAAGTAAAATCCCGTGGGACACCAGTGCACGAAACCAACCGTCAACTTTTCAAAGTTGCGCTCTCGCCCGTTTTCTTACACATGCACACAGTGTACGGGCTCGTCTTTCGTAGTTTCGAAATTCGTTTCGTCCATCCGTGAAGAAAGTGCTACGATCTCTGAGGGACTTGCCAGTACGATGCAACTTGCGAATCTATATATATTTTGTATATGAAAGGGGTGTTAGGGCGCGACGAAACTTCAGCAGTTACACGAACGAACAAGTTACATCAGACAACATTCCGTCCTTTTACTAAATTCTTTTTACTCCACACACCAAATATATACAGTAGTGTACAAAAGTATTTTGACAAAAACAATCAATTTTAATGTTAATTTTTTCACAAAATGTGAATAAAAATATTTAGATTTAATTCTTTCATTTTACTTTCATAATTATTTTACATATTCTTCATGTAAAATATAATTTTCAGTGATACATAATTAGGTCGACTCACAACCAATGAATCTGACGATTCAGAACTTTGTATCTTTGCATTTCATAGAGACACAATAATATAAACAATGTGGAATGAAAATGTATCCACTGAGAGAAAGACTGACAAAGACAGTTAGAAAGAGAGTAGTGTGAGGGGAATTATGAGAAAGTAAATGGTGAGTATATATATATACGTATATATAGTTAAATGCAAAAGAAAACAGACAAGGGACCGATGTGAATAATTGAAAATGCGGAAAAGAAAGCAGAGATTGAAATGAAAGTAGAAAAATAAAGATGTGGGCAGACAGCAGTCGTGGCGGAAAACGAACAAGAATACAGATAACAATATGGAGCACTTTGCTTTCTTTTTTCTCGTTTCTTTTTTTCAATCCTTCCGTGACAGTAAAGTTAATTGCCAACAACGATCTACTCTGAGGATTGTGCTCACCAATTAGCACGCTCAACTATCCTGTGACGTTCGTGTCAAGAAAAAGACATAATTGCAATGGACAACGCAGCAAGCGAAACAAAAGTATATACTCACAAAAGATTTTATTCTACTCTTGGTTTATTTATTTTTTTTTTTTTTTGTCAATTCATTTATGTGAAATAAAATAAGATTGAGATAGAGAATCGTTTCCTTATTTTTTTTTTATATTAAAAACGAGAGTGAAACAAATAAATTAATAAGTTACAAATGAAAATGTTTAGCTACAGTACTTTGATGAATTTGAATAAATGAATGCATAATATAACATTTGATGTTTTTTTTTTTTTTCTTTGTCGAGTATTTTAGTTGATAAACTTTTCACAAGTTTTTTCAGGGGAATTCAATATTGGAAAATAGACGCCTGACACGACGAATTCAATTTATTTAAACATTCTGTTTCACATTTGATATTCCATCACACTTTTTATTGTATTCCAATAGCATATATTCACCAATATGTCAAAAAAGTAATGAAGAGGAATGGAATTACACATTTTATGACCGATTCAAAGTTATATGTAGAATACTTTCATTGTATTCCATTCAATATATATATATATCTTTTGTTTTTTCCCGCATTCATTTTATTGGCTCAGATATCTTTGCATTCTTTATAACCCTGAATCCAAACGAAATTTTCCAATTATTGTCGTTGAACCCAATGAATGCGAATCCGTATATCTCATTGTATGTATATCTATACAGATAGACAGTAAAATATATACAATTCACTGCCATCAGAGATCAGCGGTTGAGATAGTTACAACTCTCGGATGATGGGCGTGTATGCATCGTGGCGCCCGGGGAAATATTGAGAAACGGGTTGTTTGATACGCGTGGGGATTGAATGGAAAAAAAAAAAATAATAATAATAATAATAATAAAAAAGGGAAATGGATAGAAAGAAAAATGGAGGAATGGATAAAAGAAGAAGAATGAGCACAGAAAGAATAGAATGGAAATTCAATAAACTAACCGAGCCATTTGCTTTACGAACAATTTTATTTTTGTTCGTATCTTTCGTTTATTTTTTTTTTTTCCATTACAATCTATCTACTTTATTACGCTTTGATGATATTAATATTTATACATATGATAAGCCTTTCTTACTGTCATAAAAGATTTAATTTCAATTAAATTCTTACGTATTTTTCTTTGTCTGTTATGTCTTCTGTTTTTAATTCAATACAATTTTTATGTGATGTCCATTCACATTATGATGTATGAATACGTATTTATATATTTATATTTATGAGTATATATAAATTCTTGAGAAACTTTAATTTCGACAACGCTTTGTATTTCATTTTGTAATATATATATATATATATTGTACGTTATACACAGCACGATTCTAAATTGAGCGGCAATCTGGAAGATAAAAGCTTCGTACATTTGTGAAATCCACCTCGCAGCAATTTTAGATAGAAAAGTTCTCAGTGTGTGTGCCATGTGTGGGTGTGTCTGTAATGCAATTGCGACGCAGGGACATAATTGAAATAGAATAAAATGGAAAGGGAGAGGGAGAAAGAATGAAAAGAGCATGAAGAAAAACGAGGGAAAAATATAATACAACTGTAGAAATAAAAAAAATTCCAACGCAGACGAATCAAATACGCAGCAGAAACTACTTATGCACACAGCTGCAACTGCCAACAACTTGCGCTTCGAATTTAATAAATATTCTTTCGCACTCATCACTCAGTCCCATTATATTCTTTCAATTGTAACAAAGCAATTCATTTCATCTGCTTCCGTGTAAACAAATAAAAATGATGAACGGGAAATATTTAATTGAAAGAAATTAAACTGGAAGAAATATCGGATAGCAAAAATTTCTAAGAGTAAATATATAATTGTAAGAAATACAGGCGTGATATTTCAATGTTGATAGCTTTGCAATATTTATTCACAGATGTCATCGCGGGCGGATATGTAACGGCAGAGCAGAAAAAAAAAAATTAATAGTTCAAACTCAATTTTTAATGAAGCAAATAATTTTTCTCTTCATACGTTATGTCAATAACTTGATCGTAATAAAAACCATGAAGAAAAGAAAAAATAATGATTCTCATTATTCTAGTAATATTATCTCTTCAACATTCTCTCTATTTATATTTCATCCAACATCTACAGAATATTAAAATTCAATGTTTACTTGAAGTTTAATAGTCTATAATATTAATTAATTTTTATTCCATATCAAAGTCTCTTACGATTACGTCCGCTCACATTAAAATACCAGAAAATTTCCCCACCGTGTATATTCAAGACTTCAGCTCTTGCGTGAATCATTGAAAGACCGTGAAAAAAAAAATAAAAAGAGCAGTAGAAAAATATTTGAATAATTTTCCTGCAATTAAATAATCATTATTCTGAACACGAGAATACTAATTATCTCACATATACAATTATAAAATTATTCTTTGGATAAGTGCAATGACACGTATCGATCGATTCATCAATATATATATACAGTTAAGAGTAAGTTGGTGATGGTGAGAGTTAATTGCATCCAAGCTTTATAAGTTAATAATAAGAATCGATCGCAAGGTTATATATCTCTATGTATACAGAGTCTCGTGCACACTATCGCACAATAGTAAATTATTTCTGCCATCGACAGGCGCTATCCAGTCTCCCGGTTTATCTCGCTCATTAACTGATGTAAACGTGCCCTTTATTTTCCTACCGCCTCTCTCATATTTCTGGATACAACCATACCGATATTATTTTATACGCCGATCAATATCGGTATATATGTATATAGAAAATTCACCCCTCAACCATTTATTCTCAACTCCTCCTACTCTGTTATATAACCACAATATATACCTAAACAAATATGCACATACATAAATGCGTAAACATTTATTGCAAATAAAAGTGGCCAGTCAATGTTGAAATTAACACAACGAATATCACTGTACAATTCTGTGGAAAATCGAGTCAATCGTGATATCGCACTATCGTCATGGATTGATTCGACGTGTTATTTTAGTGGCAATAATTTTATTTTCCACCGTTCGCCCACAATATTTGTATTCACGTTTATATATACATAACCTCAATTATTGTATATACATATATTTTGGTCAATTTTTATTTTATTATTATTATTATTTTTTTTTTTCAATTTCATATTTTTTTTCCGCTTTCAACAAAGTCAATGGAAAACGATTTCGTTGAACAAGCCTCAGGACAATTGCATCTATTGCCATAAAAAATGATTGGACTTTCTAAACGAGTGTACGAATTTTTTGTTTGTCTTTTTCTCCACCTCTTCGCTTTTTTTATTTTATTTATTGTTTTTTTTTTTTTTTTATGTGACATATCTCCGGCGCGTCATAACTCTGAAGAGTGTAAAGCATATTGGAATACACGGGAGTCACGTATAACACATTAATTCGTATATGTACATATATAAATTTTTTTTTTTTTTTTTTTTCCAAAACTTTTTATACTCGACTTTTTATTTTATTCTTTATTTTGTTGAATTTTTTATTTCTTGTATATTTGCTACATTTCATTGTACACTTTTTTCCTTTTCATTTTTTTAGTCCTCTCTTTCATTGGCATGCATGTCTGTTCGACACAGAAATTGGCGCAGGTGCGTGACACGTGTGCGAGGGTCGACAGATTTTTATTCATTCATTTATATCCCTTTTTTTTTTTTTTTAATTAACTTTGCTTCAATTTTTTTTTTGTACACTTTTTTTTTCGACATTCCTTTTTTGATCGTTGACCTCTGGACACTGGTGAGAACGTGACAAGGATTTCCGTATCACTCTGCATTTCTCTTTTACTCTGCACATCATTCTACCTCTCATTTTCCTCATATTTCTCTGACTCATTTAAAAATATATATATATATATATGTATATATAGCTCAAACTCAACCCATAAGTTCATTCAACTTTTAATTGCCTTGCCCGAGTCATTCATTTTAAGAGAGATGACATTTTTCTCTTTTTTTTTCTTCCATTTCTAATAGTATAGGTATACGAGATTTTTCCTTATATTTTCCATTTCACAATTATTTATTTTATTTATTTATTTTTTTTTTTTTTTTTCATTCTGTGATTTACTTAATTGGAAATAACGACGGCGATGTTTCCGACAGGAGAGCCCAAGTAAAAAGTACTAAACGAGAGAAAGAGATAAGAAAGAGAGAAGGTGAAGGTAATCCCAAGCAGCCGCGCCCATTCTCATTTTTTTTCTCTTCTTCTTTCTATGCGACCCCGTAATAGTGCAGAAAGATTTTTCCACCTTCATTCCCTCTGTCTTTTGCTCGCTTTCTTTCTTTCTTCAACTTACCTTACTATGTATATATATATATATATACGTGAGTGTATATCCCATGGATTTGAGATGCTGCCTCTTGCATTGGTCCTTCTTAAAGCTGAAGATAATTGTGGTGAAGCGCCATCGTAGATGCGAGAAACGTGAGTCGAGTATTGACCGTAGAATTTCACAACTTCTTTCGTATTTTCTTCCCCTGTCGTATTTTTTTTTTTTCTTCTTTTCTTTCGTTTTTATTTTACCTTCACTCTTTCTCTATCTCCATTGCACTAGGTTGAAGCAATGGTCGAAGACTTTTGCTACAAAATAGGCAGTAAAGGTGGATGAAGGGTAGAAGAAAAGCGATGACTGAATGAATGAGTAAAAGAATAAGAAGTGAGACAAAGAGAAGAGGTGCACTCACCACTTGGAATTTCCTTTGTCACTAAATCCGCCCTTATCTTTGAAAAACCTCATTCCAATGGAGTCTTTTAACGCTGCCAATGTATATATATATTTCCACTTCAACATTTACTTCGTTGGAATACGATAGCACATGGGTTTATATACGTCAGTGTATTTCAATATATATTTATTTTTTTTTATCTACATACATATATTTGAAGGAAAATAAAAATGCATACCGTGTATACTGTGATGAAAATAGAAATAAAATAGCACTCGTAAAAATAAAAAAATTGACAAGCATCGTCGATTATTTAGTACATGAATATATTTATAGAATCCGATCGTGAAATATTCTATAAAAATGAGAGGAGGAAGAAAAAAAGTTTGTATTCTCGAAACAAGTTCATACTTATCGACTTTGTATTTATTATCATTTTTTGTTTTCTTTTTTGCTGTTTTCTATATATTGCCCATTTTCTTCTGTTCTGTGTTTCCCTTTTCATGCACCGCTCGCTTCGATACACATTTTTATCATCGTTTTTCAGGTCATTTAACGATTTTCCGGATTGGACCAACCGCGCGATATCCGCGCGCGTCTAGTGCTTTCTGGTATGGGTACATTGAGTCGTTATCACTTAAATTCATCGTGTAAATGTTGTCGCGCGACAAGTGGAGAAAAATTGTATACAAGGGAATATTATGCTGGAAGTATTTTGGTGCAAAAGATTGGAAGATATAATAGATTACGGTGAAAATTGTGTTGGAAAAAAAAAAAAAAAACCCTCACGGAAATTATGTATTAGAAAAAGGTTTGAAGAGAATGCAATTGTTAAAAAAAAAAATAATCCACTATATCAAATGAATGACTGACATATATTTGTTTTTATTAAACTCAAATGATAGACTATTTTTCTTGCAATCTTGTTTTTCTCAGCTATTTCCTTTCTAACTCAATTGTCCAATGTAATTTTTTCCATAAGCTCTTTTTGTTGTATATAAATGGAAAATATATTTAAAAAATATATAGAATAGCTTTTTTTTGCCTAAAATATTTGAACATTGGATACATGTGATATTCTTGAGCGCAAAAATGCTGAATTATGTTTGAATTTTACAGCCCCAAAGGGTGAAAATGGCCGTGCACGTTTTCATTCTCGATTGGAACGTGATAGCCATTGGAATACTCCTACTTTATTCTATTACTTTACATTTATATAAAATTGTCGTTATCATAGTGCAATAATTCTTATGAAGAAAGATTATCTATAAGCTCTCCTCGATATTCGATAATTCAATCGTGTTAGACGTGATAGATATAAAAAGGAAAAGAAAAATAAGAAGAAATAAGTGAATTTTCAACAGTGTGAATAAATTTTGAGATTGAGTATACTATTATAGAATTGTGTGTGGTAGTATAGCAAACGATGAGGAGAATTTATCCTAAAAGATTTCCATCTGTCGTGAAGTGGCAGTGGTAGCACTGTAGAAACAAACTCAACGGGAAAAGATTCTTGAAATATCGTGTCGTTGTCATTGTCGTCTTCGTCGTCGTGGAAGACACCCGGCTTTTATTGCCTTCCAACGTCTCGACTTTCCGACCCCTCGATTTTGCATCCCAACAATTTTCCTGGTTGCTAGTAAAACGAAGAGAAGAAAGAACTTTGCACGTATCCGTGGTGTATATATATATATATAGATGTGTGTGTGTTAAAAATGGAACGGCATGAATGTAACGTGCTCATCTACATCATCACGAAAATGCGCAGGAGTAAAACGAATTTTACATAATCCGTGAGGGATGATTCGAATGTCTGAACAAAATAGCTACTGTAGAATGATAGATTTTTTTTTGGCGTGAAATAAAATTCTGATAGTGGTGATAGAGATGTGAGTATATGTATGAAGAAAGTAGTGGTTTAGAGTGTAATAAATATTACAATTATTTTACAAAATAATACAAACAGTTTGGTGAAAAATGTGATTAAAAATTTTTTTAAATATATTTATCGTTTTATTGTCATGGATATGACACTTTTTTATTTGCGTTTATACCATCTGCATATTAAATTCCTCATTTGCCATGAAAGATAATTAAACATGTTGATGAATATTCATAGCAAATAAATTTTTTTTTCGGTACAAATTGTGCGGTTAAAAGTTTCATACTTATAACGAACGTGAGTGCATTAATTCGAGTTATACAGTCGGAATTATATGTAATAAACATTATTATAATTGTAATAATATTTTTCCTGTACTAAAAAAAATATATATATATATATGTATATATGTACGTATAAATGTTGCAAGATAGAATTTTACAATCATCGTAAAACGCGATAAAAGCTCACAATTTTTTGTTTCGCACAACAAAGCACAAAAGTCATATAAGAATTGCGTGACTTACATAATTAACAAATTCATAGAAGAACAAAAAAAAAAAGTTTACTGCAGATTCAAATGTATTTTATACCATTCGGTTTTTAAAACAGTTCTACTTTTTTTTTCCACGCTGTTTTTTTTATCTTTCTTTCTCCTTTCTTCCCTCCATTCGCTTAATACACGACATAAAGTACGCGAGCTCGTCGTTAATCACAGCCGGTGTTTGGCGTCTTGGCAAAGGGCGCGGCACCACTCATAAATCATTTTGCGCCTCGTTAAGCGACATTAATAACCACCACGAGGTCCTTGTCGCGTTTTTAATATAATATATACGTGGTAAACCAACGCGCGTTGTGAAAACGGAAATAAAAATAAACACGTGAAAAATTTGGGAAATAAAACGAATGTTCAAGCAGTTGTATAAATATATGTATATACATATATGTAGTTGGTATATATTGCGGCAGGGATTTGAAGTAGGCAGAACGACGAATAAGAGGCATATAAAGAAATTCACGAAATTGGAAGTCGTCCAGGAGGATCGAAGCGCCAAATCGTCCGTTGCGAAAAATCGCTTGGGGCATATAAACGGTAACGGGGTGAGGAGAGATGAAAAATCACGAATTGCCCGTTGGAGCAATCCCAATTAGGGAGTGTGCACTTGGAAAACGGATCCAAAGAGAAAAAAGAAAAATGTGAAAAGAGAGAAATAGCAAAAATAAAAACACCACCATATTATAAAAGAACCAATGAATGTAACCGACGACAAAGTAGGAGAAAAAAGTAAATTAGAAAAAAATAAATAAAAAAAAAATATAAAAAGAAAAAATTTTAAGCGTAGTAAAAATCGTTGGATTGTGGTTAACAGTGTAATTAATAAATGAAAAGGTTTAAAACGTTGAGTCGTGAAAATTAGCAATTAGCCAAAGGCTCGGGGTAATCGCGATGCACATTCTTTTCCACTTTTCAAGCCCCAGAAAAAGAAGGCAAGTATAGAAGTAGAATTAAATGAAAAAAAAAGAAAAGAAAATAAAACCGGAACAAAAAAAAAACAACCAGACGTTTAATTCGTTTGTGGTGTAGGATATATGTATAGAGACGATAATCCTCAATTTTATTTTCCATCGTCATGTGGTAATGAGGCTCAAGTGAACGTGGTGGGAGAGAAAATAACGCGCGAGAAGAACTATCGGTGAAAAATAAAACAAAACCTCACACTTGAACTGTGCATTTTATGTTGACGTGCGAGACACTTACGAAAATTTAGAACCAACCATCAACAACCTGACTAATGGTAACACATTGCACCATCGAGAACTGCAGGTGTGATCGAGCTCAACAATAAAAACTATCTTCACTTTTACCCCCAGGGAACATGAAAGAGAAACAAAAATACACAGATAAAATGGTAGCTCGATGGGGTATTTTACGAAAATGAAAAAAAAAAAAAACACTAGCAACAATATCACACAGAAATAGCAAACGAAAAATTATCGCACATGAAAAAAAAAAAAAGGATTAATAAAACAAAAAATGCACAAATAATAATTATTTCCACACACTTAATTATAAAAACATTTCAATCCAATCAAAAGTTTTCTCAGCTCCACACACAATCCATAAATATACAAATGCATTAATAAACAAACATCCATATCTTAATTAATCATACATATCACAATTATCATAGACAAATACAAATACGTAACGTGAATAAACAATGATACATTGAATTGAGATCGATCTCGAAATCGTCTAGTTCTCTAATTCTATATACATCCTAATACTACTACCCTCATAATATACATACATATATCTATATTGATTCAATATATATATTTATAATTACAAGAACATGGTGAATAGTTGAAACCACAAGAGTATACATACGGTATTGTATGGCAATATGTGCGTTTACACGCACACACGCCACTTGCACCCTATTCACCCTCCTATTTTGTGTTCTTGTGCCACCCTCGCACTTTTCACTAACAACATTCACCCAAATACACACACACACACACACAAATACACATCCCTTACAACTAAATACAAGCACACAATAATAATATACGTATATGCACGCGGTGTTAGGTGTAGTGTGATAAAAGGGGTCATGGGTTGGTCCAATTAATTTATGACCCACCAGCAAAATATTGTTCCCACCGCAGAGATTAGTACAGCTACGTTTGCTGTCGTTTCAACCCACCATGTTTAATTTCTATACACCCCCCGAAAACAAAAAAAAAAGGAATCAAACAACAATCGCAATATATATTTGCTTATATTTTATATGTATACATATATAAATAAATTTGTGTTGTTTTTTTTTTTTTTTCGACGTCTATTGATCTTTTTTTTGTTCTTTGTTGCCAACAAATGGAATACAACTAACCAACATGGACAGGTGGAATAAATAAATAAATACATATATAAATAGAATAAATTTGTATATTATTCTCAAGGGAGATAAAGAGAAAATATTAAATCCTCATTCACTCTAATAAATGGAAACGTGACAGTAGCATACATGAAATTGTGAATGCGATGGTCAATTATGTGTCAGCCGGATATAATATTTGTTCGTTCCATTCATCATGGGTTTATTGTTGATATTATACGTTCGTAACTGGTTTTATAACAAACGCGTTTATATATATATGAGTATTTATATTACATATCACGTTTGTGTATTATGAAAATTAATGGGGTGCACCTCATGTTGCCATTGTATCTACTGTATTATATTTATTTTTTTTTCTGTTGTCGGATGTATTACGCATACGTAAATGTGATTGTTTCATTTCGTTACCGATATGTGAAACCGAAAAATGAGAAAATTAAAATGGGAAATGAATTAAAATGCGAGATAGATTAATTATTATAATAACGGGAATTAATATGAATGGTTATGTCCGGTGCATGTGCGTGTTTGGATGAGTGAGAATGGGTAGAAGGGTGGAATAGAGGGTGGAAATAGGAGATATATAGTTACATGTCTATTATATTTGCACATTGCGTTATGTTCGCGCATAGATTCACGTTTTGTTTGATGAATTTACGAGGTGGATGAGAATGGATAGAACATATGCAGGAAGATGGTGATAGAGGGTGAATGTGAGAGGGTGGAAAAGAAGATAGATAGAGTTATAAATGGATTGGAAGTCGATACCCCATGGAAAAGTCGTATATTTCAGATATGTGAGATAAATGTGTGGAAATTACAATTGAATTATATTTTAAATATGAATTTAGTCTGTTTTTTTTTTTTTTTTCTACGGCTTTTTGTTATTTTTCGTTATCGCGAATCCAAATTCATATATTAAATATGCAACTGGATACGAGATTGAAATTAAACTGAGAAAATCCAGTACCGAGACAGTAGTTAATTAATATTAAACTACCAAACTTTAATTATTTATACTTTAATCTTGAGAGAGGTTTCATAACCGTTGGTGGATGGAATAATATTTATTGTTGGTTCAAATGCATGAAAATAGTTTCAGGGTGAAAGATAGTATTTTAAAATGAACAATATCTATTCGATAGTGTGGTTTTGCACACAGTGCATTTTTTTATTTTTAAGAGAGATAAATCATCTTGTATTATGTTGATAATTTGTTTAACAGAGGTTGGAGTGGTTCACGTGCGAAAAAAGGGCAACTTTGAGCGCAGTGAATAATATATACTCAAATATATGAGTGAAGAATTCTATATTTAAATAGTAGATTGAAACCGTAATTAAAATACAAAAATATTTAACAGACAGCATGACGAAAGATTGTAAAGCATATGATAAATTTAACAACAGATATAACTCTCATAAATGATTGTTGAAATTTTTGTTCGTTATATTATCGATCATGAAAAAAATCAACAAGTATTTTTTTTTTGTTTACTCAACGGAATAAAATGAATTATTATCTCCACAGTATCATACGCTATAGTACAGTTATATCCTCAATATCATTATGAATATTATGCTCTTCATATTTATTTTATTTTTATAATTCAAAATTACATTAACTTTGTATCTCTCGCTCGACCATTTATATTATTTGCTAGATAATTCTAATTTTCCTCATACTCTCAACAACCATATTCACTCTGTAATATAATTCAAGTAAATTTCATCTCATTCTCAACATTAACAACAAGATATCATAATAATAAAATATAATATTACTTTAATTTACACAAAACCCCTCACCATAAATAAATTCTAAATAACGACTCTTCATAGACGACCACAACATAAGAATAACAACGATGTGATAATGACTATGATAGCAAAGAGTTCCATGGGGATGAGTGTGTTCGTGCGATAGAATTTCAAGAGAGCCAAACACGGAAATGAAGGGGATGAGACGAAAAAAGCGGAAAGAGAAAAAATGTTGTATAGTGTGTTGCAGGTTGGATAAAATGTTGGAAACATGTTACTGGCATTATTGCCGCTCATTCCCATTGGGAACGGGCGTGAAAGCTGCGGGAGTAGGATCAAGAGTGGGATAAAAAGTGTGAGAGAGAAAGGGAGAATGAGAGAAAGTGAATAAAAGGATAAAGAACATAATGGTCGCCGCATGTTACCGTCGAAACTCAGTCGGAAACAATGGGCCCTTGAGCGTTAGCGCGCGCAGCATTAATATATATTCATTTGGCTAATGAAAAACAAGTGAAGCCCGTTATTTGCACTCAGTGCTCTCTGGTAGATGACCCCACCTCTGCATTGTCGCCCCTTGTGTGTTTCATTTCGCTTGATATATCAAACTAAAGAAAACAACTGAAAAAAAAAAAAATAAATAAAAATAGAAAACAAACAAGAAAAAAAAAACATCAATGCAGAATAGAATAATAAAACAATGTTTTATCATTTATCCTTGACAATGGAATATTTAATGATACTTTTATTCAATTTAGTATCGTCATTTATATATGTATATTATAAATATATGTATACTATGTATAGTATATACATTGTATACTGACGAAGCATCAAGTCAAGGGTGCATTCATTCAACTATATGGGTGTTCATTGAATTGAATGAAGGGGACGAGACTTGAACGTGTAATGACCCTCGAACGTTCAGTCCATTACCGCATCATCATCCCCTATCTAGTGTATACACCATACACTAGACACAGATACATCTTCTCCATCATTTCATTTTGTTTTTTTTTTTTTTTTATATATTTTTGCTTTAGTACCGTACGTTATCTTCACACTTTACATGTAACAAAACATGCAATAGTAAATTTGATTGATATGTGATAAATGTGTTCATGGGTTGTGAAGATTGTTAAGTTGGAATTTCAAATGTATTGAACAAATAACTTAATGAAAAACAAAAAAAAAAGGCAAATACTCGTATTCACAGCATGAGTACCACACTACAGATTCAACTATGTTAATAATTAAATCATCACCTGCTTAACCTCACTTTACCTGTACAAAAACATACACTCAAGAGTGTATTAAAAATATCAACAGTAGTAAAAATAAAAATACCTAACTTCACAACATACTAGAATTTTTTAACAACTCAATAAAAAAATATGTATAATAATATACATAATGAATTGATAAATATCACAGTTATAATTACAAATACACATATATGATTTCTGCAAGCCACAAGTTTATCAGTAAATCCGTTGGATTGCAGTAGACATGTGGTTATAGGTGTGAGGAGAGAAGTGGTCACATAGGTGAGAGAGGCCAATGTCCATGATAACGTTGGTCCAGTGGGGGACGATGCCCACGGGAACTCTCTGCAGACGTGCCAATAGCAAGTTGGAGATAGTGTGTGCAATGTCCAAGCTATCCTGGCAATGCGTATATAGCCATTCCACTATCTCACCTACCTTCACATATAGACATACATTCAACCTATAGATATAGTTTAATATATATCTATATCAACAATTCACCCACGCCCTTGTCTGCTGTGGTCTCATGGATATTCTGCAGGTAGACGACCTCTCCTATATACATACGTATCGGAGCATCAACTCAGACCAGGTGGAAGCCACGGAAACGAGCAGTATCCGTTGTGAACGAACGATGAAAAAAAAAAAATAACTAAACGAAAGAAGAGGAAAAAAAAAAAAATGAAAAGAAAAAATTGAACGGTCGTCGTTGCTGATGGAACGTTCAGTGGCAGGAGGTGAATACCCACGCAATTGAGGTCCATGTATGTATGTATATATATATATATATAGAAAGTAAAAAGAGAGACATTGAAGAAATAGACGAACAAAAAGAATGTAGAAGAAGCAGGGGGGAAAGGTTGAGTGTCAGTATCGTGGAGAGAAGAAACGAAAAATAAAAATAGAAACGAAAAAAAAAAAGAATGCGTGGTAGACGAGACTCTGTTGGATGAAATTGCGGAGTTTATTGCCGTTGGACCGAACGAAGCATTCGATTTCGTGGTTGGATCCCATATATCCACATGAAACATGTGTTAGTATATATGTATAGGATTTATAGGTTTTCCAAAGAACATTGACAAGTGCTCGTCGATGATTGTGTTCTGTGGGAAATATACTCAAGGATTTTAAAAGAGAACTGAAAAATCTGAAACATGTATTTAGGAAGAAAATGATTATGATATTTTGTAGAGTGTTTTTGTTGATGGGGAAAATTAAATAGGATGTTTGTTAATAATGCTGGACATGTAATGGAGGGTGAGGATTTTTAATTCAGTAATATTATTATTAAATTCAGAAATTATTCTTGTTGGTATTTGAGTTGAGGATAAATATTATTCTTAATATACGTGCAACATTGTGCGAGGTTATTCAGGGCTCCAAGAGACTGTACTATTAATCTTTTATTATTAGAAGGTGAAATGAATCCTGGAAAATTAAAAGAAAAGAAATTAATGATCATATATATGATAAATGAATGTTATATTATTTTATTTTTATCCCAAAAATATTTATTTCTGCATCAAAAATTATGATACACCAAAACACAGTAATCATCAATTCAATAATACTAAATTTTCATAATATTTCTCCCAAACTCACGTGAAAACGAAAAATAAAAAATTTTCAATCAAGTAATCACTCGAAATTTAATCACAATAACAAAATTTATATATTAAAAATTTTATTTTTCAATTTTCAATTATTTCCTCCGGGATCATCCAATTTATACACAAAACCCCATCTCTCATCCAACTCTCTATAATAAATCTTCAACAACAACATATATAACCACAATATTCATATTGAAGTATCAAATTTATTATTTCATAAAACATTTATCCAAAATCGATAAATAATAAAAAAAGAAAAACTTTGAGAAAATAGTAGCTGATTATACAAAGGACATTTCTACTTGCATTATTCGATAAATCTTTAGATGCTATTGAGTATTCTAGCAACGTCGACTAAACGCCCCTTTCCTGAATGGCAATACGGGAAGGGAGGCCAATCTCTGAAGAATAACGGGCACAAGGTACTCATATATATATATATATTCATACACATACACGTGAAATATGTGTGGGTGTTTGAGGGGAATTTTTCGATTTCGATACAGGCGACGATTGCACTATAGTGCGGTCCCGTGGCGCGATTGCTTGCAAGACACTTCGGCTACAGGCGGACACCACCGAAAATGAACGGGCTACGATTTCTTATCCAACCTATGTATTGTCCTTTATATAAATACATACATACCACACATATATCTAACAATAAATATGTGTTGCGTATGTGTGGGCAGCACTGTGCAACGAACATGTCGTTGAAGATCGATATTATATATCCCCAGAATATATATACATATATTCACAAAAGAAAAGATGTAAAAGAAATGAAAGGAAAAAGAAAATTATAAGAAAAAAAAAAAATGATCAGCAAAAGAAAACATGAACGTATAAGAGTGAATGTGAGGTAAAAAGGCTGAGGATATTGAAGATGGCGCATCGGGATAGTATTGAAGATGAAGAAAAAGTGTGAGAAACTAAAAGAAAAAAATGTGATCCGCAGGATTTCCGTGATATGGGAGAAAGCCTTGACATATCGTGAAGCGAAAGGGAACAGGATTCGAATTTACGACGATCGCTCGATAAAATCCCAGTCGCATTTGCTGCTTTTTTTTTTTTTTTATTGGCCCCGAGGCAAATAAAGGCCTCTAGCACACTTGACGACGATATTTCTCATCTCCCTTTCGTTTGCCCTCTCTCTACACTCACTACTATTCCTATCTATCCACTTGTGATGTTTGCCAATGACTTGTCGAAGCGTCTCGATACATAACACTGAAAGTCATTTCGTTTTCATTTTTTTCTTTCATCCAATTGTTTTTTGCACCCTCTTTCTTCAGGATTATTTTTGTTCTCGCTGTTGGATTTTCTATAACAATATTCTTGTCGTATATACTTCTGTACTATCACATTTCATCCCTTATATTATATAAATAATTTTCATGATGACAAAGAGTCGAGTGTACATATATATATATATATATATATATATATCTCACGCGACCTCGCATCGACTACGTGGATTGTAAATCAGTAACGTCTAACTTCCTGGAGCCACTTTTGAAATACATAACCAATCGTGTATACATAAGCTAGTATATATATATATTATGTATAGAATACACTGAAGGTATATATGAAGACAGAGGGTAAAGGGCGATGGGTATATGTGTGTCGCTGTGTGTGCCACATGAATTACGCGCTTGGAGGGTGGCCCCAGTGCACTTTACCTTTACCTTGACTCCTCACGTAAATCACGAGCATCTAATTTCGCAAGGATAGCCGGAGGTGAATATATACCTAGGCACAAACTACATGATGTGTATATGTTGAATAAATATATATAGTTATGTGGCTGTGTGTGTGTGTATGAATGTGGGAGATGATAATGAAATGGGGGGGTAGAAGCCAGAGTCAAACAATAGAATCGCTTTTGTCGATCGGATACACTTTGTGTATACATCGCTACGTATTGTTGTTAACGAGTAATTTAGCCATTTACATATTTATGACCGTATTGTAATAATCATGATGATAGTTTAGGAAGTATAGATATGTATGTACTGGGAGAGAAAATGATTTGAATCAAATATTGTGTCAAATTTTATTTGAGTTAATTTTAGTGAAGAGAGAATAAAATGTTCTGATTGTCTATTTCGAATTATTCATGGTGGACGATTAAAATTGTTTATGGAATGCAAATTAATTTCAATAATATACATCAAGGAAACTATAGAAAAACAATGCACTGTCACCATCAATTAAATGTAATTACTACACACTAACTTTGTTAATACCGAAATCGAAACAAAGTGTGATGTTATATGAATATAGGCACGTATTGAAATGAAGCTGCAGTATGTACATCAGATTTAACAATAGAAAATAAATAGAAACTAGTAGCAAATATTGAACAACATGCTATTGAATCACACACCTATGTATGTATATATTCATAAATAATATTTGAAAGCAATATTGTATACACAATTGAAATATATATACGTGTGTACCCAAATATTTCATACAATATGACGAGAAAATTCTTATCCGCATTCATGAATGAAAATTGAAACCGTGTATATAAAATTGAATCGATGAAATATATATTTGAAGTTGTAAAAAAAAAAATTTCCAACGACAAAAAATAATTTATAATTACAAACTTTTGTTTATTTGCTATTTTTTATTTAGAATGATAAACAATTGTTCACTAGAATCTTTAATAGAAAAGTTTCTCTTTCCCGGAAGTCAAAGTATTACTTATATATCTACGGAAGATTTATTTTCTTTCACAAAATACAATGGTAAAAATATTGAAGAAAATTTTTGTCGTCATATTTTTTCCACAATTATTGAAGCAATTGAATTATGTATAACCATCTCTATATTAATGATATTTGGAGGCACTATTGTACACACGATTGGAATATATATATACGTATATACTTAAATATCATGTACAATATGATGAGAAAATGTTCATGGGGATTTGTGAATAGAAAGTGGAACTGTGAAGTTGAGTTTCGTGGTTATATTTATGTGTGAGGCGTAAAATCCACCATAGCATTGCAGACGTATACACTGTTAAATTGAAATATTCTATGAATATCTTCTATATATACATCTATATATTCATATATAAATATACATTTATATTGAAGAATGAGAGAAAGGACTGGCATACAACAATATATGTATATATATAATACATAAATATATACATAGCTTTCCACAATAGAGGGAAAATAGAATCGTCGTAACAACAATAGCCTCACGCTAAGTCCCCACTCATGTATATATATATATTTCCATAGTTGAGATGGGTGGTGAGTAGAGACGACTGTAACGCATATCACCTCGCACAACTGCGAATATTTGAATTCCACTTTCGATTCAAAGCTCACATTGAGCACCAACGTTGGCATATTCCATTTGATTCAAAATCCACACAAACAGTGATAAGACTGTGTAATATTGAAAAAATAAAAGTAATACATTGAAACAATGTAATAATGTAGATAATTTCTTCGCCACTTCGAAATAATTCATGTTACTGCTGTCGAATTATTATTCAAGTTAATTTTAAATTAATAATAAAATAATAATATGAACAATAATAACCATTATTATTTTAATTTAATGATAATGATAGTGAGGTAGAATTTAGGTGTCATTGAATGATAATAAAATCCGCGATTACTTTGTATGTATTATAAGAAGAAAAAGAATTTTTATACACACAATGATAGTTGTAAATTGTGTCATAAAGCTGCTGAAACAATGGTCCATACAGAAGTGAGGCTGCCAAATGTTGTCTAATAAAAAATATGATAATAGACACTACAATGTTGCCAAGCAATTACATCGTAAATTTGTATTCATTCATAAATTTATAAATGCTATCTATTGTTTATCATGAATATGTTCCAAAATATATATTTGAAAATGAAGTTTTTTAATTCAGTGATGATATGATAAGTACTATATTACACTGTTCATTTACAATATATAATTATCAATGTTGTATAAAATAATAATCATAAGAAAATATTAGTGTGAAAGGATTATTTCACAATCCCAAAGTGAGTGAATCACAAATAATAATAGAAAGTTAAAAAAAAAAAACAGGAAAAATCACTTGTATAAAATCAAAACAGCTTCAATAAAGTATTTATAATCTTTTATTAACATTTACGAGCATTTTCCCATCAACACACTTCGCTAAATAGTTGTCATAAATTTCATTTTTGTTTTCTGTTTTCTTTGTGATTAATTTATTTTCATTTAAATAATTTGACTGGGTTATTTCAACGTTTACACTCAGTTTGAGTCGCAAAGCTTATATATATATATATATTTGTACATATATACTCGATGATATTCCGTGAAAGTTTTAGGACGTGCGAAAAGTTTTATGATACATCGCGAGCTAGATGGTAATTAAAACTGGCGCGAGACGTGAGCCGAGTAACGAATGATGATGGGAGAGTAATAACAATAACGCGCACGCCAGAAGTAAAAGAGGTAGAGTATATATGTATATGCATAGGATTTGGATGAGAGAGATGAGGAAGAAAAGGAGAGAGAGAGAGAGAGCAAAGATGATAATGAAGGTAAAAGGTGCAGACAGGGTGTAATAAAAGGCCCATCCCCCATTTACATTCACCTGAACCATTGTGGTTATTATATATAAATAATATGATTCAGTAAATTAGGACGACATTGTATATATATATACGTTTATAATAAAAAATAAAATATATGGGCCAACCATAAATTATTATAACCGTCAATAGATTATTGTAATGTTGGTGAAAATTATTATGGGTAATTATTTATTAGATATTATGATATGAATATAAGTTATTCATTAATTTTATTGAAAACTATGTGATATAGTGTGTTGTATCATGAAATTCATACATTATTTTGACAATAGTATTTACGATTAATTATAAATATGGATGATGTATTAAATTTATTCCAATTATTTTCCAGTATTCACTTCAATAAATTTTATTGACAACATTGATTATGTTGCTACATTTTATGACATTGCCACGTTTCGATGAGAATGCCTGTCATTATCAGGTTTATGTTAATTTGTTATTTTTGTCGAGTATACATTTATCAAACACACAAGCGTGCTGTTCTTTTTTTTTTTTCATTATTAATAAATAGAAGAGTGGCAATATGTTATTTGACAGTTATAAATAAACATTTATTTTTGTTTATGACTGTCTTGTGTGGAAATGGCGTCAATACCGTGACAATGTTTTCAATAAAAACTATCCATAATGCTGTTTTGAAAATAATTAGTCAAAATAATCAACACCCATCCACAAAACATAAACAATTCAGGAGTGAATGTAATTTTAAATTTGAAAAAAAAATCACACTGTCCAGTAGTGAATGAAATTGATCATAAAACACCCATAAAATAATATACAAAATTAAATTTGCAACTTGAAAGAATAAAAATGAAGATAACTTTATAAAAGGACACTTTTATCAAGTTGAAATTAATATTAAAGTTGCGAATCATTAAACTATCAACCGTACACGGATTATTTTATCAACTTTAAATATTAATCCGAACCACCTACTTGTACATGTACAAACTTTGTGCACACCATATTATATACATGCATACATACATTTATGTATCAACGTATATACATTCAATATGTAAATATATATATATATATATATATACGAAGGGTGAGCCATGTTCTCATTCTGTTACCCTCTCCCTCATCATCTCATAATCGACCTCTGGGCATTTTGTCGACATCCACCGATACATATAACAAACTATGAAACTCAAACGCAAACTTACACGAAACCTTAATTGAAATATTGATAACTATATCAAAGTTTTGATATGACGAAAAAAATAATTATAGTAAAATAATAAATGAATAAAATATTTAACAGAATTTTACTTGGAATAACAAATGAAACATCAATATTTATTTGACAATGATAAATAGTCTATGGTTGAACACGCCATGTTCAACATCACCACTCACGAAAGCCATCGAGTCAAACCAACCGATCTAAGACCACCGTATAAACACAAATCCTCCTATATCTCCTCTCTCAGTCTTCCAATCTCTATATACAGTATCTCACTTTGTAGGTATACGCAATATCCTCACGAGCAAGTTGTAGAGAACACGAATAACCAAGATAGACTAGATGTATACTACTCGCTGTGGGAAACTTTGAATCCGAAAGTGGGATTACAGTCCGTGAGAGAAACCAAAGTAAAGTGAGTGAACGTACGATCGCGCACCAAGCCTGTCACAAATGGATTATTCGACAGCACGACCTCACTGTACACACAAAATACTCACCAAATCCCACAAACTCATGATTTTTTTATTACTCACTTGACTGAACAACTGTATATGGTATTCTAAATAACTGAATATTGTTAAATTCATTTCACGGAATTTAATAATTATATTGAATAGTGGTGATGGTGTTGAGAATTTTACTCGCTAGTCCATGATAAATTTGTAATATAAATGAAAATGTCTCAATGACTTTTGTATATTTGAAATTGTTTTTTTATTCTCTTCTAATACATTATTTATCGTATTTTCGAAGTCAAACAAATGCATATACATACATCCATAAATATATTCCTTGTAATGTTATCTGAATATTTTCTCTCACTTCTCTTACGTCTATTCTCACAGCACTCCTGAGAACTCAAGCAGGTAGAGAAATTGAATAGTATTATCAGTGTGCTTGCACGCCTAAATTTTGTATAGTGCATCATGTGTCGTGAGAGCAATGTAGTAGCAACATATATACTCATGTCGGTGCATTTGTTAAATATATGAGTGTATTTATGAAGCGACAAGGGAAGCAGGAAGAGTTGTACATGAGTGAGAGAAATGGTGAGAGAGTGTATACATATGCGTGAATATATATACGTGAAAGAGGAGAGAAGTGGAGGGATGTGAAAGGAGATGAAGACGAGACGCAAGAGGTTCATTACGGCAACTGAACACAAAGTTTTGGTAAATTGAAACACCGTGACGTTGTTGATATACACGATTGCTTGAGCTGTTTGCCAGTAATGTAACACGAAGCGAGAGAGTGAAGTAGAAATATTATATACTAAACTTGATTCCAATCTAAATGCATATATTTGTCCTGGTGAAATGGAGGATGCAGGTAAAAGGGAAAGAGTGAGAGATAGAATGTGATACAGTGTGTGAGTTTATGTTTCATTTTATGCGTTTACACCGACAACACTATCACTTCTCAATCTTGAACATGATACCCGTATCATTCGCTTCAATTAATTGTAGTTTCCTTTGATAGTTGATGGATTATTAAAGTTGTCATTGATATTATTGTGAGATTCAATATACACTGAGAAATTAATATCTTTGACAGTAATTTCCTGATAGAAATAATTTATTGATTCGATGAAAGGGAATATAGATTTTATTTTTGTTAATTGAGAATTTTTATCTGTAACTGTTCATTTTACTTCCAATGCAGTTTAAATAACTGCACAGTAAATTCTCTGTTTAACTTCTCACACTTCAAGATCTACTGTCTTTAATGTGCTGACTCCTTTATTGCTAAAGTATTCTGTGTCAACAATATTATTAATATAGTTAAAATCAAAAGTGTAAATATAATTTCTCTGATGTGCAAGTTCATTCCTGCAAAATTAATTAATTTCATGTATTAACTTTCCCACAATTTTTTCTTTTTCCTTTCTTCACCATATCTGATATATTCACGTTCTCTAACTGGTAATTAATTATAATTTATTGGATCAATTTATACATAATTTATATATGTACATTGAGAATAATAAAAAAATTTTTGATTGTATAGTAAAAAGAAAATCTCATTAGTACGTTTAATAGGATTTGAATATTTGAACTGCATAAGGTAATCCTGTCTATTAGCTCTCTTCCTAACTCTCTTCCTCCCAGTCTCTTTATCCTCCGCCACTTACTTTGAAATTCATACACCTATGTATATATAGATATATATGCACACAAGTGTCAAATACACAGAGTGAGGATGACTAGACTGCGCGTGATGACGCGGAACACGCTAGAAACGTTAATGCTCTTCAATGGATTATGAGCGAGGCGATAAATTAGCTATGTCATTGGAGTAACTGCAACTCATATATTCTCTCTCTCTCTCTCTTCGTCTCTCGCTCTTTCTCACACAATCTCTCGCACCCTCTGCCGCAGATGTGTATATATATATATATATATATATACATTGTATATGTATACGTTGTCCGTAACGCCTGTGTCGCGAGGGCGGGTGCAATGTTTCGAACATGCGAAAATGTCGCTGGACTGTGCGTTAATGTACCACCACATATAATTCAATTTCTCGCCACTACCTATCCCCCTAATACATATATATATATAGAGAGATGTCTATGTATATAATCAACTTCATCCCCTTCCACTGTATGTATTGACGCTTTTGTTTATTGATTGGGACGCAACAATCCGATTTTTAATCTTAATTATATTGAAATTGTAAAATTTGTATTTAACGAAGCTTGTTGAAATTGATTCAAATAAAATTTTGCCATGGTAAAAGTGAATTAAAATTTGTTTTCCTGTACTTAAAAAAAAAAAAATATAATAACAATACAAGTCAGCATCGATATTAACACTGTTGTATAATATATTTTACATGCCGGTACGTACAGGCGTAAGTAATGGTAAAATTTCCCGACTCGTTGCACTTTTCATAAATTTTTTTTCTCTCCTCTTTTAGTCACTACCAACAGCAGAGGCGAAACGTCGAGCATAATAATAATTAACAATGACAAAGTATAGAGAGCGCGTGTGTTACATGAAACGAAAATTCAGAACGTGACGAGAATTACTCATTTTTACTCCTTTATTTTTTTTTCAAACCCATCACATGCACGCCATAGAAACGAGAGAAAAAAAAAAACAACAAATAGTAAACGAATATAGCGGGTAATAATGAAAATTTGTATGAAAAAAAAATTAATTTATTGAAATGCAGAGAACAAAAAAATCCACAGTGTGCAAGAATTGAAAGGAAAAAAAAATTCTCTTATGCCCCAAGCGGATCGCGCATTTTTTTTCATTTGGTTCACCACATGAAATGTATTTGTACAAAAAAAAGAAGGGAAGAAAAAACGCTCTGGAAAATAATGGAAAAAAAAAAAGAACAAAAAAAAATATGGAATGTATGAGAGGACACAGAAGCGTGCAGTTTCACTTCAATGCAACCTTTTATTCGATTTTGTGGAGAGAGGAGAGAGCTTACACCTATTCACAACAACTATGTATATAAAAATTCTCAGCAATTGCCAACCAACAAACCCTATTCACACACAAACAATACATATATATTTATATATTACTCAATAGATGGAATATGAATATATTTTTTCGTGAATAAGTAATTATTTCAGTGGGAATAAAAATTTTTATCGATGTTTTTTTTATTCTACTGTATAAAGCGAGTTTCAATTTTTATCCTGGAAACCTAACATACCGATTGCAACTACTAAAATATTCCATTAAATCAAAACTACTATGCAGCATCAGCTAAAATATTGATTCTTTTTAACCAAAGTTCATAAATTGTGTGATGGAGAACTGATAACATGTAAAAGTAACTAAATTCCTATTTGTTATTCTTCTTCTTTCACTAAAAAAGCTTAATAGCAATCACTCATAACTGAAACCTTTCAATTAAAATATCTCCATCACTGTGTATCAATTAGCAAAGTGAACAAGAAAAACGCAATCAATCTCGATTGTGCAAATATATGAACGAGAGAAAGGAAATGTTACGATAAAAAAAGTAACAATTTGTATGCAAGCCACTCATAATCATATTGACATGAGATCATTTTACCACAACACTAAGTATTCACGAAAATTTTTACTATCACTCAGCTTATTAATTAACGTTCCCTGCTTGCATAAATAAATTCCATGAGACTGAATTTTCCCAAAAATCTTTACAATATATAAATTCAATTAATCCTATAAAATATCACCCTACAAATATCCTCACCACACTAGTTTAATTCTCGAAAAAAAAATATCGACGTAAAAACCACCCTTATATTTCTTCGCGTTTTTTTTTTTCTTCCTCTATATACCACGGTAAAACAGATTACACAACGATAACGAGGAAATTAAAGAAAGTCGGTCAACCATGACTCTCATTAAGTATTCGTGTTACAAGGCAAAAGCTTCAAGGATTGCGCATCGTCATTCAGACATGGGTGAAGTCATGACTCTTGAGTTAAGAAAAAAAAAAGTAATACGAAAGAAAAAAAAAAAAGGACGAAATAAAGAAAAATTGCAGAAATAGAAAATGCAATGAGAACGACAAGGTAAAAAGTTTTTTGTATAACGGAGTCACAGTGCGATTTGGCAAAACAAGAAATCTGTCGCTTCGGGTGAACCTCATGAGAGGGATGCTTTTATACATATATATATATATATATGGAACTAAGAAGTGAAGAGCAGGATTGGAATAGTATAAAGATGAGAAAGAGTGAGATGAGACTGAAATTGAAGCAACTTGAAGAATCTTTGAGCGCCAAATGTGGACTCGTGCGAAACTAAAAGTTTTATCTATCCAATATGTATATATACTTACTTGTACAAAGTTCGTATATATATATATACTCACCGCTGGGAATATAATATTCCCGTTAGATCTTTACTGTACAAACGTTGAAATCAAAGAGAAAATGAAATGCTATAGTAAATTTCAGTATCATATAGTCCAACATAAAAATTAGGAGAAAAAGCTTCACCTCTTGAAATCCACATCTATCATCAAATCTCAATTTTTCCTGATCGATTTATTGTTTTGCGAATTTACTATTTGATGTAAACTTCAATGTATATATATATGCGAGATAAAAGTTGGTTTATATGAGATCGATAAATAATTGAAAACACAAATCACATCTTTTTTTTTTAAATTCTACTTATATTATACAGACCGAAATAAATATGTATGTAGATGATAAGATAAAAATTTTTATGGTATATATATATTCTATACGATTTTTTTATCCACGTCAATTTTTTTTTTATCGTCACATCTTGAGTTTGGGTTTTTTTCCGTTTACTTTCATGCGGTGAGCTCGGTTCGCAGGTGCATCAGAGGCACTTCACCATCTCTTTGAAATTTAAAACGACAGCAAATCAGCCTGATGCGCGAATAAAACAAATATATACGCGACGGGTAAGAGAGATGAAAAAAAAATGAGGGAGAGTGAGTGGTGCGAGATAGCTGGAGCAAGATGGCTATTTACATGAAGACGATTCGCAAGACGAGGGTATACATACATGTATTATGTATGTATGTATGTATAGATATATATATATATGAAAAAGGTTAGATGTGATATATAAAAAATTGCGAATGCGAAACGGAGGACGTCTCAAAAGGCGCGACTTCGAACCGGAAACAGATGCCACTGACGTTCTTCACCACTGAACCTCACTTTCTTTCTCAATGTATATATATATATATATATATACTATTCGCTCATATACATATAGGCATGTACATGTGCTCTTTCTCATCGTTGAGTACCCAATTCGTTGCTTTCAGTTCGTCGTTTGATCTCGTCGTCATCGGCAATGTCGTTGCACACATTTGTACGAGATGTTGCCAAGTGAATGCATATTTTTCCAATTCGATTTCCAATATCGAAATTATATGCATTTCAACGTGAAATATTTTTCATATAATTGGACACTAAAGTCTGAAAGCCAATTTATTATTTACATTTATAGAATTGGATATTAATTTGTATGAAGTGAAATTTGATTAATGATCAATTTAATTAGAAATGAAGATTTCTTGGTAATTCATTCATTCATTTATTCTTTTATTCTATTCTTGTGGATTGAATTTTTTTGTAGACATTACTGTGACGAAATTGATCCCAATTTTTTGATAATTTTTTTGATAATATTCGGACTCACCTTGGTGAATTCATTTATTTATGAATTCATTTTTTTTGTATGTTTCAGCAGATATTACAGTGACAACGATGATACCAAATGAAGCAGAATTAGGCAAACATGTTGATATGATGTGTCGATGGGATATTCATGGTGGGAAAAGTCTCTACTCGGTTAAATGGTACAAGGATGGCCATGAATTTTTTCGTTATGTGCCAGATAATCAACAACGAATTCAGACATTTAGCCAAACAGGTGTAAAATTAGACGTGAGTATATGTATAAACAAATATTTAATTGAAGGATCATAAACTATTTTATTTTTTTGTAATAGGCACACTATTCACTGAGAATATTTCCCAAAACTTTTTATTCAAAACATCACACAATTATCAATAAGCTTTTTCACTCGGGAATCCATTTGTAATATTAAAACTTGTTCACACATATTATTCGATTACATATGTATAAAAATTGAATTATCTCTATTGAACAATTATGAGTGATGTCAAATCGAGTTCAAAGTGTTGTATTGATGTCGTACAATTCAATTATCTATTTCTTTACATTCTATATTCTTTCAACATTCAATTTCACTTTTTTCACTGTTTCTTTTTTTAATCTATTTCTTTCCGCTGTACTACAGCCATTTTATACCTTTGTCCGTATTGTTTCTTCTGTTTTTTTCTCTCCTCTTTTTATGACACTGTGCAAAGAGATGATTCGCTTCATGTGGAAAAAAATAGAGGAGAAAAATGTCACATCCCTTTGAATTGAACTCAACGGAGCGCAAACGATCACTTCTGTACAATTACTCGGGACTACTGTACATATACATGTATGCATAGATACATAGTATCTATATACATAGTATGTATACATTGCCAGAAAGGATGTGAAGAAATTTATCGTTTATATATATTAGGTGTGAAAACATGACAGTTTCATTAAAAAAATATGATTGTGTGTTATGTAACTTTAGTATAAAAAAAAATAAAAGCTGAATCGAAAGTAAAATATAATAATGTTCGAATATTATGATGAATAAGTAGACGGGTTATATACACAGAGAAAAATTCCATATGAATTTTTATTCATAAAAATTAAGGTTATTTTTATTATGTTTCATTGTGTAACGGTGAACTCAAATCGACACCGCAACAGATTTCTTTTTATGGTTGCCTGTAATGTAATTGTAATCTCACCTGTAATGTATTCACAAATTTATCGCTATATTATTGTACTGATTTCCATTACAATATTGAAATGGACCGATGCTAACATATGCCTGGAGTACTTCTAAATGTAAAAATTTCTCAGTGAAGATAACTCAGCGCAGACACGACACAATCCAACAAATGTATAGATAAACATACGTATATATATATATATATAGTATTGCGTGAGGTGGCATTTTTCAAAGTGCAGGCCGCAAAAGCAAAAGAAGCAGAGAAAAACATACGTTTTTCTCTTCTATTTTCGACAATCTACATAGAATCCAAAGCAATCAATCTTCCCATTCCCGTTTGTACACATCACCTCACTTCACAGTGACGCAACTTACTATACTACTATTCTGATATTATATACATACACATATACATGCACATATATGTATGTATGTTTATACCTCTTTCCAATCCTCTTCGCGTCTTGCTTTTGCATGCACTTCACGCTTCTTTTTTTATATTTTTCTTCTTCTTGAACTCTTGAAATTTCATCCACTTGCAGTCCTTTCAGTTGTCGTCTCTTCGGAACGTGACAAAGGTAAATGCAATTCACATAAAATTTGAATAACAACACAGATGCACAACCATTCTTGAGCTGTACTCAGCAATCAAATTTTTAATTCCAACTGCATTTGAAAAAAAAAAAAAAATAATATGGAATGGAATGAGAAATTAGTTGATGGAAATTTTTTCTTGTATTTTTTTTTCTTCTCGTAAATTTTGTTGGATTCAATGAACGATTGTTTGCATTTGGTTGTCAGCATCAGGTGTTCATCAACAAATAACTGTTAGTAGTCTTGTTGCTCGAAATTCAGCAAATTTATTCGCCCAACTTTTTATTTTCCTGATACACATTGAATATGTATTTGAAATTGTATAATTTTAACCATTAAAATCAGTTCACCAGTTCATGAGTTACATACACTAATAAAAATGATATTTGACAGAGTAATTCGAAAGTGTAAATTATTTTCTCCAAGTCGCTTCCCATCAATCTCTTATAAATTATGAGAAATAAAATTATCATTAACAATATTATCATTACGTCTTTAAAATTTTCTTTCAAATAAATATTAGTTCGTGGAAAATTGTATCAAAAATTCATATCATTATCCACTCTTTCATTAATTACTCAAACTATACGTTAAATTAAAAATATTCATTATTATTTCAAGTACTGTAACAGT
Organism: Zele albiditarsus; assembly: GCA_958496275.1. Lineage (NCBI taxonomy): Eukaryota > Metazoa > Arthropoda > Insecta > Hymenoptera > Braconidae > Zele > Zele albiditarsus. The sequence goes on along the minus strand of OY292411.1, from coordinate 11,371,299 downwards.
CTTTGAATCGAAAATTAATTTTTTTCAGTGTTCAATAATTCGTAATAATTAAAGGGAATGAGATTTGCAAGAAAGAAAAATGCTAGTTCTACGGACTACTTTGATATATGTATATGTATGTAAACGAAGATGATCCTGTTCTTGTGAAATATATATAAAACTCAGTCCTCGTCTTTTTCTTTGCCCATGTAAAAGGGCAATACTATTATATATATATATATAGGGTAGGGTCGATGAAAAATACGAGTAGAGTGAGAATGTCTGTACAAGAAAGACTAGTTCCCATCGACTACCTTTTTTCCAACCTGTCTCTTCGTTTTCTCTTCTCTTTTTTAGTTCTTCTTTTTTCGTACCCCATTTCTTAAAGCTCAAATACGATGATGGCTATATCCACATTTTTCCAAGTGGTTGAAGCGACACAGGGAAAAGAGAATGGTTGTTTGTGAAAAATGAAGGTACGATGTCAGACAGTAAATACAGACTCACATATACACACTAAAACTAAAAGACATGAGCACAATTCAAGCTTTTGGCATAATATACAAGATCGAGTTCGTCAAGACAACCGAAAAGTTTTTCATGCATATACACATGAAACTTTTGCAACGTCTCCATCACCCTCTCACCCTTCAACTATCTCTTACTCATCTTTCAAGTTTGCAAGGTCGGAAACAAGGTCAGCGAAGAGGGTTTTGCAAAGTTTGACAACAGTCAAAAAAGGGGAAAAGGGCGAACAAACTTCACTCTATTGTTTCTGCTCAAAACTTATGTATATATACAAATATATAATAGAGGGTAGTAAAACTATATACAGACAGGTCAGCCACCCCTTATAACTGACAATTTTTCATTTATTCAACGAAATTTTTTCATGGATATTTTATGTACAGCAAAAATGAAGGCAGAAAAAAAGAAGAACTAAATAGAGAGAGAGTTTATATTAATTTATGATGAGAACAATTAAAATTATATACTGATAGAAGTAATTTGTTGGCACGACATAATTCTCTTCTAAATAATGCATCAAACAAGTTTTACTTCAAACAAAAGAGTCTGTTTATTATTATACAAATCGATGATACTAATGATTCATCTGCGACACTTCATGTACATTTTTAATTTGGTGCAACCGTCATTTCTCATCGAGACTTAATTTAATCCTAAATTAAAGTCATATTATTCATCAATATTTTAATTGAAATGTCATGACCTATACATCTCCAACTTAATACGTTCGCCAATGATATAACTTTAATTATAAAAATAATAAAATATTAATGTCGTCTCAACCTCAATGAAGTCGTTTAATGTCACTAAATGTTATTGGTTCGAATCATTCTAACTGTGTAGATATTTGGAACGTTAATAATTTTTCGTGTCTCCACGATAAATAAAATACGTTGGATAATGAAAAGATAGTTAATGAGAATAAAATGCAGTGTACTGTTGTGAAAATACACATGACGACCATCCACAACATTTTTTTTTCTCTCTTCATATATAATGGTTATATGTTGGGCGTAATAAACTCTTGGAAATCAGGTCGTACGTCGCAAAGAACCAGGAAATGCGGCTGCTTTGTAATAGAGGAAGAGCAAAAGGAAGAGGAAGAGAAGTAGTGAGAGATTGGGGTAGTGACGAAGCCGCAAAAAAACCGTTTCGAATATGTCGTGTGAATATATATACATACATATACATATATATTTCACATTCATATACATTTTCGAAAAAGCGGCTTCCTGACTTTGCACTATAATCCAGTGGAAGACAGAATAAATGAAAGGGATGAGATGAAAGCGTAGAAATAAAAGGGGAAAATGTTGAGAAAGAAAATAAGGGAAATACACAGTGTTTCCGCGTTCGCAGAGATTAAAAACTCAGCTGATGAACGTGCGATGTTTGTTAATTCTTTTTTTTTTTTTCTCCACCAACGTTTTTCAACCACTTTCCCACTTTTCAAAGTCATCGCGTTATTTTTGCATCGCTTAGTTCTATTTCAAGCATAAATAACTTTTTATTTAATTTCATTTTCATTTTTAATAATTGTTATAATTGCATCTTTTTAAAAAAGAACACAAAAAGTGTCACTTATATATATTAAGAATCAGATAAATATATATATATATATTTATCCATATTCATTCCTATGAATTATATTTCAACATCTGCAGTAATAAATAATTGAAGAAATTGCAGAGAGATGTAAAAAAATTAAATGAAGAAAATAATGAAAAATGTAATTTAAGTAGTAAAGGTAGAATTCATGTCGTACGTGATTGTCGAGCTTCAATTGCTTTTTATTATCGTCGCGTTGGCAAGCATAACGCATTGGCGCAATGAAAGTGAACGAAAAAGGAAACGAGAGGAAAGTACAGAGGGAATGGATGTGAATGTGTGTATGTGTATATGTGAGGGAATGAGATAGGAGAGGAAAGCGCGTTATTACGCGACTATTGAGGCACTGCCTGGAATTTCCGGTAGCAAGTTCTCATCTCCGTACTTCATACTAGTGACGTGTGCCTACATATATATATATATATATATATATACAGATACAGAGTAAAACGTGAGAATATATAAAGCGTGCATCATGCCAAGACCGAAGATACGATATATACATTGGTACGAATAAAACGGAAATGGAAAATATTGGACTGGTAAAATTTTATGTGATGAATGAAAAACATTTTCCTGCGAATGAGTACTCTTTCATGCGTATGTTGTACATGGTGAGAGGAGGTCATGTTCGTAACGACCATTTAATACTCCTCCAATTGTGTTCACCTTCGTATATAATTCAACTTTATATATATGTATGTGAAAAATCGTTGTAAATTTATTTATAGAATTGACAGAAGAATACATATTTTACAATATTATTGAGATATTTAATCTGCCAATGGATTTATTTTTATTGAAGACTGAATAAAGTAACGGAAAATTGATTTAGCATGTCAAATATTATATCTCAAGAATAGAAAATTTCCAATGTCTTCGGAATTCAATATTGTTGCTTGTTTTTTTTTTTTTCTTCATATTGATTGGCTGACAATTTTTTGATTCATATATTATTTGTTTTGGGAATTGTTGCTCAGCATTTTCCATCCATATTTGTAATTGAAATTAATGACGTTGTTGATTATATTGACAGTAGAATTAGAACGGAAATGCTTTACAAATTAAAGTGTGTTCAAAATATCATTTTGATTTATATTCATATTTTTATTCAAAATTTTGTATGAAACATTTCCGGATACTGACATTCGTATTCCTATGAATTTTCTATTGCATATAGTCGTCTGATAGAATTCCATAATATTGAATATCGATAAAAAAAAGTGTATTGAAAATCCAGTTAGGTGAAAGATATTGCGGAATAAATTGCAGATACAATTTATTTATTGTGTTCTTATGGGATATTCAAGGCAATAATATCTCCTGAAAAATGTTCACCACGTAACAAGCAATAAAAAATTGCCACACTCACAGTAAATCCCACAGCAACTGTATTTTCACGCTAATTTTCATACCCATTAAATTTAAACTTTATTAATTATCAGCAGTTCTCTCCGAGAGAAATTTCAAACAATACAGATATATATTTCCAAACATTAATATAGAACTCACATTATATATCCAAACATTTATTCGCTAATTAACTCTCATTACGTCTAATTATAATCATGATGAGTCCAAGCTTAAATTGTAGCAGAAGAATAAATTCTCAGAATAAATTTTCATCCAAGTATACAAAGAATAGATAAAAGGAAAAAAAAAAAGAAAAATGAGCAGAAAGTTAAAAGAAAAATTAAGATGAAATAAAGTTTGCGGAGAAATAAAAAGGCTTTTAAGACACTATAAACATACATAAAGTAAAGAGAAATTGATACTATCTCATTCTCGACCTATCCCAACTGTTCTCATCCGTTGAATTGAGAAGGAGGTTTTCCACCGTGGCATACCGGGCTAAAAAGTTACTTTTACAGAAGCCACAGCGAAAGATACACAGTCCGCTATGATCGAGTGCTCATACCCAGCTCCTTTGGCTCTTCCGCTTTACGGAATATACATATACTTTCTTCTTTGTTCTTCCGCAATATATATACATGTACATATATATATATATATATATAATTCAACTGCCGTTTTTCTTCCCTTCTATCTGCGTAAACTCTTCCCATTCACATTATATATACGTTGAACCCGAAGTGAGTTTGAGATTTTAAATCTCGCGTGTGACTGATGATCTTCGTAAATTTTTCGTCGGTTAAACGGTCGAAAGAGTAGTGTATGGCAACCATTCTCTCTTTCTCCCCTGACAATCTCTTTTATTCTTTCTAACTCTCGCTTATTTCTCATTGGTCTCTTTCACCAACGAATGAATATATACGTATGTTGCAAGTAAAAATGCTTACATGCACGGCACACCCGAGATATCGTATGTATAAAGAAGAGAAAATATAGGGAAAGATAGAGCGGAATAGTTTTCCGTCGTCACTGAGTTTAATGGTTACGTTGGTGGGGTGAAAAAAAAAAATTTCGAGGGGAATATATATATATATATATATTCAAACGCAGAAGTGAAGTATGGTAAGCTCTGTTTTCTCTGTTGAGCTTAGAAACTTCCAACTGTAAGAAATATTTTCTCACAGTGTTATCGCAACTTATCAGAATCAACGTACCTTTGTAGGTTTAGGTTAGATATATGTATATATTTATATATATATATATATATATATATATATATGGTTACATTCATGAATGTTATATCTGATGAATGTTTTATCAAGTATATTTTAGTGATAGAATTGTAAGGCAAAGTCGCACTGTGTTTTGAAGTATGGCTCAAAATGGAATAATGCATAATGAATGGAGTGCGATGAATTCATAAAATGAAAATACAACTTAGTAGACAAAATATGGAGTGTATTATTAATTTATCATTTGATATTATGATGATGGTCAGATTGTTATTTTTATTCGGTATATTATGAATCGTAGGAAAAAAAACAAGCAAATGTTAGGTTACTTTGATGTACGAAAACGTGATACAAAAAAATTATGATCTTCATAATATTAAATCTCATGCTATAAAAAATTTTTTAACAATTATCATACAAATTATATTGAAATGTTTGTATGATTTCCTAAATATTTGCGATTTTCACTATATCCAACACTGGTTTCTTCCTGCAATAAAAATTTACTATTAACATTACAATTTTTCATCACACCGTCTATTAAATATTCTGAGCATATACTATTTTCCACTCACGATATTTTGCCATTATTAACATAATTTTGTACACTCAATTTTCTTCTCTTTGTGTGTATGCACACATATTAATGTCGAAAGCATAAAGCACATATATAATTATTCAAATTAGATACTTTACCACAGCGAAATTTCTGCCACTTGTTCTCTATTACGTATCTCTATATTTCCACGTATATTCGCCTATTCCCACACCAGACGTTTCACATTCCCATAGATCTCAAGTGTACACTTGAAATTGTAATCTGCCTTTTATCTCAACAAGTGAGGAAAGCCTATATATACACACATATATATATATATATATGCATACATTTATTTGTACAATGAGCAAAGGTTGCAACATGACAGTATCCAAGTGAGAGGTGCAACGACAAACTATATATAGAGAGAATAGGAAAATATCGTCTGATACAAGTAGATAGGAGAGAAAGAGAGAGCTAGACAGACAAACAGATGGAGAATGAGAAGGAGAAAACTCATATATGTATTTGTGAAACTCTCGAGAGCTCGCAAAATGGCTGCATTTGCTCTGATGCTGCGAAACAGAAAAGTTTTATCGCAATCTCAATCGTCCGTATAAAACCCTTGAATTTGCTTGTGTTGAGTTTTAAAAGTTATATTGTTATATATAACGTGATGCATATATACATACATACATATACATAGTTGAATAAAGTATGAACATGTCAAATAACTGTCACAGAGATTGAGAATAAAAAATAAATGATATAAAATATATATAGATAAATAAGTATATATTCCCAATGAATTCATAGACGTTTATTTGTTGAAACGCATTTGCCATGCCAAGAATAGTAAATTTTTTTCTTTCTCTGTTCTCAATTTTACAATATATATATATATATATATATATATACATAACTGAATTATTATTTTTTTTTTATTCTCTCATTTTATTCGATCTATATGCGATGCAACATCGTCGGCATTATTCCCAGTCAGGTCACGGCGCTTGCCAAAAGAATCTATCGGAAAGTGGAAATAGGATCTGTCTGTATGAACGTCCATAGGCCAAATACTTTTGATACATGTAGATACATATATCTACCACTCTACAAAACTGAACACAATATATGTTTGTATATATACATCCGTTTTGAGAGGTCAGAGTTCTTTGATTGAAATATTAATCACACACGTTCGACTTCTTTTAAAAATATTTCTGTTGCTTTTCCTGCGTGTTGTATAAAGCCCTTGTACAAATCAAAATTTGAGTTAATATATATAAATGAATTGTGTTGGGAATTTTTTGAAAGATATTTGTTGATAATTATAATCATTTTGTAAATATTAACAAACTTATAGGTTGCCATTTTTATATTTCCTCATACGTGTAGAATATTTAATTTATTCCGGGGAAACAAATATTCATTGATGTTTAATAAACTTCTTTTAGCATAAATATGTTCTTGGATTGTCAATGTAGTATTATTATTTTTATAATGAATTTATTATATATTGATGTGGATTATTAATTTTTAATAAACATTTGGTTAATACAATCACAATTTATTCGAACAAACTGTTGATTGAATCACAATATTCATTTATTAAATATTGATAAATTTTTTGTAATATTGAATGAATTTTTTCCTTATCAGTGTATCATATTAACGTTTATTTCAGTGCCTTGAATGCATGGCGGAAAATTCTGGGTAATTTCATCACAGTTAAAGTTATGCGAGTAACATAATATTGTTTTTGATTGGTGAAACCATCAAGGACCTTCGCGTGTCGTTATTTTTTACAGTAAAACTGTTTTTGTTGGATATGTATACAACCTATGTGGCCGCAACGCGGTTGAAAAAACATCTACGAGTGACTTTTATTGACCCTCCATGTACACAACCTCTCGAGTGAAAAGGCAAGGGTTGACACACTCCACCTTTGAACATCCATTTTTCGCGCAATGTTCGTAGACTGGTCTCAGTTGAATAGAAACCACACGCGCACTTAAGTACAACACAACGGCTTTATCCTTTCGCACACACATTGCCATTTGCACGATACTGCTCCATTTCCAAGGCAAATATTTTCCTTCTATTCTAATATTCATGTATGTTCATGTGTCGGTGTGTATTTTATGTCAACAGAATTCAGCGAGTAGAGAGAACTCGATACGGTTGACAAATCTCACGCTCAACACTACTGGTCAGTACAAATGCGAAGTTTCCACTGAAGGTCCAGCATTCGCTGCGTCATTTAGGACTGGAAATCTCACTGTTATATGTAAGTAATTCAATAAAATATTGTTTGTACATTTTTATTGTATATATCAAATCTAACCAATCTTTCTCTTCCTGAATATATATTGTGATGACAATTTGGAGAATTGATCATGCTCATTTCTTATTACATTATTCGACAGAAAATGAAATCATTTCAAAAAGAAGTAGAGTTGATGATTGATTTTTATTAGTTTAGATAATCACATGTATTATTTCAAAGAATACAAATACGTCAGTCACATTATTCAACCATAAACAATTATTTTGTTAGTGACAATTAATTGATAATTGATGACTTCGCAAAAATATATAACAGTTTATTATTACTATTTAGTAAAATATAAATGGCAGGTGAAGTCATATTTTCCATATTTACTTTTTGTACGGTTTTCGAAATACATTAGGGTAATTTATCATGAAATACAAAAAATGAGATCCGAGAATTTATATTCCAATATTTAATTTGTAACTCGTTGTTCACCCCATCTAAAATTTCTCTTTGTTCAACCGCTGTTGAAAAAATATACATACTGCTATAAGCAATGTAACACATTAAACAAAAATGCATTATTTTTCCTCTTGAATTAATCCAAAAAAATATAAAAGAAAATTCGCACATGCAAGAATCCATATATAAACTACCTTGCATGCATTAGAATATTAATATCACCATTCCTTTCTATCACTTCTACATGAATTCATCGCGAACAACAATAAATATAAATTCGCTTCGATTCACACATTTAAATTCACGAGAATACCAATACATTTCTCAATAACTACAAGATAGAATGAAAAAAAAAAAGAAAAAAACTATTTATAAAATCATCGTATGAATGATCCAGCATCGATAATACGTAAAAAAAAAAAAAAATATTCAAGCGAAATATCGTGATAACATTTGAATAGAAATAATTCACAGGAAATATAATAATATATGTCGATAATATAATGCGTGTTTTACAATTCAAACGAGCAATTCACAAGGCAATTGCGAGAGATAATCGATGGGAAAAGGGATGAGAGACGAGGATTGTCCTATACTCTTTCACACATACATTCCCCCTCTCCTTCATGTTGCTGGCATAGCCTATACAAGATCATAACGCGCGAACCATCGTCCGCTTTGCCACGTCCTTTATATGTAGATTCAATCTGCCTACTATATGGACAAGCTCATATATATATAATGTACATGTAGCAGGGTGAAATCCCCTTGAGGGCAGGCTCATAATATAATACACAGCCTATCGAACATCTATATATATATATATATATATATAGAGTTGACACCATGTCGAGAGCTACTCCATTCATCAATACAAATTGATCATCGTCCTTTGTCGCGCACCTACTCATACAAATAATTGAATATCCTTTGACAGATAATGTATTTTAAACAATATATACATGTGAATACAATTTAATTAATTGTACATACTTGATAATAACTTTGGAATAAAGTGAAAATTCCACAATATGCCAAAGGATTAAAAATCGATAAATTACTAATTAATCAATCGAAATTGAGACACAGAAAGAAAAAGAAAATAATTGATACCGATAATAATTGAACGTATATGAATTGTTAAAAGTGTATGATAATTATACCGATCGATATTATAATTATCATGGACTATATTACAATTTTCGTTCATTAATATTGTAAATCGTAGAGATATAATTACAAGTGAGAACTTTTGATCTATACGAAATAGGAAAAAATCTAATTTACATAGTATTATATCATATATTATCGAAGTATTTAAAATATTTATATTATCAAAATTACATTGACACAGTATTTTTATTTCAAAATATTTTATTCAGTATTGTACACCCAAGTATTCGCATCAATTCCTAAATAATTGTGAATTTTACTGTATTAACAGTGAGTTGGTATGTGGACATGATATAATATTGTTCAATAAAAAAAAATATTTCATGACTGCCAGCAAAAATTTTATCAAGAAAAAAAAAAAACAGCAAAAGAATTAAAAAATAGAGTTAAAATACAACTGCAGAGATACAAGCATCACTCATTTCTCTCTACATTACATGTTCTCATTGAATCGGAATGAACAAAAAAAAAAACAAAATATACGCAAAATCATGTGATGGTAGAATGAAAATGTCATGGAATTGAAACAATAAAAGCATTGGAGAGAAAAAAAAATAAAAACACGTGAAATCCCATGGGGGAAACAAAATCGTGATCCGCGCGACTGCGAGCCAGATGAACTCGAAATTCGTGAAGCGTATATCAGCGCGCGTGTGCGCTCAGCGCGTTTCATTTGTTAGGTTGACATAAATTAGCTGAGCGTGGATGGGCTGTGCGGTATAGAATACGAATATACACTCTGTGGATATAGACAGTATTATGTAGACAAAGGGAAAGGGATTGCTGTCACGTTCGGACCGGCCAAATACATACCTCTATATATATATATATTCATGCATACATGCACATATGCGTAGTGAGTGTACACTGTATCTATGGAAAACTATATTTGAAACTCGAGGTACAAGTAATTTCATTATACAGTGTACAATTGAAATACGAGAAATGAACGTGATGGATTTGTGTCAATTATAATGCATATTAATTAAAGTTGCTATATTTGTTTCTACTATGAAAAAATATTTATAAGAATTAAAAATAATGTTTTTTAAGAAAGTTCTTACACGACTTATCAGACACATAGAATTAATTTCTGGAGAATTTAATATATCACTCAAAAAAATTTATTTTATCGAGAATTTATTGATGAATGTGTTCCATTCACGATACAGATTCAGTTTCGTTTATTGTTTGATATGATTATTTAAAAAATAATTGTGAAATGCTGGTCATCGATGTATACTTGACTCCAGTATCTCGCTCTTCCAATTTATATTCATTTAACTGTTGAAAATAATTCAGTAGGACATTGAATTTGAGAATAAAAAACATTGCAAAACACATTTTTTTATTTCCCTAATAGAATTTCATTACTCCAAACTCGTTTGGTAAATTGAAATTCGAATGAAAATTGTTCGAGGAAGTGTAAACTTTAATTTGAAAAGACAAAAAGAAATATCTGTCAATTAAAAATCGTGATATTTAAAAATAAAATCTGAACACTTTCTACAGAGCAAATCAAAACCACGCCAGCCGAATATCTATCACCCAGCTATACAAAGTTATTCATCGACATAATGTCACAAGCATCAAGCGTAACACCATCCTCTTTCACCCACACATCCCATAAAAAAAAATCCCTATTAAATGCACAATTACCATCCAGAAAAAATTATTTCCAAATATGAGAAGTCTAACCGAGCCAATTCACCATCTCCCCCGAATTTTCCTATACTATTCCTCCATGTTCAAATTCTCTACGATAAAATTTCGCAATAACTTCTCACCAATTCAGCAATTCAATACATCCAATAACACATGCAATAAAATCGCAACAGAATTCCACATAAACATAAAAGCACTGGTGTCATTAAATTAATGAAATAATCAATTTATCTGGAATTGCATCACAAAAATTTACCTCACTACCGTAACTAAAATAATTGGATGTCAAAAACAGAAAGCCATCACTAGTACTGTGTGATAGAAACTATTAATTCCAAATTAATATTAGCAACGGCCGAATGTAGCAATGTATACATATATCCATAGTTATATGAATGTATCGTGAGCAAATTTATTGTCAAAAGGATTGATCATTTACGGTTATGTGCAATTGGTCAATTAAATTCAAAGAGTACTTATGTGAAATGATATATGCCTGAAGTACTCATAGTTTCACAGTCCCTGCTCGATTCCACATGTGATTGCACACTTGCTTCGAAACTGAGCCGGAGTTTGAGTATCTGCACTCGCTCGTTCATTCAACCCCTAAACTCCTCTTACACCTCGCTCGCCTCTTTGTATACTTGCTGCATATCGTTCTCTCACTCCACTGCACCAGCTCATGCCTGTTTTCTCTCGCTCACTCGTGAAACTATTGCATGCTTGGAGCCCAAAACCGTCGGGATTATCAATAGCCGCTCGCGTTCGGCCTTGCCCCGGCTTATCGTAATTTGCGGCTATCACTTTACCAACCGCATCCCACATTTAATAGATTATATTGTCTATATATGATAGTATATAATAAATATATATATATATATATATTTGGATTATATTATATACACATGAATCACACTCTATCAATCATTCAATGGAAAATTGTGTGGGATACAGTTGGGTGAATTGGCGTTGTAGGAAACAAACAGAAGGATTTTAGCTGAACTAGTGAATTGATTTACTTGACTGAGGAATTAAAATGATGTTCAAATTATTTTTTAATTTGTTTTGAATTGAAAATTAATATTGTAACATTTATTGGACTCAATTTCTTTTACTTCATCATTTTTTAAATTACAAAATTCCTAAATGTTAACTGTTGTTTTGATGAATCACTATTATAAACACAACAAAGATTATTTCTGTATGATAGTTATTGCAATATAAATTTTTTCTTTCTTTTAAATTTTCTATATGTAAATTATATATGTAGATATCTATATACTTGTTCATAATCCTCATTGCACACGTTGGCAATTATCTCAAACGAGTTAATTTCTGCCCGGCTGCTTCTAATTGTTAATTAGAAAGTAACGTGACCGAATGTATATAATATTAATCTGTATATATGTAGGTTGAACGAATATTATATACAGGAACTTCAACATTATACGGCAATGATGGAATTTTAGATCTGTTTTAGATCCTCAATATACATATATACGTACTTAGAGAAATAAATATTTAATTCATTCCACTTTCAACGGTCTCGTTTCATGCTTTCTCATTGCTTTGAAAACCCCTGGTATTTCTTCTCTCTCCACCATTGCTTCCAAATTCTCTCCACACTCAGTCACTCTGTCTCATTTCAACTATACCTACCTCTCAGCAAACTCACACACTTATAGCACTTTACTATACGTATATATATATACATATGCTCAACCCAATTTTTTTTCAGGGTGAAAAATTGAAATAATTCATAGCAGAAAATTGCATGAGTGCTTTCATGAACAAAAGGAATAGTGGTGAAGTGATACTTGAGTAACATAGTGCATTCACAAAATTTTTAAACAAAATATGTATACGGAAATGGAAGATTATATTGCTCACTCATATATTTCATGATCTGCGGCTGAGAAGAATAAACAAAAAACACCGAGAGATTTTTATTTTTAAAAATCCTAATTTTCACATTAAAATTATTTAAATATTTTTTTCCTTCATTTGTAACAATTAAATAATTAGAAGATACGATTGAAGATACAATTTATTCTTTGTATAAATTGTGGCATATTTCAAATACAGTTTTCATTTAATTTGGTGTAACAAATATTAATATCAAATTGAATATTTAAAAAAGTCTATTTCCTTCCTTTGAAATATTTCACGTCGACTTTTATACAGTAATTTTCACTATTTAATCACTGCAATTATCCCCGCGAGTAATTCCATATGCATTATTCCCCTATGTTACAATTGTATAAAAACCTAAAATAAAACAATAAAAAAAAATGAATAATCTGTCGTTTGTGAAGATCAATGGCTTCCAATTCACAGAATGAAAAAAAATTGAGTTAACCTTACTCTATTATATAAAGAGGATTCTCGTCCCATAAAGTATTTGTGCGGAGGTCAGAAACGGAAGTGGAACTATATAGAAGCTTATTATCCCACCAGTTCTGAGAAACGTCGCGAATCCAAGACGACAGACCAAGTTACGTATAGATATATATATATATCTTTCTATCTATCTACGTATACAGAGGATTGACCGTGTCAGCGTATCCGCATCGTCTCCCTGCAGAGCGATGAGGAAAAAAAAAAACAAAATGTGGGATGGGATTTTCCGCGCTCGTTTACCGCGGAACATGTTCCTCCAGAGATCCTTGTGTGTTGGTGAGGTAAAGTCGTTTTCCCAACAGAAGGGAAAAGAATGAAAGAACGTGAGAAAAAACGTATACGATTGTGAAAGTGAGAGAAAGAAGGAGATGAATGCGTGTGTGGATGAAGCAAAACGTGGTTGGTTATGGATGGAAAAAGGCGAGAGAAGAATTGTGAGGTTATATGGGGGTTAAAAAAAAAAAGTATATATATATATATATATATATATACTATGCGAGGATTTGCGAGAGAACTTCTGGCTATGTTAGGCTGGATTATTTGGCGTGAATCCAGAATCGGTCAATCGACAGTAGATAACCTCTGTGGATTCGTCCTGCGAGTGAAAGGCCCAACCTCGCTTTCGTCTTTTTCCGCTTTTTTTTTTTTTTTTTCTGTTCTCACCACCGGAAACGTGAATGGAAAAAAATGAAAAAAAAAAACTGAACGCTTTTAAAGAGCGTTCCAAGCACTCGCAAACTCATTCGACATGGAAACCTCATCATCAAATCGATTCAAATGGTTTTTATCCTTTACTTCAATTTTTTTTTTTTTTTTCTCTTCCACTTTTTATTTTTCTTAATGAAAGTTGAGACGACAAAATTGCAACTTGAAAAACGATCTTGGGAGGAAAGTAACTCGAATATGAGACGTCTTGAATTATTTTTAAATGTCGTTGTCACTTCAGTGAAGTATATTACTTTTTTTTTTTTTTTTGGTAATAAAATATGAGATAGAGGAGATGATGAAGAAAAGGGTGGATTAGAAAATCAAAGCTGATGAAATTGCAAGGAGGGACAGTGTGAGGAAAAATAAACAAAATGCTGTGTGCTTATTGAACCAATGATAACATTTTCTATTCTCACTGTCAGGTAATCACTAACTTATCAAAACAATCACATTTCAAGTCAGTGTATATAATGGGTATGGAAATAGAATGAAGAGAGGAGTTGTCGAAAGCCTTCACGAAGTTGATTTATACAAATAACAAAATTATACAGAGAGTAAAAGAGAGAAAGTGATTAAAAGAATGAAAAAAGAATATTGAATATAGATCACGTCATTATTCCACACCACAATATCCAACACACTATGCAAATTCAATTATTATTTCGGTTTCATATTAATTGGGAGGTATACATAATTAATAATAATTGTATTCAATGGCCAGTCAATACTTCATAAATTTAATGATACTCGTTTGGCACATTAATTAATATTATTCATATAAATAAAAGGTTACCAATAATTTTGTTATTTGTGTTTGTATACAGTTGCTAAATTCATAATTTATATTTATTCATTATTATGATGGTGCTAAATTGAATTTATATTTGGAATAGTTGGAGAAAAAAAATTTATATACAAAAATCTTCGCTCATTGATTAAATATTTACGCTTATAATTAATAAAACAGAACCTTTTCTTTTTGTTTCTTTCGCATTCTTCATCGACACTGTCCGATAAATATACGTATATATTCAAAAATATTTCAACATCAAATATTGAATTTTAACGATGGATAAAAATGCTAAAAACAATTTCACGTCAACGTGGTATGTATGGAAAAATGTGGAAGCAAGAAAATGGTGGAAAAATACGTAGATAACGATGAAAAATTTCGAAGATGGGACGCTTGTAGAATTGAATTTTCAATTGGAAATGGCGAAAAATAGTTCAGCCAGACGGTGAAAATCGACAAGAGTATAAATTTTCCTTTAAGAGGATAATACCATATTACCAAAACGAAAGAATTCAGTAAAGATATCCTATTTTCTCCAACTCCATTATCATTCCCCTCTATATTATATGTTTATCTCTATTATATTTTTCCTTACTTTGAGAAAGATCAAATTGAAGTGGCTAAATGTTGTTCGCGAGGTAATAGGCCAAGTAAAAACTGGACCGAGCCAAAACACAGAATACAACAAAAAAACCCAAAAGAGCACCAAATAATCTTGCCACTATACAGAGGGTTGAAGTAGCCTCCATATGCTGAGGATAATACTACGATTTCTATGATAACGCGTTTCTATAGCAGTAAAATACATATACACCACTCTCGTATTCCAAAGGATTATTATGAACTGGCTACTGAGAAAAAAAAAATATTATACATAGAGATTCTGTATACGTGCACTGTATTCATGTGCACTTACATAGCTATCAACTCAAACATAAATATAATAATATATGTAATATATTATTATACTCACTTTGGGAGAGAGAGAGAGAGAGAGAGAGAGAGGGAAGAAAGGAAGAGAGAAAAACAAATTGAAAGTGGATGAAGGCACTTTGCTTTCGACGATCTCTTTGGTAATCATATATACAGAAAGTAAAGTCTAGTTTTTTTCTCTCTTCTCTCTCACGAATGAATGATGAAACGATTTTGAAGCCGAGTGCATCAGAATGCCATAATCGTTAAAAGAAGTAACAAGAAAAAATAAAAGGGAGAAAAAAAATATAACCAACACAACATTTTACAAGTATTATGGTACATATGGATATCAAATGTTCACAAGAAATTCCTCGAGTAATGGAATCGAAATGGTAAAGAAAACTCGGAGTAGAGTGTATGTATATAGTGGTATAATATATTCTCATACACATATACTCAACGAGATATTCATTCAAACTATGAATTTAATGGAAAATAAAAATAGTGTGCTCGTGTTAAAAACTTTCAAGTGAAAAGTTAATACTTTGAATGTATGGTTTTTTTATTGTCAGATGCAGACGATGCTTTTTTATCATACAAATATATTTGACGTTTATTGAATTGAATATCAGTAGGAATGAATAGAATACAATTTTAATATTAAGTTACAATATAGATGAGGGGAAATAGTACGATGTGTTGATTGAATTGCAGATGTTTGAAATAAAAATTGGGAATAGATGTTAGATGAAAATTTGCTCATTTTTTGTTCGACAAGAAAATATGATTTAATCTATCCCAGTGTTTTTAATATTTTTTAATAAAAATTTAGCATTCCCATAATTTTTACAATTCCCAAAAGAATTTAAGAACGAAGAAGTCAATTTTTGTTCAATTCCAATGTTCAGATATTATTTTCCTTCCTTCCACTGTTTCACTCTTTCATGTATCCAAACACCAACATCAAAATAAATTATTCCGAATATACCCAAGAGCAAACTATCCGAATAATAATTGCTGAATGTGTGTAGATATATACATACGTACATATAGTCATATGTATGAACGATAATATAACGAAGGTCGCTTGAGTGAACAAGAACTAAATGAAGCCAACATATATAAGGGATAATTCGAAAACTAAATGAGTAGCCTTCGGAATAATATGGACGACTGCTTTTATAGGTTGAATACAACGAATAATTGAATTAGGCCACTTTGTTAACAATGATATGGCCGGGCTTAACTCAATTTCCGAGCCCTCAATGAGCACTCAACTAATTTGTACAAGCACAATCAACGTATGCATGAAAATAAACAAAATTTAATAATAGTGAATATCTGATATTTACCACAATGAAAAGTAAAATAAAAATACATTTTTTCACTGATTTCTCATTTATTTATTTATTTTTTTCCAATTTGCAAAACATAAATGGAAGAGTTGGATAGTTGAGAAGTCAAAAAGTGAAGTAGAAACGAATGAAGAATCCAATTTCCTGTCAGATGAATCTCTTGAATCCCTTGAACAATCGTTCACAATGGACGACTTCTCTAGTATAAGAAATAGAATGGAAAAAAAAAAGCAAAGCGAATGGGAAAAATCACAGTAACGATTGAAAAGTCCTTTTCTCTTACACGTGGTTCGAGAGATGTCGTTATGCAAGATAACAAGCATCAAATCCCTAGATATATATTATATAAATCTCAAACGATGGTGATTTACTGCTACAAGTGACTTATTAAAATTTAACTGCGCAGAAGTACATTTAAAGTACCCACAAAAAAATTCAATTAATTTCTAATAAAAAATAACTATAAAATCTTAATCAAATATGATTCTTGAAGAGCAACTCCAACAGCATCGGGTGCACATCCCACAGTGATTTCACTATTTATTATACCACGTCTCTCATAAAACAATCACATGAAATAATTTTTCTGGTAAATTGAAAAACTTCAGATACGTTTTTTCGCAAAACTATCTCTTCCCATTAGCGTGCATAATATCTTAAAAACTTATATATCGATTGACTCAAACCAGGTATCATTATACTCGTTCATAAATTCTTCACAGTCCTTACTACAACTAAATCAATCCATATACAATTTATATTTTTCCTCACAACATTGAAATACGCAAAATTAGAGAACAATTAATTATCGACATTTCCTCATCAACACAGATAATAAAATTCTCCTCCCTTAAAATAAAACAAACAATTGTCCAAAAATAAAAATAAAATCAATACATGTAACAAATACAAATGCAAACGTACGTGTGTAATTAACTGTTGAAAAAACATATCCCGATAAAAAGATTAACACAGTGATTAATGCTCCACTGCTATGGTGAATTCAAGGGTCGCATTTGTCTTGCAAATTTTTGCAGTGATAAAAGTATTTCCATTTTCCGGCAGCTTCGCATGTACGTATACACAGCATTATACGATGTGCCATACAATATATATACATTGCCAAAGTGGATATAGGTAACGAGAGATATACGTCTGGTTGGTTTTCGTTATAACGCTAGACGGCGCGCAATGGTATTGGGTAAGCTATATATCGTCATATATATACACTCAAAACCAGCGACCGGTACACGTACTTTCGAGTAACCCGTAAATATTCATGAGCCTATAAATATTCATGCTCTATGTCGTTCAAAGAGAATGGTGTGAAGAAGGAAAAACCAGGAGAAACGACGTCAAGCTCCTTCCGGAGAAGTAACCCGTTTCTATTCCCTGAGTTGACTTGGTATATAACTCTCTCACTCAACCTTCCTTCAATGTCGATCTTGGTATAAGCGTATATACCCCTTGAGACTTTTACGAACGCAGTTATTGCTATGATGGAAAAAATTACGTAAAATACGTTCAGAAAAGAAAATTGTGAGAGTAAAGAAGAGGAAAAGAAAAAAAAACAAATAAAGGGAGCGAGGGGGGGGGGGGGGGGGGGGGGGGGAGAAAAGAATAATAATGAAAATAATAAATGAAAAGAAGACGGTGGTGAGAGACAAAAATTGAAATGCAAAAGCCCCCAAGAGTTATATAATATATATATATATATCTTGGCAAATGTTTCAAAGTGAAATATTTGTGTAATTCAGCTTCATCCCTCCAGTCACACGCACACAAATCCCACGACTGAAGACGCTACTTAGAATTGATGCTCTGTACAAATATATTTGTCAGAGTCAATATATTCGTCAATTTGCCTGTGAGGGTGATGAGATCCATAATGACACAGGGTCGTGTGTTTTCCCTTCAGTGGAATTGAAACAAATAAGTTGAAGGGAATAAAACAAACAAAAAAATAGATCCTTTACGCAACATTAACCTCTGATTATTAGGATGAAGAACCACCTGGTTATAAAATTGGATTAGTAATTAAATAATAAAAAAAAAAAAAGATTGACATAATGACAGAAATGTTTACTGAATGATTTGTATGGTGTCGGTGAAATTGTAGAATGAAATTAGCATCACTTGAAATGGTTAAGAGATTGGAAAAAAAATGTGTTGAATGTCACTGCGAAAATTTCAGCGGAATAGCGTTAATGGATCGGGTTTCGGTTGTCGTTCTGATGTCTATATATATATATATATATATATATATATATATATATTCCTCACTGTAATTCTCTCATTGGTGCACTCCCACGTGCAAACAACAGGGGATGTTTAATTGAGCATTCGAAAGCCAGCGAAATGGCCGAATGTCCCTCATAATCCCAAGTGCCAATTACGTCTCGACATACCTGCCATTGGTCAATAAATTGATGAATTGAGTGATCGATAGAGAATTAGGTATAGTCTCTCAACTCATACGCCTCCTTGTCGTTCGACAATGTATCGAGGAAAAGGACAAGTGTTAATTGATATATTTACTTATTGATATTTAGACAAAAAAATAAAATACTAAAATAGTCAGATAAGAAATGGAGAACAAAAAAAAATTGATGGAAACGACGATGTTCATGATGAATATTGAATTAGAAAGAAATGTTCTCTTATACATTACAGCAGGGGAATTAAAGCTGCTCTCTTGTCTTAATATTTATATTCCTATTAGTGATGCAATTGAATTCAAACATGCATATATATTATCTTTCAATTACTGTCTTTTATTCCTGCAAGCTGTCAGTCGCTCATCAAAAATTCATTCATACTTTCTAATACTCTACATCTTCTCCGCGAGTATTTTTTACGAATCTTATTCCGCAACACTTCTCCTCACGCCTCTTCACCTTTCATTCTATCTGGCAGCTCTTTCCAACTTGTTCTTAAATATTTATGCACATATATACATGAAGATACATGTATATATGTAAATATATATTTATATTTTCTACAGAACTGATCAACAACTTTCAAAGCATTTTCAACTGTACGAAAGAGAGATGAACTTGTCTGTCGTACACTTCATGTTTTCTTCACTCCAGCCCCAAGTTTCTTATTACAAGTAAACAACATTTTGAAACAGAATGAAATTACATTTTCAGCCCTACCAGAACGGGGACCTGAAATTACCGGGCTGTCGTCCCATTACGCAGTAGGAGAAAACGTGACAGCAAACTGTACTGCCTGGCCTTCTGTACCAAAGGCGGATCTGCACTGGACCATCAACGGCAAACCGGTAAAGTACATTAAAGCAACTGTTCAAATTACCCCCAAGAGAAATGGAGAATGAGGGAGGTAGAATGAGAAAGGCGATAGAGTCAGAGTGTATATATTGTACACATCAGAGAAGACTGAGTATATAACATTGGTCAAAAGATATATGTGTGTACATATTTCAACCTGCATACATATATACTGTAGGGGACTGGACTTCCAATTATTCCCAAATGTGAGATTTAACTCCAGATTTGCTGACTGCAATTGAACTGATTTAGGGAATTACTACTGTAAAACGTTACTATAAATATCGTTCGATAACAAATCAAAAAGAGTTGTGATGGTGGTAAAGAAAATTTTTGATGGATTGGTTGAACGGAAACAAATTTAAGGTGCATGAATTGAGTTACTGACCTATGAATATTTGAATCGAGAATAACGAATAGGTAGGTAAGTGGTGTTAGGATTAGAGGATGATGGATCAATCGCATGCTAATGTCATATTATACCTGCAAAATAATAGTATAATTTTATATTTGAATATTATGTCGAAGCAATTTTTACATAATATTGTTAACGTCATTTTTATATTTATCCTCTGGTTGTATTAATGTGAAGATTATTTTCTTGGATTATTTATTTGATAAAGATTGACGAAAAAATGGAATAGTTGCAAAATATTGTCCAGTGTACTTTCGATTTTCCGTTCAATTTACTTTCGTAATTGCATTATTAAATTTGTTTATATATATATATCTTAGAAACAAAAGTCAATTTATATTTGCACAATATAAATACTCTCAGTCCATTATTCTAAGGTCTGAGTGTTGTAATTTTGATTTTAACTTACTGTTTGATGAAAACTTCAGCGCCAACAATCAAACACAGTTATTATACAACAATAATTATTACTATTTATTATTTACAATTAAAATACATCAAAAGATTCAAACTTTCCTCTCATTCAACACTACTCGCGTTATTTCCACTTTCTCTTATTATCACAATCTTAATTTTATTTGTGTTCTCCATTGTTCACTATAAATTCCTGCGTCAGAATTTCTGGGAAAGTAAATTTGTTGAAATCCCACCGCTATTAAGCTCATTGCATTCATTCGATGTACATCAAAATCCGCGCTTTGGAAAATTATTTCAAAATCCCCTCAACAATATTATTCATCAATGAATTGTATAGAACACTCATTAGCAAAAAACAATAATATACCATAAGCGGCTTGGTTCATAATGCATTCATACAATATTAACTAGCTGTGACGTTAAAGAAGAACGAATTAAAAGTATTATATATCTGATATCCCTTGCGAAAAATTCCGACGGAATATTATTACAAAATATATTACAAACTACTATTATTATTTAAGAAGAAGAAAAAATGCACCTTTCATGCAATCCCAAAGTTCGTTCTCAACTTCAGGAAATTAAAAAAAAAAACACATTACCCTTATAGAAAGAAAAAATGAATAAATGAACACAAAAAAATGGTAAAATACGACCGAAAAAAAAGGGAAATTCATTAAAAATCCCTCACTACCGATGAAATATACTCAGCAACACGTTCATACACGCAACAACAATTTTCCCAAATTACCAACTTCCCTTTCCTACACCCAATGACTTGCATCTATCCAGCTGAACACCCCACTTCCTTCCCACCACGTCTATGTTACAATAGCTTATACATATTAATCGAAATTAATCAACCATAATAATAGGCCAACTACGACCGGGTTTGTTATGCGAAATCGATCGAACGTCATTGTAATCAAAGGCAAATTGCATCCGGATACAGCGAGTCAGAGTGAGCGTGTGAGAGTGAGAAAGGGAGATAAATTAGACATCAGACAGAATCGTACAGTACACACGTACAAAATATACATAGAGACAATGGAATGTAGGTGAAATGCGGTTGTTTCGCGATACGACTATGCCCATACACGTTTATAATCAATTTCATGCACATTGGTATTAGCTATTTCGCTTAGTAGCATATCCGCAATGCCTTATACTCGACTATCGTTATACCACTTACGATAATCCTCATTCAAATTGTAGAAGACAGTCGTGTAATTACCTACCGAGACATGTTAACTCCCTATAAAAGTTACCCACAGTAAATCCATACATATATTCCTGCATATATGTATATTACGTATCGATACGTGTATGTATTATGTAACGCTTTGCACATCAGGATGAATATATGCTCTACAATCGGTCGTCGTTCACTATCGACTAATTGGATAAGCAGTATTAATGCCGATCGATGTCCTGTCCTCGTTAAATTCATTGAATATAACCCGAGGGTTGAAATGCTTCACGAGAGCAATTCGCAATGTGTACTCTGCACAAGTACTCAGCCCTATTTACCATCCTCTCACGACCGATTTCATCCTCGTTATATTCACGTTTCATTCTTTCAATGCATATGTGAATTTGAATCAATATTATAAAGGGTTATGCATGTAAATATAGTACTTGAATTAATTTTGCTAGAACGAATGCATTGAAAATGTATACTTCTTTTTTTTTTTTTTATATATTTTTTATACTCAACTCGTTTTTGTTTTTTTATTTAGTGCATATGAAATTTTGATATTCACGTACCAAGTTTGGATATGCAGAAAAGTTTATCAAACTCTTAAAATTCCAATTCACGTTCCATGCATCAATTGACGTTCTTTTGGTATATAGATATGCACAAGAACTCATCTTGTGCAAGAGGTGAGAGAAAAAGAGAATGGAATAGTGATAGAGGGTGGGAAAAAGATGAGTATGATAGTGTATAGTTTGTATGTATATGTAGGGAGGTGTGTGTGTGTGTGTGAACCCCTCTCGAGAGGATCGTTTTCCGATTTTTCCTCGACCGTGAATGGATACGCGAGAGAGTCGTAAACACTGACTCATGAATTTTTGTGGATAAACGATAACGACATGATAAACAGATTCAAAGTATCTGAATTTAAAAAAAAAATTTTAATGTTTAAGATTTTTGTTTATTCTAAAAAGAATTATAATGAATAATCACTTGAGTTATGTGTAGAGGGGAATGGGAACTATGAGTATTGTCAATTTTATTTAAATGTTCGAGGTTAAAAATTGTGGATAAAACGTGAAGTGAAATTAAAGAATCAGAGGATACAAATTAAATATTTGTATCCTCTGATTAAATGTTTCACTATTTTTTTTAATAATTATGCGACGATTATATTTTCTGTATCATCATTGAAGTTCGTGACTGCGATATTATTTGTCAAATCGATTTCATTCAGTATTATTTGTGACAATTCAATATGAATTTGAACAGTATTGATATAATTGAATTGTTTCAAGAAATAAATTAAAGAGTTTTATTTCAAAATATTGTGTTTGAATAATTGTTATTGAAGCAGTAGACAAAAGTATTCTCCAATCGTGGATGGATAGTGTTATTTTATTTATTAGATTTATTATACAAATGGAAATAATTTATTGAGAGTAATTTACAAAGATTAAAAATGTGATATTTAAAATATAAATGCTGTGATAAAAATTGGAATTGCAATGAATAATTAAATATGTATGGCATTTCAATTTAATCTGATAAATCCAATAGTCTAGCCAAAATCTTAATAAATCCGAGTATTATCTCGTATTTCACAATATATATTGTCATGTTATATATCATATAGTCTGTGACATAAAAGTTTAGAAATATATGTGTGGTCTATATTGGGTCTACCACACGGGCCAATCGTTTTCCATCTCTATCACACCACCGCATTCTCCACAATCGTGATACCGTAAACCTTCCGGATACTCTCGTGTATGTGCTGCTATAAGAGAGAGTTGGAGAGAGTGGGAAAAGAAAAAAAAAAAAATGTACGGATTTTATCGGTCAACCAGGTCATGAATTTTCACAAAATCTCGGCATGAAAGCGTAACTTCATATATATTTATATCTATATTTTATACATGAACAATTTATAATATGATATATGTACATCAATGGAAAATTGCACGGCAAAATCAATAACAGTTTAACAAGGTGATTCACAACTACTTTTGCCCCTAAATAAATATTCATATTTATTTATTTAAGTTAAATCAAAAAATATTAGACATACAGAAAAAAGTTTTAAACAAAATCTCTAGATAATTATCTCCCCTACAATATTTATTTCATCTAATTTTGTCGTAAAACTGACCCAAGAGAAGATATAACGGTGAAACTGTTCCAAACTGATATTTTGAAAACATGGCGGTGCGAGTATCGCGTCATGCAACTCTAAAACCCTACAAACAATTGAAAAATGTCCCACCACCTTCAATCATTTCCATATCCACCTAAAAAAAAAAAAAAACAAGCATAAAACGGAGCTAATGAATAATAATACACAAAAACTTTTGCTCGATTTTTTACACAAAATTCAGCAGGAAAAAAAATAAAACAAACACAAAAAAACAACGAAATATCCGCTATCAAAAATCACGCACCCATTGTCAGAATGACAGATATATGAGTCCAATGATTTTTAATCCGCAGCATGAAAAAAAGAATGAATATCAGAAAAAACAATGGGAAATAAAAAAAAAAACAAAATTGACATGTGAAAAAAAAAACAATAAATAAATAAAACGTTCATACATATATATCTCGCCCGATTGCCAGCTGGTATCGGCACGTATCGTTGAAATGTGGTTGGCCAGATAGATAAGCGTTGACGATAGGTAGCTCTTGATAACGAGGTGACGAGGGCGATTCATCCCCCTCACCGTCACATTCCTCTATATGTACTACACATACATATATACATCATCCTTTTACATCTCTCGCTAATACTTCATTGCTTTATTGCGCGCATATCCTCGTATGTCTGTGCGTATATAAATACACACCTCGGCTGTCCTCTCATCCAAAACGTCCAAGCCAGTTGATAGATGCTCGTTAGTCATCGTTCGGATTGCCAATGCCATCACAGAACCATACATTGTTATGTCCGAGAATTTTTATTCTAAAAAGTGCACCATACAACATGGCGGATCTCGTGAATGCATGAAATGGCGTTTTTTTCATTGTACGGAAGACCTTGAGGTGTCACATAGTAATCAATAAATACGCTGAAATAAAAATTACAGTTGAGAGATTAAATCTAGTAAATAAAATATTGATATTTGTATTAAAAATACTCGGATAGATTTGAAAAAAAAAAAAAAAAAACGAAATTTAAGCTCAGAAAATTCTCAACAAAATTCTCTCATCATTAAAGATCAAAATTCATATATTACTTTAACGTCAACTCTTGTTTCAAACTTACACCTATTCCATCTAATCCTATTTCCTTCCTTTAAATAAATAAAAATTCACATAAAATAAAAATATGCTGGAAAAATATAAATGTCAACTTATATGATATTAAGTCTGACATGCGATGCATTTAACAGCGTCCCCAGAGTTCACATGTATATATATTCCAACACTGTGAAAACTCGCATATATAAACTACGTATATTCACATTGTACATAATTTCTCTCTAGAGACACGGTCGTCAGGTTATAAAAAGAAGATATAAAAAATATAAAATACGAAACAAAAATACATTTTCCCAGTCAATTAAATAGTTTATGGAGGATGACGGAGAAGTGAATGAGAGAGCTTGACTATATACGTCATGAGTTGGTTCGAAATTTATATATAAAGTGAAAATGTGTGGACCCGAAATCCTCACGAATAGAAATTTATCATGAAGGGTGATCCAATACCTTTATATATATATATTCATTTTCGTATATAGTCTCCAATAGGTTGATGGTCGTTCGTCTGCTCGTTAGCTAAACCCATAGCTCAAACGTACAACGATGACCGCTGCTGCTGCTGCTCCTGCCGCTTCTATACACTGAACTATAGCAACTCATCTTGTCTATACGATGCACCCGATTCGCATCCTCATAACGTGATTATTCCGCGCGAACTTCAGTATAATTCGAAGCGAACACCATCGGATCTCGAGCCATCGTTCTCAATCTATTCTCATCGATATTCCATGTCACGTGGAAAGGATAAACTCCCATACTCGACCTGGCAACTAAATTACGTAATTCGTTTTGGGTGAGACGAATCGATAGACTTGTATATTAATGAATTCATATTTATACATATATTGAATATGGTATTCGCGTAATGAAATAAGTCAGTTAAATAATTGATTAAATTTATGATAAAGTGTTTAATTTAGATAGAAATAAATTTGATAAAGCTGAGATATTTTTTTTTCTTTTCCTATATGTAAAAAAGTAAAAGCTTGTGTTCAGTGGATGATACTTCATTATCTGGGATAGGTATAGGAAATAGTTAGGAAAGTAGAACTAGGATGAGTGGAGAATGGATAATTGGGAAGCTACCAATCAAAATCTTTTCATTACTGCTATCAAGTTAGCATATTGAATTACATTGATTTCTAATGAGAAAAGTTTCGACAATTTATCTTTTCGTAATAATTTCTAAATGCTATACAGTGTCAATTTCAATTGAAAACACACATTTTTAAATATCCTAATAAATCATAGTATTGTAAGGGAATTTTGAGAATAATTTTTTAAGCTGATAACAGACATGAGATTCAATTTATTTACTTCAGTTTATGATTATCTCCAGATAGCGACAGCACACATAATATAAATAATCCTATCATCTCATGAATTAAGTTCTCAGTCGCATTATATATCCCTGCGTAAATATGCTGAGATACGTGATTAATAATATAAATGTTTACTGATAGCAATTTGTGAGTAAAACTAACAGAGAATAATTGAGTTATTGTAACCGTATACATATATATGCTTCAAACTAGTTATCTACCAATGAATTCTAATATGCATAATTGAGTAATATTACTCTTGCGAATAATCTGTTCAAAGGGTTCCAATGATGACCCTCCATTCAATAACTATGAATTATATAGTGGAA
The DNA here is from genome assembly GCA_958496275.1 of Zele albiditarsus. Taxonomy (NCBI): domain Eukaryota; kingdom Metazoa; phylum Arthropoda; class Insecta; order Hymenoptera; family Braconidae; genus Zele; species Zele albiditarsus. The sequence continues at coordinate 11,344,083 of OY292411.1, read as the reverse complement.
TTCAATATACTTGCTATTGAATATATTTAATGGTGGAAATATGATGATGTTATTCACATTAGGGAAATGCGTAATTGAATGATAGTAAATAATAATTTATTAGAGTTTTTATGGAAATCTCGCACCAGATCAATAATTATTTATCTTTCTCATAATTTATTCCTTTACAATAAAAATAAACTAAATATTTAAATTGTGATTAAATTCACTTCGAATTTATTTTAGATTCCATTTCTCAAAGATGAATTGATTAAGAGCGTGTAGTGAAGGGTGAAGGATGTTTGCAAACTCTCTAACGGTATTGAATTAAGTAGTATTAAATTCATGTTATATAAAAGTTATGTTAGAAGATTTTCAAAGACTTGAGAAGTTTATTAGTAAACCACTCGAATGGTTTTCGAAATGGTATTATCGTGGGTTTGAATCAGCATTGTATTAGGATTTAATTATGTTATTCGTAATACTTAAGAATGTTTGTTTGTGAAAACCATCATGAATATTTTCAACAACTCCACATCTTATTGCACTCTACGTACTTTCGTCTGACCATATTTACCCCCACACTACTTAGTGGTGGCTGGTTTTAACTCGCGTTGTTTAATTGAATCGAAAAGAATTGTCCTCTCAACGCAAAAAGTCTTTGAGATCCAATTTACCAATATATTCAACTCACTTCACCCTCTACAGTGATATTTAAACATTTCTCCATCAAGAAGAGCAAAGTTTACCATTCAAAAGATATCTCCACTCATGATAATTCAACACGCATTGAGAAAATTCACTGATATAAAGTTGCTTTGTACGGAATTCTTTGTCAAAGAAAAAAAAAAAAAAGAAAAAAACAAATGCTCTTGGGAAAGGGAACAAAGAAAAAGTGGCCACACAAAGAGAAAAAGAAAACGAAGAAAACGAAGTCCAAGAAAAAAAAAATAACAAGAAGGTATAAAAGTAAGGAGGAGAATTATCGTGGGAGTTGTACACGGGACATTTGGTCTGATGTACACGAGAGATCTATCTATATCTGTATATAAAAGAAAAAGAATAAGGTGGCGGTATACAGAAATGAAGAGAATGGCGGTAGACGGAAATGTAGTATGGTCTCGCCTAATTTTCCAAAGAAGACAAAGGCTTGCGTGACTTAACTCGAGCTCTGGCATTTCATCCTTGTTCATTCTTCCTTCATAATTCTTATATACGGATAAAAAGGGAGTGTATATATATACTCTATGCATTTGTTCCTCTCCTGTTGCACCTTGCACGAAGCAACATTTAAATGTGCTGAAGAAAAGTTTTAGCTACGCCTCTTTATTCTTATCCAACTTTAGAGAATTGAAAGAAAAAATGGAAGAATAAGCGTACTCAATTTAATTCACAATTGATGTTACAAATCATGTGTTATATAATAAATGTAATGTCCCTTGATAGTTACTCAGTAAATAATATCCTCGTGTGAATAAACACCAAGATAAAAATATACTTTTAATTAGAATTAAAATAACTGTCTGCTTAATTGTTAGGTAGTTTATTCAATGCTGTTAAATGGATGATGAAATTTATTACAGTTATTTTTGTTTATTGAGTTCATGAACTGGACAAATACCTAAAAAGCTCAGTTAGTCAAAGTATTTAAACGGCTTTCGGTGACAAGTGTCGTTGTTAATTCTATTATTGGATTAATCCAACTCAATGTATGTATTGTCGACATGCACGAAAATAATTTATTTGTAACTTCTCTGGGGGAAAAAAAATTGTCGCGTCGTTATTGGTGGTGGGGATATTATTGATTGGGCTTCATTTATTAAGGATTAAAGCAACGAGTACCAATAGATTCATTATTGATTGTGAAAATCAAATGGAATGTAGTATTAAAAAAAATCGAATACAGATAAACAACTGTTCACAAAAGTCAAACTAAACATCACAATTTTTCCCGAGAATTTTTCCGTCATTTATTATATTTATCTATTAAATGTTGGGTGAATAAATAGTCCTCATAAAAAAAACAATTCTCACTATCCTTCGCGAATCTAATATAAAAGTTAATCTCCTTAACTTTCTTCTGTGACCTCAATCCCCAATGGCATATGCTCACCTCTGTGTCAAACAGTCAATTGAATTTACAGTTCAAACAAAAAATATTAATGATAACATTTAATCATTAGTTAAATGTCTTACATAAATGTATTTACATGTAAATGTATGAATGCAGTTACCTATACACGATAGCAAAACTGTAATTCAGAATATCAGTAACAGAATAAAAATGTACACAAGGGATATGAATGGAATAAATAAGATGATAAAATATGATAAAAAGAAAATGTAAATGCAACAATATATAGAGAGACATTGTCTACATTGGTACGTGTCCAATCACGTAAATAGCATGTTGGAATGAATTATTCAGTGTTTCGTGTCGTGGTAATAGCGACTAATCAAACCGTATACGCCAGGCGCGTAACCCGAACATTTTCGTCGTCGTGTGCAAATGAATGTGCTACATTCCATATATACACCATGTTTGTTGCGAGCTTGCAATATATATATATATATATATACAGATACGAGAAACGAGGTAAAGCATCAACGGTGATTGTACACACGCAGACGTGAAATGTAACGAAGAGCATTAATACATCTGGTGTCGATTTCGTAGTTTGCAATTAGATTCAATCAGCAATCTCTGTATGTACATATATCAATATATTTGAATTCATAAGACACGCCTCAATAAATAATTCTGACATCAATATTGTTGTTATTACTAATTTTACTAATTTAATATGGTTGATGGATTTGTATTTAAATATGATTGCATTAATTGAAGTGAAATGATACATAATATTATTAATGTCAAAAGTCAATTACATAAAAGGTTATACAGATACTCAACAATTACATTTCATATGTCTATTCAAATTTTCATCAATTTTAATATTATTCATTACTTTTCATTCATTTTATTATTATTAAATATAAAGCAAACATACACACACTTTTCACAAATGTTATTTTTCAATTGTAAAATGAAAGATTGCTTGGTTGCATCACGAATAAAACGAACAATGGCGTAAAGACGTGCTAGGATTGTTGAGAATGAGTATGAGAGAATGAAGATGATCGTAAGTGGAAATAACACAGAGAAAATAGAAGTAAAATAAAATGGAAAAATGGAAAAACAAAAGATTTACGAGGTGAGTGGGAGTTAAAAAAAAATATGAAAGAGCGAGAGGAAGGAAGTGTATTTATAAATATATATATGAGATAGAAAGTGGAAGTGCATCAGCAACAGCAGCAGCAGCACGATGAAAAGAGAATTCTCACAGTACATAGAGACGCCTCTTTGGCCTGATTGCTTTTGCAGTTTTCCCCGCAAAAATCCAGCTGGGGTTACGGATGAAGCTTCCATAACACGCCCTGCCACCCTTTTCCTTTCTTCCTTCTTCCATTTTCCATCTTCATCTCTCTTGCACTATGGCAAAATGGAACGGACAGACGGGGGTCAATAATGTATGAAGTTCAGAGCGTCGCCGCTTGGCCACTTAATCTCTGCCGTGGTGATGGTACCGACGAGAGAATGAACGTGAAGCGAGAGAACTAAAGGTGCAAGGGGAGTGTACGCTACGACAAAGATGGACGAAAGATTAGGTGAAGAGAAATGGTGTGCTTCGGGGCCTAAAGGAGCAGGCGGTGGAAATGTTGGTGGAGATGAGAGAGTGAGAGAAGCATTTGAGAAATTAGCGTTGGACGGTAGCTCAACAATTTATGAGATTAAATAAAAGTTGTTCAAAACTTTTGCACACAAACTTCGTAAATAATTTTTATTTCGAATGAAAAATAAGCGGAAAAAAAAAAAGAAAACGGCAGTGAAACAAAGGAAAAAAATAGTAATGATGATGAAAATGAATGAGATGAAATAGGAATGAAAGAAAGTCAGTAATGGACGAGATTTTATTGAGGATTGTTGGAAATTGTTTCTTTATAACGTGTATACAAAACATCTAGGATTATATTTTGAAGTTTTCGTCAGAGAAAAAAAAAACATAATGAGGTATAATTAAATTTAAAGTAGAATTATTTGTATAGGAGACACTGGGAAACTGTGTAATTAATTTTACAAGTTTATGGTACAGATATATAGATATATGGTAGAAAGAATTTTATTTAAGTATACGATGTTGTTGTAAACAATTGTTTCAGGGATTTTTAGTAGTTGTATAAGAAAGTGAAATTGCTCTTCATGCAATAATATCATTTTGAAGGTGGAAAGAAAAGTTAATGGTTGAAATGGTTTTATGTTTTTGGAGAATACATTTTTCTACTTGGTAGAATTTGTTGGACTTTGGTGGATGATAACTTTGAGGATTGTTGTGGGAATAGTAGCAGGTTTTTCATATTTTCACAATTTTATAAGAAAACTAGACAGCATTTTTACGAGTTTGTTAACAATTTTTATCACGTTTAATAAGACATGTTGGATCCATCATTTTTTCTATTCACCATTTTCACATTCGGTTCGTTATCAACAATCCGGAAATTTTTTCGTCATAACTGGGGAAATGTTCTCAGTGTGGCTTAAAACATCCTACAATTTTGAGTTCCATTATTCTTCAATCTCGAAATACGATGATTCAATACGATTATTCAGAGTCTCTTCTATAAGAGGATTATAACAGAAATAAAAAAGTTAATTTTTATCATTTCGTATAATCACAAACGATAAAATCATGTCAACCACTACACATCAAAAGTTTTCTCCAGTCAGAATCGCATTATTTTTTCCAGCTGAAAAATTAAATTTCTCCCAGTTAAATTTTTATATGAAATAGACAAATGGTTCATCCAATGTAATAACAATTGCATCTACATTATTTATTAAACCCATACTTTCCACGTCGTTTCATATATCATATATCACTGCATTATTTTTTAAATAAATGTTGAAGTAGAAAATGTTATAACTTATCACTAATAAAATAATAAAAAATAATAGAAGCCAAATTCTTACGCACTCACTAGAAAAACATACATCTCTCTTAACTCAAACAAAAAATTAATACAGTTACAATGAAATATATCTGCATACCACCAAAAGTCTCACATATATTTATTCAATATTTTTCCATTGATGACAGAACACGTACGTAGCAGAACTGAAATTATCATAATCAAAATAATCAAAACGATTGTATGTGTATATACACAAATATATTTGAGTCTATGTCTATATCTCAGTTGTTGGCCATGAGCTCGCCAGAAAATCAAGCTCATGAGAATAGAGTCATTAAATGGATTCTCCTTGTCAGACGACATAATACATAGCGTATATACACACGAACATATCAAACACACACAAACATATCAACTCAAGTTCTCTGATACAACATACCTTTAGCTTATATATCTGTATATTACTCACACGTCGCGGCTCATATCGTCTCGACGAGACACTGGGATTTTCCGGGCGTGAGGTGAAACGGGAAGGATTTCGGACGCGGAGAGAATGACTGTGTATATAACAGAGTAAATATATATAAATATATATATATATATGGGTTTTATGTGTGGGTGAGGCTCGGAAGTACACTGCCATGAATTACGTTTCTCTACCGCGAATGTTCGAATTACGTCGGATGAGCTTTATTTATTTTTCTCCTTTTTTTTTCTCCCCCTCCAGCAGATCACACTGCAAGAAATACTTTCATATTTATTAAATGTATACAGTATCGCTTGAAAATATTGTAACGAGAATTATTATTTAACTCACTTTTCCTGAAGAAATAAATAAAATGTTTTTTTCAATTTTATTTATGACTATGCTGCATATTTTAATTACAGAAAATGAATAACTCATGGTGGATGATTCACAGTGTGGATTTATTTGGGCATGGGGATTTATACATTTTTAAATCACTATTTTTACTTGCATGGATAATAATATCTTACTTTTTGGATGCACTCTTTGTTTTCATTCATTTTTTCTTTGCCACAATGACATTGAATTCAAAATAAAAATCCTGTACGTTGAACACCATACTACAAAGAGTTATATAATACATAAATATTGACGACACAAATTTATTAATAATAATAACAATAAATTTCATATCCGTTTAATAAATTTTTGACAGCTGTCGCCATTATACTTTACGAATCATCTCAGATATTATTAATATTTCATGGCAATTGATAGCCCTCGAATCGTGCACAACACGCTCGATTAATCGCAAGACGAATGCTGGTAGCGGGCGTAAATCTTATAGGACCACGGCAGCAATGAAAATGAGAGAATGAGAGTGAGAAATCTATATAGATATATAGATATGCGAGAATGAAGAACATAGACGAATGAACAGCGATATATATATATATATATATATATATATATATATATATATACATATTGGCGGGTTTATACAAGAGCCAGGGAGACATTCTTCGTGCCTTATTTCAACCCGACGTGTGGCGCAACGCCAAGACGTTGACCGTAATTTGGAAGCGAAAGAAAAGTGCATGCAAGAAATATTCCTTACGACGTCTTTTTTCCATCCTTTTTCCGCGCACGCTTTTGTCGTCTTCTTCTTCATCTTCTTCGTCATCGTCACCGCCCCCTTTTCACCCTTGTCGCTTCGGATAAAATTCCATTCCCTTTGAATTATACACATATATTTCATTGCACTGTGAAAAATAATAAAGAAAAAGCAGCGCTGAATTTTTAATTAATTATCCTCAATGTTTTTATATTCATATATATATAAATCAAATACAATTTTATATTGTAAATATTTTTCGGGTATACGTTTAAGTTCAATTTTCTATTTTATTATTTTATTCAATTTAAATTAATATTTTATTATTTTTATATTTTGTTGTCAAGTATATATTCAATGGTAAATAATTTTTACTACAAATTAAAATACAACAATTTCTTAAAGTTAATAATAGCTACACTCATTCTATTACCAATTTAATATATCAACATTTCAATAATTAAAAATATATTTTTTTTCATGATTTAATTGCAGGTTCCCAAAGAGCATACAGTGACGTATCAATCAGTATCATCCAGATCATCAGCAGGAGTTTCAATAATTCGTGGTTTACGTCTTCAAGCTGAGACGAGTTATTTTTCTGGCGGTGGTGGTACTGTAAAAATTCGATGCTCAGCTAAAGTTGGATCACGTCCTTACGCGACAGAGAAACAAGTGCAAATGAATCACGTTAATAATTTGAGATTGAGCGCTGGTGATTCTCGTAATGTTAATAGTACAGCTTGTACATTAAGATTAAATTATATTGTGATTGCAATAATTTTTATTGTCACATCAACGTGATGATTAATTGCAATTGAATAAAATTATATACCATGTCGTAATAACGACCTATAATTATTATGTCCAGTGTCCAATTGAAATTGTCAACTATTTCGAAATAAATAGTTGTTTATTATAGTCATTTAGACGATGCCGTTAAAGGAGATAATAAATGTGAATGGAAAGTATCAGCGCAAATTAATATTCAACATAAGACAACACGAACAGCTTTATCAATTTCACTTTCACAATGAAATTTTGTGATTGAAATTAAAGGAGATAAATGGATGGTGAAAAAAAATTTTGAATTGATGAAAAAATAATTGAGACATTGATGAGATTAGGATGAGGGAAAAATAATTTATTAAAGGGTATAATTATCATTATTATCATTGTTATTTTATTCCAATGCTCAAGATGAATGATTGAGTGAGGACAAATGAGCTTTTATAAAGACATAAATTTTCTTGAATTTCAAAATACAACAACGAGAGGTGAATAAAATTTTGATGAGTATAAAATTGAATGAAAAAGTTACAATTCTATATGAAAATACGCATTATAAAATTTGAGTTGATAAAATTATCTAATAATATATGTATGTGCAAATATATATATATATATATAAAACATCAATTTTGAAAAATGTACGTTTAATTTCATCAATAACAAAGACTGAATATATTTACAATTATACTGTAATCGAATTTTTTAACTACTAATTTAATATTCTCTGTCAACTGTCAAATAACATTTCCACTCATTCATTCAAACGAATAATTATCTGTAATTGAATTAATAATTACTATACTTTTCAACTCGATGTATTCAATTCTCTCGACTGCCAAAATGTGAAGTTAGATTTAATTCACGAACATTTGACGCTACTGCTTTTATATATATATATACATATATATGTACATACAGTATCGGACAAAATTTTCATTACATTCACCCCACACAACGACATGAATATACGAATATATGTTTTAACACCAACCGCTGATTGCAGTTGCCAATTTTAACTGTCACAATTTAATTATTCGCATTCTCTGTATCGTATTTCGAAATTCGCATAATGAAACTCGGATTAGGGAAGAAGAAACCAAAAAAAAACAAGAACAAAAGAACAAAAGTTTGCTGAATAAATGTGCGCATAAATCATTGAAGAATTTGGAATTGAATAATTTTTATACACACACGGTATTCCAATTTAATTAGAAAATAAACAATTTTCTTCATTTGAAATTAATTAAAAATAAAACCTAATGAGATTCACAGGCATCGCAAATACTTTCCATTCATATCTATAGCCAAGTGAGAGAAAGTATAAATAATAGCGAGCGTGATCTAAATATAATTGTAAAGTGAATGAAAAATGAATGAGTGAAAGAGGAAAAATTAATCATAATAATAATAATATTAATAATAATAATATTAATAATAATAATAATAATAATATATATATTATAGATATAATGGGGAGTGAAAGAGAATTTAAAGAAGTATTTAAGTAAATTAGTGTTACAGAAAGAATGGTTAATGTGAGTTCAATGGTTGATAAATTGAGGAAAATGAACGTTGAGTGTCTTAAAAAATATTTGGGGGAAAAAAATTGTACCACAAGAACGTAAATGTGCATTGGAATAGACACAGTGTATGGAAATGAAAAACCAGGAGCTTGAATTCAGGTGATATCAGCTAAATATCAGAGTTGAAATATAAAATGAATAATATAATATGAGAAAAAACAAAAAAATCACCAAACGTGCAGTGGAAATTTGCCATCATTATTCAAAGTCGATTCGAAAACGGTATTTTCATTGAAAAAATTTGTTATCATGAAATTTATATTCATCCTTTGAATACATTTACATAAAAAATTACTCGCATTTAATTTTTACATGTGGAAGAAAATTATTACAGCGTGCAGCTCTTTATTTTTCTCATTGCAATCAATTATTATTTATTCTAACTCCACTTCACTATTTACTATGTTACAACCGAGATATTGAAGTATTATTAACTCAATTCAAGTTCTACGTGGTTCTTTACTATTCCATGTGTGGAGATATTGAATGAGAAAAATATAAATTTAAGGAAATATAACGCTGCGACTAGCCTCGCTGCACATATCACCAAAGCGTATTTCATCACTATATTCTCATATATATATTTCCATTTTGCGTCATAAAATTATATCGAGTGCATGTGCAATCCGTTCTCCTCGTTCATCTTCAGTCTAATATACGTATGTGTATATATATATATATATATATATATACATATATATATATATGTATAATACAACGTTTAGCCGTAAATTTTACCAGTGCACATAAACCAGATGGAATTATCTTTGCACAGCATGTATATTGTTAATCAAAGACTCGTTATAAAATTTTTTCGCTCAATTATGTTTGCAGTATGAATTATTAAAAATTATCGTGATAATTTATATTCATGCAGTGTCTAATTTAATTATTATACAAATGATTTGCAATCATCATAACAAAAATTCGGTATAACAATAACAAGTATAACAATTTTTTTTCATGAAGAAAAAAAATCTGAGATCATTACAAATGCTCTTCTTTTTTATCTACATATTTTTTTCACCATAATGTCTCCTCTCGTTTTTCACTCTTTAATTTTTATACATATTCAATAGATGAACTGTCTTTTTACATACGAAGACGCACGACACAATCCGAATAATATATATGGGACAAACTTTGAATGGAATAAAATTTCATCTGTGAAAGAAAATTTATCTTGATTATTTCATGGAAACATTATACTCTACGTCTCAAATTTACATTTACTACATATATATTTATATATATACAGACATACAGGATGAATACAAGGTGAACCCAAAGCAAAACTTTTTTCTTCTGTTTGCCAAACGTTATATTGGTGTTTTCACATGGCTGCGAATAACCCATACCTGAATACTTCTCTGCGAAACCCCACGATGCAATCGATATTTCAATTTTGCGGCTCGTCGGATTGCGCGTTGTGAAAAAAAAAATAATAATAATAATAATAATAAATAAATAAATAAATGAAAATAAAAAAGTGCTCCAGGGCGTCCGGAAAAATACGACGAGTTTTTGGATTTTTCAATCTCAATACCCTTGAGAATATATAGAAAAATTTCGACGGCCGATTCGATTTCCGGCGAAATTTTTCTCGTCAGCGACGTAATCCGATGCCTCACAGACGGAAGAAGAGTGAGGAAAAACGCGAGATAGTGAGTGAGAGTGAGCGAGAGACAGGTTGCTATATATTTATATAGATATACGTACATGAATATAGGAGAATCATGGTGAACGGATGGCTGCTGCCGGATATTCGATTTTTATCCTCGATCATGCATTTTATTTTTATTTTTCCATTTCTTTTTTTTTTTTCCCACGATAAAACGCTCCTGATTTTGCGAACGATTCGCGTTGCAAATTCAGGGCAATTTTTGTTTTTTTTCATTTGATAACATAAATAAATGAATAAAAACCCATTTCTGTATAGATGAAAAAAACAAGAGGAAAAACAACAAATAAGGAAGAAAAATAAATATATTTACATTTGTCAAAAAATTGACGAACACTCAATTTTATTCAATCAATTAACGGTTTAATAAATCAATTGAAACAAATATATAATTATAGCTGTATAGATTTGTTGATTATACCATCGAGAAAATGAATTGAGCGATTTTTCCCTGACACAAAAATAAAACACAAGAAAGAAGAAATAAAATCGCAATTAATTTTGTGCCGAGCCAACATGAATTGTAAATGAATTCAAATAAAGAATGAATATGTAAAATTTAAACCAAAATATATTAATACGACACAATTCTAAATTTGTTTGTTAAATCTGCACGAAAAAATTTTAATAATAATAATAATTAAAAATAAAGTAAAGAATTAACATTATATGGAGCAAAAATGTAAAGTCAAATTCAACAACCCATTTACACACCAACACATGAATATATAAAATGAATCACTAAAATGATTAATATTTATATAAATTGCAGTAATACTGTGGTAAAATTTTATCGTATAATTCACACAATACATAATATTTTATAAGCTAACGATGGTGATTCTTTTTCTAGTCAATTTACAATTACATATTGCAAATTGAAGTATGGAACAAAATACAAAAAAAAAAAAAATAACAACAAGATGAAACACACAATGAATATTGCGGAGAAAAAATGTATCAATCAATAATTTCAATACAGTAACCCATGGCCGATGTCGTAGAACACGTTGTTTTCAAGATAAACAAATCACGCGTTCTACTTTCGTAGAGAAAATTTGCCTGGAGCGATGAAACAAAACTGTGATGATGCAAACAAAACAGAGCATCAAAAATAAAAAAAAGGAACATTTAGACCGCCTACGTGACTTTAAACTAAAACAAAAGCGCAAAACGAAACACTCGATAAAACAAATTCAAAAAATCTCTGAACGTGATGGCATTGCAAAGATCCTCAGGCATCTTTTCCACTTTATTTTGTTTTCTCTTTTACGTTGGTACCCTATGTTTTTATCACTTGCATACGCATACACACTTCCGTACACTCAACCATACACATACATTCTCAGTCTCTGCATCCACCATCTCACAATTCTAAAGACTTGCCGCGTTCAAGTACTGAGATTTTATCCAGCCATCTCCGACACAAGCGTGGCTCCAATTTTCCAACGTAAAAAGTAGAAAAAAAAAAAAAAAGAATTGAAAGAGACGAGAAAAAAAAAAGAGGAATTGGAGCAAAATAAAAAAAATGGGCAACGCTTTCACGAAAAGTGTACGCGTTGTTGCACGTTTATATGTATATACAATTGAGAGACTATATTCGTATATATGCAACAGTATCAGAGCCGCAATTTTCTCGTTTCCATGAATATTATCCGGATTACCTGGACCATGCACCGGAAATTCACAGCATCGCAATTTTCCGATTAATTTCTTATCCACCAATCTCCGTTTGTATTATAGCAACGAAATTGTTGAGAAAATGAATAAAAATTGTGATATTAAATTTTTTTTTTCTTTTCATTTTACTGAATAATAGATAAATTTAATTTTCACTTTATTCAAAACAGCAAAAAAAAAAGAAAAAAAAAAGAAAAGAAACACTGTCCCAAATTTTATCACTATTATAATATTATATTTAATACAATTTCACTTATATTATATAACAATACATAATGCATTGCAATTCATCGCAAATAATAGCGATATTAGAGTATTTTATATTCATCCTTTTTTTCATTTCGTTTTCCAGTATATAATAAACCAAAAAGAAAAAAAAAAAATAAATAACAAAGAAGAAAAATTGCGTTCACATGGAGCGAAAAATTTTTCTACCTAACATAAAATGAAGCAACACACATCTCTGCGTCGTATCTTGGACGCATAATATTTACCAAAGGGAAAAAAAAAGAGGGAAAAAAAAAAAGGAATGAAAAAAAAAAGAGAGCGAAAGAGGGTGGATGCAGTGGGCTTGGAATGGATTCTGCATAATGCGAGACCTGACTTCTCTCTCTCGCATGGTGTTTTCATTTTAACACCGAGCATATAACACTTTATGCTCACGTATGAGAGATGAAGCAAAGGTGCAGTATAGATGCATAGGCAAAAAGGCCTTCTCTATACCTGTAGTTACGTACAACAAAGAAAAAGTATATATAAAAAAAAAAAAAAAACGTATGAATATGTACATATAAGGGTATATTGTAGTTGAATACATCGACATTGGTTGTGTGCACTATAAAACTGGTATGCGTGTGCAATGTTCATCCATGTAGAATCCCACAAGACTGGTCGGGTGGGTTCTTCGTTGAAAATTGCGAGTGCACGCAATCACTATTCGACGACGACGACGACGAGGACGATGGTGTTCGCCACGTCAACCGAAAGAAAATAAATAAAAAGATGGTGCGAAAGAGAGATTACGTGAGTATACACCTGTGTTACGTATGTTTGATTGTGTCAAGACTCAGAGGGTGAAATGAAGAATTGCGAAAGAAGAAAGCAAAAAAAAAAAAACAAAAATGATAAAAGGAAAGAACAAACAAAGGCAAAAAATAAATTATGATAACAAATAAATAAATGAAAGATAAAATTTATCTAGATTTAAGATTGATAGTTACAATGGAGTATATATGTATAAATAAATATTGTGTGACATGATTGTGTGTGTGAAAGTGTTTATGTAAAGGAAATTAAAGAGAATTATTGTGTATATGCTGCAAAATGTACATTGTCTTCGATCATTTATGGAGAAAATAAAGAATAATATACAAACAATTTTGGGATTGTTCATTTATTTTTTGTTTCTTAATTTTTTTCTCAGGTTGATTTCATGTCACTCCTATTTCAGATATTAAAATACACAGGGAGGAATAAATATAATTCGTCAGTGAACTTTTTTATTCTACAGATAAAGTTTTTAAATATAAACTAATGTTTTATTTTCATTTCATTGGACCATCAATTATTCACATACATGACAACTAAATGTTAAATTATGACATTCATATTCTGTGTAAATTTTATTCTTGGATCAACAAAATTCTTTTCTCACTGTCACCAGAGAGAATAAAATATCAAACAAAAAATATTACAAATTCCATTGAATGATTTCCTATGAGAAATAAAAGTCTGTTTAAAATTGATTTCATATCATTATTTTTTTCCGTTTTTTTCCTTCAAACAATCTGTCAGAAAAATTCAGAAAAATTCATATAGAAAATGCGAGAATAGGGTATGGAGAAAATAAAGAATTGACGGGGGGGTAACTCTCGTAATTCATTGGCAAAAAAAAAAAAAAGGATGGAGGTGGGATGGCATAGAATGGGCGTACAGTTCGGCCGAGCTCCTTAAACTCCAAAAGCAGTTTTGAAGCTCAACAGTGGTATGGAGAATTGCACCAGCCCTAAAATGAACGGCTCTTCTCTGACTTCTGCCACTGCGAGCTTCGACCGTTCGCCACCCCCCTAATACCCATGACCATTTGTCATAAAGCCCTCGCGCCCGCACGTCCTAACTCATCTTGGATGCCACCAGGATCACGAGAGAGAAAGCACACAGTGAGAACGAGAGAATATAGTCTTACTCATTCTTCGTGACATGACGCAATGGCATCAATTTACCTTCTTCCCATTCACACATATGTATTCATATACAAACGTATATATATATATATTTAAAGTTACGTATATATATGTACGCATTCACTAGTTGGGTGATGTTTGATGGCGTCGCGGAAGATTAAACGATGTTGGCAAACACCTGAAATTATTTGTCCAGCAACAAGATTGGATACGTGCCAACGAGATTCACGTCGGCAACAACGACGAAGACAACGTCGTCCATGTTGAATGTGCCTCGAAGACAAATTTACCAAATCTTTCTAGGTAAAGGGATACTTGAGTGTGAGAAATGTATAAATAGTGAGTAAGCGAAGCAAACAAAGCAAACAGTAAGGTAAAGACATGAGATAATTACTTGTTAATTAAAATTTATATATAGAATATTAATTCAAATGATTTTATTATAGAGTTAAAAAATTAATATGATAATACAATTCCAGATGGTGTTTACGGACGGTGGTAAAGATTTGTATTAGAAGTAGCACTGTAAAATAATTGGTGCTATGAAATAGTTACTATTCATTTTACAGTATCGTTACTCGTTACTGGAACGTAGTTTTATAATTATATACAAATGTACTTTAAATTATTATGATATTATTTCCAAGAGCACCATTAGTACTTTGGAAAACTTTGTATTGTTAATTACAAATTTGATAACAACATGCGATAGAATAAATATAACGTTACTACAATTAGCAATAATGTCCTTCATTGATTTATAATAAATGTTGATATTTTTTGCGTTTGTATTTCAGCCAAATAGTTTTGTTACAGACAATGTAAAACGATATCACTATCACGTATTAAACAAGAATGAAAATTGACTAAACCACCATAATTTCAAACAAAGTCCATTAAATATTGGAGAATTTAGCGGTATACACAGAGTGAGAAAAATAAATGAGTTTAATGTTTAAAATATTTATATGACATTATTAATCAAGGTAGAATAAGAAAATTCCATAAGACCCACAAGTGAATTGAGTGTGCATCTCACACACAACTTACAGAATTTTCCTCTGATGCCTTTGTTCCAGAGGCCCGTGCAACCGGAAGTATTCCTCAGACCGTACAAAGTGAGGCCATTACTCGACGACGTATCCGAGCGTTTTGTCAAGGATTTTCCGCTTTAAAGAGAACCCATCTCCTTCTCTCTGATAATGTTCGCCCTTTTCCTCTTCCGTTTTTGGGCGTGTCTTTCTCATGCTTTTGGTTGATGCACACTAGGTATTAACTCTTGCTTTTGCACTCACTCTCTCTTTCGCTCTTACACTCTGTTTGCCCCTTTATTTTTGCTACTGAACACATTCCGCAGCAATTCCAGAGAGGTTTTCCGACCACTTCGCGCTCGAGGAGTTCATATCCCCCAGAGTTTCGTGTCTTTCCGCATACCATTGTTATCTCAAAGCATATACGTACTCCCAAACGCAAGTAGCTGATAATACAAAAAAATTAAGAATAAATAATGCAGAAAATACTTGAGGCAAATGAAATAATGAACGAGTTGTAACTTGTTTTGTAGTAATTTAATAAGTCATTATTTTTATTTCTATACACATTTATTTACTTATATAATATTACACTGCATTCGAATTATTCAAATTGAATATTTGAAAGGCTCCATATGGAACATTTTACAAATATGAAAATGAAAATTTATCCATTAAAGTATTTTATTTTATCTATTTATTTATTTTTTTCCAATCTTCAACTCTGGCGATATGTTCAGCAAATCGCTTTCATATGATCGGATCATTCTTCATCTCTGCATTTTTATTGATGTATTATTTTGAATATATGAAAATAACACCACCATAATAAAAGACATTTTCACATTCACATATAAAAATGTAAGAATAACGCGCTGTACCATCCGTTTTGACTACATACCTATATAGAAACGCAAATAAAGACAAGTTCAATTCCTCAGAGGCTCTCTGACCCTCCTTTTCTTTTTGTCCTTGTGTATATATTCACTATTGTATGAAGGGCAGACAATAATATTCCATAGTGATATAGAACGAACCGAAGTTTTGAAAAGTATATGGGTATATTTATTTTGCCGCCGGGGATTATTGAATTATTTATTCATAAATATCTGATGAGACGTTGTTATAGTTGCCTAATATTGCATTCAATTCCTTCTCCTTTGTCATATTTACTAACCTCCTTTTTCACTGCCACCATACCATCGCCCTTCAACCCCCCTTCATTCTTTCGTAATTCACGTTCACCCGTGGTATACTCATAGCAGCAAAATGGAACACCATGAGAAAATACAGCAGGAAAAATATGAAAGAATATTGTTAGCAATATGATCACTAACCGTATGGGTTATATTTTGTGCAATAAAACCAGAAAGTTTTTATATTGAATGACTGATACTCGCTCTGTATTGAAATTTAATATATATCGGCAGGGGTTGATTCAACAATCGTCTTCAATTTCAATCAGAATTTTCATAACTGCAAATTTTGAATATTACTTTTTATACCAAATCTAATCAACTGCAGAACAATAATTAGATCAATTCATTATATGTTCTTTCATTGGAGCAGTCACATTTCTAGTTAACTGTATTACTATTCGTGATTTCAATATAAATATTTATCATGCATATTCACAAACCTATAAACTTCCGAAAAGTGGTGGAAAAAAATCGATTTGTCTAAACTGCCTGCTGCTGTTTTTTTTTTTTCTTTCTATACCATTTCTCATGTTGGGTTCCATAAAAAAAAAAAAAAAATCTCCCTCAAATGTGTACATCAGACATATTGGAAATTGAAGATATGATCTGCACCAAAAGAACCATGCAAATATCAATGTTCAATATTGATATCCAGTAAATACAAACATTCGATATGTCCTTCGGTCAATATTTGAATTTGTCCATACATTTGATGATGGAACATGACATGATTGCTGATATCAGGCGATGGAGTTACAGTACATTCATAATGGAGTTCTCTACCACTGTACATGTATCAGCAAATAAATGCAATGTACAATCATTAAATATGAAATGTATATACATTAATTAAATTATTTAGGAAAAATTATGATACACATATTTAATACTAATTTAGTATTAAAATAAAATTAATTCCTGTCGTTGTGACATTTTGAAAGGAACATTTGTGAGATCGTTAATATCCCAAGTACACGAACGTTTTCCCAGGCTTGCAGCTTGGTAATACACATGCACATATATATTCTCATGAATACTCGTTGTATGATGGTTGCACGCGCGTGTTCATATATACACAAGTTGAGAGAGAGAGAGAGAAAATGGTATAGAGCAAGTGGATTCTCAGCGCACGGGAGAAACGTCGTGATGAAATTAACAGAGCGCTACTCGCGTCATGAATATGAATCATGACGAAGGGATTCCCTTCCACGCATCCCTCTCGGCAATTCGTTGAATTAAAATTTTCCTACCTACTATGGACCTTTTTTTTTTGTTTTTTCTTTTTCTCATTGTTTTTTCTTGTTACGTTACGTTAGGAGAAAACATCACCGTGACTGGTCGAGGAAACATCACTTTTTTTTTTTTCTCTCGGCAAATTTTTCTATTGTTTGACGCGGTGAGAATTAATGGGAATTATGGTTTATAAAAGTAGAGATGAAATTTTATAGAGATTTTTAACATTTTTAGCCGTGACATATTTTAGATGGGTGAAACGTTATAGAATGTAGTGTGAAGAATAATATGAATATATTTTAATACATTGAAAAAGTCAAATCAATTTTTTATGGGTATGAATCATTGTGTGGATTTGATTTTGAGATTATTAAGATTTTTTTTCTAATATCAAGTTGCTGCTTTATATCGGTTTATATAGGTGATATATTTTTTTTTTTCTTTTCTTTTGTTCACCTGATAATTTAATAATTATTGTACCATAATCGCTGAAGATAACTTGTATTTATTGATTGAATTTTTTGATAGAAATTGTTGAGAATCTTTATGAAAATATTCGTCTTATATTTTATCTATTATTATTTTGATTAATTTCTTGTGTTATCGATGGAAGAAAAATGTGCAAAGAAAAAACAAACGAAGTGTCCATCTAGTTATAGCGACGTTCTATTTTGAAATAATTACAACGCGCAGGAATATTCTAAATACACTATACTGCATTACACTGCATTCCAATCAATAAAAGGGAAACGAGAATGATGAAGGAGAATTTATTGACAAATTGAAAAAATAACAAAGAAAGGAAATTGATATATAGATTTATCTCAATTCATTATGGATAAAACGAAATTGAAATGTACAAATCCACTTTTGCAATTTAGTAAACAGTTGTTTATATTTCATCAATTATTATTTTACACAATCGAAAATAAATAAAAATTGTTCACACAAAAGTACACGTTCATTCATTTCTTCTTCATTTTCCCCACCATTACTTTATCATTACTTTACTACAATGTTTCTCGCACACTCTAATTTCGCACTTCGTCCCTTGTACCTGCTCTCTCCTCCCGCAAAATTCCCTTTAGAAAATTCCGCTCACCACCCCACTTCGAATCCTTTTATTCACCTAATTTTCCGGATCATCAATTACACCCCGCAACGAAAGTTGGACGATGGATATTTTATATAACCACAGAGTTATACTAAAATTAAAGTAAACTCCACTTATTTTTCTATATAACTCCAATGTCAAAATTGATAATAATTGCCATCATTAAATATTCATTTCAACTTCAACAACTTCCATCCATTAAATTTTATAACTTAATAACCAACGACAATATAAATATATATTCATACTCAAATAATAATAAAAATATATCAACATAATAAATATATATTTCTACCCCTTACAATAATTCCATGTACCAGTTATTATCTCAAATATAAATTATCACCATTATTACTTCATAACAAGAAAAAGTCGTCAGTCGTTAGCAAAGTAATTTTATCTCAGTGGGGAAAACTTTTGCTCGAGTGAAAAAAAAACGAAAAAGAAACTAGTAATAAAAGGAAATAAAATCTGTAGAGATGAAATAAGAATTTCTTCGCTATAATAATAACTCTCATCTAATCACTCAAAGATAATTCGTTTTCTCATTCTTACACAGGTCGAACATGCTATTTTCTCACCAGTCCCGCGAGTCACCCACCATTCTACTACACCCACTTGCGTTTTTCACCCATACTTTCGCTGATCCCAGATAAAAGGTCGCAAAAGAAAAGTACATATATATACACGAAGGTTAACGTCACAGTATCTCGTCTTGATTTCCCCATAGGGCAGTTGACGAGAACCACCCTTTGTGTGAGAACCCAGTCTGTCTAAACCTGACCCTCCCTCCTCTATATTTATACGTTTATATATATATATACAGCAACACGCCATCGCGACAAAATTCTGACGTTCAATGAGTGGGAGAAATTGTAGAGAAAAATATATATATATATATATATATATATACAAGGACAAACAATTTTCTATACAGCCATTGTTGTCGCTACACATGAGACGTCAACTTGTATCGTGTGTGCCAAATCACCTTTCAGAAACTTTTACTTTACGCTAACATCCAATGCAACATCGTTCTAGGACGCTCCAGGCGCGCCCTCTCTTGTCGTCCTCTCACAACGAGAGCACAGCAAAGTAAAAGTATATGTACACAACCGTAATCTACAAAAGCAAAAGGGGATGAAGAGAAGAAAAAAAAGAAAATTAGAAAATCAAAAAAACAAAAATGTGGCGGAGAAAAAAAAGGAAATAGCGAACGAGTAATTTGTGGCCACAACAATGGCGTAAGGAAAATATTTTAGCGTGCTTGTCAACTGTGTAACGTAAAAAAGAATGAGAATAAAAAATAAGAATATAAATAAATGAATAAATAAAAAATAAATTTACAATACAATAACGATGGAATGCAAGAGGCAGTGAGAGGAGAGAATGAATAGGAAAATGGAATAGTGGAAGTAAGACAAAATTAACGGAACGCTCGAGTGTAGCTTTAGCAAAACTTTCCAACGATTCTGCGCGTCATCTACGCGAATAATTCCACTGAGAATCGGGCAGCACGACAGACTCTAATTGAATTTCCATTCTAATGAAAGTGTTTCGCGTCAGAGTATGCAATGGTTTATATATGTAACCAACCTTTTCCTTTACACACTTTCACGTCTTTTGTCTTTCATTCATTGTCCACTGTATTTTCATTCTTTCATCAATTTTAACAATTACTCTTTACTTATATATCTATTCTAGATGCTTACATATAGCCTACGGGCGTTAACGTAAAATCACAGCGTTGAAAGTGCCACCGCACTTGAAAACCAGTCACAAAACTTCTTAACGAGACGTCCACGAGTACGATTAGCCAGTCTACTTTTCAAGTGGATAGCTAACTTTTACTACGATGGTATTCCTTAATTGACCGTGCAACCGTCACTTCGACTTTGACTTATTAAGTCGAGGACTTTTGATGAGACAAAGGAGAGCCGATAAGAAGTTGTGGAAGAAATAGAGCGTACGAAATAGATGAGCATGTAAATATATACTGGAAAAGATTTGGAAACTTTGCAAAATGCTTTGTTATATTAAAGCCACATGATTACTTATCTATTCGTGACGGTGAATTTTGATACAGAATTAGTAAGCGTATAATTATAATGGCTTCACAAAATATCATCTTAATCCACTCGCTCCTGATATTTTAATCAGTTTGTTGCGTAATATTTTCAGCGACTAATAAATGCAATAGGAATAAATTATAGTGCACCAGCCGTGTAACCGTGAAGACATTTTGCAGGAGTAATTCACAATCCATAAAAAAAAAATACTAAAAATAAAAAATCACAATATTTCTCTGAGTAATTGTTGTATTATTTATTCTCGTTAATTTATTGTTGAAATACATTGCGTGTATATAGACACTGCACAACAGTAGTATTCTTAATTTACAATTATCATTTTTGACATGGAAAAATTGTTTTTCTACTCCAAATGACAAATGAACTAATTGAAGTGCATTTTTCAATTTTCGAAAATTTTTCTGGATATTCCATTTTTCCCAAGGGGTCCTGCTCTGTCTGACAATCCCTTATACAAACTGTATACAAATATACATACATATATATAGGTTCTACCCGCATCCAACCCAAGTCAGTAGAGTTTATCGCAGTAGTAACGGCCGGCGGGTCAGACCAGACCTTGCTATACCCTCAACGAGAGATATTGTCCCATCCTCCTATATTCTCGTTTCTCATTCTCCTTCTATTTCGTTTGCTCTTCCCCAAACAATCCTGTATGCAAACGTTAAGACCGTTGCCAATGACGCTCTCATTCGCTTGCCAAAGCTCATTTCTCTCTTTCTCAATTCTCCACTGTACTCACATGGTTTATTCTGCATAACGTCGACGCGCCACACTGGGCACTCTCCAATTTTACATATATATCTACGTTCAAATCGTCATAAAGTCTGAATAAATATATACAATGAGAAAAAGCATAGAAGAAAAAGAAAAAAAAATTGATATAAAATCAAATAAAAAATAAAAATGTGTAGCGAATGAAAAAAAAATAAAAAAATAAAAAAATAAGCCAGGGCATATTGCCGGGGCTGATGCAATCGCATCCGGTTGAAAGGCACAGAGTTACGATTTCCGATCAAAGGAAATCGTTTCGGTACACTAGAAGCGTGGCAAAATAGCAGAGAAAGAAAACCACATTGACAAGTATACGTATATATGAACACGAGGAATGAAAGACGAGGTTGACGTGTCTTTGAGGAGGATATTTGAGTTAATAGGGTAGCGGAAGTTCTATTCAAGCTTGTCCAACCATGTGGGGTAGTATTTTATGGGTTATATGAGAAAAGGTCCGGATCAATTAGCAAGTTAACAAAATTTTATTTACATATTTTATCCAATGTACTAGTGTCTACACTGGCGAATCCAAGTGTCTTGTAGCCACTTTCGAAACCCTTTAAAACGTTTTGCATATTATTAAGCAATTTAAAAATATTAAACGATTGAAAATATTTTAATAGTGACCACAGTGTCTACAATTTCACAGCAATAATACTCTGAATGTAAAAGTTATTAAAACAATACGACGATTAGTCTGTGACAATTTTTCAAAGTACTGAATATAAATTTGAGAAATACACTTGTTTCATTTAAACAAACTTTCATCATTTATAAATACTTTTGTTTTGTAGAATTATTCCCTCAATTCTTCTATTCATAATTCACAAGGAAAATAGGTGATTGGTATCAACGACAGGACGATAGAATCCTCAGAATTCTCCGATATAAATTTCGTTGACAGTCACTGGCGATTCCGCAGCATTTTGAAGTAGACTGCGAAGTGGTTAAAACGTCGCGGCAGCACCTTCTATAGAACACCATATATATTTATATATATTGAAGTGAGAATTCGATAATAAGACTTTAGGGTCTAGACGCGAGGTAAGCATTCAATAGGAGGCTCTCAAGAAGATGGAAGTGAAGAGAGGATGGCATGAAAGTAGACGTGGAATCTCTATACAGTTTCGAGAGAAATAGAGACGGAAATATATATAGAAGAGAGACACAAGTTAGATGATAGTCTCTCTCTCTCTCTCTCTCTGCTTTTACTTCTCGTGTCCCAAATGCACTGTCGCTGATCCCAGTGGAAACTCAATTGCTATTTACATAGAACCGTCTCACTTATTTCTCTTCCTCTCTCGTACCTTCATTATATACAGCAAGGCAAGCACAGTTTCTGATGTTTCAAATCTCTCTCAACTAAACCATGCATAAATAGCTTTGTATCCAGCTACTAAACGCCGTTGATAAATTTTCTGGAAGCGGAAAATTTAATGTCAATGTTCAAAATTAAAAATTGTAGGTTAAACTTTTATTTAAACCCATCCAAATTCTGGACATTTTTCAAACTAATATAGATTATATAGAATATAGATATATAAATGTTTCTTTATTAATTCCTGTAAGATAAAAAATCAGTTTAACATTAACGTAAGAGTTTGGTTGGTGACTCTTTCAATAATGAATTACCAAAATATATCTGAAATCCATGATTTCATTTTCAAATCTCTTCAAGATTTTAATTTTCCTAAACTAATTGATACTCTATGGTGCATATACATTATACATATGCCAACTTCTCGTCTTACAATCGCAATACTTACTTGCTACTACTTGTATCTGACTTTGCGTTTCACCAACCAAGAAACTAGACGATACTAAAAGCATAAACGCAGGTACGACGAGCGACTTTAGTTAAATTGTACATAGTTCTATACATGAATATATATATATATATATATATATTCACAATTCTGCATACATATCCATGGCTATGAAAGCAGCGAGTGGTGCAGTGTGTTCTTCCGTCGTTTCTCTTGTGGTGTGTAAGACACGCGGCTAATTAGCGCTGCGCACTTTCCTGGATTACGAATATTCCACGTTGAGGAATTCCGGCATTTGCATATCTACCCGAGACCAGCAACGAGATAAGGGAGACAGGGATAGTGGTGAGTGGCGCGAGAGAGAAAAGAGATGGAGAATGGGTCCATAGAGGGGTTGTTACAACTGGCCAATAATCTCAAGAACATCTACGAACATTCCCCAAGGGTATTTCAACAAAATTATTTATTACACATTATACGATTTATCGTTTCAACCATTTTTCTTATTCACGAAAGACCCTCAAATAAATCAGTAGGTATCAAAAAAAATTTATCGTACAACTTGTATGCAATAAAACCATTAGAGAATGACTATAATAAAGTACTTAGATATTGATGTATAAATATCAAAAGTTTAACTATCTACAAAGTCAACAGAATAGAAATAAAAAAATATTGATAATAATTTTAAGTATTTGTAACTCAATCATTTTATATACTATGTTCTTAGAACTTTTTATTGTCGTAATGTGTGGAAATTTATGGTAGTAATCGATAAACAATATGTAAGATACACTTACATGAACATTGGTCACTAAATTTTATTGGGAAATGTTGGAAAGTATGAGAGTTATGTAATATTAAGTGAAAATCAATGAAATCCTTAAGGGTAGTGAAAAGGTGAGTTTAAAATGAAACAATTTTTTCTTTTCCTTAATTCTAGACAAATATAGCATACGTTGCATAAAAAAGTTTTTCGTGATGCCTAATGTTGCGTTAAAATCAATTTTCACAGAGAGGTGCTACTAAAAACTGAATATTTTCATAAAATCATTCATCAATTCTCAAAATATCGTTTCTACAGTGTAAAAAAAAAAAAAATTCTTTCCCCATAATACTTAGCGAAATTGTCCTACTGATATATACTATTGATTACTACAATTAAAGGACTGTGATGATCATACCTGCTTTAATACCAATTTCTTCTTCCCCTCCTTATTCTCTCTCATCTTCACCATCTTATATCCGAAACTTTACCAACCAACACAGTTTAGTCATAGTCATTTTGCTCGGTTGCTATACACTTCGAAACGAAACGCTCGCTAGCTAAAAGAACACGTACACACTCTCTTTTTCTCATTCTCTCTCAGTTCACAACCACAATACGTGGTATTTTATCCGCACATCCGTGACCGGGTTACTTGCACTCGTATCAGCTTCATCTTATCTATTGGATGTAGAAATGGATGCAACCGTATATATATTACACATATACTGCCAAACAATATGGCTCTTCAACGACTATCCTACAGCCACTTCAACTCTTATATATAGAAATTTAATAAAAAGAAGGTGGAAAAAAAAAAAAACAAATAGCCAGATACGAAAGTTAATTGTAAAGTGTTGGAGTTTATGCTACTGATATCATACACTAGAAACCATGTACATAAAGTTTTAAATTCAAAATATTTCTCATGTTTAAATAGACTTCTCATATATTTACAGTAAACAATTGTCTAATTGAAGAAGATACAAATCAGTATTTTCTAAGTCTTTTTTATCTCATAAATTTCATTTCATGTATTCTTTATATGCAAAAATGTCATAGTATATTTACAGGGTTTTAACAAACACACTGGCAATAGCAGACATACACACATAGTTGAAGTGATATGACGCTTGAAAGTTTGCTTATTCATGGTACCGGAAGCTATTTCGTTTTATACACTAACACTAAACCGTTGAATTTAGCGTCACTTTCACGCGACCTTTATCAAGGTGAGTTTACGTTAACTGAGAGACATACACATATACACGCGAATACCGAGGCCATCCAAAGTAAACTACGTGACTGGGACAAAAGACGCTAAAGGGTGAGATTTAGGCGAGTAGAATAAAAAAAAAAAAAACTCAAGGACCCTTTAAGTCGAAGAGAATACTTTTACAGTCCACACCTTTCGCGTCACTCTGCCACACATTCTCTAACTCACAGCTTTTCTTCTCTCACTCTTGTATCACACTCTCCTCACTTCACTCAGCTCTTTTCTTGGTTTACTGTTAGTTTCATTAGCCTGTAGCTATTACTTCAATACGAAAGACTTTCGGCATTTTATCTTTCTTCTTTTACAAACAATTGACTGTAAAAAAGAGTACTTGGAGAGAATCAGTATGATGATATAGTGGAATTACTTCAGATAATGAATTTTTTTTTTGTCGTTGCGTACAAGGGTGAATAGTGAAGTGTGTTTATTGCTCAGAAAGAATATTAGAATAATAACTGTTCACTGATATTTATAGATTATGATAATTATCAGACTTTTTTAGATAAGGAAATTTGAAAATTGAAATTATTCCACGCCAACAATAATTTTTTAATGTTAAGGGTGGTTGAAAGGGTTGATTGGGGTAACTCAATTGAATTAAACTATAGTACCGTAATATTTGAAATATTATCATAAAAATTACTCTCTTCAGATATTAATTAATATATTTTTTTTCAGTTTTAAATCCAGATCTTTTTTTTTTCTTACAGCTAAATTGTTTTCTTGTTGTAAATAATCAGCACTTATGAAGACAATCACAAATAAATATACTGACTACAGGAAATTGCATCAAGAATAAGCGGCACGTAATAATTCCAAGATTTCATGAAATATAACTTGTGTATGTGAGGGAGTGATTTTCCCCATTTTCCTTTACTTTCATCTCAAGTGAGTTTACTCGAATTTCTTATACGTGCCATCGCCATCCGGCATCTTAGGTATACGTCACTCACTCAACGCGGAATATAATGGACCTTTTGCGCGTTCTTAACCTCTGCACACAACTCCAAAGCTTCTCGTGTTCGCTTTTCTTTTGTTGGCGCACGTTTATAATTATCGGAAATTATTGGAAAATTCATTGTTGATCATAGCAAAGCAAAATGGCGTTAATATATATATATATATACAGAAAAGTTAGGAAGATTGGCATGTAGTGTTGTAATGGTAGTTGTGAACGATAAACTTCGTCTCTCACATTTTTACGAAACAACAAATTAATTTTAGTCTCGCTCTTTACTACCATCAATTGTGTTCTCAATATTCCCGGTTAATTATTTATTTTTGCTGTTATACATTATTTTTCCTTTTTCTTCTTATTATCGATTAATTAATTCATTGCATTTCTTCGCGATAACAAACTGCACACCGAGCAATTCAATTGTTTATTAATACGTAAAACACCTGAGAAAATATTTTTACCTCAATATTCAATTGAATCGATTGCAAAATTTCCAACTGAACAATTGCATTTAATTTATTATATTCAAACAATTAATTATGTACGAAGGCGTGGAATGTCAGTTATAAATACGTCAAGGTATAATTACTACATATACATATACATATACATATACTGTAAGTGGTATGAAAAGAAAATCTGGGACGTTGCAGCGTTGTATATATGGTGTGGTAAGGGGTTAATGACTGAACGATTGGTAATCGATATATTGGAAGCGCACAAAATGTGCGAGGGAGCGAGGATACTCAAGGGAGCGTAATGTTGAGAAAATAAAAGCGATAAAAGTGCACAGTCTGAATATCTTGCTCAATCCAGTAGACGTATCACTGCTCCTCTGTCTCTCTTATTCTCTCTTGTCCCGATTTTCTTCCGTCTTTTTTTCTTTCTTCATGTCTTATATATATATATATAAAGATTCATCTTTGAGAACGATCGTATCAAAAGAAATAATTGCCTGACGGCTGGCACGGATTTTATTCACATTCAAACTGAATCTTTTTCATCGTAAAAGTGCAATCGTAAATATATTTTCTGTATTGATTTAATGGCATGATTATATATACATGTATTTTACTGTTGTCTTTGATTCTTTAATGTTAGCTACGTTATAAATATTTATTTTATATGTGTGTTATTTGTGATAAAATGAAATGGTATTTGAAGTGGTATTGTGATTGAGACTATACATAAATGAACAATTTTTCCAGAATTTTTTTTTTCACCACATAATAATGTCCATGAAATAAAACATTTCAACAACTTCTATCCAATATTATTACCTGTCATTTCCATATAACATTTCCGCCATTACAGAAATTATAATTAAAAAATGTCTCCAAACAAAATATGAAGAAAAAAAAATAAAAAAATAAGGAAACGAAAACGGAAATTAACTAAATAATTATCCGCTATGAAAAGTGACAGAATTGATATCAAAGGTGAACGTTACTGACGTTACGAAAATTAGTAACCACCTTTGAGGGCATTTACCTTTGAAGGTGTCGCTTGATCAAATTTCATCAACCATCCATATAGAGTCGTATACTAAACATATCTATGTATATATATATACGTAAATGACCGCAATTCTCTGGCTAGTGAACACCACGTCGACGCATATGCTGTGTATACATAGATCACTAACGCTATATCGTGAATAGAGACAGGTAAAGCCTAGTTCGTAGTGTGTCTTCAGCGGTCAGTACTGAAACATCAGTAATGGTCATCCAACAGCAGGCCTTGAAATTAACGCAGTGGAACAATTACAATTGTCGAAGCACTTCTATCTCTCCATCTCTATTTGTCGCCTGTCTCTCTATACTCTGCTAGACAAACCCTCTAACATCACCAAGTTTGCTTACTCACCATTACGTTATAACGTTTGACTACCGCCTAAGGGCGTCTCTTTGGGGCGGGAGTATCGACAAAGTGTACACCCTGCTTACATAAATATAAATATATACATATATATGTGTATGTATGGTATATATAGTTGGTGAAAGGTTATAGGCAAGACAATTCCACCAACCAACATTGAAGCTACTTCCGCTCCCCTTTATTTCAACTCATGTTCCAGCCCTCTACTTCCATTCACCTGTCGGACAGTATAGCCTTTGTATATATCAATACTTTACTGGTAATATGCAGTATCACACACACACATGGAACATTCGTCAGGAAATATATTAGCATTGGAAATAGTGTTTGGAGGTTTTTATGACCTATTTCAGAGCCAAAATTATCCAAGAAAAATTGTTTAGTTGAAATTTTCAATGAATAAATGAATTAAAAATTATCTTTGAGTCCATGTATATGTATCATTAATAAAGATGAACATAATATAATCAAAAAAGAACGAATGTTTATTAATTGAAGAGAGAAAAAGAAAACGATCAAACAAACAAATAGATCGATATTACATTACCTAATCTAATATTATCCATCGTTTACTTCAATATTTTTATTCCATGATAAACAATATAAATAAAAAATATGAATATAAATTCGTAATACATGACCATAAATATAATACACAATGTATATATACAATATAAAAAACGTTTAACATTACCAGTAAATTAATTACAAATAAGAAGGCACAGGACACGAAACCCACATTATGTGTCTACTTCCCACTGCAGTAATTTTGCTCAACTTTTAAATACTGTTTACGACCTGTAACTCCACTTATATATATATCTATGTACATAAAAATACATATATACAATAGTCAATGTGAGTATTGTCGTTGGTAAAATTCCACAATTCCACTGGAATAAGTGTATATATGTGGTAAAACGAAAAAAAAAAAAAAAAAGAAGTATATGGTAAGAATATAAGTGGATAAGAGAGATGGTGAAGTTACATGATGGTGAAAAAGTGAGAGGAGAAGCAGAGTAAAAATATAGAAGAGAGAGAGAGAGAGAGAGAGGGGGAGAAAGAAGCGTGAGCTGGAAAAACGGAATTGCGATATCTCGGGACGATTAATCCGGTGGGTAGAGTGCGTTCATTCCGGTCTGCAAGACTTCCCCAAAGTGGTTTCAACGATGTACGAAGAGCATGAAAGCGCGCGAGTGAGCAAGTCAGTGACTATCTTGTGGGAAGACAGAGAAATTGAACAGGAAAAAAAAAAAGAGAAAAGAAATAATACAAAACTACAGTATATGTACATATACATATATTATATAGAAAAAGAAGAAGAAAATAAAAAAAAATAAAAGTAAGAAAACAAGTATGGCAATTTCAAGTCGTATAAGATTTCAAATCACTTCTTATCAACTTTCGTTGTATCACAAAGAGAGAGAGAGAGAGAGTTTTCAAGTTTTTCATTGTGTTCACTAAATTTTTTTCTCAACGACACACGACACAGACGCACAATAGTGTATGGAAAAAAAAAAGGTGAAAAATAAATGTGGAGAATAATAATGAAGGAGGGAAAATAAAACAGAAAGAATATAAGTGGAATATAAAAATAGAAGTGAGATGGAAAAATGTATATAAAGGAAAAATATATGAGAAAACTGAGCACTTTTCGGTATATCTCATGTGAGTTGAAGAGCTGTTTCTTCATGTCAAGTGGTGGAAGAAAATTACCACTCAAGCGCGCGTTCTATCTTGAATCTTTAACGAACTGCTTGACTATATACCTAATACTTATATCTTTATATATATATATGTTTTCTACATATATTAAACGAACACATTGTTAAACAACACAGAGAACTTTCTCGCTATTTTGATAAGAGAAGACGATTCTCTCGATGTTTGCATCGGTGACCGTTGTATATATATACATACACATATATTCACTGACCTGCAAGTCGACAAAGTGACAGAGCATGGAACTATATTTAGATTGCCAACCAACTATTTCCTGTTGAATGAAAAGCTGGTTTGGTAGTTATGGTATGTGTACAAATTTACTTTGGTGAATGAATAGACGGTTTATTTACTTATCGAACTCTGATATAAGCTTTAATATTATTATATATTTTTGCATATTATTTAATGAGCTGAAAGTGGTTGTAGGTAATTTGAAGAGGTGTGAAGTAAAGTTATTTTAAAACATATTTTTTGCTCTTTTGTATTTTTATATTTGTTTTTCACGTTAATTAATTCATTCGCTTATTTATTTATGTAAAAGAAATAAATGGAGAGTTGTATTTGAAGTGAATTTTTTACTATTTTATAGAAAAAAAAAAAGTTTGTGAGGTGTGTATATTTATTTATACAATTTCTATGATTTGCAATTACAATTTTAATTCAGAATAGGGGAATATGGAAGACCATGTGAAACCCCAGCAAGACCTCACGGATATGTAATTCGTTTTCAAGATTGGCGCTAACATTAAATTCACCGAGATGGAACAAGAAGAGATGATTTTGTTTTTGCAATCAAATACCTCGCGTTATCATGCTGTGTACAAGTAGTATACTGTGAGACATTGTTGAACGTATACAGATGGTGGAAACAATTAATGGAAATGAGAATTCGTGTGTATATTATATTACGGAGAAAACTGTGGTTCAAAGTACGGGAAGAACTACAATTACTTATAGAAATTGAATATATATGTATATGAATAATAGTTGAGCAAAAAGTACAATCTGAGTTCTATTTTCTACAATAAAAATAAAAATATTGGTGGAACATTTACTGTACGTTTTGATATTTTTTTGTTCATCGTACTGTGTAATATATTGCTACATTTCCATCTTGGATTCAATCTACTATCAACATTTAATATTTTTTAATTCAATAAATGTTTTATTTTTTTCTATTTCATTATATCGTGATCAGTATTTTTTATATATATTTGGTGGAGCACAAATAAAAATGGGATGCAATTTATTTTCAATATTATTTTTATGAATTATTTGTATGAATTGTGATAACAGCACCAATTTATTGGAATTAAAAGAGAATTTACGTCGACATATTAATCTCTATAACTTATTGAACGTATTCGTTTTAATTCATGATTGATTCGCGCAGAGCAGACTCACAAAACATTAATATTTCATACGTTCTACTGGATATTGAGATAGTCCAGACCAACCATTTATACCTCTTGAATAATATCAAGAGGTATAAATTTAATGTAGAATGACATCTAGAATAACCTATACGAAATGTCAACTTATTTGTGAACAGTATTGATAAAATTAAATAATGTTCTGTATATAAATGTTTCAAATAAAAATCATAAAAGCCATCAACAATTGATATAAACCATGAGAATTAATATTCATCTAACGATAGATAAATAATTTGTATACCAAAAATTCAAAAATCAACCAAAAAATATTTCAATAAATTTACTAAAAATATATATATTTCTCGCAAAATCATTTCTATTTCACAGCGTTAAAATCTATCCGCATGAATTATTATGCAAGCAACAATTTCACAGGATTGTGTGAGAGAGTTAATGGAACATAATCCATAGATTATTTTACAATGAAATCTACATAAAGCACATCTAAACATATGAATATTTTTTTTACTATTGAACTCGCGAGTTTTATAACACGACATCAACATATCGAATCGGTAAAAAAAAAAAAAAGGCGCCAACAAAAAATAGAGGGTATAACTCCGAGCGTTATTATTACATTGTTAGGATGTACTTCAGAGACAATGTATTTGTCACGATGACATCAATACCTAACTACGTCAGTACATAAAAATAAAAAAAGGGAAAAAGCAACGATTTATCATGAGCATGCGTCAAACTTCTCCTTCGTGACGGGATCACATACAAAGACCCCTATGCACAACTTTCATGAAGCTCGTCACCCAATATTAGTTGCATTCATTCGTTTGCACGATTACAATGTCAAATAATCGAGGAATTGAAGGTATACAATTATTTTGACCACACGAAAAATTATTTTCATCAATTTATACTGTAATTCAAATGGTTTCAGTAAAATTGTATGAGTTCCGAGTTCTTGTTATTCCTTAGTTGTAAAATAAAATAGATATTGCACTTTTTTTATAGCAAAAATTACACGAGGCTATTCAATTTTTATTTAATATCTTCATCAAACTAATGTGAATACAATGAAATTATATTATGTGAGTTAAATTGTGCAATAAAAAAAGTTTCGGCAAACAAAAATCCACGTTACACAATGCAACAATTTTTATTCATATTTTTCGGCATCAGTGAAATTAATTTTTGTGCTATGGAAGAGCAAAATAAATTTTATCTTCCAAAATTAGATTCTCAACAATGGCATTAATTATGTGTTATTAATTTTAAAATCAATTTTTTTTTCATTACGATATAACTGTGAAATTTGATTGCACAGATTACAAGTGGGCTGTGAAGGAAATTCGATTAGGTATGAAATTTTGTGGTGTTTATTTCAAAGATGATTTGCCTAAATGGCAACAATCATTGATAACTCTACGAGCAACATTGAATGTAATAATCGTCGTGAATTTTATTCTTATACCATCAATACCAGCATTAATTAAAGTTTGGGGTAACTTGACACTTGTCATTGACAATTTAATAGTTAGTCTCCCATATACATTGTCAATTTGCCATTTTTTCACAATGTGGTACAACAAAAAAGGTAAATTCTAAATGAAAATTGCAAAGAATATATTTTCTAATATAAAATCACATTATTAATCAATTAATTTCCTATTAAGAAATAAATGAGCTATTTCATGTGATTAAAGAGGACTGGATTGCATCAGAAAGTATTCTTGAACGAAATATAATGTTACAAAATACAAAAATATCAAGGACAATTGTACGTTTCGCGTATGTTATCGTAGCATGGCTAGTTGCCATGCATAATATGCCATTTTGGATTCTCGGTATTAGTCCACGTACTTATACCAATATGACAGACGGTGACCAACCACTTATCGCGCAAACAGTGTATTTTTATGATATAACAATTGATGTGAATTTTAAGCTTACCGCAATGGGTCAAACAATGAGTAGTATGATTGTTGGACTTTGTTATTCGACAGCTGGTTGTATATTTTATACATTTATTCTTCATGTTGGTGGTCAACTTAAAATTTTAAAAATACTTATGGAACAAATATTTGATAATCATGAAAAAGAACCGAATGTTAATTACAAAACTGTACCAAAATTTATTGTATCAATTGTGAAACGACATCAGAGAATAATCAAGTTAGTAAAATATTTAATCCCGAACATCATTTTAACATACTCCGGATTGTAAATTCATCTCTATTATTATTTTTATTAGATTTGTAGATTCAGTAGAGAATATATTTAATATAATGTTCCTGCAGCAATTTATCGGTATGATAATAACTATATCAACTGAAGGTTTTTTGGTTATATCTGTAAGTAATAGTGATATTAATGTGACTTGGGCGCGGAACTCACTGCGTTTTAAGTACCTCATAAATAAAAATTCATGACCATTGCTCTGAAATTTGAAATTATGATATTGATGAAAATGAAATTGTGAATAAATGTCTATAGATTGGATAGAGATAGTTTTATTATTGAATAATAATCCACGCAATATTTTACAGTAACACATTTGATTTATATTTTATAAATTTTGACATAGTTAATGGCAAAAATTGAACTTTATAAATTAATTATGTACAAATAATATCAAATCGTCAGGATTTTTTTCTACTTTAAAGTTTTGAGGTATTTAATATGTGTTCTACAGACCCCTCAGATACTTTTGGCATTTATATTAAACCTTTTAGAAAATTAAAAATAATAATCACATTATAATAATAAAATAATAATATTTAAATAAAAATCTTCTACCTCCCATTGATTAAAATATTCTCTTCATATACATAGATGCTTGTTGGTGACGTGCAAGTGCCAGTAGTGGTAATGGGTTTTACTATTCTTTACGTCTCTTATTGTATGATTATGACTTTGATGTATTGCACTGGTGGCGAATATTTAATCGAAAGTGTAAGCTATTCATATCACAACATTTAATATTAAATACAAAAAAACAATTAATATTAAATTTTCTCTACAACAGAGTTTGGCAATTCACGCAGCTGCTTACAATAGCCAATGGTACAATTCACAACGAAACTATAAAATGGAAGTTACAATGATAATTAATCGGGCACAAAAACCTTTATGGATTACCGCTGGAAAATTCGTTCCCCTCTCATTGAGTACATACGCTGACGTGAGTGTTTAAATAATTAAAATTATTAGCTCTCCATTATTATTTTTACAACTGCATAATTTTTCTAATTTTTGAATCAGTTGCTCAAAACGTCTGCCAGTTACATGTCCGTACTACTAGCATTGAAAGCTTGAATGTAAGTTTTTTCATGTTTCATATTATTAAATAATTCAAAAATACAATAACTCATCGCACATTTATCAATTGTGTACGTTTTATTTTTGTCTATTTCATTTCAAATATTTATTTTCAAGTATTATCTTATACAATTTGACATTTGTCTCTTTCACAGTCACCATTTTGTCGACCAAGTAAATAAATAATGAAGTGACAACTGCGCAGTGACTATTGATTCTCATCAAAAATAAATTTGCACATCATATAAAGCTTGTTGTAGTTTTGCATAGTCATACATAGATACTGTTATATAGAGATAGAATTTTTTTTTTCTCCATTTCATACAAAATAAAACTGTTCAATATTTGATTATTTTTCGGTGATCATTTGAACGATATAGAAAGTGCAATAAATCGAAAAACATCAATTTATATATTTTTATTTTTGTAAATTATCCATCTATTCTGAGACATACAATTCGAAAAACGATTTGTCCTTCGGTTTTTTTTTTGTACCTGGGTTCAGAGTTACAAATAATGCATTATTTTGAATTAATTATCCATTACTTTTTCTTAAATGATCAACAGTAAATTAACTTATTCATTATTTTTTAATTGATAATGGAGATGAAATTAAATTCTCTATTACTTTTCAATAGATAATGCGACATGAACTGTGTTATCCATCACTTCTCAATGGATTATAGACAAGAGAATCAATCATCCATTGAAAATTGATGGATAATCACTGTCCCAATACATTGTTTATTATCTGAATGATAAACAATACATTATTTTTTAATCCACAGAATCTCAGTTGTAATGCATCAATTTATTACCAACCCTATATTTTTATATTTGTACATATGCGGGTCAGCGCCATCGAGCTCTAGAGTTTTCAACCCTCGTGACCTTTTCCTCTCAAGCCAATACATATTATGTTACCATATCGACCATTGTGCAAGTAACAGATGCCTAATTTATCGATGTTCCTTTATATCATTAATTTTTGATTTAAAAACAAAAATAGCATTGACAATGCTATACTCA
The DNA here is from genome assembly GCA_958496275.1 of Zele albiditarsus. Taxonomy (NCBI): domain Eukaryota; kingdom Metazoa; phylum Arthropoda; class Insecta; order Hymenoptera; family Braconidae; genus Zele; species Zele albiditarsus. Next base: position 11,308,086 of record OY292411.1, on the reverse strand, counting down.
CATACACTATTTTAAAAATTGGATCAGATCCTAGTTGGTATTGATAATTTTATCAACGTATAGTACTTTAAACTATTTCACATCATCTGGATTTTCATTCATGAATTCTTGCTCACTGCGAACATTCAAGGAATAATTCCAAGTTGAAATTATATAGAAATTATAAATATTCAATGGAAATTCAATTGGTAATTGAGCGTATTTTTGTTGCAAATTACATTGAGAAAGAAGTGAAATATAAATAAAATGAAGTGATTAAAATGGAATCCAATCCTGATCACTTTATTGCCCACTTGTTCAGAATTCGGCAAGAACTTGGCCGTTATTGTCTGGTTGCAATTTTTTACCATGTCGTTTTCGAACAGCTATCAAAGACTATATTGAACTGCAATTTATTTCCACTCGTCACAATCCCCCAATTACAAAGCAATGAATTGAGTGACCTGTACGATCGCGTGCATACGTCGGTGTCCTATAGATTAAATTACCATGTTTTTTATAGTTGCACCCTATAATTATCGCGTTTGATCCTCAAACCATATCAAGCTGTGTAAAACTTTTCTCGTTCGCACTAAAATAATCCATAAAATATTCATCAAAAAAGTGAACAATAAAAAAAGGCAATTGAAAGAAACGTGAGTATGTAGCCCAATTTCTATATTTATCCGTGCAATATTGAACCATCAATAAATTTTCATATATTTTCAGTATTTCGTTTCTCTAAGAAGAATACAGAAGTGCTAATGAAATATTGATGTGACATATGTGACGATGGAAACAACGTACGCCCACCTTAGGATTATCAATATATTGTGCTATTGAACTGATGAATTTTTGGAATCAAGTCGAATTTTATCAAATCGGAACCAAAGAGGCAAAAAAAAAACTAATAATTATGAGTTCCAATGTGGCTATCACCTTGTTAGCATACACTGGAGACACAATGATTTTTTTACATTGTTATTAATATCTGACCACGTCCCTGTGTCAAAAAGAAAAAATTTTTACGAGCATGCGTATGAGTTCTCTATTGTGAGTGGTCTTCATCTATACATACACCTATGTACAACTTTCATAAAACTCGTCGCCCAATAATAGTCGCATTCGTTCCTTTGTGCGATCACAATGTCGGATAATCAAGGAATGGAAGGTATGAAATCATTTTTCTAACATATATGAAAATTAACGGTAGCTTTTACACTATAGTTCAAGTGAATATAAAACTAGCCTGTAATAATACTAAAAGTTCTATGAAGTTCTGAAATCCTTACAAAATTCAGTGTAAAATAAATCAATTTTTCCATTTTATTGTAATTAAAGTTACATGAAATTCCACCATTAATCAGTGATATTCTCTCCAACAAATGCGAACTTGAAATCAAATAAACGTTAGACTATTTAACATATTTTTAGTTTCAAATCAATTTTTATTCGATAACATTCGTCACATATTAATAATGTTAGTTCAATTTTCCTTCGAATATAATTGTGAAATTCAATTGTTTAGATTATAAGTGGGCGGTGAAAGAAATTCGATTGGGTATGAAAATTTTTGGCGTTTATTTCAACAACAATCTGCCCAAATGGCAACAAACATTGATAACTTCACGAGCAACATTGTACGTGATTATTGTCTTTAATTTCATCACATTACCTTCAATACCGGCATTAATAAAAGTTTGGGGAGACTTGTCACTTGTCATTGACAACTTGATAGTTAGTTTACCATTTACTCTATCCATTTGCCATTTCATCACAGCATGGTACAACAAGGCAGGTAAATAATACCAAAAGAGTAAATAAAATAATTCATACAAATCCCAATATCTCATTCTAATGATAAATTAATCCATCTGTTCCCATCAAAAGGTATAATCGAATTATTTCATATGATGAAAACGGACTGGATAGCACAAAAAAGTTCTTTCGAACGAAATTTAATGATGAAAAATTCAAAATTCACAATGTACGTTACACGTTTTACATATATTTTCGTGCTATGGGTTATTGCCATGCATAATTTGCCATTTTGGTTATTCGGTATTGTTCCACGTACTCATACTAATTTAACTGATGGTGATCAACCACTTATCGCACAAACAAGTTACATCTATGACACAACTGTCAATGTAAATTTTATACTTACTGCAATTGGTCAGACAATGTGTAGTGTCATTGTTGGAACAACTTACTCCACAATTGGTTCTATATTTTTTACAACAATTCTTCACGCGTGTACACAGCTTCAAATACTAAAAATACGTTTGGAAAGAATATTTGATAATCATGAAAATGAGTTAAATGTGAATGACAAAAATGTTTCACAGTTTATTGGAATAATGGTGAGACAACATCAGAGATTAATCAAGTGAGTGCAAAAATTATCAAATCAATTTTAATTACTGTTCCAATTCTAACTTCACTTTCTTCATGCATTTTTTATTAGACTTGTCGAAACAGTAGAAAAAGTCTTTCATTTAATGTTTCTACAGCAATTTATTGGCATCACTCTAGCTCTATCAACTGAAGAATTTTTAATGATATCGGTGAGTTAATACACGGTTAAATACTTATGTTTGGTCAAGAGTCTGAGGAAAATATAATTTTTCAATGATAAATGTCGGGAAATATTAATAATATGAAAATTCTGCCGGGGGTTATTCAGAAGAATAAAAGACGTTCAATCTTTCAGTTAAAACCAAAATTAGTACTTCATTTAACACTTGACTCCCTACAACAATTTCCTAGAGCAAAATTAAAAAATCTTTCTAATATATATTTTGGATACATTGGAATAGATACTTGTTGGCGATGTAGAAGTACCATTATCCGGAATAATTTTTACTATCATCTACACTATTTATTGTGGGTCAATGACTTTAATGTATTGCACATGTGGCGAATTACTTATTGAAAGGGTAAGCCATTTATATCAAAGTATTTTAAACATCAACGAAAATGGATTAATGTTAATTATTTATTATATCAGAGCACAGCTATTCAATTAGCTGCTTACAACAGTCATTGGTATAACTCTAAACGAACATATAGAACAGAACTAACGATGATAATAAATCGAGCACAAAAACCTTTGATCATTACCGCCGGGAAATTTGTTCCTATTTCATTAAGCACATTTGCATCAGTAAGTGTTCGGACAATTGAAATAATTGAAATGAATTTTTCTTAACAATTGCATAACATTATTATGATTCAAAATTAGTTGGTTAAAACATCAGCCAGTTACATGTCAGTTTTATTAGCAGTAAAATCTTGAATGTAAGTTTTTCATTCATTTGTAATAAGAAACATTTTAAAGTAGCAATAATTCATTCACACTTTCAAATTGCACACACACAAACACATCTTGAATTTATGTGACGAAAAAAATATCTTTTGTACCATTTAGATTGTTTTCTATTTTACAGTCGCCATTTCATCGGATCAGTGGGTGAATAATGAAGTGACAACTGCACAGTGACTATTGATTTTCATAAAAAATAAATGTACATCTTATATCCGATTTGACGTAGCTAAATGTGTTCACATATAGATAAAATTACATAAACAGAGAATTTCTTTTATTTCATCGGGGGTAGAATACTCCCTAATATTTTATTATTATCATCGATTTTTAAAACTAGAGCAGATTGAGTTCTTCTTTGGATGATATAAAAAATTAGAGACTCAAAAAATTTCAATTTATGTATTTTTATGGATTATTTATCATCTCTATTCAGCCACACATTGGAAATTATTTTTTTGGTGTGATTCATGGATTTTGGATGAGAGAAGGAAGCACAAACAGGTACACGGTTCTTCATGATTGTCTTTGGAGTCTTCAGGATCTCTATTGGTATGCATAAATTCATTGCCCCCCACTGTATTTTTATATTTAAATTGATGCGAAGCAGCGCCATCAAGCTATAGAACTTTAAACTCCCTCGAACTTCACCACCCACGCTAACAAGTTGCTATACCATGTTGACTACTGTAGAAGTAGCAGATACCTGATTTATCAATGATTCTTTGTGTTATCAGTTTATCATTTTGAAACAAAAATAACTTAAACTGTAAAGTATAAATGATCCATTGTATTACAAGAAGAATCGTCCGCTGTGAGTTTAGCAACAAATTTTCGATATAATATATTAGAGTTTTACAAAAATAGTGCAGAGAAATTTTATTTATGAAAGATTCCTTGATAAGATAAATTGAGTATCTAGTTCTAGATGAAGAGGGTAAGTGTAGATATGACAAGTAAGATCTCTGAGCAAAATATGAATTATACTGATTACTAAATAACATCTTGTAAAATTGACTTAAGAGAAATTAAGGAACTTTGAATCCAAAATATTATTGTTTCAGAACAAATTAGAGAGAATGTGGAGGACAACATAGGTGGAATGAAATGAATTTTTAATTGGGATCATTATATTCCCCATTAATTTAGAATGAAAAAGAAAGAATCCTGCCTTCATTGACTGTATATCCACTTCTTCATCATGTCCCCCAATTATAAAGCAGTGAATGAAGTGAACCGTCTGAACGCGTGCATGCATTACTATCATATAGACAATGTGTGACTGTGTGGTTCATAGCCACAATTTACAATGAACGTGTTTGATCCTCAAACAATATCGAGCGGTGTACGAAGTTTTTTTCCGCGTCCCGAAATAATTCATTAACAATTCATTGAATAATGAAGACTGTAATAATAGGGAATGGAGAATAACGCGGGTGTATTCCAGTGTCTAAAAATATCCGCGGAGTATTTCAATAAATTTTTATATATTTCTGGTAATTTGTGACCTTTTTTCATCATTATAATTTATTTGTATGAATAATGATGCTGCCACCAATTTATTGGGTTTGGAAACAAGTTAACGAAATATAACTGAGACATTATTCCACAATGAGAATAATGTACGCACAACATAAGATAACAATATATTGTGCTAATGAACACATGAGTTTTGAAATAAATCAATTGGAAACAAAGAGACCAATAAAAAGTGAAAATTACAAGTTTCATCGTTGCTATCATGTTGTTAGTGAGCACTGGAGGGGCAACGTATTTGCTACATTGTTATCAATACCTAACCACGTCCCTGTTTCAAAAAGAAAAAAATTTTACGAGCATGCGTAAGAGTTCTCCACCGTGAGTGGTCTTCATATACACAGGTACACTTATAGGTACAACTTTCATAAAACTCGTCTCACAATAATAGTTGCAATCGTTCGTTTGTGCAATCACAATGTCGAAGAATCAAGGAATCGAAGGTAAGAAATTTTTTTTCCCATATAAATCCAAATTTTCTATAATTTATATATTATATCAAGTGAATATAAATATAGCCAGCGATTCGACTGACAATCATATAAATTTTAGAAATCTTCACATACTTTTACGTAAAATGAAATAGTTCTTGCATTTCACTACAGTACAAGTTGCATGAGACTTCATAATTTCCTTGTAATATTCACCTCAGCAAATCCGAATATAAAGTATTTCTATCAAAACATGCCGAATTAAACAACGTTTAATTCCTTCCTAGTTTGGTCATAGACAACAGAAAGTTGCATATTTATTTATAAAAGACACAATCCCTGAGACTAAAATTCATTTCGATATTTTTCCAAGTGCAATTATGAAGTGAAAGAAAAAAAAAAGATACACCAATCAACTATTTTATTTCACGAATTAATATTCAATCAACATCATTCACATTTGTGCAATCAATTCTATCATCAGAATATAACTGTGAGATTTAATTATTTAGATTACAAATGGGCAGTAAAAGAAATTCATTTAGCGATGAAAATTATTGGCATTCACTTTGACAATGTTCAGTCGTCATGGCTGCAAACTTCGATGACTCTACGAGCAATAGTGCTTGCATGTATCGTCATTAATTTCATACTTTTCCCCGCAATACCAGCTATGATAAAAGTTTGGGGAAACTTGACTCTTGTCATCGACAATTTGATCATTTTTATTCCATTTGTTATGTCAATTTGTAATTTATTGACAATGTGGTATAACAGAAAAGGTAAATAACTGATACAATTTTCCAAAAAGTAGTTCCAATAATGTCATTATGCTTTCTCAATTAAGAAGTATCAGAGCTTTTTCATGAAATTGAAAAGGACTGGATTGAACAAAAAACCCTTCTCCAACGAAATATAATGTTACGGAATGCAAAAACTTCAATGAACATCATACGTTTTGCGTACATAACAGCAACATGTCTTATTAGTACACATAATTTGCAATTTTGGGCACTCGGTATTATTCCACGTACTTTAACTAATTTAACTGACGGTGAACGACCACTTCTTATACAAACCTATTACCTTTATGATGTTTCTGTTGGAGTGAATTTTATGCTTACGGCAATTGGACAAACATTGAGCACTATGGTAGCCGCAATGTGTTACACCACAGCTGGTTGCATATTTTATACATTCGTTTTTCACATTTGTGGTCAACTACAAATTTTAAAAATCATTATGGAAAATATGTTTGATAATGGTGAAAAAAATGTCGATATTGATGAAGAAACTGTAGCAGAATTCTTTCGAATAATTGTGAAACGACATCAGAAATTAATCAAGTCAGTAAAACATTTCATATGTTACACAATCGAAAATTTTAATATTAATTTTATTACAGTTTTTCATATTCTTCAATAATAGATTTGCAGGATCAGTAGAGGATATATTTAATATGATGTTTCTACAACAATTTCTTGGTTCAATGATCAGTATATCATCTGAAGGTTTTTTAATAATATCAGTGAGTTAGAGGACTTTTCAATTTTTTATTGACAAAAAAAGTATTTGTGAACTAGACTATTTATTTACCATGATCATTCTAATAAAAATTCAAAATGAGAATACTTTAATCTTCACCAGAGTTCCAAAATCGACATTTAAATTTAAAAAATAAATTCATTCCAATCCCAAATGTGAAAATAATTTTTCTATCAAAAATACTTTCTGTTCAGTTAACTGATACAAATAAAAGAGTTTCTAACGAATGTTTAATGTATCCATAGATGATTGTAGGTGATATAGATGTCCCACTAGTAGCAGTGACTTTCGTTGTTATTTATGTTATTTATTGTATCGTTATGACTCTGTTGTATTGTACGGGTGGTGAATATCTTATTGAGAATGTAAGCAATTGGTATTATCACTTTATCCAAATCATAAAGAAATAAAGAAAAAAAAAAAATTAATTTACTTTTTATATTAGAGTGAAGCAATATACACAGCTATTTACAATAGTCATTGGTACAATTCTGAACGATTGCATGGAATGGAACTTACGGTAATAATTAACCGAGCTCAAAGACCTCTTTACATTACTGTTGGAAAATTCACCCCCATCTCGTTAACTACATTCACCAAAGTAAGTGTTCATGGAGAAAACGGCAATTTAGAATACAGTAGAATCAGAATTATTCCAAAATTAGTACAGAAAGTTAATTAACAAATGTCATTTGAACATAATTATTTACGGTAAAAATAAAAAATATATGAAAAATGTTATTCTTGTGAGATCTGTATTTCAAATATTACTGTAGAATGCGATATAATACTGTGAAAATTATAATTATCGCACGCTCTTGATTATTTTCCTATTGTGTACGAATATAACATAAAATTTTTTCATTGAACTGTCTATTAAATATTGTAATGAGCTCCTATCAAGGTTACAACCAACAGTTCAAAATTACTATTTTCCACTTGTATATTAAAATAATATTCACTGTACTTTGGGCATTTCGTTTCCACCATATTAAAATAATTGTGTTAATTGCACAAATTATTACAATAATTGTATGAAATTTTTAATTTTAAATCAGGTGATGAAAACAACTGGCAGCTACATATCCGTATTATTAGCAGTGAAATCATAAACGTAAGTTTTTAATCCTCAATCATTAATAAATATCATTGACAATAATTATTATTCACACTTATAAACTCCACACACATTTTTTTTTTTTTAATATTCATATACAACAAATTCTTTTATACATTTAGATATTTTTTTTCACAGTCGCCATTTTCTCGGCATAGTGGATTAATAATAAAGTAACAACTAGGCATTGACTATTGATTCTTATAAGAAATGTATGTGCACTTTATGTAAAGCTTGCAGCGATGCATGATAATGTACAAAAAGTTATATGAAGGGAATGCATTTCGTTCCATCCCTGAAGGGATGGCATTTAATTCCTCTAATTATTTATTATAATTGATTTTTAAATAATAGTATAAACCGTGTTATCTATCAAATAATATAAAGAAAATACCACACGTAAAATGGCAGTTTATATACTTCTATTTTGTAAAATTCTTCAACAACCCCAAGGAATATATGTTTGAATATAAAAAGTTTTCATTCTTCATATATCTCTTCTAAAAGGAAACACAAAAAACCTAAAGCTATTGACTCCAATGATAGATTACTTTAATATGAATCGATCATAATTTTTAATGTTCATGACAATTTCTTTCTCGTGTGGCTACATATTTTTCTGTTTCACAGTCGCCATTTTGTCGACTGTGAAAGGTATGTGCACTTGTTCAATTGATTCGTATCCTTCTGATCTTTATTCTCATCCATGAATTTATTGCAACCACTACACATTTTTATTTCTGTATTTAAATTCATGTACATTAACGCCATCAAGCTCAAAAGCACTCAACCCTACTATCGTTTCCTCCCACGCTAACATATTATGTTACTGTATTGACCACTGCAGTAGTAGCAGATTCATTCTTTATCGATGACTCTTCTAATATATGAACAATCACAGGGGTTGAATAATATGATTTCTGGAAGAGTAACATGAATTCCGGTTCTGTTTGCATTAAAAAAACGTGAAGCGATCAGACGAAATATTTCGGGGTAATTGCGAGTAGAATTTCAAAGTGGATCACGACTATTAACCAGAATTCAATTGATGGTTGCAACAATTGGGATTGTTCTTCAATCGTGGTAATTCGATATCATCACTATATATACTATCTTAAAGAACAATAGAACAGCATTCTTTCAAACAAAAATATAAATATTTATGATTTAGAAGATTCATAAGTTTCATCTGAATTAATTAGTCATCACTTGTTCATATACGATTCATTGAAGTGATAACATAAGTATCATGTTCTATATTAATAGCCTGGATGTGTGATCTTCAGGTAGCCTATAGATTCTACTAGTTACTGAATGCCATCTTCTAAAATAAATTTGGAATCGTTTGAAGAATTTTATCTTATAATTGAATGTATATTTTTTCCGTAATAAATTGGAAAAAGAACGGTGATGAAAATTGAGTAAAGTAATATTGCATTTGGATCAGTATACTCCCCATTCATTCATAATAAAAAAAAAAAAGTCTGCCTGTATCGACTGTCTCCACTTTTTTTATCATGTCGTTTACGAGCAACCGCGAAGACTATATAAAATTGCAGTCCCATCGCCATTCGTTGCATCCCCCCAATTACAAAGCAGTAAATGGAGTGAACCGTCTGAACGCGTGCATGCATTAATATCATATAGACAATTTGTGACTGTATTGTTCATAGCCACACTTCACAATGAATGTGTTTGATCCTCAAACAATATCGAGCGGTGTAAAAAGTTTTTTTCCGCGTCCCGAAATAATTCATCAACAATTCATTGAATAATGAAGACCGTAAAAATAGGGAATGGAGAATAACGCGGGTGTATTCCAGTGTCTAAAAATATCCGCGGAGTATTTCAATAAATTTTTATATATTTCTGGTAATTTGTGACCTTTTTTCATCATGATAATTTATTTGTATGAATAATGATGCAGCCACCAATTCATTGGGTTTGAAAAAAAGTTAACGAAATATAACTGAGACATTATTCCACAATGAGAATAATGTACGCACAACATAAGATAACAATATATTGTGCTAATGAACACATGAGTTTTGAAATAAATCAATTGGAAACAAAGAGACCAATAAAAACTGAAAAATTACAAGTTTCATCGTTGCTATCATGTTGTTAGTGAGCACTGGAGGGGCAACGTATTTGCTACATTGTTATCAATACCTAACCACGTCCCTGTCTCAAAAAGAAAAAAATTTTACGAGCATGCGTAAGAGTTCTCCACCGTGAGTGGTCTTCATATACACAGGTACACTTATAGGTACAACTTTCATAAAACTCATCCCCCAATAATAGTTCCAATCGTTCGTTTGTGCAATCACAATGTCGGATAATCAAGGAATCGAAGGTATGAAATTATTTCTCTTACACGAATAAAAATTATCAGTTACTTTTACGCTATTGTTCAAGTGAATATAAAACCAACCTGTGATCACACTGAAGTTCCATAAATTTCTAGAATCTCTATTGCAAATTACATAAAATCCTATTATAGTTCTGTGTTGATCACTACAACGAATACGGATCCAAAAAATTTTTTTTCTAATTCAATTCAAAACTAAACTTTATATAAAAAAAAAAAAAAAATCCCAGAAAATGAAATTAACATTACAACACAATTCAACATATTTGTTTTCCATTCAAGTTTTAATTAACGCACTCATTCAATATTATTACAGTGAAATAAAATTCACATTACAATATAATTGTAAAATGTAATTCATTAGATTACAAGTGGGCAGTGAAAGAAATTCGTTTAGCGATGAAAATTTGTGGCGTTCACTTCAAAAACGATCGTTCTAAATTGCTACAATCATTGATGACACTACGAGCAGCATTACTTGCATTTATCGTCATTAATTTTATCATTTTCCCTTCAATACCAGCAATGATAAAAGTTTGGGGTGATTTGACACTTGTCATTGACAATTTAATTATTTTCATCCCATATACAATGTCCATTTGTCATTTATTCACAATGTGGTACAATAGAAAAGGTAAATACCCAACACACTATTCAATAATTACTTCTATTAAATTCATTATGCTTTTCTAATCAAGAGATAAACGAGCTATTTTGTGAAATTAAAAATGACTGGATAAAACCAAAAACCGTTCTCGAACGAAAGATAATGATACGAAATGCACAAATTTCAATGAACATCATACGTTTCGCGTACATTATCGCGGCTTCTCTTGTTGGAATACATAATCTGCAATTTTGGATTCTTGGAATCATTCCACGTACTTTAACCAATTTAACTGACGGTGAACGACCACTTCTTATACAAACATATTACATTTATGATGTATCTGTCGATGTGAATTTCCGACTTACTGCAATTGGTCAGACAATGAGCAGTTCAACTGCTGCAATGTGTTACACTACAGCTGGTTGTATATTTTATACTTTTGTTCTTCACGTTTGTGGTCAATTGAAAATTCTAAAAAATCTCATGGAGAAATTATTTGATAATCATGAAAACGAATCAAAACTTTATGACAAAACTATAGCACAATTTATTAAAATGAGTGTGAAACGCCATCAGGAATTAATCAAGTTAGTTAAATATTTGTGATTTATTCTAATCGATATACTAAATATAAATAATTTATATTTTATTATGTTAGATTTGCTGGAACAGTAGAAAATATATTTAATATGATGTTCCTGCAGCAATTTCTTGGTATGATGATAACTATATCAGCTGAAGGTTTTTTAATAATTTCCGTGAGTTAAAACGCTTTCAATTATTAATTTAGTGAAAAGTATTCTTGAATGGAGTTAAATTATATTCTCAAACATTGCATTCTTATATAATAATTATTAATCTCATCTTCTTTTTTAATTCCCTTCTATTTTTTTTTTTTTTTGCTTTGTCATAAAATACATTCAAACCCCGTCAGACATTTTATATACGGATAATTTAAATTTACCAGTTTAAGCAGGTTAATTATACAACTGTTACCATATTCACATTAACTAGTGGTCCAACCAAGTACAAGTCAGACTAACTCTTTGAAACCTATCGCATATCATTGTACATAATATGAGATGCAACTTTCCTATGACGATAAAATTATATTGATCGATACTTTCAGCTAATTTCCAATAATTTCATAATTATCAAACACCGATTCAATCCACACAATTTTATCTCCAATATTAATACCAATATTTCGCTCAAAAATACTTATCTCCAAGTAATAGTAACAATTTAGTCTTTAAAAAAATACTCTATGTACATTCATAGATGCTTGTTGGCGATGTAGGAGTTCCAGTTGTAGCATTGGGTTTCGTTATAATCTATATCGTTTATTGTATAATTATGACTTTGATGTATTGTACTGGTGGCGAATATCTAATCGAAAGTGTAAGCAATGTATATTCAACATTATCCATACTATGAATCAAACAAGATACGATAATATTTATTTATTACATATTAGAGTAAAGCACTTCATTCAGCAGCTTACAACAGTCATTGGTATAATTCTGAACGAAAGTATAGAATGGAAATTACAATGATAATCAATCGTGCTCAAAGACCTCTTTATATTACTGCTGGAAAATTTTCACCCATCTCATTAACCACATTCACAAAAGTAAGTATTCAGAATTATTGCAAGTGATCATTAGCACAAATTCTTTCAACACTTGTATTCAATTCATGATTTCAAATCAGTTCATGAAAACAACAGCCAGCTACATGTCCGTATTATTAGCTGTGAAATCTTGAGTGTGAGTTTTTTTGATATTTTATTGTCAATGAATTAAAAAAAAACAAACAGTAATTATTATCCTGATAAATGTTTTTAAATGCTTATCAAGCGTTTTCTCTGATATATTTTAGATTCTTTCCACTTTTACAGTCACCATTTTGTCGGGACAATGAATAAATAATAAAATAACAACTGCGCATTGACTATTGATTCTTATAAGAAATGAATGTGCACTTTGTGTAAGGCTTTGTCGTATAGCTGTGCTCCATGATGAATATCGAGTGATATTTACAATGGATTCTCTCTGATTTATCTGAAATAAGTATATAAGATTTATTATATAGTTCATAAGTATTGATTATTAATGATAGTGAAAACCGTGTGAGTGTTTGAATTACACTAGCAAAGTAACACTCATAAAATGGCAATTTATGTACTTTGGAATGATTCAAATAATTTATTCATTATAACTTTGCCCATTATTTTTCACAGTATCAATTTATCCATACAACAATATCCAAAAATAATGTCTCTTTGCGATTATTTAGCTTATCATTCGAACAATAATACGACATCAATGAAATACATCAGGATCCAGTTTGACATGTTGTCTATTTATATTTGCCAAAATTATTTATTCTGCTCCCTGGTTTTTATGATTTAAAATAAATTATTTTTTTGTCTTGTAAATGTTAAAATGGAATCGGAATTACAGAAAAGTACTTGCATTTATTTAATTAAGTAATGAATTCACAGAATCTTCATTAACATATTTGAACTTATTGTCACCTTGATTTTTTATATTTAAAAACTTGTATAGATTAGCGCCATCAAACTCGAGAAGTTTCAACCTCATGATCACTTCCACCCACGCTAATATATTATGTTACTATATTGACTACTGCAGCAACAGCAGATGTCTGATTCATCGACGATTCTGTGAGTACTGAAAATCTAGTATTTTAAATCGATTATATTTTTCTAGAGATTTTCCTACTGTGACAGTCGAGACAATAGTAGATAAATTTATGCCAAACACATTCTGAATTTCTTATGAAAATATTCATATTTGACGAAATCATGTGGTGGTATGTCAAAAGACTTTGTGCATGAGCAGCTCAATGATGTACCTGATTAAATTTTATTTATGGATCGTGTCATATTGACTATGGTTTCACTTATTTTTCTCTTCCCCTTGAACTTCTTCAATTATTGGCGAAAAAATTTTACAATTTTCTTCACGATTTATGTCACTACTACAATTTACATTACAAGTATTTATATTTCGTCCAATGCTAAAAAAAAAAATACAGCCTGCCAAAATTGATCACAATCATTCAAAATATTCTCACAAAAAAATAATACAAATATTTCTAATCCAAACGAAATGAGATAGAATAGAAGAAAAAATATGAAAACGGCATATATTGAAATACAATTTTATTTCAATCAATACAATATTCCCTACTCATCCAGACTGAGAAAAAAAAAAAACGTCAGGCTTTATTGACTGTACAATTTTCCCATGTCGTATACGTGGGGTTCTAAAGACCATATACAGTTTCACTGCCAGTCGTCGCGATCCTCCAATTATAAAAACAACAAAGCTCGTACTCCTGCTGATCGTGTGTACGTATCAATGTCTTATAGATTTAATGAAAAAAAATATTTGTAAGCAATGAACACATTCGCGGCTCAAGTTAACGAAGGTATACAAACTTCCCGTTCTCACAGCATCATTATTGATGAACAATTCAGTAAAAAATCGAGCAACAAAGCAAGAGGTGTAGATTAAAGTAAAATTTGTTAGACATAATCCCAAGTATTCTCCCCTTTGCTGCATAATAATAACTGTGATCATATACCAAACTTTATAACATCATTTGTTATTTGAAATTTGGTAACATTGATGGAGGATAAATATTTATCAGTTTCAATATTGTTATCAAATTGTTGATGTTCGTGAATGATGAGGCAACAGTTCATATTTAATAATAATAATATCAACGATCAACTGTATCAGTGTGACAGTAGAGGAAAAAAAAATATATCTCGAGCATGCGTCAAAGATTCCCTACATGAGAAGTATTCACATACATATATTTATTTATTCTCCACTTTTATGTAGCTGAACGCGCAATACAAGTGTCATTTAGTTATTTGCGCGCTCACAATGAAGAGTAATCAAGAAAACGAAGGTATGAAATAATAACTTTATATTAATGGTGATATTTTTTTCCTTATTATATTCTTCAATTCAATCTCAGTCAATATATTGATGTCATGTGATTTCAGTGATAATTACAAAGTTTTGCGATTGTTACACGCTTTAATATACACAAACTTCAATGTTTAGAGTTTTAAGTTTGCTCGAAGACAAAGTGTAATTGAAATTAAATGAAAGAAAGGAAAAATTAAGATCGAAGTTAGAATTTGTTTCTTGTGAATTAATTCTAATCAATGACATTTATTTTGTATTATCAATTTGATAATTATATTCACTCTCAAATTATTAATGCGCAGTGTAATTACTTAGATCACGAATGGGCAGTGAGAGAAATTCGATTTGGAATGCAAATTTGTGGTGTTTATTTCAACAATCATTTACCAAAATGGCAACAATCATTGATAACTTTACGAGCAACATTTATAGTATTAATAGTATTCAATTTGATTGTTTTTCCTGCAATAGTTGCAATGATAAAAGTTTGGGGACATTTAACACTTATGACTGACAATTTAATAGTTTTTATTCCATATACATTGGCTATTAGTCACTTTATCACGATGTGGTACAGCAAAGAAGGTAAGCAAAATTGAAAGAAATAAATACTTGGTACAAGTTTGAGAAACAAATTGTGATATGTTCGTGATTGTTTTGTTTTATGGAGAAATAATTGAACTATTCCATTACATTGAAGAGGATTGGATTGCGCGAAAGAGCGTTATTGAACGTGACATAATGATAAAGAATGCTAGAATTGCAATGATCATTGTACGTTTTACATATATTTTCGTGCTATGGGTTATTGTCATACATAATTTGCCATATTGGTTATTCGGTATTGTTCCACGTACCCATACAAATTTAACTGATGGAGATCAACCACTCATCGCGCAAACAGTTTATATTCATGATATGAATGTCGAGAGAAATTTTCAGCTTACTGCAATAGGCCAGACAACGTGCAGTTTTATTGTTGGAATAAGTTATTCCACAGCTGGCTGCATATTTTTTACATTTATCATTCATGCGTGTGGACAACTCCAAATACTCAAAATGCATTTGGAAAATATATTTGATGAGAATGAAATGGATTTTAATGACGAAATTATTTCAAGAGTTATAGCAAAAACGGTGAAACGCCATCAGAGATTGATCAAGTATGTAAAAAATTTTTGGGACTATTCCGTTAATTAACTTCTGTTTAATTTGACAAGTTTTTATAAAAATTTATTGTTTTGTTATTTTCAGTTTGGAATTGAAGTAAATATATTTAGTTATAATTATAATATAATTTTCTGCCTTTATTAGATTTGTCGGTACAGTTGAAAAAGTATATCATTTAATGTTCCTACAGCAATTTATTGGTATTACTATAGCTCTATCAACTGAAGAATTTTTAGTAATATCTGTGAGTAACAATTCATTTATTTAATCCAAATTAAACTAATTTTTGTTCACACTTTCTTCCAATCTACATGCATAGATGCTTGTTGGCGACGTTGAAGTATCACCACTAGGACTGATTTTCTGTATTTTTTATACTATTTATTGTGCATTTATGACTTTGATGTATTGCACAGGTGGAGAATTTCTCATTGAAAGTGTAAGGCATAATTATAACACATTTTAACTTGAGAAAAAAAATATCGCAACATTAATCATATGTTATATCAGAGCATAGCGCTTCATTCAGCTGCTTACAATAGTTATTGGTACAATTCTCAACGTTCTCATAGAATGGAACTTACAATGATAATTCATCGGGCTCAAAAACCAATGTTCATTACCGCTGGAAAATTTGTTCCCATTTCATTGAGTACATATGCTAAAGTAAGTGTTAACAAATAACTATTATTATTGCGCTGATTTTTCTTAAATTATCTTATGACTTTTCCAATTTCCGAATTAGCTGATTAAAACATCAGCCAGTTACATGTCCGTATTATTAGCAGCAAAATCTTAATTGTAAGTATTTTGTTATCAATTTATGTCCAAACAATTTTTTAAGAACAATATATTATTTACGCTTACAAATTGTGCACACTTTTCAAATGTTCATGTGAAACTTTCTGCTTATAGACATTAAACTCTTTCACAGTCACCATTTTGTCGACACAATGAATTAATAATGAAATAGCAATTGTGCAGTGACTATTGATTCTCATAAAAAAATAACTGTCCACTTTGAACTGGGCGTGTCTTAGCTATAGGCGATCATGTTGTTAAAGTTATAGAGATATGAAATTTAGTTTTATCTTATGTTAAATAATATTATTACATTTCTCATGTATATTTTTATCATTGATAATCTTCAATAATAACCCGGTGCAATATGAATACTAAAGCAATATTTATAGAGTAGAGATTTTTGGATTTTTACTTTTCTCATTCATTTATTGACTATAAAGCTGATACTTTTTCAAACGATTTTTTTTTTAATTTTTTAGTTAACCCAGAAGAATATAAATCGCGTTATTCTTTGACATTGACAGAATTTTATAGCAAAAATTCTTTAAATTCTAAAAGTTTACAACTTCAATGACCAAAAGAGTACTGAGATTTTGAATAATATAAATAAAAACAAATTAATGAAGTAAAACAAAATATCTAATTATGTTTAAGTTCAATAATTGATTCTATTAATATATTATTGGAGCTATAATTCTAATGGCATAAATAAACAGTAACAAAAGTGAATTTAATTGTCTCAGTCAAAAGGCTGAAGAAAAATGAAAAATATAATATCAAATAAAAGTTGAATCCATGCATTGCATTCCTCACTAATGTAGAAGGGGAAAAAGTCAGAGCTCTACAGACTTTCTGAACAATCTCACTATGTCATGTACAACCAATCACAAAGACTATAATATAATACTGGCAGTTTTCATGCGATTTGTTGCCACCCCTCAATTACGAAGCAACAAAGTTTGTACACCCACTGATCGCGTGCATGCTTCGGTAAACTATATACTGTTCCATTTCCACTTGACCCATTCTTCTAATATATTCATTCACGATTAGCGAATCAGAAATCCTCCAATCATCAAGATAATTTCAACTTTTTTATTGCACAAAAATAATTTACAAACAATTAATTATAAATGGAAACAATAAACAACATTACTTGCTATTATGCGAAACTCATTTAATTCCTTCTCTGTGATCCCTCTTTCATTTGTTTCTGTAATAATAATCGTAATTATGCAATAGAATTCATTGAGTTATTATTCAACTATTAGTCAAAGTTCTGCTTTTTTTTCTATCAATTTAAAAAGACAAAATATATATCCTTACAGATTTATTTATATGATGATATGCACGACTACAGCAAAGGTGATTCGTTATTACTAATATGTATTCCTGCATATCAAGTATCTATCAAACTATATACCTCTGATCGATTTGTATTACAATATGAAAGAATAAGTTTGGAAGTTCCAATCGACTTCCATTCGATAAGCGGTGAACAGAACGCCCATTGTTAGTGAATAAATAATAAACTATACTCATATACTATATCTAATCGATTATTTACAATCAAATCATAGCTATGAAACGACGCCTTGTCTCTCGTATAATAAACCAATCGATATATACACTTTATTGAAATTATAGAAAAGATATTTCACGGTTCAATACTTTTATCCACCGTAATTTATCATCATTTCCTCACTGAGTTGCATGAAGTATATGAAAACAGTTTATAAATTTGCCTTATAAATATCTGTATGTCGAAAAGACGACTTTAGTATTTTGAATCTGAATTCCATATATTACCATAGCTGTTATATGATTATGATGTGCGGTCAATATCGACGAATATTTCTTGTAATAAATACTTGTAGTTAAATCAGATCAAAGCCCATATATTTCCGGTCTAGGTTCTAGCGAGGCGCTATA
The DNA here is from genome assembly GCA_958496275.1 of Zele albiditarsus. Classification (NCBI taxonomy): domain Eukaryota; kingdom Metazoa; phylum Arthropoda; class Insecta; order Hymenoptera; family Braconidae; genus Zele; species Zele albiditarsus. Next base: position 11,289,295 of record OY292411.1, on the reverse strand, counting down.
TGGAACTACTGAAGTGCAGTATTTTTTAGGGTCCGTAAAAAATATTACCCAAATATATAGTTCAATCTCCGCCGGAAAATTCGATTTACATGGTCGTGATTAGTATGAATAAAGTTGATCACATGAGCAAGGTCATTGATTATATGAGAGGCGACAATATAATTCTCCTCTTTTTTTTTTTAAGGGAATTGAATTTTTATCAATCTCACGATCTACGCTTCATAACTACATTTTTTAATATTTCCAGATTCACTTGCATCTTTTGTTTAGTTATCTGTTCAACAACATTCATCAGATAAGATTTTTTAAATAACAAGAATATAAGATTCTTCTTCGCTTGTCCCTCATGATTTATCTAAAAGAGAAGAAAAAGTTTCAATTAAATAATTGACGATTTTCAAAAGAAAAGATATGAATTAAAAATTGTTAGATAGGAGCAAGAACTACGCTTTCAGATCCTAAAAAGTTTCTCTATGCTTACATATATCATCTACTACAAATTTATGAATAAAAATCGTCCTTTATATGCCTAGAATAATTGACAAATTAAATATTTGAAAAAAAAATGAAATTAGTGTCAGTATCGAGTCATTTGAAAGAACTTAAAAATTATCGAAATCCCATAACCCCAAATAAAATTGATTGCTGATATTTATACTCCAAGTATTTTATCACAAGATTAACAACCACCTTCAGCAACACCCGCAAAATACACCCCTGCCCAATCCAACCAAAACGTAATTCAATCCGTGACCAAACCCCGTCGATAAAATCGCAAACATTCTAACCTCCAATCGAATTTCACAATCGACATTACCGACTGTGCATTCCACCATGGAACATAACGTTCACTATTATTATTATTATCATCATCATTATTATATAGCAGCGCCATCTACAACTCCACTGTCATTGGATTAATGTCGACCAATCAAATGCCGACAACACTGAGCGGATTTAATATCAGGCAGCTTCAACAAAAGCCACGTCTTTTGCTTGACGTATATGTTGTCTCTATAATCTGTGGTGCCGACACGCACACGAAAGAGAAATAACTGCTGGAGGCAATACGAACAAACTACACCTGAGCATTCGAGAAATAAGAAGGCATATAACCGGCATACATCTTCATTTCATATTCAGTCTCACAATTATTGTCCAGCCGACGTGTCCAATTCATTAGCAATAATGCTAACGAAATATATTATTTGCCTGTGCCTGTTGGCTCTCGCTGTTAATGCCGCTGAGGAAGATGTTTTGGAATTGGGCGATGATACTTTTGCTGAGGAATTAAAACGCCGTGAAAATACGCTTGTTATGTTCTATGCCCCATGGTGAGAATTTTTATTTATATATTTAATACATATTTCACATATTTATATGTGGTATTTTATTAATCAGTTTTTGATATATTCGCCACGTATTCGATGAATACTGAAATCGCGTTTCATTGTTTGGTCATCGTATAATGGAGTTTGATCTCAGTATTATTATTGGAGATTTATGTTTTTTTTTGTCTTTTTTTTTTTGTTAATCATGGAATCAAAGATGTGCCACGTATGGCAGCAAATTGTATTGGGCCTGGTGAATTTCATTCTGATGAATTTAATAGTGGATTAAATTGTACTGAGCTGCGTTTCATTTTTTATGAAAACGATCCTTGATAAGTAATTTGATGTAGATAAGATGGAAATTTTATTCAGATATCTCTTCTGTTGACTATTTTTCTCTTGTATCAATGATAATTGTTAGTTATTGATGTGGATATCAAGGAAACATGGTGCAAAAATTGATTTAATTGTATAAAAACTTGAATGGACTATGTTAGTAAATAAATTTGGACAGGAGCGCGATAATTAGATATGATCCAAATGATTTTTAAGCATCGTTTCATGAGGAGTAAAAAAAATTGATCGTATGTAAATTGGAGCTATCACAGGATTGAATTATATGAGGATCAAATTTCAGTATCATATTATCACGAATTGAAGTACAAGTGGATATAATGATTAAATATTCAGGCACATAAATAATTCTGCGCCGGTTATAACTTCATATTATTTATCGTTTATCGCATTAGGGAAATTCATTTTGATATTGTGGCTGTATTGATGAATGGAGTGAATGATATACAGAATAATAATCTGTTTCCTTTTATTAGGTGTGGCCACTGCAAACGTTTGAAACCGGAGTACGCTGTAGCCGCTGGAGATTTGAAGGGCAATGATCCTGAAATCACTTTGGCTAAAGTTGATTGTACTGAAGCTGGTAAGAAAACATGTGAACAATATGGAGTCAGCGGTTATCCGACTTTGAAAATCTTCTCCCAGGACACAGTTAAGGAGTATAATGGCCCACGTGATGCACCGGGCATTACAAAATACATGAAGGTAATTATTATTATATTAATGACACGTATGATATCCGTCCGTAAGTTGTACTAACTCAAGCTATTATTTACATTCATTTTTCGTTTAGTCTCAAGTTGGACCTGCATCGAAGGAATTGAAGGGTGAGGAATGCAAAAAAGCCTTCCTCAAAACCGATGATGTCAGCATTATTGGTTACTTCGAGGATGAAAATTCACCATTAGCCAAATTGTTCCATTCGGTTGCGAGGAAATTGCGTGAACAAGCACGATTTGCTCACACATCTGCGAAATCACTTCTACAAAAGGAGAAATACACCAATCATATTATTCTATATCGACCAGAGATGTTGAAGAATAAATTCGAAGAAAGCGTATTGAAATTCGAAGGTGGTGATTCAATTGACGAGATCAGTAACTTCGTTACTGACAATTACTTCGGTCTTGTTGGCGTTCGTACACGTGATAACTCTGGTTCATTTAAAAATCCTCTTATTGTTGCTTACTACTCCGTTGATTATGTTAAGAATGCTAAAGGTACAAATTATTGGCGTAACAGAATCATGAAAGTTGCCAAAGACTTCGTTGAATACAAATTCGCAATCTCAAACAAAGACGATTTCCAACATGAATTGAATGATTTTGGTGTTGATTTCGCTAAAGGCGATAAACCAGTTGTTCTTGCTCGTGACAGCAAGGGTCAAAAGTTCATTCTTAAAGACGAATTTACTGTTGAAAACTTTGAGAAATTCCTTAAGGATCTTGAAGCTGGTAAATTGGAACCATTCTTGAAATCTGAACCAATTCCAGAAGACAATTCTGGTAATGTTAAAGTTGTCGTTGCTAAGAATTTCGATGAAATTGTTACAAACACCGACTCTGATGTTCTTATTGAATTTTATGCACCATGGTGTGGACATTGCAAGAAATTGGCACCAATTTTCGATGAATTGGGTGACAAAATGGCGAATGAAAATGTTATTATTGCCAAATTTGATGCAACAGCTAATGATGTGCCACCACAATACGCTGTACAAGGTTTCCCAACTCTATTCTGGGTGCCGAAAAATAATAAAGACAGTCCAGTTAAATATGAAGGTGGACGAGAACTTGAAGACTTTGTCAAATACATTGCTAAAGAATCGACTGATAAGCTCAAGAGCTTCGACCGAAAGGGAAACCCTGTCAAAGCACCGAGTGACGAGTTGTAAATTAACTAAACTTAGATTTAATCAAGATTTAATGTTTGATATTGTCCGTTTATTATTCACAATATTTTTCTGATTATTTCCATCCAACTTCAAAAAATAACTGACAACTATTTTCATAGTCAGTGAATTCCTTATGATGCCGCAGTAATGCAAAACTCAAAAAAAGTCTACTTCCAATTTATTGCAACACAATGACTGGAGAGAAGTAATTGAAATGAAGAACTATAATTTCATAACACTGAGGTGTGTTATAATTTTTTATGCCAACGTGTAAATATCACGTAATTGGTATCGGATTAAGAATACTGTAATCCATGAAGAATTAATTTCATTCCGGCTTATTTTTTTAATTGTAATAGATTTAAGAAATAATTGAATTTTGTTTACATGAAGAAAAGTATAAAAATAAATTGATTTGGTACCAATTTTCCAAAGGTGGTCGAATATTTCTGTTTTCTTCCCCACATTTACCATCGACATTTATCGTTTGATAATAGTTTGACACGTTGTCACTATATTCATAGAGTCTCCAACGTGTACAATGTACCCCAGTTCAATAATTAATGAGAGGAATTCTTCCCATCTAATGATTATTCGGGTACCAACGGTTGGTGAACCTAACATTTCAATAAATCGTAAATAGAATTAAATTCCTTCCGAAAAATTATTCTTTCATTCTTTTCATTTATTTCACTTACTTTTTCAACAAACAAAATCATCAACGATGACACGAAAGTTGATAACGTGATGATACATTACATTCCAAGTACATAGTTATCACGGTTCAAAAATACATCTAATATTTTGATATCTTCAAATTTTATCATAGACTTTTGTTTAATTGGTTCCGATTACTTCAGTATTTTCATGACCTCTGTTTGATAGCAAGTTATATACATATGAAATGAAAGAAAATTTCTCAATTTTTATTAAAATTACTGAATGTTCTGTCTACCAATAAATATAAATAACTCTTCAATTACTTGAGAAACAAATAACTTCATTGCTACCTCTCTGCTTACAAATACACCAGAAAAGTCATTCAAATATTAGCGCCGAATACATGCTCAGTAAGACACCAACAAGGACATAGAGAGAAGAAAAAAAAAGAATCGAAGACATTCGACAATACCGCTCCCTCTCGTTCGCAAACATAACCACACACCAAAAGTGTATACACAAACGCATATATATTTTGGGTTAGAACATTTCGTGATACATACACAACTGCGTGTGTGTGTGTAATCTGAAGAGTTTGTGGGACGAATTGAACACAACCACATACAGAGAGTGTCGTAAACTACGAAGTATATCGGACCACATCGGACGTGGTACATTGACAAAAATTTTTGCGTGTCAAATTTCCCAAGTACTTGTTTGTCGGAGGTCAAGACTTAAAAAATGACCCGTAAGTACTATAAAAAAGAAATATATATATATTTTATCATTATTTAACATTTTGTAGTAGTGGGTATGTAAAAAAAAATTTTTTTTCTCAATTTCTCCCGACCGGTGCGTAAAAATTATTTAACACATTTGTATATTTTCTGTATAAAATTTCAGTCACGTTTGTATTCAATAATGATGCTACACTCATAATCAATTAAATTGTTAATAACCGTAGTATCTCATTTGTAATAATCGCGCTATAAATGATAAGACTTGATGTTGAATAATATTTTATTATTTATAGATACAGTAAGAGAATGTATTTTGTATTTGGGATACAGGAATTATTGTCGCACTTGATAAGTAAAAGCAAAAATGGAAATGGAAGTCTTGATGTTTACATCCTGTATGTAAGAACTGTTAAGATGCTATGTCTGATGAAAATTTAATTCATGGTCGTTTAATGTCCTGTTTAGATAGGATAGTATTTCAATTCATTTTCGCCAGGTGATTTGCTGAATTGATTCATTGAAAATTATCAGAAATTTATAAACTTTATTACTTGATATTTATTTATTATTTTATTGAAGGAGAAATATACAAGGACATATGAATGATTGTATTAAAATTTTGTATATCAATAGCCTGCTGCCTTTTTGGGAAATTAATTCCTTCACTTCTCTGTCCACAAAATCGGTTTACTTTCAACCTTTTTGACTAAAGTATAATGGATGTTTGAAAAGAGGAAGTATTGGCAACCATCAAATAGTTTTGGAGTTCTCAAATAATAAAAAAGTCGTTATCAATATTGTACTAAGTCATGTTGCTATAGTATTGATAAAAGATAATATTAAAAACGAATATCTGACGATAACTCATAGATAGCTTGAGTGAAGATCATAACTCAACTTTAATATTTTACAAGTGATTGTATTGACATTTTATATACTCGTATATTGGACATCAAAATTCACAATCGTTACTTATTCACAGACAAGCCATATGATGAGAATCTTTAGAATTTTTCACAGCATTTACTACTGTAAATGTTTATTTATAGTCACATGAGTTTTTTATGCGCGACACATGTACTATTTCTGTTTTACGGGAATTTGAAAATGTTACTCCATCTCAATCTCCCACATGTTAAATTCATCGATACCTCAATCAATTATTCTCGTGATTTGCATAATGAATCAGCTTCAAGTTCTGTCTAATATACACGTTACTTTTTTCAAGTATTATTTTTAAACAAAACTGTAGAAATTTTCAATAATACTGTATTGGTATTTCGTGATGATACTTACTTTCACATGGCCTTTCAATTTTACCATCATCATTCGCTACTATACAATTAAGTGAAAGCGATAATATGAAAGAGTATTCAATGATGATTTTCATGTTTCGAGCCATTCTTATCTTCCTTGAATTACAGGTGGAAATCAACGTGAACTGGCACGCGCCAAGAATATGAAAAAAAATGCAAAGAAAACTGCAGGCGAACAGGACAGCAATAAAGGACTTACTCTCGAGCAACGCAAGCAACGGTAATTTATAATTTCAATATTTATTATTAATATATATTCCCTTATTACTAATTCAAGTTTAACTGATTTATATACGTTAATTGAATAATTTTAGCGATGCCGATCGAATGAGAGAAAAACAAATGAAGAAAACTGGCGATGAGCAAAATCATGTAAAGCAAGGTGCACAATAGTTGATAATTATTCCAAAATTATATCAGCATTTTTCCATTGATTAATAACAGATATTGATCAATTATTAAAACAACAAAATAATTCAAGTTATCTCGTGTTACACCATCAAATGTGTTTCACGTGAGCGTATACATTAATAAAGAATTGAAATATCCGTTTAACTTTAATAAAATAGAAAGAAATTGATGACATATTTTTTTGCTCTCAACATAGATTCTTATAAAATTAATTATCGTTACATAGAATCATAAATAGCCACCATGAGGATCAATTGTAAAGGTTACTTAAAGCATTAATTGATACTCATATTTAAGATAATAGCGAATTTGTATTATAAAAAAAAACATTAATCAATTTACGGTCGATTTGGTAAACATCGTCATTTAACAGTTGTATCTATAGTGTTTAAGAGAATAAATTATAATATCAATTGTAATTTTAATCAAATAACATTCTTGTTAAATTCGAAAAAACTAAATCCACATATAATCATTATACATTTCGCATTTGCTAGTGGACTTCCATGAATTCTTTTTTCAATCCTTCTCTTCCATCATTCATGTAATGATAAATTGTACGGATTTTTAGAGAAATTTATTCCCGTGAACTTTTCATATATTTTCCTATTGTAAAGAAGAAATAATTATTAAACAGGTTTCCCATAATTTTATTGCACTTTCCCAAAACACAAAGAGTACATTTTTGTTTCAACTTATTAACTTTGATCGATTGCTGTGATTAACTGTGACAAACCTATTTTCAATAATCGATTTTATCAATTGAGTTTCGCAATAAAGAAAAAGGAAATGAAAAGCAAATAGTGACGAAATTCGAACGACACATATGGGAAAGAAGAAGTGCAATCGATTTAACTGCAAACTTTATTCAATGTTATAAACACCTTCAATCAATTCACAGCTTTATCGTAATTACTTTTCTCTTCCCTTGTTTTCCTTTTAATTATCGTTATAGAATAAATGTTGATTTACAAGTAAATATTAATCCAAATGACGGCATTCGAAAACATGCAAATTGTTTCAGCTATATCTGTCTGCTCCCTACTACGTCCAATATTTCGAAAGTAAATTTGTTTGTCATTTTATTTTGTTTTAACTCTCATCGCTACATAAAACCAAACTATTATACTAGAATAATTCGAATTGGCTGTTGCTTGAAAGCTACTGGGAATCGATGCCATCGTAACATTTTCATTGTCTCTCATCGAATGGCCAAATTTTCGTCGTATACATTTCTTGTTGCTTTTTTTGTTTTTTAATTTATTTATTCATTCATTTATTTTTCTTCTCTTTCTCCACTCTTTTATATTACGCTGTCAACGTCAGTCGTATCACGATTTACTCACAACAATAACAATTCATTGACCATTATATAGTTTTATGCTGGGGGAGCGCGAGGATACATTCATAAACGAATATATATGTGTGTATACATATATATACTTATGTATGTATATAGATACAGGACAGAGTTTTACGTTGAAAAAGATACGGAACACAGAATGTTTTGCCGTAAATATTTTTTTGTTCTTGTACTACCATCATCCTAAGAATTATTTAAGTATTGGCTATGGGGTGTGTTATACTTTTTTTTTTAATATAAGCGGAAGATCATGGATATCCATTTTAATTGCAATCAAATTGTAACTGTCGATATATTTATCACGGAATTAAATCCCGTTGATAGCAATCGACATTGATAAACTTATAATAATATAGTTTGTGTCATATTTTAAATATTGTAAGTATTATTATTATTTTTCTTGTATCTCAAATTATTGCTCGTGATTGCTTCGGTCCACATAATTGGATAGTGAAAATACTAATACCATAAAGAAGAGTGAAAAAAGAAGAAAACAGAATAGTCCCTGGAAAGTATTACGGTGGGCTTAAATGCTATAAGAATTCTATCTAACGTCTACAAATTGTCACTTATAATAGTCATAGCACCATTGCTTTGTTGAAAACGTTGAACCGCAAAAAAAAGGAATTAAAATGAAATTAATCATCACATGTATAAATAACGTGGAACTAAAACTCCCAGAAACCAAAAGGGGAATGACGGATTTGCTGTATAGGAATGTTTTATAATGTGGAATTAATCGCAACATTGTCAACGTTGCACCTCCAACTGGTAAAAAATGAAATTGCATTTTGATGGATATGAAAAGAAAAAAATTGAAACTGATCGATAAGACGCAGAAAAAAGGCCTGGCCTCTCTCTGTCTATTTCGCATTAATCGAACTCACCGACACCCTAAAGATTAAGAGAACATATCGAGCAAGATTGAGCGATGCAGTGGGCATAATGACGCGATGGATGATGATGATGGTGGTGATGATGATGATGATGATTCGGCGTCGGTGTTTGAACTGATGAGGACTGAACGTAAAGCCAACTTGGAGGATTGGCCGGCCAACCGACGGTTGGTCGAGGACGCGCCGGCGACATAACACCTGATGATGATGACGATGACGCAGGCGATAAATGATTTGACGCTGCGCCGCTTTTTCCCGTTACTTGGCATGACGATAGTCCACCCTCTACTCACATAACCTACCCGAATATAAGTAAATCGATTATTAAAAATGATTATAACGGAAAAGAATCGTAATTGATGAACTAGCAATCAAAACTTCACACAGACGAAAAACCTCTTCGAATTAACAGAAACCATTTCAATTGTGGGGTCCATTGGGATTCACAACATTTTTTTTTTCAATTTCCGAAAGATATAATTGAACACAACCGATGCTCATCATATAAAAAAATATTGCTCCTATCCGGAGACGAAATCGAAACTTTTCAATCATTTTTTTATCAAAGTGAACCAATTTGACTATTTATGTCCACATAAGTTTGAATAATTAAAACGATTGTGGGAATTATACAAAGAAATAAATCAGCAGAAAGTCGTTTCGTGTGGTTTTGATCTATTAACTTCTTCATTATCAAAAAAAAAAAATGTAAATGAATAAATTACCTGAAGGATTTGACTAGCCTCAAAAGCAGTTCCTGGTAATAGTATAACTGGACTACTGACATGACCACTCTCGACGCAAATCATATTTGGAAATTCATCATCGCCAAAATCTGGAATATCACGTGCTTTTTCCTGCCACGGATTCCAAACAACTGTATCCGGAAAATTGTACTTCTGTACTCGCATTTTACGGCCGGACACGACATTTGTTATAATATGCTCGGGTTGAGTATTTTGATAAATTCTGTCAGTCCATTCGCGCACAGTGACGACATCGAGGCCTTCTTGAAATATTTGATTATCCCTTGTCTATATCATATCAAATATAACATAATAATTATTTGAAGTATAAATTTCATGAACGAAATGTCCAACGATTATATATTGTGACTGAAATGTCAAAGTGTGAATTAATTACCTTGTCAATAAAGGTACAACCGTGGAGACCAGTTATTTGACATCTTCTAACATCAGGAACCTTGAAGTACGTATGCAGAAGTAAATTGAAGCTGAACGTGTGCTCTTTACTTGGATTATAAACGCCAATATTAAAATGCAATTCCTTTTCACGCAATATTAGTCTGTATGTAAGTCGAAATGGATAATTCCACATTGATCGTGTAAATTCATTATCCATTATTGAAAATATCGCTTCGACATCTCCACTTGGCAATCGTTCCGGAGATTTTTCCACATTCCAACGCATTATTCTTGCAAATCCATGACCCGGTCCAAAAGTCCATGCTCCAAATTGCGCTACATATAAATAATAAATTTAAATATATATATATATATACATATATACATATATATTCAAGATTGAGTTGATAATCAGAAGAGATATTGAGATATCGCGTGTTACGCTTCGCTTCCTCTACTTACGAAAGACAAATGGAATTCCACCTCTAATGGCCTTCTTCCCGTCGAACACCGCTTGCTTACTGAAATACGACAAGAAAACGAACGTGACTAATGTTTTTCGGTATATGAATAATAAAAGTAAATGCTATCAGTAACTGTAGAATCAATAAATATATTTATTTATTCATCTTCTTATTATATCACTCAATCAATTTGAATCGCCAAACATTTCAATCCATCTTACTGAATTGATACTCCATCTCAATTAATTCATATTCTCAATTTCACAATCTTTTCTTCATATTTCCTACAACTTTTTTCATCCGTCTTGTTCGCCTCTATATATATATATTTTTTTTTCGTTTCAATTCATCACTGGACCGTGAATATGAAACTGCTATTCGATTCTGATACACTATAACGAAGTAATTTACACCAGCAACCGCAACCTGAGGCAAAAATTTCATGGTACACCGAACGTGAATTTTCTATAAGGGAAATTCAATTCATTTCTATTCATCTAACGCTAGAATCCTTTTTTTTCTCTCCCTTTTATGTATCCGCCAACTTTTTTCAGCAAACTCTTGCTTCTTCCACTCAACTTCCATTCTATGTAATTAAAAAATCATCTGTGCATAGTCGAACACATGTGTGAGTCTGTGTATTAATTATTCCAGCGGCTTTTGTTCCAACATAAATAGATGAATGATGAATGATGTTTTTTGTTTCATTACATTGGAGAGGAAAATAGGAGATACGGTTAAAATAAAAATACGTGAACATTGAGAAAGATGCACGATTACCCAGAGACAGTGCTACTCCAAGTTAATCCCATCGATCTCTCTCCTGCACGATCGGATCCCGCGGGATTGTTGGAGACTCAAACGACGATTGGTGGATCAAGTGCGGCATGCAGGGGGGAAAAAAAATGGGGTCTACTCTGATGGTGTGTGCATGTATAGAAGGGGCGAGCGATGTAGCGCGAAGCTGCAGGCGGTGGTGCGGTATAGATGGTAGAGAACGCGGCTGACGCCCAACAAAAACGATCGCCGCTGTCTGGTGTGCTTTTTGTGGGCATCGCTGTGTTTCCAACCTCCGTCTCCCCGGCACCACCTCATCAGTTCTCCTCTCTCACTTTCTGTTCACTTCTACATACACTTCTCCAACCAACGCTTGTAGTCCCGCGTTTACGCGTTACTTGTATTATATACACCGGCAATATTCCAATTTCGAAAATTCTCTGAAATAAATATATACTCCATCCTCAATTCATGACATCTATTCAAATAATTTCATATAATTTCGCTGATACTAGAGGCATAATAAACCCAAAATATAAAAATTATTGAGTAGATCAAGATGATGAAACGAAACGAAAAATGATTTTTCATGATTCACCAAATTCTTTTTATTCATTCCTGATTTCACGGCTACCGAGCATCCGAAGTTCTATTACACTGTCTCACTGCGTTTCCAAACAATGAAGAGAACGCCTTTTCTTCATCATCATCGCGCGTAAAAATCACGCCGGATCTACGCGTCATTGAGCAGCCTTCAATGACGTAGATGGGAAAAAGTGAGTTTCAAAAATGTTTCAACTCGAATTATTTCCAATCCAGGCATATTGATGTTGATAAATGACAAACAATAGAAGAATAAACATATTTCTAACAACTCCAATCCGATTATGTACTTCGTTCATTTGTTTAATGTATATTAATACATTTGCTCGATGTTAATCCTGATAATTTGTGAGATGGGACACATGTTGGAAGTGTTCTCTGACAGTCACCCGGTACGTTGCGAGTAGCCTGCTCAAAGTGAAAGAGGGAGAGAGAGAGAGAGAGAGAGAGAGAGAGAGCGATGAAGCCAGTGGTTTTTGCGATTAGCCGGGCTGCTGCTGCTGCTCCAGCAGGCTTGAACTTCCCCCTCCGTATCCTCCTTCATCTCCTTCACATCCACACTCTCTTCCTCCCTCATTCTCATTTTCTCTTGTTCTCTCTTGCTCACTATCGTTGCCCTGGTCGACATGATATTCATCCCCTCATTGCGTCTCCCTTTTGCTTCGTCGTTGCCACAAAACTTTGTTTAACCAAAGTCAGCAAGAAACAATGAAGAGCTCGATGGGCGTCACGTTACATTGTACCCTATTCATAACTTCAGTATAATATCCAGCACGTTAACAGTGTAACGCTTGCAAATCATCGCTTGTGATTTATTGCCTGATATACGATATCAAGAACAGATGCGATATAATATTTCTCTTTTGATATCAATTTCACTTCTAACATAAAAATTATTTCCTATATGAATCCTACGCGTAAATATTGAAATAGGATAAAATGAATATGAATGATACAATTGATGAAAATTTGATCAAGTGAAGAAAATTTGAATCGGTGAAAAAGTGGGCAATAAAAATGATCGCATCACTGCAAAGGAATCTATCATCAGCTTTCGCGGCAGCAGCCCACACTCGCCCATCGTCCACTTTATATATATATCTCTATATGTGTCTATGTGTATGCATGTACATATGTGCGTCTTCTTTGGCCGTTTGCAGTGGTGCACGGGAAAAGAGAGTAAACCAGGCGCAACTTCAAATCACCTCGTTAGTCGTTATCGCCGCAAGCGATTTCTTTCTTCTCTCCATTCTCATCTTGTCTCTCCCTTTTCTTTGTACTTTTTTTTCTCCCTGACAATAGTTCATCCAATCTCTTTCTTTCATTCTGCTCCTCTCTATATCTCTTTTTACCACAAGAATTCTTTCTAACACTGATACGTCGGTTTGACCACACATTGCAATGGGCCACGCGACAATTTCACACTCGTGAGGTCAATGTATTTATTTTTCTTCTCATTACTCTCTTGCTCTGTCTCTATTCTCTCATGCTATATTCATTAGTATATATATATATTGCACTTTGTTTGAACATGTCATCACGTCCGTTGCAACCTCTTGAAATAAATACACTCAGCGCCGTGCTTGATCGTGAAAGATTGACAGAGTAAATAAGTGCAGTGACAATGCACGAGATAAAGTGCAATGAATCATTATAAAATTATTCTGTTTTGTTCCAATGAAACAATAGTTATTTGAATTCGTGGGTCAAATATAAAGTTTTGTTCAACATAGCGCAACCACCTTTAATTTTTCCATGACGTTTCCTCATACATTTCCTCGCCAACACTTTCCCACGTCTTAACAGCAGATTCTCAAGTACCATAAATGCATTTAACGGACGACAATGTGGATAGGACCGTAAAAATGACAAGGGCAACTAGCACATGGTGACCTCATGTTTCACCAAAATTTCCCATCAAGATAGAAAGCCTTTGCGTGTATATTTCCTCAAGACTACCACTCAAAAACAAATTTATTGACAGCTACCTTTTACTTTTGCACCTTCATCATTCTCTTTAGGTTCTTCATCGCCTATTTCTAACGACATCAATTCATCTCATGCATCAATATATCTTCAACTATTACCATTATTCATTGATTATAATATCCTGCAGTATCCCTTGTATTTTTCTTTAAAGAAAAAAAAAGTGTTTGACTTTCACATGTATCGAAACCAAAGGAAGCAATAGAAAAATAAAAAAACCATCTCCCCTCAATTCGCTGCTATGGAATACTGCCGCGACACATAACAGGAGAGCGTGTGGCAAACACGTGGTGAATGCAATACGATCCACAACACGAACGTGTATGCGATGCGCGAGACAAGGTTGTGGTGGTAGATATATATATATATATCTAAAACTCTTATCGTCGCCCCCACGTGTATTCCACGTGCTTGCTTCAAACTCTAACACCTCATCCTCGTTTCATAATCATTGCCACACGTAGCTGCAATCAATAGCTTTATAGTATTCCAGAATTTCGTGCGTTTCATTGTTTTTTTCATGGTCTTTTGTTGTTTGCAGTAACACCACAAGTCATAATATCAGCTCTATACGTCTACGTTGTCTCACCCGGTATACCACTGCCACGTTTGGCTATATACAAGCTCCAAGACCGTAGACTAATGATCTCTCAGTGGCTGGACGCTTTTTGCCAGCATTCTACAACATTCCCTTTCAACTGCAGGACTCACGTTCGGTGGAGCGTCTTTGGCTCTCTCCCCATCTTCATTTTTATTTCTTCTCTCTTTTGCGCTATATAATGCACGTACGTTTCATCTTCTTCAAGGATACTTCTCTCTCCCTTGAAATATAAACATATATAGTTCTTTTTTTTTTGTTTTCGGTTGAATTTATATATTTTATATTTACTCAAAAAGTAACAAACTGCATACTGAATTTATTCACTTATATATTCATATTGTTTGTTTTCATTCGAACTCATGTATTGATATGTATATAGATGGAAAAGTAAAATCATTTTCCATTGATATTAAGATTTGAGTTGAGTTGTATAAAATATATCGTTGAAAATTACTCGTTTTCTAAGGGGGGGGGGATTCTTGTCAGTGCAAATCACATGGTCCAACGTACGAGCTCTGAAGAGACGAGAAACGAGATATGAGGAAGGGCAAGAGAGGTAGTGAGACAGATAGAGAGAGAATTCCGACGACAAAAACCAGGGACGATGCCAGGCGCTGCTGCATCATTAGTGCTCCATCTCTCTTCCATTCTCTCACTCACTTCCCTCCACGCTTCATTCCTTCCTCTTCGGTTCTGTATTCACCCTCTCAACCCCCTGTATTCACACACATGTATATAATATATATATATAAATACTTCAAACATTTTATTCGTCTTTGAAAACGTTTAAATTCATCTTTGTACGTTTTTTTAAACCATTTTGTTTTTGAATTCTTTCTTTTCAATTCCATGTCATTTATTCATGTATTTATCCGCTGATGATTCCTTTTCGTTTTTATTATGAATTGGCTCAAGTGCAATCAGGCAATTCAGATGTTACGTTGATGTGTTATGTGGTATAATACAAGCAATGGAAAACTTTTGTGGCGATCAGTTTCATATCGAGGTGAAAGTGAGGGAATATAAGAGCAAGAGGGATACTTTGAGAAGTGCTCACGGTTGCGGCAAATTTGTGTGGGTGTGTTCAGACCCTTTTTCATCCGTAGCCACGTCCTATTTCTTTTCTCGTTCTATATCTCTCACTCCTTTCTTCTTGCCTCAATCTCTCTCACGTTCGTCCTGTGTCCCATTCACGTTCTTGTTCACTTCTCTCTACCCCTTTTTCATCCAACATCAAGATAAATCGTAGGGTTGATACGGATACAGCAATCCCCACTATTCATTCTCTCTCTTGCTTGCTCCACTTCAATCTCCATTTTTTTACCTTTCTAAATCTCTTGCTCGCCATCTCTCTCTCTCTTACCCTCTCACTTTGAGAGAACAAACGGATCCGTTGTGATTGCGTCTAAGCATCGTACTTTTTATATTTATTATATAACAGCGCATGCTGTAATATATTGAAAATAATTCCTATTTCATTTTTTTGTTTGCATTCTCAAATTTAAAAAACAGATGGGGAATATATTAGTTTGCTAACTTTTATTTATTTTTCTTCTTCGTTTTTCATTCATAATATGCAGTCAGATGAATTGTAATGGTAATATTGGATAAATTCTGCATTTCTGATCGTTCGCATTGTTTGAGAAATGAAAGGAAAAAAACATATATACATACACATGTTGAGGGGTCTTACGTGCCATTTCACACACGCATAATATGAGAATTGAACGAGTGTTTGAATGTGTTTGTGTGTGCACATGTGACAGAGAACGAGAATGCAAAAGAAATGGAGATGTGTGTATACACAGATGAAAGCAGCCGTTAGCGGACACAGTCGCTGCCTCGCCCGTTGGTTTTTTCTTCTTCGTTTTGTACTTTTTTTTTTTGCTACTACTCGCTCGGAGGTTTAGTTCTTGCTACCCTTGCCACGTATATATACGTGTCCCGGAACGTGAGCTTTTCCCTGATGTAACTTCTTGCGCCGTTTCTCTGTCGGTTATTATAAAGTTCAGCAGGTGCCGGGACGGTACAAAAAAATTAAATATACGACAGCATTTTCACAATTGTACATAATGTTAGTTTAGATTTTTGCAAATTGCTGTTTCATATCAAATAAATATCAAATATTTGTATACAAATATATATCAGCCTGCACTTACCTGACAAATAATTGCTCTTGATTATTCACCCTCCATGAAACCACAGTGGCACCTTGAAAAAGTAAAAAAAATAATATGAATTGATTTAATCGTTATTGTATTCTTTACACATACATGAACATGTCTACGATTTTTTTCTTTTTTTCATTCTCTCTCAACCCCATTCATACATACGCAAAAACATTATCTGATTGCCAGTTGATTTGCTACTTTGCAATTCTGAGCAATGAAAAATATATGCAAGCGAACTTTTGATCGCTCGAGCTGTTTTTTTCCTTTCATTTTTTGTTATTTACTTTGTTTTTCATTTCTCCCCCACCGTTCTTTCCACCCATTCACTCAAGGCCAATAATTATCACCCGATTCTTGTTATACATTATTTATACAATAACTGATTCATCATTATCGTAATAATAATAACATTCAGTGGTATTCACATAACGATTCAAAGTGTGATGTAATGTTCAATAATAAAAATCATAGCTTTCCAACAATTCATTTTTCCCAGTCTCCCTTTCCCTCGCACTGCTGCGAGGGAAAAAAAGTACAATATATATCTATATACAATGTCACGGGAATAAAAATGCCGTAACTACCCCTTCCTGGTGCATCGCACGTGGTTCGCACAATATCCCGCGCTCCTCTTGTTCTCTCACTCGCACTTTCAAGCAAGTGCACATGCCCGTGGGACCAAAACTTGACATACATTCTCATTCAACCGTTTGGACTTTCGTATATATAATTGTTTCAATACATGTAGACATGTAACGAAAAAAAAACGAAGGAAAAAAAAAAAGAAAAAAAGGTCGGAACCTTGAAAGTGTATGAGCGAGAGCAAGAGTCCTCGGCAATGAGCAAAATATACGTATCATTATTGAAAAAAAATAAAAAAATGATAAATGACAGTGAAAAAAAACGAAAACCTGAAACGAAGAAATTGAATTAATGATTTGATTAACTTAATAATTGAATAACTTTCACTGACAATCACAAACAAATAAATAAAATATTAATAATTGGGAATTATATTCGCTGTATAAACACACACCGTGTAAATTAATTGTGCAGGTGGTATTGTTGCCCCGGTCGAGCACGACAACGCTTGTAGCCGCTGCCATGTTTGAATCGCGAATGCGCCGCCACTCTGCCTGCTTGCCTAACGACGACGATTACGAGGTACGACGACGTAGACACGCGAGATGAAATTGCCTGGGATGAATGCGCGATGATGATGCCTCTCGTTCACTCCGCCTGGATCGTCGGCTACTGCTGATGCCGACCTTTGTTCAATGCCCCCGCGGCTTTATACTTTCTCTCTCGTTCTATTCATCCAACCAATCAGAATACATACTGGACTTTACCATCTCTTCAGACTCTCATTTGTTCTTTTTTTGCACGAGTATATTCTATGTCATCGGATGTGCAGACATCTACATTATCATTATATGATATATTTTTACTATAGTATAGTAAGACTGTGGTAAGTTATCGACCGTCGATATTTTTAAGAGAAAAACACTTTCAATGTTTTTGTTGTTTTTTATTTTAATTAAAAATTTTTCGTATTTGTTTTGAAAATAGGATTATTGGAATATTTAATTATTTACTGAATCGACAACTTGGCAGTCGAATTCACTGTAAAAATAATATGTATGAATTTTTTGAACGATGCTTCATTTGAAATAATATTTCTTGCTGATTCTGATGAATGTTGTGAATGGCCGTTGTCGGCAATCATGCCCATGCCCGACGCAAGTTTAGTTACTGTTTTATCATAACTTATTCGGAAACTGTACGTGAGAAAATGTATTTTTCTGAAATATGCACGAAATATTGCTCTTCCGAATAAAACCATAAAAATATAGAAATAAACAGGATAGATTTTTATGTGAATTTACTTTGATAAATATGAGCTTCATCACGTAATCATAAAATGGATACGACACATGCGCAGTAGATTTTTGCATCACGGACAGATTCTAACCTTCAAATCAACCCCTGTCGGTACATGCACTGAAATAAAAAATTAGATAGACGTGACCCACATGTCATAATATTACGTATATGTGTTTTTGTAGTGACGACGACCTTCACATGTCATTCATGAATTGAAGCCGGCCAAACTATCATACGAGTGCGGAATGATACTTTCAGTTATATTTTTGGACTCCTTGTACTTTCGCTGAATAATTATTCTTTGATATCATTAACGAAAAATGGGTGGAGAATGGTCGCATATAGATCCAGCTAAAGTTCAAGTGCCTGATATTGATACTTTACTTGCACGAGATTCGTATTTAAAACCGTACGAGAATGAAATACGTAAAAGGTATTATAATTTCTTTTTTTTTTTCATCAAAACCGTTGTGTAAAAAAATTGATATATTTAATTATTTTCAATAATAATGTGTAATCTATTATTATCTAATGATATTGAACAATTACTATCATTCTTTATTTTAGTAATGATATAATTAGATGAATATTTTCATTTTTATTCTAGGTATGCGGTTTTTGCGAATTATTTGGAAAGAATTGATGCCGGCGACGGAAATTTAGATAATTTTTCACGTGGTTATGAAAAATTTGGAATTTTAATTGATCAGAATAATAAAGTGATTGTACGTGAATGGGCACCAGGAGCACAGAGATTATTCCTCACCGGCGATTTTAGTACGCAATTGCATTTATCATTATAATTATTAAACATATTCATTTTGAATAGTTCGGTTAGTTTGAAATTTATCACAGGATCGAGATAATATTAATGATAATTTATTTAATTAGACAATTGGAATAGAACAAGTACACCATTTACTAAACTTGAATTTGGAAAATGGGAATTGATACTAAATCCAAACGATGATGGTTCGTGTGTTCTTCGCCATTTATCCGAAGTTAAAATTATTGTTGAGAATCAAAATGGAGAATTATTGGATCGTTTGAGTCCATGGGCAACTTATGTTACTCAACCAGAGGATCGTTCTGAAGGGACTACTTATAAGCAACGAGTTTGGCATCCTGAGCCCCAAAATGTTAATCATATATATTTATTTCATTATTAAAATAAATTATTGAATGTTCCATAATCGATAGACCACAAAATCTGATGATTAAATATATTTCTGCAGGTACACAAATGGCAAAATTCCAGGGCAAAGAAACCGAAAAGTCTTCGAATTTACGAATGTCATGTTGGCATAGCTACAAGTGAATTGCGTGTTGGAACATATCTTGAATTTGCAAAGGACACAATTCCGCGCATTGTTAAACAAGGATACAATGCAATTCAATTAATGGGTATAATGGAACATGCTTATTACGCGAGTTTCGGTTATCAGGTGAAGGATAAATCTTTTTTTCAACAATTTATTTCGCAATATCTCATAATTGCTGCAAATCAATCATAGTTCCAAATTTTCCTCTCGTTCATTATAGGTAACATCATTTTATGCCGCTTCTTCGCGCTATGGGACACCAGAAGAGCTCAAACAATTAATAGACGTCGCCCATGGTCATGGTTTATATGTATTATTAGACGTTGTACATTCTCATGCATCAAAAAATACTTGTGACGGTCTAAACATGTTTGATGGAACTGATTCGTGTTTTTTTCATCCATTACCACGCGGTGAACATCCACTATGGGATAGCCGACTTTTCAACTACGGAAATTATGACGTTTTGAAATTCTTGTTATCTAATTTACGTTGGTATATGGAGGAATATCGTTTCGATGGCTTCCGGTAGAGTTGAAACTATTAAATTAATAATGCAAAATCATTGCTGTGATTGATCGAGACAATCGTTCTTTTAGATTTGATGGAGTTACATCAATGTTATATCATTCTCGGGGTTTTGGACAAGGATTTTCTGGTCATTATGACGAATATTTCAATTTAAATGTTGATTTTGAGGGTGTTGTCTATTTGATGCTTGCTAATTACATGCTACAAAAATTTAATCCTGAAGTTATCACCATTGCAGAAGATGTCAGTGGAATGCCGGGAGTTTGCAGGTGACGAGGATAAAAAATGAGAGCATGAATATTTATTTGCAAATATATATCAGAAGAATTGAGAGAAAGAACGATAATACTAGTAATGATAATAATTTGATGAATAATTTTACTTGAAAGGCCGGTGACAGAGGGTGGTTTGGGATTTGATTATCGATTAGCAATGTCCATTCCCGATACCTGGATAAAACTTTTAAAAACTGTCAAGGACGAGGATTGGACAATGGGCGATCTGTGTTGGGTGTTGAGTAATCGACGATGGATGGAAAAAACCGTTGCTTATTGTGAATCACATGATCAAGCACTAGTTGGAGATAAAACTATAGCGTTTTGGCTTATGGATAAAGAAATGTATACACATATGAGTATTGTAAGTCCACCAAATCCGATAATAACACGAGGTATCGCCCTTCATAATATGATAAGGTTGATAACACATGGTCTTGGTGGCGAATCTTATCTTAATTTTATGGGTAATTATTTCTACTTATACTCTTTCGTATTCGCAATTATTATATCTCATCTGAATTCTTTAATTTTATGTTTATATAGGTAATGAGTTTGGCCATCCAGAGTGGTTGGATTTCCCTCGCGCTGGTAATAATAGTAGTTTTCATTATGCAAGACGACAATGGAATTTAGTAGATGATAAGCTGTTGAAATATCAATATATGAATAATTGGGATCGTGAAATGAATATGTTGGAAGAAAAGTATGGATGGTTGTCGGCTGACCCGGTAAGCAACATAATTATCCCTCATAACATGACACGAGTGTATTATGTTGTATACTAATTATTAATTTTGTTCATCATCAGGGTTACGTCAGTTGTAAACATGAGGATGATAAAGTGATTGTATTTGATCGAGCAGGTGTGGTTTTTGTCTTCAATTTCCATACAGAAAAATCGTTTCCTGATTATCCAATTGGTGTTCCAAACGCTGGAACATACCGTGTCGTACTCAATAGCGATGACAAGCAATTTGGTGGACTATCACGCATTGACAATAATATTGCACACTTTACAGAACCAGTGGGTTATGCTAATAGAACAAATAAAATGCTCATATATATCCCATGCCGCACTGCCATTGTATATGCACGTGGTACGATAATTTTTATTAATTTTTCTATCCTTAAATCTGCTCAACATATCATTTAATTATCTACACTTTTTGAATTTTCAGATCCCTAAGATGCTTTTATTATCATCTACTTGACAATAAATATTAGATATTAAAGAAAACTGTATACAAAGAGATTATATATTTTATGTGTGACTAGAATGAATTCTATCAGATGCACGTATATTTTCTACTTCCACTATAATAATGATATTGTGTAACAGAAATTATTCCTAGGTGAAAAAATAAATTCGTTACACGAGAATAAGATTTTACACAGCATTATTCATATTTATTTCACTATCATTGATATCATAATTTTCCATTTTTGATTCTAAAATCCACCATTTGTCGAGAAAACCAATATCAATTATTCTACGATGAAAATTTACGTATCGTGGCTTTAAATATGAACATGTGGCTTTGTAATGTGCACATTGATCGCTAAAATTGTCCAACCAGATTACGGATAATATACCCAAATTCATTCTTCTAACAATATTTCTATTCAAACAATCTTCAACGTATAATATATGATTAGCAGATACTGGATTCCGGATACCCTCAGCGACAAACATTAAACTCATCTCGTTTCGTAACAAAGCTTCACGATACGACAATTCATCTGGATTGTGTCGGTGAAAGTAGTAAATGCTACCTAAAACTAATGAACACAAAAATAATAACCTCATTACAAAAATTGATAAATGAATAACAGATCTAATTAAATTATAAAAATGCCATTTTTTCATCAACATACGTGAACAATAAATTAATGCTCGTATTGGCCTCTCCTTGCATTCTTTTGATGTATCAACCACAACGTCTTTGTAATCCAGATAAAGATTTTTCCAATATTTACCTGGAATTAATTTATAAATTCGTTAATGATAGATTATTTATATTCATTGATAAATGGCCAGTAAATAATATCGGCTATGAGAGATTAAGGTGATGGTAATGAGTGATGATATTGGAATCTAATGTCTCGGGATAATAGTTCCATTGAGGAATATTATGCTTCCAAGATTTCCAAGTCGCTCATTCCATTCTCTATCCTAATTTTTTACATAGTTAACCTCAAAAGTTGACCTTTGAGAATTATTAGCAAACTCTACAACAACACTCTATATAATTTCCCACTACGTTTTGTGAAATGTTCGTCTATAGTCAGATAATTTTTTAATCCATTGACATGGATATAACTATTTTCTTCAATTGAAATTCAGAGTCGTTACTACATTCGTCCCACACTTCAAACAATAAACTCATAAATCTCGAATTCAATTTTCGCGTAATCTACATAGTAAATCGTCTTGGAATTTTTTAAATTATACGCGTTGGAACACAGATTTAATAAGTTTCAAATTTTTTATTTTTGACATGGAATTCGAGAAGCGCTGAAACTACGAAAACATAAAATTATTACCCCAATTGCCGAGGAAACTTCCTTTCACTCGTTCGGATATTTTGGAACTTTTTATTCTCTCAGAAAGCGCAATTGCTGACGAGATTCTTCCATGTATACCAGATTTAATTAACCGCGACATTTCTTTTTCATTTATAAATCTCTACATAAATATCATCTTTTCTCCTTTCAATTAAAGTAAAATATATATTTTGTATACAGAGGACTATAAGCCGGGTGCCGCGGGATGTAATGAGACCCTTAAAAAATAGAAATAACTCGCAAATCGCTGGAAAACTGAAAAATCTTGAAGTTCGATTATAAACTCACAAATGTTCCCAGATTGTACCAGATGTTACTAAATATCAAATGCATCTATCCCAAGCACCAGCGCTGCACGATCAATGTCAATTGTGATATTTCGCTCATGGTAAAAAACAGAGTTACCGACAGAGCGGATACATATCGTCAATTCCCCACTGTAAATACTCATTACCGACTGAGTGATATGCGCCATCTTCTTTGCGAAGCAGTAATCTATAATATCCGTGTACGCATGAATTTCATTACGTTTTTACAGCACAGCAGTAGTAGTAGTATTAGTAATCGTCTTCATGAACAAAACAATTATTTATTATCACAATTATTAATTTCTGTGTGTTACAACCATATATAAGTCAGCGAATGGTGACATTGGCAACATTGTTGCATTTAATAAATTTTTTTTTCTTTCAATATGAATTTTATAAATGGATATAATTATGTATAATAAACACAATCATATATCGTGAATTTGGAGTGAGAGTGCTGTTGCGCTCATAATAATCACACAATTTGGATATTAGTCATCAACGACATCATTAAAATCGTTGTATGAAACAAAGAGAGATAGCCAATAATACACGAGAAATCAAGATATAGATAAAATTAATATTAATAATTTAATTCAGCGTATATTGAATATGTGATATTTCTTCAATTCGTTCCTGGAATAATATAATAGCTGCACTTTATTGTTAATGAGAGAATGGAGAGTCAACAGGTAACGTAGATTTATAAATATTTATTGTATATTTCAATTGATGGATTATGTGATCAAAATGTTTATTCGTTTTCAATGGAATTCCTTTTTCAGGTTAGAGCGATTTATGATTTTTCTGGTGAGCCTGGTACTGCTGAATTATCAATTAATGCTGGCGAAATTCTTACTGTAACACGAGACAGTGTGGGCGACGGTTGGTGTGAAGGTTATAATAGTAGTGGGCAATCTGGTCTTTTTCCAGCGGCATATGTTCAAAATGTTGATACGTCAATGCCTGCAGCGGTATCAGCCGTGACACAACAGAATTCAGGCGATTATTGGGATGATGATTGGGATGATGAATCTGAAGTTGGGCAAGGCCATAGTCAACCAACGCCATTAGCCTCAGCCAATACACAATCGTATTCATCATCGCAAATTAATACACAAGTAACACAATTAACATCAAATTATGTATCAACGGTAGCTGATCATAATTCTGCTCCCGCCATACATTCAATCATACCAGAGAGAAATATACCAAATGTACCGAAGAAAAATAACAAATTTTCTACTCTTATTAAATCGGGTGAAGAAAATTTTTTGCTCGGTACAAAACTTATACCCGTTCCTGAAGATGAAAAAATATTCATTATAGAAACTGATGATGAAGGTTGCAAATGGTTAGCAACTGGTGAATCGTATAATTGTGTCGTTACATCACCGAAAAAAGGATCAAAATTGAAGGGTCTTAAGAGCTTTATCGTTTATCAATTAACGCCTACGGTAACTGATATTCATCACGCAAAAGTAATTATTATCTCATTGTATACATTCATTTATTAATCTTTTTCTCATGCATTATCATTCTAGTTCAATAATATTCAAGTATCCAGGCGATATAAACACTTCGATTGGTTGCACGAACGACTCGAGGAAAAATATTGTTTTATAGCAATACCACCGCTACCAGACAAACAGATATCCGGTAGATATGATGAACAATTCATTGAACATCGACGAACACAATTGCAAGAATTTGTCGATTATGTTTGTCGACATCCTGTTTTATCACGCAGTCGCGTATGGGAACATTTTATCACGTGTACCGATGAAAAACGTTGGAAAGCGGGCAAACGTCAAGCGGAAAAAGATGAATTATTAGGTGTCAATTATTTCAATGCAATTTCATGTAGTGACACGGCATTTGATACGATAAAAATAGAAATTAAAATCGATGCATTTTCACGTTTCATAAGTGGATTAGATCCAGTTGTCAAAAATTTTATGGCCACAGCAACAGATCAAGGAAAAAAATGTCAAGTATTATATAAGAGAGAATTCCAAAAAATAGGGCAAGCATTCGTGTCACTTGGCCAATCATTAGAAAGTGATGATACTGGTAGTTATTGTATGACAAGGGCACTTAAACTCACCGGTGATGTTTACAATGATATTGGTAAATTGTATGAAGATCAACCAAGATACGATTGGGAACCGCTCGCTGATAAATTCCACATTTATCGCGGTATTATAACCAGTTTCCCCGACGTCATTTCTATTCACAAGGTAATCTGTTACGAATCCATTTCTAATTACCCGTAGCTAGTGAGGCAATGCCAAAAAAAAAAAACGAGTGCCCAATGTCTACTTTGTTTTTTTAGAGTGCTGTACAAAAGAGAAAGGATTGCGAGCGACTAGTTGCAGAGCACAAAATGGAACCACAAGAACATCGTGAACTCGCTCGACGCACTGACATTATTGCACGCACACTTATGGCAGAAGAAAGTCACTTTCAATCTGAAAGAGACATACACATCAATCAGACAATGAAAAATCATTTAACGGAACAAATTTCATTTTATCAAAAAATTGTCGCAAAATTGCAAGAAGCATTGGCTGCATACGACGGTTGATTATTAGCAAATTTCTATGCCATTTTATTTGAATCAATCAGTTTTTATCATTTCATGAATTTGAATATGATTTTTTAAGTATTTTTCATGTAAACGATTAATTCACATTGATTTCAATGGTGTATACAAGCACCGCAATTCTTTTTCTTTTGATCAAGATAGTATTGTTATGATTTTATGAGTCATCATATATAACGATATCCTGTATATACACATATTATATACAATATATATATATACACGTATGAAAGAAATTTTTACATTTCTCTTTTAATAATTTTAATAATGAATTATATAGTGTAGCGCGTTCCGCCGTTTTTTATTCCATTCTCTTTTAATCACAAAAATTCAGTTATGCAACATGTGTGCTGCTATGGCAATTATTAATTTTGTCGAATTGCATTTTCACATAAACATTCAATAATAAATTTAACAAAATAAAACTTGTATATATGTATACATGTAAGTTAAAGATTATATGATAATGAATCATGTAAATCGATAGCATATTAGTAATAATGCTCCTGAAACATATTATGTATCCGAATGAACATGCAAATATTAATTATAATGTGTACAGGAGAAACCAATTTTTTTTATTTTCGTCTGTAACCACATAACGTTCTGCATTAACTACTGCTAATCATTCATTTCGTTAATGACGGAATTTTTATAGGCAAACCAATTGTGTAATCATATACGCAAATAGATTTTTATTTCACTTACGATTGATTTTCTTTCGGACGCTACACATTCCAATGCACACAGCGGCCATATTTTAAGATGGAATATCAATCGAAAAAAAAAATTTTTGTTCGACTTTATATATATGTATATAAAGGCATTGTTGCGCTGACTCTGCAATTATTTTTCACTCATTAGAAACAATGATGAATAATATTGTTTTGAATAAATTTATCTTTACAGAATGAAGACATTGAGAATTGTTATTGTGAGACTCAGAAATATTCGTCATTATTCAACGAATTCAATTGTAAGAGGTCAAGAGTTGAGAAAAGTTAATCCTATGGTGGAGATTGTTCAGTATCGCGATTTTTAATACGAACCACTATTTAACATTGTGCTCATTTATATTTAATATCCATTTCACACTTCTCTTGTATCAGTTCATAGCAATCAACAAAATTCAATAATAAAATGTTTCTCATTTTCTTCAAGGAGTAATATTAATGTTTGTTATCATTCATTCATAATTTAATTAACGTCATTATTTATGCAAATGATAATTTTTTTCCTTTAATAATATGTAAGCAATCTATGTTTAAAATTAAATTTATGGATATTTATATATTTTTTTGAATATATTGCACGTCATTTTAACGACTTTGCTCACATCAATCGTTATTATATATTGAGTTCACGACAGTTGTGTCAATTTTATGATCAATAATCGGACGGGCGGCGTTTTAATTGCAGACGGTTTGTATGTCTCCATGAAATATTAATATAATTGTAACGGAAAAAGAAAAAGCAAAGGGAAACATAATTTCTCCTTTTTGTTTCCTTCTGAACGGGTAATGTATTAACGAATATATTATTTTAAGGCGAGCCTTGATTGCAAATAAAACATCCCACGTTTAATTTACAATACCAATAAAAAGTTAGTCTCTATATCATATACATACATAAGCGAATTTTTTTTAAATCGATAAAGTACATTGTTTTAGACTTTTGTTATTTTTTTTCCCCCTTTTTTCTTGTTTTTTATACATTAGCATTATATATTCTATACACATTGTATAGTACATTATTTGATGTATGTTATTATTCATCAATAATCCATGAATTATTAATTATTCAGTATGGTGAATGAATTAACATCACAACAATGCACAGCGTCAAAAGCAAAGCTATTAATTTTTTAGTTTTGTGTAGAACTCAACGTAACAACATTCCTCATTAAAACTCAATCATTTTCTCATTGGAAATTCGTCTCATTAAAGTACATTGTGTATAAGATATGCGTATATACATACATATATGAATTTCATGTTAAGGATGAACAACAAAATTATGCACCCATCATGCATGTACTAGCCAAAATTATGTATTGTAATTTTATGTGGCATAAAAAGAATTTTCTTGTAATGTTCAGTACCCAATATTCGTATAGTGTGAAATAATATTTGAGAATTTACGTGTCGTACTCCGTGAAAATCATCATCATTTGTATAATCTAATTAATTTTCACATTATATTTCGTTGGCATTTTATCTAATTTTCACATATTTTTTTTTTATCATAATTTTATTTTTAATTTTTCGTTTTCTCAAAGATATTTTTGTTCGTTTGCTTGTGATGAGTGCTCAATTTGGAACAATCATAAGTATGACAAGATATTTAATAAACTTTGTTTTTTTTTCGTGAACCCAATGATGAGTCGGAAAAAGTCATGCATCAATATCATAACAATAGTTTCCACCCAATTTTCTCATGAAATATCACCAAAATTAAGTATTGTATATATATATATATATATGTGTGTGTGTCGTTGTATCGTTCGCAAAATCAGATATAAGGGAATGTTGATTTGCATATTTCTTTGAAAAATAAATCTAACGAATTATTTCAAAAACTACACAGAAATAAAATTAAAAAAACAAAAGTATGAGATTCATTTTTTTGTATATCTTCGCTGTTTTTTGTTTGGATAATTTGTATTCTTCCGAAATAGTGTTGTAAGTGCAGTGCGCGTTTTAGCCCATGGCATTTTTTTACGTAAACATAATTTTGTATCAATACAAGGTGCAACTGACAACGCAGGAGATTCTGAAGCAATTGTTATTGGTTGCATATTATTGTTTGTCGTCAGTCGCGTTGAATCGTAATTTTGTTTCAATTGTAGGTGTTGGTCGGTGTGTCCGTATTTCGATGACAATGAAGTGGATTGGGATGCGACTGTTCGGTTCGGGATGACTTTTGGTTGTCTGTAGAGGGGCCGGTCGATTCTAGGTCTTGTTGTGGCGATTGGAGTTGCTGATGGCGACGAGGATGGCGATGCTGCTGTTGTTGCATTTGGTTCCCGCTGTTCAGCGCCAACCTCTGCATCTGGCGTATGACCGTTGCCGCGTGATATGCTTGCTGCAACCATGAGACAACAGGGAGACTTTCCTACTGGGCCTGGTGAGCAAACATGACCATGATCAGCCAAGTAATAATAATGCACCTATACTAACCTTCCACCTCGACTTGGCGAAATTCTTTTTAAGTTGTTCCGATACAGTACCATGAATATTTTTATTGCTCGCTGCATTTCCTGATATCCTGTAATACACGATCGTTAAACAGATTCACAAAATTTTATGATCACTAATTCGGATTCTTTCAATGAAAAATATGAAGAACACTCCGGTTTGATAGTTGAAGAAATAGAAAAAAAAGAAAAAAAAAGTGAGGGAGAATAAAAATTACCATGGATGTGCCAACGCTTGTTTGCACGTATATCTCTCATCCACGTTGACACACATAAGCTTGTGAATGAAGTCCTTGGCTGAATCGCTTATATCGTCCCAATAAGGTGAATCAAACTCAAACTCACCTGTAACAGCCTTGTTAGCTCTCATTTGCGCCACATCGCGCGATTTTATATATTGTAAAAGTAGTTATATACAATTGATCAAAAAATTTCACTTAATCCACAGCAATTTATATATGGCTTTTTGCATTTGTTTTCAATTGAAATGAAGTATTAAGAGTTGATTATTGTTTTAACGAATTATTATTATAATTCATCAGATGAATGAAAAAAAAAAAGTTTATGTATATTACCTTTCAATATTTGCGCAAATAAATTAGCATCATTTTCATCGTAAAACGGAGGATATCCACAAAGAAGAATATAAGATATTACACCTATGCTCCAAACATCGACAGCTTTGCCATATGGCCTTTGTGCCAGTACTTCAGGTGCTGAATAAAGATTCAACAAAAGTTCAATATATTCGATTGTATACTTTGCGTAAAAAAAATTGTAGACCTACCAACATAACCCGGGGTACCGCACGCAGTTGCCATTATACCAGAATCTTCCATTTTCGAAAGACCAAAATCACTAATCATTATTTTACTGTCTTCGTCGGCACTGTAGTAGAGGAGATTTTCTGGTTTAAGATCACGATGTACAACACCCTGTTCGTGCATATAATCAACTGCTTCTAGTACTTGTCTTATAAGTCCCGATGCATCTTTTTCGGTGTAAGAACCTTTTTCTACTATTCGGTCAAACAATTCACCACCAGTGACACTGTAATTGAAGAAGGAATTCTTTATAAATGGAACATTCAGAATAACCCGATGAATTCTATTTATATTTCATAATTCCTTTTAACGAATAAAAATTAATTATTCTCGATAACTTACAGTTCCATTATGAGATACACTTTGTGTTTATCTTCAAATGTTTCTAACAATTGTACAATGTTTGGATGCGTTAACCTGCAACAATCATTTAATTATTTGTGTATATACATAAATTCAATACGAATAATAAATAGTTGTCCTTGGTGTTTCTGAAGTGATGCAGAAATGATGTGGTCTTTAACAATGATTTGCAAATTCAAAAGACTAATTATGTTTTTATATTTGTTGTTAATATAAAAATTTATTTTCACTATAATTCAATAATTTATTTTTAACTGATCTTATCAATAAAATTGCTTATCATTTTTTCAATTTTTCTACATGTGTAATGAAATCATAATGAACAGTGTCCATGACAATTTGTATTCAATGTGAATTAATAACGAGCATGCCAATAGAAATATTTCGAAGTTAACGTGAATGATTAATAGATGGTTATTGAAAATATATAACAATATATATGGATACATATATACTTTTTCAATGTTTATAAATTGTGTAGGACCGTTTGCATGCAGGCACAGGCTACAATCATCGATACACAGTTATAGAGTCATGCCAAATATCTACAGTAAAATATCGGAAAGCTCGCAAGCGTTGCGCTCGTGCAATTATATATGCGCAATCGTAAATATTTAAATAATAAATATGTATAGAAATATGAATTCGCAGTGGTAATATGAAAAACACCGGCATCCATTGTGATGCAAATGAATTGTATCGATATATTAGATACGAACGAAAGAAAGCGTAAACTACATGATCGCACCCGTTTTGTTTCATGTAATTTATTGATTTATAATACTTTTCGTTTTTATCTTCAGTTATTTCCTCAACTAATTATTCCCATCTCCTTCCCATTACCTATAAAATATGAATTGCAGGTTGCGAAGCACGATCGTGACAGGAGGTATATAGTAGCAAATTCCGCAACGATTAATTCCCAATAATTTCTATGTATGTGACATGATAATTTCCCCCGTGAAATATTAATTGAATGCACGTATATTTTCCTCTTTGCAGCATTGCAAACGTATTTCATAAACAAATATATTTTTTCCTTTCCATTTTTCATTGCATGTTATGTTGCGTGTGACTCGTATGAGATAATTTAACACTCAATCAAAGTAACGATGAAAGATATTAAATCTAAAAATTCTGTCCATAATGAATAAGTTCGGTGTAAATATTAATTTTCCCACATTGATTTACAAATTGGATGAGTGCGGTATATTGGAAATCAATCAGTAAAAATTTACAAAATATATACGGAATAAAATTTTCTAACGATAAAGAGGCAACCCCATTAACGATGATAATGACAATGACAAAATAAATATGATAAATAAACGACGAAATACAAAAAAAAAAAAGAATTAAGTGGTATATATGAATATATAGCCAGCTCTCTTCCCGTAAAAATTGGGCCCTCACTTACCATCCTCTTTCGTCACTACTATGCGACTTGATTGGCCCATCACCACTCTGTGGTGTCACTGTTTCACTGAACCTACGAATTACAATACACCATACACAATTACGTAATAAATAAATTTTGTACGGCATCTTTCAAATCCTCTTCCAAATTTATCAACCATATCCGTTTCACTCCCAAATACATTCTTCTCAATCATTTGTTCTCGATTATTTTTATAATAATGAGGTTCTTCCAAAACGTGAAATAAACTTGTATTAAGTACTCGTATGAGTATAATAAAAAGACAGGGGGACGAATTGGTGGCGGAAATAAATTCTGATTACTGTAGGGTGTGAGAATAGATAAAACAAATACGAAAGAATGTGGACAAGAAAACAATTCTGCACCATCAAGATCGACTGTGGTGTCAAAGCGGAGCGCATAAAACAAATGTTATTATGCAATAATAAAATTTTACGCAAGAATGATGGTGTTGTAACATTATATCTGTCCAAGCCTATATATATATATATATATATATATATAGATATATATACGCCAATAGTTCAGTGGATATTTAATAGCGGTGTTGAGGCGACGTTGGATTTCTCTTTGTACTGATGTACGCATATGTAAATCAACTTATATATCCTTTTCACTACAATATCAATAAAATTAATTTCTAACTATTCCCAAAATACGAACAATTTGTCAAGGCTTCATTACACCGTACCTCGCCCTCTTATTATTGTAATAACTAAGAAGAAAAGGAAACGAAAAATTATTTGAAAAAAAGAAGAATGGAATAATTCAATCAATAACAATATTAAAGTTTTAGGCAGGCGCAAAGTAATATATACGAATGTATAATGCGAGTACGCGAGAAATATTGTTTTTATATGAAGCGCGTATCAAGAAAAAAGCATGCCTAGAAACAAAAATTAGAACAAAAACAAAAAACAGAGTGGAATATAAATGAAGAAATAAGAGGAACAACGAAAAAACAAAAAACGGAAAAACAAACAAGTCAAATACTCAAGTTCCGACAAGCGGCTTTTAGAACTGCAG
Source organism: Zele albiditarsus (assembly GCA_958496275.1). Lineage (NCBI taxonomy): Eukaryota > Metazoa > Arthropoda > Insecta > Hymenoptera > Braconidae > Zele > Zele albiditarsus. Next base: position 11,256,243 of record OY292411.1, on the reverse strand, counting down.
AGTAATAAAGTCAAGTGGACTGATGAAATAGTTTTCAGATTTACGTATATTAATAGGGAAAAAAATTAGATAAAATAAAAACAAATATGAATGATAAAAATATACGTAACGGGCCAGCGTTTTGAAACAATATCTGTTTAGCCATACACTTTGAAATATTTAAATATTGTTAATAATAAAAACAAGGCAATTCCCACCTTCTCAGTACCCTTATTTCATTTTCCAAGGAATCCTCCTTTCCTTTCAGTGCCTTTTTATCAATTATTTTAACTGCATACATTTGTCCAGGTTTCTCTTTACTTTCGGCGAGTCTCACTTCAGAGAAAGCACCGCTGTAAAGTCAATAAGTAATATATGTCAATTATTTAACATTTCTAAAAAAAAAAAAATAATTTCATCTGTTATTGTATAAGAAACCGATACATGTAAACGTTGACTCATTCACTGTGCGCAAGATATCTACGATGTATATTATATAATATAGTTATACGTATTAAACGTATATCGAGTATGTATAATCCGCGTGTGATATGTATATATGCATTTGGCACTTGACATTATAGATGAAAATAAAACAATTTTATCCAATATTAAATTCGAAAAACAAAACAAAAATATTTGTATTTTGCTATGAAATAATGATTACAATATACATGTTTCTACATATATAATACGCGTTTGCACAATCGTCTTATCAAAATAAAACACATATAACAAAAATAACAATAATAAAATGAATGACATTATGACAACTTACGTTCCAAGAAGTTCCTTAAGTATATATTTATCATCAACAGAGGGTGATGATTTGTCGTCCCTTCCATCCTTTTTTAATTTTTTACTTGAATCTTTTTTACCGAAGAGCGGCATTTCAATTTATTATCACTTTACAATATATGTATATAAACGGATACAATGCGGTTTTTAACTATTCACAAAAAAATAAAAAAAGGACAATTCGACTGAAGTTTGAAGGAGCCAACACGTATAAATCAATTCCACTCCTGCACTCTTATTTCACTCCCTTTCTCCTTATTATTTTTTTTTTCCTCCAATAATCCGAGGAATTTAATTTTAATTCTCCCCCTTTTCTTTCTCTCCGTTCAATCAAAATAGCTCTCTACTATTTGGAAAAAGAGTTTGAATCAATGATCACTAATATATGTATATCAATGTATATGCTTATATATTTTTTTTTCTCTTCTTTTTCCATCAATCAGTGGTACATTGACACACATGAATTCATTATTTAAATTCACAAACGTTAACAAACTAATATACCATACACTTGAATATTCAAAAATTTCATAACACACTTGGCTATATAATTATTTCAATGATGATATATTTACTTGTTAACTATTTTACGTAATGTAAAATTACAGATAGTATGTTTGCATCTATAGCAACAACAGCAGCAGCAGCAGCAGCAGCGGCAGCAACAATCATAATGACTAATGACACACCACATAAAGCGACTTTATCATGTATAAATGAATAGTACTTATTGTGGTGGCTCCATCCACTTTATTATTTTTCATATACTACTGTTTGATTTACCAACCAAGCAATGGCTGTCGTATTGCACTGTGGCGAAAAAATTTTTTTTTTCTTCACTTTGAATTCTTCACATATGTTGGTTGTTTATGCATGTGTGTGTGTGCGTACGTATATATATAGTACGTCCATATAATGGGGAAACACATTCGATGATATATGTATATAATAAAATGATATAACTATTTCAATGTCAAACGCACTTCAGTTCAAAGTCACCAAACTATTGAATTTGTCTAATTCACCAGTCGTTAAATGTGTGGTATGTATTATATATATGAATGTGATTCACACAATGTTATTGGCGAGTAGTGTGTGTGGGGTGACATATGTTTAAACATATGTATGTGTAATACATGTTATATATATATATATATATATATTTGGGTTTTTTTACAAGGCCTTTAATTTTCGCTGACGATTGGAGCGCTTTCTGCGTTTGAATTGCTGAACTATATTCGGTTTTTGTGTGTATATACATAACCGCCAAATTAATAATATGATATATAATGAGAGGGATGATCGCGCGGTGATGATTCAAACCAGTTCAAAAGTGTTTTTTATTTTTACCATCGATCGGTAATTGATTCTTTGTCTATCTGATTGAGGTTATGTTTCGGAGATGTGAATTAACCGTCATTTTTCTTCTTCGTTATGAGGGAGAGAAAGAGACAATTTATTATTTACGAATTTTAATTTTGTTCCCAGATATTTTTCTTATTTATGATGTAATATTATTTTATTAACCGGTTGTATAATGGAATGGTTGAAATGGAAAATGATGTATGAATTGTAGATAAATGAATAAATAAAAACTATTTTGTATCTACAAGGGAGGAAATTGCATCTCCGCCAATCACAGCACTGAGCACTGCGCATTCAACGTTTGTAATTGGTCAAGACGCCTTGTTTCTTGTATCTCCATTCGCTCCATTCTCAAGATCTCTTCCATGTTATAATCATCAAGGATCTCAATTGTCTGCCAATTTTTTCGTCAAATTTTCACATTTCACAGTTCTAACGCTATAGTAGCAATGTAGACCAGAATTTCTCGTACAAAATGATGAAATTTTTCCACAGCAATACGATATATTAATTGTCCAATGACGAGTAATTTATCCGTTATTTTACCGATTAGTTTTAACTCTCACTCACACTAGGGTATGTACATAAATACATAAACCCAATGTGTATATAATCACACTACATATATATGTACCTATATATCATTGCGCGAGAAATATTATATATGTGCACGCATTTTTATCTCAAATTGCTTTTTGCATATGGTTTATCGTAAAATGTCACATAAAACGATTATATTCTCGTTGTTAACATGCGACAACGGGAAAAATTAGACGACAATGTCACAAAGTGAATAATATAGCGAATAGTGAATACATATATTGGAATTAAAAAATATTATTACGTTGTTATGAGTGTGTTATTATGACCCATATATAACACAAAATGTACCGCAATCTATATCGCCTCATTGTCACCTCATTAATACACATATGAACAAAAAAAAATAAAATAAGTCATTAATTAAAAATATAACAGAAAGAAAAAAATAGTCCAATATCATATTAGCATATAAATCACAAATATCTGATATTAGAAATCAAACGAAACGTAAAAAAAATGCTCGGTGTAACGAACACCATTTCTTTGCGAAAATGTTTTTATTTATCTGTAATGGTATTCGTTCTTTCAACATTAATGGCAATGGTGATAATAGTCAAATTAACACCATTGGAATCAGTAAGATGTCAATCGCGTGGTGCAACAACACCAAGTATTGAATGGAGTAGCACTGCGCCAGGGGTAAATGCTAATAACAATAATCAACGGCTCGAGAAAGATTCACAATTCATTAACTTACAAGCGGACAATACGAATAATGAAACTTCGAGAGCAACAAATGATGATAATAATGATTATAGTATATATAAAAAAATTCGAAATAATAACAACAATATACAGAATAAAATGTCACGATTATCTTGGAAAATGCGAAATAAAATTAAACCATTATTGATGCAAAATAATACCAAACAAACGGATATAAATTATAATATTCACATATTTTATTATCCATGGTATCGATCTGTGGAGTATGATGGTGAATGGAAACATTGGAATCACAATTATATACCTAATTGGAAGAAAAACGATAAGAGGAAATTTCCAGCTGGAAATCATCGGCCACCAGCTGATATTGGTGCTAATTATTACCCAAGCCTCGGTTGCTACAGTTCTCTCGATTCACGGGTACTCATATTTTTTAATTTGGATGATGAACCTAATTGTTTAGTATTGCATGGACATTGAAGTACTTATTTTCTTCCCTTTTTTTTTTTTTTCATTAGGTAATTGATCGGCACATGTGACAATTGAGGGATACCGGTGTGGGTGTTCTCGTTGTATCTTGGATACCACCAAATGCACCGGACAGTACAGATTCAGTGATGGCCGATTTACTGGACGCGGCGCATAGATACAGTTTGAAAATTGCACCGCACATTGAACCATATCCTGGTAGAAATCCAATAAATTTGATGGAACACATGACATATCTGTTTAATCGCTATTCTTCGCATCCGGCGCTTCATCGAGCTGCAAGAAATAAGAAGTAAGGATGTGGGAGATAAATCTATTTGTACGATTATAATCGTTAGATTTTATTCTATGTCGTACATTTGGATTTCATTTCAGTGGACCCCTGCTACCGGTTGTTTATATTTATGATTCGTATCGATTTCCATCGAGTGCATGGTGGGAACTATTATCTGAGCGTGGAAATTTAACGCTACGTGGAACCGAAATCGATGCTGTTTATATCGGATTGTTGGTGGAGTCTTCTCATCGAAGTCACATTAAAAAATCACATTTCGATGGTTTTTATACGTATTTTGCAGTGAATGATTTTAGTTATGGAAGTACTTGGAAGAATTGGAAAGATCTGAATAAATTTGCCACGCAAAGTGGGTTGACGTTCATTCCATGTTTGGGACCTGGTTATATCGACACCCAGGTTACGAATAATTGCATAAAATATAGTCTTGCATATCAAATATTTCAATTCTGATGATGATAAAATGAGTGGACTTTTGTTTATTTTTCAGGTCCGACCATGGAACGCTGAAAACACTAGACATCGTCGACACGGTCAGTATTATGAAAGTGCATGGAAATATGCATTAAACAGTGGGACAAATATCGTTGCAATAACGTCTTTTAATGAATGGCATGAGGGTACACAAATTGAACCAGCAACATCAGTGAGTAACAGCGACTTCACTTATTTAGATTATGAACCAGAGGGTTCAAATTTTTATTTAAATCTTACCAAATGGTGGGTTCAACGATTTACTGAAAGATTTATTATTCCATGACTTAAATACTAGTTTTGTCAACATACGTGTTCGCATTTTCGTCTTATACCCGGTGACAAAAACGTATATATATAATATATATACATATAAGGTCTCAATTCATTTAATATTATAATTATGTGATATTTTTCAATCGCTTATATGGTACTGAACGTATATATAAACATATAGTCAACAATATATTTATGGTATTATTGCATGCGACAGCGATAACAGAAAATAATTATACAAATTGGAGAATACTTGAAATAATTAAAAAAACTTCAATAATTACTAATAATAGTATGTCTATGATAAGGTATAGAAGTTCAAATAGGCAAACGATTCTCAACTCTCAAAGAATAGCATCAGAGATATTGAACAATCCTCAAAACGCAACAATTTTCATCAAAAAATAAAAACAAGATCGATTATCTACTCAAACATTAAATTATTGATAGAAGAATCTTCTCAAGCACTATTTCATCACTTAATAATAATGAAATGTGTTATTCAATATATCTTGGAACAAATTTTGTGAATTTTATGGTTTTATTATAGCCCCATTCAGGCTTCTATATAAAAATCACGATATTTTTATGAATTTTCTCTTTTAAATTCTATACATTTGCGCGCGTATGTGCATTCGTAAACAGGGTAGAAAAATAAACGCATTATTCGCTTAATTATTAAATTATTTTACCACTGTCGATTCCAATACAGTTACAACAAACTTATCGAAATTATCACGAAATTTTATTCCCCCATTTCGACTGAAATTTAATTTCATATTAGGTGTCAGCTCATTAAATGCTGATGCCAATTTTTCTGCAACTGCTGAATCAGGTTGGGCAGCGAGAAAATTTTCCACAAGCTTCTGATATTGTTCGTGATAGCAACGAATAAGATGGTATAGCGCAGCACTTGTATTCGAAACAATATTTATTTGACGTGATAATATGAGATTCATCAATAGCTGCAAAAGAAAAATATATATTCAGATACATTAAAAAATAAGTATCATGAGTAGTTTATAATAATAACTCAAAAATTGCTCTGAAATAAGTGTAAATATGTATTCATATTCATAAATAAAGATACATGTATGCAGTATCTATATACTATACTTACATTCATGAATGGTGCCATTAATTGATTACTTAGTTGACCTTCTGCACTTTCGCTTTCAATGTGGACAGCCATTGATTTAATTATATGACAACATTTTTCGGTTATTGAATTACCAAATGAAACCAGTCCCAGCTCTACTGAGCCCATCAATTGCTGGAGTAAATCAGGACGTAAATCGCATACTTTCTGTGGTCGTATCTCACACACAAGTGAAATCATTTCAAAGTACCTAAAAATATAAATAGTCGAAATGATAATATAACATTAAATGAATGACTTTGAAATTTTCGTCAGTAAATTACTCACTGATAACACAAGGATGGAAATTTAAGTAACTCTATTGTCATCATTGGCATAATGGTATTTAAACCCATAACAAAAACATCAGCGGGCGTCATGCCAGGATCTTCATTATTATCACCAGGGGGGCAGATGCCAAATATCATATCTTTAGTCAATAATTCACAAAATAATTTCATTAATATGAGAATATCTTGAAATGTATTTTCTTCTTCTGTTACATCAACTGTCACACGATTTACATTATACCGAGCATAAGCTTCTATCGTGTGTATGCAACTTCGAAAAATATCAATACTTTCTGGCTGAAATTTAACATTATAATAATAATTATTAATTAAGTTATATGTTGATTTTTAATTCACCACCACTGTGAATATCCTGTCATACCTCATTTAAATAATGCAACATTCCCTGCGAACACTCGTAAAGCAATTCAAGAATCAATTGGACAATTTGTTGATAATTGTGACATTGTGACAGTAAATTTGCCAGCTGCAATAATACAGGCTTAAAATAGCGGAAAACACATGGTGCCGTCGTCATATTAATACCTTGAGCAGCACCTATAGGCAAATATAGAAATATATATATTAAATCTTAAGTTATACATTCCCAATATATATTTATCATACGAATCATTTTACCAATGAAACAATCAAGTGCATCAAATATTTGAATTTTTACATCTTCTCGATGTACTAAACGTGTAAAATCATTTGTACTGAGAATTCGATTCAATTTATCTTGAACAAATTGTAACGTTTGCGTCCAATATTGTTCCTTCTCATTCTCATTCTTTAATGCTGCGCCTATTTCTACAATTGCACACATCAAACCTCTTTTCGCCACTTGCGGAAGTTGAATATGATTTTTCAGAACCAAATCAATTAGACTGCCTAAACGATCTGATTTCAGTACACATAACGTCCTGTCAGTGAAACTATAAGCAAACAACACACTGTATGAACTGAAGAATAATTATTTACTATTATTTAAATTGAATTAGAAGACAAATATCTTACTGCGGTTTCGATTTCACTAGCGCCATCAATAATTTAATAACATCTTTAATCAATTCTTCCTCACCCATGAATGTCATAATATTGCATTGTACTTTCTCTAGTAAAAAATTAACGGCCCATTGTGCTCCAGCGCTCTCACCACCAAATGCTTGGATGAATGTTAAACTTATTTCACGATAATCATCTTCATTTGGCAATAAATAATTCAATGACCATCGTTGGAGGAACCAAACGATAGTGCCACTCAATTCTGGACTCAATATATATGCCATATTTGCATTTATTGCCATTTTTTCAATTTCACATAAACGTAAAACTGCCGCACTTAATCGAATCACATGATCAAAACATTCTTCGTTTGTACTAATCTCCGATAAATTCAGATGGGGCGATGCAAACAGCTGTAGTGACATATTAATATCCACTTTACCATGTTGTTTCTACAATAAATAAATTCTCTATTATGTCATGATGCAATATTCTAGATTAATAATTCACTTACTTGTTGCATGCTATGTCGCATAATTTCAGATGGTATGAGAGATAGTTTGCCATCGGGTTCCATACATAATACATGACCACTTAATAATACAATCCAATGAATATCCTCGTATAAATTCCGGATATTTATTGGGGGACCGTTAAAATTGCTCTTTGGATCGGTCGTTACTTGACTCAACTCATTGCGTAATTTAATTGTCCGATTCTCCAGCAACTGTGTCAACACCATGAGCGAATGACCCGGTACTTTTCTACCAATCACACCTGTACAATGAATTGTAGGTAATATCTTCATAATAATAATCTGGATCTTCATATTTCGATGACAATGAAGAATTAAACATACCAATTATTTGTAGCTGCTTTTCGTATTTTTTCCTATCATTTTGTTCAGTATCTACGACCTCCGTCTCTAATTCTTTATCGTTAATTTGTCTATTCCCGTCCGGCGGTGATAGACGACACTTGAGATATAAGTTGAATATTTGCGCAGTACTTTGTTCAATGAGTTCTGCTGGAAACCATTGATCATCTGCCAATGCAGTCAACCAATTATCAAGCATCAATTCAAATGCATCCATGTATAAACAATCTTCGGCATATAACTGTCGAAAAATTAATGTGCGTATACGATTGTGTAATATATCCATTCGATTACTATCAATTTTTCCATAACTTCGTAATACTGATTGAATTTAATTTATTTACCGATTCTTCCTGAGCAGCCCCTTCAGCGAATATAAAAGTTAACCTCGTCATTTGATCAATAAGAGATCGAGGGAACTCTGCACTCGCAGAATTCATAGCGTGTCCAAAAAATGATAAAAGATTCCGTATGATTTGCGCCATACCAATAGCCTCTTGATCAATCATCTCAATATTAGAAATAAGCTTTATATATCTGTTCATATACTCATTTAAGTACTGCGATGATTTTCCGTCGATCACTGGTCCATTCAAGCTTGCCAGTTGCACTAAACAATTTCTTGCATGATGAGCAATTTGTAAATTGGTGCGTGTTTTCCAATATAGTGTAAAAAATAATTGCATCACCATTGGATCTAGTATGACATCTGCCCATGAACTATCCAGGCGCAATGATGCATTACTACTAGATTCAAGAACGGATTCAAGGAAACATTGCAGTCTTCTGGATAGTGTATTGAAGTTAAGGCCAATAACTTAATGCTTTGCTGCAGATTATGAAAGTATATTAACGCATATGATATTGAATGGAATTGTTTTTTAGAAAAAGGATATAAGTTGAACCAGACATAAATGCCCAAACGAGAACAGCTTCGACAATTGTAATTAAATGCTTGACGAGTGGCAAACGTTCTGGTGCAATGTCATCTTTTGTTAATTCGGAAAGTGCACTAACACAAAATTTAAATATACGTTTCAAATCATAAACTTCAAATTGGAACTTTGCTCGGCAGTGAACTTCCCATACCAAACCGATGTCTGATGTCTTGTCTGTTGTGGCATACTCTTGTAAGAGCGCGGATAGCATACCACAACCGAGCAGTTGCTGAAGTACAAGAAAAATAAGAATGTAAAACACAATACATTTACCATGCAGTGGAAGGAAATATATCAATGGTATATTATCAATTATTACTAAATAGATTTCGTGCAATAGGTCATCTTACTCTTTGTGAATCGCCATTAATCACCAGAGATTCAATTTGATTCAGTATGAATCCACAATCTTTTCCGACTTCATCGATATTTATCCTCTTGGTCATTACTGCTATTACTTGAAGTATTTGTTCTCTAACAAATGGCGCTATTGTTGGTTTATTTATGATATAGTGAAATAAATATTGTTGCAATGTGTTGATATCATCATTTGGCAATAACTTCCATTCTTTTACTAGTGCTGTTTTGATCAGTCTCACTGATTCATATAATACGAAATCCATTGTACTCGTCTCTAATATTTCACGACATAATTGATAAGGCATCGTAGTTTTACGAAAATTTAAAAATATTTCTTCTGCTCCACGTCGTTGGTCAGAAGTGACATGGTTTGGCGGTGCCTAATAACAATAAATGAAACAACTATCACATTCATATCTATAGAATCAAATGTAATGAAGAAATTATACACAAAACATTCATACAGATTTTCTACAGCATCAACAATTCAAAATGAAGAATTGCCGACTATTGAGTAGAGAAATTTGTAATATTTTTTAATTTACGCTATAACCTATACGTTACAGTGCTTTCAGGACAATTCAATGTAATCTCAGGCAATTAGATGCTAAATATAATTGAAAAATATATTATGTGATTGTAAAAATAATTATTCTTACTAAAATAATAAGCGCAGCGGCGTCCAATTCCTTAATTACTAGATTGGCCATCTTTTGTAAATAAACTTGATTTGTGTTCCTCGTTTATAACCTCGTTTATATGTTTTATATAGCCGGCCCAGCCAAAGAATGGGCTTGAGGAAAGAAATTCGGGTATTTTCGGATTTTTCCCCCCTCTTCCGTCCATTCTCCAGTTCTTGAGCGAATGTATCTCTACGCGCGCGCGTAGAAATTCATTTTTGAATATACTAAGAGACTAATTTTTTAGGACCGTGTATATTTGAGTATTGCGCATTAATTTTTAATTAATAATGGAGAATACATTCAATTGTCCATTACATTTGTTTAGATTAAAGACAGGACTACTTGTCCTCGGCGTAGTCGTGTAAAGGCTTAAAAAATTCTTCAATGGGATTTTCGCAAACCCATTCTTTGGCTGGGACGACTATATTCATTTTCTATTGGCAATTGCGAATAAAGTTTAGTTCAGAATACTGCCACGATGGCGTTAGATTCATTCAGCTCTGAGAATATAACCTCTATAAGAAAATGAATACGGACCGAGTGAACAAATAGTGATATACTTTAAGTTTGTCTCATGTGTTAAGTATTGAGCAGAGATGACTAATCATCTCTGTATTGACAGTGAGACGGGATATTGATGAATTGTTGCATCACCTGTAGGACATGGAAATCGCGAATTTCTTTTCATTTTGAATACAGCCACGATATTTTTGCGCCGTCCGCCATATTGCGGCTAGTGAATGAAGTTAAGAAAAAATATGTACTCTGCAGAGTCCTTCCATATCGACATTTAAATATTAAAAGTGTTGAGAGTATAAAATATAGTATATTTAGCAACCGCAACTTTTCTCTCGTATTACAATTGATGACGAATACAATGACAGTATTTCTTTTCAAAATTACATTATAACACACAGATGTAATTGATAAAATAATGATTCGATATATTATATTCAATTGTTAGAATACAATGGCATTTCTGGAGGATACTTGTGTTATTCTTGTTACTCAGGTAAAGTTATGATTTATGTACATTGGAAAATGAAGAATTAAAAAAGAAAACATAACATTATTTGTTGTTGTCGTTATAAAACACAGAAAGTCTTATTTTCATATTTGTTTTAGATTCTTTTTTTCGTCGGAGGATGGGTGTTTTTTGTGAAAAAATTATTCCGAGATTATGAAGTTCATCATCGATTGGTACAACTTATTTTTTCCATAACATTTTCACTATCATGCACTATGTTCGAATTAATTATATTTGAAATTTTGGGAGTTTTAGACACTAGGTATTTATAATTGATTCAATCCGATGTAAATAAAAATTCCAATTTAATATTCAAGCTTCTTGAAATTGTTTTTTTTTATTGCAGCTCGAGATATTTTCATTGGAACGTTGGACTGTATATGTTACTCTTTATGGTTATAGTGTTGATACCGTTTTATATAGCATTTTTTATCATCAGCAATATTAGATTTGGTGAGTAGAATGTATTATATTATTTTATTGTGATGCTGGTAACCGGAATATTGTTCGGTGAATAATTATCAATATCATTTCCCTTTTCTTCTTCTAGTACGACTTAATTTAATCAGACCATTGACGATTTTGATTTATTTATTTTACTTATATCTGTTTTGGAAATTGGGTGATCCGTTTCCAATAATGAGTCCCAAAAAAGGTCTTCTTTCAATTGAACAAGGTGTCAGTAGAATTGGTGTCATTGGCGTAACTGTGATGGCACTTTTATCTGGTTTTGGTGCTGTCAATTATCCATATTCGTCAATGGCTTATTTCATGCGATCAGTTTCATATGCTGATGTACAAGTTATTGAAAAACGCTTATTACAAACTATCGATATGATCATAGCTAAAAAGAAACGAATAGCTATAGCAAAAAAGAGTGATGTTGTGTCAAAAATAGAAACGCGTTCTAGATTGTGGGAAATGTTGTCGCCTCTAACAAATACAAGAGGTCACCAAGAAAGTATGTTTCAATAGTATTGGTGTTCATTTTCAGTTAATTTCTCAATATCATCGATCATCAAAATATTATTCATTGCCTATTGCATTTCTAATTCATTACAGATATAAAAAAATTGTCACAAGACATTTCCGGTCTGGAAGAATTGTCTCGTCAACTTTTTCTAGAAGTACACGATGTACAAAATGCACGAGAAAGATTGGTATGGGCTGCCACGTGGCAAGGAAAATACTTTAATTTCCTTGGCTATTTTTTTTCTATATACTGCGTATGGAAAATTTTCATTGTAAGTATTCCTAGTGCGATTTAAACGTCAACCAAAATATCTGTAACAATACTATTGATTTCATTAATTTTCGTTGACAGTCGACAATCAATATTGTATTTGATCGCGTGGGGAAAAAAGATCCTGTAACACGAGGAATTGAAATTGCAGTACATTGGATTGGATTTGATATTGATGTTACATTTTGGTCACAGCATATATCATTTTTCCTTGTTGGTTGTATCGTTGTAACATCGATTCGAGGATTGTTACTCACATTGACTAAGGTATAAAAGATACAAAAAATGTATGAATAGTTTATCTGTTATAAGAAGTTCGCTAATTCAATTTTCTTCCAGTTTTTCTACGCGATATCCAGTAGCAAATCATCAAACATCATCGTGCTCATATTAGCGCAAATAATGGTAATAATTGTCTATTATTTTATTTGTTACAATGATGTGCCATGTGTTTAAAAAATTTAATGATTGATATGATTTCAGGGAATGTACTTTGTATCTTCAGTTCTTCTGATGCGAATGAATATGCCGGCGGAGTATAGAATAATTATAACACAAGTACTGGGTGATCTTCAATTCAACTTTTATCACCGATGGTTTGACGTCATCTTTCTGGTATCTGCACTTTCATCACTAGTATTTTTATATTTAGCGCATAAACAAGCACCAAGTGATCGTATTTGAAACCAAGAACTAACAAAATAAATGTACTTATTTATTAAATTTTTATACTCAATTATTATGCATCACTGTTATAAAAGCCGGTTTTTCACTCATGAATTCATCGTATGTTCATTGTCTACTCAAGCTAATATTGTCGACAATTCTTACCCACTGTCATGAGTTTCAATTTGAGTCAAGGATAATATGAGGATAATAATAATTATAATATACAATCGAAAAACTGTAGAAATGTTTAATTAATTACAATATTTTTGTCTATTCGTTCGGCATGAATTTTCGATGCCCTCAGCAAAATCGCCTCACTGATTTGCTCTTACAGAGAAACAATTTAGCACAGAAACATGCTAAATGTTTTCCATTAATTAATTTTTATAATTCATCGGCCATTCTGCTTTCTAACAATTGAATAGACCATTCTTCACCCATATTCACACCTGGTTTACGTACTGTCAACATATTATTATGTGAATTGAATTGAACTTCCAAAGTGGCATTACCATCTAAAATTAATAAAAATGAAAATTAACGATCATCATCATCAGTGCACCGAAATCCACCAATACAATATAATGAATATACTCACGTTTGGTGATTAGTTTGGCAGATTTTATATTACGAGGTGCATTAACAATATTAACGCGTTCCAACCAACTCGCTGTTTCAAAATTATGTAAATTTTCAAGATACTTTGACGACAATACTTCTCCATCAAAGAATAACCTGAGATGAATATATTTTCCATCACGATATTCAAAACTAGTTTCATCATCGATATATAGTGTGCCAGATGCTCTATTCGTATCATCCGCAATAACATCTAATGTATATGGATCATCTTTCATTGCCACTGTACTACGGCGATTTCTCATTTTTCGCGGTACAATAGTACCATCACGTTGATATACGGGAATTTTATCAATTGTCACTGGGATGCGTACATTTCCTGGTGTATCATATTTTTGCATCGTGTCAATTTCATACCAAGTGTTTTTACCTTCGCCTGGGAAATAAACTGTCACATCATGCACTGAAGCTTCCATAACTGGTCGAACTAAAATCGCATCGCCAACAAGTAATTGATCGTCTATCGTGAAAGTATTTGATTCAGCAGGATAATGGGCCCAAAGTGGTCGAATGACAGGATAACCTGTCAATTCATGCTCTCTGAAGAGAGTATACCACAATGGTAAATATGTGTAACGTAAGGCGATAGTTTCGCGTGCAATACGAAGTGTTTCATTATCAAATGTATACGGCTCGCGACGTTGTGTTTCAATGTGTGCATGTTGACGGAAAAATGGTAGCCAAACAGCTGCTTGATTCCATCGTGTATACAATTCGGCATCGGGATTTTTAAAGAAGCCACCAATATCCGCACCACAGAATGACATTCCAGCAACTGCCGTTGATAAACACATTGGATAACTGATACGTAAATGTGACCATTCAGCAGTATTATCACCGGTCCACACTGCGGCAGAACGTTGTGAACCCGCGAAATGTGAACGTGTCAAAACAAATGGTCTTCGAGTACCTTGCGATCTTTGATATAAAGCATCATATGTTACTGATGTGAACATGAGACCATTGATATTGTGAACATCACGATGCTCCCAACCACCGTAATGTACTAGATCTTTTGGCATTGTTATTTCAGGACCATTGAATACACTTGGTTCATTCATATCATTCCATATATAAACATCATTCGTCGTTCCTTGGAATTTATCAACGTCATATTGTTTGCCAAAATATTCGCGCACGACGGGATTAAAAAAATCGAGATATGATGATGAACCTGGCCAACACCAACCCTCATAATCTTTTCCATCAGCGTGTTTAACATAATAACCATTATCCTGTGCATCGTTGTGAACAAAATAACTGTTATCACGTTTAATGTGTGGATCAATAATCACCACTAGTTTTCTTCCAACATTTGTAAGATTTTCAATCATTTCTAGGGGTTTAGAAAATTTACGCGAATCCCATGTGAAATATTTCTTGTTATCGGTGTACTCGATATCTAACCATATCACGTCCATTGAAAGATTATGTTCGTCAAATTGTTTATTTACTTCCATTACGTCGTCCTGATCGATGTAATTCCATCGACACTGATGATAACCCAGCGTGAACATCTAGTTTAAACGTAAATGAAGAATTGTCAGATAAGAATATTGTAGATTATTGCTAACGATGGATGTTATCATACAGAGTGATTATTTATAAACTCACTTGCGGCAGAGGCGCGACACCAGTTAATACAGCATATTGTCGGAATGTATCAAGTGGCTTCGGTCCCAATAAAAAGAATATATCTATCACACCCGATTCAGATATAAAATGTGCGTCAACGTGTGGTTTTTTTACACCACCCGATACGAAATTCACAATACTCTCAACAACGTTATTATCCGTACTTGAACGAACGTCCACCCATGTTTCAGCAGCGTTATGCCAAAATACACCAGTCGTTTGTTCTTTTCTGAATTCATAGTATGAATTATTATAAAACGTTTATATCATTATGAGATTATAAAAAAATATGGCAATAAATGAAGGGAAAATTATCTAAATATATTCACCCATGAGCGTAGAGCACTGGTATTGATCCATAAAGAGCCATACGTTCATTGACTTCATATTCGAAAACATCTAAATTGTACAATCTATATGGATCAATTCCCTTGGTGGACTTCAATGCAAATGAGTCTGCATGCTGTGGAATACCATAGGCGTGTTCAGCGCCAGGAAAACTGAAATCTAAAGCTATCGCTTCAGGACCATTAGGTTTGGAATCTTGATGAGACTTGAAATTTTCTTCCCATGCGCCTGGATCACTTTCTGCATCGTCGCCAGGATATTGTGATAAGATCTCCTCAGCATTTTGAGGTTCCTCACCTTCAGCAGGCCTGATTTAATAAGACGACAGCGATTATTTAAAAAAATTATTCGTTTCAAGATAGAATAAGAAATGGGAACAATTGTAATATTCATTTGCTTACTTTTCTGTCTTGTTTCGCAAGTGCTCAAATCTCATAAGTCCACGGGCATTTGCAGAAATTACTAGTTGATCATTTACGTACGAATCAATTTTCAAGGGAATGTGATGAATAACAATTTTACTTTGGCCATTGGTAACTGTTGTATGACCATCAGTCTTTTCAATTATCTGCAGTGAAACATGATTAGGTGGATATTGTAAAGCGTGCTCAACTTCATATCGTGGTCGTAGTGGATTTTTTTCATTTATGTGAAGTCTAAAAGTATTCTCTTCGAGTGCTGAGAGTTGTAATATGTAAAATACACCAGTATCTTTGTTAAATAATTCAGCGAATAATGTCGATTCATTTTGTGCTATCGTATTTGATAAAAGTTGGTAAGGTGACTTTCCAGGTTCAACTTTACGGCAGCGTCTAAAAAATATTGCTAAATCAAATATTTGTTTAATGCTTTTAAAACGAAGTAATTTTCAAGAATAAATTACCTGCAAAAACTTGATTGCTCGCATGTTTTGAAATTATCTCGATCAACTGATTCTACCGTAAACACAAAATATAGTAAGAAGATTAACACTCCGAATCTGCAAACAGAAATAAGATAAACAATTATTACACTCTTCTGTAAAAACGATACAAAAAAATCTGAAACATTCAATCGTATTACGTCAATATATAGACAAATAGAATGTTTTATCATTATTTTGGTGGATGACAACTGCATTTATCATCTGATATCACTCCAATGAATCAATAAAAATATCATTTTATACGAAATATCTTTTTTTTTCATTTTAATTCATGATTTTTGATATAACACGTCATCAATCACTTCTACTGACGTAGTCGGCATCGTGATGTGAATAATTTATTCTCCGTTGTATGTTTATACTGATGAACATGATTGAATACAACAAAATAAAATATTTGAAGTTAAAAGATTATGTGAATATGATAAATTGTAACTTTTCAGAAATTTCAGTGTTGTATATGAATTGATAGAAAATATTTACTTACTTCATACACCAAGCCATGTTGAGAAGATCAAAGCGGCTGACAACGGTTGGTACTCGGTTGTCTCCAGTTGTCTCCTTACCCTAATCGAAAAATCACCCAAAAAATATTGTTGAATATCGCAAATCGAGATACACAGTAGATTTCGATTCTCGAGAGAAAAAAAAAGATTGCGCGCAGCGCCGCCAGTGTTAATAATTGGAGATACAACTTTAGGAAGTAAATAAAATTATGCCTATAATTCTCATCTCACCTAAATGAAAAATAATACTCGATGGTTATCAGTTAATATTATTTCTCAATTCGATCTTCTTCTCGATGTTTTTGGTTTGTTGAGACATTAATTCTCTCTATTGCGAAGACGACTAGTGGCCATATTGTGGATCGCCGATTTTGTCTGCTAGTGATAAATGTAAAATAACTAGGGACCTTCGCATCTACTACGCATGCATTTCAGCCATTCATTGCGCATGTGTTTACTTTCTGCTGCGCCATCTAGTCATTTTTTAACAGGCTTCTTATAAGAATTATATCGTAAAATCTTCACTACATACACCCCTACATAACATGTAGTACATATAAAGCCTCCATTATTGTTCAGATGTAAACAATCAATCTTATTATTCACGTTACACATGTTCATAATGTGTCAATTATTACGAGTAACAGCGGCTACGACAATCACATTCTAATTCGTAAATATATCCACCAGTTCTTGTCTTCTTTAATACACCTATAATGTTGGCAATGTGGTTTTAATTACACAGTATCAATAATAATTAATAACTATCCGGTATGTATATTATGTATTCTTAATTTGACATTTATATTTATTAATGTTTTTGAATCTATTCCATGTATATTTATATTTATTGTAATCATTGTCATATGTAGCATGTATTATTTAACAATGCAGCTTCCATCATGTTTGAATGATAAACCAATTATATTTATATTTATTTGGCAATTATGTTAATCGGTGTAAACAATATCATAAATTGTTTTCGGTAGATGATCACTAATGAAAGCCTGCAGTCTCTCTTTACGAGTCACAGGTGTGTATCGTTTGAGTGGAAAAGTTTTTGTCACACCGTCGATCAATGTACGTAGGACTGTGGTTAAATCAGCATCTGGACCCTTTGTATACTTTTCCAATGACAACATCTCCTTTTGGAATAGTTGTTCACCGTATTCTTTTCTTGTTTGTGGATCCAATTGGACCCACATATCTCGAGCTTGATTCAAAAGAGCAACATTGTCTTTTAACCATGCATTTCCCGCTACATATTCTCCGGTTTCAATAATTACAACATCAACACCCCAACGACGCATCTCTAATCGAAGACAGGAACCCCAGGCTTCGACTGCTGCCTGAGATAGAAAATTTGTCCGAGTAAACAACGATGTATTCGTTTGAGTTATTGAGTTATTGAAAAACTTACTCCATTAGCGCACTGAATTCCTCTGATTGGACTTGGTATCCGGGCCAAAATGCTTGACACTAAAACAATACGTCCTTTGCAACGTCTTATCAAAGGCAGGAACACCTTAATAATGAACAGTAATGTCATTATTTTTCATCACCGAGTTCATTAGTTCTGATGGAGTGGAATTTGTGATAGTACATACTTGAGTTAATCTGACAACACTTGTGAAATTGACATCTATACTTTTTTTTACAATCGAAGGTGGAACCCATTCACACTCTCCAAGCGTTATCCAAGCATTGGCATGTACCAATGCCCATAACCCTAGACCCCAAAAAGATTGAGTGATTCGTCCTTTTTTTCTCAAGTAATTATTTTATAATACTTGAGATTATATATATGAATCAAAAAAAAAAAAATACCTGGCGCACCATCAGGCAAATTTTCATTGACATAGAGAAACGTTGAATGTATATCTCTTTCACAAGCAATATCCAATTGTAATATATGCAATCTGCCCGATGCTTCTTTTTTTAATTTGTCAATTTTTTCTTCACTTTCCGATTGATTTTGAAATCCAGCAAAAACTATAAAACCCTGAAACGATATTTATATTGGAATTTAATGTTGAATAATGCATGAGGCAATGAAATCCGTTTGGGTATTTTGGTTCCGTCTTTTTTATCACTTACTAGTTCATCTAGTCGTTTCACAAGAGCATATCCAACTCTTGAATCACATCCAGTGACTAAAATTGCTTTTCCAGCAGCAGTTACCTGGATGGCGAAAAAAAATTGTTAATTGTGTTGTGCATTATGTTCACCTTGACATAATTAATTTGACCGACATTAACGATATTTTGGACTCGTTTATTATTAGCTTTTCGTAATAATTCATGAATAATATTATTAGATTGGAGAAAAAAATAAAAAAGCTCAGAAGACATGTCGGATGTTTACCTTAAGATTGTGGTAAAATAATGTAATGCCTATGGAGAGAAAGAGAAAGAGGAGAAATAATACAAAACTAGATGTTTGCGAGATTCCCAAGGTGTTGAGTATTGCGGCAAGGGTAACTGCCACAGCATGTGAAAATGCAATTGGTAGAAGACATCTCTCTATTAATTCCCATGTTCGACTGTCGTCAGGTTCTTCAACCACTTTTGCTGGTGGCATTTCTCGTTATTTAATAAATTATTTGTCGTTTCTATTATCAAAAATACGTTTCGTTAATTTCACACGCATTCAACAATTAAAATTCTTCACGCAATAATTTGATCTTACTGGTCTAAACTAAAACTCCCGTCTCAGCGAGTGCTGGTCTAACTTTAAACTGAAAATTGTGTCTCATTTGGCTGCTCAATTCTATAAATAATTGCAGGGCTGTGCCTTAAATTTTTGGTATTTTCCGTTTTTATTTTTGAATAATTATTTGTTTTTATTTATTATTTCTTTTCCCCTCTCAAACATGAATTTATCAAAGACTTTCTACCATAGCAAGAATCTTTGCATCTGTCCTCGCGGTTGTTTATAAACAAGGTTTTTATTTTTGTTCGATGACAGAACTAAAATTATAATTAATTGCTGTTGAGTAAATTGTGCCGCGCATTTAATATCAGTTTCTCCTTTTCATTTTTCATACAAACTGCCGGAATGAAATAAATTCAAATCATGCGAATGCCGTAAATATTTCGATTAACGGAATAAAAATTGGAAATTATTATCTGTCTGGAGTAATAATAATAAAAAAAAATACTAAAAAAGTATGTTTACATTTTTCGTCCTCATGAAGAAAAAATTCCACCGGTCGCAATAAAAAATTGATGATAAAGTTGAGGGTGGATTATTGATTTCACTGTTAGTGGTGGTGGGTTTTTGTGAAGAGTAGGGATGAATTCAGTGAGATAGGGTGGGCTGTCACATGACTGCGTGTATGTGCGACAGCGGTCGACGCTCGACGGTCCGACTATAAATAGGAAGGGTGGTTACACCATTGACCCAGTGCTAGTTGAATTATCACACAGTTGGATAGGTGTTCGGTAGTATACAATCTGCATCGTTACGTGACATACCTTTTACATTCAAGTATTTAAATATCTATAATTCTCACTGCAAATACCTTTTTTCAATTTACCATCCAAGTATTCAACAATACAATTGATCGTCAGGTCTCTCTTAGAAAATAACGAATCATTATTTCACCTAGATGTTAGAAACCGTGTTGGAACGTAAAGAAAAACGCATTTCCATAAAAAAAGAAAAATTAATAATAAGAAATCTTCAATTATTAAACAATTAAAGAGTACAATCCCTGTGACACTGCCCAAATAATATATACACCTGCCCTTTGAAAATTTTTTTAAATTTTAATCATATTATTGTGTCGATCCATCGCCTACAAATTCAGTGATTCTAAATTAATAATAAGTAGTGAAGAAATATTGAATAACACCACCAACAACGAGCCGGCATTATTTATCTGGTGAATGAAAAATTATTTATCACAAACAGTATTTCGCCGATGTGGATGTTTGTGTGTATGAAAGTGTGTATATACGCGCGCATGTGGGCGTGTGTAGCTGTTTTTTTTTCCTCAAGCAAACATACCGTGGGTTAATACCCTCGCACAATTATTGGAATTTTCTTATATATAAATGAGATGGATGAATCAAAAGCATTTTGCAGAATAATGATTATTTGCTGATTTTGAAATCGATTGTATTTTTGCGTGTTCATTCACATATATAGCATTAAATTAATTTTATATTGATTCAATTTCAAGTCAACATGTCAGAGAATACAGCACTCATTTCAACGCCCGGTAATCCGTACAAAATTGTTGACTGCAATCGTGAAAAAAGAAAAGGAATAACTGCATCATCATTGGAAGATTTAATTAACGTTGCGAGAAACAGATTAGCTATGCCTCATGATGCTGATCTCACAATTGTCCTGGAACTAGATGGTAAATATTTTTCGACTTAATAATAATCGCAATACATTTACAATTCTGTTATGTGAATTTTTGTTTTTAATTATTTTTTCATACCATGTTTCAATTATTTTGTACAGGTACAGAGGTAGACGATGAAGAATATTTCGCCACACTCGAACGGAATACGAATTTGATGGTGCTTCAAGGTGATGAGAAATGGGCAACACCCGGTAGTGCAAAAGCTGCATCACGTTATTTTGTTGTTGACAATGTTGACAGTGGAAGACGAACGATGGACGAAAGTTCTCGTCGATATCAAAATCCGATTGAACCACTTGTGTCATCGCTCCATGGTGATCCATCCCATATTTCATTACTTGGTGGCAATGACCTCGAATTATTGAGTGATATGAATCCAGATAGTCTTGCTGATATTGTGCCTGATCGTTTATTTTTGGAGCAATTAAAAGAGGCGTCAGGCAGATTTTTAGCTGAAAAACGGCAAGCCCAAGAATCAATGGCCCTTCTTCAAATGTACGCAACCGGTGGAGAGATGGAACGGGCGTAGGCCATGTGGGGGGTGGGCGCCCTCACTTTGGCCAATATGTATCGCGTACGTCGTCGGATTTTTTATAAAGGTCGACAGTTGCAACAAACGTTGATTCTATTTTGGAATTGAAGCCCATATGAATGTTCAGTCACGATGAATTGATAAGAACACCAATTTGAATTCGGGTGTATCTCGTGTGTAAAATATTCAATATGTGAATTATGGAAGGGGAAAAAAATTGGTAGCGGTCTGTGGCCAATAAGGAAAAATATATATATATAAGAAAAAAATCAATAAGGAAAATTCTTACATAGCAATCGACTGTAATAATAATTGAGTTAGATATTAATAGTAACGATATGATACAATATATTTTTTTTAGTAATAATGTAAATAGAATATATATGAGTTTAGATAGAATTAAATTGATTTTTCGGTTTTGTTAAATTTATTGTCAATCAGCAGAAATTATTCCTCTTGAATCATTTCGAATGAATCGCACTTATTGTAATGTGGTCATTACAGTGCGCGCACCCTATGGAATTGTATATTGATGCTCAGTAATATGACATGGTAGTAGTGCTAATATGTCGATTGATATTAATGAACAGTATAATAATAATAATAATACTAATAATAATAATAATAATACTAATAATAATAATAATAATAACAGTAATAACTCTTCAAAAGTAATTCCAGTTATCAAATAATGGTAGAGAATTATTCTAATAGCATATAACATATACTATCAGAATTAAAATATTAACTGATTCATAAGAATTATTAATCTAAACTGATGTTTAAAAAACAGAAGAAAAACATAAGAGACTAGTGAATATAATTCGGTGAAAAAAAAAGTAAATAATGAGGATTATAATATAGAAGTTGTAAATACCGTGCAAAACGGCTGCTTGAGCGTATCCGTCACAGATTTGTATGCGACGCAGTGACCAAAGAAGATAAAAAAAATCAACAACAAAAAATATGTTTTCATTAATTGTGATATGCTTTATACGTACCGATTACAGATGAAAAAAGAAAATTGTTCAGATTTATTATTTACGATTAATGACGTGTGCGATGCGAATGATTTTAAGACTGAATTCATTAGATCTAACATCGATTCCCATTTTAGTCACCAAATTCATTCTGCATGCAGGAACAAAAAATAATAAAATGGATATAAAAAAAGTATAAATAAAAAACTAGTGGTATATAATTGCATACAATTGATGACACATATATATGGCGACAAGATATCAGGTCTTTGATACCAAGCAAAAGTTGTGCATTTGATAACAAACTTAATTCCAATTAGAAAAAAAAAGCATCTTAGAGAAACAATAGTTTATAAAAAAAAAGATTGAGATAATAGTCTAGGAGTTTTTAATGAAGACTGTTGCCTTTCCCAATTGCAATATTTAGCTGAAAAATATCGACATTTATTATTTTTTTTTCATTTTATAAATTGCAAATATTCCCCAATACAGCAACGAGGTTCTAATTTTACGAAAGTTGTACAAATAGGAGTCAATAAAAATTAAGTGATCTAATACAATACGTAATTCCATATTTAGAGCGTCTAAAACCGCCTAAAAAATTATTACGATGTTTATGACACATTGCATAGGATATTAAACAAAGGAAAAATAATTATTAAGTGCAATGAGGATATTGGGAATGGATGAAGAAAAAGTCCATTGATATTTGAACCGAAAAGTGAATTATCTTATTTATTAGGATTAATATATATATATCTATATACATGAGACATACGATAACGATTCCATTTATTTGCCAAATTCACAGCTAACTTCAGATAAAAAATGCCAGATAAGTTTGAAAGTACGACATTCGCTATTAGTCTATAATTGATCTATCGAATAGTACTGCCATTGAATTATGAAACAAATAGAACTAATATATATGAATAAAGAACATAAATAATGGAGTAGAACGATCAATTGAAAATGCTTAACATTATGATATCCAATTGTTTGATATTATTTTTTAAATTCTGTTACAAGAAATCGCCGTGAAACGTCGCAAGTCCTACGCAAACAGCTAATAAATTTGTACGTTGATTGAATTACGTTTTGTTAGATCGTAATACAGTTTATTGCCAAAAATAGTAACACCGGTTCAATGTCCAAATAAATACATTAAATCTATCGGCGAAATTATATTTTGATGGTATTCAAAAAATTAGCATCAATCAATTGAAAAAGAGCATTTGAAGAATCATTCCACCGAGCTGAAGCATTTCGCAGTTGACACGCTGCCTCTTGTACGGTAAGCTCGCTCTTTATCAGTTGCTTATTTGCACTCGTTAACTCTTGGATGCCAGTAGTGATGGTGCTCTCAATTAGACGCAGTAAATTGCTTCTTAATGATTCATTACATTCGTCTGTTTATACAGATATACGAGAGAAAATTATTGAAGTATCATTTATTAACCATACATCACGATGTGATGATTATTCACAAAATTTTGTATTGATATTTTATTGAGAATGAAATTTCTAGTTGATAAATGTAAAGTTTTTTCTGTAGGATACAAAAATTTATATACAGAGTGTGCTCTCTCCGATGAGAATTTGTTCATTAATAATGTTCATAATATATAAATTTGGAATGTCCAAATAGAAATTTTGCGTGAGATATATTCAATATATTCCAGGTCATTATATAATTGTAATAATAAACATGTCTTATGTTACTCATTAATAATAAACAAATACAATCATTAGGGGATTATTATCATGTTTCCGATCAGAATACTGGATCATTTTATATCTTTAATTTTCCTGTGATTATTCTAGACTGTGTTGGAATATTTTCCCGATAAGTTGAAAAACAAAGTGGTAATGACGTTTTTTATTCCGATTTATTCGAAATAACGACTTCTAAATGTCGTAAACTATTATACTGATGCGAAATTCCTATTTTTTAACGGATTGAAATCCAATCACTCATGGGAAAAGAACCAATATTTTCTGCTCGATATCGCTTTTATTTTTTGTTTTCATTGTCTCATACCAATGACTTTCAGTAGGGATTATAGAGACAACCTTTCCGATTATAAAAGATATTTTTTTCTGATTTTCAATCAACTCAAATAGGATAGATAAATGCTCAAAGTCACTGGATAAACTTCAGACCCGATACAAATCTGGCTGGCATGGCAATTACGTATTTTCGTTGCTTCTCAAAGAAAAAATCCCCTAAATTAATATTCATTCTCGGAAATATTTAATGTTCATACTTACGAAGCTTCTTGTGAAGTAAACTGTTATATTTGATGTAATTCTTCTTTGACTTTGTGATTTTCATATCCAAATATTGTGGGCAGGCAGTTGGATCAATCGCTGCACTTGTGCTACTCCAACTTGCACCATCTTTATTTTTGAACGAAAAAAAATGATCGAAACAATGGTCTCAATTCTCAGATATATTCCCTATATAAAATTATACCCCAATACCTACCGTCATCTGATTCAGTAGCTTCTCCCGAAATAATTGTGCCCGCAGCATTTCTGTTGTATTTAAATGTGAAACCCTAACCGAAAAATTTGTACAATTTTTATTCATCGCGCAATAAATAAATTCAATTGTTTTACATACAGTTGTGATATCTATGGCATCCTCATCTGACTCTGGAGCTTCGCCAGGAATAACAACAGCTTTCATATCCATTGTTTTTGTATGTTTATCAGCCATTCTGTATACTGAATTTGAGGTTATGTTTTGATTGGCTCTTATTCAATCAAATATACGTGCTCACACACATACATAGAAATGTTCCCATGCATGCGAATGCATAAAATATTTACCTTATATACGCAGTATCTCCAATGAATTCTTACATAATTAATTTCATCTTTCCACTTTTTCCCATCTATCATTCATATATACAGATATAAAAAAAAACATATAGTTATTTGTGTATAAAATTTTATATTGTTATTTATTCTCCATATATGAAAAAAAATATACACGAGTCATTGGTATCGAGTTGGAATGGGATACCGAATCAGCAGAATTTCAAACCAGAACATTGTTTAAACAAAGAAAATAATATTCTGTATGCAATTAATTATCCTCTTAAAATATTGAGCTCTTCAAAGGTGACATGCATCCTTAAGTCCTTTTCACGAATAACATCCTGTATTTGAGTGAGAAATTGTGGCGCAATTTCAGCTGCATCAACATAAATACACCTCGCCCATGGACATTGAGCGATACTCGCGTGATAAACCTCTTCACCTTTCTTCTCGCAGAGATTCTTTTCTCGTAGTACTAACATGTATAATCGCCATATTAATGGACAACAGCGTATGTCTGGTGCCCTGAAAAACAAATAAGTTTATTGTTCAATTGTCTGAATAAGTCACCCGTGAATAAATACCGTTGTTTAATGATGCATTTGTCAATTAATACATACATTGAAAACTTCTCATGTAGATGTAGTAATTTATTTACAGCTGCAGTCATTGCTGTCGGGTCGTTCAAACAAATTGACGAGTGCAAACGTGCACGCCCTGCTAAACACATCGCCAGGGTTGGCCATAATCGATTGCACTTACTTTGTACACTGATACTCCAATGTGGTAATTCAGACTGCAGATAAAATGAAAGAAAAACGATTAGTTACTGAAGTAAACGGATTCGATTGATTATGAAGATTTTTTTCCTCTTACCTCTATACCAGCAAATACGGAGAGTACATAGCAATTGTCTGGATAATTCATCATCGCTTCATTCACGCAATTCCGAAGATTGTTATTTTTACCATTAATTAATTGTAAAAATATAATTTTATTTTCATAAAATTGCTCTTGTAGATAAGGATTCTCCCTCGATATTTCTAAACACGTGTCGAATATTTGGATAATTTCTGTGAATGGTCGTTCAGTAATGTATAACAAATACACATAACATGCAATTACATCGCAATGAAAGTCTGGTAAGAAACATTTCTTCATGGGCTCCTCTACTGACAATTGATGAAAATTATCTTTGAATTCTGTATAACAATTGTGAAGATATTTTTGGGTTGAAATAAGGCATTCATTCGCCGATTGTCCATTTGACATTTGCGTAAATACCTTGAGAATTTCCGTACGACTGTCAGATTCATTCCAAGTTCTCACATCTAATAAAAGTTGTAATAGCGTTCGGTATAAACTTATCAAAGCCATTCGTTCGTCATCATCATTATGAATTATCTCCGGAATATTTCCTTTCGTTTGAATAGCCATTTTCAAAATATTCACAGCATTATTGAATCGTCCAATTTCATGTTCAATTAACGCGTATTCTCGATAGTAATGTAAATTATTTCGATTCTCCTCCTTCTTTAAAAATTCCTTAATAATAGCTCTCAATTTTTTGAATCCTTTATCGCTATGTACTGATTCTTCTTTCTGTAACGCAATTAGCATTCGTTCAAAACGTAACCACCATACGTTAATACTTATTTTATCTTGTGGCTTAAGACTTTCTGCAATTGTATGAAAAGTGTTACGAATGAAGTCTAAATAAGGCTCTTGAGCTGGATGAAATCGTAAATATTGAGGACCGGATGTCAGTCGGCCTTCAAGCAAACCTCTAGATAATAATAATCTGTCTTTATGACCCGCCATTTCACCTACGCAAGGATATAAAATTGCGAGCAATGCCTCTATGGAATCAACTGTCCAATTCATATCATCCATTTCTAAATATTTCAGTGTACTGTGACGTAATGGCAATATTGGAACCTTTAATGCAACGAGAATGTAAATGACCATTTTGAAGTTAGATTCTCTTGTCAATAGTGGATGAACATACTCTGCAATATCTTCTGGTGAAATGAATCGATGCGAATCGCCAATTAATTCTATTTTATCACGTGCGACACTTATCCAATGGCAATTTTCACGTAAAAGTTCAACTCTTAACCATAATTGATTTAATGGTAATTTAGATGTTAAAATCACTTCCTCCATATCAATTAATTTCTTTTCGTCAATTGATTCTTTCCAGTAGTTCATATCTTTACTACTCAAGTTGAGATTTAAGTTCAAATTTAAACGTATCGACTCCGACATTTGTTCCCAGAGACCAGCATGTCGCAAAAATATTAACGCTTGATAGAGAATATTTAGCAGACGATTGTCGTATGATTCTTGAGTAGTCTTTGACCATAAATGAAGAGTTCCAAAACATTTTGAGTATAAATTTTGGATTTTTGAGACTGTACACATGGCTACTGATGATCTTGTTGCAGTTATTAATGCTTGCCATAGAATAATATTGCCTGTATCTTTACTGATCAATGCCTCAATTTGTTGTGAATACTGATCGGCTGGAACTAATTCACTCATGAATTTTAATTTTGCAATCAACAGTTCCTTCGAGTTTGAATTTATTTCTAATGCTTTCTCAACGATTGCCAATTTTCTTTGATGTTTAATTCTTCTAATATCTGAACTGTTGTGACTATTTTCAAACTCATCATTATCTTCAAGATTGGCGTATTCAAGCCACAAATCGATATTTGATGGCTCTTCAGCAAGTTGTTGGTTAAATTCTTTAATTTTCAATTGTGTCGCATTTTGTTCTTTCGTCTTTTTCTCATGATTGAAATCATCGGATTCCTTAACTTCAGATTTATTCCTTTTGATAACGGTATCACGCTTTTCATCTTTTGATTTTGCTACAGTTGATTTGCTATAATATCTTTTCAATGGGTCAGCTTTTTTCCATTTATATCCAACGAATCCTATTGGTTTTTTGCTCAAATTATATAAAGGTCTGGCTCTCGAGCAAAGTGTATCAACTTTCAAATTCGCTTTAACACGAACTTTATCATCGTAGTATACATTTTTAACATCCAAATCGTATTCCGGTTTATTTCTACGATGTTTGTGATGTGATTTGCTTTTTTTTGATGATTTTTTCGATTTTTTTGTTGGTGGTGTTCGAACTTGTTCTTCATCTGAGTCCAATGAAACAAATGTATATTTTTTATTTTCCGGAGTTATTTCGATTATTTCATCGTCCGATGAATCTATCGTTATAGTTGGCAATGCTCCTAGTGTTGGAATAACATCTGTTTGAAAACTTGAATTACTCAACCAACTTGTTGTCGGTTCATGGTCAGGTACTTTCGATTCAGGTGCAACAAATGATGTTTGAGGCGTGATTTTATTTTCATACGCCGGAAACAGCGACATATTATTGTTAACCTAAAAATATGAAATGATAAATTTTTTATTCATTACTATTCGCAGTCAGAAATAATCATCAAGAATCGATATCCAAAATATTAACATGTATATCTTTGTTTGCCCATTCAGAATATATATATATAGACATACAAACCTACGTATTAGAGGTTCTCAGCTCAATCTCAATCCTCAACCATTTAATTACGAGTTAATGATTCAGCCATTATACATATATAGAGTTCAATCAATTAAATTGTATAAATAAAATTGAAAAACAACTCTATTGTAATATCAAGAACTTCTTACGAAATGTTCTGACATTCGGCAATGTCTATATTTACGTTTTACGTATGAATAACATCATATTTTGAGGTTATGTCAATATTATATTTTTTTTGTCGAGAGCTGGCGCTATCTAGTGTGCGCACAATTAAGTCGTCTTGAAATTTAAATCTCTCCAATATGTGGAAAGTTATAAGTAACCATATGTAAAGTTTATTGCAAAAGATCAACTACATTTTGAATATTTTTGAATGTTGGATGATATGACTGGATACTTTTCATATGATAGTACTATAAATACAATAATTTCCGGCAGGATGTAATTGATAGGTCAACTTGATGTCATATTTTACTTTCTTTATTCGTCAATTAATAAACAGCATATATACCATCATCTATAATTACGCAATTATACTATTATTAATGTTGTAATGATTGTGACCGTTATTAGATTATAACTATGATTTCAGTGTCTATGAATACATTTTCTTCGAACGTTTTGCAGATATTATATTATGATTATTATTAACTCTTCTATACTGAACTTAATAATCTAATATTGCTATATATTATTATTGATAAAAATATTTCTATCAATTATCAGTTATTATTAACGAATTATTAAGTGCGTATAATAATTTGAACTCGTCAGCTATTGCAATATAATTGTTAATTATTATTCGTTTCTCCAGGAAATAATGCTGGTTTGTTCATATAATTTATATGTATAAGTGGGCGACGAGAATATATATTTCTATGTATGCATGTTTATGATTGTTTATAATTGAGTCACATTTGGACCAGGGAGAAGGTTGTTTAATGGGCTTGGCGATGCCATAGACCACGAATGATTTTCCGACAAATATATAATAGTGTCGTCTGCAAAACTAGGACAAACCCCATTGTGTGTGCGTGTTTCGTTTCGGTTGCTCGCACAACGGATGAGCGTAAACAATAGTGAGAATCTGCAATACGCATCGGACATGTTACTTTTTATTTTTTTTTGTTTCTGTTTTATCATTTATTTATTTATCTCCTTTTTCTCGTCATTCTTCTCTCGCTCTAATGCCCAGCCCAGTCAGTCAATTGCGTTTTTTATTAATTCAAATTATCTTGCGTGAAATAGACACATTCACTGTACATTGTGTTTTTTCTTTGTATTCATATAATTGTCTGACACTTTGGCCTACCATGATGCGGGGAAATTTTCCACGAACACTTGGACGAATTCAAGGATAAAGTATCCAATAATGAAATACATAAAAATAAGGGGAATGAAATAAAATAATTGTGGTAACCATTTTTTTTTCTTTTCTAGTTGCTTAATTTTCATATTCGTTTGTTTTTTTATCGTAGATTGAAAAGCGCACGCACAATTTTTTTTTTTCCTCAAACAGAGTTGTGTGATACACTTCTATGTTTATTGATAGATTTACAGAGAAGGGCTCAAAGAGATTGATGACGCGCAAATATCGCATTACGCAATTTACTAGTCGTAAACATACATACACAAATAATATATATATATTTAATGGGTATGTACATAAAAGCTTATGACTCCAAAATATATATACATACATATTCATGATTGTGTATGGAGCAGGGTAAAATAGAACACGAAAGTGTTATTAAATTATTTATGAAGTTCTGTAAATTTTCGAAATATTTTTCAAATAAATTAGATCAACTAGGTCACATTTTTTTATGCTATCTTGGATATAATTATGATATTACGATAATTACGATGAATATTCGATATAATTATGAGTGTTATTTTATAATAGCAATTAGGTGAATTTATTGATGGAATATAATTGACATCAAATCAATTGTGAATGACGATTTATGAATGCGGAAACATTTTCCTTGGAATAGTTTCTACATATTCTCAATCGATTATAAAGGCCTCCTGGAGCGATGGACAGATACAGTTACACATAAATATTTACACATATCATCAGAAATTGTTTCATGGACTTTGGCTCAAAAATCCAAGCCTTTAAATCATAATTTTACATTTCAATAATCCACAAAAAAATTTTATTCATAAATTCTATTGCGTGGGATAGAATATTGTTTGTTTAGACTGAGCCTTTGAACCGTAGCGTTACCTTGCCTTAGATTTTCAATCGTAGACATCTTGAAAGCATTCGTCAAACGCAATTTTATCTATTTAAATTTGGAAATTCACTCGTGCGTTCTATCTTACCCATACTGCGGTGTCCTATATGTCTGCAGACTCACTGTCTGCCCGTGACTTAAATTATTATTATTTCGTTTTTATCTATATTTAAAAATCGCTTTGGCGGGAAGGTGGTACTAACGCGTGAACAAATCAAAATATAACGATGGTGATATAATCAGAATAATTGATTACTATTATTTTTTCCTTTCATTTATTACATTATTATGTACCAGTGATTCCCGGATTTTCTTCAATCGCGAAACGTATACACATTAATATTCAATTATTTAAGCGCAATGGTGAGAATAGCGCTAATAAATATCGCCATCACCATAGCTACATGATCATCAGCACCCGCAGTAATTACTGGAGTATCAGGTATACTGCCATCCTCATGATACTGATAACTTTTAGTATTTGTTGGTATCTTAATTACTCGATAATTAGCCACACTCGTGTCCACTTTATTGTTAATAAAATTTTGTAATGAATTGGTGACACACCAAAGATTACCATCCTCATCAAATGCAAATGTATCGGGCCACTGCATTTGTACATGATCACGTGAAATAACACGTATACCAGTAACAAATGATGATTGTTGTTTTGTGTCCCACATGGCAACAGCATCGTCAGCAAGTAGACCAAAATAAAGAACACCCGTAGCGGACATCATCATGCCATCAGTTTGCGAAATTTTCCTACCAATATCCCGTACAAATGGATCAATATCACGTGTATTATTTTTTAAAACGGATGTGGGCACAGAATACAGATGAAATGATGACAATGGTGAGTAATAAACGTATCGGTTAGGTGAGTCAACCGGTGACAATGCAATTCCATCAACGGGTATTGGTGTTCGGATCCACGTGCGAGCAACTGTAAAACCCACAGCTTCAGCCTGCGGTTTCATTGAGTCATGGCGTATTTTCCATGATTTATTTTCACGTAGTGAGAAAACAATTATTCCTGGATCACGTTCACCGTTATCAGTGATGTATGCCAAACCACCATCAGTATTATCCAAGACAATATCATTTAGATATGCGGAATCGTGTGGCGCAACATCAGTAGGGAAATTAATATTCCTGAGTACTTCACCATTTTTTTCAAGATCAAGGATGACTAAACGTGGCGGACATCTCGCTTGCATTTCGGGTGTCATCGTGGCTGTTCTTCCTGTATCCAATACCCACATTCTACCTTTTGGATCAATTTCCATACTTTGTACAAATTGAAATGCATTGCAATCGCCAATTGTTTGCATATCCCATGTTGGATACGCTTCAATTTTTGGTGACCAATTACGTGAACTAGGTTCACTCACAGTAGATCCTAGTGTTATTGGTACACCATGTTTCCATCGTGGTAATGTTAGAAACATACGTTTTTTCCAAAATTTAACACCAGCTATTGCATTATTTTCTGATATATATTCATTTCGATCTAAGACACGAGTACGAATGTCTTCTGATGGCCATGCAATATCAATTGTATTCCATCGTAATACTTCACGAAATTGTTCGCCTGTAGCAATTACCACTACTGCCAATAAAAATGCTATTTCTTTCAACATTTTGTTTGTTCAGAATTTCATACAATTATTCTCTCGATTTGTATCACACTTTATAATATAAGTCTAAACACTTGCGCTAAAACGCACACGTGTCTTTATTTATATTTGATGAATTATTTTCACTGTTTCTTCTTATTTTGCATTTGTTATATCCCCATAATTGAATGGTTTTCACTTACTTCTTTTCTTGAATAATAAAATAAACACTAATTTTATAGCTGATCGGTAGCTGGGAGATATTTAGTCAGTGACTATTATTAAACTTTCGCTGCTAGTTCTCTTAGTCAATCTCGTCTTGTCGGACGTGGGCCAACAATTAGAGTGTATATGTGTATGTTTCGATGCGTATACGCAAATTTGTGTGTGTATAAGATTGTTACCCAACTATAAATTCGCGCTATGTACAATGTCACAAGTGCGGTCCATATCGTTGGGCGTTTGCTATGTGACTGACGGTCAAATTGCGCTGATGCTTACGGTGAACGGTGCGTCGCACAAGACGCGCCCCACACACCCACACATTATATATCAAGCTTTATAATTCCCACCCTCCAAAAGTTTTGATATGTGTATGTATACATTCGCACGCTGTTGCATGTTCGCACGCTGATTGAATGGATGAAAGAAGAGATGAAAAAATGTATGAATTACTATGGTTTGAGATGTGTAAATTTTAAAAATGCAACGATGGAATTACTAACAAGTCATCCTTTTACTTCAGTTGGTAAGATACTTTCTTGAAACTCATTTTCTTCTTTCCATATCGTGTATGTGTTTGGATTACTAAATTTAAGATGACTTGAATATGAAGATAAATATTAAATATTTAAAGAGCGCATACTTATATTAGTACAAATGTTATTTTTTATTTGTATTTTTTTTTGTTATCTTGTACATGCAATTGCATTACCACTTTTGAAAATAAATTATTTGACGAAAAAATAATATTTCTCTCCATTGTATGTTCATTCATTTATATTATATATAAATAAAGATAAAAACATAAAAAAGTATTTTCTTTCTGGGTTAAGTGACACTTTCTTTTTAATTAAATTTGTTATGTATCTTGCTCATTTAATCAAATTATCTAAACAAAAACATTAAAATGGAATGTTTAGAGTTTAAACTTTCATTTCAGTCCAAGTGGCACTTCTTCTGCTAATTAAATTTATTATCTTGCATATACAATCAAATCACTCAATTCACGAAATGAATCACCTAACTAAAAAAAGAAAAATTCCAACATAATATTCTGTATATGAAAAATGCAATTTTTTTCTAGTCACAAGTGAAACTTCCTCTCACAACTAATTTTTCTTCATCTCACACATCAGATTACAAATCAACATATTTACAACTGAATTACCTGTGCCAAAATATGATAATAAAATATTTCAGGAGCCCACTTTCATTACGCTCCAATTACCACTTTTTTTTTATTTTCAAATCTAATTTTCCAATCCTTTTCGCACATACTAATTAAATTACCGTATGTCACATATTTTTTTTCTTTACCGACTATCTTGCGGCTGTGTTTTTTTTACATATTTAAGAATTCTCAAGATGAAAAAACTATATTTGTATGGTGAGTATCGTATGACTCAAGTTTTATTTGGATCGATGCCAGGGTTTCGCTTGGCCTTTACCAACCTCCTAAACAGATAAATACATTTATGTGTTAGCGTTGAAAATGACGTCCGCAAGAATTACGCAACATATCAACAAAAACATTCACAATGAATATGTGCGCATAATATATTGATAGGAACAATTCAGCCATAATTCTCTATCAGTCTTTGTCGAGTATACAGTCAATTCACACTTCATCAATTATTAATGTCTTGAATTATGGATGCATACGGAAGTTTTATCTATAATACTGTGATATGTTGACTTCATAATCATGTTAGAACTATATAATAGGTATCGTCAATGACAACCACGTCAAAGTAAAAAACAAAAGTGTCATAAACAATTAAATGACTGCGTTGCGCGCCAACTCATCATCCGCATATATATATTATACAAGCATTATTAACATACATACACACACTCAGGTACACATCCCTATATGTATTAGCATTCCGAAATGCCAGGACGAGGATGGATATTCTCAACCATTACATCAATGGTGTATAATTTGCGATGATGTAACATTTTATTTGTTGATTTATCAATTGGAAATCATTTCTTTCTCTTTTCTATTGAATATGAATACCTATACATACTATTTTCAAGTTCAAAAATGTCGTAATGTCCTTTCTTATAAATATATTTTGCTATCTACTTTTGTCATGCACATATTTGGGTCACAATGACAATGTCCAAAAAAAAATATGAAAGAAAAAAAATCTTTCCAATATATTAATAGAATTTCATGGGCATTCTTTGAAAGACTTTTTACATGTAATCTTTGAACACAAATGGAATTTCCCTTGAGATGCTATACGTCGTCAATATAATCCCCTCGCATACGTTTCTCTATATATATATGCATTAAATGTATGTACACTTATATACACACCGGTATTCGTCATTCAAGTACATCATGATGACGGCATTTTCTTGAATCCAAGGTAATCGCTCACATGATTATAAGCACTCTCACATGAATATCATTTTCATCCATTTAAGTGTCTATGTTGATGTTTGCTTTCAACTGCAAACTTGTGTATTTGTATATTCGTATGTAAAATTACGTATAACTCATTGCCCTCTATGATGAAATTAATTATAAAATGACCGTGGCGGATCGTATCATTGTAGCCTCGACTTCCGGATCATATTCATCATTGGGTAAAACTGGAAATGAAAAAAAAAAGGACATTAAAATAATTAATATACAGGATAACGCAAGGAGATATGTCCTTGCAGTATAAATAATGCAGTAAATAAAAAGTTACGTATTAGATATAGTTACAATTATTTTTATCAGTCAAATAATTCGTGCGTTAAATAACCCTTCATTAAATGCCAGTTTTATCTAAAGTAATTATATCTTTAATTGTAGCTAACGAGGGAGAGAGAGAGAGAGAGAGAGAGAAGTTTCATAATATATAGTCAGATTATATTCGTCATTGGTTAAAATTGAACATAAAGATGAGAAACTTCAAAAAAATTAAACCATTGGATGATGTGAGGATATATGTCCATACACTATGAATAATGTGATAGATAAAATATAATGCATTAGAAATAAACATAATTATTTTTGACAAGTAGATGAATTGTGAGATAAACAACCCTTCATTAAATTTCTGGTTCTACCTTATGTAATTATTTGTTTAATTGTAGTTAACAAGAGTTTCTGCTGTTGAGTCGAAGAAGGAAGGAGAATGATAAGAGAGTGAGAGAGCGAGTTATTTCATGGCATCTTGCTAGATCGTATTCATGATTCTGAGTAAAATTGAGGACAGAGAGGGAAATTAAATAGATTAATAATTAACAGAGCGTAAACACATATGATTTTCAAATAGAACAGGAGGAAAAAAAGAAAGTAATAATTATCAGTTGACTAATTCTTTAAGAATACGAAAAATATTACTTGGAAAAATATTATAAGAAAAAATATAATTGGAAAAAAATCATTTGACAAAATATAGTTTACAATTAGGACATTTACTTGTTGAAAAGTCAGAGAAAAGCACCGTGGGGTGCCAACTATTTAGGAATCTGTGAAATGTCTACGATTTTGTAGGTTGATATTTTATCTGGTTGCATTTTTCCGACTATAAATTCTTTAGATTCGCCATCCATCATTCCTCTAATTGTGACTAATGAATATTCTTGCTACATGAAATGGGAGAAGGAATAAAAAAAAAGAATAAGTGAAAGAAGATGGAATCCATTGTATCAAGCCGAATCAAATATTTATTATTCTGTGAAATTGGAGAGAAAAAAAAAAATATTGAAGAAATTGAAAAACAAATAGAGCGTAAAGATATTCGATAATATAATGGAAAAAGAAAACAAGAGTTATAACTAATTCTTCAGATAAACAGTATTTCATAACATTTCATTTTTATCTATTGCAAAAATGTCTATAATTGTAAAATACGTGAATTTCAGCTGGTCAAGTGAACGAAGAAAGGAGAAAGAGAATGAAAGAAAGAGAAATTTCATAGCATCGAGCCATCGCTACATAAAATAGATTAAACACACAATCTCGCGTGCATTCTTGCACGTTCCTTCCATTAATACTCCAAGTAATTTATATGACATAGATGTAGATCTTATAGACATGATACACAGGGAAACCGTTGACCTAATTGTTGTTGATATAATGAAGACTATAATGATATGAAATGAGGAAAAAAAAACCAATACAAGAAATCAAACATAGCTCTGTATGGTTTCGCAGTAGCTAATGAATCAACTTAATTTCGCAACATCTTTCCTTGCAAATTAACATCATGCAGTCAACCACAACTATATAACTACTGTTTACAATACTCTTCAACCAATCAAAACAATGAATTCATGACTAACCATTGCGCATAGTAATTAACACTGACCACTTCTTATTTGACGAGTTCGTTTTTATGTATTAGTTTGTGTCATGATACCTACATACATTAATACCACACAATAATCGTGATACATTTTTTTTTAGTATATTTATGAATTCGAATTTTACATTTCAAACATGCACGTCATCCTGTAGTTAAAGGCCACACCTCACTCGTTTCTCTATCTATAATTCTTCTCTAATAAGAACACATCGATGCCTGAAATAGAATTGTTTAATATATTTGTATTTAGCATGTATAGGAAGTCACGATGGAGCACGGGTGTGTTGACTTATGTCAGAATATGAGATTAATTCAAATATTGAGTACAAAAAAGAGGAGTTTTAATGAAGATCTAGTCCACGAAATAAAAAACGAAAGCCATGATATACACATGTGATGTTTTGATTATCAGCAGGCAGTTAAAGTGCTGAGGCTATACAATATTTCATCATTTGACCCTTCGGTGACCTAATTTTAATGTGGGACCATTCGATAAGATTATGAATTAATTTAATTGCATATATTTACTGTAAAATTTTGTTTTGCATGTGAGAGACGTTAATATTTCGAAAATATGGTGTTGTCTTCTCACACAATAATTCAATTGCAATGCGGTAGTATTACAAAACAGGCGAAAAATTCTTTAGTTGGAGTTAGCAGAGGAATTGGGTCGTTGCGTCACTGGGTAATGGACAGAAATGGAGCCCCCGTCATCATATTGCTAGCAAACGTTGGGAGCTAACACAGCTGGGGACTCTGTGTTTGGATTACTTCTATATACCGTCGTGTCTTACTGACATCTCCGTATATAACACGTTATATAGTCACGTAAAGATATTGTATATATAATATATTTGTGTATCTTTACGTGATGGCTTTGCATACTGTATATTCTGTCAAAATTGACATCTTCAAATTCTATTATCCACCGATCGAATATTGGCGATTGTGAAATGAAAAAATGAAAGAATTATGAGGGAAGAAAAATAATCATATTTTTATATTCATATTTGTCTTTAGAAATATATTTCCGGCAATTAATTTTTTTTTCTTCCGTTACTCAATGAATTTTATTGTTCTGTACTTTATTTCATTTAATTTTTCTCTTTACTTTATTGTTATATGGGCATAGTAACGTGACGTGAATGTAAAAATTAATATGTCTGAGAATTTTTGAATGAAAAAAAAACATAATAGCGTGAGCGCTCTTACATACAAATTATGTTTATAATATATACACAGTTAACTGATCTATGTAACGTTGTATTGTTTTAATGATGAAGCAACGATACATTCATATATGGAAAAAGAGGACATGCTAAAAGTTATATCAGTGGTTCATCGGTCGTTGATGGTATATACCTATACACCGGGACTAGAATTTCATTTCAAAGACGGAAATAGCATGAGTAGAGTACAGATATTACATATGCTGTTTAGTGTATTGGCCTTGAGTTGACTTGATTGCGCAATCATAAATATGTAGAGTAAATGGAGAATTTACAATTCGTATCATCTGTTGATGATCCAAAACAAGATGAGTGCACATGGTCTCATCAATATGTATCTCCAGATAGTTTCACATCTGTATAATATCTTATTCTTCATTGTCATTATCTCATAATATTCTATCATGTATTAAACATGAGCAATGGTATAAATATGATATTGTATTTATAGAAACACGTAAACCTATCATAAATTATGTTGTTTGATTGGTGCTTATTGCCGCGCTGCTTGATGAGCGCTGTTGATAGGAGTAATATGTGCAGTTACAAGAGGGTACATTTATTAAACACTTGAGGACGAGAAAAGGGAATGAGAAAGTGAAAGATTTTACAATAACTCACGACATCCAGACAAGTTGTAAATTGAAACTTATATTGAATCATCAGGATTATTTGTCGTTGTTGTTTTCCTTTCAGTCTCTTTCATCAAATTTATTCATCAACCTTGGACATGCTGAAGCAGCGGAGCATTGCGCAATCTTTCAACTAATCTGTCAGGATGTTTGCGTCTAAATTTATGAAATTTACTGTCACATACCAATAAACTGAAATTTATATGGATATGTTCTTGCTGAATGAATAATAATATTAATAGTATATAATAAAATCATTGTTTTATTCATTTCTTCAATGAATTAATTTCTTCACTCATTATCAATTTATACAACGTGTTATTAATAACGGGCCTATCTATATAAAGATATGGATATGCATACCACGATGTATGCTTCATATCTACATACTTCATCCTGTTCTCTCTTGTATATTTATACGTGCTACTTATTGACACTGAACATCAATTTATATTACAAAATAGAATCTTACATATGTGTGTATGTATATAATGAATACTAACACAATTTCTTCATGTGATTATTGACAAAGAAAAAGTGTGTGGACAGCTGTCATCATTACGTATGATTCACTGATTATTACACCATTTTACAATATGAATCATATAATTGTATGTATGTAGAATATGTATGTATTTACAAATTGCCGGATGACATTGATAGAATTTCAAATTATATGCTTTCATTTATATGCACTTGTTTATTTTGATTTAACCTTCAAGAGTTGAAACTGTTATTGCATTTATGTAGATGAGCAGAATTGGTTCGAACTTATGTCTTTTATTGATGCATAGAATGGTCGTACGTAGAACTTGTGATCAGTTTTCTACATGATGCAGTGGGAGATTTAATTCTTGTTAATTCTTGCGGATGTATGGACGCGGGAAAATTCCTGTATGGAACTATGTTTCATTCTGATATATATACTCATTTATTTCCTGTGTCGATGTAGTTCAGTTTTCATACATCTACATGCAAGAAAAGTAACATGAAAAATTGATTTTTCATCGATGGTGCAGACAGTTGATTTAAAATTTTGCATCCATTTTTTACTTTGACCTCAGTAAAATGATCGATAAAACCAACACTTTACTTGAAGTACTCTGCACATATAAAACTCTGCTGTATTCAACTTTCATCATTGAAAAAACAACATTTTGATATATTTCATGTGTTTTACTAAGAAAGTTTGAACGCTTATACATACACAACATGCAACGTGGTTTTACGAATCAGTAATGATACGCTTTTGCGACAAACGACAAAATATCTTATACAATGAAAGACAAGATTTTTGCTGGGTATAATCAAAAGGTAAAATTTCCAAACGGAAGAACTAGATCTATTCTCCTGGAATTAATAAAGATGACTCAGAAATTTAAGATCATTCAGAATAAATTATTTTAATGAGATTGACCTTCGCAAATATTTAGCTACAATGTTTTTCGACACAATCATTCATATTTTGCCTGAAATTTGCATCTAATTGTGTAATTCCTGCATTCATACCACTAACCTTACCGTCATCGGTTTATTCGCTATTCACGTGATGTCTCATGATGCAATAGACATATCCGTAATACTTATGAGCCAATTTTCAGTTGAAAATTTCTACCAGGGTTCATCCATTTCAAACCTGATCATGACCTATGAGTAGAGCATTTATTTTAGGTTAGTTCTCAGTGCCTCTCAACTTTCAACAATACGGCATTTGCGTATGTCGATGCGTTGTGTATAATAAAATTGAAAAGTTAGGTTATGTTGGTTATTATCTGCGGAGATTGTGAAGAAGTTTTGCTGTGACGTTAGAAAGTTATTCACGGACAGTTATTAACGCTTACATATTGAGTGAAGAATTGAATTAATTCGATAATCATGTTGAGAATAAGCTCTAGACTAATTGTTCAAGCTGGTAAGTCGATGGAAGTGAAACAATTTGCAAGTGCAGCAGTTTCACCGGCTTTCAAAGTGCAGGACAATAAGGACTTTGACGAGAGAGTTAAGAATTCGAAGGTTCCAGTAATAATTGATTTTTTTGCGACGTAAGAATTTATTATTATTATTATTATTGGAGGAAAAAAACAAATAAAAAAATTGCGTTTATTGAATCAATATTTCTTATGTTTAAGTTGGTGCAATCCCTGTCGCATGTTGACACCACGTTTGGAGTCTGTGATTGCTGAAAAACAAGGGAAAATTTTATTGGCTAAAGTTGATATTGATGAACATACAGATCTTGCACTCGATTATCAGGTATATAATCATATTGATGAGAAAGCTGGATGTAGAAATAAATATTCAAGTGGTTTACTCAATGCAAATTGATTGCAGGTGGAATCAGTAC
This sequence comes from Zele albiditarsus, assembly GCA_958496275.1. NCBI lineage: Eukaryota > Metazoa > Arthropoda > Insecta > Hymenoptera > Braconidae > Zele > Zele albiditarsus. The sequence continues at coordinate 11,214,147 of OY292411.1, read as the reverse complement.
CAGTTTTGATTGCAATGAAAGACGGCAAAGTATTAGAGAGAATTGTTGGTTTGCAGGATACGGATAAACTCAGGAAATTTGTTAATAAATACGTTGATAATTGAAAAATATATACTGATGGTAGTTTTTGAAAGGAATATATTTCTTGAAGAATTAACAATAAAAAGCAGCTAATGTTCTTTAAATAAAAACTTATTTTGTTGTACAGATCAGCATAATATAATCCTTCTATATATATAAAAAAATTTGTTTGTTTGCGTAAATTTATGAATCAATAGATAAACAAAATAATAAATATGAATTTCATTTATTTGATTATGATGATGATTTATAGTGAGTGTATATATATAATCTATTGAAATTCTGTCAGTTATTTGTAACAATGATTATGTCTTAAGTGTATCGACCACTAATCAATTTTAGGTTTCCGTTGGCAATGCTTGTAACAATTGTCTTGCCCTTATTAATTCAACTGTTTCGATAATATCTTCAGACTCTTCCAATTTTTGTTCGTTTTTCTTTATGACATCCATACCCTTTTTCAATAATGTTTCTCTTGCCATGCCTTTACAGCCCTCAAAATATTCCAATACAGTTGGAAAAATTGAATCGGGAACAATATTTTCATCTAATAAATTGTCCATTAACCAAATTTGCCTAATTTTTGCGAACTTCCATTCATTTTTAGCGTGTTTCCACTGAAAATAAATGATATATAAATAAATTTTTGCGATTAATTATGTATTATGAGAAATACGTGACCATTTATCAGTTATGTAACTGATTATTCACCATTGAAATATATTCTAATGCTTTCTGGGTCGCGTCCCGTTTACTACGTTCTCTCTTATCGATTTCTCGCTGTTCTGCTTTTGCTTTCTTAATCTGTTTCTTGGAAGGTGCCTTGGGTTTTTTAACATCATTCTTATCAGCTTCATCTATCGCTTCTTCTTTATTATCGTCTGTGGCACTACAAATGAAAAGAAATGAACAAAACAAAATATAAATATGAGGAGATAAAGTTATTATTTACAATTCAATTTATATCATTAGAAAATTTATTCATACATCCTGGCAGTTTTAGCTACTTTTTCATCATCATCCAATTCAGTATCGTCAGATTTTTTTCTCTTATGCTTCTTTTTATTTGATGGCTTCAAATCCTCGTCATTTTCATTGACCACTAATTTTGATTTCTTCTTTTTAATTTTTTTGTCAACAATAACCTCAGCATCTTTATCTTCCATGCTCCGATTTTTATTATTCAAATTTTTCACCATGACTGTAAATAATAATTGCGTGAAATTCATATGAATTGTAAGGCATAACATAATAGTAAAACAATTATATTCGTTTGATTACTACCTTTGGATGAATATTGCTGTTCTCTTATTTTCGAACCTAACCTCTAAATATTTTATTAATACCACCCCTAATTTATATGAAACCGTCGATCCTTCGGTTCCTGTCTTTCAGGAAGTAGCCCCTTCTTCCTCACCACGTCGGTTAATTATTCAAGATATTGATGTTTTATCAGAAACAATTGTCACACATTGCATGTGTCGCACGATATTATCACATGTATTCATACATTTATTTACACATTTTCAACACATGCATGAATACATTCAAATGATTTGAATATATGTATATACACGTGGGTCTCCCACACAAATGTAATCAGTATTGCCAATATAAATACGCAATCGTATCCACAACCGCGCAGTATTCAAAAAGTAATAAAATTTCGTCAAGTAACTGATAATTGACTGATAAAAAATTGACACAAAAATTCGTATGTGATAGATAGTCAAAAAATGGATAGAAGTCATAAGCTTCATTCTAAACTTTATAATCGACTTTTAGATGTGCATTAAAGTTTTTTCAATTATCATTATTTATTCTCGCATTTTCCATTTCGTTTAAAGTGTACACAAAATGGCGACTCGTACCAATTTTTGTAGGTTGACATTTCTGTATATGAATATGCGCATGCGCATTTGTAAAATAAAATATTTATTGTTTTAGGATTGGTACGGTAACAGGCTGAAGATCGTAATAAAAAAAAACAGCTGTGTTCTGCTCTGGAAGTAGCGTAGAAATATACATATGTATAATGTACGTGATATGTAATTTTTTTTCAATGTTTTGCACAGTTTTTGACCATATATATTTTTCGTAAAACTGCTCGTAAGTACTTTCCTCACTATTACACAACATTAGCATAATGTATGAATGAGTTTTGATATGAAATTTACGACATTCGTGTGTTACACAAGATAAATATTTCCCACTGTAATTGTTCTCATGCTCACACAGTCATGACAAAATGAACATTTCATTTGTTCCTTTTGAACTTAACCTAATTTAACTGAAAATCGTGTATAACTGCAGCCAATACAACGTATATATATTCATATATATATATATATAAGGATAATTATCTTTTGTATCGTCACGCTCATAGACCACTTATCAGTAATACTTATCACATACCTAATCTTGATCCACAATTACTTTCAGGATTGGCAACATCAAACCAAATTTGTGGTATTTTTAGAGCATAAAATATCATTAATACATTCTTCGACATGACGGAGGACATGTTAGGTGCAGACATTTGTCGTGTCTGTAGATCTGAGGGTTCATCTGATCGACCACTATTCCATCCTTGTATTTGCACTGGAAGTATAAAATGGATACATCAAGAGTGTTTGCTCCAATGGATGAGATATTCGCGGAAAGAATATTGCGAATTATGTGGTCATCGTTTCTCATTCACGCCAATATACAGTCCAGATATGCCACGCCGTTTACCATTACGTGATGTTGTTGGCGGATTATTTTCAAGTGTGGTGACAGCCGTCAAATATTGGCTACATTATACCCTAGTGGCTTTAGCATGGCTGGGTCTTGTACCATTGACTGCGTGTCGTACTTATAGAGCACTTTTCAGTGGATCATTAGATCTTGTAAAGGTGAGTATTCAATTTCATTGCTGTTTGCGTCATAATATTGGAATATCTAACAGTAATAATAAATTTTTCATAGGTAATGTCATTGCCAATGGATATGTTGTCAACTGAAAATGTATCATCGGATGTATTTCACGGTTGTTTTGTCGTGACGTGCACATTATTTGCATTTATCGGTTTAGTATGGCTACGAGAACAAATATTACACGCGGGCGGACCTGATTGGCTTGAGCGTGACGTTCAATTGCCTCCTGTTGATAATCCTGCGCACGATGTCATACCCGCGCAAAATCTCGACGCCCATGAACAACTTGATGTACGTGATAATAATAACGTACCACCATTTGTCGATGAGCCACGCGGACCCATACAAGTGGCGCCAAATAATGACGAACATCCGATGTATCGTGAAATTGGTGATAATAATCCAGATTATCCGGTTATCAATAATGCCGCTGGTGATATTGGTGGTGTTGATGATGGACATCGTGATGGTGACGGTGGGATTGCAATTGGAGAACCTGAAGGTAGAATTGATGGTGGATGGCGGGGACAAGTTCAAAATAATGATAATGCCGGTGATCAAGCGCAAGGTCAACAACAGGGTCAAGGTGAAGCTGAAGAAGCAAATTGGAATCCAATGGAGTGGGACAGACCCGCGGAAGAATTAACGTGGGAACGCTTACTTGGATTGGATGGCTCATTACTGTTTCTTGAGCACGTATTTTGGGTTATATCGTTAAATACTTTATTTATATTGGTATTTGCATTTTGTCCATATACATTTGGATATTATGCAATTGCTGGCTTGGGACTTGAGGAACATGCAGCCGCATCGCACTTTGAGGGTCTTGTCACAACTTTATGTGGTTATGGAGTTATTGGCGGTACTTTAGTTATCTTGCACACACTCGCGGCATTATTTGGCTTCCAACGGTCACAACGTATTCTTGGTCTTGGTTACGTTGTTGTGAAAGTTTCACTACTATCAGTCGTTGAAATTGGTGTATTACCATTGGTTTGCGGCTGGTGGCTTGATATATGTTCGTTAGCAATGTTCGATGCAACACTAAAAGATCGAGAATCTTCCTTCAGACTTGCCCCCGGTACATGTATGTTCATTCATTGGTTAGTTGGAATGGTTTATATTTATTATTTTGCATCATTTATACTTCTATTGCGTGAAGTATTGCGACCGGGTGTACTCTGGTTCTTACGTAATCTAAATGATCCGGATTTTTCACCAATACAAGAGATGATACATCTTCCAATGTTGCGACACGCAAGACGTCTTGTTGTTTCGGCAGTGATATTTGGTACAGCGATACTATTGATACTGTGGTTGCCAATCAAATTATTGAGATGGGTATGGCCGGGTTTCTTGCCGTACACGGTGACCGTTCAAACTGAGGCCCAAGTTAGCGAATTATCATTGGAATTATTATTACTACAAGTTATTTTACCGGCATTGCTTGAGCAATCGCATACACGGACGTGGTTGAAGGCATTAATACGTGTATGGTGTCAAGCTGTTGCATGGATACTTGATCTTCAGTCATATTTATTGAGGGATCAGCGCGATGAACCGGGTACGGCAGTAGTTGAAGAGCCACAACGTCCAGGTCTTGGTGCAGCACATCAAGCCGTTGGACATATGTTACATAGAGAGAGCCCATCGGGATATCAACCTTACACGAGAAGTAAATGGTTTCCAGCGCGATTAGTTGGATTATTATTGTGCGTTTGTATATCGCTCGTTATTGCCAGTTTAATTGCAATGACATTGCCGGTGTGGCTTGGCAGACGAGTTATGGCATTGTGGATGGTTGGCGCACCGGCACCCTCACCACCAGTTCTCCCACCGACATTGTCAATGAACAGTTAGTATTAATTATCCACTCATCAATAATATGTATATTCAAAACAATATAATTGATTTTATTTTACTTTTTGTGTAGGTGTTGGAGACGCGATGGTTGTTTTCAGCGGACAAGTTCATGAAATTTATACAGTGGCGTGCGGTACATACGTTTGTTGGGCAGCGGCACGTGGGCTTGCATTGGCATTTTCATGGCTGCCTCGCGGACGTCGTGCAATATTGGATAGAATTAAACATTGGGCAATTGTAAGCGTGAGGGCGTCAATAGCATTTGTTCTTTTAGTTGGTGTAATACCATTGTTATTTGGCCTTTTGTTAGAATTAGTTGTGGTTGTACCATTGCGCGTGCCATTAGAGCAAAATCCAATTTTATTCATATGGCAAGATTGGGCGTTGGGTGTACTTTATACTAAAATAGCAACAGCGGTTACAATGATGGGACCTGAATGGCGATTACGTCTTGCTATTGAACGTGCATACAATGATGGTGTTAGAGAAATGGATCTCAAATTTGTTATTACAGAGCTTGCCGCGCCAGTTATCTGTGTATTCGGTTTGGCATTGGCAATACCGTATGCGGTTGCGTATGGTATTATACCATTATTTGTAACTAATTTACAGACACAAATTTTCATTGCAAGACGCTTATATCCATTTTTGCTTCTTATTATATCCGTTTGTGTTTTGATTACAATTCATATTCGCCAATTCAAAAAACTTTATGAGCACATTAAGAATGATAAGTATTTGGTTGGTCGACGATTGGTTAATTATGAACATCGTAAGAAGCAGCAGCAGCAAACACAAAAATCGAGTTAACAACATCACATTGATGTACGCTAATGATTGCGAAAGGGAATAAGGCGTTAAATGACTTAGATTTAGCTTCATGTACATTCTTATTTTACTATATTTAATGATATGACAGAAAATAAAAATACATACATACTTTCACACATTAACACATCCTCACTTACACATGCATACATACATACATACATACATGCATGCATACAAAAATAATACGATTTCGTAATATATTATTAATTCGGTGGTTCAATTTTCGATGACATTACTTATACCATGTTTATATTGGCGATATTCAACAAAATGTGGAAGACGGTCTTTATTAGTTATTTTCTCTTCCTTGAATTTATTCTCCGCTTCTTTGTTATTGCAATTCACACTGTCATTGTTTCGAGGTATTCATTCATATCAGTCTCACAATAATATTGCGTTTTTGAGGATATTTTAATGCTTCATCTATTGTCGAAACATTTTCTAGTGCTCCAAGAAATTCAAATAGCTCGAAAAATATTTATAGATAAACTCTTTCATAAATTTTCAAACGTCTTCAAAATTGGGAAAAAAAAAATAATGTTTCGCATTTCTCTGTATATTGTTAACAATTAATGTTACTGTTCTTGATTACAACAGAGATGAGTGATTAATAAAAAACACAAAATGGATTGTATACACACTTGTGTGATAATATTTTATTCAACTTATCATACTTCAATCGTGAATATTATGGCAATTCTAATTTTGCATTATTGACGACTTTATCAGTTGAATGGGTGATTTATAATCCAGAATTATAAATTATTCATAGATATGATCTCCACATTTATCAATATTTGAACTGAGAATTTAAATGACAATCATATAATTCTCATTTTATTAGCATCAGGTTGTATGCAGATATTCCACGAGTCAATAAGCATGAGTTAAATTTTCTCTTCTTTTCTCAGTAATAATAATAACAACAGTAATAATAACTAGCAAATAAAATTTTATTTTCATCAATTAATCGATCCAATTTTATATTTTACGGTGGACATATATTTTTGTTTAATCGGTCATTTATATTGATGAAAAGAAAGAAAAAAAACTGTAAATGGAATGTGAATTTTAATTAAATCTCAATAAAATAATTACCACTATTTTCATTCATAGTCATTCTACCTCTTACAATTGCTACTCATTTTTTCATATAGGAATGAATTATCAATACCCGTATAATATAATTTTCGAATAACTCGCCATTGTCTCATCACTCCTACCAACAATAGCTCTTTTATTGCGTCCGAAATCTGCACAATGAAGTGAGCAACAGTATTAACCAAAAATGATCTTCATCACACCCGCGCAATTCAAGAAGCATAAACCCCAACGCTCTAATACAATAATTAATACAGAAAAAATGATTTCTCTATTGGGTTCAGCCTTTCTAATATCAGAAATTATTCCGATTATTTATTTCTTCATCCTCAATATGCAGCAGATGATCTTCAAATGTATTTCCTAATCTCATTTCACTTCATTGATTGGGACGCCATCTTGGTTTTTTCTCATAAATTCTCAACTCATGCCTGCTTCTTACCAACACCCACATTTACACATACAAACCTAATCTTTTCCGTTGATATCCATCTCTGTATGGTTTTCTTATTGCAATTCGCATATACTATGGTTTTACTCTCCTTTTTTTTCTCTTCTCGACATTGTACAACATACACATACATATAACGCTGCGTCTTGACTATTCTCGCAATTTCTACATGGAATTAATTATTGAATGATAAATTAATAATTAATGATACGTATGGTAAATTCATATCCTGTAAGTATTCTTTATTATCTAATACAATAATGACAATTTGTTAGCATTACAACTTAAGGATTCAAGCATATTTTATTTGGCTGTATGTGTGTTAGTAATGTTTGTGAATATATACATTCGTAAAAGTCATTGATTGATCATACATTATTTAATAACGTTCCCCATTAAACGTTATTTCTTCTCTTGTTATTCGTCAGTTTTGTTGAATTTTTTTGTATTATTATTGATTATTAACCTCAAATAATTATGTGTGTGATTGTATTATTTATTAATGAAACGTTCTTATTGGCGTTTTAATTTGTCTTTTTCAATTAGACGAATAGCTGGCTGACTGATTTTTATTATTACAAATGCGTAATGTGTTACAGTGACGATGATGAATGACTGCCAGTAAACTCTGTATGATTTGTGATGAGTTAGTCACGAGAAGGTTGTCGGGGGACGGTCATAACTGAAACCTGATTTATCCGGAAATTAAATATATGAAATAAAGAATGGCAGCAACATTTGATCAGTATGATAAATCCAGGTAATTATTATTGGTTTACATTCAAAGAAATGCTCGAGGATTAATATAATGTTGACTCATTTAATCAATTTAAATTTATTTATTTTGTTGGTATAGCTGGTATTTTGGCGCAATGTCGCGTCAAGATGCGTCTGATTTGCTTATGAGTGAAAAGGAAGGTGGTGTGTTTTTAGTACGTGATAGTACATCGATTCATGGCGATTTTGTATTATGTGTACGAGAAGATAGTAAAGTCAGCCATTATATAATTAACAAGATACAACAGGGTGATCAAATACGCTATCGAATTGGTGACCAAATATTTCCTGATATTCCAAATCTTTTAGCATTCTACAAGTTGCATTATTTAGACACGACACCATTGATCAGGCCAGCACCAAAGAAAATTCAGAGGGTTGTCGCGAAATATGATTTTGAAGGCAATGATCCTGATGATCTTCCGTTCAGAAAAGGTATAAGATAGAAATTATTGATAGAAACCTTAGACTGTAAATGCAATCAATGTTGATATTAATTATTTTATTTTATTGTATTTTATCAGGTGAAATATTAACAGTGATAACTAAAGATGAGGAACAATGGTGGACAGCGCAAAATAGTCTTGGACAAAAAGGTTTGGTACCAGTGCCCTATGTACAAAAATATGAGGAAGAGAATCATGGCATCGGTGGGGAAAATAATGTGCGACAAGATATTATCAGTGGTGTAAGTAGTGGTGGTGGTGGTGGTGGTAGCGGTAGTAGTAGTGGTTCCACCACAAATACAAATACGTCGCAAACAATTGGAACATCACAAGTGGTACATCAAGATGCAACGCATTTGGTAACGCGTCGTTCAAATATACAACGAACATTGCCGGCATTTGCTAAAGTTAAGCAAGCGCGTGTACCGAATGCATATGATAAAACTGCGTTAAAGTTGGAGATTGGTGATATGATAAAGGTGACTAAAACAAATATTAATGGTCAATGGGAGGGCGAGTTACATGGTAAAATAGGACATTTTCCATTTACTCACGTTGAATTTGTTGACAATGAAACGGGCGAGGAGAATCAGGATGTGTGAGGTGGGTTGGAATTGAGAGAGCTGGAGAGAGAAAAAAAAAATGACGAAATGAAGATGGATAGAGAGATAGAACACGTTGTTCTTCCATGCAATAAATGGTGTTGTGGTTGTTACCAAACAAGGAATATTTATAAACAATATCTCTTCGTATTGCCATAAGCAGCTGCATATAAATTAAAGAAGGAAAAAAACGAACAAAAACATCGTTTATTACATTGTTTTTATTTAAATAGGTAATTATGAGTATTTTATATTTCCAATATTAAAATGAACAATCTGAATGGAGAAGAAAATATATAATTCAATTCCGCGGTAATGAATCAATACTTCTAATTATAAATAATGACTATATTGCAAAATAATGAACGAAAAAATGAAGAAATATATAAAAAGAAATCATAGCTGATGAATTACTTGGGAGTAATAAATTAATATCAATAAAAGAAAATGTTCTTTTTTTTTGGTTTTGAGGGTTAAATGATAATAAGTGAGAAATGAACTCGTGAATATGTCATGGCAGGTCTAATTAAAACGAAATGTACAATTTTTCTATTTTTATTTTCACATGAGCTAATGTTGAACGATTTAATTCTCGGTGTGAATGTCCTTGACTTCGATTGAAATATTGTGTATCAACTTGTCCAATTGTCCCACTAGCTTTTAACGTTATCAAAATATATAATCACTCGGTCAATATCAACTTATTCAACCGAGATCAGCTGTATACTTTTTCTTTTTTATCACTCTGCCAAATTTATATACTCATGTATAAACAATTCACAATTCAGACAGTAAAAATTGATTAGTTCATACGCCTACATTTCGTAAACGATGAAAAAACCAATTAAAATAAAACAACAAAAGGCAAACTATTTTTTTGCGTTTTGTAGATATTCGACAATTGTCAGCTTCTAGTCACGTGAAGTGAGTCAATGCGGTCAATTTGATCAGTGTCTCTCTGAGTACATATGAAAAATAGTGATGCAAGAAAAAGAATAAAGAAAAATAAATCAAATTGTGAGCATCGAGAATTAATGGCCTCGACAAAATCGTAATGTATACATTAATGTATTCCAATTTCTATTTTGTTTCAATTTAATTATTTGAATGCAATCATTGTACTACAATATATTGCAATTGCAATTTTTATTTTGAATAGATCAATATATTTTTCACTTGATTTTAATGATTATGTGTGTACATTTTTCTTCCTCTCAACTAACATAGCATGTAATCAAAAGTGAATAGCGAGTTGAGTAATAATATTGGAAAATGGTTCGAATAATTTCGTAATGGGTTTTCCGCCGATTTTTTTGCTCTTCATTCATTCGCGGGTATACATATAGTTGGATAAATTATGAGTTATCTGGCAATGACTCGAATATTCTTCAACAGACTTAATAGTTACGCCATTATGAATTGGAGTCCCATCCGTCGTTGGCGTTTTCTGGAAAGGCGTTCTCCTCTATGAAGGTTTAATTGAGCGTGAATAATATGCAAATTCACGAAAATTTTACGTCGCACGTTTTTGCTCGCGCCGTTATTCTATTGTATTGAAATTTCAATAGTGCGCACACCCCCCTGCTTCACTTACAATTCACAGAAGTTCAAATGAAGAACTATTATTTTCTTTTTAATTGAATCTTAGTTTTCATAGTTAAAAATCAATTTGGGTGCGAGTAACATTTTGAATTCATACAGGGAATTAATAATGCCTGACGTTAAAGTTTCTTTCATTAAGTGTCTCATTATTATTTTACAAGGATCTGAAGGTATATTCATGTATTACATAAACGTATATATATATATATATACATACATATATTCATGTTGCTTTATTGGTCTCCTTCGCTCACATTCGTGTCTTGAGAATTGTATAACTGCTTGGTTTCTCAATCATTGCACGAGCGCCACCCGTTCCACATTAATCATTTAATATGACGCTCTAATTGAATTGCGTTGTTTAGCGTACCACGATATCGGAGCTTACTCGATAATATACTCAGACTGCTTCAATTTTCGTTTCTATTTATAATCTTTTATCTAACGTTAACCCTGCAATGGCTGACCTGGATCATATAGACCGTTTCAAAGTTGTACAGCTTAAAAAAGTTGTTAATATATTAACAATGTCGCTGTACCACTCTCACGTCTTCTTTTTTTAAAATGGAACAAAAAAACAATTTTTTTCATTGTGGAAGAAAGTTTCAGGAAAATAAAATTACATCACAATAATATCGGAAAATATATTTCACCATGATACAAAAAGTTTGAGATATTTATGCCATTTGAAGTTGGAATGAAAAATCGATTTGGAAACCAGCGTGAGAAACAGTCTTGATACCATTGACGGGATGAAATTTTTCCTTTCGCACTCACCATCGTTAAGGAGAAAAAACATTCGAATGTTCATTGTTACGTAAGACTGTTCATAGTCTTTTTTCATTTTTTTTTTGACATTACTATTGTTTATGATGACAATTTGGGGGTTTTTGGGACTCATCGGAAACAATAAAACGCGAAAAACCATCAAATGTATTATAGAAAATTAGAGTGATATATTTTTTACTTCCGAGATGTTAAATATTCCCGTCAAGATATCGTGATCATTCAACATTCAATCGTACTAAAAAAAAATATAAATTTAATAATACGAACTCATCTACAACAATATTTTTTCTATAAACCTCATTCGAAATTACATAGCTAACAAACTATTAATCGTAACAAGAAGTCAATGTGTCTACATTCAATCCTTATGAAATATCTGATTCGAAATTAAATATTAATTTTTATTCAATGTAATAATGAAACCCAATGTTAAAGCACCCACTTGACAGTATTTTACTTTTCTTCTTAATACTTTTGTTCATAATATGTTTATATCACATTTTTTTTTATCCTCACAGAGCTAGTGCTAAAACATGTTAGCTTGTCCATAGGATAATATTAATGAACCCTTATGAGTACCGTGATAATGAATCACAATGAGTGGAATGGGAACGGAGGTTTGCTAGTGTCAAACACGAGCCTAATGAAAGGGGACCGATTCAGCAACGCACTGTGCGCTGCTTTTTTTTTTATATCTACCTTTTTTTTTCGCTCCTCGTCTCGTTGTACCCTTCACACACCCCTAAACTAGAATTATCTGGCATTGGGGGCTACATGGGCGTGTACACTGCTGCCCTTTGTTCATCTTTAATTGTGTATATTCTATATCTCACAAATTCTTTTTTTTTTCTTTATCTCTCTGTTGCTATTTTTTTTTTTTATTCTCTTCAACAGCAAACACGAATGACATTTTCCGCAATTTTTTTCTTTTTCTCTTGCTCTTCGTCTCTTCTTTACTTGAAAGCCAATTGACTCACTGTCGTCGACAGATGACAGTACATTTTTAGAAGCCCTCAGAAATATAATACCTTCAAAGGAAAGACAATTTTCTCATCGCATGAAAGAATAATAACTTTGTGAGCGATTGATTATCGATTATCGTTAAGATAATAAAAGATTTGTATCATCGTTTGGTTATAAAAGATAAAGAGGAAAAAAAAGAGGAAAATAATTTGACGATTATAAAAGTAAGGGATAATCTTTTTATTTTATATATGAATCTAATTGGTCATCTTCTTTATCGTCTCACTGAGATGGTGATAAAAATTGAAGATATAGTTGATGTTATTATAAATTTTTTTTTCCTTCATTTTATTCCTGAGTCATTCTGTATGCGTGAGATTTCTCGATAGACGAGGTGAGACGCTGTGGGAGCTCGAATAGTCAAAAAGAGTTGAGGGTGGATGGAAAGGAAATACTATCAAAAGAAAGTCTCTGGTGGCTGTGGAGGTGGAGGATGGAAAGAAGGTGTGTACAACGGTGAAAGAGAGAGGAAGTGGAGTTAGAGTGAAGGCGCGCCCACGGGAATTTCCAGACGTCGCGTTTTAATGAGGTGAGACGTCGTTGCTAGTAAAGTACCACTCCGACGAGAGGAGATTTAAAGTTTAGCCGCCGGACTATGTTTTCGGACTGTGCGATCGGACAAGACGTAAATAATATGCTAATCCACATTGAAGGCGGCTTCCAACGACTGGTGTTGTTCGTATTCTTCGATTCTCCATCTGTCCCCGAACATTTCTCCACTTTATTTCTTTGTTCATATACATTTCTTTTATCCGTTTTCGCACTTATCACAACTGTATAAAATGTGAAAAAAAATTCTTACCGTCATATTATATTAAAAATGGAATTGATTGAGTAATTTATTTTAATTAGATTGTGGTAGTTAGTTGTGATGCAAACTTTTTTGTATTATTCTGAAGTAGAACTTTTTTTCATCATTTGTTTTAATGTTTGGTTTGATGTTTGATTTATTGTGAATACCTCCTTATAATAGCTTATTTGTCATAAGACCTTTAGACACTAAAATATCATACTCCAGAATATATCATTGTTTTCAATTAAAAAATACTTCTTCCCTATTAAAATACATATATTAAATCTGTTCACATTGACATCCAACAATACCTCCATAATATCTCAACAGAATAACATCAACCATTTTCATTCTTTCAACTACTTCAACAACTCCAATAAATCCCTTCATCGTTGTTTATCCTCTCTTTCATTCACGAATAAAAACATCAAATCAATTCCATTAACCATTTTTCTTTCTCTATTCATAACAAAAAAAAAAAATATCCCGTATATATTCTCGTACATCTTTATACACATCTCAGCAATAATTCTAATGCAAACACATATATCGAGATGTATCTCTTGAAGATTTTACTAAAAAAAAACAAAAAAACAAAGAAGTTTGAAACTTTTGGCGAATGTTCCGGTCGAGTAGAAAAATGAGAACGAAAACGAGAATACGAAAGCATGTGAGTGGATAGACGGGATTGTATATGTTGCATGGATTGAAAATACAGGCCAAGTAATATTTTCTTGTGTACAGTTGAGAATAGGGGATGAAGTGAGAGAGTGAGCTGTGGGAGAAAGGAAGAGAAGGGAAACAAGTCAGCCAGGGTTTTTCGGTAGCAATGTGGAATTTACGGGCGTCTCGTTGATGGGCTTTCCTTGCTTCCTTCACCTAATATCTTCACAAGGCCTCTGAATCTTTTGCGTTCCTCTTCGCCGAAAATACCAATCGATATATAAGAAATACTCGAAGGCATATGTGCAAATAATATATATATATATATAGATATCTATATGTGTAGATTGTATATATGGACATTGGAGAGACTGAAGGGAGGCCTATCAAGAAAGTATGTATGTAGGTAGGTGTAAGGAGGAAATCTTTATTATAAGCTCTTTTGTGGATAGAGATGGAAAACGCGATTTACACGGGTGGATAAAGTTTTTCACGAATTGTGCTCGTGTTTTCCGTCGCGTCGACGTATAACCTAACGTTATACTCGTGTGACTTGATAAACGCGCAAGAGAAAAATATTTTTCTAGAAACCGTCGAGTTGATAAGCGACGACACCATCCGACGACACTCGCCCGCGCGCCTCGCTACGTGATTTGAAAAATAATAGATTTTTCTCTTGGCTTTTGTCGTATGGGTATATATGTATATATGTTAACGCAATTTTTTTTTTTTTTTTCACTCTGCACGGAGGAAATGAAGAGCTTTGAGTTCAGAAAATAATGTTCAAATATACGAATAAAAAATACTAATTTGGATAGTCGTTTGGAATCAAAATGGGAATGGATAAATATTTACTAGTCTGCACGACAGAAAAATTACAAAGTGTATAGTAAGTTTTTATTGGTTTTATTTTTTTGACAATCCTGCATGGGTATAATAGTTGAATATATATGAAAGATTACAAAGCATGTGATAAATTTAACAATCGATATTGTAATTTTCATTGGCGATGTTAAATATTTTTTTATTGTTATGTAGGAAAATTGTATTCAGTTTGTATTTTTAATTCAATGATTTGTAATATTTCTTGAATGATTGTAATTTACACTTTTATATACTTTAGACCGACGTTTTTTTCTTGTGTTACAACAGTTTGAAATTTTGTCAACTCATTTTACATGAGACCGATGAATCTTTCTGATAATTTGTTATTGAATGTAGTGCTAAGATAATAGTGGGCTGGTTTTTATTTTTTTTTCTCATTATTTTATTTCAGGGAAGTGTATAGATTATTTAAGGGTTTAGTGATGAAAGTTTTGGCAGATTATGAACGGCGATTAAATTGATGCAAACAATTAGGGTTAATATCATGACAGATAATGGTGAAAGGCAATTATTATAAAAGCCTGCAACAATCAATCAACGCGGAGTGTGGGGGAGGAAAACGATAGCGAAGAGATTAACGGGACGATATTTTTTGTACGTTGGCCACGCCTCGACGTTTTTCACGAAAAAGTGGACATTCTTGTTATAATAAAACTCGAATAGGAAAAAAAAAAAAAAAAATAAATAAAATTACGAATTGCAAAGAAATAAGTGAAAAAAATTAATTTCTTAGGGCAGAACGTTATTTCTCTTCGTCGAAATAATATTGTTTGATTTTTATTAAATTATTTTTTCTTGTCATTGTCTTTGTTGTCCAGTGTTGAATGGGAATTTTTGTTCGTAAATATTGGGAAGTTAATGAAGTTATACAATAATTCAACTGAAGACCATATGTACAATCCTCGGTGATGATCAAAAGAAGAAATTTATGTCCTAATAATAATCAACACATGTGCAAGTTTAATTTCATTTTTATGGTGTGTTAAAATATATGTCATTTTTATTTTCATAAATTAACAAGTACGAAGAATTCTCCATTATCACCGAATATTTTATTGAAGTTCGGTCTCCATTTAATATTGAACAACATTTTTATTTCCCAAAAAATGAAATGGTTGAAATCTGTATTAAACAAAATTGTGCCTGACATTCTGTTTACTATTATATTCATGAATTCCTACTGATAAACAATTCGAACAAGAAATACTTCCTTGATCGAGTACATAGATGTTTCTACTTGGAAGATATTCATTTCCATTCCCCTAAACGAAAAGCAACAAATAAATAAATCAATAAATGCCAATATAAAGAATAATTGTAAATAACTTATTAAATTTTTTTATTACAACACATCAATATATGAATCCATAAAATATATGTACGAATGAGGATGATTGTGTCGATACCATAGTACAGGCATTCAATTTCTCTGTTGAATGTCCGGAACGATTGGATTCGAAAAAAAAAAAAAAAAAGAAATAATAAAAAGAAAATATTGAAAGTGTGATAAAAAGTTCAAAAGAAAATTGGCGATAGAGAAGTAAATTTTCGATAATAATAATTCGTACGATAGAAAGTCTAGATAAACAGTGGGAAACGTTGGTGGGGTCTATAGGTGGACTCTCTTCTCTCCATTTACTTGTCTTCAAGAGCTCACTGAGATAAGCCAGAAGCGTTGCTATACTATCATCACCACTGCCACTTTTCTGTCTCTGAATTTTGTCTCTTCCTTTATCTTGTGCATTTATTCGCTTTTATTTCGCTTGTGTTCTCACATTTTTGTGATCGCACCCTCGTCTCCACCTTGAAAAGACCATTGTAGGGACCATCGTGAACGTGAGAGAAAACCCGCCGGCCATGCAAGTGAAGCAAAAGAGATGTCATCACCTCTTGCAGTCATCGTGAATGAAGAGGAAGAACCAAAAGGGCCTCTCGTCGTCTATGCGTACCGCTTTTGATACTTGTTCTTATTTTTGTAGTCCACGTCTGTTGAAAGCTCACATTTCACACATTGTGTCACACTATTTTATTCCCACGGTAGAATAAAGTCGATAGAATAAAAAAATAAAAAAAAAAAGAAGAATAATATGATAAAGGGAAAAAACAAATAATCGTGTGAAATTTATAGAAAAGTTTATGGATGCTGATGAAATGTTAAATATTATAGATAAATTTTTAATTTAATGATGTTGTTACTGGATATTTAATTGACTCACTAACTGCTGCGGTGAACAAAAATTTAATTACATCGGTTATTATTTTTGAGGTCAGTGGAATTTAATTGTTACTGCTGAGAGAATTTTTTTAATTGCAAAATTTGGATTGTTAGTTCAGAATTGCAATGATATACAATGAAAATTCCATATAGTTTATTTGTCTCTAACTGCACTTATTCGATACAGCTTTTAATAAATTAACATTTCGAGGTCAATTTTCAAAAGAAAATTAAACCAATGCTCGATAACAGATTCAAAGTTCTTGATAGTGTCAATGAGTGACATTGGATTTAGAATTAGATTTTGTTACAATTTTTTTTATCATAATAATTCTCTTTTTTTGTATTTTTTCTTCGAACTCGTGCCGAACCACACTGATCGGAGGATATTATTTTTCTTCTCAGCACTTGAAGGTATTATTTAAATTGGAATTACTTTTCTCATTATGGTGCATCCAACGGGAAAATTTGCCCTTTATTCCGTCATTTTTACTTTTATAATTTACGTCGCAATACCAAGTATGGGTAAAGGGAATAAGAGACGAGTGGTGAAAGAGGAAAAGAAAAAAAAAAGAAAAGAAAATGACGAACTTTAATCTTTGACAGTTGAGAAAAGCGATGGCTTCTTTTTTGTCTCAATTTTTTTTTTCTCTTCATATTTTATTTTCTCGGTCAACATTGTCATCGCATTAAAAGAACCAATGCATCCTCAACGATGTGTAA
Source organism: Zele albiditarsus (assembly GCA_958496275.1). Lineage (NCBI taxonomy): Eukaryota > Metazoa > Arthropoda > Insecta > Hymenoptera > Braconidae > Zele > Zele albiditarsus. The sequence goes on along the minus strand of OY292411.1, from coordinate 11,196,383 downwards.
CAATGTTTTGATAGTGATATAAAACGATAGGTACAGACAAAAAAGAAAAAAAATATATATATATGAAAACCAGAATGTAGGAAATATTTTCTCTTCAACCCTATCATTTTATTTTTGTCTCTTCGTTTTGTCTATTTCATTATTATTTTTTTTTTTTTCCCCCGCCCCATGATAAGCCAACATTTCTTGTTTTTTTTTGTCATTGTTCTTTTTTAATTTTCAATTTTTCTTTCTCGTTTTCGGGCCATTTTAAGGGAGCCAACGGATTTGAAGATAACTCGCGGCAGGATGACATACAGTGTCCACTGTTCTATATAGATTTTAGTACACCGGGTAGCACAAGGGAAAAGAGAGGCAGGGAGATATAGAGGAAGTAGAAGAGTAAAAGAATATAAGAAAATGTGAGATGAACTTGTGGTGTATAAACCGCGGGAGTCCGAGTGTGCTCGCACCGTTACTACTAAAGTGTGTGTTTGTGACGCTTGCCCAGTCCGTCGTAGTCAATGTACCGAGAGGAAATCGCTGACTTATGGTTTTGAGGTGAAGTCATACGAGGTTTTTTTATTTTTTCCAATTTTATTTTTCCATTTTTCCACTTTTTTTTATATTTTTTTTTTTTTTCTATAACCCTTTTTCTTTCTATTCATTTTTCCTTGCGTTTCGCATTCTCTTCTCGCTCTTTTACACTAACATTTTCTCCACCTCTCACAAAACTCTTCACTATATTCATTCTGATGGCAAAACGACCTCAACTTGAACTCTTTTACCACCACATATACTCGTGCAGATTTCAATGATTAATTTCTACCTCGTCATTGTGTAGTCTATTCACAATGCTGGTGCACATTCTGCACTCTCATTGGCAAACACAACCTCAATAGTGGGTATTAAAAAATATCCGTTGTAATAGGTACTTAGTGCCCGGCGACAAGAAACATTTCGATCGACAAATCTCAGTCACTTTGTTTGTGAAATAAAAAATAAAGGGAAGAGAGTTAAATAAAGAGGAGGGAAAAAAAGATAAAGAAAAAAAAAAAGGTAGAAAGATATGGTCTATTGAATATTCTTTTTTATTAATTTTGAAATGGCTTTATGAGATTTTCAACTGTAATTTTCAGTATTAAATTTAATATGGCAGTGGTAGAGAATTTTTTATGTGTGAAATTCATTTTTTTTTTCATTAATATTGTCACTTCTGTTTTTAGATTTGTACATCACCATCTTGTTCTTCAGTTTTTAATGACTAAAAAGAAGTGGAGTCAAGACGAGATGTATGAACGATTGTAGCACCGTGGGCGTTGTTTATATATAACTATAAAATAGATATATATATTTATGTATGTATATATCAAGAATTTCGCACTATACTATTCTTTTTATATTTATATATACTAAGTACACACACTGACAAGCATGTATAAAAATTTTTACTTGTATAGCCTGAGGAAGTAATATGTCCCAACGATATTTTCATATTTTTTTTACGTTCTATTGTTTCGTTATGCAAATGCGCACAGCAATGACCAAAAGAAAAAAAAAGAACGAAGGAGCAAAAGAAAGAGACAAAAATATATGGTGAAATAAGGAAAAAAAAAAAAAAAAGATGATAAATAAAAATTAATCCAAAATTTTATGAAAATTTATATACAAGTATATGAGTTGAATCATCGTGTGGATTTTATTGGTCGTGCGGTTTAGAGGTAAAAGTTTGAGGTCTTGAAAATATACGACACGCCAATGTTCAATATTCCAGGTGCAGGGTCTTCCTTTTACTTGCGATGTGAACACCGTGTAACCCCATAAAATGCAAAGGTCTTGCTGAGATTGAAATCGTAATGTCGCGGTATTTGCTCGTTTTTCTACTAAATTACGGCACACTACACTTTTATATAAATTCATAACTGGGTATTAATTTTTTTCTTCTCAGAACATAAATAAATAAATAAATAAATAAATGTATTGCAATTGCGAGCAAACTACAGTTTAATTTCAAATTTGAATATTCGTTTCAATTATTTTCTCTCGAACAAGAAACAAAATGGATAAGTGAATAAAAATAAACAATACAATTTAATAACCATACTTTATACTCTAAGATAAATTTATAACCGTATAGTAATTTTTTTCTACTGACGTACTAAAAAAAAAAAACATCGAAAAATAAAATAAATATTAATAAAATTTTATTTAAAGTTTTATTTTCATCGAACAGTAACACTATCAAATATCGAACAAAATAACGAGTGAAACTGAATAACTGCACACTATACACTCCAACATCAATCCACAACAGTATTAATTTCTTCCCCATAAAAAAAAAACTAAATAAAATAGAAAGAAAAATATATATACCTGTCCATTTCCAGCGTACAATAACATGATGAAATACAGACTGAATAAAGCGTGCAGCAAGTTTACGAAAAAGTTTCTTCATATATATGGATTAAACACGAAACAAAAACAAAAGCTAACAAAAAAGAAGTTTAAAAAATTGATAAAAAATAATATTTGAATGATATACTCAAAGTTTTGTCACAGCTGGGACGTATGAGTAAAGGTCAGGCATTGCGCACCATACAAGATTGTTAAAGCTCATGTAGCTGTGGTGGTGGATGATGTTTCGGATGAAGGAGAGAATGGGGTATGTGACGCAATGCGAGAAGCGGGTAAAAAGGTTTATATATACAATATATATATATATACACACATTTAGAGAGAAGAGTATGGCAGGAAGCCGATAGCTACATGGGTGTTGAGTCTCCAGCTAGTATAGTGAAACAGCTGGCACATAGTGGCGACAGCTCGCCCGTCACTAACTCAACCTCGATATACACGCGCCATGTGCGCCCAGATACAAACTTCATTGATGTTGGGTGAAAAGAACCAAAGTCTTCGACTTACGAATATGGTTTGCCATTGGTTGCGTTCGTTTCGTCATAGCGGATTGGATTTTTGAGCTCATGAGATGACAAGAGACAAAGAGTGGGCGGTAAAGTGAGGTAGACATAGAGTGATGAGTAAATATTGAACTGCGCACATATATACTCGTGAAAGAAAAATGATAAAGAAATAAAGAAGAAAAAGTAAAAAGTAAACAAAAAAATAAAAGGTAAAAGCATTGAAAATCGAACCGCACCAATTTTTCATCTTCTGACCGTTGAAAACTTTTGGATAGATCGAAAGGGGAGTTGTTGTATATGTGTACATAGATATATATGGGTATTAGGTAGCATAAGGCTTTTGAAATGGTGGGATATGGTGGAAAGAGAGAGTGAGAAAGTGTAAAAGGGAAAGACCAGTAAGTTTTGGCGACAGGACGACATTTGAGAGTCGAAATGATGACGACGACGACGATCTGGACGATCGGCTAACTTGGTAACACCTGCAACACCAATGTCGCTATATGTGCATTTGACTTTGCTTCATGTATTTACTCGATTATATTCACTGAGAGGTTCTTGTACTATATATGTAATACACTTTGTAACATATATAAAGGGTATTACTGAAAGTCGCTTTTAGTGTTGGAGATATTCCGAATTTTATGAGGTTATTAATTTAATAATTATATTAATTATTAGATTTATTTGCAATATTTTATGATTATTTTAAAACAGATTTAATATTATTTTATATTGACGAACTCATTTAATAATTATGAATACTTTCTATATATGAAAAACTTATTTAAACAACCATTTGTTCTATTTATTCCAATTTATAAATATGAAATGGATATATCATATTTTATTTCAAATTTTTAATTTCGTGGATGATAATTTTTTATATATATTTCACGTTCGATTACAAATATCATTGTGCATGTTTAAAATTGAGCAGATATTAATATTGTTAGTAGTATTGTTATTTCATATTTATCAATCGATCAATCTTTGATAGGTAAGACGCAAAAATATTAATAAATATACATACCCGGAGGAATTGTTGAATTAGTATTTTGTCAAAGAAGTTGAATTTTTTAAGAAGCAATAAAAAAACTATGGATTTTTCTACGGCGATAGCTATTTTATTGAGCATTCTCTCTCAAAACATAATTCTGGAGAAAATTTATCTTTGATATTAAAATAGAAATAATAATGGACTCTCAGCAGCTGAGAAGATTAATTGAAGACAATGTGGAAGAATGGTAAAAAAAAAAAAAACCAAGTTGACTTTTATGTCATATTGAGGTTATTAGAACCAGAATGTGGTTCGCTTTATGAATTAAAGTACGTAGTTCCTACAAAGAACATTCCATACAGTCCTTTGATAGGCATAAGCTTAATAAAACAAAATTATTTTTCATAGTTCTCTTCGATTAAAATTCTCACGAACGAATATTCTTCAATTACAGTGAATCCTTTTTCTCTGATAACAATTAATACATGTAGTAATGACGAATTTCAATTAAATAATTTTTAAACGCAAAAACACTGATCCTTTTTAATTCAACAATTATTCGCTAAATTAATCTGGAAATTAATAATATAAATAGAATACTGATGGATATTATTTTAATTTTTATTATCAAATACAGACTGTTGAGGTTTTGTTTGACAAATACTTCAGCATTAAATCATAATATAACAATGTATTTGATACATCAAAGAATTAATTGTCTTAGGTATTGATACGCTGGGTTGCTTAATTTAATGCCTAGAGCGAACCACCCTCGGTGTGCCATAACCAACAACAACTTCATTCTCGTACACACACAATATCAGTATACTGTTATGAGGATATATATATATATATATGCTTATGTATATACTGAAGGATATATGTGCAGGATCACTTCGGTTTATACAAGATTTCGACATCTAGATGGGGTGTATCTTTCAATTATTATTATTACTTGATGTCATAAGCAAATTGTAATAGACGTTATACACAAAGTCGATCTAATTAATGTAAATTCTGTATAAAGTTAGTATATATACATGTATACACTCGATAATATTCACTGAGAAGTTGGTACTGGCGTAATACATGTTTGATTAAGGCTTGACTCTATTCAATTCAATCCTTTTGATCATTTTCATATTTATTGCGTTTATTATTCAGATTATAATTTGAAATTCTTCTTTTTTTTTTCTTTTTTTTTCGATGAAATATTAATGAATGAAATATAAATTTCAACCTTCACCAAAATAATTAAAAATGTTTCCAATATCATGAATTAAATTTGAACAATACTGCACAATTATTATTCCTTTGAGTACATAAATATAAATTCAATTGATGACAAAGAATAGTGAGAGTGAAAATGAAAACCAAATCATAATTATTAAATTCAATTCACCTTAAAGAAAAAAAGCAATTTATTTTAAGAACCAAAAAAGAGAAAAACGTCATCTCTCTGTATATACCTCTGTATTTATTGTTTACAGCTAAATATATATATATACCTATATTTATTTAGAGTATAAAGTTAATGCGAAAATTCGCAGCAGACGGTGCAATCTTTATAGCTATTATCCGCATGTTGTATCGATGATTCTAGCAAGTTTTCTCGGCCAATCGAACAGTAACGATGGTAGTTGTACCATTCGCTTGGAACGATATGGCTCTGTCGTATAATCGTCGATATTTATCGGGCTCCGTTTTGTGTCCCGACCCAAAGTAGTCTTGAGAACCCACCGCCACCACCCCATACATTCAGATATATATATATATATATATATATGTGTATACATCTACTTCGCCGAGGCGATCGTAGTCGTACATACCTCTCCCTTATACCCATTCTTTTCCCATTCTCCAGCATTTTTTTTTTCTTTTTTTCTTCTTTCGCATTTTCCGCCGCTGTTTTCAATGATAGTGATAGTGACAAATATTGCTATGCAATATGTGTGTCACATCTGGATGTTTATTTATTTATTCCTCATTTTTTTCTTCTTCGCATATCAATATTATGTAAAGATATAACAATAACATAAAAATGACTGTTATAAATTTTATTTTATTACATCTGATAGATATAATTATTAAACGTCATTCTCTCTCTATTTTCCATTCTCACCCTACTTCATTTTTATTATTATTGTTATTATTATTATTATCATTATTATTTATTTTCTACTTTTATTATTATTATGATTATTATTATTATTTTTTGTACGTTATTAGGTTGACACGAGAATTCGTAGGAAACATGTAAAGTGGGTCGCGTGAGCAATATCCGAGTTTTCCATCACAGAGCCCGCGATTTTTCTGTGTTTACTGAGCTCTCCTCGAGTGTAAATGAAAAAATCTGGCAAATGCTGAATGAAGAGAACAAAAAAAAAAAAAAAAAACGATAAAGTTACAAAAAAGAAATACTACCAATAATAATAATATAATAGCAATAGAATAAAAATGCATAATATTCCATTTTCAAATAAACAATGAGTTGCGTATTGGGATTTTAATGTCCCTTTTATACATATATAAATCAACAGGTTGCCAATAATAAATATATATATATATCTGTAAATTGAGGGATGGAATTTATGAGAAAGAAATTTATTTGAAAGTGGAATGAGACTGAAAAAATAAATGAAGTAAATGGGCGTGGGCCATGGTTAATTTTGCAAGCACGTTGTGCTTTCTCTTGCGATTCTTTAAATTAAGGAGACTTCCGTTTGTTCCTCTTTGAAGTAGCGGCCCAGTGTCGTTGACTCGCGCCTTTTAAATTGAATCAAGCCCGTTCTTCAAACCTCCACAACCCCCATCCGTTCATTTAGCAACCCCACCATTTTATTTTTTGCTACATGTATATATGTATGTGTTTTTTTTTTCGTACAATATATACTTTATATACTTATCGTTCGTGCAGTGTATCCACTGTGCAGTGTCACGCGTAGAGCACTCCAATGAGTTTGCGCGCAAAATGTTATATCCGCCTCCTTCGTCCTCACTTTCGTCATCTCTCGTTCTCACTCCTGTTCATTCATGTCCTAATGCGCCTGTTCTCTCACTCCATTCTATCGCAGTTCCTTTTACCACCGTGTGCTCGCAATTCGTGATACCATGAGGTGAAGCTCAACACGATGCAAACAGTTTACCGGCGTCTGTTCAAGAGTACAGACGCTCGCACAGTCTTCGTCGGTTTCAGAATATTTTCACGGACTTAATTTTTTTGTTTCTTTTTTTTTTGAGTTTTTCACAGTTCTGTATTTTCGTTTTGTTGAATTAATTAATCACGTGCCACAAGTATATAAAGAAATATACTATTTTGTTTTTAATTTCTGTCAAATGCAAAGTAATGTTTAAATTTTACGTTTAATATTGACGTAACGGAAGAGTGATAAATTGTGAAAATTGTTTGATATCATGTATTTATTTTTTATTAAAAAATAAATCGTAATATTAAAATTTGTTTTATGAAAAACCAATTTATGTATTATTATTGTCGTTGAAATTTTGTCTAAAGTTTCGAAACTTTTTTCTCTTTGTTGTGTTATGAGATGAAGGATGTAAAATTTGTATCGCGAATTATATTATCGTCATAAAGTTTAGGGAGAAAGAAAAGGGAGGGTTGAGAGTGATACAGAGAGAAAGCGAAAAAATAGAGGCAGATTGAAGAGAAATACTGTCGCCACGTGACTGGTTATTAACTTGCATTATTTATACATGTTTATTAAAAAATAATTTAAAAGTTGAAATTAAAGTTTTATGTAAAGGAGAAAATGAAATTGTCGATTTTTATATAAACGTTGATACATTTAAATTAATTTTCGTATTTCTTTTTTTTTTTTTTTTCCTCTCACAATTTTCTATCATTTGAAATTTGTCATTGGAGTTTAGATTGGAGCGCAGATTAAAGGTAAGCTGAGATGAGTTACATTGTAGTTGAAATTACTACTGGAAACATGTGTTGCATCGCTATTAAATTTAGATAATGAGATACAATATAAATTTCGTGATTGCTTAATTAATGATATAAATTATTTAAATTTCAATTCAAACGAAATAAAATAAAAAAGAATTATAAATACTTAAAATAAATAAAAGATTTATATGAGGGAATGTTTTATGCATAATGTGTTCACTGATGATGATGATGATGATGATGATGATGATGATGATGATGATGATGATGATGATGATAATAATAACAATAACATAAATAAAAAGTTAGATGGTGATAGTTATGGTCGTTTTACATTTTTTATTTATTTAATTTATTTTTCTCGTATTTTTCTTCTTTTTTTCTATTTATAAATGAAATATATAAATGTTACCATTTCCATTTTTATTTCAATGACAATGCACTGAAAGTGAGCGAGCTCTTTATTTAGTCTGGCCGCAATGGAAGTAGGCCCGAAATTGATAACATAAATATTGGAGCGGACGGTAGCGGTAATTTATGGCCATTGTAATGACCCTTAATGTTCGCGAGTAGTTTGGCGTGTATATATATGGCGCGAAAATGAGAGGCAAGGGTGAAACGATGCGCCTGTGACTCTTTCAAACGAATATTCACACAAACACGCATGCAATATATACAAACACATTAGTAATTTTCTTATTCGTGTTTCTTGACACTCTTAAATATATTTATAATAATATATTTTTGTGACTGACAAATTATAAGTTAATGTTTGGCGAACGATAGAGAAGAATAATAAATGAATGAGGGTGAATGTGGAAAAAAAAAAAAAAAATTGGGTCATCAATTGCGTTGTCAAATAGCATAAGCTATTTATCATGTTGATTTTTTACTTTGATTTTTGAATTTATTTATTTATATACATTCTTCCATTCTTGCTTCTTTATTCACGGTGATTCCTTTTTTTTTTTTTTTTTCGCTTTCTATTTATTATTTACAGGTATATGAAATGAAGAAAAAAAACAAAAAACACCAATGTACCATTAGTGCAGATGTCAAGGACAAAATACAATATGATTTACCTTTGCTAATGTTGTATTTTTTTTTTTCCCCCGCTATTTATCTTATTTTTCTTCATTTCATTCGCATTCATACTTTTTTTTTATTCATCGCTCGTTTATAAAGTTGATGAATAATCAATTATGCTTTGTAGTTGCGTTTTTCCTATTTCCAATTTTTCTCGCTTATTTTTCGGCGAATGTTTTCAAATGAAATGTTGGTTAATTGGGAGAGGGTGTCATGGAGATTAGTGAGAGTATAAATAGAGAAACTGTGTGGATGAATGGAGTGATACGTTTGCTGTCTGTGTTTGACGATTCGTTACTAATAACAAGGAAAGTTGTGATAATAATGACAATACAAAAGGAATAATCCTATTGTTTTTTCTTTGCTGTTACATGCAGTCGTTATATAGTTCGTTAAAAATTTTTCCAACAATTTTGATTGTACAATCAACAAAATGTTCACTAATAATTGACAGGATTTTACTACTGTCAGTTAATAATTTTTAACTACCTATTGGCTGTAAAAAGTATAAGAACTAAAATTGAAATATATTTTTTTAATACACACTTATATATGTGTATATCAACTTATACATATCAAAATAATTTATTTCACATCCAAGTGTGTAATATTTTTTGTAGTATCCAGGGGAATTCGGTGAATTTATTTTGCGCCAAAGTTTTGCACTTTTGCGTTTCATAAAAATGCTTTTTGTTTTACTTGTTGTGTTGTTTCTTTTTTCTAGTGTTTTTCTTCTTTTTTTTTGGTTGTTTTTTTTTTCCTTTTTTCTATTTGTCGTTGCAAGTCGTATGCAGGTGAGGAGGTGTGAAGAGTGAAAGTTTAACGGGTTAATATGCCGTTGAAGCCGCGATGTTGCGTCGCATATCCGACTCGAAGCTGTGGGAATGCACCCACGGGAAAATTATTCTACATCGTGGCAATTTTTCCTGACAATAAAATGCAACACTTTTATTTATTTATTTTTTTTTTTTTCCGTTTCGCTTGTCTCAATTTATATTCAATGAAAAATTGTCGTCAGCATGGAGAGAGAGAGTGACACACACACAAACACACAAATATATTTAATAGTTTCATGATTGAATGCCGAAAATTAATTTATCAAAGTAATATATATTTTTTATTTTCAGAAGTTTTAATGCATTTAAAAAAATGATGGGTCGCGCCAGAGTTTTTTGTGCGATGATTATTGTACTACTGATTTATCCTAATGATAATATTGGTGAGTTTTTTGTTCTTATTTTTGGTTATTTATTTTAACAAGTTTAAGGTATTGGTAGATGACAATACAAGGAAACATTGCTGATAATTAAATACTCGAATTTACTTTTTTCTTGTTGATAAATTATTCATTGTGTATTTGTTATGAAGGATGTGTATAGGTTAAAATTGGCTGAATGATTCAGTACAAAAAAGTCATTTTATCAATTATGATTAATAGAAAATTGAGAGCTTAACAAATATATAATTTTCTCAGTAATATTTTTAGAGTTAGCTATGCGTTAATATGTAAACCTTCATATATTTTCTCCAATTAAATATCAACTCGAAGTAATATAATATTATCACTAAAACATTTATTCTTTAATACATGAAATAGAGTTAAAATCATAAAAACATATTTTTCCACCAGTAACTATTGAGGTTAGTTATTAACAGAAAACATTAATTATTTCACATATTCCAACTATTTGAGTACCAACAAAAAAAAAAAAGAGTGAAAATTATTCTACACTTCATGTCTTTAACGACGTCACTTAAATCTCACATATAGCAATAAAAGTTACTTTCAAGTGAAAATAAATTTGTGTTTCTAAATATAATATTTCTGTCCTCAAAATGTTCTCTAATATCGCACAATATTCAATTACAAACACTCAATAATTTATTTTTCTTTCTATCAATAATAACAAGTCATCTACCAGTACTGTAACCTGTTTACTCCACTGTAATTCCATGTCATTAAACTATTCACAATAAAATTGAACAATTTTATGCTATAAATAATATTGTATGTGTGAGTCAGGTGGTGCATTCCAACCAGAATTTGTGGCACCAATAGCAAATCTCACTGTTCCTTTGGGCAGAGATGCTATGTTTACATGTTTGGTGGAACATTTGGGTGGTTATCGAGTACGTACATATGAAATAATCGATAGCCAAATATTCCTGCAGTAAATTAAACGTATACGTGAACTCAAATAAACATGAATATCCTGTTTAAACTATAATCATATATCGGATTTTGATTAATATCGTATTACCTGTAAATATTTTTAAATCTTGTATGCATACAAACATTGCCTCCAGGTTGGTTGGGTTAAAGCAGATACAAAGGCTATTCAAGCAATTCACGATCACGTTATAACGCATAATCCAAGGGTAGCAGTGTCACGCAGTGATCATTCAATGTGGAATCTTCATATCAAAGGTGTACAACTCGAGGATGCAGGCTTGTACATGTGTCAAATAAATACAGATCCAATGAAGAGTCAGGTATTTATAAATCTATTTTTCATTTCTTTCTTTACAATATTTTATCACTGTACTAAAACTTACAATTATTATTAGGCAATGATACAAACGATTGAGTAAAAAATAGGATGAGGATATAATTATTTATACAATAAAATTAAATAGTTATTGAGAATGTAATTTTTATGACAACTGTATTTGAAATATTTCACTCCTATGGGATATAACATTATGATGATTATTTCCCTTTGTGGATTAGTAAACCATAATGCCATCTCTGTATTTGGTTCTATAATCTACAATACATACAAACAAAATCATAATGTGGTCCATGAAAATTATAATATCGAATGCTAAATTTATCATATGATTTTCAAATATTCATATATATTCAGGTATTATTACTATTCAGTATAGTAAGTCGACAGAATTATAGGGAAAACGGAATGAGTAAAGAGGCTTTTTGTGGTATTGTCTGATGAATATTGTTATGTGAACACATCCTGTTACTAACTCACTATTAAAATTAGTATTTTCCTGCAGTTGTATATTTCATTCATTATTCACTGTACTTTGAGCTCCCAGTTTTCCTCTATGTACAATTCAATTGCATTCAAACTACGTATATATATATATATATAATAAAATTCATCGATAATGCAGTTGTGCGCCTTGCGAATTTGGCGTATCTGAATAACGTGAGTATACGTATGTATATTTGTACGAGATGAAGCGATCAAAGCACTTGACAATGATTCGGGAAATACGATAATCCATGGTTCGAATTTGTTCGTCTCTCTTGCTCTTTTGCACGCCTCTACCACTTGTACTTTATCCGCCCCTTTATACTACAACACTCATCTACCCCCCTTTCTATAGTTTCCTCGGGTTTATCCAGCGCAAAGCGCAATGATTGGGTTAATTTTGTGGCTAGTGAACAAACGATCGGCGAGCTGAGTTGTGGTAAATTAATTATTACGTCTATGTGTATATATAAAAATTATTTATATATATTTACTTAGATATTTAAAAATATATATGTATGTGAAATTTGAGAATTTGTAGGTTGGATAATTAATTTCACAATAGAATGAACAATGAAACGCAGTCGATTTCAATTTTTTTTTTCGTTCCATTGTGGAAAAATTTAGAATGTATTATTTATTGTTTTTTTTTTTTATAATTATTAATTAATGTTTGAAACCATTTGTTTTTATAAGGCGAATGAGTATGATATTCGTTTTACGTAATAGTTAAAGGTAGTATTTTAATGGGCAATTAATTAGTTTGATATGAATTGCATTAATATGATTATAATTTGAAAGAAGTAAATGTTTGAATTTCATAATATAATGTGGGAATGTGTTACAATATAGAATAAATATATTTAAATTTAACAAAGGTTTTTTTAAAGCTACGTATTGTTTCACAAATTCGTGACTTCGTTCATTTTTTGTTTTTTCATTTCGTAAATGCATTCTAGAATGAAGAGTATTTTTTACTTTTTAATATTATGTTTTTCACAAAGTTATGAAAAATATAATGGATAGGTGTAGTTCATGTGTTGAAGCGATAAGATTTATTGTTATTTAACATGAAGATTGATTTACTTCGATAGCAATTTTTAACGTGATAATTTTTATGCACAATTTTTGCGATTCTTTTTTTTTTTGTTTTTTAAGAAAAGTTTTGGTTAATATTTGATTATATAGCGAATGTAATTCTGTGCTTACTCTATTTTGAATTTGCATGAGAAGAAAACATCAGTTGTAATGATGAAAAATGAATTGACTGGTTAATTAATTTTATTGGTTTATTTTTTATTCATTTAATATATACTTGGGAATTTAGATGCTAAGAGGCCTAAAACACTGGCATTATCAATGTGGTAAATATTCTTTCGTGTGGTGTGCTTGAATTAAATTCGCGTTATAAGTAGCTTTTCATTCCCATATAAAGTCGTACATATATATGAAAGCAAAGGTAATACTGAAGTCTTGGGCGAGTTGTTCCACCGTCCGACTCAACTTTCTGACGCATCAAAGTTTTAGCTTTTGCCGTTTTCATTTTGCTCCTCCGCCATCTCTATTTTCCTTCCCCGTTTCTATCTTGCTTCCTTTCTTTTTTATTTTTTTTTTTTTCTCCGCTTCTTCTGTCACATTTTTTATTCCATATCCTCTCATGCTATTTCACACTCTATGTATTGCGCTTCTGAAAACTATGTCAACGTAAAGTCTCTCATGTAATACACATTAATTAAGGAATTAGTCTAGTGGAAAACCTTAAAAAAAATATGAAACATTGTGTTTACAATTTTTTTTTATCTCATGAAGCCTATGAACAATCATTCAAAAATATTATTCTGCTTAATTTATTTATTGTACATACAACACATTTCTTTTTTTTTTTTTCTCTTTCATTATCATCTTCTATGTATAATATCAAAAGAGCAAAGATGGCGCCTGTATAAAGTGATATCCCGGGAGGCATACATAACTTACTCATGTAGACTATTCTATAAAAAAAAAATTAATTAAAGATATTCTTCATCAGTATGAGTACCGCTATAATGTCCACTTGATTAACATTTCAATCTTAAAATTGTCCTATTTTTAATTCCACAATATGAATTAGCTGTTGTTCACGATGATTGTTATACTGATTAAAAATCATTTCGATTTATTTGTTCAAGAATAGTTTAATATTTCGAATCAGCGTCAAGATATGTAAAATAATAATTATTCTCATAATAATGTCATAGCTTCGGTCACACACTCATATTCTCTTCAGTATTATATAAACCACTATTCTCGTGAACTAATAAATTTACAGGGTATTGTAATTGCAAAAAAAAAAAAACATCATAATTTCATTTCATCAATTTTTATTGATGATATAAAGTTTCTCATTAACAATAATGATCAAGTAAACAGCTATTAACGTGAATGAAGATAGAAAAAATTATAACTGTCAGAAAAAAGATGTGACAATATAATATGTCACATTGAGTTTCAAATAGTTAAAGCATATAATGGAATGTGATATTTATTTCGCACTGGAAAATAAATTGTTCGTAAGGTTTTCCTCTAAATTCCTTCAACTTATATTTTTTTTTCTCTCTCATTTTATTCTCTTCTATATAATATAACTATACATACGGTATTCACGTTCCGTATGGCGTGGAATAGTGAAACAATGACGAATAACCGCCGCGCGAGGAATGGTCAAAGTTTAGCGCACAGTAGTCGCAGGTGGGTGTTGGTCGGACGTAGCTAGCCATTTACTACTTGAAACAATTTCAGTAACTAACCACCTCTATTTTCTTTCTCAATTTTCGTGTTTTCTCACTCACTAATTCGCTTCTTTCTCGTCTCAAACTCGAATCTCTTGGTTTTCTCTTGTGCTATAAAGGCTTTATCGCATTTTGCGAGTGGCAAACGATGTGTAGCGGTGGTTTGGCGCGAAAACGGGAGAATACTTCTGTTAAGCCGACACCAATAACTAATTGGCAATGCGCGAGTTTACCCCACAATGTACAAGCGTATTTACAGATCAATAAATACAAGATACTTGTTCACCAATAAATTGCTCTTATATAATTATAAACAGCACCAGTGTAGCTGACAGTAAAGCGAAAAATAATCGCTGAACAATTGGAATAGAAAAAAATTTTTTTTTTTTCATTGAATTAATTAGAAAGATTTTATCAATTGATTCTTCAATATTGAGACGTTTTTTAATGCCTCAGCATCAGCCAATGGTATCCTTTCCAGGTTGACTCAAACTCTCAAGTTTATTGATAGAATTTAATTTGGTAGAAAAGTTTTTAATTTGTGCATATACAAAAAAGCAGAAATCAATGTTGTTCAGTTTGGTGAATAATAACTGAGTGTCTGAGTTAAAAATACTGTGGAGTGAATAAAGTTGAACAAACAATGACGTGATGATAAATAATTGCTAACTGTGTGCACGAAATTATTCAGACTATAGTGATATTTTTTTATTTCCATGTAAAAACTATCTCACAAATAACATTTATTTCCACACTCATTCGTTCATTTTTTCATGAGACATACAGGTTGGGAAAATTATTATTCTATACAGGAAATGTCAATTGATGAACAGTGAAAAAATAAAACAAGTGTGCCTAAATTATTAGTACTGTGACAGTACTATCTTAAGTGCAAATGGAGATGATAAAAATAAATAGAGGAATGCCACGCAGAATTAATGAAGAGTCTTGATATATCTATCAATAATTTTCAATCAATAATTTCGAATAATTTATATTTAATCTTCAATTGTATAGATAAAATATGAAATGAAATCCAAAGTTGAAAATTTTTTAAGTCTGATGTGCCACGTCGCTTTTCATCATTCTCTTGAAGCTATATATAAATACATACATACATATATGTATATGTATATAAAGCCAAAGTACACGCGATGTTATCTCTATTTCGCTTCCGCAATGGGCCAATTACTTTTCGTTTCCGTGGAGATCCAAACCAGCAACTCTAATTCCTTCTCCGACTCAGAGTCTCCCTCTTTCTCTTTTGCTCTTTGCCGACGTGAAACTTACGCTCAAGATCAAATTCAACTTGCATGCGGGCACATTCGTCCACTGTTAGTTAGATTAATATATATTAAATATGTAAATGTACGTATATATATATATATAGAGAAATTTTTACATTCAAAGTTAGTATGTTCATATATTAGTATAACGGATAAGTTCAACCTGGTTACGGTAATTAATATTATAATATGAAGAAAAAAATAGCATATACCAAGTGAATTTTTAGGATGGTATAAGTTTACAGTATTACATGTTCATCTTTTATTGGAGAATCTAAATGTTTAAAGGTGTTTTGAAAATGTCTCCAATACAAAAGATAGCAGATGAAATTTATCACGTTTCAACGGAAACACTTGATTTTACAGTTTATTTCTTCCAAAATAATTATAATCTTTACCGTACTCTAATGTATAATTAGAACACACTTTGAAAATCGATTTTTATACATAAAAAGTCACCCCATGTTGCAAGAAGTATACATTGAAAATCATTAAATTAAAAAATATACGATCTATATGAATATTTCCGACATATCCACATTTATATCGGTGAATAAATAAATGAATCAATAAATCAATAGATAAAAAAAAAATATAAAAACTAATGTATGTATATATAAATTCGTAAAAATTAATTGCCCTGCTATATACCTCTCATTTTATATTTCTCAAGAATTCAATACTAAAATAAATTCATCGTGTAATTGGCGTGGGTATTTATTTTTCCCCTCTATTTTCAAATAAACATAGCCAATTAAATTAAAAAATAAAAAAATAATTACATAAAATGGCTACACGTAGAAATTTAATTTTCGACTACCAGTATCGTGATGTTAGTAAATGTTGGTACATCGACATTTACCAGCATCAACTTTATATATACATACGAATTATATATAAATATAGCTACTGTTCACCCTCTTCCACTGTATGTATATTTGCTCCGTTGAATTTTCGAGAAAATTCGATTTTCATAAGTATTCACTCTCGCATTAGACAAAGTAAGAGAGACTGACTATTTTCTTCACGTCTCATGAGAATTTTTGAACGCCCGAATGAGCTCTCAATATTTCAAAGCTGCTCCCAGACGCTGTGGCGTCTTCACTTATTACGGCGGTATTTCAGGAGGTAAACGTTTGCGTATGTGTATGCATACATTTGCGTATACAAGTGTTCACCTATAGCGTTATTTTTGTCTTTTGAAATATATGAGTTTATGTATATATATATAACATATAAATATACCATGATTATATATGTGTATGGATATTTAGCAGTGTATGTATACGTGAATTAGTGTAGATATATGTGAAAATGTGAGACTTAATGTATATATATATATAAATATATATATGCACAAGGATTCCAACACAAGAGATAAATATATATGTAGTGTATATATATATAGGTCGAGACACAACTTGATTATAATGATTCAAGTTTCAAGACTACATCACATCTTGTTGCAACCTTCTTTGAGATAATTACATGCGTAATGCGTAATTGAAAGTTCTGTGTATAAGGGATGTATATGTATATAGAAATTAAATCCTGCGCCAAGGAGTTTTGTAATCAGTTTAATTGATTTTCTAGGATTACATTTCATTTTTTTTTTTTTTTATTCCATTCAATGCAGCATGAAAATATATTTTGAAAATAATAATGTGGTGAAAATAAATAATTGAAGATTCTTGTAAGCTGATGAGTTCAGTTGATAGAATTGAAGAGTTAATTTCAGGATTTTATTCATGTTTCTTTTTGATAGTATTCCAATTTAATTTTATCATTGTCACAATTTTATTTAATTTTTTTGAAGATTTTTTAATCATATTTGATATCTATTTTTGGATTTTTTCTCGGTGTTTTATTGTAGACTGGAATGCTGTCTATTGAAGTACCGCCTGATTTTGTTACTGATGAAACTTCGGGTGATGTAATGATTGGTGAAGGTGGTCAAGTGAGTATGAAGAATGGGAATTGAATAATTGGTGAATTAGAGTTTAATAATTTTATTGATAGTTAAAGGGGAATATTAGATTCATGATTATTACGGAGAATTTAAATCTCGGTCTGGAATTATTCATCTCTCAAGTGGTTAGAGATTGTAAAGATTAATGAGATTCAGTAGTTTCGTTATTTTTTTTTTAGAACATTGCGATTTAATTTTATATCCAAGTTTTTGAGAATTATGTGAATTATTACGGTTTGAATGCGAGTCTATCAAAATATTCGTTCTCACAGTTATAATAATTCTAAGAAAAAATATATGAATCAGTTTTTATTATAAATCTCGAGTGCAGCAGTCATACCAATAATAAGATTATCAATTTCATATTTCTCTTGAATATCATCATGAACTTACCATCAATTTTTTTCTCAGTTATATATTAGTTTGTGAAATACTATATCTAAAAATAATAATTTCCTCTGTTATGTCAAATACACGAATTACTGTTTCCTAACATCACACAATGTTATTTTAAAAAGCACAAAATTCGATTAGATTTTATTAATAGTTCTTCAACATTAAAATGTCAGTCACTCTGACAGTCATGAACTGCTACAATTTCACTCTAAAAATACTAAAAGAAAATATAAAAATTGATTTCTTTATAATTCCACATTTGCACTTATCTATAATTGTCAAACATACATATCGAATGTAGTAAAGTAATAATATAAATTGTATGTCGACAGGTAAAATTAATTTGTCGAGCAAAGGGTGTGCCACAACCCCGCGTCAACTGGAAACGTGAGGACGGTAAAGATATAACAATTCGTGAATCAGTCACAATGACAAACGGTCAAAAGTCAAAAAGTAAGCTAAATAAAATAAAAATGTTAAATCAATAAATGCATAAAAATAATAATTCTACAAAACGATAAAATAAACTAAAAATATTGCGACATATATTGGCAATTATAAATGTTATAAAAATATTTTACTGTTGTTTTCTTCTTGCCATTTTTTATATTTAGCCACAACGATAAGTGAACACCACGGTGAAGAGTTGCGATTGTCAAAAATATCACGCCATGATATGGGTGCATATTTGTGTATCGCTAGTAACGGAGTGCCACCGGCCATCAGCAAGCGCATCACGATCAACGTTCATTGTGAGTATAATTAGTAATTGGAACGCAACTTGCGGTGGGGTTTAGGAAAGATGGCTTGAGGGTTGGTTGTGGCGGAGACTAGCGTGAAGCGTAGATGAGAGAAACTGTATGTATAGTTATACAGATGAAGATGGAGAAGTAGATGCGGTATAGGAGAGGTTGGACGTGAAGGGAAGGGTAAAAGTGCAAGAGAATGTTACGATGGCGCGTGTGTTTGTGCCTATAGTTACCCATCTCTCAACTGTGCACTCTCAATCCTTTTGGGCCATGCCACGTTTGGTCTCTCGACCCAACTTTCTTAGTGATATATCCAACATGGCAGATGGGCTTACACATTATTCGTACTTATAGTAGTATATAGTTGTGTTATTTTCATTATGTATTACATTTGGGTTTTGCAGTTCCTCCGGTAATTCATGTTCCTAATCAACTGGTTGGTGCACCATTGGGTACTGATGTTTCATTGGAATGTTTCGTTGAAGCATCACCCAAGTCAATCAATTATTGGATGAAAGATAATGGTAAAGATTATGTATAAATATTTCATTTTATGCAGAGCTTTAATTGTTGATACTGAAAAATGATTGAAGACTGTTGTTATCTTGGAGGGAATAAAAATTGTTATATAGATATCTTCTCAGTCGAGGAATATATTTTTATTGAAACGTTCGTTTGTCATGCATGATCGAGTTCCATTAATTTTTCAAATACATCCTTCTTTAACATGAATTATTAATAGTCCAATTAGATATTTAATATACTAAGATTATTTTAGAGAAAGATAGGAATTGAGAGAAAATCAATGTTGAAAGAGAGACTTCACGTTTGAACTTAAATTGAGGATGAAATTTTTTTGTTAGCTCCAAGAATATTCAATTCAATATTGATTTTAAATTTGTGATCCACTTTTTGGACAATATGAAATATTAGCTAATTGAAAACAACGAATCAGTCATGTCTTTGAAATAATAAAAATCTTCATCCTCTATAAAGGTTAAATAATTTTGGAAATTTGTAGAGATGGTCTAGACGAAAAATTCGCTCTTCTTTTGAAATGAAAAATACAATCAAGGAAAATTTGTGAAGAAAAAAAATTGATGACCTAATAAAAATTGTCAATTCAATGCTCGACTACATATCTTTTGATATTCCATTTGTAAAATTACTCTTCTTATAATTTTTCAAGTGATATGTCTTGATGTATGATATCCCTAATATTTCTTATTTATATACTCTCAAAATATCGAAGATATACACTCAAATTGAATGGGTGTCACTTGTTTCTTGGGCGATTTTGGGGCCATTCGACCGGATAAAGCTTCTTGCGCAAACTTTCTATAAACTTGGAATTCCCTCGGTTACGGTAGTCGTGGTTGTGGGTATATATATATATACATATTGTATATATATTGTATATATACACATAGAATCGAAAATGCAAGCGAAGTACAAGAGAGTCAGAGAGTGAGAGAGAAATGTAGGAAAGGCGATAGTAGCAACAGCAGAAGTAGAAAAAAGTAGAATACGTAGAAGCAGCGAGTAAGAAAAAGAGGTGAGCATAGAAAGAGCGAGTGAGAAAACGAAGAAAAAAATAGAAATAAAAATAAATACAAAAACAAAACAAGTAGAAAAAGTGGAAGTAGAAAATAAAAATAAGAAATGAAAGCGTGACGGTCACCAAGAAAACGTATTTTATCTCTTATTTATTTTATTCCTGACCCAATTATTGTTTCCTTCGTTTTTTTTTTTTTTTCTTGATTTATTTATTCATTTATTTTCCTTTTTCGTTCACTCTATTATTTCATTATTTTCTTTTAGATTTCAAAATATTCAATCGCAAAATACAATTTTATCATGATGAAAAATGAAGGAGTAGGAATACTCTTATAATATTAATTTAGTATATTTATTTATTCAATTACTTGTAGCGGAAATGATAATATCGAATGCACGCCATGATGTTCAAGCGATATTCAAATCAGCATTTCAAGTGCGAATGTTACTCAACATTCGAAATCTACAGAAACAGGACTTTGGTTCGTACAGTTGTGTGGCGAAAAATTCACTCGGCTCTGTGGATTTTAGCATTCGATTGTATGGTGAGTTCACGGAGCAATTTTATAAATTAATAATAATTGATGGATATTTTTTTTCTTTCTGTTATGTTGTTTCTTTTTTACTATTTATATTGTCATTATTATTTTATTTTTTTGTTGATTGTATTACAGCAATATCAGGTCCATCGAGAGCACACAATGTTCCTCTGTCACCTTATTATGAAGATCATGATAGTGATGATGATACAGTGCTGTTTGGCTCAGCTGAATTAGACAAAATGGATAATAAAGCATATTCAGTGGATAATACAGTGCAGGGTCATGTGGGTGGTTCACCGCCAAGTCGCGCGTCAAGTCCATTGCCAACAATGAAAATAAACAGACGACGTCCAACCCCAGTAACAAATTCCTCGTCAACCAGCTGCGCTGCTGCTTGCGGCGGTATCACATTTTTTTATCAATGTCATAATATTAATTTAATAGCTATTGTGTTTATCATGATTCGATCTTTGACACACCCATAGAGCGAATGTATTGGTAATATTATTCCATATATAAACGAATAAATAAATAAATAAATAAAAGAGAATGTATGGGGTGGATAAAAAAGGAAATGAAAATTGATCAAGTTTAGTGGAAGAACGGAAATAATAAATAAATATTTGTGGGGGGAGAAATTCGGAGAGCTTGAATAATATGATTCAAATGAATTTGAAATCGATAGTCATCGCTGTGTGTGATAACAGATGAATAGAATATTAAAAAGAAAAGATGATTCAGAAACATGACATATCGTGTAGGATAAAAGAAAAATAATAGTCATTTATTTTTTTTCATTTTCATTCTGCATCCAATTCAATTTTTGTATATCGTTTTTGTTCTGTAATAATGAAACAACGCTCTCGCAAAGTGGTGCAGTATAATTTTATTTATTTATTAGTTATTTTCAATTAAATTGTAGCTTTTTTATATTTTCCATGAAGTTTATAGGATATTTTGACGTTGTAAATCGCATTATGTCACACGGAAATTCAATTTTAGGTGAATGATTTTCAGTGATAGTATAATTAATGAGTTAAATAATTTCAGTCAACATGGAGGGATATTAAATAATTGAATATCATTGAAAACTGAAAGAAAAAATTTAGGAACATTTTTACGGTTGAAGTGGATGAATTTAATATGTCAGATATGTGTTAAACACAATATATATATGCATACATATATGAATATATCACAATGTAAATAGATGTTGCGGAGGAGAAAAAATATAAAAAAAGTATGTTACTTAAATGCTATTCAGAGAAATATTTAAATGTGATGTGTGTCTTTAATGAAATGAGCGCTTTTGTGTGCAATGTATAATTATAATGACGGTTATGCCAATTAGCGTCGTGGAAAATGACATATGACTTGTTCGTACGCGCATTGAAATAGACGGTGGTGCAATTATTGGTCTGAATCCTGTCAGACGCAGGATAAAATTTATTTTTATGCTCCCTCTCCTCGCTAAACCAGCAGCTATTTTCATGTAATTGAAAAAATCTTTGATGAGAGAAAAAAAAGAAGCGATTATGGTTTGTGTTTAAGATAATGATTCTTCGCTTTTTGTATTACTTTCAAATATTTAAAGGGGTCTAACGATCTTCAGAGAGACACTTCAACAATTATATTCACGTGTGTATATAAAAAAGGAAGAAAATATGTTAAATTAATTTATGAGATATTTTTAAAGTTACATTATATTATGTTTCTGTTAAAAATTAAATCTCAAGAGGATCAAAGACCCTGTAGGAATATCAAGAGAATTATAAATTGAAAATGAAACCAGCAAAAGAAACGAGAAAAAATGAAACAATAATGAAATAATAAAGAGAAATTATTGCAAATGAAATATGAAAAATGTTTTCTATAAATTATTTTCTAATTCCTTTCACATATATTGGTGCAGTGAATTTATAAACAATGAAACAACTTTAAAATTGGTGAAATGCGGCGACGAATGCAGACAGTGGAAATAGAAAAAAAGAAAATAAGGGAACACGCGGTCGTCCGATAATTCCGCACGATTCTGCACGCGATTTCTCGAAGAGAAGAAGATGCTAGAGTTCCTTCATAAATAAACACAACTGCCCGCACATCTGGCGCGGACGTAATTCATCGTGAATTAATTTAAGGGTTTGTGTGTAAGTATGTATGTGTATGCGCGCGCGTTTCCTTCCTTCTTATCCGGGACCACCTCATACTATCGTTTTCCCTCTTGCACTCCTTAAATATCCAGGCACAAGCATGCTACTCCTGGGGTACTTTCATTAAGGTCTGTCGACGCCATTTGGTGGCTCGCCTTTATGCTGATTTTATTTCCCTTCTTTCGCCAACTCGAGAGATCTCAGTAATTGTGCGGTATTATATTTTATTACCCTGCTGGGCATAATGACCGTATAAAATATGGCCCATCGAAAACGCGCGTTGCATCACCCTAACAGCAAAAGAAAATCATAGAAAAAGAATGAGGAAAAAGAAAATAAGAAAAAGGAGTAATAATTCCAACGTAACTGGGAATAAAATATCTGATTTAACATTGAAAGCTTTGAGCCAATCATTAAATTTTCTTCTTTGATATGTAAATAAACTTGACTCCGATAACGATGAAAATAAATACAAATTATAATAAATCCAAGTAGTAATATTTGATTTTTTTCCTCCTCTCAGCTTTTCCTCCCTTTTATATTTTTTCTTTTTCTATATATAATTTTATTTAAAAGTGAGAAATATATTTTACTGATATTATGTCTACTTGGCGGAGACACGGTCGAGATTCTCTTACGCACGTGCCCAGTATAAGCGTAGGTAACATTCAAACACTTGGCACCAGCCGGCGCCTAGTATGTGACATGAATATTTGTTTCTAATAAGATATGCTGCTACCAGAGAGCTACCGTGTGGTACCTCCACTTGACGCGGTTGGTTCCTATATATACGATGAAATGCATATATGGATAACGATACACACATCGGACCAATAATAGCGCAAACATTCACACACTCATATACACACAAATATATATATATATATACCTGTAACAAACCATTAACTATAAGGTAAAGAATCGATGGATCGAAATGTTCGCGACACGATATGCTTGTAATCGTGTTTGAATCATATTTCAAAGCCCTTATCTAACATTCATCAGTATATACGACGTGTCGCTGTTTGTTGTTGGATGATGGTGTTGACGAAAATAGATTTTAAATCCAAAGTGTACAGAGATATCATCGTTAATGAATAGCATAAAGCCCAGTGGTGTTGAATAATGCATCTTGATATAGTAACAAACTCTCAAAGTTGTCTTCGAGTGATACTGTCGCTAGTTCTAGATAGTTATTCTTTCATGGCTGCTTTCCCTTTTAAATAAGTAAATAATTTGTTGTATGAATGTTTTATATATGTGTATACAAGTGGAAAGGAAGTGAAGAACGCGTTCGAGTATCGCGTTGTCTATTAGTTTACGTATAGCTGTTGGCAATTATTTCAACGGTTTGGTTTATATTGCATGTATAAAAGTTGTGAAAACGATACGATGCAAATGCGAAGTATTGGTTATTATTTTGTTTGTATTTTTTATCACGTAGCGATAAGAAAAATATTGTGTTGGTTTTTTTTTTTCGCAGTGTGAATTGATACAGGGATGATATTGGAAGAAAAAATTACCTTTAATGAATCTTATCAGGGGGGAAAGGTTGATGTGTTATTTTTGCATGAATGCATTTTGGAAATGGAATTGTGTATTATTGAATGTTGCATGGGGTTTTTTTTTCTTTTTGTATCGATTTATGAATATATATTTCTAATTACCAATTCAAAATGAAAATTTTATCATCAATCAATAATGATAATTTTAATATTTATTTCATAAATAATCATCATCTGAATCATTATTCCTATTCATTTATATTAATCAATTACTGAGTGAATATTGTGCTTTACAAATATTCAACTAATTTATTTATTTCCCCAATTTAGTTTAAGTGGGTGGATAAAATACCACCCACTATTCCACAGGGTAAATTAATTGCTCTCGAAACTTCTCACTTTTAAAACTTTACCAAATAAATTTATATGTAATTAATTTATACATTATATATACTTATATGTGATTCTTTATAAAAGTATTTTCAGTGATTGAAGTTAGTGGTTATGGTTTCACATCAGTGAAATAAATTGCATCAGTGTACGACCAAGATCAAGATATTGACAGACAAACAGACAGACATATAGTCGTCTTCGTTTTCGTCGTATAGAATCGATAAGTCGGACTTTAGGAAGGAAAACGACGACGGCGGCGGCAGCGGACACGGAGAATGCGGTATCTTTTCATCCGAAGTTCCATCAATCGTTGAAGAATAGACGCGGCGAAATAAAAAGGTAGAAAAAAAAAAATAGAATAAATGGAGAAAGGGAGATGCAAGAAAATGGAAATCACGGCCATCGATGATGGAATAACTTTGAGGGTTATGTATAGAAGAGATCAATATACAAATAACTTTGTGAATTTTATTTACCGATCTCAACAAAAAAGCTTTTTAATCGGCCTCACTTTTACTCTCTTCAATTTTTTTTTTTCCCTCATCATCTTTTTTTTTTCTTCTATCGTTTTACTCTTCAATTTTATTATCCCTTCAATTATTAAATCAGGAAGAGGTTGAGATACAGACTGGATGTTTATATACCCGAATGTCATTGATAATTGACGAATCTCTGGAATTTAAAGATTTATTCACTGTTTGGATTAATAAGTCTGCTAATTTATAACAGCTGAAGATGAAAGTGATATCACAATCGAACTATTGGCTCAATTTTCTTGGTCAAAGTATCATAATAAACTTCGAACCATAATTCAATCATATTTAAATTGACAAGAGATTAAGTAATATAGTTCAGATTAATTCGTGTTATAAAATAAATTTAAAAAACTGATTCACTCCAAAAAAAATCCAGACTCTATTTCACCATTTAATTCTCTAGATTCATATTAATAATTATTTAACAAAAATATAATATATATAATCAATAGTATCTAAAGTCGTTTTGACATAGAAAATATTTATCTTCAATCAAAATGATATTTTTTCTTTACCTCATCACATTTTTCCTCCTGTATATACAAGATGTTCTGACAAATTTCCACATCGATATATCCACATATATATTTTGAAAGAAAACAGATTTTCTTCAAGTTGACACACGTGAGAGAACACATTGAGTGTCATCAATGGCCTTTTTTTCTTTTTCTTCCTACTTCGTCCAGTAGTTGTCTACGCAGCCATTCGCACACCATTCTTACATCATCTCTATATGTTCCTCTGTCGATTTCACATTTCACAGCATACCTTTATATATATAAATATATAGCTATATAGTTGGTAGTTTTATAGAGATGCCTCGCACGTTACCTTAACGACGAAATGGATCACGTGCTTCTCTGCTCGTAAAGTAATACACGCTGGACTTGTTTAGTTCACTGTGAAAGGAGCACGTAAGCCATTTAGTCCTTCACTTTTACAGTATTTTTCTCGCTATTTTTTATATATACTATCATACTTTTTTTTTTTTTATTATGGATATACATCGTTGTGCATTTGTCACGTTATGTACCACGATGTACGAATATATACGTTTATATATTGATAAATCAACAGCTATATCAGTATTTCAAATTTTCTCTTTTACTTTTTATTGGTTTCTTCTTTTTTTTCTTTTTCACTTTGAGCTACTGTATAGTTGATAGGGTCTTACATCGAGTTTTATAATATAGAAGAACGAGAGAGGGTGGGTGAGAGTGAGAGACGGAACGTTTTAAACGCAAGAGTGAGCATCACTCAACTGCCCCTCAGGCAACTATTGCATTGTCGGTACATAGCGTAGACTCGTACTACTGTCTGTGGATTTCATTCTACGTTTTAACCAGCTCTTGCGGCGTATTTTACTGTGTTCCCGTTTCATGATCCTCGTGAATCATATATGCGACTGTTATATGAAGTTATCAGGATTCTCATGAAGAGAATATATAAAAAACCAAATTAGCTTTTTATTTTTTATTTATATAAATACGGTAGTAATTATTTTATTTTGTCTTAATTATATTCTCACAATAAGTTTTAGTGGAGAAGTTATTTATTTTCTATCTCATTACAATGAAATATTTTTATATTGGATGTATGGATAAATAAATTGACGTGAAAAATGTAAATGAAAAATAAAAAGATGCATGAATGTATTTATAGTTAAAAATGTATTTGAAAACTTGATAGACGTGCAAATAATTTATTGAACTGTTATATTATTTTTAAGTTCTATACGTCTTGAGAAAAATATTTCCATGCAGAGAATAGATGCATAAATAAATTGGAGTAGGAAAAAGAAACACGAGAAGAAAAAAAAAGTGACTGTAAACATGTTTACACAGCAGAAAATGTATTTAAAATTTAATGGTCATGTGAATAATTTATTGAACTGAAGAAATAAGACTTGGATTCGGAATAAAATGTGCCAACACAATTACACATACATCGATTGGTGTATAGTAGATTGCATGTTGCATGGGGCAAATATTTGTTTCACTTTATGTTGTAAAGCTTTTATTGTGAACGAGAAGCAATATATGATGCTCGCGCGTACCCGTTAACGCGGACTTTTCTTATTGTGTGTGTGTGTGTGTGTCAGACTTTAACGCTCTACTATCGTGATCGCCTTATCCATATTTTCTCTTATTTTTATTTTTCACTTTTTATCACGTATGGTGATAAGAAGAGTATTGGAATCGTCGTGGGAATTTAACAGTACACATTGTTATAATATTTTTACTTGTATTCTTTTCTATTCTGAATTTTTGAAGGAACTATAAAGAAGAAGAATTGACATTTATTGAAATAACATCTTGAATTTATTGAAATATTCATCGTTAATATTAATTTAATGATGATGAGTGCTGGAAGAATTTTTCGCAATTGTGATTTATTAATTATACATCCAGAATCCACAAATTTAGATAATTCAATTTCAATCTTTAATTTTTCATTAATTTAAACAATAAATTATAATTTTATTTTGTAACTCGTATAGTACGTCATAAAAATATGAATAGATGCTAAATGTATTATTCTTTTTCCTGACATGTTCAAGAGTATATTTTTAATTGGATTATACTTCCAAAAATTTCTGATAAGAAATAACGATGAAAAATCTAATTAAAGAATATTCATTTCAATTGAAATTAAATCTGAGAATATTATATCAATAATTAATAATTATTACCTCTCTATATCGAAAAACAAAAAAATACTATTATTAATTTTATACTGTCTGCAGAAACTATGTGATTTATAAACGTGATGAAAAGTACACTGGAAAAAAATTTACTTTCCTTACAGCGATAGAAATATATATTTCTCATATTAATTTTACAAATTAATACGACGTTTTTTTTTTTTTTTCTTGCGAGGATCATGAGACGATAAATCACCAAATCAATTTGTACATCTTATAATAGTAACAAACATTTAGTTAACACAGTAAAGCAATGAAATGTTATATCAAATGGTTACATAGACTGAGACACGATTGGTTATATGTCGAATGGTTGATGACGATGATGAAGGATAGAATAACTCGTCGCAGTACGTCGCGCAATGGCGTACTGGGCGTTACGCGTTGGATGACTGTCGTTAATCAGGACGAGCACATCCCTAGAATCTTGTACTTGGCAATGAGACCGTACGTATATACATATCCTGTTCATCCACTTTCTCAACGTCTCAATATTGCAAATGTCGTCGCAGTGTCGTCAACGTTGATACATTATATTTCAACATTTATATCTTATATAAAATAAATTGTCTTTTCGTATATTTCATACATATTTTTATTATTCTATTATAATGAATAAATTAAATTGAATAAAGAGTTATTTTAAAAATACGTTTTTGATATTTCTCCATTCCAATTACTGTTACATGTGTGAATAATAATAAAAAAAAATACTTACTCATTTATCGCTGATGTAGAGAACACTTGATCTCAATAAATTTTATTCTCGAATCGATATTCACATGTTGAAGTCAAAAGTTACTGGTAAAGTAGAGTGCAAATTGAAATAACGATCACGTATAAAAATAATAGAATGTTGTAGCCGATATTATTATTGTTCATTTCTTCGTGATAAATGAATCGATATAAAATATTAAACTAGGAAAATAATGTACGAGTAATTGTGTATCAGGTGGTATACGAGGCTGTTTAATTTTCCTATTAATTCAGTTCGATCAATATAAAAAAAATTATTCCACTCTATTTTTAATTTACTTGATAAAAGTATCATGGTATTAATTAAATTCATGTTCAAAGTCTCAATATAAATTGTTTTTAATCACACTTCCTTAACTATTAATCACAATAAAAACTTCATCTATAATAATTGTTACAGATAAATGTTTTTATTTAAAACTAATAGCATTATGAGAATGTGTCCAGTCTGATTGATGATTGTTTGAAAATAAAGTGACAAGGTAGTGGTATATGTCTACCAGCAAAAAACCCATATATATTTTTCCAATGCTCGTTCGTTCTATTCGTTGAACAAAAGAGGGAAAAGATGCGCCCGGTCAGCAGCTCCACACGATGAATGCCATGGCATTTTTCGTCAAGAAGACGCGGAGTCATATCTTTTTCCTTTTCATCTTTTACTTGTTATTTTTTTTATTCCCCCCCCCCCCCCCCCCCCCCCCCCCCCCACTCGTATTATTCATTGAATTACACGCGGTTAATCTTTCATTCAATAAATGAATATACATAATTACAGAAGATAGAAGAGTTTATCTTATCAAAAACTATTTTATTATCAAGTACTGTTATATTTTCTTTCATTTATTATTATCATATGCATCAAATGTCCTGTCTAGATGTGATGTCAAATATAGTATGATAAAGGCATATTCGAATATCGATTTACTAGCATGCGTAGCTTGTTCCCCCTGTTTAACATTGATAGTGTTGAGTATCGAAGTGATCTGAAAATGGTTTGTTGATGAGAAGATAGGAAAGAACATGCATGGATTTTTTTTCCTTAATATTAATACTCGAGCAGAAAAAATGGAAAGTAGTTGTGGATTTTTTATTATTTATATTTAAATTAGAATTGCATAGAGATGCAATTCACTTCCACTTTTCAATTCACCTATGATAATGAGTAAAAGTTTTATTAAATAGTTGTAATATTTGTGGAATTTGAAAATTGACAATTTTATTTTAGAAATCTCTCCCTCATTTCTAATATTTACCTGATCAATTTTTTTTTTTTTGGTTCAATCCTACTATAAAATATGTGTTCTTTATTATTTCTGTCAATATTACTAATTGATAGTGAATCGTTGTTGTACATATTTGGTGGAAACAGAGAAATACTTAGGAGACTTCGACTCTGCCACCGAAATTAATTTTTCCCCATAAAATATCTACCTATAATTAATTCCTCAATAACAATTGCCTGTTCATTCCCTGCAAGTGGACGTCACCACAAATCGCTTCAAAATCCTTCAACTGATATTAAATAAAAAGCGTTTCCACATCTACAGATATCAATGTTTAACAAAAGAGAAAATATACATGCTAAAATAATACTGCCATAAAATATCAAACTGACTGGGGTATAATTACAATAATTATTTCTGTACGAAAAACATCTCGTGCATCATCCACATTTTCATGTACATTCGCATTTAGTTGTGAGAGTGGGGAACACGACCCATCAGCCGACACGCCTATTGTTTTTTGGGGGTTGTGAAATTTTCATCGCGTTGTGAAACTCTCTGGCCGTTATTGAATTATTCCACAGATAAGAGGCATTTGTATATAGGGAATGGAGGGAGAGTGAGTGAGGTTGATAGAGAGAAAATGAAGGGTAATAGTGAGGGAGAAAGAGAGAGAGAAGAGTGTGCTTCATGGGGTTGCTATACACGTCGCAAGACAATTACCAGGAAATAGCGTGAGATAACAACAACAACAACAAACGGCATTTCCAACCACGGCCGACTCGGCCGGATATGGTACTCGAACAACAAGCTTGCTTCAAACCCTCTTGCTGTACTGAAATGTGCATCTACCACCATATATACTTCTCACTGGTCTTAGTATATATATTATAGTGTACTCACGGTTCTATGCTCATGACAACAACCAACAGAAGCACACGTTTAGCTCCTCGTTGCTCTTCGTGTTATCTTTATGCTTTCTCTGCTGACTCGCTTCTATATCGAGATCAAGAAATTTTCCGTGCTCTCTACCGCTCGCTCTCTCTGTTACGGTTTCTGTTAATTAAACCTCATCTTTGCATAATTATTTCACTCCTGTAAATATATATACTTTTGTTTATCTACCCGTAGCATTGTGAACCTGCAAAATCTTAGGATAAA
Organism: Zele albiditarsus; assembly: GCA_958496275.1. Taxonomy (NCBI): domain Eukaryota; kingdom Metazoa; phylum Arthropoda; class Insecta; order Hymenoptera; family Braconidae; genus Zele; species Zele albiditarsus. Next base: position 11,164,793 of record OY292411.1, on the reverse strand, counting down.
TTATTTACATGAACTTTTTATCATTTTGCGTTGATTTATATCTGTTGTGGAGAATTAATTTTGGCAAAACGTTCACTGGACTCGTATCTATTTATAAAAATTTATTAAACACATAATACAGTTTTACGTCCATCGAAAATATAATTATTTTTATAAACTTGATACATAGCAATTTTGTTAATTATTTATTTTGTAAAGAATTAAAATTTTCAAAGTACCTTGTCGCAAATATGTTTCCAATGTCTTCATAATTTTCCTGGTAAATCAAAGTCAAATTATGTTCCTTGACTAATTTTCCTCGCAAAAAGTGACGGTGAAAATTAATAAAAATATTCTTCTCAATATAAATTTTATGCATTAAAAAAATTTTATCCACAAATTCCAAATAGATTTCACAGTGTAAAAATAGTTTTCCATCAAATCTCAGCGTCATAGATTCAATAACTCAATAGATTACTTTATTAATACCACATGTGGATAATTCAATAACAAATAATTTAAATTATTATAACATTTGCCCGAGAAATTCCAAACATGCTTTCCATTCAATTGCGGTCAAAGTTGTGTCCAGTTATTTTCCATATAGCCTCAAGGCGTTGCCGATGCATCCCAAAGTTCAGGACCTATCGTGGCTTCAACGATAATGGACGGAGATAGACATTTACACATCCACACACACACACACACACACACATAACCATACCAATATACATATATAAGATACAACTACGTTCCATATGAAATACGAGTGGTGAAGTGACAGCACGAGACAGAGATGACAAAATGCAAAGAGATAATAAAATAAAAAGTAAAAGACTTTGTGAGAGCTTGGAGTGGATGAATACTGTCGACAAAGTGTACTTATATACACATACACATACATACCTATTTATATATATATATATATATATATATACACAGAGTGCGCAACGTGTTTAGGCTTGTGCTCGAAAATACTTCGTGCAATATACCACGGACAAAGTAAAGCGACGCGCGGGTGTTCTGTGATTAAAGAAAATTATGGTGCACGAAGAGACGGATAATTACAGGCGAGAAAGCTCACTCTTTTGCGACCAGAGCCACTGTCCGCACCCAATCCACCTCCCTATCTCTATTCTATATATATATATATATATATATATATTTGTATATGTATATACATCCTATCTCTTGTCGTTTGTTAGCTGTGCTCGTCGCTATTCTCTCTGAATATGAAGCCGTTTTGGTGGTCATGTACCACCAACAGCTTCACCAATGACTTCAACGATGGCTTTGCCGACAGGGTCATCAACAGTGCGATATATACGTTGTATATATATATACGTGTGTATGGTTCAACTAGTTTCTACCACCTGCTTCATCTAGCCATCTACATGCTGCTGCAGCTTCACTAATTTACTTTTCGTTGTTTTTATTTCCCTATCTTTCTTTTTTTTTTAATTTCCATTTATGGTGGCTATCATATCCAATACATATCCTGCAATGTATGAGTTGACTCACGGACTTTATGTATCGTTTCGATATATGTATATGTTCATGTGTTTGATACAGGTGTGAATAAAAAGATTGAAAGAAAAAGAAATACAATGTGGAATAATTTGTTTTGTTTATGTGAATTCTTATATTTGCTTGCATTATAAATTCACGTGGGGAATTGTTATTATTGTTTTTTTTTATTTAATTGTGTGGGAATAAAAAAAATGTGTTTGAATGTATGATGCCGATGGGTATGTGTAGAGTAATGTTGATATATATATGGAATAATAATAGCGGATTTGCTTGGACGCAAGAATTTTACTTGGAAATTTTTATGCTCGTTTTTTTTTTTTTTTTTTTTTCAACTATTATCATGATAACGTTAGATAGAGCGAGAATGCTGAAGTGAATGGTAGGAAATAATATATAGAGATAGAATGAGAATCTATTTTAACTAATTACGTCACAGGTTCAGCTTTCTATTTGCATTTTATAGCGATGCATGCACATATATACACATGGGGATATGTATGAACCATAAATGTATTCACTTCAATTATGGCACGCACACGAAGTTACTTGGTGAATGCACGATTTAAAGGTTATCTTTTCGTTTTTTTTCTTTCTTTCTTTTTATTATATTTATAGGTTTTATATTCATAATTATATATTTGTTCAGTATGTTGGGAAATGAATTTTTATTGATGAGGAAAGTTTTGTGTGATTTAAAAATATGGAATTTTATTTGGTGAATTTTTGTGACATTGTGGAAATTAATTGTTTGACAGATTTGGATTTGTGTGAATGATGTTTTATTAGGGCGTATTGGTTTTTAGTAATTTTATTGAATTCATATTGTAATATTGTCTGAGGATGAATATGGTGATCTCATAATTGTCGGAAAAAATAAATAATTGTTGAATATTTATCCAGAAAAAAAAAGAATCTAGTGCTGAATTCTCTGAGAGTCTTAGACCATTAAAAATTTCTATTGAAAAATTTTCACAATTGCCAATTGTCTGATGAATGTAAGGTATCAGAATAAATCACCAATTAAAATGTTATTGCAAATATATAAAATAAATAAAGAAGAAAAAGAAGGTTTATCATTGCGAACCCACTACAAAAAAAAAAACAAAAGCTATAATTTCTTCTAAATATGAAATTAACGAGTCAAGATTTTACCATTTCACAATTATCTACGAATATGAATATCAGTTTTCATTGCAAGCGGTAGAACTTTCTAAATGAAGAAAGATATGATATATTATCAAAGTTCTCAATATGTAGATAAATATTTAAAAACGAATTTTTCGAATTGGTCATTATTTGTTTTATTTTTTTTTTTTTTTGAGGGAGGGAAACTGAAATTGCTCAAGAGGCACGTGTTGCCCGAGTCTTTACTATATACGTGCATTTTTGCGGACAATATATAATCGAAACATGAACGAGCTCGATTTTCCATCCCACACCCAATAAAGTCCATCGTGAAACTATCCGCATTAACTGCTGACGTGTTCCGTTAACAGTAATCGAATCGTTATATACCACGAGCATGAAAAGCACGCCGTCGCTTATAATTAAATCGCACGTTCAAATTTCCATATTTCCATATTTTCATCAAATCATATATAAAAAGTTGATGACAAATTCAATAATTCTAACGTATTTGTGTATAATTAGTGTTGATAAATGAATTTACGAGATATTAGTACATATAATAGTGTGTAATATATATATAATATATATATATTTTATCTTTAATGTACGAATGAGAGAAGATGGCACCATAAAGCGGTGAAATAAAATGTAAATTGATGGAGATGAAGATGCGGAACTTTGTGAATGCCCCTTTAGCCCGTGTGAAATCGGTCTACTTTGTCCATAATTTAGTTAAGAGCGTCATGCGTGTGACGTGTACGGTATAGAATAGATCGGAACAACCGAAGCGCGAATAGAACTGGCGTACAGCCAACCTCCGGGTCCAGGATCCGTGGAGCAAGTGACTTATTATCCAACGTTTTGTATATATGTTTGAGTTTGCTATTCGCTGAGGTCCTATCGGCATACGCCCGAAATACTAAAGAGCAATGTCAAAAGCGAATACGCATGCATGTGGATTAAATTTACAATAACCATGTATAATATAATGATAACAAATATGGTTGATGAATTCAATGAAAGAAGAAGATGAAAAGAAAGGGAAAGATATCTGGTTTAAATAAAAGTACTTTTGAAACGAGAGTAGTTATAAATAGAGACCCTTGGAGACAGAAATTTACTAATTGTGGATACATATTCGATTATTTAGGGCCATAGGTTATATTTTCTCACAGACTATTTTATTTGAGGTTATTTTGTTTCTTCCAGTCAACATTAACCTCTAAACAAACTTCAGAGTTACTTTTATTAAATAACTAAAATAGGGCAATTTATTTTTGTTTGATTTGTCCGAATTTAATATTGAGATTGTACACAGACTCTGCCACTGTGAACGCGATGGAATTTGCGTCACTCCTTATTATTAACGGTTGTAATTGATTATTGATTGGTTTATTTTACGAAAAATTTAAAAATACAACTGAATTTGTATTTTAGCGAATTTTAATTATTCACTCGGTGAATCATACAAGTAGTGCTGACAATCCACGTATATTCTTAGGTATTCATGAATTCGATGAACAGTTTATATAGTCTTGATTAGATTTACATTCGTTTACATATTCATATCTATATTCATATCATTGATGAAACAAGAAACCGTTGGCTAAAAATATATCAGATATATGTATATTCAGAGAATTTATTTTTAATTGCCATACGGAACACGAGTTGTTGAATTCAATCATTCATCCCTTATATTAAATGTGATAACGAAAATATCTCGCAACTATCGAGATAAGATTTATTTATTGATAGATATACATATAGTGACCTAGAAATACATTTGAGTGATATTTTAATTCGAATTTTGTACTTCATTACAATAGAAAAAGAACACATTTGTGCACACTACTAACCCAGTCTCATATTCGTCACATCAAGAATTTATTTTCGACAAACCAAAAATATATTTTCATTATCAAATATATTTACATCCCTTGAAGAAGATTTGAATTTGGTGTGACAAATTTATTTTTTTATCAATCTCGAAATCAACTGACGTCAAATTTACATGTAATAAATAAAATATTTCTTCTAGTCATTCTTCTTATTAAATTCCCATTTTCATATATATATATATATATAAATATATAAATATAACCATACTTTTCTGTGTAATTTTAAACAATTGTTGAACGCGTTCTATGTAAAAACTTGCAAACTACGCATCCAATGGTATATATACGATAAAGTTTTCCAAGAGATGGAGAGACGATGGCAGAAAGGCACATATCTATATACTGCAGTGTAGAAAATTTTTCGTGTTCTTGGCCGCGAGTCGAAGATGCAGTGTCAGCTGGGGTAAACGGGGAGGTAAAGCCGAGCGCATTTCTTCGTGCGACTTTTTTATACATGGCAAGATTACCGGATGATGGAATCCCCGTGGACCTTGCACTTTATTTCATCATATTTTTTTTTTTATCATAGAATAAAAATATTATTATAATTATATCTTATCCAATAATATTTACATCGAACTTTAAAACCAAAAATAAATAATGGTACGTAAAATGCAAAATCCACAACCCAATAATGATGAATCTAAATGATAATTATAAATGATTTATTGTATATTCAAATTCAAATTTAAATTCATCAATTTAATTATTCAGATGTTGAACATCAAGTTAAATTCGTCAGTGAGTTAAACCAGTTGATGGCACATATCTCCCCATGGTTTCTATATATTTAGAATGACACATCAGAAAGCCATGTCCCTTTCACAATTAACAATTCACTCCAATTTCATCACACGAAATTCAATCCAAACGCAATGATTGAAATGAATCAAACAATAAATATTTATTCTTAAATTTATATCTTATTCATATACCAATATATATTTGTGTGTCATGTAGAGTTTAACAATTGAGCAACAAGTTGAAACGTGCGGTTGTCGGTTGGATCGATATGTGAGAGATGAGAGTATATAGTGCATCCAAGTGCACGTGAGGATTGTGAATTTTACGGTAACATATATATTTATCGATGTATGCGTCAAAAAAATACGAAAATATAATTTCATGTTACGTAACATTGATGGATAGTTTTTGTTTTTCATTTTACGTTCACCATGAACAACGGAATATTCTTTTCTCTTCACTATGAATGAAATGATTGTGTGCAGTCAACGAAGTTCTTTAGGATTACATTGATAGTATTAAAATTCATGAAATAAATAATCATAATGAAAAATAAGTGGAATAAAATGAAATAAACTAAAGTGTAAATAAAAGCTTTCAATGGATTATTTTTGGTTGAGATATTCGTGGGAATTTTTGTTCACGTAAATAATTGAGTTTATCATATTTGTTCCTTTTTTTTATTCTTTTTTTTCTTCTTCTTTATTTTGACTATTTTCTCTTTCGTCATTTCAATACTCTATTCCATCGATATTATTGATGGAATTTTGCATTACGTTGATACGTAGATACGGTGTATAAAGTGTGGAATATATAAGGTGCGGGCAGAAGTGCTCACCAAAGAGGGGAAAGAGGAATGAGATATAGTTGTCCGTAACACGTCTCTGCTCTCAAGCAACGAGACCGCCTGCGGCGGCCAAGTTTACTTACAACTTCACTGCCAACTTCTCAATATTCATCCCAATTATATTATATGTACTCGCGTTGAGAAATTGTAACGTATATGAATATATATACATCTCGAGAGTGCCCAAGCGTGTCGATCATCTTTACAATATACTTTCCCTAACAAAATCATTTACATAAAAACAATAAAAGTATTTTTAATTATTAAAATAAATAATCAAAAGGACAAAAAAAAATTGAATTATTTTGATAAAAGACAAATGAGTCGCAGCATAAATATTAATTGAGAATAATTGAAATATTGTGAATTAAAAAAAAAAAAACAACAAAAAATAACTTAACCATCACTTGCACAACTATCTAATTAATGAATGCTTAAGCTAATAGAATTAATCACGAGAACAGATAAATCCGTGAACATTCATTTAATTTAAAAGTAAATTGGTGTAAATTATTTTTCACAATTTTCTAGTGTCAAATTGAATAACTAATTATAGGTGAATGTGTTAATTCTATTCCGGTATTATTATCACTATTATTTTTTATTATTGTTATTATAGGATGAAGAACATCCAGGTAAGGAATATAAGGTACATCGCTGGTAAATGCAGAAGCTTTCTCTCCATTCGTCTTTCTGAACACTGGTATGCTGAAGCGTATATGTACGCGCGCGCGCGCTTTCGCGCACACACTTCCAACTTTATTCTATCTTCGGAATTAGTTCAGCCGTCTTGGCACGTCTTTGTCGAGCTGTTGGTGATAAAGTTTAGTATGCTAATTCGTAGAACAGCTGCACGGCTTCTCCCCGCTCAAGTAAAGTACCCGCGCGGCGCGCCAAAATTATTGAATTTAAATTGCGGTAATTAAAATGTGTTGTGCCGCGCTTGGCGCACGACACATTTTACATATGTATGTATACATATGGATGTATATGTGTATTTATATATATGAATAGAAATATGTAGATATACTTCTCAATGTTGTGTCGTAGACAATGTTACAAATATTCTTGATGTAATTTTATGACTAATTATAGAGAATATTTTCATAATGTATTTATTAATAAAGTTTATCATTGTCTGCTGTAAAGTCAAGTTGAATTTTGTATCTGTGGATAATTTGACGTTAATGTAGTGAGAATGGCGTTGTGTATAAATGACTGGGACATTTTAAATTTTTCTTGGATATTTTTTATCTCGGGAAGGTTTTGAATGGAGAAATGAAATTGGATTCAAATAGTTTGTTATATTTTTTATCGTGTATTTTATTTTCAAGTATTTAGGATTATGTGAGTTATGGGAGTTATGAGATTTGAAATGTAGATGGATTGAAAAATTTTGTTAGGTGAGTATTGATGTTGGGAAACGGATTATCCATTTAACAAGATTTTCCGACCACCGCGGATTATTGGCAATTACTGTCTCAATTGTTGAACAGTGATGTTTTTAATGTAATTAAGTTCGATTTGGTGTGATTACTGAATTGTCTGTGATAAATTGACATTTTTTTTTTTTTTTTAGAAGAAAGACAATTATTTCGTGTAATGATAAATAAAGCGATTGATAATTGTGAAAATTTATTTAATTATTTTGTGGAACAGTTAATACGACTGTTTATAAATGTATAAGAAAGGTAAAATTATTCAGGGTAAGTGAATTAATTTGTTAGTTATAATTAATTAAAAAGTACAATTTTTAGGATTTACAAATTTTCATTACTATACTTTTACTTAAAATGATTGTGAAAGCCCTTTCATTTTTTATATTTAATTTTGAAACCATTTCAGAAATACGTTAAATCGTTTTTATCATAAATCTTTAGATATTCCATCATTGAAATATGGAGATTAAGATCCAAAGGCACTTTCGTTTCCATCTCGCTAATGTATAAAAACACATTTTGAGTTTAATATTTCTTCGCAAAATTATTGTTAACCTGAAAAATTTTTTCCCAAGTAAATATCAACTTGAGAAATAATGGAATTTCAATTATATTAATGAGCCTAAATTCCAAGTTTTATAACTTTCATAATTCCAAATATTCCAAAATAAATTGTTGTAATAAATTTTTCTCCAAGAAACAATAAAACTTATATATCTCTAATAATAATTCTATTTAAAGTTATATCAACAATGAAGATTCAACAAACAAATACCAATTTAACATCTAAATAAACATCAACAGTCCACAACAATAAACAATACATAACTCTTATTTCATTCTATTATTTATTTATTTTCACAAGCTAATAATTCAAACTCCACATCAGTCGTATTAAATTTCAAGTGTCATTATTCACCCAACTATATATGTATATGATATTGACAATGGCGTATATATAATTATCTAATTGAATATAAATTATCGTGGTGGGATAATAGGTTTCATTGACAATCCCTTTTTTCCTATATATATCGATGAAACCAATTACGGATTTTGGCCATTTTCAACTCTATAGCCTGGATCGGTTCCATCAAGAGACAGTTCATACGTTAACACTTGAATGGCGGCGTGTGCTTTTCAGCTTCTATATAGAGGGATGAATAGAGGGACTGCCACGGTTTTGGCAATTCGCCAGACAGCAAGTAACTTATTATATCTGGCATTAAATTATTATAGAGACCGTACGACCTTTATCCCATTCCCACGCACATTCACACATTTACATTCACATATAAATACATTTATATATATATATATATATATATATATACATGTATATTTTCAATACATATATATATATGTATATACATTCAGTGGGAACAACAGAGAGTGCATAGGAAACGATTAAATCCAATGACGGATTTTACAATTCCGTATTCGTGGCCTGCAGGCAGACGACGACGTAGACTTTATCGTTGAAAGCACATACGATCCTTTTCTCCTGCGAAAATTTACCGCGGATATGCATTTAAATATTCGTTCCCTCTTCCTGCAATTATAATTCTTGCAGTGTACTTCATTTTGGTGAGTGAATTAAAATATAAAAGAATTTTAATTAGTTAACATGATGTCGATGCATGTCTGTGTTCACTTCAGAGTATTTTTGAGAAAATTTATAATTTTTGCCACGATTGGTTTTGGTGGAAAGTAATAATTAATTGAAGACAAATTAATTGTGGACTGTGGTTAGCGATGATTTTCAAGAGGAATAATGAATTAAAAATGTGCTCTTACATAGATCAACGTCTATCATTATCTTACTAACAGAAAAATAAAATGTTATGAATTTATAGACATTAGTTCCGCTGTTATATGTTAATCATAATCTAAATAATGAATTTATCAACAAAGCGAAAGTTATTCCAACAAAATAGCCAACATATTCTCATTTCGTCTATCAAAACACACGAGAATCATAAAAGTTTATCGAGGGGGAGCATGAAGTGGACACAAAACTTTATGAACAGCGTGAGGACTAAATAGTAGTCAATATTAAGAACAAAAAAAAAAATACCAAGGGTGAGGGTTGAAGTAAATATCTTAGTTACTCAAACACAATAGACATTTAACAATTTGATAGTGAGTAATGTATATTAAGTGTATAATAAACAAAATCCTCAGTGCAAAAGTAATTTTCTCTCTGTTATATTTTCATTAAATAGAGTCGTAATGAACTACATATATTGTACATGTGTAAAGAAAAACTACCATCGTTGGCATGTTTTCCTTCACTATACTATATACGCATTGTTTCCTCCCGTAATTAGTGAGGATTATTAGGTAGGACAGGAGTGGTACACGTCGTATTATATTTCACTGCGCAGCTTATGCAATGTCAAACAATAGGCAAGCGAGTGAGAGAGGATTTATGTGGGTGAAATTGTATTGTACATGAAGATTACAATTTTTTAGCTTTGTCAAAATTATCACAACATTATTTTATTTCACTGTCCCATTACTTTTTGTTTTTTTTTGTTTATCAATTATAATTATTTAATTGTCATGTGACTGTCTTCTGTCAAAAATATCAATGGTAAGAATATTGCTAAAGATTTTCGTGTATGATTGTAGCTGGTAATATTGTACCTTCAAATAGTTCCAGATTTTTTTATCGCCAGTAGGTAATGCCCGATGGTGGCAATATCCTTGTAGAGTCCTTACTACACCCACGATCGAACAGTTGAGGTGGATCCATTCCATATATTGTTATTGGGAGAATTAATGTTAACAGCTGATGAGACATTTTCCACATGTGGTAATACTACTTTTTTTTTTTTCAATATGATAATCAAGTTTCATGATTAATTTTCATTTGGTATAAGTGAAACTTTACATTGTCGACATGGGGAAACGTGTTATGTGGTGAGTGTATGCTTATTATACTGAAGATATGTACGCGGTTAGTTAAACAGAGAAATGAATAAAAATGTGGATTATAGTGGACACTTTTTTTATTTTGAGATTATGATTGTACGAGTTGTGCAGTGATTCGTACCGAGACAACTGCTCGTGCGAAACTTATTTTATATCTAAAAATCATATATTATATTTATATGTATACACTATTGTGTATTTATATATATATATTTTGTTATTTATTTATTTATTTGTTTATCTATTTGGAGTATAATGAAAATGTAAATGTCATACTTTTTTGTTTAAACAAAAGTTCGAATTTAATAATGAATATTTAATAATTCCGGGGATGATAAATGAATCAGAGTTGATTTGATTATGCACTCCAGGGATTTTAGTTAGGAATATTTTCGTACAATTTTTTATTAATAAATGAGAGGATTTCATCACATATTTCGAACGGATGTTCATGTTTGTTATTATTCGTTTCTTTTTTATCCTGGTACCACTTCAATCTCGGTGCAATATTTTCAATCCAAATATTTTGGAATTACACGTGCAATTGAAGCCCTTGAATTTTTTTTCCCACGTAGAAGTGAACTAGAAGCGATTTATGATTGAAGTGTTTTTATCTCCCATGATAAAACTTATGGGGCGGACGGATTTTTTTTTACGTCGTACAAATAATAGAAAGCATGAGTTCAATGAACAATAGTTCAATATTGAGGTTAAAAAAAAATATATATTATATAAATAAATTATGTGAACTAAACATTATTTAAAATTATTATCTTCTCATGCAATGAATGTTATTTTTATAATTTCCACATTCATTTATTTATAGATTGAATTTTTCAAATTATTCTCTCAATACAATGTTGGTATGAAAATAATGGGATTACAATCCCAGTGATTTTTTTTTTCATCATAAATCCAATTCACAACCTATTTTACATGTAAAAAAATCGAGTATCGGTTTATTACTTCCAAAAACCAAACATCCCCATGTTTTTCAGCATTATTTAAATTCTCATATGAACGAATAAAATTCCATCCAAATGAATATTATTTTCACTGCACAGGGAAAACGAAGATATTAAAATAAAGTGACGAATGTTCAAATGTACCCATAAATAAAAAAACGTGATAAGAGTTGTAGTCATCAATTATTCCTTATTTTCATTGTAAAAAATTATTGAAACATCGTATCAATTACTCAACCATTTATGTATTATTCCCTGAATAATTAAAATATTTTCCTTCACTTTGAACTGCAGTTGTTACCATATACACATCAATGACTCCATTGCTCATGTCTATATAATACTATCACATTTGAGTCTTTGATGTGAATATAATAAACAGGTATCTCAGCGTAAGTCAATGTCCACATATATAAATACAGCAATATACACATGATACGGTAGTGCTCCGTGCAAAGAAAATATACATATGTAGTGACAAAGGTTAGGGGATGAAAGGCATCGTCGAAAGGTAGGTCGTCACCGTGTGACTTTGCACACAGGATGTGCATGGGGTTGGCGCGATGACGTTTCATTGGGCTGCGCCGAGAACTTATATAGTATAGTAACACTATACACTGCTCATCGGGCTTTATACATCACGACGCAGTGGTAAATGAGCGCATGCGCTATCCAGATAACAACCCCCGCAGAGTCATTTCGCGCGGTACATCGTTGCGGGTCGAGTCATCCCACGCGTTTCATCGTGTCGTACGGTGAGAGGTACTCGATCGGTTGGCAAGTATTCGAAACAACGCGCGAAAATATTTTATAATTATATAATTTGTTATTAATCCAATACATAATCATCTTTTCGTTAAACTTATTTTTCAATTATTCATTCACTATTCAATGGAATTAATTTTATTAATTAATATTCATATACAATTATTGTGTAAATTCTATACTGATTATTAATCAAATAATTTGAATCGGATTATATAATTGAATTAAATAAATTATAAATATAAACAAGCAATTATGATAAATCTTAAGCGAAATAAAATAAAACTATTAAATGTGTTTCAAGTGATAACGAGCATGTCAATAGTGAACAATGTTAATAGTGATTTATCAAGGGTTTTAGGATTAATGCCACGTGATATTGTTGGGTGTAATGATCGACAGGAGTGTGTGGCACTCTGTTGGGAGTTGGAAAATGCATCTGAATATTGAGCTATTGAGCTGGAAGTTATTAATTCAATAGTCCAATTTATTGACCGCTGATACTCTACTGTGTTGTGGTCTATCTTCATTTGTGATTAAGTGTTACGGATGTTAAGAGACGTCCAATACAAAGAGAAGACTGATATCAAGAATCAATTGTCTTCGATAAATATTATAGAAGAAAATAAATAATTGCAATCGGTTATTTAATCGTTGTATTTTGTGCGCCTCGGGAAGATGATGCTTTATTTGGTTATTGGGCTTATCATCATCGAGTCACGCCAAGTTCAAGGTATATTTTCGAATTTAATTGTGAATATTTTATGTGTCAGATTATACTTAAATAAATAAATAAATATATATATATATATATATATGGTGGAACAATGACCTTAAATTTAAACAATAATATTAATTCACGTTTTATCCCCTCATCTCATTGTAAAATTTGTGCTTCACTTGCATAATTCATATTCATGAGTCTTAAATTTTGTAAAACCACTCACTGGCTTTTATGAATCCCACGTTCTTTTTATTATCATTAAAAAATTCTTTTTTGTTTTCTAATGACTTGCATTACGGTATTTTTTTTTGTTATTTTTTCTCTTTGAATTAATCGCACGCGAATCTCAGTGAGTAAACTTTCATATCGTATGTTATCACACGTTTTTTCTTTTTAACTTTCAAATTTAAATTTTGCCTCTTATGTTTCTATAGAAATTGCATTCTATATGGAAAGACTTTTGTACGATACACAGTTGTGATTATTATTGTGAGATTAATTGCAGTGCTGTACCAATCGAGATGTGTTTGTAGGTGATTCCTTCTCCACTCTTATTTTTATTTATATTTCGTTCTTTTTTTTCTTTTTGTAGCGTACCAATTTATCGAGTTGCGAATGGGTTTCACACAGTGTATAAGTCGAAGTGGCATTCACGAAAGTAGAAAGTATGGATGAATTTGTTGTGTGTATTAGTGTAAAGGGCGGAGTGATAGACTGTATAGCTTGTAGAAGCGAGTTATATTGCAAAAGGAAATAATATTCATGATAATAATAATAATAATAATAATAGTAAAAGGATTCGTCATAGTATAAGTCTCTTTTGAGAAAGTCGACAAATAAAATCTTTGAAGGAAAATCACTTTTGTGGAAGGCGCGCCCCCATAGCCGCGTATTTGAATCTCATCATTGGGGGAAGTAAGTGAAAGAGCATAAATTCTTCGAATTGCCTTTCTGTGTAAGGTTGAGTTGAAATTCGAATTGTAAGAGTGCAGGGTTGGGAGGGTTTGCGAGAAGGAAGAATAAAGTATAAATCCATTTGCAAACAGTTTGATATTTATTGACTTTTTATATTGGCAAAAATTAAATAAATGCTTTCACACAATTGTGTGTTGTTATTTTGTTGCAAAAACATTTTCAAATAGTAAATAGATGGATTGGAAATGTTGTTTTGTAAAAACATTTGATATGGGTTGTATTAATTTTCTTTAATTTAATTTGATTGTTGTATTTGTTTTTTGTTTTTTTTTTTTTTTTGGTTAGAATATTTCAATAGGGAGTGTCAGAATGATGATAAGAAAAATTTGACTTTGTTTTGAAATTTTTATTTGTCAAGTGCTTGGGGAGAAATGAAATGAATGAAGAAACGAACGTTTTATTATTTGTTGGAGAAAGTTACGACAGTATTTTATACAAATGTATTTTGGAATTATTAAAGTTATGGGGACTCTGAATGTTGGTCTTGGCAAACAGTTCTCAAAGTCGTGGATGTTAATCATAACGAAATAGAGCGACAGATTCGGGAAAAAAATATATTATTGAATTGGAAAAATAAAATAATGTTGTGTTGATATAAAAAATTACGAAGGGTATGATGAAAGGAATAAAATGGTGAGCACTTGAATTAACTAAATGGTATAACGAAAATTAAATCGTATTTTTCACTCAAACGTTTATAGTATTTTCTTAATAATTGTAACTCTTACCAAACTCTGGACCAACAGTTCATTCGTGTAGAAACACATTTCACCAAATATTATTCTTATCATAGGATTCATAATGTTTCTCAAGTATAATATTATTCTATAGTTTGCAATTCAGATATAATTATTCAATGGATACACCCACTATCCATTCAATTCACATGTATAGATATTATGACAATGAATTAAACAGAAATGTTGAACTCTAATTTTGTTTATTCTCATTATATTGATATAATAATTAGCCTTCGATATTACATTTTAATAGATTTATTTTCTCATTTTGAAGCACCACCCATAATCGGTTATCCGACATTACCATCTTTCCCTCTTCAATTTTTCGCGTTTTTATTATCTCACCCATTTCATCCATAATTATTCTGTAATAAAACAATTACCAATAAAATTCCAATGGAGATGCAATAACGAAAAAAAAAAAAAACTCCTGTACCAGAATATTTAATTAACGTTTCAAGTTAAATTAAAAATTTGGACTGATAAAAATAAACAATGTCTCGAATAAAACTGATAACTTTGACGACAATTAAAATGACATCTAAAAATAACATTTTCCAAAACAGTTATTTGATAATTTATTATCAACTAAAATTCTCTACATAATTGTGAAATATATACACAAAGTAAAAATAACACAATGTCACCAAAACTCCATTCCAATATCTCCCCTTCAATTCCGTTTTCCTGGCGACTATATTTTCGTTTATTATTTATCATTGTATACTTTATTATATTACCCATAACCAGTTTGACGGAAAGTGATTCGCTGTCCCGTTAAATCGGCGCTCATCGATTACACAATGAAAAAAAAAAAGTTTAGTAATATGTATCCCGGTATATACTTCAGCTTTCACATCCAATCACGTTCTCATCACCTTCAGCATTATATACACAGTATATATCACGATGAATCTGTATATTTGTTTCATAAATAAAATATGGCATACATTTTCATTATAAATAAAAATTTTTTTTTATACAGAGCTTTGTACTCTTATATCCAACAAAATAATCCAGTCAATAACAGAACTTGTCAAACAATACTAATGTATTTATTGTGATGATAATCGATTACATAATATTAAATCAAACGTTTATATATTGCACAGTTCAATTGATATCTATTCGTAACAGTGTTAGTTAATTGGCCAAATCAAAACGTAACATTGAAACATGTGATCTTTGCAATTGTGCTGTAACCGCGTGTTCTCACAATGGTGCATCGCCAGCATTACCTGCCGCAGCCATTTGTAGCTGCTGCAACAACAGCAGCACCAGCATTGCCACCAGTATATAGTATAGAAGTAGTACAGCACTATATACGAGAAAACGAAAGGGAAACAGAATAATACGAGTGAAAGAGAAATAGGAGATGTTGTTGGTGGGTGACCGCTCACGGTCTTGTCGTTTACACCACTAAAGCTCCGGATTATCTCACCGAGGTATAATTAACTGTCACTAATTTCACGAAATTGGGGATGAAAATAAAGTGACGGAGATCGCAATATCCTCGAAAAAGTGCAAGGTAGTTAAATTGTGTTGGAGAATAAAAAAAAAAATTATATTTATTATTATATAAAATGGTTATAAATAACAGGAAAAATATTGAATAATAGTTTAAGAATAAAATATTCAGTTGGAAAAAATAAATAACAACCCTCTTCAACAAAATCAATAGATTTAAATTATAACTACTCTCATTCAACTTATATATATTCACAATTCAATTGTCGCTATGAATCTCACCAAAGTATCATTAACTCTCACAAAATTTTACGAAACCGTAGACGAAAATGCCAAAGACCGGACTCGACACTCAAAAGTGTAGAAAGTGGAATGTGCCAGCAAGTGAAAAATAAAGAAAAGGGTGACTGAAGTAGAAAAAGATGTTTCAACTGCAACAACAACTTGGAGGGGCGGCTACTTGTACATATACACACACACATACACACATATATATATATATATATCCTCATGCTCTCTGTCTCACAATATATAAAGCCTTTTGCGAACGCCGCGCGGCTGCCTACAGACGATACCGAAAAACCATGTTAAGTAGTTGATGTGGCACAAGAGCTATCGCTTTACGACACTTTAACCATACCGTGAATCGACACTCGTTCCACTTTACTTCCATTTCCTTTTACTATATATGCACCTATATATATATATATATATATGTATCCGCGCTTCGCTTTATACCATTGCGACGACGACTTGCCTTTTATTTACTGTCTTCATGGAGCCGACCTTTAGTTTCCCTTGTCTCCCGCACAATGTGTAAGTGTGCCAGTAGTGCTTCACAAAAATTGTTTCAAGAGCTAGTATATATATATCGTATATTGTTCATTTATTTTTATATGAAAATAATTTCTTTTTCTTTTTCATTACATTCTTCATAAGGAGCTTTTTTTTTTTTGGAGAGGGGTTATATGACACAAGAAATTTTTGTTTGTTTGTTATAGTTTTGTAAAGCGCTTTGTTAACTTTTTTTCAGTAATTTTTGTATTCGTTTGCTTTCTGCTGAGCTTTCTTGTGAAGATATAATTTTATAAATTGATATGGTATGAGCAATAATACGATTGTACTACTGCATGAGGTATATAATAATGCACTTGAATATTTGTTCAAGCGTGACAGCTTCACGTTTTATAGAGATACAAAGCTTGAGACTCAATTGAGCTGTTTAACTTTCATGTTGCGCGTCTTGTGGTGGTGGTGGTGGTGGTGGGGAAAGAAAAGAAAAAAATGAAGAGATAGGAAAGATATAGAATTATTGGTTTATCGATATGTATATATTGATGTGCAAAGAAAATCTCGACTCAGGACAAAGTTTTCATAGAAGCATCAAAGTTTCACACGTTTTATTGCTGCAGTGGAACATTGGTGGTCGCAACCTTCGGTACTACTGCCGCTGCTTCACTTCCATCCTGTTGACTGACACAATGGAGCGAAAATAGGCGCATGGAAGCAGGATAAAAAGGGAGAAAAAAAAAAAAAGGAGAGGAAAATAGAGAACAAAAAAATACCAGTTATAAATGTGGACTGGTGAATTGTACGGGGAAAAGCACAAAGCTCACCGCAGGAATACGCACCAAGTTTTGTCCATTAGATGCTTTCAAATATTTGGAAATACTGAACTTTATCCGCGAATGGTTGAAATTACATGCTGTAGTGAAATGCTTTTGAATATTTTCGTGAATAAAATTCGCGGTGTTGACGGTGTTGGATATTGAAAAATGGAAAAAAGCAAAACTGCAATAGTGATTATTTTATTACATGTCACGTAGAGTTTTAGTGGAAAAAATTTGGAAGCGTGAATTTTCATTTGGCTTTTTATCGGGTCAGTAAATCTTTTATGAATCATTCAAAAGATATATAAATTTTATTCTTGGGTAAAGTGGAATTCGGATCTGGTAATGTAGAGGCTAAAAATTTATTTCTCATCCGACGTCGATTTGTTATGTGTTAATTTGGTTTCTATTATTGGACGCAAAACTGGACCGAGTAGTTACTTCTTCATGATTTTGGGGATTTGATATACAGATGATTTAGTGATTGCCAAGGATAATATACTTTTATTCACAATTTTTAATTGATTATTTCATTTTTATTATAATATTTTCCACAATAAATCAATAAATATATCTTTATCATTATTCGATTTACTAATGTATCCGAACCATGAAATTTCGTCAACAATTTGCAATCGAACAATTTCAATTGGTTGAGTGAATAAATTAATCTAGATTATACGATTATATATGATCCATCACTCTAAAATACTTCTGCATGACTCGTCAGAATTATTGTCATTGAAACAGTTTCGGATGAATGTATTGATCAAAGTTTCAGTTGCAAATACATTTAGATATGTCCCTCTAGTTTCTGAACAATTGTAATATCATGTTTATCATCAATAAATATTGAAAATTTTATTCACAGTGAATTAATCAATTTATTATCAAATTTATATATTGAATGAACTTTTATCAATGAGGATATGGAATTTCGTGAACAATACACAATTGACAATTTAAAATGGTTGAGTGAACAAATTGATCTATATTATAAGACCGTGTATGATTCACCACTCTAAAATATTTCCACATGACTTGTCAAAATTATTGCCATTGAAACACAGTTTAGGATTTATTGCGTTGTGGAAAATTGATTGGTTGAAGTAATTAAGTGTATTGTCCCGTGACATTTGGAAATGCTCATGTGTATTTATATATATCTATGTGTGTCACTGTATATGATAGAGGGAAACATTGAGGTAAATATGAGACAGTCCAATAATATACAGGAATAACCGGGCAGTATTCCAGCCCCAAAAGTTTCTGTTTTTATTGTCGCACAAAATATTCATAAAAGATCCGACGACAAAGTTTATTCGTGGTATATATGGACAGTGGCATATCGTAAGATTATAAATGTATCTCCGGTTGCCTTCACATAGATATAAATTTGGCACAATCCTGCGAATTCAACTTTCTAGGTCAGTATTACGTATACATATATGTACAATTATATATTTGCAAGTTTTACGCAAATATTTTCTATGTTAAATTCATATTTTTATTCAGCTGTATTCAATATTTTGATTTAAAATAATCTAACTGTCTTTCTGAATTTTCATTTCGGGTATTGGACTCTTCTACTGTTTTTCTTGTTATGAATAATATTGTTGGATCAATTGTATAGTCTTGCTGCACTAGAAATTATTAATTCAGTCGTTCTTTTAACCAAATTTATTCAACCAAGTATTTACTTGAATTGTATGCCAATAAAACCGAAGATAATAAGTTCATTCACTGATTTTTGATAACAGCGTTATATTCACCTTTTTATACTGTTACTGTTCCAGTTTTTCAAAAATTATCAATACTCGAAATTCCGTAAAAAATTATAGAATCACCTAAATTTTCCACCGTCTTTTTCCGATAAAGTGTTTTCGAAGCAATGTATCTTTCTGTTTATTTTTGCCTTATTCTATAAATAATTTCTATTCACAACTACAAACCCAGGATAAAACAACAAGCATCAGTTTAATTAATAATACCTGAATGTCTGGGTCAAGAACAATATAACATAGTTAGTAAGTTGAAACTAGGGTTACAGGATACTGAATAATAACAAAATGCATGCATTGACATACTGATAACATATCTTTTCTTCTACTTCTCATCGTTCAGTTATTCTCCCTAGATTTAATATTAAATCCCACTCCATATCTTTTTCTCTAAACATCTCTAAAATTTAATCAATAACATAATCTTCAATTCTCGCCGCACATTTTCTATTATCAGCTATTTGAATTACACTTGCGCATATTTATAACTTCATTTCCTTCTTCTCATTTGTTTCTTTGTAATAACTAATACGTTTGTATGAAAAACATTACCATAGTGCTCATATCTGTGCAGAAGTATAAATGGTCATATCTATCCATTCATCTCTATGCAAATAACAATATTTACATTAAAATATTCACATGTGAATATTTGTAGAGGAAAATAATTCATTTAAAGTTGTTGTACACTCGTAAGAGGTTGCAAAAATGTAAGGAAAAAAAAAAAAAAAAAAAGAAAATAGAACAAGCATATGAAAGCGTCATCTTGGATAAATCTTGGTGATACACAAAATGTCTCAACGTATGAAATATATTGTATGGAAGACGCCGAGTGCCTGCATAATAAAGCGACTAGAAGATACATATATAAAATAGGTATCCACTGAGTACAACCAGACGACAGCTGTTTCCCACAGAGACCCAGATGTGTTTTGGTTTTCTTCCTTTCTTTATTTCTCAGTTGCTCACTCACCTACTATATTTCCCTTACACATTCTAGTGGGGATCATCGGCTACCCACGTATACAAAAGTATTTTTGATACACATATATCATAGGTGTTGAGATTTTAACATTTGATGTGATATAAATTTTCACATGACATGACTGTCAGTTGCTGCATAATTTTAAAATACAATTTTACCTAGTGGCAAATTTAATCGAAAAAAAATTGACGGACAAAATTGTTTAAGAAAATGTACACTTGAATTTATCATAATCGTTTTATCATTCGATAGGGGACTGAACATTTTGGGTTTTTTCTTTTTGCTGAGCTAAGTTTCATTTTTATAAGTGATAATTGAAGAAGATTAAATATATTTGACAAATATTTTCAGGGTTCATTTATTGATTAAGGGGAAATGTCATTGTCAATACTCTAAAAAACATTTCTTTTTTTTTCTTTTCAATTTGTTTCTGTCAGATGCAGTGAAAATTAATTAAAAAAGTGATAGGCAATATGTCAGGCACACTTTCATTCAATCATTAATTTCTATTGGAAAAAATTGTTAAGTATAATAGACAATGAATCACTAGATTGGGTGATGAAGAGAAAAATTTTCTTCTATTTTTATGGACATATATAGCTGCAGATGTGAATAGGTGGCTTTTCAAAATTTCAATCTTTGGTCTTGAGAGATTAATAGATTCTTAAAATAATTATAAATTTTACATACAAATATGAAAAAATGGATTTATTAGAATTTCATATTTTCACTTGAATAAATATTCTGAGTTGAATGAGGGAAATTTTGTAAACATCCATGCTAATACACTAATCTGTCTCACACTCTAAGTTAATAAAAAATTAGTAACGCAAGTAACGTCAATAATAGATACATTGCTTCTAATAATGATGAAGAAATATTTTCATCGACAATTAACGTGAAATATTGATAAACAATATCAACAACTGAGCTTCAAAATCCCCTCGAGTTTGCCAATACATCTAAATGTTTTGATAATCGATGGTAACAACTATCAATTTATCATTATGACAGATTTAGAAGACAAATGTATTTATTGGTAATTGGTTGAAACATGGTGACACTATTCGAAAATCCTTAGATAATTGTCGTCAATGCATAAATCAAATGTGTCTTGTATATTCACCCATGCTATAATATGTGTGAATGGCTGTTTGTCTATCTATCTGTTTGTATGTATCTATGTTTATATAAACGTATACGTA
The DNA here is from genome assembly GCA_958496275.1 of Zele albiditarsus. Lineage (NCBI taxonomy): Eukaryota > Metazoa > Arthropoda > Insecta > Hymenoptera > Braconidae > Zele > Zele albiditarsus. The sequence goes on along the minus strand of OY292411.1, from coordinate 11,143,071 downwards.
GTGTCTAGTCTCGCATTTGGCATCATAATTATTCAAAATCTCGATCACAATATATAGTCGCTTATTCAATAATTCAATTACGCTTAAGCACACGCAGAATACTGACGTGTTTGGTACACTTGTAGAATCTGCATTTGACGTCTATCCAAACCGATTTCTCATCGACGACACTGGACTACGATACGTTCGTTCAATTGGCATCGATTCAGTAAATTCTTCTTGAATTCATATATATATATTTACATGAACATATAGGTATACTTTACAATAAGCATGGCTGATATAGTTAATGGGGTACATGTCCAACGTACATTTGTATCTGTACGAGAATGAGAAATAATGTAAAGTCGAAGGTCTACTTCAAACTTCCAATTGATATAACAAAGGCTTTTACTCTGAAACAGTTTATAAACATGTGAAAAACTTATTCTCTCTTTCTCTTATGAAAGATTTTCTTGTACATTCATATCGTTAAATTTAATTCCATTGTTAGAGAGTACACTTCAATGTTCTAAATTAAATATCCTCTTGTTTTGTATTACCGTAACGATCTGTTCCAATTATCAATTATATTTTAGTTTTTATTTATTATTCTCAACAGAATCTATTATTACATGGGCTGAGGGACATTATCACTGGTAACTATGGTGGTTAAAAATTTTTTGTGATTGATTCAATCAGTGTTTAAGAATTGTTATGGCACGTCAACTTTCACTTGGAAATAAATGAGAATATAATTGTGAATTGTGATATAATATTTCAATAATACATTTCATGAAGTATATATTTGAGAATAGGGGAAAGAAAAATATACAATGTTTTCAAAATTTCGCTCTGATATTTAATTCTGTTATAATGTTAATTTATATAGTGTATAATAACGTTAATGGGAAAGCTCCAAGTGCAATATTCGAAGTGTATATGAGCTCAAATTTATTTATGTATACAGCGTAGTGGACTAATACATTCGGCTAAATCTTAATGAAGCTTTTGGGTATAAGGTGAGGTTTTGGTTTAGTAATGGGTTGGTATACTAGATGTGGTATTATTAATGGTAATCATATCAATGCATGCATATGTATACCTCATACAATCTCACGTTGATATAATAGTGCGTTAATGATGTATTCATGTCCAATTTGCAATTTCTCATTGCATATCATATGCAAAGGGAGATTAGTATTATTATCAGGTATATGTGGTTGGAGAAGAATTGGAATAGATCACAAAGTTATGGAATTTTTTTTTTTAATGTCGATTTCAAAAAATAGAACAAAAATTATATTTATGGAAAATTAATCACGTTAATTGACGATTGGTGAATTGAGTTACTTTTATTATGGAACATTGTAATGGTGGAATATATCGACGAATTTTCAGTACAGTATTTTTAAAATTTTTATATATATAAATAAATATTGTTAGTGATGACTGTACGAACCAGTTAGCTTTTCGATGCTCGTTATGGAAGTCGATAACGAGTAGTATACCTTCATCATATATAAAAAATAAAATAATTCATAAAGCCTTTAAAAAAAAAAAAAAAAAAAATATTCAACAAAAAATATTTGTTTCTCTTCATTTTCTATTTTGTTATAACAAGAGAATAAAAGAAAAAAAAACATACATTGAATATGAAACCACAATTGTTGGTGCAAAAATTCTATTCATCATAAAAAATTGGAATAACTTTTTAATAAAATGAATGACTTTTTTCACATGAATTTTTATTCATTATCTATTAAACATGTATATACATATACATAACCAGAGCAGTGGATGATTATACGGCTCTCGCAGGAGTGAAGTGAATAATGCAGTAATATTTAATTTCTCTTCAACTTAAATAGAGAAAAAAGAAGCGAAACGAAAAAAGGAACAATAAAAAATAATAAGAAGAATAAGAAAAAAAAAAAAATGTTGAATCTAGGCAAAGCCTCAAGTAAAAGGTCGATAACCCACTGCTGTCGCGTCGATTTACATCCGGGACCAGCTGCCAGAGACCTCATTAAATGTAAACCCCGACCAGTCGTTCATCACATCTGACAAAATATAACTAAGAGCGATATAATTTGTTAATGGAATATACTATTTAATTAGAATTAAATATGTATCATAAAATTCATGATTATAAATAGTAATTAAATGAGTTTTGAATCTCTATGTGATATTATAAACACGTCTTGTACGCCAATAATATTATTAAAATTCAAAAATTAATTCAATATCCTCTTTTAGTTATCCCATGCATGCAGCAGTATTGACACACAGGCCTATTAACGAATCGTTCCAACCCAGCCGTGTGTAATGCAGCTGGCGAAAATCCTACCTAGTATGGTTTAATTAAATTAATTAATTCATCGCACTCTATGGAATAACCAAATCGTCTCATTTTTTCTCCCTTTTTTCCATGCACACTTCGTCGCATAGTACTGCGACTGTACAAACATATAGAATATACATTTAAAAATTTGAGTGAGCAAACGAAAAAGTATAAATAGTACCATTTGAATAAAAGCAACATTATTTCATTTTGATATTTTAATTCTACACAGAAATTCCAGAGGATAAATATTTTTTATCTCTGTGAAAAAGATTTATTTTTTTCAACATCTCTTTCACTATACTCTCATCATATTTTTTTTCCCTCACCCATCCCTTCGTCCCCCGTTTTGTTTATTTTTAATGGTTATTCTACTTTTAATATTTACCAATGCATTTACGTTCTCATTTATATCTTGAATATGACTATTTCACATTGATCGCGAATTCACGCGGGACATATAGACATAATCATGGAATGCAAATCAGTGACGAGTTATTCGATGTGCGAAATAATTCCGGACAACGTGAAATTCTAAATTTATCGATTCTACATCGATAGATGTTGCAAACTCGGTGTGGTGTTCACAGATATATATGTATATATGTGTATGTATATATGTATATATCATTATTATTGTTCTCTCTTGCTTCCTCTGATGATTTGTTGCAATTCCAATTGGTGTCGTTGTCGTGTCAGGACAATATTTCATCGTACCAATTTATCACACCGGGACAAACATTTGTAAATTCATCGACAGTTAAAACACGAAAATATAATGAGGAGCCATAAAGTCAATAAAGTGTTTGGGTACATATACTAATAAATGTGTATGTCTGTATATATGTTCAGAGTGGAGAAATTCTTGGAGACCAAGTTTTCGTTGGTTTTGGGTGAAGCACTGGGTGAAATTAGTCAAGCATATGGAGTTTAAAGTTTTAGATGTGAGAGGTGGTGGCACGAGACATTGGAATTGGCTGAGGAATTAGCATATTCGAAAGTTTAGCAATTTAACAGAATGCAGCAACTTAGAGATAGACGAGCCACCCTCAACCAAGTAGATATGCATTCTTGTTGGTTTCAGATTCTTTGTTAAACGAAACAAAAATAAAGAATGATAAAGTAACAATATTGTCATCTTCAACTCGAAATATTCACATACTCGAATAATTGAATTGGAAAAATTCCAAGTGTCGTTTCACATGCATAAACGCTCTATCCAACATATATACATATATATTAAATGGATACATATAAACGTATAGGAATAATGGATACTGCGAAATTCATGGAAGAATTATGACCACTCTATTTATTAAATTATTTTGATAGAATTTTTCTCAGGAAATTTCTTCTACTGACTTTAAAAAATTTATGGCAAAATGAAATGTATAGAAAAGATCACAAATGAATATCTTCAACTTAAAGTTAATGTTAGAGAAATTATATAATCATTATTATACTATAAGTAGAAGAAAATTGGCTAATTTGAAGTAGATGAGTAAAAAAATACCAGTTTACCAAAGATACCATTTAAATTATTGGTTTAATTTACTCGGTGGTGGTACTGAAATGAACTCCGAACTATTAATACGCTTTGGATCGATAATTTTAATAGGTTGAAAGTGAATTATATCGAGGTTACTTCAGAAATATTCATCGATTCGGTGAATTTTAGATATCCGGACATGTCATGCATTCCGTCCTAACAATTCTTGTGGTGAATATTCGATGATAGATATTTCAATTTATTATTGAACAGGATGAAACGATAATGATATCACAGCTTATAATAATATCTAGTCATCTATGAAACGAAATGAATTCGAATCCTATTCTGTTAGCTGTTAAAATAACAATTGATTGATAATTCATTCAATGATAATTGAAAGTATGATGGTAAAAGTGTGATTTTCACTTCACAAATAGTCATATATTTTTTCATGGATACACACTGATATTTTTTGTTGTTCTATCTTTTTGTTTATGTGTTTGTGTAGCCACTGGCTTTTTGCTAAATCCATAAATGTATTGTATATTTTTATAGTTTCATGTTATCTTACAATTTTCTTTCCATTATTTCGTCTTCTTGTGCGTTTTCGATCTTTTATTGTTTAGACGTTCTTGTTTTTACAAATATATAAAAGAGAAAATCCGAAAGTTCATTTGGTTGTCATGTAATAATTGTGTCAACAGTGTATTGGTTATGAATATAAATTTATTTATCACAATTTTCTTATAAAAAATAAATATTTTCGTCATCTATTTAATGCAATTTATTTTTATTCTCTTGATGATGGATTATTGTCAATGAGTATCCTTCATTACTACTTTTAAATCCAAGACGCTGGAAAGACGTCATGTTCTTCTTTTTCTTCACCCGACGACTGTGCAAGCGCGACAGTTGTAGACAATTGATTTCATTTAATTATTTTCTTGAAAACTGCACGTCCGAACCTCTATAAAATTATATTGAAAGTTCTCTTTTCAGTTGAATTTATTGGCGAAGGAGGTTTTTTTTTTTTTCTTTCTTCTGTAGAAACTTGAGCAGCTAATGTTCATGAACAAGTTCGATTTATATTTATCGTTATGGACATCTTTTCCTTATACTCTCCTTCAATTTTTTTTTGCACATTTTCATTCAGTAATTATTAACTTCAATGAGTTGATAAGAATTTATAGGGTCAAACTGATCGGACAACCATTCGAATACCTCAAGAAAGAAACCCAGTTTTGAAAGATTAAGAGAAAGTCGATTAAAAAAATTCTTTTCTTTTTCTAACTAGAAATAATCCGAAATTTCTTCAAACTCTATGTTATATTTCAAACACATTCAACTACTACAAAATTTTTTCATTCAATAATACCGATTTCAACAACAAATCTCTGTATAATAATGTTTCTAGAGCGTCACGAAAATTGTAAATTTATATAAAATATACTGCCACTTAATTTTTTATCTGAACAAATGAATATTTCAAATCCCAACAACATTTCATAACAAATAAACCAACTATCGAAGAAAGAAAAGAATAGGAAATTGAATATTATCCAACAAACAAAAATATCCAATAAAAGAAATTACAATTTCCACAGATAAAAAAAACTCTATTCATATTGCAAAATACAGTCAACACATATTCGTATTTTAATATTTACTCCACCTAGAATGTTTGTGAATGATTCAACAAAAAATCCCCAAGAGAAATTATTCAGGAAAAAATATATTCATGTCATCTTTCTCACCAATTTACAGCAAAAAAAAAAAAAAATAATAATAATAAATAGATAAAATTAATGTCAATGACAAAAATATTTCGAATTTAACTCTACAACATCACCAATAAATTCTTCAATAGAACTGTCATTATATATTCGCTCTTCAAATCACCAATTAGCATGGTACCTTCAAATATAGTTCTATTGTAAAAGATTAACTGCATCATCGATTGAAACATGTCTGACGAGGCGTTACCAAGGTGAAAATCTCTCGTGGGAGAATAACAGAAACCTGGCGCGAAACTTTTTATTTATATATATATATATATACGTACCTATCCAAACATATATATTCTTGTGTTACTATTTTTTTTCCTGCTTTCTCTTCTCTTTCTATGCCTCCCACCTTTTTTTTTTTTTTTTTGTTAATTCCCTGCGATTTGATTCTACGCTAACTTCGCTGTGTAGCCAATCGCTACTGCGAAACAAACTTTTCGTATTATTTCTTCGCACCACAACGGCAGCTCTGTGGTATATATAATTTATATACCTATATAAAATTGTTTTCTGTTTGTTTTCCACTGTTGTTTTTTCAGTCAATCAAGAAAAGTTAGTGATTATATCCGCGTCAACGAGCCGAAAAATTTATATATCTAACATGTCGATAACAGTAGTGAAAGCACACCCACTCGCTCTGTATATAATTTCAAATAAATCATTTCAACTGTTTCTATTTATTCCTTCATTATTATTATTATTATGACTATTAGTTTTTTCGTCAAATTCAAAAGTAACGTCTGACGAAAATAAGTATTTTTCTACGTATATACTTTATTAAAAATATATATATATACACACACACACACATAACACAACATACGAAATGCTGAATCACTCTGAGTTTATTTCATGTCACAGTGAGAGAGTAGTATTATATTCTCAAGATTTCTCATGAAATTTTTTGTTAGGAGACAATCCGCCCTGCGGAAGTATATAAGAAACGCCAAGTTCGTAAACCTATGTATACAGTTATATCACTGAAATTGTTCGCGTTGAGTAGTTGGCCATGTTCACATTTTATATATTTTGTGGGTCACCAAGTGTGGATATATATCTATGTATATCTATATGTATATATATATATATAAATATGTGTGTATGTTTATAAATATATATAACTACTTGAAAATGTAGCGTACATGATATTGGATATTTTTTTCATTTCTATGAACGCGCGTGAAGAGTTTAAATACCCTCGAGTAAGCGCGTGGCGAATTTTGTGACCTGTATAATATATGTTTCTTGTTCGTTCTTGTCGTTCTCGTGTTGGCAACACATTTAACTTCACCGTGCGGAAACAAATCCGTAAACAAGTTTTACGTTACCATCAATTGACATGCTGTAAGGATGGTGGTACGAATATATATGAGACACTAAAGTGTCGATGGATATATTTTGTTTTTTTCTTCATTGACATTTTTTCTGAATTATTTATTGATTTTATTTTATGAGTATTGGAAAAATATGTGTGGTCATGACAGTGATATTGTTTTGTGGTTGTAACTATCTAGTGTGTAGAAATATGTGGAATTGTTTTAGTATTGTTCAAGTTTGTTAACTGTAATAGTTAGATGAGATGGACGTTCATTTGAACATAACATATTAATTTTATGTATTAATTTTTGTTTGGCGAGTGATTTTTTATTTTTTTTCACTGGTTTTCATACTATAATTTTTGTGTTAGTCAGTTATCTATTTCAAATAATCATACTGATCAAGCTGCATACTGAATATATATATATATATAATTTTATTCATCACATGCATGAGAGTAATTCTGAAGAATATTCCGTACACAAATAATTAAATCTTATATAATATGTTTATAATTCGAATGTGTTTGAAATTTATATCTGATCAATGAGGATTAATTTTGAATGATATGTTAAATAGAGATCAATATATATTTGATGTTTATGATCAGTATATATGAAAGCATTTCCATCACAACATAAATAAAGCATATATATAATGGTTAATCTAGTATTTATTTTAATATTCATTAGGAAATAATCGGATATCAAATCAACGTTTAATAAGAAAAACAAAAAAAAACTTGTAGTGCAGGATGCAGGAAGAGTCAACAGAAATGATTAATATCCCCAAAGAAAATTCATTTACCTACACTTGTCAATGGATTTTTTTTTTTATGTGAAAAATAAAATACTAATGATGCGTACGAATATTCATAGCAACGATATTAAAAGTCCCCGTTACATTTATTTAAATAATTGACTGAACTTTCTGCAATTTAGCTACGTGATATTTTTCATTAGTGCAGCTCTTCTGATAATATTACACAAAGAAATTGAAGGTACTCAATAAATCCATGTAATTCAGTTTATATTCAACATTACCCATTATTTATTTCAACTTTTGACCTTTAACGACACCTCAAAATGTTTGTGTAAACATTTCCATATTTCATATACTCCAGAATAAATATATGGGTCATCGATTACAAAGTTTTCTTTTTATTTCAACGTGCGTGTGTGTGGTTATATCGAAAAGTCAAAGGTATATGACGAGAGAACGAAGTGAATCCACAGCGTGTGGTATATAACTGACATACGATGTAAAATATTACGTTCGATTAATCTTTGTTTAATCCGACATGCTATGAACGGGATGACGTTGCGCCACGAAGCGAAACACGACGAAGAGTGGGAGATAAATAGAGTTGGAAGGGATAGCGAGTGGGTGGGTAAAAGTCTCGTGTGGGTGTAGAGAAAAAGTGGGGAAAAAAAAAAAAAAAAAAATTTCGCACCCGAATCAATCAACCCCCGAAGTCCCGCGCGTAGCGGACCCCCATATCTCTCTTCGCGTCTCTTTCTTTATTTTCCATTTTTTTTTTTCCTCTCTACTTTTTTCACTTTTCCCCACGGGTTGAGATGGAGGAAAAAAATCTGTCATTTATTTGAAAAGTGCTTGGCCCATTGAAACATTACAGTAGCGAGAATGGTATATCTGTTTATATCGGAAGAAAGAATGCGCCACCAAGAGAGACGTAACGATGCGTCGTTTATATTGACCAAAATGAGGTAGAAAAAACGAAAAAAAAAAAAGGGAGAGGAGCAAGAAATGAATAAGAGGAAGTATAAGATAGAAACGTAAATATATCAGACAGATACAACATCGAGAATTGCCAAATGCGAGGGGGATGAAAGAGATAGGGGAGTGCGCGCTTGCCGCACACTTAAGCAGGATCACGGAAATAATTGAATCAAGTACAAAAGTTGGAAAGAAATAAATCCATCTTACGGAAATATTACAAGTGCTTGTATGATTGATTAATAACGATATTGCGAAATTCAATTGAATAAATAATAATTTTTTTTCTTTTTTAAATTAATGGTTGAAATAAAGAGTGAACGGTGCATTATACATTTGGTAATATATCTCTACGTTTTGGTAATGCGAGCGGATATTTTATTCATCGTCTTCGTAGAACTCGAATTAGTCATGGGGGGGGGGGGGGGGGGGGGAAATAAAGAGAACGAGAATTGAATGAGAAATTGTGAAAATTCAATTCGATTCTTATATTTATAATGATAGAATAACTCGCAAAGATTCTTTATACACGACGAATATTTATTGATATTGAAAAATAAAATATTGTATTTCAAATCATGAGTGGATATAATTCTATTCAATCGTCCTATGGTTGAATCGAGAGAAAGAAGAAGAGTGGTTGTGGACATTGTTCGAGCATAGTGATATTCAATATACCTTTTTTTTTTTCTTCTTCATTTTCTAATAGAGGGGTGCAAACTCCAGTGACTTCAGTTCAATAATAATAATTCATGTATATGATTGATGAATGTTCTGGATCGTGAGTCAAGAATGATATAGAAAATTCTTTAGTATTTATTCGGAATATATGATCATCAATTTTTCCTTTTTTTTTTTCATTCGAATTCTCCCACATGAAGCCTCCCCTTTTTATAAAAAATCAATCGTGATTCTTCTGGGGGAATAAAAATTTGTGGATAATAGAAGTTACAATTGTTCACGCGGAATGATACAAACGGTAGAGTAAAATTTGTGATTTGAATATAATTTTTTAGGAATAGAAATAAAGAATAGTCAAAGAATATAATTTTGATGATAATTGTATTTAAAATGTTACTGTAGTACAGGATATAAAACTGTGAAATAAATAATAGTGCTCTCTTGAGTATTTTCCTAAGATTTACAATATAACAAGTGAAAAATTTACTACATTGTAAATTTGTTGAATTAATTATATGTTTTGTAATGTTTCATATACGTTCGGTGATTATTATTATCCAGTTATTCTAATTTTAATTCTGTAGACTCTCGACGTAAGAGAAGCTCTGAAAATTTAGTATAATCTTTGTAACTTATCCATCGTGCTGTCTACTAAATATTGCTATCTCATGTGAACCCTTCTCCTCAAGCTATACTATCCAAAATAATATAACCACTTGTACTCACATGTTCCCTCATAACTTTCAACACTCAAACCTCCCCATTTCCACAATGTGTAATCAAATTACACAATTACACTAGAAAAAATTATATTTATCCTCATTCAAAATACAAAAATAGTAATTGAATCAACGAATACTTTCTTTCTATTTAAAAAAAACTTCAATATTTCACTTTCAATTATTTTATCGTCACTACACAAACAAAAAATAACAAATCTTCACTAAAAACCACATTGCCCCATCAATATCATATATATCCCACATTCTTTCCACAATTTTCCCATTCACGATTCAGCAGAAACAACGATCTATAACTCACTGAACGTTAATAAAACCCATCTGCTACCCTATATAAATAAAATTAAAATTCAATAAAAAAGATAAACAATCACTGTATAAAGATCAATGATGTGTGCAAATCGTTTGAATACATGTGTATCCGGCTAGGTGAATGAATTGATGACATAAAGATCTGCAAAGTACAATCTTATCTTTATGTCAAGAATTTGAAACGCATTTGAAACATATTCACCCTCCAATATACCGTAGTCTTTACCCTTGTGCATAACGGGGGAAAAAGTATGTGCGAATATACACGCACACATATATATATATATATTCAAAGAGACGATGGCCCAGAGGGAACTTGAGGCCGTTGACGTATATACATATACACACAACTTATTGAAAATTCCACGCGCACACCGTTTCAACAATTTCTCTCTCCTTCTTATTTTGGAATTTTTCATCTTCGATAAAGCCCTGGGGAAATGAACGAAGTGCGCGGTCTATATATATATATATATATATATAATGTTCTTATTTTCCGCCCTCATTTATGTGTCTATATATAGATGTATAACTATACGGTGTCATTATCGCTTGGTTGACGATGCCTGATGCGAATAAAAACTGTAGGTACAAAGGGAGCTTTTTTTTTTTTTTTCAGAAGCTGCAGTATAAAATTGTGTCAGTATTTTTTATCACGATTTCTCCCACTTTTGTGTCCTGCTTTCCCTTCTGTTTTTTTTTTTCTTTCATTTTTCAGTAGGTAGTGCTCTGAACGCTCTCGTATTTTAATTCTATTTATTATTTTCCTTATCGATATAGGTATGCGAGGGGCTCTCGTGTCGATATAGAAATAGGGTTCAGGTTCGGAATAGGCGGAAGTTATCGTTATATGGAAAGTGAAATAGGTGGGAGGACGTGGGTGCTCAATTAGCTGTCGATTAAAAGTACATTAGAGTGTTCGAGAAAGAGGGTGAATTGGAAAGAGAAGGGAAATAAAAAAAGTAAAGTTTGAGGTAGAGGGTAGAGAGGGATGTTAAGTGAAAGAGTTGAGAGAGAGTAATGTCTAATGAGTTTAAAATGATGACTTAAATAATAAAAGTGTATAATGTTCAATATGAATTAATGAAAAAAAAAAAAAATAATAATAAAAAAAAAATATTGCACATTATTTTTCATTTACTATTTTATATTTCATTTTATTTTTATTCGGTTTTTTTTTTTTGTTCATTGTACATGATGATGAAGGATAAATTAAAAATGGGGATTATTTTGTGGTGGTGTGAGAATTTCAATTTACGTGTGGTAAAATACCCCGAGGATACGATTTCTGTGGAATATTTTACCAACTCGAGATCGCTACAGAGCAAAAATATCGAGAGCGTGAGAAAGAATGAACGAAAGAAAGGGAGCGTGCTATAGTAGTAACACCCGCGTTAGGAGTTTGTGCGTGACTGGACTTGCAATCGGATAAGTGTATGGTTACATCCCGCACGATTTGCACATCCCTTTTATTGTTTTTTTTTTTTTTTTCTTTTATCCCGCGGCTAAAATACCATATGTATAAACTTTGGTGTGATTCGGAAATAATAGAACGACATTTCAGATGCCTTGAGGGGGTATGGTTACACGAGTTACTAATAACCTTTCATATATTCACACGTAACATTTGCTCGATGTGATATCGATATTATGGTGTTAAAGAGAACATACAATTGTTTGTTGATAATTAAATGTGATTTATTGTATACATATTATGAATTGAATTTAAATTGAAAATTATTTTTGTATTTTATATCTGTGATTGATCATGTTATTTTTTATATACAATATATTCTTTCGAAAAATATTGCATGAATAGAAAATCATGGGAGGATATGAGATGAAAAAAAAGTCGAATATTTTGACAAAACGGGCGTGTGTGTATACTTTTTTTTTTCACCGGATATTGTCCCAAAGGCAAAAGGACATGGGAAAAGCTACATATGTCCTTCACGCATCGAAAAAAAATATTTTTTATTTTCTGATTGAATTATTATTGTTGGAATAACAAATATGAAAGAGGATACAATTTTTTAGAATGAAAAAAGTTGTGCATTTAAAAATAATTAAAATCAATGAAGCTCTATAATTTACAGTGTAATGGTGAATTAATTATTTACTTGTGTAAAATGTGTAATGAAAAAAAAAAGGCTCTTAATTATTTTCTGCATGCAGCTAGTCCATGTTTGGATTTATTTTTTGAAAATTTAAAAATATGATTTTACGTTCGTGAAACATATGTATGTAATATTAATATATATTTACAAATAAAATGCATTAATTATTTCTACAATAAAGTTATAATTATGTTATCACAAATGAGATTTGTTTATGGTGAATAAATCATGTCTAATAAATATTTTATACAATATCACGTTCCGAATAAACATCCCCCTTCAAAAAAAACAATTTAAATAAATACAGTAAAATGAATATTGAATTAAGGAACTGCATATATTTTTATGGTAATTTTTTTGCAATTTTACTTATTGAATTTGACCATTAAATTTATGTATATAAAATAAATTCTCCTATAATATAATAACTATCGAAAAATGAATACAATTTTATGGGTTAATGTAATTTTTTATTTATAAATAAATCAAATTTCCTGGTGAATCCCATATGAGGTATCGAATACTACATACCCATTAGGTTCGAAATCAGCACCGTTCATTGTTACCGATGAAACTTCGTAAGCTTGTAACGTGATGATTGTTCAATCCGTTTTACTCTGTTACATTCAGCAAACGGTTGCGGAAACAGTGGTGATGCGTTCATCATCTCTATGAATAATAAATGGACGTACAATCAATCCAAATTCGGAGCGTTTGACTCAAATGAGATTTGTTGATTATAAACAAATCTGTACTTGAAAGAATGGAGGGATTAATTCACCACATTATTCTTCATGAACTTATCGTTTATTTCGCGATTATTTACGATGGATTTGAATATCATAATGTGGAATACAGTAAAATAAATCATGTTTTTACTTCAATTATTTTGGAAATCTGGATATTATTGAGTGTAAACTATAATATTTATTTGTTCATGTTGATTAAATATTCCTCCGTTTATGGCGAATCGATTCATCCCTTTGAGTCAAATTTCTCACTCTAATGTCTTTTAGTTGTCATCAATAATCATTCGTTGATTGATAATAACTTCAATAAGCTTCTTATCTTCAACCTGCTTTTAACAGCAATGTATTATTTACTATATGCAATTTCTCTCCTCTATCACAATATCTAATAGATTAGTTGCGTTGATAGAATGGAGAATGCAACGAATTCAGGAGAACAATTACTTTTTTAATGCAACTACTCTGTCTAAATTTATTTTTAAAATGCATCAGAGTGAGATCCAACATTGATGAGATATAAAAAATGAATGTTTTTCATAAACTTACAACATGTTGTGAGTTCTTCTTTATTCTTCATTTTGTAATCCACCACTGCGGGATTAGTTTATTAAGCTTCAAGCTTCCAATATTCATATTCTTTCCCAACCATCAACATATAAATATTGTTTAAATAATTCCCACCTGTCAAATAAACATACACGCAAGGCTTGAATCCATTTTTCGAAACTCCCAACTTATTTCATAAATATTAAATTCGTACTTTTCGTTTCAGGCAGAGAACACGTGTGCTTTTGGTTTGATAAAAAATGATTTTTTATACACAGAAAAGTCTGCGTAAAAATATATACCAATTTTCAAACTATATATTCACCGAATTCATAAAATGACTAATATTTCTTCTTTTTTTTTTTCCTCTTCTAATACATCAAACAAATATGTCAGAATGTTAAATGAGTTTTATGTGCATTAAACATTAGACATTCACTCCAGGTAATATAAAAAAAAACAAGTCAGAACACGGAGTCTCTTACCAAAGAATTTTTTTATTCGACACACACACGCAAGAAAATATAACGAAAAAAAGAAAAGCAAAAAAATTTTTTTCAAACTTCTTCCGTTATAATTGCACGGCCACTTTGAAGTGTTGGTGTTTGTGTTTCTCGCTATGTGTGCGCGTATGTCTATGTTTACTGAAGCACAATTAAGCATGGTTGTGTGAGCTCACGAAACTTTCGTCGAATATAATCTCATAACGATGTTGAATCTTCCGTAAATTTAACCTATAAATCTTTTGTTCAACGGTGGATTATCAAAGTTTCATTGCTATAGAGTAACGTCTAGCACCCAAGACCGTGTGGATCACTTTAAACATTGTACATACATATACATCTACACATCCATCTTTATATATATGGACACATAAAATTTTAAACCATGAGCGCAGCCCATTCTTTGCTGTTTTAATATATAAAATTCGTGTACAACTTTCGAAATAATTCGTGTGTGTATATACATATAAGAGGTCCAGTGTTATATAGATAACGAAAGTGGGTAAAAGAGCAAAACAAAGCAATGTCGGAAGCTTTCAAAAAGGAAAGAAGAGGAAAAAATATACAATAAGCCCAAGAGATATTCACGTGACGTGAAAAATTTAATATTCGAGAGAGCCCAGCACCCAGAATTTTCTCACTCTCTCCATGTCTTTCTCTTGCGACGACTTTTCCAAAGTATATGCCTTCTCCTGTTGCTGTCTGAAAACTCACTGCCACATAGTATAGCGAATCCATTAATCTCTCGTTGGAAAGTCGGCCGTCTCTTCTACATAGCAGGCTCTTATATACCTACTGCAAGCGCACGATGAAACACAGAGAAGATTGCGCTGGGAATAAATTAAATTGAACAATAATATCATCTCATGCAAAGTGATTTGGATATCTTTATTTTCTAATTTTTCACTGCTGTGCACTTAGTTATATATAGATGTAAATGAAAGAGAGGATGAACAAGTGGCTGATGAGTGCGCAAGCAACTCTGTATACATTCAATTTGTGCTGGAAATTAAGATTTTGTTTTTATTGTTGGTATATAAATACGTGCGGTGATTAATTAATAAAATAAAAACGAGTTTGGAATATATATTAAAATTTTATTATGTAATTTTATTATTATCGAGATAGAGATTTAACATATTTATTCAGCCATTGACTGACATGATGAGAAAGTGATGATTGGGTTCAATACGTGTTAGAGAGGAGAAAAGATGTAGAGAATATTGAGTGCATCGCATCTGGTCAATTTTGTCACTGTGCAATACGAATTTCTGGTTTTGAGTTGAACCAGGTGCACTTTACCTTATTTTCTCTATTTCGGTTTTGTTTTTTTTTTTACATTGGATATGGGAGGGTTGCCATGCGGAAAGTGGTCTAATATTGTCAGTCACTTCACCATGTGGAAGGAGGGTATTTGAATTGGGATAAAAAAAATGTTTCTGGTGATCATAATTAATTAAAAATTAATGATTCAACAAATATATTATATTTATAGCACTATTGTTCAGTTCATTGTGATACTAATAGTCATTGCCAAGGGTATATTTATCATGGTAGATTTTTAGTTTAATTTGTCTTCGTAAAAATCGTTGTTGTCCTGCCTTCAAAAATTTTTTTTTTCAAATAAATATTAGTAAAAAGAATATTATAGGATTTGATATTAATTAAAAAGATTCTAAATAAGTATGCATAATTAATAGAGTTATGTTCTTAATAGTTTGTTTTCTATATTTTCGTGAGAAATTCGGAGTTCATGCTCGTGAATTAAATTTCACAATTTTATATCTCATTTACAACATGGCTTTTCTTATATCCATGTAAGTTATCGCTTTTTTATTGTTGGAGTAACAAAACTTTTAATTTTTCAAACTATTTGCCAATAATGAATCATGACTTCAAGGCAGTTCAATCAATATACGGTTTTCTTACGAAGCCTTCGAATATTCTACAGTTTATTAGTTAGTGTTTCATGTACTTTTTATAAAAGTATGCTTTTCAAAATTTTCGTATTATTGGAGAATGCAATAATGAACTTGGAAGTTACCTTCTTATATAAAGATATCGTTTATAACGAGCAAAAATCCTCTCAAACTTTTAACCATAACGTTAAAGTACTTCGCAGAATTTTTATCAAAAATATCGGTAGCAAGTTGAAAAAAATATTCAACGTAGTTGGTTAGATGCTTACACTTTAGTTTGTATCTTACTATAACATATTTTACATTTGACCTATTATTGAAATGTATTTTAATGCATAACAAAAATTGCAGACTATTTTGTATCCATCACGACAAATAAAAAGTGCAAAATGTTAAACACGTCACCTCGTGACGAACATAAACAACCTCACCATAATTATTCAAATAAACGAAAAAACTATACAGTTAAATACTTAAACCACAAAAACCAACTTAAATTCAAATTTCCAAAACATGTCTCATTACTTTTTCATCTCCCTGACACAAAACATTTCCCTCATCATTTTGAATATGATTAATATTATAAAATTATATCCATAGATAAAGAAAAGAAAACAAAATGCGTAAGAAAAATATTTTACAATTAAAATTGTATGTATAACACGCAACACCCTCATTATAAATGTCTCAATATATATATTGAGTTGGGGTTGAATCCCCTTCGCACTTTCATACCTGATGTGGGCCACCCCTTTCTTCATCATTCTCAGCTCTCTGCGGGTTTAATTATTGAAGCGATAACGAACGACACGAACAACGAAAACGTGCAGTGAAAAGAGAAAGATGTGTCAATATATATATATATATACATATATAGCTATATATATATCCATACATATATATCATACAGAGCGTTCAGTAAATCATAGTAAAAGTATATAGAAAACTGTGATCTGAATTCAACGTGAAACATTTTTTGGTCAGTTTTATCGACATTGGCTTATTTATTATCCTACCATATCGGGTCCACCTGCTATATATATATATATATATATTTATATAATATAATAGCAAGTATATATACCCACATTGTGTATACATATATAAAAGCGAGACGGGTTCTGTATACATTCGATCGATGAAGCAACCAACACCAGAGAGTTAGCCTTCAAAGTGCTTCCATATTTCTTCCTCTTGCAACCATTTATAGTTTATTTACGCGCTATATCCTTTCCATATATATATATATATATATATATATATGTATATATAACATAAAAATAAATTTGATGGTGAAATTATAACGGACGATTGAATGCTTTCCGCTTCTATTTTATTTTCTATTTACCGTGTGTGTGTGTGTGTCTATTTGTGTTATTTCATCTCATTTTTTTTCTTACTCTCTCTTTCTCATTCCAGGTGTGATGTTTCGCGACCAGAAGAATAATGGACAGAATAATATAAGCGATTGGCCTTATTTTGGTGAACAAGTACCGAGAAATGTAACAACGGCTATTGGTCAAACAGCATTTCTTCACTGCAGAGTTCATCAGCGTAACGATAAAGAGGTGAGTGAAGAAATGAAAATTTCTACATTAATTTTGTTATTATTATTATATGATAATTTCAAATTGAAGCGTTGTTTGAAGATTTGGTGAATAATTATATTGGAATATCAAATTAGATGGTGAAATTGTTCTGAATGAGGGAAAGGAGAATATTCGTAAATATAGAACAGCCGAATAATTGATAGAGTTATTTCTTCTCCATATTAATTTCCATTTGCGTTGAACAATCATAATAACCGTAATAATAACAAAAATGAAAACTCCAATAATAACCTCTCGCGAATGACGTAACGTTTTAATTATTTAACCATTCGTTATTATTCATATATTTAACTGGGTTGGTATACACTTTTTTTTTTTTTTTATTTATTCTGTATTTTAATTTTGCACAAACCCCAGGTGGTTTTTATTTTTTTATTTTGAATTATACATTAAGTACAAAGTGTGGTTTGTCCATGGGATTTCATTCTATTATGTCCTGTCTAGACGTGGCGTTTTAACACACAGTATCTTAATCACGAGTAATATTCAATAGCTCGTGCAGCTGGTACCCTTATGTACAAAACATCGATAATGTTGAACGTCGGTGTACTTTGTGCTGAATCACTTCTTTAAAAAATTAATTTTTCTTCAAAGCCCACTTTTTACATTGTCTGTTCCATCAATTATGACAGTGTATACGTCCCGCATGAAGAAAACGAAAATCTAGACTTTGTAATACAGTCTAATTGACCGTTAATTTTTTTTTTTTTTTTTGAGGAAGAATGCAAAAATATTTATAATATCCACAAATTAATTCTATCACGACATTTATAAGAACTAAATGAGATCATGTTTCTATAAAATCAATTCATGCTTTATTTCCTTTTACACATTATAAATGTCCTCAATACACACGTCACTATATATATATAAATATCACGTGCGTATGTATATATGTGCCATGTATATTTAGATATATCCACACTCTATTTTACGCCTCAGCATCAATGCGCAATACTCGAACGTAACTATTCAGCTTTGATGAGATCTGATTCCATGCTATCCTATTGACAGTCAACTTATCGTTTCCGATTTCGCGACATCGAATGTGTATATAGGTATATATATTGTATGTCACACGATCCAATACGATTGAACAGAATCATAAGGGAAGTGAGAGGGAATGATATAGAGAGAAAATGTGAGAAGGGAAAAAGGAGTAACAACAGCGATAGAGGTAAGAGTGATTGACGAGATATGTACAGTTGACTTTTCTCATAATTTCATGTGTGATAAATTTGTAGTCATATGTGTGTATGTTTTATACTGAAGTATACAATTTAATGGGAGTAGTGAATACAGTTTTAGTTTGTGTAATAACTTTGTTTTGTATAGAGGTGTTGACGCGCGTTGGCATACTTTTGACTTTGAGCATCCACTTCAAGAGATAATTTATTATAATGTCGTGTATATCATGGCAATAAAGATATATGTAAATTTTACTGTGTTGTATGAGGGTTTGTTTATGTTGTGGTGAAATTTTACATTGACATACTATCTTGTTTAATCGTCACACTGGGCATTTTTGTCCCTAGTGTGAAATAATATTTTACATTGATGATATCTATACTGATTTATATTCATAAAGTCACGAGGGAGATGGGAATATATATGTATTTTCGTCAGTGCTGGACAATCAAAATTTATCGTGTATGAGAGGTGAAGTCCTTGTCCTAAATTCCATCAACAAATTGAAGGTTATATTGTATATATATATATATTTAGGTGTATATATTTGTGTATGTATGTATACATAGATCCGAGATTTGATATAAAGCGAGACCTATCTCTGGAGGGCTCCGATAGCCGAGGTCAAGTTTGTTGTTTATGCGAAGATTAATTGTGTACTGACTCAATATACATTTCATAATAGATATAGTTTAAACCTTATACATAAATTGGGTTTGTCGCTCATAATTGTGTCATAATATTTATGTTTAATTTATTTTTGGATCTATTGAATATTGAACGTAAACGAAATTTTTGTTTTATCTTCAATTGAATAAGTTTTTATTTGTATATTTGGGAAAGAGGTTTCCGTGAATCAGATAGATTTATTTTAGTTGATAATAGAAATGAAACTGGAGTGTATTCAAATTTTTTATTAAAACTGTCTTTAAGATTGAGAAATTTTCATTTATGATTTTTGTCGATCAATTATTTTGTTGCAGAAAATAAGTGGGTAAACCTTTAAAATTTTTTGTTGTGTTGAGGAGATAAATTTTATTCTCGTTTGGAGAATCTGGTTTTCGAAAATACTTTTTTTTCTCTACAAGGTATTCAATGAATATTACACTTCTTCCATTGTTATTATTGTGGAAATATTTACGGCACTTGGTGTTCACAATTTTCGCCCTGTGCGTTAAATCATTTTAATATTTAATCGAGAATAATGGATCGGGTGTGGTTTTTCTTATATATTTTTTTTTTATTGTTTTTTCTTTTCCCTTATGAAATTTCGTTAATCGGGCGTAAATTTCTATGAGGCCAAAGAGCTGAGTTCAATGGCAAAATGAACGTGGTATAGAGTTCAAGTATATCTATACATCCATACACGAATAAAGAAGAAGTGAACGCAAGTGAAAGAAGTGAAAGAGGAGAGTTTGAGGTTGGGTTTTAGAATAGACTATGGTTCGTTTTGAGAGAGGAAGAGATGAGAATGAGAGAGGTCGCATCGAGTTTCTAGGGTAACGTGCCAACGGCGAACGGTGCTTGCGGTTTCAGCTGAGGTGGCTGATAGAATATGCATGCAGCTTGGTTAAAGAGAATTAAAGTGGTTCAAAGGGACATTGAAGTATTCGAGTAACGTCGATGCTATTCAACCGTGACTTGCCCGGAAGAAATATTCTTCATTATCTCCTTCTTTTCCTTCATAAAATTACCGTCAACGACAATAATTCGTGGTATTTATAATGAATTAATTAACAGAATAATAATAGTCAAAACTTCGTGGCAAAAGGAATTTAAAAATCCATATAAAACCGAAAAAAAAATTGCGACGATATTATGTGTTCACTATTCTCGAATGTATATTCAACAAAAAAAAAAAAAAAAAACAAAAAGCAACGAAAGAAATATTTCATACATTCAACTGATTATACCGCAGTATTGTACTCCGTCTAGATGGATCATTTTGAACGAGCCACGAATACCAATTTATATATTCTCCCTCGTCTTCTTTCTTCCACTTTCACATTTTCTTTCTTCTCCTCTTCGTCTATATTCGATTGGTTATTCTGAGCGAGTCTTCTATGCGGGATAATATCTTGGCAAACACATAACGGCTTCTCCCGATAAACTTTTCGTCTCGATTGTACGATTGTAGCGAACAACCATACTGCAATCCTTTCAAATAATATCACAAACATGTCCAATACTATTCACTGTTATTAATATAATAATCGTACAAGGATTTGTGTTACATAAATTTGATAATGATTGATGTCTTAATTTATTGGTTGGCAATAATCAGTATATATATATATTTCCTTCATTTGCAATCAGGGTCAGATTGTACTGTTTGAAATTCTCTCGTATTGGCGATTAATGTCGTGAAAACGATTGATTTCCGCTATTAGTTAAAGGCGTCCCGCAAATCCCAAAGCAATTGCACATTGCTGCGAATTATCGAAATAGCTATCTGTCCTGTATATGTATATAAATTTATAGATATATAGATGCATAGGTGTCGAGCTATTTATTGATACATGGAAACAATGCAAATACCAATATGTAGACATTTATGCATCAATTCTTTGATTATTGTCTCATTGTACTGCACCCGCAAGCGACATTGTTTAGTCAATTGTCATATCCGCTAATCGATTGGTATGTATATAACTATATTCAGTATGTGTTGATATATATATGTATGTAGGTATTTCTGTAGTCGGACATTGGACAATTTCAATAAATGAAGAACAATGTGGCGAATTGATTAGTGGTGATATAAATGGAGTGGAGATAAATGTTTGAATGGGGGCATAGTTGTGATTGGAATTGTTCGGGGAAATATAATTAGGATAATTTTTTTGTTTTTCATTAGTTATTATGTGTTGGTCAAGAGGGTTGGGATATGTTCTGATTAATTGTGTGATTGATTGCAAGAATTATTGAAATTATTTTGGTTGTTTTAATGGCTTTGTGAAATATATTTTATGTATAATGAAAAATTTATGATTGTACGTTTTTAATTATGTAATTAGTTTTTGTGGTTTATTAATTATTTGTTTGTTGTTGAGTTATTAGATTGTGGTTTTATGTATTATATTTGGAAATAAAGTATTAATTTATGTTTGTTCATTTTAAATTCGGTGTTGTATAATTACAATTCATTCACAATGATTGATGAAGAATTGTAAATATTTGTTTGAATGTATACTTGAGTGAGAATATTAAATTAATATCATAAGTCAGAATGCTCCAATAAAAAAAAAATTAAAACCACACAAAATACTTGTTGTAAACCAGATTGTTAACACAAAATTTATATTCGTCTGAAATCCGGAACAAAAAATAACTCTATATTATTTATTACATTAATACTGTTGAAACTTTTTGTCCACATTCTTCAATATCAGAATAAATGATTGAAAATTATGAAAGAATTTTTCAATCTCTTCTATATCATGGAAAAAATATAAAACCAGAACTGAAATTAATATTGAAACATTTCTTGAATGCACTTTGAGTCACGTAAATAATTATGATTTTTGAAATATGCGAAACGATTTTAATTCACGTAATGAGAAAATGAGATAGCAAAAAATCAATTCATTTCTGAATGATATATCGTTATCAAACCTTTTTCACTTCAATGATTTGATTAAAGTTTCTATAACTGAACATATTATTTATACATAACCATGTTCATATATATATATATATAGGGCTTTTGACTGCACTCTCGGAAATGAACGGCAGTGACTGATTTTTACATTTGCGCTTGATATAAATCTTGTTCGTGAACACTTGATACAGAGTCCAATGCCGTGCACGTTGCATTTCTCAATGGAATTGACCGAGTATATAGTGGAAGAAAAACGCTAGAGCATTTCCGTGTGAGAGCAGGGTTCGTTCAAGTTTCGAGAAAATGAGCAGAGAGCACAAAACACAGCGACGAATAGAATGTATATAATAAATATAACAGAAGAAAAATATTCTTGCTTTTTTATCGCATTCAACACAATTTCCTTTTCATTATTTATTACTTTTTTTCTTCGTCCCAATCTCCAGCACCCATCATTCACCTTGACTATACTTGAAAAATTATCAGATTCAGTGAGAAAATTTTATAAATTACGTCAAACTTTCAATGTCTCGTAATCATGTTTCAATTATATATTTTAATCAATTTACATTCTTTCAAATCGATAATTAAAATTAATATAAAAAGTATTATCACCATAATTACATTCCATCAATTTAAAAAGTTGAAATTTCATCACAACCTGTCATAATTGTTTTATATATTATTTATATAACAGTGATTGATGATTATTAATATAGTGACATTGATTTACTTTTACGATTGTGACCTGAAAAGTTAATTAAAATTTAATTGGAACGTATACAAACATATATATCAGTTGAATATTGTAAGGATTGAAGTTAATGCAATAGATCCTATATAGTGACTATATGGTTGGAGTTATTTGAGAAATCCGTCACGACGTATGTGTACATACAGTAAATTATGCGGTGCACGTATATGTTTACGCAGATGCGACTGATGCTATTCCGTTGAATAACCAATGAGAAATATGGCCAGGAACACAAATGAAAGGACAAGTAAATGAGGCACGTGATGTCGGGAGATTATCGCGGTGTAATTAGTACATTTTCTTTCGCAGACATCGAGATAAACATTTTTTAAAGCCAATTAATTTCCTCTATTTTTTTTCACATCTTTCCCTCCATATTTTATCATTTTAATTTTTTTTCTTGGCTACGTGATTCCATATCCAGCAATATAATATTATCTATGTCTGAGCATTTCAATTTAGTTCACTACCTCATCTCAATTATTTTTTGTATCTATTTAATGTCATGTAAGATGGTAATTCATTTATTTGGTAGGGTGACGTCGGTTAATTTGAGGAAACAATGCTATTTCAACCAAACTGTTGACTCAATCTACTGAGTTGGGGAAATTAAATAAACTTAGATATATTATCTAAACATGTTCAAGTTGACGAGGAAACTGATAAGATTTATTATTGAGTCATATGAATACGGAAATGTTGTGATAGAAATAAAATTCAATGTAGTGGAATGACACACTGTTCTATGTGTAATGACCTCTTTTAGATATCTCGACAATTAAAAAACCAAATATTGTGTCAATTTAATTGGCCCAATTCACAGAATATTAATTCTTTTTTAATTTAACGAGGTTGACAAGTTCACGTATGGCCTGACTTTTATGTCGATACATATTAATTATTGATGATGAATCACATATCATTATATGCATTAACAAATTTACTTATGAATTAAAAATGAAAAGTCTGAGTAGATCAATTATTTAACTACCCAAAATTTCTCTATTTAGTCCTCATTATTATTGAAATGTCATCATCACTGTAAGTAAACTTTTCCACAACACATTGATAAAAATAAAATACTAGGACAGCTGAATGGTTCTTTGTACAAAGAGGATAATCGTTGAGTTGAATTTAACCCATGAAAAACTATTCCCTTCACAATTTTTTCAAAAATATCTAAAACGATTGTATTTCTGTAATAAATATGTTTCATACATTATATATTTCTTTTTTGAGTTTTAATATCACTCATCATAAGTTATGTTTTAAAGCTGAAAAAAAAAAAAAATAATAGTTATGAAACATTAATTGAAAAATTACATGTAAATACATTTTTCATCTGTTGAAAAAGAAACAGGATGATTGTACTTGTCGAAATAGTTTTCAACACTACTGTATATCTTTTAATATATAAAGTTTATATTGGTAAATCAGCAGTGTTGCTATGCACGGCTCGATGAGTTGTAACAATCTCGTGGCATGAAACAAAACTTATTTTTTTTTGCAACTCTCTCTCTCTCTCTCTCTCTCTCTCTCTCTCACTCACACAGCTTTAGTAGAGTCTTCTTAATTGGCTCGCTTCGTTAGTTTGTCTTAAATAGACCCTTGACGATTCAGGCCGTCCGTCAGCTTTCTCCCTGAAATGTAGACGCCTCTCGCAGTTGCTCCCCCTTTCCAGTCACTCCCTTTTCTTTTTCCCATTTTTATTCAAACTTTCTGCGTGTTGCTCTTAACCTTTTTTTTTTTTGTTTTCTCTTTTTATTTTTTATATTCGAGATACTTTGTCACATAAAGTTTCGTTGCTATTCATTTTTTTTTTTTTGATAGCCGTTGGAATCATATATAAATGTTATATATTGGTCATTTTATCAAATATTGGAATGAGATTGAAAGCCAGGTTGTCGATTTGTTTTACTAAACTTTGTCAGGTGAAAAAGAATCAAATTCTTATAAGTTTCAAATTTTTCGGACTTATTTTGTCCACGGAGTTTTGGTTGAGATAAATAGTATTTGGGAATATAGTTTATGTATATTTTACTTCTGCAATTTTTCTATCACATAAAATATTAGAACTTGTTTATTTTATTTTATTATATTCATAAAATAAAATCTTAACATTTCGATAAGGGAATATTCTATTTTTACGTTTGGGACGAGGAAATGGCGGAAGGATTTTAATAGAAGACAAAATATGAGGTTTAAGGGCACTACGCAATTTCAGTTATCCAATCTGATATTTGTTCTAGTACATTAAAATTTTCTTATTACATAAAAATTCTCAAATTTGCATTAAGATACTGATAAAAAATGTAATATATAGATTACAGAATATAGAAATACAATGAAAATATGTTCTTTATCTAGGGTTTTAAATAATTTTATTAAACATGAGTTGATATTGACAATGGTTCGAGGTGTGGTCATCTAAGATTTACTGGATATAAAATTTTTTAAATAATAGATAGGAACCACAATTTTTATCGCCATTTCCATGTTCTTTATCAACTACATTCCTTATCAATATTCCATCGTAAAGAACGACGCATTTTGTCGAAAACAATTTCAACTATCTGAAAAATAATATTACATCACTGAATATAAAAAAATTCCACATTGTCATAAAAATCCTTTTTTTTTTAATTTTCATATAAATTTTTTACACTCACTGCTATTTAATATGAATAAAAATAAAACTTTTATCATTAATCTGATATTTTTGTATACAAAAATCACAATCACTCTAATAAGTCTTTTAATTTCACCCTCACAACACACTCTACTACCTGGTCAAGTTCCATGGAAAAAAAAAAAAAAAATGACGACCTGTCACCAAAATTTCTTCCAACACTTTTCGAAATGACCCATCCAATATATCA
Organism: Zele albiditarsus; assembly: GCA_958496275.1. Classification (NCBI taxonomy): domain Eukaryota; kingdom Metazoa; phylum Arthropoda; class Insecta; order Hymenoptera; family Braconidae; genus Zele; species Zele albiditarsus. The sequence goes on along the minus strand of OY292411.1, from coordinate 11,116,819 downwards.
ATTTATATTTCGCAATTTGCCATTTACTGTGCGATAAATTTCACCGATTTAGCACTCAATAACTCGATTGTAAGACACATTACTACCACTACAATGCACAGACATAACTATTACAACAGTCTTCATCTGGAAGAGAATAGAAATGAAAGAAAAACAAAAAACAAGCAAAATAACAAGAGGGGGAAAAAAAAAACGTCTGTCACACTGTATTTTTTATTGACTGCCAGTAAATTCGATATCGATTCTTATCCACTCGGTGATGCACTCGCGCACTTCAACCTATTTTCCATTCAACCTTTTTATTGTTATCGATTCAATAGATAGACCCACAAACACACACTCACACTCTCATGCAATCAACCAAAACTATCATAAAATTGAGAAAAATGCTGACGTTGATAAATTTGACGTATAAATAAATTTTATCTGACCGCTTTCACACTGTGCTCATACCACACCAGTAGAGGATTACAGTTCGATTGTATAAAAAAAAAAAAAAGGTAAATAGAAATGGCAAAAATAAAGAATAGCAAAAAATAAAAGAATAATTTTAATATTTACTCTCAGCAATCCCCCATTGCGGATGGATTTGAACGTATGGAATATATAAATTGTACAGTATGATAGATATGTTTGTGTTATGTCAGAAGATTGGGCGGAAATGGCTGTGCATGGAAAGTTTGATATTTAGTATGGGTCAAAATAATCCTTTAGTAATCCATTGAGCCCTCTTAGTTCACGTTGCGCAGAACAAACATGCAACTTTCAATGTGCGCCGACGTTAGCAGCAATGTTGGTAGTGGTGATACTGGTTGGTGGTGTATGAACATCCATGTGTTAACTTTCCTTCTAGACTTCAAGTCTAGACTGACAAACATCCAATAAGTGTATAAGCAACAATAAGAGTATATTTGTAAGCTCCAAAGTCGAGGGTTTGTAATAATCCCCAAAGAGACATCTTCAACGTCATTGTAATTTTCTTCTTACCAACCGTTTTCCTCATTTCTTATTTTTCCTTTTGTCCCACGTTTCATATATATTCTCAGATCCCTCAGAAGCTTTTAATATAACTTAAAATTCAACAGACGATTCGTGCTAGTTAGATATATATCTATACTTGCTATCGTATACTGAATTGACCTGTGTTCGAACGAATCATTTTATTCACACAGTGCATGAACTAAAAAAGAAAACGAGTAAAGGTAACACGTATATATATATACATATATATGTATATAATATAGAATGAGGTGCCAAGTGCTTTCTTGAGAGTTACACCACTGCCCCCTCTGGGCACAGAAAGGGCCGCAAGAAGTCTCTGGAAAAAGAAGTCGAGACGACGTGAATGAAACTTGAGATTACAGGAAGAGAAACGAGTCCAATCCGTTCTATTTTTTTTCTTTTTATTCCTTTTGTTTTTTGTTTTGGTTATTTTTTTGTTCTTTCTTGTTTTTTCCGCTCCACAGACTTGTCTTCATCTGTCCCACAAGGGATTTTTAGACCCGTATCTGTATAGATGTAGATAAATTTGTAACTGTTGAGGGGTTACATACATAAGCGAAAAAATTAGCAGCTGGAGTTTTCCGCATTGCGAAGTAGGTGTTACTTGTGAAATTAACTTTATTGTTAACTTTTTACTATTGCGAATGTAATTGGCTGTTGGAAATGTTCAGTAAGGTTCATGTTGATATGAAATTGCTTTATGTGAAAATTTAAATTGATTTGTGGTTGAGTGACTGATATATTGGGGTAGTGGAGCATGAAGTGTAAAGGAAAAAAATTAAGCCGTAGATATAACAAAATTTTCTGATGAAAACTGAATTATCATATTGTGAGTTGCTGTCAATAACTTTCTGTGAATGGGTTTATTATTTTTTTTCTTTTTCATCACAGTTTCAGAATATTGGTCATTGAAATATATATCCAGACTTTTATATTTTGATATTACTCAAAATGTTAGTGGAACAATTCCAAATGAATATTGTGAATAAAGTGCACATTTAAATTTTATTGAATTTTATCGCATTTTCAGGTCATTTTTTTTTTTTTAGGTCAATGAGTGAACTCTTGATGGAATTAATTATACAGAGGTGATATGAACAACTAAGTTTTTCAATCATTAGGAATAAATTTCTCTGATCGATTCGACGTAGTTATTAATTGAAGAGGTACTTTGCCGTCTGAAAGAAAAAAGTAGTATTTGCATGGGGTAATAACAGTTCATTATTGCCTTTTTCTTTTTGACAGAACAGTACTCATCACAAGCCTCACGATTCGACTTTTCATTCATTTTCTCTCCTTCTTTTATTTCTTCCAACGTTGAATACTGAATTACATTAATGTCAAATGAGAGAAGTTATAAAAAATTGATCTTTTCTAATTAATTCACAAATGATGAAAGGAAAATTCGGGTGAAAAATACATTTCTTCCCAACATTTATACATAGTTCATAATTTATTCATTTGGATATTGATCATTAATATACAAACTTATTGATGATACATGATCCAATTCAATTAGTTGATTGATAAAATTGTCGAAACATTTTTTTTCCAATTTTATTATTGCAATGCGATTTTTTTGTTTATATGTGCGTGATAAATAGAAATCAGATTTTCCATCAGTTCTTCGGTAAGAAAAACTGCACTCACCCATATGAATTCTGGTAAATAATCCAATAAAAGTTTCAAATCTGATCAAAAGTGCTCAACTTTAAACTTATTTTCCATTCTCACGGTCAAACTAAATCAATAGAAACTAATTTTAGTGTAAATTCATTCACCTGGACTCGAACTTTTGAAACCTGGTCGAAAGAGAAAAAATAAATGAATAAATATAATAACGAGAAGTCTTAATGGTCGCAAACTGGAATTATTTTTCATTAATTCCTGAAGAAAAACTCTCTCTTTTTTCTCCATCAAGTTTTAATTGCAAACACCTCATTCATTTCAGTACCCATACTCATTATGAAAGAAAAAAAATAAATATGAAGTTAAATCCAACACCTTTTGTTTAACTTCACCATAAAAATGTCTCGCAGTGGAATATGCACATACCAGCTGTATAAAATTCAGGTTTAGGGTTTATATCATGTGAATATTTTCTCACATGATTAATGAAATCGTCATTTTGTGGTATAAAAATATGTCATGTGTGTGACCCTGTGGATTTATATTTTTAGTGAATGACGGTGCGGGTTTTAGGGTGAGTGCAACACGGTCGTTAAACGGCCGCGAGAGAGTTCGGTCAACGAACCGCGGTGTACCACGTATAGTGAGGGAGCAAAAGCCCACATCGCATCAACCTCCCAGTTGTCAGCCACCCCATATACACTTTAGTTTAGTTTTTTTTTTTTTGTATTTACTTTTCACCACACTTTTGGTATTGCTTTGCACTGGCATGATTACTCTCAGTCTCTGTCCCTCTCTTCCTTCCTTTCTCACTCGTTATTTATTTTTTAATTTGTTTATTTCATCAACGACTCGTTGTGTGGACTAACGAATCCCAGTAACTTTTTCAACATCGAGATTATATAAAGCCGGATATCATTTGATGTTGTTAATCCAAACGTGCTTTTGAAATGCTTGACATGTCCAGACATTTTTTTTTCAAGCTCTGTGTAATGTAAATTAATATGTTTGTATTATACAAGCGTGTTTTATGGTGACTGAAATGTTGTATGAAAACTTGTGGAACCTGTGTACTGAAATATGTAATTTTAATTTATAAATGATATTATTTTGTATGCAGAAAATTGCAGTGTATGGAATTACTATAATGAAGAGGTACATGGCGCAAGTACTCTCAGTTATTTTATGCTCGATCCCACTTGAATAATGCTGAATGAATCACTTGATTGTGTTGGGATTTCAGATACAGGGTGTAGTAGAGTTACTGGATTTCTGGTTAATGGAAAATTGTCGTGGGTTTATTGACGATGGAAAATAGTTTTTATTGATTTGAATTGCTAGAAAGGAATATCAGGTTGATGAAGTGGTGTTCATCCTTTTCTGGATAATTCTATGGCTGAAAAAGTATCGAGTAAAATGATGAATAAACGTTCGTGAATTTCTAGAGTACTTTTTGAAGACATTATTAGAAATAAAAATTCTGACGATAAAGTGAAATCATACAAAAGAAAAAGGAAACATTTAATTTTTTAACATGCACAATTTTTTAAATAAAAAATTCATTTTTTTACTTTTAACAATGCATTTATACATAAAACACAAATCACGAACTCCCAAAAGCCACATATGACTTTGTATACGCTATCTGAACTTAACAGTTAGTAAATCACTAAACTTCCATTCAAGTTCGAAATTCCCTATTCATTTAATTGCAAGTTCAAAACTAATTGTTTCTTTATTAATTATTCATTGTACTACCGCAATTCATGAACCTGAACACAAATGCTGCACCAATGTAGCAACCGAAAACATGATATGTATAATTTGTCTCGCAATATCAAAAGCATAATGACAATACCACGTTAATTATTTATTTATAATTCAAATATTCAACAAAATTAATAATTAAATGAATAGAATTGCTTCGATTGTGAATGAAGCAATATATCATTTGGCTCGAAATCAAATACCCCTGTTACACTCTGTATACAGTGTACAGAGTGAATGAAAGCACGTGAAATAACACATGATATGCTTGACAACCAAAATGCAAACGTTAGTAGGTCAACACAGTTTATACATGTCAAAGCATTGACGCGTGTGTTTTTGAGGACAGTGTGTTGTCAGTAAATGGTCTGTGTTTCAAAAATTATGTCAAGCTAGTGCAAATATCTATCTATATATCTTTGTACATATAATGTCACTTGATTTTCATCATCATGAAATCAATACTCAATTGATTGTACAAACGATATGAGATTAATAATTAATAGTTAATAATATTTGAGAGAATAGCATCAAAATTACTTGAAATATTGCACAATATTACAGAATTATATTTTGGAAATATTACAACACTACTTGTGATAAAATGACTACAGTGTTCACATTATATTTGAATTACATGAACTGTTGAAATGATTGTGAAAAATTGGAATAATTGGAAAACTAAAAAAAAAGAATAGTTTTGACGATAGCTATCTGAATTACAAAAATTAACTACAATAATTAAAATACTGAAGATAAAGAGTCAAACAATTCGAGAATACTTCAATGCATGTTCAGAGTACATACTTGAAGAATGTGCAAACACCAACGAATCCATTATTTCGAAAATTCTTCATTGTAATTCCCCTCAATGAATATTCAACTTGCCAGTGGCACTAACACGAATTCATTAACATTGTAAATTAAAAAAACTTTTATAAAATTTTAATGTCTGTAGTATTGTATAAAAATTATATAACCACACATTTTCGCACGAGAAAATATAAGCTTAGATAAAACTACAATTGGAATTAATTTTTTTAACGTAATTGTTTGCCCAGAAATAATCCAAACTTTCATCTCTACATTAACGTATGTAGAGTGACAGAACAATACAATAACATATATTTAAAATAAAATACCACATTCTCACTTCTCGCGAGTTTAAGTGAAAGAGAAAAGTTATAAAGTAATTAATACCACTTGTCATTATTATTATTAGTGTATGTATTCCACGTAAGCTGGCTATGTTGAAAATTTGTCAGACGAATAAAATGAAAATGTCTATTGTCTGTTTGCAAAATTCACATTCACGTATATTCATTGTTAGTGATAACGACAAAGAGAATATGCGACATCGCGTGCATGATTTTCTATTATTTTCATCATGCTCCAATAACCATGTAGAAATGTGCGCGAGCGCATTTAAGTTTTCCGTTTCGTGGAGTGTGAATATACTTGAAGGGCGACACGCCCGGTGTTTAGGACGCAATGGCTATTTTTTTTTTCTCCCTTTGCACATACAGTGTTTATAGTTCCTCTTTCTTTTTTTTCTTCTTTATTCGTTTTTTTTTTTATATTTTTTCGTTTTCTGTGAAACCGCACGTCAAAGAACCAAGTTTCAGCGGTTATGTATACAAACTGTATTGCATCGGGTGATTCTGTGCGCGTTTAACGTTGGTCTCATACTTCTTCTCATTTTTCATTTCTTCAAAGTACCGTGATGTTTTAATTAGCGCGTTTCTTTACACTTTCTTCATTGTTTCCAGTACCTTTTTTCATATTATTCTTTTTTTTTTTTTCTATATTATTCCGACACATTTTCATTTTAACTGCAAATTTTATGTTTTTATGAAAAATTGTGTATATGCTGTGGCATGAAAATTGAATGAAAATATGTACAAATAAATTTCTATACAAATAGTTTCAGTTAAATTTATAAAATTAATTGAAAATTAAATTGTTTTCACGTCCGCCACTTAATAAATTTGACACATTTGCAATAAATGGATTTTGTTCATACTTTTATTTATTTTCCTTCAAAACTGCCACGCTTCTTTCTCTCCTATTTTAAAGAATGACGAAGTGTAAAAAAACACGAGGGCAAAAAATGTGCAATATGAGGGCCCAAGCGATGGAGAAAGAGAGTGAGAGTGAGATGAAGAAAAAAAAAAAAGAAAAAAAGAGAGACTTATTGACAAAAAGAATAAAAAAAAATTGGGTGAAAAGAGTGTAGCCCTTGGCAACTTGACATTGTGCGCGACAACACAGAAGGTGCTTGGGTATGAATGAATAACAAGAAGAAAATAATATAAAAAAATGAAGTAAAGTTAAATTTTCACAAAATATCTGCCAACCAATACGATACCATGAATCAATAAAAAATATGTTATTGATGAGATGTATCATATGTTTATAAGTATATGGGACACATATTGAAAAAGTCATCGATCTTGTGGTGAAAAGAAAAGTGTGAGCGACGGCACTAAAGACCGGCCACCGTTTGAAATTATTATTCTTTGGGTTGCTCGCGTTCACCGAAGCCTTTGCTTATCGCTATACCTGCAAATAAATATATATATATATTCGTTCAAATATGTTGGCTTGAAAAGCTTTGGTAGCTTAGCTGTAATTTTTTTATTTTTTTATTTGTAGGTCACTCGTTTGGATAACGTGTCATGTTTGTGTCAAGATATTGAGGAAAATGCTGTTGATAAAAAAAAACATATCAATGGCATATGATGAAACACTCTGAAATTAGCAGACACCAAATTTTTTACACGATGTATAGTAATTTTATTCACTACTTAAACGTTTTTATTTTCTCATAGCAATATAATATAATGTCTTTGGTCCTTTTATAGACTGGCTTTTAACTTCATAACCTCATCCTTGTTTTTGGCACTCATTAATTCTGTACATGGGTCACACATGTTTATGGCATATTGAGCGACATTATTAATCAGAAATAAATATTGTGGTAAAATTTCTGAACGTACTTTGAAATCATAAAAATAAAACTTAAATATTATAATTTACACATATTAATTTTTTCTATTATTTTTCACCGAGATATAAATTATAAAACAAAAATCTCAACTCGTCTATTTGAAGATTAGCAGGGATTCCATTCTAATGTCGTAATAAATAGTTCAACTGAAATGTTTTGTCGTGTTTTATTGCGTTGCAAAGTCTTGCTTTTATTTTTTTTCGATACTAACAATTAAAAAAAATTGTTTGCAGCGTTAATACATCAATCCATCGTTGCGTTGGCACGTTATGGAAATTACTCAATCAAGAAATTAAAAATTCCCTATATACATACCAATATAATCCTGACTAATTAATAGATGCGCAAATCCATAGTTTGTTCATTAAATAATAATGCTTCAATGGTGTAATGGATGTGAATAAAATTTTGCGGGAATATAATTTATGTCACGAAGTAGGACAGAGGCCATTTTTTATTCAGGTGGATAAAATAGTTCCCGTAGGAATTGTATGTTCATTTTTTAATCATGGTTTGAGAATGCAACGGATCTGAATGAAATTCTTACATCGCCAAAGAAGATTTACTGGTGAGAAAGAGAACAGATTAAGAAGGTTTATTATGGGTCCGTTCTTTAGATGAATAACGAAAGAAAAATTCACAACAACTGGTTGTCGCTTTATTTCCATGCAAAATTATTATAACCCCATTCCAGATGGAAAATCATACTGTGTTATGTACAAAAGTGTTATTCGATTAATAAATCTGTCGAATTTTGTGGGGATTGCTGCGTGGTGTAAAAAATAATTTTGTTTGCTGTTTTATTAGAATTAAAATCTTACGATTTTTACGTTGGAACAATTATTGGTGAGAGCAATTTCTTGATAATTATTTCTATATTTATTACTGGAATATACTCTCGAGATATATTTTGTTGAGTTAAAAAATCAGATAATCAATGTACTTTTGAATATATATTTTTGGCACATACTTACAGAGAATGCAATTATCTACAAACTATAGTATCAAAAATAACATATTTCAGAAACTTTTTTTCTCTGTCAAGGAAGTATTAAAAATAAATGAAATTGCTTATCGTGACCTATTTTTTTTCCCTCGGACATTAATATTAAGTACTTCGATATTAAGCAGTTGAAGATGTGTACCTATATACCTAAAGAAATTCATTTTTATCGCAGTAATTACCCTTGATGATAGTAAAATGAATTCCAATACAGTGAATTGAAAATATTTTATTACCAAAGATTAAATTTTCAATTTAGACTTTTTCAATTTATTTATCAATAGCACATTTATTACGACAAAAAAAAGAAGCAAAGTGAGAATATATCGTGTTATGAAATGACAATGAAGTATCGTAAAAATATTTCAACACATCAAAAACAGGAAATAAGAACAGAAGAAACAGGACAGAAAAAAAAAAATGGATTTAACAAATGGAAGTTTTTGAATACCAATGAAACACAGTTAGTATGTTGTGGGAATGTTTAGCGTGTTGCTCAACAATTTCGGCGGGCGTGAGAGGACTCTCTTGCTCTTACTCTTACGCTTATAACTGTAATTCTCAACGCTTGGCGTTTAGTATACATAAAAACAAATATATGCCGACCAAGCACTTACTCTAGAGTAATTTCGTGCAAGTAAAAAAAAAAAAGTTTTATGTCTACGATGCGCTACGAGCTTTATTATAGGTGGTTAAAATTGCACGTGACAAAATTGTTAATGTTAAGCCAGAAGCGTGACTTTTACTATAAACTGGTTAATTCTTAAAAAAAGAAATAAAACATATTTTTAATAATTTTATGTACTATTATCGTTATTCATTTCAAATAAAAATTCACTCACAATGTTTGAGATGACACAAAACTTGAAGCATCTTAATTTATTTTTACATTTTCGATGAAATAACACAAGTATACAATTTTGCTTAATAAAATGTTAGAAGTGAATGAAAAATGTTGCAGACACAACGACAATACAGCGTGTAAATTTTCGCTATTCGGAGATGACCTGACAAAATTAATTTCACTATATGAATATTACACGAACAATTTGCCATTCTTCTCACGGAACGTTGCGTCGTGTAATAAGCATCAGCATTTTACCAAAAATTCTCTAGAATTCTTGTCTCATAATACACGTCGCTTAAATACACATATACATAATAAATTCCATCTCTCACATTTCAAATTTTTCACCACTCCAAACATTTATCATACTAATTTTTGATTTAATATTCTCATCATTTTCGCAATTTACAATTTGATTTTTAATCTAAAATTTACTTCGCAATATGACGAAAAATAAATCAACATTAATTTACGAATAGCAAAATTGACCTGTATAATTGTGAACTGCTGTCGCAAATTAGTTTCGTAATTCTGCGGACATTTTGGTTGATGTCATCTATATATGTACACACTATTACGCTTTTCAATCAAATTTACTGTCAATTATATTGCATGACCATGATATTAATTTTCTCATCACGATTGTGACATTATGAAAACACAAAATATGTGACATGAATGATTAACACGATTATTTTATATGTTGTCGGATATTTTCAATTAAAATACATATTTATGTGTTGGTAATAATCACAATACAATTATTGTTCAATTTAATTACTTGTATCAATATACAAATTGATACAATATGATGAATTTTTACTCTGCAATTGTAATCATATAATATTTGTCTGCATGACACAAAGTAGCCCCATGTCAAGGACAATAGAAGACACATCAGATGAACAACCGGAGCACACGTGCATATGACTTAGTATATGCATGCATGCGTTCAAAATATATAGATGGACATTCAGCAATGTACGGAAGTTATGTATGCTTCAACTATACGGCACTGCCCTAACCAATATTATTACTAACAATATATACGTGGACAGAGTTGACGAACTGTGAGAGGCTGACGTTTGCAATAGACACAGCAAAGCAGATGTATATATATATATGGTTAGTTATCCCCTTGAATGGTCTCCTAATAAATATTATTCAACCTCGATGATAGATAGTACATGAAACAGTTGTATCAACTTTGGAAATAATTATTGGGATTTTTAATAAGTCTTGTGATAAATTAAATGCTCATAGGGAGATGTCTTTTAGAATTTTATTGAAGAAAAAAAAAATGGTAGAGTGATGTTTGGGAAAGAGAAATGGTTTTGTGTTCTTGAGAGATTCCTGAAGATTCGAATTTGAACAATATTTGGTTGATATATTAGGGTGAAATTTCAAAAGTTATTGGAGGTATATTGGTTCATTTTGGATTAGACATTGACTCACACTTAATGGAACTTGTAAATGAAATTAATTGAAATCGCAGTTCATACCTGTGGCTTTTGGTTTTTATTTTGTCACATAAAGTTAAGGTTTTTATAGTAATTTTAGTAGTTGCAAAGTTTCAATATATTGTTCAGAGAAATCATCATTTTGTTAGGAATTGAAATATCGAAAAACTATCACACTCAACAAGAATTACATTCTTGTACACTGTAAATTCAAGTGTTTTATTTTACAGTCACTTTTTAATCGCTTGAAACGTTTTATATGTTAATCACGTAGTAAAGAAAAATAAAGCACTTCTAAGTGATTAAAAAGTGACTACAATAAATACTATGGTGAAGATATGGGATGAAACGTCGCAAAAACAATGAAACTTTATTGTTATGATTAACACCAGCGATGTAAAATTTCCTCACAGATTTACTTCTCATACTTTATATCTTTTGTGATATTCAATAATTAAAATAGAATTTTGTAAAGGATTTTCTGCAAGTAGGAAAAAAGAATCTTTGAATCTACCATTAATTCTCTTCATCCCCGCGTATTTTAGGGGTGCGAATTTCATCTGATAAATAATTGAATAGATATAGTTTGAGCTAGAAAAATGTTTGTCTAACTCACATTCAATATTTCAATTCTTCCATAATTTTTATTATTCTAAAATAAAATTATATCGAAATTTGTCTGATAAAATAGCAATAAACATTGGCAAAATTCATCAAATCTGATACGAATAACTCTATTTCTCCTTTACATATTCCAGGGCAATATTCATCAACAAATAGCAAATTTCCCTTATTCAATATCATAAACTCACCCATGCATCAAAGTTCATCATTCTACTTTTGATATGAGTTTAACTACGTATATATATACATATATGTATATATGTGCACTCGACAACTGATGTTGTGATATATCAAGCCACGAAACAGATCGTTGAGCAAAGACTCGTCACAGTATATTGTCCTCAAGTTGCTCGAGTGGTCCAAGATGAATACCTACCACCACATCAAGTGTGCTCAACGAACTTCTCGTCCGGCTGGTTTTTCTCCATCTTCCATTCCATTCCATTCCATCTTTGCGATTCCATATCTGTATATATTTTATATACATAACACGTGTCGAGAGATGATGCACTACACAATACAAGTGCAGTGATTATTTCATATTTCTGATTATATTTTACAAAAGAAAATAATATGAAAATATAAATAAATATATATCATGGATAGAACTTTTTCAATATTCTAATTATCCAATTCAACATATCAATATTTTTAAGTATTTTTATCCTTAACAATTGTATCCACAATTCAAATATCAACCTGTTATATATGTCTATACACTATAGCCATTGTATACTTGCCATATAATAATGCAATGGCGTTATTTATATATTCACTGACCTATATTTATAATCCAAGGGGTTGGAGCGTACATTATGTTAGACTGGCGTTTCATTCCTTTATATGTACATCCACTGAGGAAAAAAGTAAGAGGAGAAAAACAAACGGAATAAAGAAATGAAAACAAACCATAAAGGAACAAAGGAAAGAAAAAATGAAAGAAGGAGGGTATAAACAGTGTTCCAACGCGGATGTTTGTGGGTATAAGTAGATATATATATATATATATATATATATTTCAGTATAATATGATCTAAACGAACCTTTCTGCTGAGTGTGTCGACACACATTCGTTATCACTGTATATCCCTTGGCTTAACGTGTTCAATACACCCTAAATACTCGTGTGTCTCTTAAACAGTAACATGAAACGAGAACTCGATAAAGACAAGAAGTGAAGTAAAGTGCTTCGAGAGAAAGAACAAAAATTAAAAAATAAAAATATAAAGATAGTTCTATAAAAAAGAAAAATAATGAGCATATGACAGTAATGCTCTTGTCACAATGCTATACAAATGATTTCCGGCTTGGTACAATGAAGCAATTCAAAAGGAATTTTAAACAATAGACAAACTATTGAAAATTGTGACGCGCCTTCATCACGAAACAATATAACTTAGGTGTATATAGTTCCATGAATGGTATGTGTACACTTATATACATATTTATTCGAGTAACTTGAAAATTTGCATTTATTCTTGTGTACTAAAAGCATACACAACCCAGAGAAGACATGAAGTAGTGGCTCAAGTATTGACAAATGAGGATACACAGATAGTTGGATGTAATGTCGTTCAACTTTATAGCAGAGTTATTGATGTTAGTTGATGTGGATTATAGATATGGAGTTAATGAGTTTTCCATTAATTATTTATGTTGACTTTAGATCTTGTTGAGGTAGTTGATGACAATTTTTTTTTTTATTTGTTTTATTTTAAAGGGTATTCTTCTTGTAATTGGATGAGTATGTAAGTGGAATGTTATATCGAAGATTCATGCAGTGATAGAGAGATTCTGTTTTTGTTTCAGTGCAGAAGTCACTTTCATTGATTTATAGTCAAATTTTGAACGTGTCATTTAATTTTCATAATTTGTTTTACAGAACGCAATTATTTTCTAATTTGGGAAGAAAAAATTCTGATTGACATGATACTTGTATGAAGAATTCCAACAGTGAAATATTGATTTTTTGTATGTGGATAAAATATATTTGAAGTTGAAAATGAATTAATTCACAAGTATTCCAACTATCCATGATGAACTTATTTGAATATAAAATAAGACTATCAAATTTCTGGATAAAATGAAAGTTTAAGATTATTAAGTTAAAAAGTTGTGACACTAAATGTATATGATCCATTTGAGGGATGTTTTTTTTTTTTTTTTGCTTTGGGAGGTGGATCTATACATACTTGTCTATATGTGAATGTAAAGAACTTTGTGAAGCCAAAAGTTGTATGATTAAAAGTGCAAGTAGTTGGGTGTGTACTAGCATCCACTGTGTCTTTTTTGTATAGCAGTAAATTCAATATTTATAAAATAAGTTGAAGCTCTAGAAATACGTATTTAACACGACATAGACCCCTTCGGCAGGTAGACTGAATGTGTTTATTTTATGATGAAAGTTTGGAGCTTATAACAAACTAAATCTGTAGTGAAATATTATTAATGAAAATTAAACATCAATAATTTATTTGAGTTTATTATAAGAGTATTACTTTTTTTTGTATGCAATGTTTATTCTTGCAATATACTGAGAAAAATACGTATAGAGAATTAATAATATATTTTATTGCAATAAAATTTATCGATGAATTGAGTATTACTTTTGTTATACATCTATTTCAATCCGATCAGATTTTATAGTGATATTTACTTGTGTATATATTTGACACACTGCCGTACAATAGACTTCAGAAAGCACAATAGAACTCACCAAGAATGAAAGAGATATAAAACAGAATGATTCGTAAACCTAAATTATTTTTTATTCCTATAAAGATTGAATTCGAGAGTTTCGAAGGCAGAAATAATCATTTGATTTTGAACTTCAACCTTTCAATGGCAAAAGTGTGGAATATTTATTTTCCATTGTTTCAATATTACATTTCCACATTATTGTAATTCTTCGGTTTTTTTTTCAATTCAAATTCCGTTTCTATTATTATTTCTCGCCATCAGTTTCAGTTACAGAATTTCCATCGATTATAACCGCTAGCAAATACAACCATTTATTATTGTTCTGATGTAACATTGGAGGCAGAGTTGATCAAATGTCTACACTAATTATGTGTACTCATGTAAAATAATACATAAGGATCATATTCATAAAAGAGCATCTTTCCAAAAATCTTTTGGTTATATTTCTATCCGGAATATATGCAATGCAGAATTATCGATGAACCCGTAATAATTACGTATGTAATTGAATATTGTATGGTATGAAATAGATTCAAAATAACATTATAACATCGTCGAACAGTAGGTAAATAGATTTGATGTGAAATTGCAATTCAGCATTAGTATTGAAGTTATATAAGTAATCTTTGCAAAATTATATTACCGTATACCCAGTGGGATATAAACATGTATACATACAATGTCACGTATTTAGCTATAGAGAGTTTATAAATTAAAGTGAGCTGACGTTTACCGTAGAGTCGGCGCCGCCACGCTTCGTTTCGGGACGTCGTTATTCTTACAACATTACTTTTCCGAAGTCATAATTACAATTTATTGCGATTCTAGTAAAGAAGAAGGAAAACGACAACGAAAACGACACAGCAAGCGTCGGCACCAAGTTGAGAGAGAAACGAAGACATAGAGAATAACGGTGAAACAAGCGTGGCATTTTCATCTACGGAAATTCACTTATTGTTAAATCGATTTATCAAATTTTGTCTGAAATAAGTGTACTTTAAAATAAACATCGAGTATGTATCGTTTCGTACACAATTTAAGATAATTTTATAAAATTATTCTATTCACGATGGCATTCATCTTCCCTCTTGCTTCTCTCATAAAATAATAATAATAATATTTTGACTAATAATTTCATTATTTGTATTGAAAGCAAACATTTTCATTTCTAATACAATTTATAATTTATTTAGAATCATAATTCTTTTTTTTTTTTTTTTTCATGTACCAGTTCATTCTGGTCTAGATTTTATCGTATATTTTGTGCCGTCTCACGAGACTGATCAGTTTTAGAAATTTAATTCTGCTATTTGATCATTTTCTAAACAAGTTTCAGACAATCTCCAATGCAATGGAGTTCTGGATAATGCTTGATGATATATTGAATTGGCAGTAGATAATTGCAAAGGTTAAAAGTTGGTGGTTCTGTTTTTTTTTCTTTCTTATTTTATAGAGCTCATTTTATATTAAATATGAAATTATATTTCGTTGTTGAAACAAAATCAATAATTCTTCTGAATTGAGATAATTCATAAATGTTTTTAGCCTTTGGATAATACACATATGAATCTTTAGACTTTTTTTTTTTTAATACATATACGTGTGTATATAAACATAAGTATATATGAACACAATTTATTTATATGAAAAACTTTCACATTAATGAAATTAGCAACGAATGCATTGAAACTCTGCTGCAAGCTTCATTTTCCACGTACATTGAGCATGTATACTTCTGATTTTTTTTTTCTCTCTTCCCCTTTCATTTGAGACACACTGGATCTGGTTAACCAACCATTCATTTTTAATAAAAAAGCAGCTATTTTTCATATACATTCATTCATATGAATAGGTATAAACACCAAGGACATTTTTACTCTTCAATCAAATTCAATGACTTATTTAAAATTATTATTATCTTCAGATTTGAATTAAAGCCAAATTTCATGTTTTAAATTGACGATAATGTCTTATCGTACAGCAAGTTTCAAAATTGTCAATCAATATTATTCAATTATTATCAAAAAAAAAAAAAAATCATCAAATCTTCCAATAATTCATCATATAGTATTTATATTAATTAACGTCAGACATTGCCATGTCGTGCAATTCCATAAAATACAATACCTCATAATGAATTCTATCATGGATAGAACAAAAGAAGAAAAACATTTGAGTCACAGTCATTGCAACTAGTCAATGAATAATGGACCAATCGCTGCAGTCTCTCGTTGCTCTGTCTCGAAAATTCATTGTCGCTCTACTTCCCATCTCAATCATTCCCAACTCTCTCTCATATACTTTCCTATCCACATTTCTCAACTACTCAATCTCCTACACTAACATCTGTACCAATTACTAACATATAAAACGTCCCAAGTACTCTAACAATAATAACTAAAAAACAATTGCATTCATAAGTACCAAATAAATTGTGAGAACTCGAAGAATCATAAGATTTATAATTCAAATAAATTATTTTTCAAACGAATCAGATAAGTGTTGCAAAAAAAAAAAAAAAATAACAACCCTCCAAGAAGTTATGCAGAATCCTCTTGAACATTGATAATTCACTCTCTCTGTGTTGCCTCTCTCCCTCCCTCTCTCTATCTCTCTATCACCCTACCATTTCTCTCCTTATTCCTCCGTTGGCTTTCAATATATACCCGTGAACCAAAAGTGAATTATGACTAGCCCGAGGCTTGCACAACTCTCCAAGTTGCTTTCCGGTTTCTATACGCACCCACTGCACGGTAAAAGAGGAAGTAATAGCTTTCTCGTTC
Source organism: Zele albiditarsus (assembly GCA_958496275.1). NCBI lineage: Eukaryota > Metazoa > Arthropoda > Insecta > Hymenoptera > Braconidae > Zele > Zele albiditarsus. Next base: position 11,099,994 of record OY292411.1, on the reverse strand, counting down.
AAACATATATATATATACTGAGGTTTGGACTTTAACTTGGGTCCCTGACGATCGTTCATTGGTATAATATCGATTCCATATATATACATACTGTGACGGGAGCAAATAGAAAATTGGATTGTGTGTTAGTTTCGTTTTTTTTTTTCCCCCTTTCTATTTCTTCTTTTTTTTTTTCAATGCGATAAGCATTGGCCCGTGGGCAAATACCATTTGTTTTGAGTCTATCGGACATGCACTAGTGAATTTACTATGTGTATACTCTACAAATGAAAGAGTATACTATTTCTCTCTTATATATTTTTTTTTTCTTTTTTTTTTTTTCTTTACATGTCTATTTGCGTTTATTCCCGTTGAATATATACATACGCTTCGGTACTAATTTACCTCTGCGGATACAACGCACAATATATACATACACACAAAGTGAATTTTCTCTCAACCGTATCCCTGAAGCGTAACTGCGATGCCAACATTTCAATCCGTGTGACCTGGAATAGAGCAGTACTACCTACAATCAACAGTTCATTCATGCTTACCATTTTGCGTTTTACTTGAAATGATTCATCGTATATATATATATATATAACTGTGGAGGAAATGGAAAAAAAAAGGGAAGAAAAAGCTCAATCGAATGTTCGCCAACTTATTTAGTTTGTACTTTATGATTTTTTGTTTACTGCACTAACATATACGAAATAAAAAAGGAAAAAAAAAAAAATAAAGGGATTGAAAAAATAAAAAAGAAAACGGAGGGAGTTTTACTTGAAAACAACCCGGAGGGCGTGAGATATTTACAATTGGATCCTTTCACGAACATTCACGATCAAGAAAGGAAAAAAAATCATGAGCAAAAAAGAGCGAGTTCTGATCGCGAACGCTCGTTTACTGTAAACGCTAATTAACAAGGTTTTTCTTGCACGATGGTAGTGATGAAAAATGAAAAATAAAGAAAAAAAATGTTGCAGTTTTTTTTTTTGGGGTTCGGAGGGTTTTTTTTTTTTTTTTTTCATTTTTATTTCGTTTTATTATTTTTATTTTTCCCAGAGTAAAAAACACACCAAAGTCACTTCAAGTTGAGAAGCATAAAAGGAAGAAAGGCCAGGGGGAGCAAACGACTCATAGCCTCGTATATTTCTTCGGTGACCCTCGAGAGATTCGCATGTAAATTGCACATCTTGAGTATATATACATCTATATATATATATATATATATATCTGTATGTATATGGATATATAACGGACACATATTTCATATGAGTCAACGTATATGCGAGCCCATTTTGAATATTTTGGTTTTCTTGGACGGTATATGGGTGGACAAGGCGTACAATTGTAACACATTCATGTAACATATGGGGGCAGGAAGGATATAACGTCTGTTTGTAATATATCAAATGTAATACACGTAAATGTAGAGAGAGTGGAGTGCTTTGAGGGTACATATATAATTGATTGTAAATTGTCTCTATACTATTCATTATTACGGTTATATACATAATTGATTATAAATTGTCTGAAAGCTATTCATTAAATGTTCCAATTGTTGATACAATTTAACTGTGATTAATTAGATGAGCGTTACATGCTTTATTGGTTGTAATTTTCATGGAAATTATTCATTCATCGTATGCCGGTGAATAATCCAAAGCACTGTAAATTGGGGAATACTATTGAAAAGTTATATTGGTATTGTTATGTTATGCATATTGGAGAAATACTGTGGAATTAATTCAAATTTCAATTATCTCAATTTGTCCATACATTTTATGAATGACGATGGTCATTGTTGATGAGTATTACTCGTTGCTGCTTTTGAATCTATGGCGCCAGGAAGACGCCACAGTTTTTTTTTCCCCCCAGCAAACAACTGAGAAAGAGACTGGACAGATGCAGACAATTGAATTGACTCAATTATTTTTTGTTTTTGAACAAAACTGCATTTCAGACTTTTATCAAATTTTGTTGTGATATAACTTTAACTTTAATTTATTACATCTATTTTTGAACAATATATAATCAATAAACAGTCTTTCAAAATATTTATAAATGCATTTCAAGAAGTTGCAAAGAATTTTGCTCATGTCATTGAGACAAGAAAAATATTAAAAGTATTACGACGTAACTATTTTTAACTGTATTAGCCAATCACAAACAGTGCTGCAGAATTTCCAGACAATTTAATTAAATATCGCACGATAACAATATAAAAATTTCAATTTTCTATTATGAATGTGTACATTTTCGTTTATCCGAGAGATGTGAAATTCAAACAAGTGAATGTTCGTCGTTGAATATAATTTAAAGTTTCCACAACTAGTTTTGGCTTGATTATAAATGTATTCTATTCCTGTCAGACATTATCAAGCTTCGAGAGGTGTGCGCTCGGACCTTGTCTGAACTCGTCTCGTTTAGTCCCTTGCCAAACAATGACAGGAGATAGAACCCCATGCATTTTTAGTGAACCTGAAAGCAGTTCATGGAAACTAATGCACGAGCTGGAGACGACTATACATTTACGTATATATAAAGTCAGTTATATTTATATGAATATATATATTCGTATATATTGAAGTTGGCCAGGTAAATTTATCATCAGCTTCAGCGACGACTGCGCGCGTTATAGCGTTTTAGAACTTTGCAATTATATATACATTCTGTATCTATGCAATTTCACTTCCAACTTATGTATTTACAATTTCGCGCAAACATTTTTGATGGATATTAACCTCCAAGCTTCATTCTTTTTTCATTTTTTTTTCTTTTCCCACCGTCGACTCCCAACTTTCCTCAGTTAATGTATATAAATTTATATTATATTTGGATTAAACTTAATTTCCACTCGTGGATTAAATGATATAGGTGAAGTGATAAAGGTCATAAAGCGAGTCGTCGAGAGAAATGAAATAGAGAATAAAAAAAAATAAAATGGATAGAAATTCCGTCGGAAAAATAGAATAGTTGCGGATATGTGTACTGAAAATGATAAAAGATAAAAATAGGATTAATAACAATAAATAAAAAGGGAGAGAAGAAAAAAAAACATAAATAGATTTCCACACGTAAAAATAAAAAAAGTTGAATTCTCTTTTCAGTACAGGAAAAAACATGTCGACCAATTCTTCCCAGGATTTTTGACTGTATATCATTTCAACCCGGTTTCGTCAGTGCAATATTTTATTTTCACTGTTCGACCATCTGGAAAATTGGAATGCAACTCGGGTATTGGTTTGCGTGGATATGCCAATAATTTTTACAACTGTCTCGCAATGTAAAAAAGACGCAAGCCACAAAAATGAAAACAAAACAAGAGGGAACAAAAATAAATGTACACTGGTATGTTAACAGAAACAGAGTATATGGAGGGAGAAAGAACAATAACCTGGATCTACATATGATGAATACGTGGACGTAGGTGGCTGACAGAATGAAAATGATGTGAAATAATTTACAAAATTCAGTATCTTTTATTTATCTTTCATTTTTGTTTATTTGTGTTTTTTTTTTTTTTTTCATTTCGATACATCGTAAAACCTGAAACGAATTTATATTGGCAAACGCATTTACATCGTGGATGCAAGGACTCGAATATCTACAATTGATGGGTATTCAACGAGATAAACATATACATACATACTAAAAGTGAATGCGCATGTCCAACTCAAGTTGAAGAGTAACCGATAAATTTTTAGTTGGTATTGAAGTGCGCCATGCGAAAGCTGAGCATTGGGAGGATGGCAGAATTCGTATATACATCTATATAAAGTATACGGGGGTCTATACAAAAAAAACAAAAAATACGAGTGACAATATCCTCTTGCAGTTATTCGAATAGTTCCACAGGTGTCAAAGCTTTATTTAAAATGCCAAATGTTCATGCGTTATTGATACGTATAAAAGAACGCTACAGAACGGAGTTCATTCTGTCCGATTTCCACTATTTTATTTATTTGTTCATCTAGTTATTATTTATAATTCGATTTTTTTTTCATGCTACCAAACGATTTTTCGAACTGGTTGCAATACAATTGAAGATTCGTGTGCAGTGGTAATCTCTGATAACAAAATTCCATTAGCTTGTGTGAAATGGAATAAAAAATAAAACGATTTATGTTTTAGTACATGGTTACCCAGGGTGATCGACTTTTCCTTATATAGTTTTTCATGGTCAATGCTTTTGTTATGATGGGATGGGGTTGACACTGATTTAAAATAGACATTGATTTATGAAAGTGTACACAGAAGTTTTTTTGGGTTGGTGGGAATGAATTCAATCTTTAAATCGATAGAAAAGAAATAAATTCCAAAAGTTAAGGTGGAACACCAGGAAGATGATCCAAGTAGTGTTAATATTTTGTTGAAATTTTAATTTATGAAATGATTAGAGACAAGAAGAAATATGAGCAGATTCAGGAATTTATCTTGAGATGAGAATTTATTTCAATAAATGTAACATAAATCTTAGTAAAAGTTGCACAAGTGTTCATAACTCCGAATTCTATAAAATATTAAAAATAAAATTGAAATCCATCAAAATTTTATCCTGATGTTCCCCTTTAAATTGGAAATAAATTCATACATCCTTTTTTCTCACTATATTCGTCGACATATTAGAGTAATATAGAAGAGAAAAAATCTAAAAATAACATAACGAATTTTTCTTCAACACGTGATACATCCAAGTCACTCACTCAAAGCTCATCTCCATTTTATAAAATGTGAAATTTTCTTCGCAATAGACAAAAACCATTCTTTTACGTCTTGGCTTGTTTATTTGCTATTTGACATCTCTGAAGAGTTTTCTTTTTTCCTGACTCTTTTTTTTTTCTCCATACAGTAACTCTATTACGTTCCACCAACATCGCGGACCATGAAGACGCTTGGCGTCAGCTCACCATGAACAACGTAACAATGTCACAATTACAGTTGGAGAATAGATACGAGAGAGAGAGAAGAAAAAACAAAAATAAATAAACAGGTCGTACGACATAAGAGGTGTCGCAGTTGACTATTACGCTCTACTTTCTCATAAAGCACAAACTGACTGAGATAGATTGCGTTGATAAGTAAAAATAAAAAATTGAAACAGAGATAAAGTAATAGAGTAAATAAAAATAATATCGTTAAAAATAGAAAGTTTTATTCATTTGTACACAATCACGCTAAGTGAGACGACGTTGGTAATAATAAATAACGTGACAATTAAAACTCAGTGAGATGAATTATTTGCATTTTTTTTCTCTCCGCATCAATAGTCATAATTGTTTCCTCATTCTCATGTTCTACAATTGAATTGCCATGATGAATTCTATTGTTTTGTTGTGGCTCAATCACGAGTCTCACATTAACTGTACTTTTCCACCATCTGTACCATGGCGTCAGTTGTTCCTGTGGGGAAAAATGAGGAGAAAAAAAAAGAATTGAAGTGGACAAGTGAAGTGATCGTTCTATTACTCCGCTAAAGTGATAATCGAACTACTTCAAAACTGCACAACGCGGTTTTTTATATTGCTCCGATATCGGTAAATACTTTTCACTTAATTGCATACTTGTTTCAAAACTTTGTGCAGTTTTATACAGTGTAAAAATTTTATAATTGTGCAAACTAACGATAATGTTGAGCGAAACAATTTCTCAGTCACTACTCAGGCGTCACAATTTAATGGAAAAAAATAAGACATTTGTTGGGATGTTGGAAAGTACGTGAAAAACTTTAGTCGGAAAAATCCAATGGAATACAAGCGGTAGAAATAAAAAAAAAAAAAATGTGAAACCGTAGAACTTGTCACACAGCTCTATTAAACTCGTCCATGAGGATCCGACAATCTTGCTTCGTGAGCAGATTTACCGTCACCCTCCTCTTTGTCTCCGTCTATGTTGCGCCCTCTTTCTAGCTGCCTATCTCCCAACTTCGCATGTCAACCCACTCACTATTCTCGTTGTCCCTACCAGCGGCTGTTCGTGCCTTCCACTCTTTTACTCGATCAAGTTACCCTCTCGTTTCACATAAAAAGAAAAAGGGCGGAGAAAAAAAAAAAAGAGGAAAGACTTTGGGTCTAAATTTGTTCCGGCTCATGTAACCGCAACCATCCTGTTAATTTTACACCTATTCGTACACTATTCATCACTATTCACATTTGTTCTCTATACTATTAGAAAAATATATGAAATGTGTTTTAAGATATATTGTGAAATACCGAATCAATGGGACACTTTGAAAAACGAACAGTTCTCCCCAACAACAGTGATAGCGATTCCAATCAATACTAATTATCTATTTGAAATTCACAATTCTCACAAAGAATTCAGTTTCAAAAATCACATTACGTAAATTTCAGTCACAGATTGCTACCAATATAGAAACAAGCCTCTCCAACTCTAAAAATACCATGCAGTTCCCTACCTTTCATTAACTAAAAACAATTGGACCCCCCTAGAAAAGAAAAAAAAACCGCCAAAGCTCTGAAAAAAAAAAAAAAAACAAACAATTCTACAGAACAAAATAACAATTCTGTCAAGTCGACTCCTGTTCCAAGACAAATCAGTACATCTCCATCGATTCCCTGGATGCCAACACAACATTCTAATCCCTTATCTTAACAAGCCCTTTATTTTAGAACAAACAAGAGAAAAAAATAAATAATTCTCTACGAGAATCGAAATTATTTCGATAAATTTATAAACATAAAAAATAAATAATTCATATATATATTCATATACCTTAATAAGGAGATACGCAGTGGTGAAATATCCAACGACTACAATCATAAGGAAGAAGATTATAGCTCCTTCAGTCCAGACTCGTGGAACACCAATTTTTTTTCCCTCCATGATAAAGTACCTCATTCCTAATAAAGAAAAAGAATACAAACAAAACAAAAATGATATTCCACTTTTATGTATTTATTTATCATCCCCATTTTTTTTATCCTCTCTCAACATTTCTCCACTCTATTTCATTAGTACGTTTCACCCCCCCCCCCCCCCCCATATTTAATTACAATCGCTATGTATTTATGTCCATATTTGCGTGTGGTATTGCCTGGTAATAGTCATTGTACCAAAGCCAAACCCCCGGAACAACGATGTGTGCCTCGTTTACCTATTGTATGACAATACATCGTGTGACCAATATACGTATAGGATATCACTCGATCATGGAATTCCGAGTATTGAACTAGAATAGTAATACAATGCGAAGCGAGTGTTTCGTTGCATTGATCACAAGCAACGGCAGAGTCCAATCAAACGATTTCGAATACTCCGCCAGTAAATACGTGACACGGTTAACTGGCTGTAAAATTATCCAGTAACAGAGTGAAATAGTGATGAATAAAAAAAAAATAGAACAAAAGAAAGAAGGGAATAGATAAAAATAAAAATACCTAGTAAACAAACAGCCACGAGACCCATCGTCACGACAGTAAGTAGAGCAAGTATGAGGATGTCAGACTGCGCGTAACGACGATTTTGTGGATGACTCATCCATATTCTCAACGACTCCGACCTGTAAATCAACAAAAGATTAAGCACATATGTGTATATAAATAACGGAATGTAGTAAACGTGCGAACAAGTAAATGAGGACAAGTGAGACAGAGATACAATGAATGATAGAAGACAAATTAAGTTCCTGTTTTATCCCTCCATCATTCCCGCCACCTCTCGTTTCTCTTTACTATCGTCGAGGTGCTAAACTCGTTCTATACTTCGATCAATCTTCCATGTGAACCACACCGTACGTTCCGTTTACCGCTTAACGGAGCACGAACCCAAGTCTGATGGTCTGGCAGATTCCATTGAGCTTCAAAATCTCCGAGAGCTAAGACTTTCACATGCGATGAATTGCCATTCGACAAATTGCCTTTCGCTTCATGTACAAGCATACTATACACTGTCTTCATTTGCTACACGTATATATCTCTCTCTTACTTCTCCTCCTCGCTTCTCCTCAGTTTGCCCACTCTCTTTATGTATATTTAAATATATATATATATGTATGTATATATACGCATATACCTTTAGAATTGCATTTAATTACTTGCCAACGGTAACGTGGAGTTTCAACAGCATTGAAATGAAAACGACAGAGCTCGCAGCAACTACGACATGATTGATTCAACCAATGTTCGAGACATGACATGTGCACATACTCCAATGTACCTTTACATCTAAAAAATTAAATTTATTTACAGCAATATAAAAAAGTGTTTTGTTAATATTCGTAAATACGATGCTTTGAATTAATGTTGAGAGAAAAAGAAAACAATGAATTATAAATGGCAATCAGTGTCATTATTAAAGAGTATTTCTTGCTACTTTTTTTAAATCCAAGGCGCCAGTAAGTCGCCATGTTTTTTTTTTTCTTGGTGGATAATCAAGAAAGAGGAGAGAATGTAGACAATTGACTTCGTTTAATTGTTTACTCAAAAACAGAACGTCAGATGGCTCAGTAGTTTTGTTGGAAATAGTCTCAAAGTTTAGTTTATATCGTAATGATTTTTTTTTTACTTCTGGAGCTTCAGCAACTAACTTTCGTAAACGTGATTGATTTATATGACATGGATGGCCCATTTTCACAATTGTCCTTATGCTACTGTACTATCTTGTTCATTTTCTAATCGTTAATCATTTAACAACTGTATGTCAGATCTTTTTTATGATTCACAGAAAGGACGTTAACAATTTTATTTATTTCCATTAAGCTCGTAAAAATATGTTGTTGAGAACATGAGACTCAACGATGCAATCACCTCGAGTTTATTAACAGATCAATCTAATTGTTAACTGCAATATTTCAACATAAATTTTGTTAATCCATTAGTGATTATATCCATTTTCGAAAATAAAATCTGATAATGGCTTAAAAAAAAATTGTACTCATATTTAATATACTTCTGGGTGTGTTACATTTCACATGAAATGCTCAACATACTCTCAAGTGTATTAAAAGTACCTACAACATTTCACAGAAAAAAAATAACAACACGTTTTACAACACTCTTGAATCTGAAATGATTCGCATAATACTCACAATGAAAAATGCAAAAATACGCTGTAAATTTAATAATATTTCACATCTTCTCATTCCACTTTAACTTTACTATTTATTTCAACTCAGATATTTAGATATTATTCATAACATCCACACTGTTAGCAATAATATCCCAAGAATCAATTTACCAAAAAAAAAAAAAGAAAAAGAAAATTATAAATCATTGTTAAATAATATTTCATGGATGTTACGTTTGAAATTGCTCCCCCTTTCTATTCTTCAACGTCTTAAACGTATACGACAATCTTTCAACATGATTTAAATTATTGTAGCGGATGTTATGCAAGCATGAAATGTATGAATCCCGAAATGAGACGCAAGCCATTGAAATGAATTTGTATATAAAGTACGTTGAGGCGCGCGTATAATCGCACCTGCGTCGACAATTGTACAAATATATATATATGTATACATATTTATTCGTATCAGGCTTCTGGGCGTGTGTTGGTCGCATTGTAGATGTAATAGAGGTTTTGTATGTCACGTGTACGTGTTAGATGTATAATATTAGACGAGACGAAACTGACGGTAAAGAAGAAAGGGGAAGTATCTTTATTATACATATATGTCAGTTATATTCACAGGAAACGAAGTAACCATGCATATATAAATTTAGTAATATATAAATTTATACATACGTACTCGACGACGGGGCGCGAGATTAAAATTGCATGGCGCCTCACTTAATTTCATTAAACTAACCAGGCATGTAGACATATTATAACACTAGTTCAAAATTTTGTACCATTGTTGAGTTATATAATAGTGTATGGAATAGTTATGATGTCTGATGAATTAAATATCAATTAAAAATAATTGGTGAAGATATTTTCAAACTTTTGGAACAAAATAATTCGACATTTTTTCTACTTTTACTTATTGTCGATTCGTTGAGAGTGAGGGATTGGAAGAGTTATTCTGAATAGTGAAAGAACGTGAGAGTTATAAAGGTTTATAGTAGTTTATGTGCGAAAGTTGACAAATGTCTGTTGAAAACTTTGAACATAATTTTCTTAAAATGAATTTTTTTTTTTTTTTACATTGGTGATTGTAATATCTCGGAAAATATTTCATCGATTGAATTCGAACAGAGTTCATTCAATTCGTATTTACATTTCTTATAGTCCTTACTAAAACTATAAACATTTATCTGAAATTTCCATTTTCTTTTTATCGTCACATATACTCCCCTTCCTGAATTGTTGAATTTAAATGAATTTAAAATGAACTATTGTTATATAAGGACAGCACAGTGATTATAATTTTCTTTTTATTTCTACTTTCTAAGCAACAAATGACATTATTGTCATCACACAAACTCTAATTCAGCTCCAGATCTAACAATTATACAATGATATAAAATCAATTTTTTGTCAAGTAATATATCATAATGAAAGGAAAAATATTCAACATATAATGAATAAATTCTGGAAAAAAGAAAACCTTGACTATTTATATTTTCATTGTTCAGAAGTCATCCAACAATCCTTTAATCAATATAAATATATATATATAACATTCTATTCCTACCGAATTCATTAAATTGTAGAAAAAGAAAAATTAATTATTTTTTTCTTCTCAGAGATATGAAAGAAAATATATATTGTGTTTTGACAGAGATTGCGGAGAATCTTATAAAGAGACGTATATAGAATACTTATGTGAATGTTCTGTGTAACCTCAATGGTCGTTTGAACTATTACCGCTAGAATGAATGTGAAAAAGCGTTTGTTAAACTGGACTCCTCGACTCATTTCTATATCTACAAAAGAAACCCTTCCATATTCTCATTCACGTTTGACATTTACCGTACTTTCATTTCCCATGATAAAGGAAATTCACTATCCGGAAATAATCAATAATCCATTAGTGTAAATTACAAATTTACGGTTGAGTAATTCTAAAATTTACCTACAGGGTGCCACAAGAGCTTCATCATCAATAGCACTTGAATGATGACAAATTCGACAGACGTAAGATTCAACGGAAACGAGACTGTGGCTTACGACAAAATTCTGTCGTATCGAATGATTCGAGCTTTGATTATCAGTGACATTGGATGGAGAATGAGTCACTAATAAATTGTAGGGAAATATAGAAAAAAAGGAATATAAATATATATGTATGTATGTAAAAAGAATGAATGGAAAAAAAATAAGTAAAGTCAATGTTTTTTACCCGCTGTTGTCTCGATCATGACAGGATTAAATTACAACCCTTTTACGTTCTTTCTTGTTACTCTGTTTCCACCTTCAAATAAATTCTGAAGCATTAGTTGCATCCTACTGTACCAATAGAAATAAAAACGTTGTGTAACATTCGCGAATGTATACACATATAAACGTTTACATGTGTGTGCAGATGTATATGCGTGCAAACAAATTTGAAGACGTGGGGAAAGAATGAAAAATACTCGAGAGAGTCGCGACACTACCACACAAGCATACAACATGTGTACACGAAACAGCAACGGAAAACTGATGAGCATGACAGCTCTCCGGTGACTCGAGCATTTTGTTTCAACATGAAAAGATGCCACGTATATAAAAATGAAAACAAGTGAAAAGCACGCGTCGTTGCTTTCGTCTACAATATATTTTTCTACTATTTTTTTATTTTAATTTGTCAGTATTTATTATTATCTTTATTCTATTATTATTACTGTATCCGAAAGTTGTTATGAAGTATTTAATCATTGGAATGTAAGTAAAATTTATGGCATTCTAATTCAAAATATAATCAACGATAATTCGTTGCATTAAATACAGGATTCGTAGAATATTCTGAAATATGGAGTAAATTGAGAGAGGGAAGAAAAAATTGAAACTCGGGCAACTCTAATCCTGTGGATTATAGATATTAATTAACTATAGAAATGCACTTGGAGAGACAGAGTTTGTGTGTGTGTGTGTGTGTGTATGTGTGGGTCGAGTGAGTTAGTGCACTACGACAGTTGAGAAAAGAAAATTAAATTCGTTGAATTGAATGTGAATTCAGTTTAATCATTGGAAGCCAATTCTTAAATAAATTGATTGAAGGATTTTCTCTCGACATAACTATTGGATACTTCGCGCTATATATACCTTTCTATTCAACCTCCATAAATTTTTCTTTTTCTTTTTACATTCATCTACTATCTGTTATTGTTCAATTGCGATATATATGCATACTTCAATTAATTATAAATGGTTTATTTAACTTTAACAACGAATTCTTACAGTTTTTCTAATTAGATATTTGTTTGAAATGTTAATTATCACAACATTTTTATCTGTCGATGAAAATTAAATTAAATATTCGAACTCTTTAGTACAAATAGAATATCTCTTAGACTTATTAAAAATGAATGATCCATTTTCTTTTATATACACAAATCACATTGTCAGTAATATATTTATTTTCTTTTTATTGTAGTACAAACAGAAAATAAAATTTTATAAGAAATCGATTCCTTTAACTTGACTAAATACAAATAATCCCCAAACAAAAAAATTTCCCACTATTTCTATCGAGTGTATGGTGAATAATTTTAATACAAATGCTTTCGTTTTCTAACCTCAAAATAGGAGCCAAAACAAAAAAGTTGTGCATAAAATATATTTACACCTAGAGAATCGTGCTCGTCTAATTGGCAATTGTATGCTTCTATTTTTTTGTTTTTGTCACAGTGACAGAGGTACTTATTTATGCCTTTGCACGTGTGCACTGACATATAGTGAGCATGAACGTTGGCATAAAGCGGGTACAAGGGAGATGGCAACGTGAGAGCAACTACTAGCTAATTACAGAGAGAACAGTGCACAGAGGTAGGATAATCACAGACACAAGCCGCTTCCTAACGAGCTGCTACTTTGCTGGTCCTAATCTCTTTTCACCTAGATCGATAGCGCAGACTCTTCAGCGTCGTTACTACTTGCTCGTAAGCTCAAGGGCGATTAACCAATTGTGGATATTCTCCATGGATTTGTTCTCTTTCACTATATATCGATTCTATATTGTTTTTTCACCCTCATTTTTTATTTTCACCGCTTCAACAATTTATTTATAACCCCAGTCTATTATCCATTTTATGTCCATTAATTTTAATATAATCTACTAATGACAATGTTTTCAATAGAATTTTCATTTAAAACCAATATTTAAAATTATCTATCAATATGAATTATTTATCGTAATAAATGTCAGAATAATAATCCATAAACCATTCAGCCTGTGTCACATATAATATTAATATCTAGATATGTCAATAAATATATATATATATTATAAATATATATAAATGTTGATTAAAAATTAATAATTCATTATCGATAATTGCTTATTGAAATACAGTTAGACAAACAGCATTTTTTTTTTTCACTTTCCACTTCATGACAAAATAAATCAATTCATACGTATGAATAATTAAAATGCATTATTGTGATGATGAACCATTTACATTAATACATGCAACATTTACACCTAAACATTAACACAGACAATAAAAATTATTTTGTGGAAAGCGGAAAGGGGTAGGAACAGAAAAAAGAGAAAAACAAGGAATAGAACGTTCATTGCCATTAGTGCTTACGTAAGTATTTGAGATACGCGAGTCGGACGTGCTCGAGAGTGGAGAGCTAAAGCATAAGTGGAGCGGATGCTGGGAACGGAGTATAGGTGGATAAGAAAACGAGAGAGCAGAAGACTTTATATACATATATATATATATATATATATGTATATTTATTTATATACATACATGTACATATGTGTTGGTGATTCCAAGAGAGTTTGAAGCTTGTAGGTCGGCTTTAAATATCAGCGAACGCAGCAATACTGCACAAGTCAACGAGAAACTGACATTCTCTCACCTCAATATATATATATATATATATATATATAATATAAAATGTTTATTCTCTTCTCGTTCATCCGCCGTGTCATCCCCTAGTTTTAGATAATATAATTCTATCTCTTATACATGCAAACAAAAATTGCCGATACAGTGATGTATATTTATGTTTACTATTGTGATACAATCTGGGATGAGTGACCTTAAACCACTTTTGTTTGTAGTTTCTTCTCGCAGATGGTGTTAGAAACAGAATGGCTTGTTGAGAGCAATGCTCTTGTCCCATATTTCAAAATGTCTTAAGAATGTATACTGAGGAGAGCGAGAGAAATGGATGACTTTGTTCTTAATAATTTTTAAATCTTTACTACATTTCGTTGTTATCCATTTTGTAGAATATCAATTCGTTAGCATTTCTATAGAAATACTACAGAAAGTTAGGGAAGGTGATTTTCAATGTGGGAAATTTATTATTGTACATTTGGGGACGGGGATATTATTTAATATGGTTATTTATAATTGGAGTTTGATCATACCTGGGTCTTCTTTTTTTTTTTTCGTTTTTGGAGACGATTTTTTATATGCTTCGAGGTTTTTTCTGGTCGATTGCAAAACTGAAATAATGTATGCAAGTGGGGTAAGAAGTTTTATGGGTGTATGTGTGTGAGAACACCATGACTTTTTCTGATGCGTTTTTTTGCAAACGCTTTGTGAACAATTAGCGAAGGGTTTCAGGTTGATTTTATTCATCGGAAGTTTTTATGTAGTTATTAAATTATTTCAATATTAGATGGCAATTTTTTAGCGAAATTTTTATGAGAATTTGTTTTTATGCTTCAATTTTTTACATGACAAATATATATTTAAATTTAATACAAGATATAACTAGCTTATTTTACAAACATTCAAACCTCCACAAATTCATCAATCAAAAATACCATAGCACACACATCTCGTGATTATAAATTTCAAATAGAAATTTTAATTCGTCAGCTTGACGTCATCCCTAAAGAATTTTGGGTCTTCCCCTGTATTATTAACTGCAAAATGAATGAATAAATTTTGTTTGAGCATATAACAAGTGAAAGAACTTCAGAAGACTTTGATGGATATTGAAACGTCGAAGTTATGGGTATTAATTAGGTAGTTGATGACCATATCTACACAGTGTTTCCGCTGTCCAATGCATATGGCCATGTCGAACCCATCTCCAAGATAATACGTGACTAGCCAGACACATGTATCCTATCCGTTATATATATATAAGCACATATGTATATTGCTCGTAGTCGAACTCAACAAAGTTGATCTCAGCATGACTGAACATATAGATTTAACATCCATATAGCTAAAGCCCTGTCTCGGTCAATGATGCGATGCCTTCATGGATTAATTATTCAACTAGTTTCGTATTGTACCATTGTACTTGTTGGGGAATATATATATTTTGAACACGCTATGAGGTATATGATGGATGTAACGCAGAGAAGTGAATCATATGCGCGCTTTTATGCCAACTGCAGTCAATGTGTCTGATTGCACCGATGATGTATTCATTCATATATGACTATGGAAGTAAAAGTTACTGAAAACTACGAGAGCCAATAAATTTCAAAATAGAAATCAATACGATACATTCATCGTATCTCGCGATATTTCATCCATGTAATTTTTACTAAAGGATCATTCTCTTCGTTTTTTTTTTTTCCTGAATCAGTATGTAGACAAAGAATTGAATGAACGCAATTGTTCAATGATTAAATTCTTTTCGGTACGACTTGTAATGATGCCAATGTGTATATTTCATTCTCTATAACGAAGAATTTTTTTGTAAACGGATGGAAAATGTGGTGAATTATTTGTGGTTAGTAATTGCATCAGGAGTCAGGTTGTGTGTATAATATGGAAATTCATCGATTAATAATAAATTGATAAGATATTGATGAGTGTTACAGCTGTTCAAATTTAAAACATACATCAGTATTGGTAGCAACATTGTAAATAAGGAGAAAAAAATATTATTTTATCAATAATAATCAAATAATTATTTCGTGATTGACTATAAGTTCTATGAAAATTTTACAAATAATATTTATCATAGAGAAAAGGGATATGATAAATTTATTTTCCTATTTTCTTCCTGATCTACATGTTCACTGCAACATAGAAAGTGAAACATTAAATAATAATTAACATCACATTGTATTATATTATTATCGTGAGAGTATCGCCAGTAATTGTCTGCAGTAGTTTCAACAAGTTTCCAATTTTCATAGCATACATCAACACGGATATAATTAATCGGAAGTTAATAATTAACAGATGTATTTGTTCGTTAGTTGAATTTGCGCATGAGTTTGAAATCAATTTGATTATAAACGGTAATATAATATATCTAATCATAATACATTTCATAAAGTGTATTGTTACAATACAAGTATCTGTATTAGATGTTAAAATTAAAAAAAAAAGTTAAGTCACATCTGCAAACGTTATCATCATATATGTATTTATACTTTCATACGTTTCTGCTTCAACTCGGAATACGATTCGAAATAGAATTGAAAGCCAAATTCAACATGGCGTAGAACGCGCGCGCGTGAGCTCTATCCAGCAACTATAGATTACTTTTCGATTCAACTGCGCGCTCAGCCCACTCTCAATCTCGACTATACTCTCATCTTTGCAAAAGGGAGAAAAGTATATGTGTGGGTGCTGCAACTAACTTGAAAACTTTACAGCTGCAGAAGCGATCCAGAAAACTCTTAATGCTAATGCTCATATAGTAGCTTTATGCAAGATGCACCAAAGTAAATTAATAATGAAGTTAAACAGCGTAGGAATAAAGTAAATAAAAAATTTAATTTCACCCAGTGGTTATATGAAAGTATATTTTCATAATCGAATCTTTTTATTTATTACCAGTGAATATTTCCTGAATAGAATGTTATACAGCGCACTTTGTGCAGATGAAAATTATAACTTTATCATAAACATATGACACACTTCGAGTAGTAATTTATATCACGTGAATAAGAGGTTGGAATGATGTTCTGAAGAAGTTGGAATCTCAACCGTAAGAGGTTCAACTCTATGTTCATGAGGATGGAATTCATGTTTATACACGATTGAAGTTCATGTTTGTAAGTTCAGTTCTATAACTTTAAGCTTCCCTTACATTATATGATATGGCTCTTATACAGTTTCGATGTTGTTTTTCGCTTTTATTATCGAAATTATTGCACTGTCGTTTTATTATACTATAAGATTATTCAGCATCTTGGAGCATAAGTTATTTAATGATAAATTATAATGTACAACTTCTAATTAGGGTGAATTAAGCTGATAATGTCAACAACTAATCAGGATTGTGGTAAAGCGATGACAATTGAAATTACATTTACTTTTTGGGGGTGGAGCTTTTGACGTGGCAACTATTATAGATTAGAGACACACGTTGCAAATGTCATGTGAATATGTCAACCACAAATATGGATATCAAATTTCTAGATGCAACTTCAGGTTTAATTAGAACTTGATGACGACATTGATAGCTTATCAGGATTTTGGGAAAATGGAAACAATATATCAGGGTTTGAATAATTTACGCCATCTCATTATCGAAACTAGGTAAATTGAAGAATTGGAATAAATAGATTATAAATAAATATCGAGCTTGTACAAAAATATATGAACAAATACAAGTTCACTTAGTTCACACAGTATGAATATTAAATATAAATCTACGAATGAAGAGTGGACAACTAGTAACATCGATATACAGCAAGCGAAGAACTTGAGAACATCAACGTTTGTTTTCTCGTTTCTTTTCAAAGAATAACTGTATATAGATGAGAAAACGATGAGGGTGTGCGAACATGATGGAAACAAATAAGTAAGCGCGAATCGACAGTATTTGCATTTTAGTATGGACGCGTCGCTTGGATTGCAATGGGTCTCTGTTCGTTCATGCCACGTTTCTTCCTCTTTCTTCACCATATACACCATGCTTGCGATCGTCGGCGTCGTCGTCACAGTTTCGAGCCGCCTCCGCCTTTTTCCTATAAAAGTGAGGCGGCTACGTAGTATTTTCTACGTAGCTAAATTGGATTGGCACTTTATTGGCAATATTCGTTTGCTCAGCAAAACACCAGGGATTTGACACGGTATATAGTCTTTTTTTTTCTCTCAATATAATAATAGATGAAATGATTGCTTTAATATATCACTGGAAGAATTTGATTCTACGAATAGAGATTTCTAGTATAAAAGAACATTTCATGGTAATTCTTCAAACTTCTTTTCCATTTTCTTTTTGCTGTAATTTAATGAATCCACATCATCATAGTTTGAACTTGTTATTTTACAAGATTCAAGCGGTACAAAACTACCGGAGAGATTCTAATGATTCTTATTGATGGTGAAAGCTATGAAGTTCATCGGTGTCTGGAATTTCGCCAAAAGTTGCGTCAAACTTTGTGACGCTTCTGTTCATCTGAAATCAATCATCAAACTTTTTATGTCATTAGTTTAGTGGCAGCTATATCCGATACTAGAACTGTATCGATATTCTTGGAATATTCTTACTTTTTCCAGCTTTTAGAAGTGGAAAAATATTTTTATCAATAACATGAACATTTAGTTTAATTGTCGATTATTGGAAGACAGTTATTTTCACAATAAAATTCCATTACATCATAATTATTATGTTGCCAAAATTGCATTGAAATTACAATTTCAAAATTTTTATGAAATATGTATCAGTTCAATGTCGTATTGACAAAAAAAGAAGCCTCTGTCAATTACCATCCCTTTCGAACAAGAACTTAAAAAATCCCAATTATTTCAATTCCAAATATTTATCCTTGACATGCTTCTGCAATTTTTACCCATCTATTCCAGTTGTGTTCGTTGCTTCCATTTGTTTTTCAAGCTCATAATAAGCTCAAGTCAAAGAATGGTATGCACAGTATTTGCACATGTTTTTGTTTTTTTTTTCCAGCAACAAGAGACAAGGGAATGGATTTTTACTCTTTTTATCCAACTGTACGTTTTTGTTCGTGAAGCAAAATACGCACAAGCCCTTCTGCACTATACTTTTATATCTCTGCTAAACGTAATGCTCGAGGCATGGTGCAGGATTCCTCATAGTCGCTCTCCATCGTGACGAATTCCTATATACGCGTATTTATATATATATATGAATGTCTATTTATCGAAACTTTTATGAGTTTTTTAGACCACTGTCCGCGGACGCAATTCATAAAATGTATTCAGAGTGCTTTCATTTTTTATCTTGTGCTTGAATGCTATTTTCATTTCTGTACGTGCTCTATATTATCTTCCATTGAGATTTTATTTCACGTAATTTTTTCATCACCACTCAACCATATCTAATTGTGCATGTATATTCCCACTTGTATATAGATATAAAAAAAAAATAATAAATGTATAAATGGATAAAGAAAAGTTTGATATAAATTAATGCAAAGAGCTGTACATAATTAGAAAAATTCTACAATTCACATTCATCACGTTTTCACAGTCATTCAACGTGGACTATCGAGCGAATTACTTGATCGTTTGTGTATGCATCTGTGTCTGCCTATCTGTGTGACTGTACGTATTGTATGGAATTTGGTTAACGCGATATATACCACTCAATAATTATACCAACGGAGCCAATCAATTCGCTTAATTCGAAGCGAACTGGTGGGTTTGTGTATCACTGACCCCAGGCCACCACGAGATGCTACTGCTGTATTGTATTTACCTACACATATACATAATTGAGCCCGGTTCATTCCTGTGAAATTTGCGTATGACCTGGAAACACAATAAATTCGTTACTTTTATCAATTTATTGCATTTCATGTTTGCATGGGTGCAAAATATTTTTTGATAACATGTCAATACTGACTATATTTTACCATGGAATTATCGTCAATTAGTTGAGTGAGTTTATATCAGATACACTTGTGTTATTTCTGTTAGTTATTTTTACACAATACGCTTACATAAAAATTGTGAAACATTTCTTTTTTTTTTTTTTTTGGGTACTTTGACAATATATCAGTACCAATTGTGTTTTAATCGAAAATTATCGCCCATTTGTTGAATGAGATTATGTATTTATCTTTCGGATCATAAATTTTTCTATCGATTCGATATATTGATGTTAATTTTAGTGCAGTGGTTATTCGGGTCACAATCTATTTAAATATGAACATAAAATAGCAAAATTCTGAATATAGAAGTTCTGTTTTTGGTTAATCCAAAGATTATTTTCAATTTGTGATGATGATATTAAATTCATCATTCTAAATTGAAAATAATCTTCGGATTAACCAAGAACAGAACTGTTATATTCAGAATTTTGTGATTTTGCAATAGTATTTTAGTTGACATAAAACTGTTACTAATAAATGGACTGGATACACCCAGAGGAACTGAATTAGTCAAACAGTTCTTTTTTTTACCAGTTTTCATCTACCTCGCTAATTTTAACAAAAAATTGAAATTGAAAAAAAATTGCCTGCTTCAAAGATTAAAGTGTGAACTATACCCACATGATACATATATTTTCACAGACCTGTAGCTACAAAAAAAAAAAGAAAAAAACGTTGAAATACATCCTACAATTTCACAGGTATATTTTTCAATAGCACTCCAATCAATTGAGATATGAATGAGACCAAATCTTGGACGTAGTGAATTAGGATTCCATCCCCTAACCTTGCACTAATTTTTCTACCCCATTATATACACATTTGATATTATATGAACTAATATGAATGTTCAAGATCCAGATTATCGAGTAATATATAGATTTATATAAATGGTCGTAATCTATTCTCGCAAAAATATCTCTCGAGTGAATTTCGAATTCTCACAGGCTTTTTGTCCACTTTAAGATAGAAACGGATCCAATTTGCAAAGGTTAGGCTCCCTCAGGGAGATTCACGCTGTGGCTCCTTTATCAGCTTCTCCCTCATTCTCGCTCTTCCGTTTTCACTCTTACACTCTTTCGTTCTCCTCTTCTCGCATTCGCTGTATATAACTGACGTTGCCCTTTTTTCTCCATATTCTGGTGTTCCGCAACCGAGACAATGTTGGGTTGCAATTTATCATTTTATGTTATGTATCATTATATAAAGGAAGGAAAAGAAAAAGAAAAATCACAGAATAGAGAATGCATTTTGCCCTGAGTATCTGGGTTAATATAATTTCATAAGTCGTGATTACATTTATAAATTTTCTTGATGAATTGATTGGATTTGACGTTATGTATTTGTGGACTCATCGTAAAAATAAATGAAATAGAATTTGATTTATAAGTATATATGTGTGCATATATGGGGTAAATCAATGTGTCTTCTTTACTTTTCATCTATAGGTCTCGTGGATGCGGCAACGCGACATGCACATTCTCAGTGCTGGCATATCGACATACACATCTGACCTCAGGTTTCAAGTAATCCATCCGGACAAGTCTGAGAATTGGACGCTGCAAATAAAATCACCTCAACGAAGAGATTCTGGCGTATACGAATGTCAAGTCAGCACTGAACCCAAGATGTCGCTCAACTATACCCTCAATGTGGTCGGTGAGTGTGTACTTTTAATGATTAAAATCTTTACGGACAGAAATAACGAGTGAAGAACATAAAATATATATGAAATTTCACGAGAGATATGATGACGTCGAGTGGATGTTGACATTTATAATAAATCTGTTGCAAGCAATAACAGAATCAATATTTTTCTGTGCTTTATTTCACATCTGTTGCTGTGTAATCTCAAGGATTAAATACAGATAAAATAATTAACACTGTATTCAAATATTTATTTGCAAAAATAGTGGAATGAATAATAAAAAAAAAAATAATAATCCAGAAGTAAATATATTGAATTGGAAATTTTTTTTCCCAGATTAAAATTTATCATTTTAATTTCTTCAATTAAAACGATGTGAATAATTATAGTAAAAGTCCAACAACATAAACCAACCGGGAGCCATATATAAATGTCATGTTCTCGCATATATTAAATTAAATTTTGCATTGGTTAATTACATATAATATGTCATCATTTTACGCCGCATGGAGACACACACGACTTGTTATCCACATTCTCCAACTAACCGAAGTATATACATCATATATGTCTCGCGAATATCCCCTATATATAGGACTTGTTCCTCAACTCATCAACTTGGCACTCGTCCACACTTGTCTTCGCGCGCCAACTATATTTCCCATTCTACCATGCTCCACAACTCGCGTGCACATATATGAATCCACCCTTTTCTAAAGCAATTCTACTCAGCTCTTTTCACTTCTATTTTTCTACATTTTTTTATTTTTTTCTTCACTTCTTTCCTTCCAAGTATGTAACAGAGCCTGGCGTCTATCTCATTACAGTCGAAACCCGATGATCCCACCATTCCAACGTATAATCTAGTAAAGAATGAGTATAACGGAACGCTCGATAATAGACGACTTTCCATTAAGGCCCTCACGTGTCTGGACTGTGAGTTGCCCCCTCATATATCTATAGATACAGATATATTTGAAATCCAGATGTCGTCGAGCATATTCTTCATGATAAAAAGAAAAAAAACATTTGAAAAAATATGCCATCAAAGTTTGCAATATATTTTAATGGATTTATAAATCTATAATCGTGTCGTTATGAGTTATGGAAATAGTAATGGTAACTAGGAGAAAGTTAATTGTAGATTGGAGTTGGGGAAACATTTCTGATTTGTAGACAGATGAATTATTGAGAAGTTAAGATGGAGTAGGATAAATTGGACCACTTACGCTTTTTACGTGAGAAGTATAATTCAAACCAGTTAGTTATAATACTTTCAATGGGATTCTTTACTGATAATTGGACATCACTAGTTTAACAGAGCACTGGTCCAATTCATTCCTCCTACTTGATAAATTACAGTTTTATAACACTATTTTGATATTATTCCATGATGATATTTAGACGTTAAGATATTTCTTATGAATTCTAAATTTGTTTGAGAAACAGTTTGGAGTTTATTTATATCCCTTGACTAAGTAAATTGAGTCAATAGTTTGGCTGTAATAGCGTTTGTTTCTTAGAGGGTCCAATTTACCCAACGACTCTATTTCTTCTTCTTGTTCGTAGTGGTAGTGGTTGTTGTGGATTTAGACCAGAACTTGTCACAGACTATGATTTCAATTCAATACTAACAATGGAATATCTTGGAGTGGAGTAGAACTGAAATTTGTACCGATATAAACAAAGTTATTCGATAAATTGTAACACAAAGGTATTACTTGATACGAACATCGATCAAGGGATGAATTGAAGGGACATTTATTCTCGTAACGGCTGACTGGAATAAGGAATTACCACTGCATCGTATCACCATAATCTAGTTTTCTGATGAGTGGATGTTCTGATGAAAAATTAATGATTTTATTGAAGTGAATATGTAATAATATGTTTTTATAACAGTGTTGTGTGACGTTATTGTAGATTTGCATACACTCATTATTATTGAAGACTCGTAATACTATTTAATTTTAGTTAATGAAAAGAAACGGATGCAATTTCTGTTCAAATTAATTTCTCTTAACTGGAACAGATTATGTTCTTTAATCTCTTCAATTAAATTACATATTCAAAGTTAATTTCCCTATAGAAATTCAGCTATATTTATTTGTGTCTTGAGGCACGAAAGTACTGTATACTAAACTATATAAATATAAATAGCAACAATAATTAAAATATAATTCAATTGAATTATGTCTGTTCTGATGTAAATAAAATTCTATCATAATTGAATTTCTAATAGTATGCAATTGAATAGTAACTTAAATTAACTATAAACAATACCGTCACCTGAAATGTCGCATCTCATTGTCAATAATTGTAATAAACAAACGATAATAAGAATTCATTTCATGTAACCAAGCGGAAACAATTGTAAAAACAACAGAGACAATTGTCGCTTCCTAATTTTTTTGTTATTCACCTGAATAACAAACTTATAATGAAACTTTTTATACTGTCATTTGTTTCACCTGTAAAGTTCTCCTGCTGATACACATTTTCATTCAGATCTGTTGCGTCTTCAAGGTGTAATTGAATAATAAATAATGAATTGTATCTCACGAAAACTACTTCATTTATCCAAATAAAAAATAGCCTTTGTCCTATTTCGTGACATAAATTACATTCATTCACAATTTCATCCAGATCTATTACATTAAAGCGTTATTGGATAAAGAACAAATAAACTTACAAATTTTATTTTTTACATATCAAATAAGAATATCGCTGCTGCTTTTCTATGAATATGTTATATCATAAATCATATATAATTTAAAATATGCGAGTAATTTTTTTGAGAAAGAAACAAAATAATATATTGTGATGTACTTATACACATACGATTCAGTATTTGAGTGACACGATGGATATTTACGTCGTCATAGCTAGCCCAGACCATTTCCCTGGGAAATAACGCCGATGCGCTTCAGCGCTTTCGGCAAAGAGTTTTTGGTCGAGAGTACTATATAGAGAATGAGAAAAGATAGAAAGAAAGAGAAGGAAAGTGAAAGATGGAAGATGAGAAGAAGAAGATAGAAGTGGAAGGGAATATGTCGTCCAAGCACAAACACAAGCCGGAACTCGGATATTCTCGATTTTAAGATCAGGTCGAAGCATAACTTTTCGTTTTCTTCGAGCAAAAGTTGCGACAGTCCGACGCGCGGTCTGAGACCTGAGTGCACACTATATTGGACGCTCGAGAGATTGCGAAAACAAAGTCCTTTGGCGCAGTTACTTTTGCTGATTCGTTGATCGTTGTTCGGGATATAGGTACATATGTGTACATATATGAAAGCGAAATGGTGAATGAGAAAAATTATTGTCTGCTTTCATTGGGGAATTATTGATGATTGAATAGAAATGTATTTTATTTATGGGATATATAGTATTATAATTATTCGCTATTAATTCTTTGAAAGGGGCACACGCAATGTCGTGATGAATAGATATCGAACCCTTCAAACTGCGTTATTAGTAATAATTTTTTTTTTTTTTTTGAGAGTAGAAGGAAAATTATTTATATGGAACCGTGCATTTGTTAAACGTCTCACTGAGACTTAAAAAAATGAGTTTTGGTTTCTGATTTTGATTAGTAACAATGATTGCAGTGAAAAACATATTATCAATCTCAAAATTATTTATACACCTGGAACAAGAATGATATTTGAATTAAATTTGCGTGTAAATTGGAATTTTTATGCTTTATTCTTTAAATAATTTTACGTTTCTGAACAATATTGCATTCGTCACAACTTTCCTTATATTTATTTATTTTATAAATTGAACGATGGATTATATACAATTGATGTTACCAATGGAGTTATTTAGATTACTGATTACTAATAAATAAATCCAACAAAACACAAATAATAATGGTGAACGAACATTGTCACCTGTCGTCCAAACAGTTAGTAACGATCTTGTTCATAGAGATGTATTCGTATGACAGAAATAAAAATCACAGGCGATAAATAAGTTAACCGCAGATATCTGACAGCATGTTGGTGCTATGTGGGATGTGTTATAAAAAATATTAACACCACGAGTCATATAAAATTTAACGTCCATGTGAATGTGAATAATCACTCTACCAGTTATAATACCATAACGCAAATAGCCGTTTTGTGCTTCGATAGAGATTCAACCAATAATCTCTCAAATATCACAGTATCATATCAGCAAAGCTTCATTTGCTTTCATTAATCAATACAATTATTTACAAAATATCCATTCCCAAGCAATAGAGTAAACATATCTACACATAATATGTATCATGCATGAAATTAGATGTTAGAGCACGAACCAACCATGCGAAATTCTAAATGTTTATTTATAATAGTAAAAGTGGATTATATTCCTCCAAAGGGACAAACTTTGTGTTCATGTTTGTTGATTCATGGATACACTGATATGAAATAATTAATTCCGGTATATGTGCGTCAGAGTGTATGTTGAAATCCTATTGAAGAACAAATATTAATCACGGAAGTGAAATACCACCAAATTTTTTTTTTTTTTTTCAAATGAAAGAAAAAATTGAATCGAATTGAATTTCGGTAATTCACATTGTGGAAGCCATTTCGACTGAAAAACAGGATTTTGCAACGAGTTGAAGAACAAAAAATATGTAGCAGATTCCGATACATATTGAATTAGTCATAAAATGAAAATCCTGTACAATTTTGTCCATATATGAAAATTCCTCGTTCGCTGATTGTTATATTATCTCCCTTTTGAGTTATGTAAAATCAAAAAGAGAAGTGGTGCTTCATTTTTGATATATTTAATTATTGTTTGTTGAATGATATAATAAAAAAAAAATTTCTTTGACAAAATTGCCACGTATTATAATTTCACAATTATCTAAAACATGTTTGAAATTATATTTCTTTGATTCGTTGGACGATGGACGAATGTTTTTTGAGTAAATAAAAAGAATCAACGAGGTTTTCTCAAATAATTTTTCACTGTTCGTATCGACTAGTTTGATATCTTGTATTCCGAAAACTCAATGTTTGAGATTCAATGTGAACGAGATATTTTTCCCACACAATTGATGAGTTTATAAATTTATTTTGTATCTAAAAATAATTTTGCCTTAAAACAGTTATTTAATTTCCATTAAAATGTAAAAATATTCTTGGTTCAGAATCGTATCCATATTTTTAAATTCTGTTTTAAATATATATCTACACAAATGCTCACTTAATGTAAATGAATATTAATGAAAAACCCGACTGCTCGTCTATTTGAAATCGATAGAGGTTTAATTACCCGGGAGTACGTCAGTCCTTGGAAAAAAATTTATATGCTTAATGTAGGTGAAAAATAAAGCCCGCGGCACAGTTACCACTCATTCGTTGTTAAATGTGTTCATCGAAAAATTTTTAATGGAAATACATGATATTCCATATATGAGTTTAAAATGAAAATATTTCAATTTAATTAAATTAAAACGATCTTGTATAAATATTCCACACAATACTTCAATCCCAAATGTATGTATGAATAATATCAATTGAAAATAAATTTCAATTTGTTCCAGTAGGAAATTATAATACTGAATCAAATACAAACTATGCCTACATTCAAAGGTACTAGTTTTAAATAAAAATCACTTCTATCCAAAACATTTCTTTGACCGTTTATCAAAACTATATAATTTTTAACCCAAACTATCATTTTCCTAATTATAAAATGAACTATCACGAATGTCAGTGAATACATCCATCTAACGTTCAGAAGATTGGAAAATATTGTATCAACATTACAATAGACATTATCAATAATCAAATGAAATGAAAATGAGAGAAAAAAAAAAAATTCCAAAGATAATAAAAAGTACGCGAAGACGACAAAAAAATATTCTCCCCAACGACTCGTCTATATCGACGAATATTATACGACGAACTCATTCAATCGCAGAAATAATCTATGTATATATATATATTCATTTAAATACCTATATATATATTCCAAGCAGAAAGGGAGCGATCCGAATAAATATTCGATGCAAACTCGGTAAAATTTATGCCGAGTATGAACGCATTTTCATCTGAAGTCTAAGAAATGAGAGATAAACAGACGTCTTCATTTTTCAATATGTATATAGCTATATTTGTTAATTTTTATCTCGTTTTATTTTTATGCAAAATATTGGAATGAAGTAAATTTATTGCTGAATTTTACATATCTATTTGAAATTCAATGAAAGAGTATATGGAAGGCAGATGTATTTTCGGTTTTATTTGTTTAACGTTTTTGCTATATCCTGCTCGATTGTTAGATCGACTCGAGATATTCGTAGGCCACTTTGAGGTGTCAACGTTTCTCTCATGACATACATCTAAAGTCTATTCTGAAATGGTAGTAGTCACTTGGATTGTGCACACCAACGACGACTAGTAGATTGAGTGCTACCAAAGCCTTCTCCTATCCATTACTTTCGTATGAGAATCGACGACGAAGAGACGACAATACGGAAGAAGGGAAAGCAATTGTTGCTCCACTGAGCACACGATGCGATACTCAAAGGAATGTCAGACGAATCGGAGCGAAGTATACGTATCTCGGATATCGATTTGTCTTGATTTCAACTTGCAGCTTTGACGCCTAACGATTCGTACGTCTCGATTTTCCTCGTCATGGTGCGCAACAGAGCACACATTGAAGTAAATTAAGTCATTTCAAACGATTCTGTTCGCTGCTGCATCATTATCTGAGCAAAGAAAAATGTTTGGTCTGCAGAGAAAAAAAAAACTAGACAGTTTAATTCATCAAATCACACACGAATAATACTTGAGGGGTTTGATGGTAAATAACGTTCCATTGGAGAAAGGTTGTGGGTATTTTGAAGATCAGAGACTTATTATAATTAATTTGTTAATAACATCTTAACACTGTGCTGCAAACAATTTAATATGTTCAGACAGGTTTCTTTATATTTAAAAAAATGTGTAGGGATCTCATTGCATTTGTACTTTGTAATAAAATCTAGTATTTAATAAGTTAAGAATTATTTTTTGACATATAATAGTGTTTTAGTGTGCTTCATACATATAAGGCAGAGAGGGTTATTGACATTATTGATTGAATACAATATCAATGCAGAGTTAAGTGGTCTGTCAAATATCCGGACAGATAATCCTAGCAAGAACGATACAGAGAGAAAATCAAGACTCGGTCATGCATCACGGTGCTAGCCAGGAATTAAATTTCGCCTGATGGGATAGAGATAAACACAAGAATTACTTTCGTTTATGTGTTATTATTAATTTTAGTTGGAACTATAATGATTATTATTATACATGTGATGAAATATGTTGTGGATAGAAATAATAAGGGTAAAGATTTATGAGAAGAGAGCAACTGGTCAGTGAATAATGAACAAATTAAAGCTGTATGTGAGACAAAATAATCCCACATAATTATTTGATAAATAGAAATAATGACAATTGAGATACACATGAGTATATTATAACTATCTGTGGATAGAAGGTGATTCCAATCGTGGATGTTATCTTCTATCATGATGACAACGCTTTAATTTATCTCTCAGACAGATGTATTGATGTGCTCAAGACCAAGTGTTTAAATACCACAGTATATCCAAGATATGATTATTTGGATTGTCGTTGCAATGGCACTGATATTGTTGGTAGTGATAAATGGAAGTTTCTCAATTGTCAAGTATAATAGCAAAAGAGCCTTTGTTGCTGTTTGGGGGCATAGCAAAGCTTAGACGAGCTCTCTGTCTCCAGAATTCATTGTCGCTAAGATCTCACCTCAATCATCCTCACTTTGATATAGTCAAGCATCTCCGTTGATGGTCAGGTGAGGATATCGACCTTCCAATCACTACAAACAGGCTACACTGAACGAGAACTATTCTTGATCTAGAAGCGATTTATGCACCCGAGACATGAGTAACATCTTCATTTAATTCAAGTGTGAATTGAGACCTGATTAAAGATTGAAATATTTTCAACTTGGATCTCATTTGAAAATAATTATCATTCAAAAAATGTTGAATTGAATTATTAATTTTGTTTTTAGAGAAGAGGGCAAGAAATCCAGAAAATTACAAAAAACGAAATTAACGATTGTATATAACAGATAAATGCTATGAACTTTTATTTCTAATTCACGGAAAATACCCATGTTGAAAATAATAATTTTTATTCATAATTGAAGAGTATTTAGTTCGAAAATATAATTATTCTGGATTTAAGAATATTTTTTTTTATGTGTAGATATACATGTGTCAGAATTTTGGTTATGTAAAAAGCTAAAGTGACAGAAATTGCGAACAATATCGTGTGTGTACAAGTTTATTCAGACCATAAATCTGTCAGGTTGAATGAGTGTTTTTATTTATTGTTTTATTTTTTATTTTTCACATTTTTTTTTTTTTATACTATTCCATTTCAGTTATTTGTGTATCCCATTCCTTTCGGTCGATACACCACAGATTTATGCATGTATATTGTATATCTGTGTGCTCAATGTTTTTCACGAAATTTATCTCAATTTTCTTCACTCTTGGATTGAATCTGTACACCAATGAAAAGGATTTAACAAGCTCGCTTGACATGAAATTTGAGCTTGTACATAAACTTAATATATTCTATAATTTACATAGAATTTAATTGGCGAATAAAATCTCAGAGACCTCATTTCACTGCAATTGAATACAGATTTATCTTCTCTTATTTCTTACTGAAAATGTGTCTTCAAGCTTGCGCTAGACATCAAAAGAGAACAAAGAAATTTATACATAGATATAGAGAATGGGGAAAAGTGAGATAGTAAGAGTAAGAATGAATTGAGGCAAAGCGTGCTATCAAGAACGAACCGAAAAAAAATCCACACACAAACTTTATCATGTAGACTCATCCTTCATTTAATATATATATATATATTTTTGTTTCATATATATATAAACATTGCTTCTCTCTGGCGCTTGTTTTTATGGCGAACTTTACGAGCCACCAGGATCATGTTCGACGCGAAGTCTTATAGAGTTTTTAAAAAAATTCTTGGCATTCAGAGTGCGGCAAAATATCTCATATATTTATATATATATTTTTTTTTTACATCAAAAGATGAAATAAGAGAAATGTGTACCGTATAGATATTGTTTGTATATTTTACCACGACCAATTCACATTGCTTCTACACGCTATCATTGTTCAGAGTAGTATCAGGTGTGATATCAAAGACGATAAAGTCACATGCGAATGATACATTGAAACAATAAAGTGAATGAAAAGTGATAAAGAATCAACAGAATTAAAAAAAAACTACACATTGCACTCATCAATCATGTATCATATCGATCTCTAATATATTGCCATTATCGTGATAAGCATATTAACACAGTGAGAATGTGCCAGTTCAAACAAAAGCCCATGAGAATTTCATACACAATCGCTGTTACTTTTGATATGTGGATTGATGTGAATAATTTATCATTGACATTTAGGACAAATGTCAAAGGAGCATATCAGTTGGTAGAGTACATTGATGTTCAATTGTTCAAGTACATACACTTATATATATATGTTAAGTGATACTGTCGAATTAGTGAAGACATCCAAGGTAGAGACGGGTTGCAAATTTCGTAACTGACAGTTATCTCAAAGCCTTTCCTATTATTGAACGGGCTCCTCTTGTCACTGTCTGCGCATAAGTACGCTCGACATTAAAAAATGTTTGTCTTTGATTGGAATTTAATGTTCCTGTTTAAAGTCAATGTCACCGACAAATTCAAGCTACTTTGATATCTGCCAACAGCAAATTAATTTTGTGACAAATGAATTTGTCAAACGAGTAGACATTCTCATTATTAGAAGTCTAAATATTGATATACTTGGCATACAAATTTGTCAACTGATTGCCATCAAGTTGTCAATTTGATTAAGAAGCTTGTTGAATGTCTTTCATAATAATTCTCAAAGAAAAAAAAATGAGGAGATATCCATGGTTATAGGATAATATACATAATTCATATCCATTCATGTCAAAAATAAGTGAGATTATGTTTCTGATTTGTTCCCTTTTAAGTTTTATTGTAGTTGAATGAATGCACAATGCCTGAGAAGGATGTTCTCTACTATTTTCCGGTATTGCATTTGATTCTTTGATGAGAGCCTACACAACAATCCACTTGTGCTAAATTGATTTTCTCAATTCATTTATGCTATAAAGTAAATGGCGGAGATCGTCAAGCTCAGGAAGTGCTCGGAGATTAAAATTAGACAGGTTCTACTTCTCAGTAACTTGGTTGGATGCGAGTCTTGAAAGAGTATCTATCAAAGAAACCGGAAATATAGTCCAGTCTAAAAATCATGCAAAGAATATTACCTTTTTCAATGATTATATGATACAAAAATTCTGAAAATATTGTAATAATGTTTTCCACTTTAACCTTCTTAATTGACTCAATATCAATACTAAGTGTCAATGCATTGTATGTTCTTGATTGATTCACATAACATACACAGACATAAGTACAATAATGTTTAATGACGTGATATACAAAGGTGAATACCATATGTACATACATGGTGTGCCTTGTATATGTACATGGTGAATGTAATGCTTTTGGGTTGTGGTACTAAACGAGCCAGAGCTAATAGGAACTTGGGTAACCCGATGCTCGCGTTAACCAACTCGTTAGGGCGAATTAGTTGAAAACAGTTCGGTGAAACAGTGTATACCAACTAGCTACCGTTGACTTCTCGAGACAAGAGCGAATCCTCCCTCATACACAACCAGAACATTCAATGGGGACATTTATTCCCCGTTTTCATCACCAAATCCTTGTCAATTCCTAATTCACACGTATCTGCTTCTCTGTATCTTGATAGACATTAATTAACTAACAGGACCTTTACAGCAAAATCGATTCACTTGTATTATTACCAAACAATGTCATTGCAATACTACATTTGGTACGAAAAATTTCGCATTGAGTTAAGTTTAATCCACTACAATTTTTTATTTTATATCATTAATGCAAATGGTGCATATTCATTTCACTCAATATATAATTGAGTGTTTTTAATCGTTAGCTGTTTCATTATTGCTATTTATTATTATTGAGCAATATGTATGCCAATTATTTCGAGAATACTCGATAAGCGAGTGGTCAAATGGTAAAACAATAATTAACAGAATAATTGTCGAGCCATATAATAGAGTACAATCGATGAATTTTGCAGTAGTCAAGTTAAAGTGCGGTCAGACAGAGTTTATATAGAGTAACCAAGTGATATAGTACATATGCTGAGGTTTTACTTGGATCACGTTCGTGTTTGGTGAACTGAGAGTGAAACCAATCGCGACTTTTAGTGAGAATAGAGTTAAAGCAAAGAGAAGGAATATAGCAATAGAGACAGAGAGAATAATTTATATTACATTAGTGGGAGAAGGAAACGGAATTGGTGTGATAGTGGAAGTGGTATTGGTGGTATTGGTGGTGTATGGTAGAGCAACTGTGCGAATGCTATCGTATTAGCATTGAAACAAGTTTCGAAGAACGGCCAACATGCAAATGCAAATGCACACGCGGGCATGATCCTGCCGATAATTGGAAAATCGCCAAGATGAAGTGGGACAGAGGAGAAGGCGCAAGGCAAAGCCTGCGGCAAAACGAATTACTGCTGACATCATGCGAAGAAGTAGTGGCCGCGGAGAAGGCAAGAAGATAAAAAAAAAAATAAGCGAATAAAGAGATAGAAAGAGGAAAAAAAAGAAGAGGAAGACGAAAAAAAAAAAAAAAGAAGTATATATCGGAAAAGAAAATGAAGAGAGGAATAAAAGAGAATGAAGAAATTTAAAGGGAAAGTAAAATGGTCTCATTCATTTGGTACAATGATGATCGTACAAGCCACTAGCTATTCAACATCGCTGAACTTTTCTGGATATAATAGAACTCAAAAATATTCTGATACTCCTATATATTTTATTTGTGTTTGTCTGGTGGAACTTTACGATTTTGCGACTGCAATAGCGAGTTTTTTTTTTTTTTTTTGATAATTAAGGAAACAAGAACTGTGTAGCTAACCATTTTTTAATCTACTACATTATTTGGTATATAGTCGTAGTTGATTTTTATTCATTCGTATCGATGATTGAATATACAACGCTGCATTGTTATTTGATTTTTATTATTTGTGAGTTTTGTTTGACGACGAAGAAAGTGGGGAAATGTCTGAAACTCCCGAAAATGTCATTGCGTATTGGTCCGAATTTTGATAGAAGTTAAATCAATAAATATTCCAAATCCCGAAAGTTATACAACTTTAAAAGCAGGTTCATTAAAATAATTCGCATGTCGCGTCGTCATTGATAACAATAGTTTGATTTAATTGAGAAGAAAAAAAATATTCACACTTAAAATAATATTTGTTACCTTCAGTCTAGCGTTGGCATTAATTGGCTTTGCATATTCTCGTCACTTGATGCTGTCAGAAAAATTTATAGAAAATTTTTTCCGTCATGATAACCATAAAAAAAACCATCCAATTTTTCAACGTTTTTCTTCTTCACTTCTGCAGTCTGTTAATCCGCATAAGATCTTTCATCAATAATTTATATATATAATATCTATGATGTTTATATATATGGATAAATCTTTAGATTCTTAAAGTTTATTTTGAGCTAAGATTTAGAGATGAAGGCTTTGAGTTTAGTGAAGAGTAAAGTATATTGAGAAAAGAGAGAATCGATATAAATGGCCAGTAATTTTACTTGGCAAAGTTGGAGCTAGACAGACAGCTCTGAACACTTTTCTCTGAACAACTCTATCCTTATCCGACTTTAGCAAAGTCTTGAAAGATTTACTTATACACTATACTTTTTGACATTAATGATTTCTACAGTTTCGACTGGCAATTTTATTATACATATCACACACTTAGTTAATATATTCCACTGGATTTGTCTGGAGTGAATGCGAATAGGTGAATAGCATTTCCGGTATACATCAAACGACTTTGCATCAAACACCCATACACACACAACTCACCTTTATATAGATAGATGTGTGCATCGAATCTTGGGTAAAAGACATCGTGTAGGTTACACCTACGCGAATTATGACGTTGTTTCTCTCTGTATTTGTGTATATAGGTAACGTAGTTTTCCTCTCCGGTATAATTCTCTCTGAGAATACGAAATGAACTTCAACTCCAGAACTGACGGCTTATAAATTTTTCATCAACGAAACTCACCACTACCACTGCTCATATACTGCTCACAACCAATGTCCACAAGTCGCTGTGTAGAATATAAATTTCACTTCTTTATTTCCTTTTCTCTTTTTTTTCCTGGGTTGTCATCGTGTATGTCGGCGTATCGTCGCCCGCATGAAATCAAATACATTGAGGTTATTTTGTATATACATATATGATGAAGATTTATATTCTTATATTTTTTTTCATTGAGTGAGTTTTTTTTTTCATTTAAAGCTTGTGGAAATGAGTGATTTTTAACTTTTTTTTGATTCTCGTCTACTAATTAAATATATGGTAAAATATTTCAGCATACATTTGTCATGGAGAAAAATTATTATTTTAATTGCTAGAATATCGTGTTTTGACCAGGCGAATTGATTTGAGCATGATGATAGACATAATTCCACTCTCTGTATTAAAACGAAATGAGAAAAAGAATATAATTTCACATTCAGGAGGATGATCTACATATAATTCATCAGAATAATTGGAATTAGACTTTTGAGTAGGAGAAGAAAAATTGCAACTTGGACAAAAAAGTTGATAGATTTTTTTCGGATTATTTCAATTTAATACAGTAAAAAAAAATACAAATGATTTTTAAATCGTTTTAATTCTAGCAGAGTCTATAGAGAATTCGAATACGAATCGAGTAAAGTTTATCTGAACCCAAATGGTCTATTAGTTTTCAAAATACCATGTTAGCGAGCGTTAAAAACATAGTTTTGCGAAAAATGCATTCGAAAGTTTTCAATGGGCATTTGTCGATGTTCGCGTGTACTTGACTATAAAGCTGCACAACTCCTAGGATTCCCAACCGCTCAGCAAAATTCTCTCACAAACTTATCGTGGAATACTGATAAATAAATAGGTACCTAGAAAAAAAAATAATGTAAATCGATTTTTTTATCCAACGTGAAAATACCTCTTTCAATCTTTTGAAATTTTTTGACGCCCCAGATATTATCTCTACATATGTAGAAATATACCGACTTATTATCTACTTATATCTGGGCATATATATGGAAGTGTACATCGTCTCCGCAGCCGTAACCGAATACATCCGGTAAGGAAGCGTCAATGCGAAACATCGGCTCGACCTAGCGTGTATTACGAGCTGACTCCGGCAATGGTTACGAAATGGTTCGGGAAATGTTGAATCAGCGCACACCCGGAAATCCGGGAATCCAACTATCCAGCGAGTAAGTACCGCTCAGCGGGCTCTCGTGGGTATATACATACGCCATCTCTCTATCTCATCACAGTGCACACGGCCCGCCCTCATATATATATTTCTTTTCATCTTTTTTTCATCACTATATTCTTCAGTTCCTTTGCGAAAATCTTGGTTAATTGCCAGATATATATGTATATATAATGTGAGCTCACTTCATATTTACCATGAACACGAATAAATTTGAATGATTTTACTTAAACTATCAATTGCATTATATCCATTTACATTACAAAGTTTACGGAAATTTGTGGAAATTTAATTCTTTCGATATGATGGATCGGTAAATAAAAATGAATTGTACGAAAAAGGAAAGGAATTCTTTTTTTTTTTTTATGCTGAACAAATATGATTTCATTGTTAAGCGATGCTATTTGATACTGAGATAGAAACAAAATATCGAATTTTTTTATAATTTCAAAGTGTTGTTTATCCTCAAGTCATTAAAAATATCGATCCATGAACTGAGGAACAACAAAATGAATCACAATTTTTTTTTTGATGATACAAACAGATATTGTTACAAAGTTCTGTAATGAACTCTCCAAGTGAGATTGGACGTCATGATTTTAATGAAATAGTCAAGAGAGAAATATTTAATTTTCTCATTGAACTGACGTGGAAAAAGTTTTCAAAGCAGGTCATATTATCCAAGCAAAAGTGACCTTCACAGAAATAAAATAATTAACAGAAATGATGATGATGATGGTGTCTGAATAAAAGAGTGACATTCCAAACTTCAGTTGATGGTAATATTTCATCTGTTCTCTCACTCTTTCTCTATAAATTTACTTTTGAATTTTGAGAGTAGAACTGACTCTTTCATTATTCTGACAAAAGGAAATGAGTGCTAAACTTTGAAGTGAATGTATAGAACATTTCACAAATTATTTACCTGTTCCATTAATTTTTAAATTCTCATTATAATATCCCTTTCGAAAGTTTTTTGTTTTTACTGTAATTATCTTTTCTGTATGACTAAAAAGTGGACATTACTCTGTTTCAATCAAATTTAATTGCAGTATTATATATTTATACGACAAAGAGAATGATGAAGGATTCAACAATTCCCAACATGATGACACTGGGTATGGTCCATTGAGAGAGTATAATCTAGTCTGAAAAGCTTGGCTAAATATTGCTTCATTTCTTGTTAACATTATTTCAGTCTATTCTTGAAGCAATTTAATAAAATAATCCATAAAATTACAGGAATTATATTGATGTGAAGGGGTCGATTATCATGGATGGTGCAATAGGTATGCTAAACTTCAAACACGTATTTCACAAAACTTCGTCTCTCGAATCTATTCACAGACTTTTCGCAAAAACAACTCGACCTATCGACGTGTTTTTTTATATTCTTTTTTTTCGTTTTTTCTGCTGGGCCACTGGGTAAAATATTGGTATGAAGTCAACAACATATACCATGACAACACGATTTTAGGAATATAGTTATACCTCGTGTACACATGTATTGCATATCCAATTATATTTTATAATAACGCTCGTTATTGAGTGCGAGCAACAAAAAACTATGAAAATCCTGATATGTTCGTCTAGTGATCAACAATTTGAAAATCGTTTTAACAATCATACTAGTGGCAATTATACTGCACACGATATTCCACTTTTTTAATGGTGATGTCAATTTATATATTGTCATTCGGCCATCACTCTTCATAAAGACCATTCAAACTTCTAATTTTTATCAACATCATATTTAAAAAAATTATTTCCATATTTTTATATTCATCAGTTGCAAATACGTCTAGAAGATGGATTACTACGCTAACTAATGAACCAGACAGAACGACCCTAGTCATACTCATAACAATGAGAATTAAATAATTAATTGTAGAAGAATGGTGTTTCATAAATTGTGGAATAATATTTGTCGGATTTCCGGACTAAACAAAATAAAATCACAATGCATTTTATCATTATATTTTGACTTTCAAATGTATTTAAAATTATATATATATCAAAACTTCCACATCGACCCAATAATCATTGTCTTGCATCAATTGGAAAAAGAAATAAAAAAATATACTGCGACGTTTGATAATATAATTTCCTTTTCAAAATTATTCTAATGTCAACAATCTCATCATTTCTCTCGATGGAATTGAAAACGTCGGTCATATAACAAGGGACAATGGTCAAACGATATAAATCATAGTTTGCACAATGGGAGGCAAATCGAAACCTCACAATTGCACTTGGGTAACCATCAGACGACGATGGACATACCAAGCAAACAAGCGAGGACCCATGGAGCTCCTCGTATAACCGGAGTATGATCCGATCTAGTTAGTAAACACGGTGCTTACGTCCAAGCTTGGAAGCTGTATAATAGGTGCTTCATCAAACTTAGTTGCCTGAAGTTCCTTTGAGATCCTCGTATTCAGACTTCATGTCTCGCTCATCATTTTTATTTTTCTCAAGTGGCTGAAGATATTACACATCAATATACGAAAATTCGCTGCATCTATAGTCAACTATTATACAAGATAAATTTGAAAGCTACGGTTTGATGAATAATATCTGAATACCTGGGTTCAGAATTCCATATATAAATAATTAAATAGTAAACTAGAATGAGGAGGTGAAAATGATAGGTGACTATAAATAATGATTAGTAATTGAATAATAAGATTTGTTAATGAATAGTGAAATGTTTTAACCTTTGCAAAATTGTGCCGAGATATTTTTTTCTATTAAATTAATGTGATTTTTATGACATCTCTATCCATTCTTTCACGTAATGAATATAAGAATTATCCTTTCAGAATATTTTTTACATAAGAGGACGATTTTACTACCCACTCATTAATTTTCTGCATGCGGTTGGTAATTATCCATCATTCCTTCTCTCTAATTTTCATTTAACCATCTCTTTGATATTTTTGATCCAGATCTTCATATATTATTCACCAAACTTAAGCTCCCAATTTTTTTTTTCTACGAGTATCCACAAAAAGGATTTCATTAGTTTTGTTCTCGACTTTTCAGAGTTACAATCTTCTTCCTTTTTTCTTCTATAACTCATATTATATTACATTACAGTCAGCACTAATACTCTCTGCACTCACCGATATGGATCTCGTGTTGGAAGCGAGAATACAGTACGCTATATATTTATTTTCAAACAAAAATTTCATGTGGGTCGCTGACAGTTCTCAAAACCTAACAATTGTTTGATATAAAAATAGAGAAATGCATTGCACATATATACCTATACAAAATTCATGTATGTAAGAAACAAGAAAAAAGTTTAGTGTGTAGGTCGATTTTTCTTCGATGGATTTCGCAAATGGATCCATAAGTCCTTGAAGAAGACAGAAGAATAGGAAAAAACAAATAGACAAATACAAAACAATGAAGAGAAACATAAAAGTAGAGAGAAAGGACAGAAGTTGAAATTTATTTCACTTGAAAACAATTTTTTTCCTCTCACTTGTTTTTTTTTTATTTTATTTTTTCTTCAAACAAATCCTATGCACTCAGTATTATACTCCAGTGTATTTGTTGCATCAATTTATATAATTGGCCGAGGAAACTAGTGGAGAATGATATAGTGACTGTATAGTACTCACTATGTGACTTTTACTTGAGGTCAGTGAGACATGACAATGGACACTCGTTCACCATTGCTGTACTATACTAGTATGTTGAGCCAAGCGTGGATGCAATGCAAGTTGCAATTTATCCGGGGCCAACCAATAGCTTTGTAGGTATTGGGTAGGTGTCATTCTATCCCAACCTTTTACCCATATTTTTTCGACAGAAGCGGGCACACAGAATAATGAAACCGGGAATAGGTCCACTATCCAATATTGGTTGGTCACTCTACATATCCAATACATATACAGAATATAATACAAATATATCCATATTTATACGCATACATATATGTAATATCCTTTCCAACAAACAATGTAATGGTTCAACACAATAAATATATAAATCTGACAGTCGTTTTTATTTTTTTCTTTCCATTATTCTTTTTTTTTTGTTTTTTCCCCATTTGTATATTTGAAATATGGAAAAAGGTTTTACTAAATATATAATACAAACCATTACAACGTCGACTGAGATAACAATAAAACCATTTACGAGTAAAGTTTTTCTTTATCCATACGTTTAACAAGACGGAGTTAAAATTAGTCTGGGGACTTTTGTGAGAAAAAAGTGGGGAAAAAAAAAACATTATGAGAAATGAGTAAGAAAACAATTAAAAACAAACATTTCTTGCAGCAAATGAAAAGAGTTTTAATGTGCGGTTGGACTTTATTAATGAACAAACTTATCGATATATCTGTTCTGTCGTTATGCAATTAAATTTTATTATTAAATATGTACACACTTAACGTGGTGCTATCATGCAAAATCGTATTTTTGTGGGTGTATGGAAAGGACTTGATTAAATCGGCTGAAAATAATATTTCATTGTTCATAATATATTATACAAAGGTGGGTCAAGTTAAAAACACGCGAGAATAAATAAATGTAATTAATAAGTTATTAGACATTCTATAGATAGCTAGGATCTATTTTCATGGATATCTACTCCAATTTGATTATGGATTCGTTGGCAATATAAAAATTCCGATATTGATACTGTATTGGGATTTTATTAGTAATGAAAATTTCGTTATGAACATTTTTTAAAGCTGTGAGATGAAGGCAAGTATTTTCACACTGTTCGGGTAATTGAAATAGTTAATTTGCTATTCATATTGTATGAATATTTTCCATCAACGTGTGACAGATATTGTCACATTTTTTTTCCTGATGGTTGTCATTATTATTTTTTTCCCGGATACTTCCAACGTTGGTTGATCGAATTATTTACTTTCATATTTTTGTATTCTCATAATATCAAACGGAGAATAAGAAGTAAAATTCTATTGAGCTATTTTTCGATTACAATACTCTGAATAAACAAAGTACTAAAAATAGTAGTCTTCTCATAAAATATTTAAATATTAATAGAATGTATCAAAAAAATCGTCGATTATTTTAAACAGGTTTTCAAGACCTGTTCATTTTAAATCCGATATGAAAATTTCAAATGTCAACAGGGCGCATCCAATATGAGTAACTCGAATAGAAAATTATGAATAGAATTATATAATACCAAGTTTTATATTTTTAATTCCAAATTTTCGAGGACGGGATTGAACAACAGTGACCTGGAAAACCATAATACAAAAATTTATATTAAAATCAATGCGATGAAAAAAAATGTATGCCTGGAGGGCCGGTTTGAACGACAGACGTTGAATGATTGTAAAATACCTGGATAATTTGATGGTGAAATACATGAATGGTTTTAAAATTGGTACTATCGTTTATTCCAATCCAACCCGGAGGCATATTTTATCTGGAACCAAATTTTCCTATACAGTTTCAATAATTAACTTTCAATTATCCAGAATTTTTATTCACAAATGAATATAGCTATACATATAACAGTTATAATTATTTGTTCAGTAATTTAATAACGGTAATCGTTTCAAGCATAAATAGTAGATTCATTTTATTAGTGATAACTCTCTACTGAATCCACTTCCATTATTTAATATTAAATTAATAAACCGTGTAAGGAATATATCAGACAATTTTTATCATAAATCCACAGCACGTATATCATAAAAGTATGAAGATTAAAATCCGATTGCACGTATCCATCCTATGCGGAAATGTTCAAGACCACATTTTCAATTCAATTTTCTCGCACAGAAAATTGTCAATAATGTCATAAGTCGAAATATTTTGAATTTTAATATTAAAAACTATTATTGACAGTACATGTGTCTTGAACATTAACATAAATACTTTCGCAGTGCATATATTACAAATAAAATCGCTCTTTAGAAATTTAACTTGAAACAAATTAAATAAAAAAAATATAACAAACAAATTATTCTCTCCAAAATCTTCAATATGCAAAAATTATTATAAAATTAAATATAATTTC
The DNA here is from genome assembly GCA_958496275.1 of Zele albiditarsus. Taxonomy (NCBI): domain Eukaryota; kingdom Metazoa; phylum Arthropoda; class Insecta; order Hymenoptera; family Braconidae; genus Zele; species Zele albiditarsus. The sequence goes on along the minus strand of OY292411.1, from coordinate 11,058,054 downwards.
AAACATGACGATATCATAAATCGAAATATACTCCCAACGTTTCATTTGCTTAATGGAACTACCACACATGTATCAGGTACATATAATAGAATTATATAGATGCACGTACAAATTTGCGAGTGAGAACCCAAAGACGGATCATCGTTACTCATGACGCCCAGTTAGACTGAGTGGTTGGCTATAATACCGCATATATATATATATATATACGTGTTGGATATCCACATATGACCACATCATCACTGCTACCAACCTACTACTCTACTACCTCTTCACATCTGCCGTTCTTTCTCTTCATTCTTCCTCATGGGCTTCTCAAACATACACGGAAAACACTTGCACTCAACGGTCACCCGAGAAATCCAAGTGTGTTGTCGTGATGTCACACCTAACGACACGACTCCCAGACGCTTTTTGGAGCGTTGCCAGTGTCATTGCAATTAGTACAATAATAATTTCCCCTAATTCTCAACATTAACCCAGTTGTCGTAAAGAGAAGGAGGAAAAAAAAATGGTAAAACATAAAAAAAACAGCGGAGAAAATGAAAGAAAAAAAACATAAATGAATATTTTTTTAATTTTCATCATAAAAATTTCACTAGATAAATTGAGAACTTCGAATAATTATAAATTCCTACGACTCTATTCTATTATATGTGTTACAGAACTTTAATTAATTAAAATAATAATGTCTTTATTATAATGGAAATGATATATGTAAAATGATATAGCGAAAGTATGTCTGGATTTCACTTTGCGAACATGAAGCCAAATTATTCCACCGCATTATTAAAAATATCCATTCATATAGAAATGTTGTGGAAAACTATTTTTTTTTTTTTTTTGTTCTTCTCACTCACATAATATAGTTTTCAATATTGAAATTGATATTGTAGCCATCGTACATTTTATGAAGCCGTGTAGAAAAATTTTCACAGCCACACTAGAATTATTATAAACACATCCATATACGACACGCAATTCGTTTTCTACAATTTTTTTTTTTCTTTTCTCGTCATATAACACACTTCTTTTATTCTCCTCGTTCACCAGCTTTTATTCTTCAACAACTCTTTATAACATTCTATCCCACATAAAAATCGTAAAGGAATCCATCCAAAATCAAATATATAAACACATATATACATACACTTCATAGAAGTCAAATAATATAATGAATGATCTCCATAATAGCTGTAGAAAATACATAAAAGGGAACATTAATCACAAAGGCAATACATTCAAACGATGTGTTGTCATAGAACGACGAACGCGGATACAAACGTTCTACTCCCTGCTATCTCTCTGTTGAAGCTTTAGTCCCGTTGCTAATCGCTACTCGTATATATACCGATGCCGCGAGGTAGAATCCCCCGATTATAACCAGCAGGATCCAAGCGCTTGGCATTGAGCTTCCACCCATCCATACATATATATATATATATATACATATATATATTGTGACGTGGTAAACCGTCCTTTCCCTCGGCTGTCGCTACGCGGCGAAAAGATATAGAAATGTTATCACGAGTGGTCGAGGTCATGCCCAAAGGAAGCGAGTGATGGACAAGAAAAGTCTTATCGCTAACGCATTGCGTGTCATTTATTATGTTCGAGCCGCGGTTCATGCAGGTTCCATAGGCAAGTCGCGGATGGACAACTATTTCATCGAGGAACGCCGTGGGATTTCGTCGTTGGATGGATACGCGTGGGCCAAATGAGGGCCTCTACGCCAACAATACACATAATGTATTGGGTATGAGTGCGAGAGAGCGAATGTAGGAGTGCGAGAGAGCGAAAGAATGAGTGTGCGAGATGCGAATGAGTGTAGGTACGGTTGACTGGGTGAAGAAATGGGTGAACGCGCTTGAAAAGGACGAGCGGAATTCGGTTAGCGAGCCTCTTGGTCTCCGTGCAGCTCGTAGGCGCGCGGGGACGTTAGACACTGATGTGCGGGGTGAGGTAGCCTAACGCGTGCCTCATTATTCCTCGGTGCATCGACACCCGAGGGCAGTTCGGGATACATTGTCGCGTAGACAAATACTTGATATCGAGACGGCTAGAGAGAAGGACTTATTATCGAGACGGCTCGAAAGAAACACAAGAGTAGAATCTTTATATCGAGACGGCTCAAGAGGAAGACTATCGTTAGGACTGCCTACGATTCAACATATTAATAATAAAACTGCTTAAGTGAGAGATTACCGCGAGAACTGAGTTGCTCAAGTACATAAACGACGCGAGGCAAAAGTGAAGAGACTCGGGATTGCATCAGTGCGATTCACCACTGGGTCGATACGCGTGTCGAGTGGAGATTGTGGTGTGTGGAAAATCTGCCCCGGGTTGCCAGGAGGTACCACACAAGGAGCCATAGAGAAATTCACGAGAGCTGAGACAACGCGAGCTGCCGATCCAGGACTTTCGACATCGCGGCGAGCGGCGAGTGACGACCTGTACCACGTACTCACCAATTGGTAAGCGTAATGCATTGTACTCGTGCGTGGTAATTGTGGTAGACTAGCTAACGTAAAGGGTTCGCTCGGGTTACGCGTGATACGGTGAATGGAAATAGACTAGTATCCATTTCGTATGCACGATTGGGCGACGAGTGATTAATGAATGGTCGGGGAATGCCGCGAGTATGATCGTGTGAGAGGCACGTATGATATTGTGTGATGAGTATGTGTGATACCATTGTATAAAATATTACTTATGAAATTGTCTCAAGGGAATTATTCGAGTCGAAGGGATCCGCGTATCATTGTGAAGATCGCGTGATCGATTATTTAATTGTCCGGTATGTGGAGGAGTAAATATTCAAGTAAACAATAAAAGTCTTTATAAACTCCACAAATAAATAAGATCGAAGGATATATATATTTTTTAGCACTCTCCTTGAATCCCGCCTACTTACCGAAAAGCTAGCCGGAGAGTGATCGCCGAGGGTTTCTCCGCGCCAGGAGTCCGGGGATCAATTGACTTGACAGTAAACGGGATCATAACTTAAAAAGGGATCGATTAGTGCCCGTAAGGCACTTGGCGCTCAACGCTCGCGAGTTGTCGCGGAACATTGCTGCACGAGATAACGTGTTCTGACCGTGTCGAGTTGCAGCGGAAAACCAACCCAATTCGACGTAGGTTACTCCCGCAAACCGCGTCGCAATTTTTGGCGCCCAACGTGGGGCTCGAAAGGAAACTTGTTGCTAGGGGAGAAAAATATAAATTCCTTGAGACAAATAACACGGTACTTAAAATTCCTTGTAGAGTTGGGACAATAGAATTCGTAGAGTAGATAGCGTGGTTGATTTGTGTATGTTTATGACTGGATATTTGGAAGAGAGCATTTCTTCGAAAAATTTCCTTGGTGTATGAGCATCGGGTAACGGACGGTAAACACGTGTGCTTATAGTGTGCAACAAGGCGCATAGCAACGGTTGTACATACTATTCGAGCGTTGGCTTGGCTATCTATTTATTTTTTTGTTTTGTTTTGTCATTTTATGACGGTCGGAATGCGAGGCCATTGAAAATAAACGACCGCAATAAAACCAAAATATTTCCGGGAATCGGGAGAAAGGAATAATTGTATTGTGTTGACAATAAAGTTCCAACGGCTTCGGATACGGGAATAAACGGTATAGACGATATAGAATAAATAAAATACGAAAGAAGAAAAATTTTACAATTAAGATGATGCACAGCGGAAAAGGCATGGGCCAAGGCGGTGTGAGACACTCGAACGAGGCAGGGGGAGGCCCGCCGTTACGAGTGAATGAATCCGAAGCCGAGTTAGCGGCCGAGGATATGTGGGTGTTAGGGCTGGACGAGGAACAAGTCCGCGGGATGCTGCGCGTTCAGGGGGCTAATCCCACAGGCACCATCGCGGAAGTGCAAAATAGATTGGCACGTTCCGCTAGACGAATAAGGGATCCGCGAAGTACGACATGGGGTAACGCGGATAATTTGGATCCAAGACAGGCAGGGGCGATTCCAAGGACGAATCGTGAAAACGCGCCGGATCCAGCAATTTTAGTGCGGGGAGAAGTAATACCTCCGCAAAATAATATAACCACCAATCCAAACCCGATGACGTGGGTACCGAGGCGGCACGGGGTCACACAAGACCCACCGCTAAGTCAAACGCCTCAAATAAATTGGGCACCTATTAGGTTGCCGGTAGGTGCTTCAACACCAAATCATAACGCGCCACCAAAGGACCATAATAATTATATGGGCGGTGGAGTCGCGAGTCAACCGGGAATTTATAATTTCCATCCACAATTCCAGCTGGCAGGACGATATAATCCTGGGGTGATGGAAAAAGTCAAAGCGTGGGGTGTAGAATTCCGCGGATTGGAAAATGAGAATGTGGAGACATTCATAAATAGGTTAGAACAGTGTCGGACGACGGCAGGTTTTAATGACGAGGATATTCAGCGCATCATGCCGATAATATTAACGGGTGCGGCTGGAAATTGGTGGGCATTAAAATGTCACAGATTTCGCGACTATAATGAATTTATTATGGAACTGCGCAAACGCTTTGGGGTACCAGCGGTACGCGGTAGATTATTGAATGAAGTAATCGCGAGGACACAGGGAAGCCGTGAGTCGGGAATAGATTATCTCGAGAGCGTACAAAATATGTGGATGCGATCAGACTCAGGTATGCCATTGAGAAATCAATTAGATATTGTATATACGAATTTTAGACCTGAGTACCACCGCGAATTGAAACGCGAGTGGTTTGCCACTTTCGAGGAACTAGAAGCCCTGGTTCTCGATTATGATAGGAGATGTAGAATTCCTGAGCCACGCGCACCACCTCCGCCGAGCGAGAGTATTCTTCCGGAATACGCGTACCAAGAGCATCGGTATTTAAAAGCGCGTGCAAAGCGTAACGAACCTTCAGTGATGGCTGTAAGTTTCGACCACCGCGCGGTGGAAATTCACAATAGCCACGAATATTACGGGGATAAGAGAAAAGCGGGCAGAGCGTCGCAAGTCCCCGTGGCCAAAAGACCGAGTCCAAATAGAACAGAGGACTCAGAAAATGCGAAATCCAGACTCGATAATACGACGGCCAATGTGCCGGTCGAGTGTTTTAATTGCGGTGGTGTGGGCCACAGATTTCGCAAATGTAGAAAACCGCGAAGATTATTTTGTTGGAAATGCGGTAATGAGGGCTTCAGAACACCAGAGTGCCCAAAATGTGGAAAGGCGGCGAGCGATAACGCTAACACCTCAGAAACATCGTCGGGAAACGCGACGAGAGAGAGGAAATAGTGGGTTCGTCGCTCTCTCTTAATCAGGTAGGAACCCAGGACAGCTCCGTTACTGTTTTACTCGAGAAAAATAGGGAATCAGAGTCTGTCTCCGTTCAACTACCAGGACAAGCCGAAAAGGCAAACTTTGTCGCACGGGCGACTGGGAAAGAAATTAAAGCAGAGCAGGCTATCTTTGTCGCGCGGGCGATGGGAAATATAGAGGCCAAACATGCTGACTTTGTCGCACAGGCGACGGGACTCATAGTTGCGCTGGCAACAGGAAAAGAAGGTAGTGGGGGAGCGGCGACTGAGGCTAGGTCGGCGCGTAGTGGGGGAGCGCTGGCACTCCCCACTCTCGCGTCATCGCTTTCCACGACCATTCGTTGCTCGATGCAGGGTGCTAGCTCGTACGATGTACAGCCTAAAGAGGATATATCCACCCGTGAGCGAATAAATGTAATAATTGAGAACGATAGTACGTTAAGAGTACCGGTTCAATTAGAAACACCGATTATTACAGCAATTGACGCGGAAATAAATAATGGGACGGGGAGTATTTCGGCGATTGGCTTTGACCGTTCATTATGCGCGCGTATTTATCTTCCAATTCATATCGGTTCGGTCTTTCTTAAAGCGCTTTTCGATCCGGGAGCAACGCGTTCGTGTGTACGAGCGTTGCGTAGAATTTGGGAAGATGAACTTCAGGTTAGTTGCGACAAATCACAGGCGTCACGAGTCACGATGGCTACAAGGATAACATCACGTGTTGACGGATGTGTAGCGCTTCCAGTTGATATTAAGGGTCAGATACAAGTAATCGAATTTTTCGTGATACCAGAATTAGGACATGAATTAATTTTGGGGATCGACGCGTGGCGGTTATTTGGTATTGGTATCGACGGGTTATCGAGCTCGTGGTGGATCGCGAATGTTGAGGGACGGTTCCCAGTAGAGTCTCTCGATTTTTCTCTGCTATCGGACGCGGTTGATATTTGTGAAATTACTAACGAGAACCAAAAACAGTTAAGCGAGTTGTTAGGGCGTAAGCTACCTCGGGTGGTGGGTAGGGGCACATTCACGAACCTCATGGAGCATACTATTGAAGTCAGCTGCCATGAGCCTATTCGTCAGCGGAATTATCCTGTGTCTCCCGTGGTAGAGGAGCAAATGCAACAACAGCTCGATCAATTGTTGGCGGACGGAATTGTTGAGCGTTCAACAACCCCTTGGGTTAATCCTGTCGTTATGGTCAGGCAAGGGAAAAATAAGTGGCGCATGTGTTTGGATTTTCGGAAATTAAATGCGGTCACGAAAAAAGACGGGTATCCGTTGCATTATATGCTCGGTGTTTTAGATAAATGGCCGAGGGCAGGGATATTCACAGTCTTTGACATTTCAAAAGCGTATCATCAATGTAAATTGTCTGAGGAAAGTCGCGAATACACGGGTTTTGTTGTACCGGGCCGAGGATTATTTCAATTTGTTGGTATGCCTTTTGGTTTAGCGAATGCGCCGGCGGCATTTCAAAGATTAGTCGATGGGTTGATACCACCCGAGTTTTCACCGTATGTACACGCGTATCTCGATGATATAATAATCGCGACAGAAACATTCGAAGAACAATTATATTGGATCGAGCGAGTACTAGATCGGTTGGCGGATGCGAATTTAAAAATCAATCCGGATAAAACAAAATTTTGCCAAGAGGAGGTGCGCTATTTAGGTTTTATGGTGAGTCGCGAAGGAATCAAAGTCGATAATAGTAAGATAGAATCGATTCTCGAATTTCCAACACCAAAAACAGTAACGCGCATCAGGTCATTCGTTGGTATGGCCGGCTGGTATCGACGCTTTATAAAGTCTTTCGCGGAAGTAACAGAGCCGTTAACGCGATTGACGGGTAAGGGCGTAGAATGGGTATGGGGTGACGAACAAGAAAAAGCGTTTACAACCTTAAAAAGAAGTCTAACCACAACCCCTATTCTCGCGTACCCAGATTTTACAATAGAGTTCCAATTACAGACAGACGCGAGTAATTGTGGAATAGGCTCGGTATTAACTCAAATACTCGATGGGGTAGAGAGAGTAATAGCGTATGCGAGTCGCATTTTAAAAAGAGCTGAAAGAAATTATGATACGATGGAACGCGAATGTTTAGCTGTTATTTGGTCAGTAGAACATTTCCGTCGTTATCTGGAAGGATATAAATTCACTGTAATCACGGATCATAGTAGTTTGAGGTGGTTACATAATTTAAAGAATCCGTCGGGACGAGTAGGTCGATGGGCCTTACGCCTTCAAGGTTACGACTATACCATCGTGCATCGCGCTGGGAAATACAATGTAGTAGCGGATGCGCTATCGCGCATGTACGAGGACGAGGAGTCCACGGACGATGAGATCGCGACGATGGTGGTCGACGCGGCAAAAATCGAAGTTTTAAATTTAGATGACGTTCGTAAAGACGAATGGTACATCAGACGAAAAGCGGATGTCGAACGCGAACCGCGAAAATGGAAGGGTTGGAAAGTGGTCGGTGAACACTTATATCGACACAAACCCAGGAGACTCATTGAAGCGACGATGGAGGATTTAGATGCGTGGAAATTTGTGCCACCGCGGGCGGTGCGTGCACAAATTATCCGAGAAAATCACGATGAACCGACGGCGGCTCATCTGGGCATTGAAAAGACATATGAACGCGTGTCAGTCGACTATTATTGGCCAGGGATGTATGTGGAAGTGGAAAGGTACGTGCGGGAGTGTGAGATATGTCAAACTTCGAAGGTATCACAGCTCGCGCCGGCAGGGAAATTGGGTCGACGAGTAGTGGATGTGCCATGGGTAACGGTAGCCGCGGATGTAATGGGACCGTTTCCATTAAGTAAGAATCGAGCGGAATACTTATTGGTATTCCAGGATTATTTTACAAAGTGGATCGAGTTATTCCCAATCAAAAAGGCCAATGGACCGACTATTGGTAAATTATTCGAGGAACAAATTATTTGTCGCTGGGGGACGCCCGAGCTGATAATTACGGACAATGGGACCGAATTTGTGAATAAGTTAACTAAAGAAATGGCAGCTGTTTGCGGTATACACCACACGACAATTCCAACTTACCATCCACAAGCGAATCCGGTGGAACGCGTGAATCGCGTGATAAAGCCAATGATAATCGCGTATATCGAGTCAGATCATCGAGAATGGGACGTTCACATACACGAATTTCGTATGGCATATAACACCGCGGTGCATGGTTCATTAAAATTATCGCCAGCATTCTTGAATTTCGGGCGACAACCGCGTGCACCGAAATATATGCGTAAAATACTCGAGGGGGACGAGGAGGTTTCCGTGCCAAACACTGCTGAGTGGCGGAAAAGAATGGATAAATTGACGGAGCTGTATGATATAGTCAGCGACAATTTATCGAGAGCCTTCGAAAAACAGGCGAAAACGTATGACAAGAGTCATCGCGAGATGAATTTGGAAATAGGGGATAGAGTGAGGCGTAAGATGCATACGCTATCCAAAGCATCCGCGAAATATACGTCTAAGCTGGAAAGGAAATACAGCGAGAAAATATTCACTGTTTCAAAGGTACTGTCGCCGAATATTTATGAATTAACAGATGAGGAAGGAAACATCTGCGGGGAGTACCAGGTGAAGGAATTAATTCGCGTGCGCGAACGAAAGATGGAGGAAAATGAAATAGAGTGTGAATGAATGCGGTAATTAAGAAACGGGGAAACGCGAGAAATTCTTTGCGTTGGCAAAGTCGAAACCCACACATTATGCATGCAACGCTGTTTGTATTCGCGGGAATACCAGTGCATTAACCGCTTACATTATTTCAGATACCATCACAAATACAACATGTCTATGTTGCAAAAGCTCGAGGAGTTGAGGGAGAAAGCGCGTGAGATCGCGCTACAGCTAAACCAGCTGGGAGCAGCGGATGATCCCGAGGTGGGACAATTAGCCGTACGGCTAATAAACGAAGCCGTGCGTGATGTGAGCGAGGAAGGGCCTCGCCAGCCACTGGCCATTGAGTGGCCAGACCGAACTCCGCGTGGCGCTATACCGCGCCAACCCAAGAGGCTGCCACCGCGCTTTGCAGTGGTGATTGCCGGCGTGCAGTGTCCAAACTGCCGATACAGCACGTGCGAACCCCAGGAGTGGAACGGCGTCTGGGACGAGGAAAACAAAAAGATGGGCCAGCGCCTCGCTCAAGTTAACGCGGCGCGTCGTCAGCTGGTGGCACCGAAAGGGTCACAGGCATTGCCACAGCTCACGATGCGTGAGAGCAACGAACGGGCCAAGCAGCTGGTAATGAAGCTTCGGGCGAACCCGAACCATCCAAAAATCCCACGCGAGGGATGTTATAATTGCAATGGCAATCATGTGTCGCGAGATTGTCGGTTTATCCGCGGCACTTTCTGTGGCAAGTGTGGTGAGCCGGGAATGATGGCCGCCAATTGCCCATATTGTAACAAGGCCACGTACCCCTCAGTACGTTGGTCTGAGCGTCGTTAGACGCACGAGACTGAGCGGTCATATGGCTTGGTCCGCGTCAGTGGTGTATAACAAGCCAATTCTTAGATTCTTTATTTTTTTGTTCGGCTGAATTATTATTTTCCTTGTTTGACTAATGGGTCAGCAGCCACCCATAAAACTTATAAAATGACGACAGTCAGTAAAGACGACGGCCGATGTGCACCGTGCCAGTGTTGACTGGAATACGCGTTGACCATGCACCAAATTAAAAGACAGAAACATTTAGTAGTTATAATTTGTTTGTATGAGTTGACAAGGGACGTGGGTGAGTCGCGTCCCCTCGAATAAAAATTTAAACGTTTTATAAAGAAAAAACAATTATGCTCTCGACCACATATCTTTGAGTCCCTATTAAATAATCCCTTCCAAATCCCGAGTGAATGTGGGAAAGGGGAATGAGGGGAAGTGTGTGGTGGTGGGAAGCATGGCTGTGAATATGACAAATTTTAAATAATGGACCAAAATGGGATGTAGTAAGGTTGAGAAAGGTCGTTCAATCGTGCACGTTCTTTTATGTTCTGAACCGGTCACTCGATTTCATGGCGTGACCCTAGCCGACCATAGTATAAAATCACGGCAGCATGGCCAAACAAAAGTATCACGTACGAGGAGATGTCTTCGCTTACACCGCGATGCTCCAGCCTGGGAGGGGGTAGTTGTGACGTGGTAAACCGTCCTTTCCCTCGGCTGTCGCTACGCGGCGAAAAGATATAGAAATGTTATCACGAGTGGTCGAGGTCATGCCCAAAGGAAGCGAGTGATGGACAAGAAAAGTCTTATCGCTAACGCATTGCGTGTCATTTATTATGTTCGAGCCGCGGTTCATGCAGGTTCCATAGGCAAGTCGCGGATGGACAACTATTTCATCGAGGAACGCCGTGGGATTTCGTCGTTGGATGGATACGCGTGGGCCAAATGAGGGCCTCTACGCCAACAATACACATAATGTATTGGGTATGAGTGCGAGAGAGCGAATGTAGGAGTGCGAGAGAGCGAAAGAATGAGTGTGCGAGATGCGAATGAGTGTAGGTACGGTTGACTGGGTGAAGAAATGGGTGAACGCGCTTGAAAAGGACGAGCGGAATTCGGTTAGCGAGCCTCTTGGTCTCCGTGCAGCTCGTAGGCGCGCGGGGACGTTAGACACTGATGTGCGGGGTGAGGTAGCCTAACGCGTGCCTCATTATTCCTCGGTGCATCGACACCCGAGGGCAGTTCGGGATACATTGTCGCGTAGACAAATACTTGATATCGAGACGGCTAGAGAGAAGGACTTATTATCGAGACGGCTCGAAAGAAACACAAGAGTAGAATCTTTATATCGAGACGGCTCAAGAGGAAGACTATCGTTAGGACTGCCTACGATTCAACATATTAATAATAAAACTGCTTAAGTGAGAGATTACCGCGAGAACTGAGTTGCTCAAGTACATAAACGACGCGAGGCAAAAGTGAAGAGACTCGGGATTGCATCAGTGCGATTCACCACTGGGTCGATACGCGTGTCGAGTGGAGATTGTGGTGTGTGGAAAATCTGCCCCGGGTTGCCAGGAGGTACCACACAAGGAGCCATAGAGAAATTCACGAGAGCTGAGACAACGCGAGCTGCCGATCCAGGACTTTCGACATCGCGGCGAGCGGCGAGTGACGACCTGTACCACGTACTCACCAATTGGTAAGCGTAATGCATTGTACTCGTGCGTGGTAATTGTGGTAGACTAGCTAACGTAAAGGGTTCGCTCGGGTTACGCGTGATACGGTGAATGGAAATAGACTAGTATCCATTTCGTATGCACGATTGGGCGACGAGTGATTAATGAATGGTCGGGGAATGCCGCGAGTATGATCGTGTGAGAGGCACGTATGATATTGTGTGATGAGTATGTGTGATACCATTGTATAAAATATTACTTATGAAATTGTCTCAAGGGAATTATTCGAGTCGAAGGGATCCGCGTATCATTGTGAAGATCGCGTGATCGATTATTTAATTGTCCGGTATGTGGAGGAGTAAATATTCAAGTAAACAATAAAAGTCTTTATAAACTCCACAAATAAATAAGATCGAAGGATATATATATTTTTTAGCACTCTCCTTGAATCCCGCCTACTTACCGAAAAGCTAGCCGGAGAGTGATCGCCGAGGGTTTCTCCGCGCCAGGAGTCCGGGGATCAATTGACTTGACAGTAAACGGGATCATAACTTAAAAAGGGATCGATTAGTGCCCGTAAGGCACTTGGCGCTCAACGCTCGCGAGTTGTCGCGGAACATTGCTGCACGAGATAACGTGTTCTGACCGTGTCGAGTTGCAGCGGAAAACCAACCCAATTCGACGTAGGTTACTCCCGCAAACCGCGTCGCAATATATAACATTATCAAACAAATATATATATATATATAAATGCAATATACATATATACATACATTGAATATCACAAATAGAAGAGAAAGGGATGAGAGGAACAAAGGCATTGGAGCAGAGCGGAGAATTGTGCTGGTAATGGTGATACTTGAATGTACGAAAAATAAAAATAAATTTTCTCTATAGGGGCACGGTTATATACCATGATAATACGTGTAGAAAACGAAGAGCTAAAAGTATAGTAAATGATATTTTCTGAAAATACGAATTTTGATATTAAGATAAATGGAAACATAACAATATTTAATACACAATATGTCGAATAAATTACAAAATGTAAATAAATCTTCATCGTCCCTGTTTTTTTTTTTTTTAATCTGTAGAATTACTGGGCGAGATAGTAATAATATCCAAATTTATATAAAACTTTACAAAGTTACTATTTTTAATTTAGAATTAATATTACTATTTTCATTGTCCAGATTGTAATTTTTATTTATTATAATGGTAAATTGTAGAAAACAAATTGACCACGGGTATTTTAATTAAGTAAAGAGGGATTAAAAAAATTATAATTCTTACAATATTAAATCCTTCACCACATCATTATTTAATACACTATCATAAAAATTACATTCATTAATTATTCGTCATTTCTATATTACAATAAATGATATTTTCACCATTCAACCATTCGTACTATTACCTGAATAATTATAATTCTCACTCTATCCTAAATCTACATTCTCCCCTTTTGCATATATACAATACATAATATATATAAACATATAATATATAATCCAACACATGAATTCCTATACATAGAACAACCAACTAAAAAGCGATGAATGATATCTATACAGATCGTTCTCACCAATAGCTAAAAAAAAAAAAACAAACGGCTACAACTCTGAGAGATAGAGGCACTTGGTGCATCGTCCTGGTTACAACAAGTCTAAACATACACCAACAATGAAAACGAAGGGATGTTAGTGGTAAGAGTGAGTGAGTGCAAGATAGAATGTGAGAGTAGTGAAAATATAGGCGCATGAGAATGGTATACCCAGTGTAGAGAGGGCGAGAAAAGCGAGAGATTAACAACGGGCAGAGCGTCGTGCACACGATAGTCGAAGCAGCGGTCTGCATAAATTACATAGAAGAGAGAGAGAGAGAGAGAGAGAGATGGATAGAGAGAGAATGGGATGAGGTGCAAGAGGGTAGACGAGGGCAAGAGAGAAGTGCATGAAACGCGTCGCGTAACGAGACAATTAATACACGGACGGCCGCGTCGCCGGACCCCTCTGTATATACTGTACGCGAGGAGTACAGGCTACCGAAACGCGACAACGCCCTCTCAAGTATCTGTGTGCCAATGTATATGTGTAAAGTGTATATATGTGTAGGTGGGTGGGTAAAGGTAGGTTCGTGTTGTACTACTGCTCAACGAATAGTCGGTGACTACGTGGTTGAGCGCGAATTAGCGAGACACTAACCGCATGCGCGCACCCTTGTACATGAATATATATATATATATATATATATGTGAGTGTATAGGTGTTTATACATATATGTCAAAGGTATAATAGCCCACGTTGTTTGGCCGATTCTCTTGTTAGAATGGACATTCTATGTATATATGCAATATATATATATATGTAAACACGTATGGTCATTGTGGAGAACTCTTCGCTTTTGTTTCAAATTCAATTTCAATTGGAATATTTGTGAGGGGTTATTTAGTTTGGAAATTAATATTTTAATATTGTTTTTTGGTTGTTGAATAGTTTTAAATATGGTAATGAATGTGGGGAATAATTATGTTCCCTGATTATGTGTAAACATGATTTAGTTTGATTATTATTTATGTTCTAGGAGAGGGGTTGTTAGTTTTGGAAGTTTCATGTTTGGATAATGGTTATGGTTGATAGGTGGGTGATGTGTGCAGTTGACGTGGAGAAATTAGATGTTGAACAATTGAATATTTTGGGTGAGAATTTAGGGACATTTTGTGGGTGGGATTTCAATTGGATAATTTTCTTTTTTTTCAAGTTAATGTTTATTTTTATATAGTGTTGAAGAATAAATGTGACGTGCTTGATTTTTTAAATTTAATATAAGCGTTTCTTTTTTATTTTTAATATGAGTGGTTATCCAACTATTTGCATGAATATATTTTTTTATTTATTTTTGTTTTTTCGCAACTTTATTCATTGATGTTTACTGTATAAAAAATAGTTTGGGTATTTTTGTCGTTGGTGATGAATAAAATAATGGATTTTGAATGTAAATTCTTACACATTTCATTGTTTACACCGAGTGAAAATGAATTAACACTTTTAATCATAATATAAAAAAGCTTCGTATTATTTGGTTAAAAAAATAAAACCGTGTCAAGTTAAAAAATACAAATATCTCTTTACTCCAGAGATTAATGATCAAACATTGTTGGAATACATGAAAAGCGGATTAAATCCAATATAATGATTTGTTTATTTTAAAAATAAATATTTATCCATGTCAAAACACAAATCCTCTCGTTAAAATTTAGCACAAAATTGATGAGAATATTTTTCCCACCCAAATTTCTGATGGACTATTACACAAAGTTTTCAACTGTGTATATGAAAGCAACGAGGGGGAATGGCGAGAACGCGAGTATGTGTGTGTGCACAACGACGAGAAACGACAGTGAGACGAATCGTGACGAGAGAGACAGATGACTGAGCATATATATATATATATATGTTTTCGCACAAACGAATCTCCATAGAATCGCGTGACAACTCTCTTGCCGCGATCACCGCGTATACGCGCAGCCATTTTTCACTATACAATTTATCCATATAGTATGTAACGTCGCACGACAATTCGCGTACGAAACGCCGCATAGATATATAGACCGGAAAATTTCCTGAAGCGCGAGAATGGTCTGCTACTACTGCGCGCACCGTCACGAAACCGTTTTCCAGTTGGACGTGCTGGCCATTGTTCGCCACACGAACCGAGTGATTTTCATCACCCAACGATTGTTCCTTTCTTAGGCAGCTACCTTCGCCGCAGTGTTCGGCCCATTAGCACATATATATATATATCTTTACGAGATTTATCCCACAAAACGCTTGTTCTTGTCCGACGACTAGTGATTATTTTAATTCTGTATAAAATACCATCTTTTACTATTTTATACATAGAATAAAGTGACAAAATTTAGTTAAGAAAGTCTGTCTTTTATATCTGTATAAATTAATAATTATAAAATTAGAATTTAAATATTTTTTTCAATATATATCTTCAATTTATTTTCTTGAATTCCTTCAATATTAAATGTTTCAATCAAATATCTACTATTTATAAAGTAATCATGAAAACTACGCGTCATGTGTCCACAATTGCTCGCCTGAGGTGGTTAAACGAAAAATTGTTCATTTCCGACCATTCTGAATCGATAAAATACCGAAAAAAAGGGATAGCCTTTTTTTTAATTAACAATAACTACAATTCTAATCGTAGTATTTTTGTTGTAGTTATAAAGATGTTTGTACAGCAGTAGAAAATATAATTTATATAAATGGAATTATTTGGACAAATAAATTATTTGAATAAATATATACTGAAAATTGCTAGTTTGTTAAAAATTACTACTACTAGGTGCTTACTCGGATTCAAGTATTGTATCTCACTGATGTGTATAGTGATATACGTAATACAATATTCACCAATATTCAGTTTAGCACCTGGCCAATGCCTTGATTCTCTAACAATAACTTTCGTCGACCCAGCTAAAAATTTCTACCATAGAATTAAATATGCTAAAAATATTAATTTAATGTATATTAAATGACTGTTTTTATTCCCATTCAAAAATACGTGAATGAATAAATAGCGAATTGAATTTAATAAATTAATTTATCATGTAAAAATAATTATCTCTTGAACCAAGTGTATGTTCTACATTTAATATTATTGCCCATCACATCTGTTCTAATTATAAATAAAAAATTCTCTTCTCTTATCAAGATAAATACTATTCTCAACTACAATCACGAATTTTCTTGTATATTCTAAAGCCATTAGAAACGAATTTCCCAAGCGACTGTAATCACTCGGAAAAATTGAACAGTCTCGACGTTGATGAGTTGATATATGCAAAGAATAAATAGGAATAAAAAATATTCCAAACGCTCTTTTGCTTTTAGTCACACGATATACGTATTATACTTCACCTTGGCTTATTCTTTCACTTTATTTGAAATAAAACGCGCGCGCTATGACTTGTACAAACTTTGCCAAGTAATTCGCGCGCGCGCACGTCTTTATATTATAGAAGGGCGAAGAGAGTTGAGTTTGTTTTCACCCTATTATATCTATCTGCAGCTTGCAGCGCGGTTTTCTCCTGCTGTATTTTTTTTTTTCTCTCACTCTTTATTTTCCATTGAGTTCTTTTTCTATCCTCTCTCTACTTCTTCATCCGCTATATACTGTCCGCCGTTCATCCCGGTACCAACTCATCTCGAACTTGATTAAAGTCACCGGCCGGGTGATAGGAACTTCAGCTCTCTCGGACATTTTGTTCGAGTTGGAAAATGTAATAAATCTGTTTTAGTATAACGCCTGGTACGTATTAGCGTTGAAAACAAAAAATAAAACGAAAAAAAAAACGTAGAGTAAGAGAAAATAAAGGAAACGAAAACAAAAAGACTAATGTTTCCATTTAATCAATCCCTTTCAGTATGCCCATATACATGTATCCACACATATTTGTCTTCCGTTATCAATTCACATTATTTATATCTTCAAGCGTTCCATTTTGTGTTTGCTTCGCATTTTTAAAGTGTATATATCCACATATACCTTTATACCATACACTCTAACGCTATCTCTTAATAACATTTCGTGAGTAGTAAAGTGAAGTTATACGAGCAAATAGTGACCACGAATGAAAAAGTCATAAAAAAAAATAGACATAAAGTTATATGTATATATACACACAGGTTTATTTTATGTGTATTTTGAGATTGCAGCAAAGCAAGTATATTATTTGAATTGAGAGAAGTATACACACAGAAGTGTAGAAGATACTGACGAAAGCAAACGGGGCTTTTTTTATTTTTTATCACAAATATAAATGTAGACTGGGGGTGTGTCATTTTTCATTCATGCGCAAGGAACACGACGCTTTTATTTGAAATCTATTTTTGAAATATATCATCTATATTTCATTTTTTCTATTTTATATTTTTTCTTTTGTCCTCTTCGTCCTCTTTTTTCGAGATATATTATTACACACGATCGATTTAATACCACAGTGACCTTTATATCTCATTAAATGATGTGTGGGAAAAACTCCAGTGGCCCACTCATGCTGTGAATATGAACTCGTTTTTTTTTTTACCCTTTCATCTTGACAACGTCATGGGTTTATACTGGTATTTATTTATCTAGGTATGTTTTAGCGTATATTTTTAATGAATAGGTTACTGATTCAGATAGATATGTAGATGTGACTTCGTGTGCAATTAATTTATTGATTATATGTGGATTTGAAATGTTTAATTAAAATTGATATCTTGATTGTGGGCGAAGGTTGTTTTTTCATGTTTTTGTTTATTCAATTAATTTCGAGTGACACGTAATGACGGTTTGCACTGATATTTATTGGTTGATTGGGAATATTTATTGTTTATTTATTCATCGTAAATAAAAACTGTTGCCAGAAATAAAAGTTTGAGATTTATGTGTCGAAAGTTGAATTTTAATTATGAATAAACAACAAAAAATTGCCTCACGAATTTTCAAATTGTGAATTGAGTAATTCATACTTTGTGATATTGTCACGGTGGACCATACTGAAACGGAAATATAGAGGTAAATAGATCATGAAAAAAATAAACTGACTAAAAAATTGAATACAGGAACAATAGACCGAGAATGCTGTGTAGATAAAGCAATTATGAAAAAACAAATTTACCATGAAAAATGAATTATCAATATTTACTTATTCCTTTTTTTTTTTTTATCTGAAACATCACTCTATGAAAAAATATATAAAATTGAAAATGATTGGAAACTCAACGTCGAGTGGAGACAATTCATTTGATGGTTATGAACTTTTTTACCCGTTTCATTGTTTTCATAATCCAATTTTTCCGCTATGTAGTTTATCTGGTCTATATTTTTCGAAACAAATTTCCAATTACAACAATACATTTCGCCAAAAACTGATTGAATATTCACAATAGTCAATAACGAAATGTTTCAAAATTGATAACAATATTAACTTACATCTGACAAGAAGTAACAATTAATATTACAATGCATACTCTGAATAATAATAAGCAAAGAATGATGATATTGAATCAAAGAAAAATTATTTACATAGTGATCGCCACAGAAATAAAACTTCTGTCATACAAAGACGATATTTTAATTGAAGCTATGCCATATATACTCTACATTATTAAAATAAAGTATCTAATCAAAAGAACACAATTTTCATTCATAATAATTAATGATAATATTATATAAACTACAAATGAATATAATTGGACATTTCTAACGTGGCATTTCTTCACTTCAGAAACATACACATCGACATGAATTTATTATTTTAATTATTCGTTCAAAAACTTTTTCGTATTTTCCACATTTAATAAATTAATTCTGTTGGATTTCCCATTTCTATTTTTTTCTACTTGTGAGAAAAAAAAATATACTCAGCATATTGAGTTGAAGTGTTGCTATACTGATTAACATACATGACTTCCTTTACTACCATGAAAATTCTTAAACGAGAAAAGGGAAATGGTCGGAATAAGTCCCCACTGTGCGATAAAAGATAATGACATTGACGCAACGCAACCTTACGTTGAATCGTAAAAGGTGGTTAGGTATCTTCTTCATCATTTGCCAAAGAAAATGACATGGTCATTCTCCAACAAATATTATTATACCTAACACTTCTAACAGTATAATATATATACCCAACACATAGTATATATATCACAGCCACTTCATAAAATTTATATTCACCCAGGGAAAAAAATTAAACGGGTCACAACTCATTAATTTGATTCAAGGTGATTCTGACTTTTGAAATAAAATAGAAAATAATTGATGACTCACTTCTCATTCGATTTAATTTTTTGATTTAATGGTTCTTGCAATACGTATTCAGGTTGAATTAGAATTTTTCATACATAACCCTGACGCTGTTATTATTTTTAACACACTTGAATTCGTAGTGCTCTGTCAAGATTATCTGTCATTCATTGAATGAAGTTGCAAACAACAAAGGTATCTTGGGAAAAATAATTATTCCCTTGGAAACTGAGTGGTAAATTATCATCAAAGCTTTTCGGCGTTGTTAGTGTAAAAAGTATGTGTTGCTTATGAATAAATAAATATAACTGGTCAACTTTGTTTAGGAAATATTGAAACAAATTGAAATTATACAATTATCGTGAAATAAATTAAGTAAAGTAGTCAATAAGTTATATGATAAATTGGAGAAAAAAAAAATGCTTGAAGATTATAAATCTAAATGAGCTGCTCAGTTTATCGTGGTTTCTGCCAAGTGGATATTAAAAAGATTTTAAATTATTTTACAGAGCCACGTGCTGAAATTTTGGGCCTACCGGATCTCTACGTAAAAACCGGAAGTTTATTGACACTAACTTGCCTAATGTCACAAGGCCCTCATGATTTGGGAACAGTGGCATGGTATCGCGATAATTATCCAGTTGTGACGTCCTCGAGGAATGAAAATGACGTAAATGCTGAGCCAAGGATTACAGTTGAAACTGAATGGAGTGATGCTCTTACCTCGAGGTTAGTTCTATCATTTTATAACAGTATGGAAATAAAAAATTTAAGTATCCGGAAAAGAGAAAATTTCAGAGAGTGTAATGAAAAAAATAAAAAGTGTAAAAGTCAGAAAACGAAAAATGATAAAAGGAAATAAATTATATAGTTGCATGAATAGTCCCGTCCACGTCAGTTCTATTATTAATTCTGTCTAAAATGCTCTTTATTCTTCTTATCCTTGTGTTCACGTATTCTCTGTATACTGTCACGAACACCACCAGTATCCTCCTATATAATGACTTACTCAATTTGTTTTTTTACAGCGAGACTATATACGCTTTGTCTCATTTCTTTGCTTTTAGATTAAGGATTACCTCGGCAAAACTGAGTGACTCTGGAAATTACAGCTGTGTGCCAACCGTAGCAAAAAGGGCCAGCGTCAATGTTCACGTGATTAATGGTAATTTATTTATTCAATTTTTTATTTTTTTATTATCATTCATTTTTCATTTCTCAATTTTTTTGTCTCTGACTTTTTGATTCATCTCACCGTATAAAAACATTAATTGCATGATAACAATACGAAGCAATAATGGAATTGTCTTGTGGATAGTTAAGAGAAGAAAGCACATAGAATTATAAAATAAAAGAAGAATATAAAGAAAAATCTGGATAAATAAGAGAGGCGTTGTAGTGTGACGTTATAACTAAAATGTCTTTAAATTATATATGTCTACCAGTATAATATATAAACCCACATCTATACATTTGTATATAGGTGTAGATGTGAAACTTGAAACAGGAAAAAAAAAGTGCTTTACACGTAAAAGCCTTTCGCGTTTTATGGAATTCTGTGGTTCGATGTTACGCTCCGTCTGGGCAGCCATGAAAGAGTATGTAGTCCCCTTTGCTGCTGTCCGCATGTATGTCCCTACATTTCTCTCTACTGAGTGGAAGAGAGAACGAGAGAGAGAGAAAGAGAAAGAGAATGGGAGAGACAGCTATGCGATGTTGAGTCGCACGCGCATAGCACTGGAAGAAGGCTTCATCAAAACTGGTTTATGCCTGGTAGAAGCTCGTGAATGGATGGAATTAGACGAAAATCAACGACACGGTGCAGCGAGCTTTAAATATTGCAAATTTCACTTCGCTACATATTTTCATGCATTCTACCAAGCAACTTCCAGCGGATTTTTTTTTATATTCAATTAACAGGTATATGGTATCGTGAATATGTATATTTAAGAAGGATCCAACAAATCAAAATATTTATACTAGAGAATACTAAAATTTCTCAATTTTTCCTCGTCAATTCCGCAAGAGTTATTTTGAAAACAAATATGTGGCTCATTTGAACCAGATCGAGTCATACTCATAGCCTATGAAGATTTTTTATGGTGTGAAAAAATTCGACTTGATAAAATATATTTGAAATTTATAAGAAATAAAATCCCCCAAACAGAGAAATTTTTATTGTGAGACTTCAATTTTTCATTCAATTTTATTATTAATTGGCAGTCTAGATTTTTTGTCTTTTCACTGTGGTACTCTATGGAAAAAGTTGGACAGACGACATATTTCCTTTCGTTTGGAAAATGATTTTAGTCGTATGTTGGTCATAATTACAAAAAAGAAAAAGGAATGTTACAATAAAATTGTGTGTTTGCGACCATTTCTTCTTTATGATTTCAGAAAAATCCCATTATTTATTCCCAACTCTATAGAAATACAAATATGAGTTATTCGTAATAAATCAAATTTCGAATGTTTCTATTTGTTCAAAACCATATACTATTTCTCATGTGTATTAGTTTATTTAGAACCATGACAATTGCATGAATCATATTTATCATTCATAACATAAATTGAATCACGAGTTGCAGTAATAATAAGATATTATGTCCTGCTCGTTCTCACAATAGTTTTTTTGAAAGCAAAATCTCTGTATAAATTTCAATGGAGTTATACAAGTTGCAGAAGTTTCCCTTTTTGTTTCTGATCATCAGTCAAAGTATTAGCGCAGTAACATTGAATAAAAGCAACGCCGGCTCTCTCGGCGTTATCGTTCACAACTCTTGAATCCATTACAAGCTGAAGGCCATTCTGATAGCTGATATTTAATTCCCATTCATCTGGATGATATAGGAGGAAACTTTGATCGATATTCAATATTGAAGAAATTTTTTTCTGTATTTTATTGTTACGTAGCTAGCTATCGACCTATTCACACATTCTTCAGGCTTTTTTAATATATTTCCCTTTGGAGGGTTGTCGTCACCTTTCTTACCATTGAGCTTTACCAATATAGCTCATTCGTTTTTTCATAGCAAATGCAAGAATCGGAGAGAGCAAGTCTCCAAGATACTCATTAAAATCCTGTACATGATCTGAGAATTTATTGACTATTATTACGGAAATTTTTTATTTATATACATTTTTTTTTTATTGCAATCTCATATTCAATGTAAGGACTTTTAATGCAATCGTATCGATGGAAAATTATTCCAAATCGAAGTATACGCCAGAGACAAAAATATTATAAAAATAAAAATTGAAACGAGAAAACGAAATGAATATCGATATAAAAGTTTATAAATGCAAGAAAATTTCACACGAATTTTTAATACGTGAGTTAAATTATTTTATAGTGCACCATTGTAACAGTGAATTATATCGACGTCACTCAAAATTTTTACCATGGTCACTACTAAAGAAGACAGTGGCAACAGAATAAAATACACAATACATTTTACTACTGCATGTTTGAATTTTTTACTATCTACACTGGGAAAAATAACACAGCAAAATAGTAAAACGCCCAACACATTTCTCTCGAGTTGACCTTTAATATGTTGAAAGGACAATCCTTAGATAGTACAAGATAAAAAAAAATACACGGAATAAATGCAGGTTGTACATAGTCGAACACGTATGCTTTGAGTTGCTAGTGGACGAAACGTGACCGATGCAACCTATGGAAAAGAAGAGTACCAAACTTGTCGCTTTTTGTCAGAAATACAATCTTGCGTTTGAAGTTTTACTACGGCACGTTTCGAAATGTCATTCATCATAATATCAAAAGACAATCTGGAGAAAGGACCAATATATTTGGCCGCAATCTCAAGTAAAATATTGGTTGCTTGAATAGTACACATCACTCGTTCCAATTGCAGAGTTCACGATTATATCTTTTGTATTGTACTGTTAGAAAAATTACTACGCAGCCATTACTTCAATATTATTATAGCAATCTTTCTCACATTGTCAATATGTTCAGCTAATTATATATACATAGTAATTTTTCCAAATGCTGTTCAATCTCATTGGAATTTAGATTTACAAAAATCGACATGAGATTTATAACTAATCTTGCATCAATGTAAATAATAATGCACATGGAAATACAGTGAACAATCTCTGAATATATACGAACAAAAAAAACTTATTTGGATAGTAGATTGAAACCTGGATGGAAACAGCAATATTTATTAGACAGCACAACGAAAAAACTACAAAGTGTATAGCGAATTTTTTATTGCCTCTGTTCTCCTGAAAATCTACAATATTATTATAGTAAATGAAAATAATAACCAAACATGTATATAAAAGTTTACAAAGCGTATGAAGAATAATAAAGACTGGGCACTTTAATCTACTGAATGAGATGGAAAAAATTATAATCGCCACAGCATTACATTCTTTATAGCAGTAATATTTTAAATACTGCTATCATAAAACTTGCATTACCTAGATTATATCCATATGGTATTTTCCACTCAATCGTTTGTGTATGAGTTCTCGTATCATCATAATTGCTACTAAATTCCACATCGTCATCCTCCTTGTGTTGTCCAAAAATAACTTGGATTTATACACAGAAACATTTTCTCAACGTCTGGGAGAGCAAACTCAACGGGGTAAAAATCACTACAGGATCAGGATTGTAAATTGGAAATGAACCCAAGTGTATTAGAAACGACAACAATACTTTGAGATAAGGAATAACACACTTCAAGTCACAGTGTAGTTGAAAATATTCATTTCCCAAAACATTCCAGTGCTCACTATTAAATTCTTCCGTTTTCTACCGAAATTCCGATTCACCAACGAGGATCCTATATCATTTCTATTGGATCAATGGAATTTTTGTCCTTGGAACACACAACAATACTCAATATGAGTGGGTGTTACATCCACATATCCGGACCTTTTGAAATGTGCGTGTATGAATAAGTGGGTATTGATGCTAGTGTCTCGATGTTCGAATCAAAGGCTTGGTGTCGAGAAATTCCGTAATCAAATTCCTTAGAGAGTCAAAAAAAACCTACACAATCGTTGCTATGGGCTGCAGCTTGTTTCCAACTAGATACACCAGCATCAATAGTTGATACAAAGTGCCTTTACTACACAATGAATATGTAAAAAAAATTATTCCATGAGAAATAGTAGTTTGATTGTGATTAAACCTGGAAACAAAATCACCATCAATGACTTATATTATAATTTTTGGACTATATAACATAAATATCTATATTCATTCTCATAACAATTTGAAATACTAACTGAGGCGCCGATTGCATCTGCCCGAGTGTAAACCCTGAGAACCACTCAACCGATTCCGATAAAACTTCCACTGTTCGGAAGATTATTCTTCCAGAATGGACATGAATAGAAGCAGAAGTATAGATAAAAATCCGAATAAGGTCTGACCTTTTTCTTGAATACATTGTTTCATTGTAAACAAAAGATTATTAACACAAAAAACAAGCATGGAACGCAAAATCGAATACTGCGAAATAACTGATGAAATTGAACATGCAATCAATAATGAATTTATAATCGATCAGCTGACTTAATTTCACGTATCGATAAATTTTTTTTTGTCACGTTGAATGTTAATATAATTAATTATTGAAAAATGGAATGGGATGATGGACAAACATACACTTCTGCAGATATGCATGTTTACAGGAAACGAGATTTTCCCAATGTACATTTTACCCAGTTAGTCCGCGTTCGTGCATCGACTGCAACACTTTTCGCAAATATTGATGGAACGTGAGCATTGCATTCACATGTATATTCTCACTCTTTCTCTACAACTATCTTTCTCCCTTGCTCTTCACTCACCTTTCACAGTCTCCCCCCATTTTCCCACCTTTATGCCTTTTCACATAGCACTATCTGAATAATATTTCACACACCATTCGATTTGTTCGCGGATGCTATGTGAAAATTGCAGCAAAAGTGGAAACTGAAACAAAAAAAATAAATAATAAAATACGTAAATAATAAAAAGATCAATACTTATATATATATATTCAAACACATATACAATAAAAATGTAGATTGTTTGACAGTGTGTGGTGATAACGACTGAGAATACCGTTAAAATGTATTCGCACGATTCATCGCGTGATCGATTCTCAGATTTATTGAATCAATTTATAAAAAAATTCGAAATGGTAAAAAAATGAAAAGTAAAAAAGAGAAAGAAAGGGAGATGAGTCATAAGAAAATTAATCATGAAAATAGACGAATAAATTTGAGGGTAGAGACGCATGAGGTAGCTTTATAACACTAAGGATAAGAGAGTGAATAAATTTACTGTATATCGTCATGAAATGTTTTTTGAACCAAGAATACTACATTTGAGCTTTTTCTTCTGAGACAACGCCAACATATAATAAGACGTGCAATGACATCACATATATTTTTCACATACCACCCTAGGTCGCAAGAATTCATTAAAGACACACAAATTCAATGCTGTCGAAAAATCCAAGCTCCATCTCACAGCAATTTTTTTTTCCCCCTTTCTTTTCTTTCCATCAAGAATTTCTCTCCTTTATTCAATATACCAACCATAAGTCTGTCTGAAGAGCTTACGGCTTTATTTATTTATATTTTTATTTGTATATATACATATGTATAGAATTGCAATATAGTTTCCAATGTTGCTATTTTGCCTCGAGGCAATGCCACGATATATTTACAAATACATATAAATAGATATATCTACGTAAAGTCTTTACGAGAAAATATATAATCTGGAATATAAGTTCCCTCAATAAGTTGACAGTATAGGGATCGACAACGACTAGTGATATCGGAATCAAATCAGTGCCAAGTAGACAAGCGAAGCGCAACTCGAACACGTATTGTAGAAAACGGTAGAACTTGTGCACAAACCTTCAGTATATATGTGTATGAATAGGACATAGACTTGCTTTAGCGCATTACTGATTGAATCCCGACAACGTTCCCTTACATTTTCAACATCTATATATGGAATATAACCTCATACACACATATACCGTTGCATTCTGTCTTGGTCTATCAAACTCCTGCCCATTCCCTTTGCAATGCCTTTACATTCCCTCACTCTCCATAGCAGTTTCCCGCTGACTTCGACAATTATAATAACAATGCTGTCCGTACGTGAGCTATTAAGTTGCCACACAAACCACAGACTCCAGAGAATGTTCATGATAATAGAACCGGTAGAAACAAATAACTCACAAGGTTACATGTAGAAAATAGTTTTGTTCCTTTAGTAAATTATCACGAAATTATAATTGTCGATGAATTTCAAAACTATCTAATATTATTCAAGTAAATACTAACGTTTGGTTTTACTCTCATGTACATGTTTAGTCACGTATGTTGTTTATGGATTAGATGGAGTAATCACATGCATTGTGTTATGTGCTTTCTGATATTGGAATCAAGCAGTTCGAGTATGGGGGTTTATTTTCTTCATTGACTGAAATTTGGAAGATATATTTATATCTGTTGGTATTGATTTATCGTAATTTACAATGGTTTTTTTTTTTAACTGAATTTTTTACAATGAATGTAATTGAAATTTTCCTATGATATTTTCTACACTTCATTTTTAATTATTTCAAAACGTATTTTTCCTTTTCGATACTTTATTTGAACGAATTGTAATACGTGAGTTGGAAATTGGTTGATGCGGATGGTATGTGCCTAGTTTATTCTGTTTTCGCTCAATAATTTTTAATACCTCATACTTTGATTTGATACAGTATCATTGTCTATTAGTTCATCTCTTCATTAATATTTGCGCCGGATGTTTTTCGAGTTATATAATCCGTCTGTATTATTACATTCCATGGGAAATTCTCATACTCTCAATTTTTTGTAATGCGTATTATATTTGTTTTATCAATCATAAAATAATAAATGAATGTTTGAATGTTTAAACGGAATTTTTGCAACTTCCACTTTCCATTTTTTTTTTTTTTTTTCATCTTCTTTCCTCCACTCAATGTCTTTTCCACTTATCACCATTTATCTTGCTCACAAAACATCGATTCTGCTTACCGAAAAATTTTACTTCTAAATTCAGTCTTGTATGACTTTTCAATACGCCCATACGTACAACTGTTCAATAATACATTCAATTTACAATGTCAACAGTCAGTGAATAAGTTTAATTTGAATACTAATTATCTGAGTAAAATATCGAAACGCATTTTACACTGTCAACAATTAGGACAAATTACTACGGTGATGAAGAAAAATTAGTCTATGAGTTAAATTGAAAGTCAGATGACACAAAATATAAGGAGCAAAAAGAATTTTTATCGCTGAAATTCGAATTGGTAAAATATGAAAAATATCAGACTGAAACAAACTCATGCACTTTAATATCAATTTATTATGAACTATTGGATTATAAACAATTCCAATCTTATCTTATAAATTTATTTCTACCGTGTGATAGAACATAAAACCACTTAAGAATCGACTTGTGATTAATTAAAAATTTTTGCAAGATGAAAACTGGAAAAATCAATGAATGATGAATTTTTATTTTTTCCTTCTTTTGCAGTGCGAAAAATAAGCCTATAAGAGCGATATGTGAATATCCATTAACTATTCATATCGGAGATTGAAGTGAATGGGTGGGATGATAACCCCCAAAAAAAAAAGTAACACGTACCAATATTGAAAATATATTTCAAACAATTTGACAGGGCTTGTCATATATTATAACATTCAACTCTTCAACAAGAATTACCAATGGTAGAATCCAATTAACCTAATTAACAGTTTTTGCTTGACAGTGCGTCAAAATTATAATTTTGCATTAGCGGTTTCATATAATGAATAGAGTGGTTGAGTACTATACGTGTGTAGGCATGTGTGCATACATACAATTGTTTCAATGTGAAGTAGGATATGGCGGAGTGAATGCTATTGTAACAAGTATTTCCAGACACCGTCTTGCCCCATCGACCTTCTAGATGTTCTAATTTACCACCTTAATGGCTCAGACAAACAATTCCAGCTTGTTGAAATGGAGTCTCGCTAACTCTACCTTTTCGTACATATAAACGAAAGTATAAATACAGTTGTACATTAAATTGAACCACTCAATTTATTATACGTGGTTTCTCTATGGTAAAATTATGACTTCGATTCGCAGTGGAGGATAATTGTACATTAATTTTTATTTCTACTATTTATTACTATTCGTTAAAAAATTGACTGTTATAATTGGCAAATCTAGTTCAATAAAGTGAAAGTAATTCTGTCATGATATCAGTTGACTTTGACGACTTTCTTAAATTTTTATCTATGGTGGAAATTATAAAAGTTAATGAAGTTATCAAAGTTGTGAGACAGCAAATACCAGTACTAGCTAAGAATAATTATAATAAATTGGATAGTCAAATGAATAATAAAATATCTCTTTTTAAAAAGGGAGAATTTTTGTTTATAGTTGTTGTGATTTTTCGAAATTTCAATTTTTCAACAGAATACTAATACCTGAAATAAATAAATTTAATTTTCCGAATATTTGAATTTGCTGCGATAAATCTAAATACCGAGAAAGAAGCGAAAGATAAAATTAATGCTAGAGAATTGTAGTTATTGGATTATATTTAAAAATTACACATTGACCTACACCAGAAAAAACAAAAATAATTGCAGAATATTTTCATGAATTCAGGGACTATTTTTCCAGTTAAAACATAAATAACGTCAATTATTAATTTTAATCCACGTTTTGATATTTTATTGAGACAAATATAATAATTAATTTATATACGCCATGAAACAATTGATTGACATATTTGATTCGACTTTGAAATAGTTCAATAATTTAATTAGAGAACAAGCCATGATGCTCATAAATATCAAACAAATATTTGCGTCACTTAGTTACTGTTTTTTATTAAAATACATTAATTCCTAATTACAACGTATTATGTTCAGAAATTTTATAGCTAACGATACAATATTAAATTCTTTCCAGTATAATCATAGATAATCAACAATTAAAAACTTCCTAGTATTTCATTTCATATCAATTAATTTATATTCAATAAAATTCAAACAAAAGTGAAACAACATCAGATTATACACGCTTTTCATCTCAATATTGAAATTTCCCATGCATATCAAAACATTTTATAATTCCAATCATACCATATACAAACGCACAAACATCATATATTCCTGTTTAAATTACCGAAATAATAAAATGTCATATTATTTTCAGGTGAGCATCCAGCAGCAATGCAACATGGCAACACTGCAGTTGGAATGCCAATATCAGGCGCTTATCTACTGCTTGCACTCATTCTTGGTCAGTTCAGATAATATGACGCAGTGCGCGTTCGTTGATGAGAATGTACACGATAAAAAAAAAAAAAAAAAAAAAAGAATAATGAAGCGATCGAGATAGCGAGAAAGAGTGAGCGAGTGTGAACGAAAGCGAATTTATATATGTATACCAAAAATAATTTATCAATGCGCGAGTGTGTTTGCACATGAAAAAAAAAAAAAAAAGAAATATGCGAAAATGATTTTGAATTATTACAGACGACAAATGTGATTATATTCTTCCCAGTCCCATGTCTCCTCAACACCACCATTCTCTCCCCTAGCGTTGATTTCCATGTTTATCCTCAAACCACCCCATTCCACTTCCCAATTAAACCCTCGTGTATTTATAAGTCGAGGGCTATTTAATATGTATTATAAATTTTTTTTTTATCTCTCTCATGACAGAGTCGTCAATTTGCTCAAACGTCCAATCTAACTTTGGTATTCACCGAAACAAAAACTGAACAGAAAAAAAAAAAAGGTAACAAAAATAATAAAAACGAATAAAAATGAAAAAAAAAAAAAAAACAACAAAACAAAACGGATGAAATACAAATAACTCGCAGCGTAAATAATTTTTATTTGTTTATTTATTTTGTTTTTTCATTAACTGGACAGTGGATACATATATATATATATAGCAGAAATATGGATGCAAAAAAAAAAAAATTGAAGTGATGGAAATATAAAAAAAAATGAAAAAAATAATAGGGGAGAAAGAAATACCGCCCGAATTAACTGTGTAAATTAATAATAATAATAATAATATTTGTGTGTAGATAAAGAGAAATTCGAGCTTTTTTAGGACTATTTTGTTGTTGTATTCAACATTCTCTGTGCTTTATGTTTTGAGTTTTATTCAGTTATTAATTACTCCCTTTTCTATATATATATATATAAATTGTTCGTTAGTTGCCCATTGTCCAGTATTTCCAAATGAGATCTAAAATTAACAATAACTATATCTCATTATCATGCCCCCGCTAACGAAATACATATTGAAGAGAAAGGAAGAGATAACAGAAAAAAAAAGAGAAGCAAAACAATTTCATCATTTAAAAATATGGAAATATCAAACGGACGTCCGGAATATTATAATTCATTTATTATTTTCATGTGATAATCCAGCATTTTATCATCTAAAATACCACATTCCTCTCCTATATACCTAATCTATATATATACATATATGTGTACATATATATAGTTCCCTATTCTTTGACATTACATAGTTTCGCATAGTGTTGAATGTCAAGAGTATGCGTCACACGCGCGATCAAACAACAGAAGCAGAAAGAAAAACAAGATGAAAAAAAAAAATGTGGGTGAAAAAAAAGAAACGAAAAACAACAAAAAACACAAAAATGTCAACAATTGTAATTAAATTGATTGAAACAAACAAACACACACCCACCCACACACACACACATACCTACATACGGAAATTATTTGTGCTCTCCTCTGAAAATTACCTGCCGTATATAATGTCAATGTCGAAAAATGAAAAATGAAGCGAAGTAAAAACATTTAAATGAGATACACTCATACACTTAAGAAAAAAAAAAAAATAAATAAATAAATAAAATAATATAAATAATTATTTATCAAAGAATGGTAGAAGTAACACGGGAATCAAAGAGAAAATTATTGAAAAAAAAAATTATAATAATAATGAATTAAAGAGAAAAGAAAACTAATATTAAATATATGTAATAAGAACAAAAAAAAAAAAAAAAACCCCAAACCCATTCTCATTTCAGCATTTGTGCTCGGCTGTTTTCCAATTTGTCATATTGTTTTTCAACACCCCCTAATTCTTAACCTTGTATATAATATTTTACTCTTGTAAATAAATTTATCCACTGAAAAAAAAAAACAAAAAGAAACCAAAAAAAAAAAAAAAACCACTTGTCAATCATTCTTATATTTTGTTTCTCTATTTTTTTCCACATTTTTTTTCACCCCTATCAACACCACTACCACCTTGTTATTCAATGATTTCAGGAGTGACGAAGCAATACATGTCACGGAATACAAATATAGATTGGGGTAGAAATATATACACGAGTGTGATGTTGAACAGAAGTGTCGAAGAAAGAAGAGTAGAAAAAATAAGAGAAAAAAATTGAGAAAAAGATATTGGACACTTTTACAACCCCTTATATCGGGGGCTGCAATCGAGACTTTAATACATTGATGGTGGTATAGGGTGACTTACACAAAGACTTTCCCTTATGTGTATGCTCCCAGGCAAAAATTTGGCAAAGTCGTGTGTATGTTCAGAGCCCTCCTAAATAACCGTGTGAAAACCACGTTGGAAACGCATTGAGGTCACGGGTATCGATTACGTCTCTATCGTTCTTTCTCTCACTATATGCTTTTGTATATACATATATCTATCTATAGATATATATATAATGTAGATGTATAGGCGTAAGAGACACAAACAAAAACTTATTCTGTGCCAGTGAATTCGTTGCGTTGGTGCCATTGCGCTATTACAGTTAATATACAATGACACCAGATATGTAACATGAGAGTCGTTCAATTGTCTTATATTGAGGACGGTGTTTTGTAATTCCGAATAATATTGATAAAAGAATTCAAGTGATTGAGAGTGAAAGGAAGAATAAAAATGAATGAAAAGGAAAAGAAGGAAAAAAAAAAAAAATTCAAACTCTCCCCAAGAAAGAATTTAGATAATACATTCTTAAGATAAAATATGAAAATAGAAAACATCGTTATCTCCAACGCAGTCAAGAGCCGGAAATGATTTCATCAAGTATCACGTTGCATTACGAGAATATTGATAGTGCGGGTGGAGGAGGAGAGGGTAAATGTTTGAAGATTCAGCAAAACTTTGAAGTAAATAAGTGAGTGTGTGGTTAACGTGTGGTATATAATTTTCTTTCATAGTATAAGCAAACACATTTGCCACTACAACTCCTTCTTTATCGCTAGATTGCAGTGCTGTTACAAATATAAACACGATAAATTGTAAGTATGCAATATAAAGTGAGCTTAGTTGACATTTAGTTAAACATTTTAGTCGATGAATTGAACTTTATGAATATATTTATATGCGTAGAGTCAATGTATTTATACATAAAATATTTATGCTATTTGTAGAATCTAATGGTTCTTTTTTCTTTTTTTTTTTATATACAATAATTGGTTGAACGTTCAGATAAATGAAATCGGGTTTGAATCCGTGTATAAAATTTCCGGGAGAATCGTTGGGAATATTCGAAATTGGTCGGTTTAAATGTTAACCGGAAAAATGAGAGGCAATATCGTTGTTTCACTATGCGCACCAAAGCGAATAGCAGCAAAAGAGTAAGAATAAAAGAGTATAAAAGATAGAGAGGGAGCGAGAAAGGTGAGGTGGGGTAGAAAAAAAGGGAGAAAAAAAAAGAAAATAAAAGGAAAAAAAAAAAAAAGACGAGAATATAAATGCGGAAAAAGAGAGGAGAAAAATAGGGAAAACGAGGAAGAGAAATTGAGAGATGGTGAATGTGAATGGGGAAAAATAAAAAGAAAATGCGCACGGCCCCGATACCCGAAGCCATTGCGCCGACAATGAGTAACGGGGGGGCTTCTATAAGTATCGAAAAAACATCGATGCCCAGGCAGCTATCTTGTAGCACGGGTCATAATAATGCTGGCAGGCTCCAATTTGTGTTTTTTTTTTTCTCTCTTCCTTCCCTTTCTCTTTATTTTATTCGTCTTCTTCTTCTCATTCTCGACCGTTTTATGCTATATGGCAATTTTTATTAATATTTATTTTTTTTTTTCAGTTTTCTGCTCTGCATATTTTTATTTCACGCTGAACCGACATTATATACATACCGTACATATTAAACGTTGAATAACACACAAATTATGTATATATATTTGCTCATGAACTGCCCTGGTTATTTGCTTATCGTACTCGCATAAAAAAAAAAAAAGAATAAATAAATGTATCTCTATCTGCAATAAATGTATGTATAAAACAAGATTGTTTCAACATGCAGGTGCTGGACGTACAATGTTCTAGACCCAAGGCCATTTGAGAAACATACATACACATATATTACTCTTCGCTATCCCTTCAACTCTTCGCGTTTCTCAACAACTCGACGACTTGGCGCAAAATGCAGTTGCAGTTACAGTTGCAGTTGGAGTTGCGGAGTTGAAGTTTTATAGCTACACCAAGGTGGAAAGGCACTTGTCCAGACGTGAATTGAATCGATAATATATGTACATTGATATATATGTATAAACACGAGCATAAACAACAAATATATAAACATTTAATATAAGCAGTGATATATATTTCATTTGGATATATATAAAACGATGAAAATACACATATATTTTATAGGTGTTTCAGATTTCAGTTGTTTTTGTTCAGAGATTATTCAGGGATTGTTATCGAAAAATTTTATCTAGCACTGCAATCACTAAATGAGGGGCTGAATACATATGTATATATAAATATAATCTGGATACATAGATATATTTATATATATATATATATATATATTGGATAGGAGAGATGAATGGAATGAAACGAAATGGCGCGTGGGTCGGATGGGTCAACTTGACCAGCCAACAATTTCGATATATGTACACATTCGCCATTTCACGAATGTGAACGAAAAGGAAATTGATTCGTATGAGGGTTTGAATACACACGGTCGACGGCATTTTAAATGAAATGATAAACAATTTTTTATATATATATATATATATATATATTTATGTGATGGGTATGGTATGTGATATACAGGATGGTGGAATATCTTGACATATTTTTTTTTTCTTTCTTTCTCCGCAACTTTGAATTTCAATGTCACCGGAAATAAAATTAATTTCCGTTAAATTTCAGACTTGACTGTGGTATTTGTGAAATTTATATGAACTGTCATGTTTATGTGTGTATTGGAGTTACAAGTTTGTGTGTAAGGGTGAAACGAGTGAGATAGGGCCCTCAGGCAAAATTGGCCTCGCTAGAAAAACCGTCGAGAATTGGAAAGAGAAAAGAAAATATCATATATTCGTTGGTAGTTTTTATATAGATTTAATTTGGAATTTCAAACTTTTTAATTCCTCTTTTTTTTTTTATTCGCAATGATGAACAATTTTTTGTTGTTTATATCAATATTTTGAAATGTTGGTTTGATTGGCTTGAAATTGATTTGAGGGTAGTGGTTGAAATGGGGAATATATATATTTTTTTTTTTGAATTTTTTTATGCTGTATATGAGTAGACAAGCTCATCCGCGTATGAATTTTTTTCATACGTTTTTTTTTTTATATTTGCATAATATATGAGAAATGTATGTTCAAACATGACTGCACTTTTTATTTTTATTTCATTTTTTTCTTTTCCCCTTTTTTTTCCAGTCAGGTATGGAATCGTGTCTTTTGACCTTCTATCGTGACTGCGTGACTCTTTGTCGAAATTAGATTTTTATCTAGTGAAATTGACTATTAAAGTGTCAGTTTGCATTGAGGTATGTACAATTCAAAATTCGTTTCTCATGTTTCTTCAACATTTACTTCATGTGCAAATGCAAAAGTAAGAATATTAAGATTATCTACATTGTATAAAATTGGAAGTGAGGTTGGAAGGGTAGTAGAAATTCGTTTGTTAACCTACTTACATTACGTAAAGAATTACCGAACTCAAATCTTTTCCATATTGATCTTGAATGAACTTCTAAAATTTTTATACAAATTGAGAATGGAATTTTTTTAACAACCAATTTTCAAACAAGTGTAAAAGAGTACATTGAACAAGATATACTATTCTTGAATCAAAAGTAATGATATAATCTTAAACATCATAATTTCCTATTGAAAAAAATAAATAAATTCTTGTTTTATTCCTAGATGTATGAATAAAATATCGTCGTAATATAAATAGGCTATTATGACATTCATTCGCCATATATGATCGTCGATGTCTTTTCCTCTATTTCTTTTAGTTCATCCCCACTTGTCATAAAGAATTAATAGTCCAATCATATATTTTATGTGCCATGATTATTTGCAGAGTGTCGAGAATTGCGAATATTTTAATCTCAAATGAGGTCTTGTAATCTGCACATGAACTGTGGAATAAAATTTATTCTTATTTCGAATATCAAAATCGTCTTTTAATCAACAATTAATTATTGTACGAATAATGATATTCGTGAATAGATCATTTCCTCCAGAGCCACATGAATGAATGAATGAATAAAACATAATAATAAAACAAATGCTCTGAAAAAAAAAGCAACTTGTGGTGTCATTTGATTTTCACCTATTTTTCTTCATCAAGAATTATTCATCAGCAAATTGCTGGAATATAAATTTAATTGACTCTATAGGAATAACAATAATAACGAAAACAAAATCATCATATGAAATAATTTATAAACACTTAGCTTGCTTGAGGGAACAAGCTGAGTTAGTTAGTTTGTAAGAATCAGTTTTTTAATTCCCACATTTTATCCACCGATAACATTTGAAAAAAAATTATCCCCTATAAATATTAATTCAGCCCAATAAAAATCAGCAAAGTTATAGAAGTTACCAATGTGCTTCCCACTTGAAGTATTAATTAGTTTCAAAACTTTGAATGTGTTCCACTTAATACCGTATTTTCAACATCGGCGACCAAAATATTTCGAAAACTACTGAAACCATTCACTTTAAATTTCGCAAACTCAATATAAACAAGAAAAGAGGGTATTTGAATGCAGGTTTTCTTTTAATTGGATGCATAAGTTTTCTACTGAATTAAACAAAAACAAGTAATTTCCACATCGAAAATGGAATTGTCAACATTAAACCTCTGCCATTCTATCACCAATTAAATTTCGCAAAACCCACTGTTCAAGTAATGCCAACTTCAATACATTGCATAAATATATTTTTCATTTATTGATTTGGAATTATCTAAATCCATGCAGCAATGGTTACCGCACGATTTCCTCTTTCGGAATAACCCCAGCGTGAATATTACATAAAAAAAAAAAACAAACAATACAACAAACACTTTTTTTCTGTCCTTTTAACTGAACACGACCCATCAAACCCACGCGAAAAAAAATAAAACCATATCAACAGTAAAAAAAATTCGTTAAAGCCCTAAAAATAAAACTATCCAATGCCATTGATATTCAAGAGTAGTTTGCATACTATTGTCGCTACCTAAATGGCATTTTTCAATGTGGGCGGTGCCCATTTGATTCGACTCTCTCATATGAATAGAAATAAAAATCGATACCATTAAATGGACGGGCAATTTATTTTTCCCCATTTCAAATTAATTAATATAATTTTTCTCTCTCAATTTTATTTTATTCTTTTTACCAATCATCTGCCAGATTCCTTTGAAGTCATCAGCTAAATAACTTGCATCACAACTCCGCAATAATTACAAATGTCGAGTCAATCGATATATAATAATTATAGAGATGATGGGTCGTGACGATCTGTCATATCTCTATATATATGTATATTGCCAAGTGTAATTGGCAGAATCATAATTGCTACATCATATTCAATGTCCTCCATAGTTGGAATCAAAGCGGAAATTCATATACCGTCAATTCATCCAACATTTAATATACATCGATATTACAGAAGCACATGCGATTACCTACGCATACAAATATTCACTAATCATCCTTATATGCATATATATCCATACATGTCGATGATTGTGGTAACTTATGCTTCACTAATTGAACGCTTCATTGCTGTTCTCTCTCTGCTGTTACTATTCTACCAGCAGTATAGCATACGAAATAAAATATTACCCACTGAATTTGCTGTTGCATAAAGCAAGGTAACAAATATGAAATCCACAAATGACCTAATTTACCAAATGAACTTCGCGCATTTGGACTCGTAGCATTAAATACTCCCACTAGAATAATAAAACCCACAGAGTTATTTCGTTTGATGAAATATTGCACAATGCTTGCGGCATTTTTTTTTTTCGGATAAGCTCGACAAGTAATTAATGTTTAATATACAGTCATTAATGTCATTAAAATCGTCACTCATTAATTATTAGCTCAGTAAAAAATATAGTACAGGTGTAATAATATAAACAAAAACCCAATGCTATAATTTTGTCATTAATCAAAATGACATTTCGATATATCAAGTGACATTTTATTTCAAATAATTTATATTACTGGACACAAAAGAGAAATTCTTTTTTTATCTTCTGTTTTCAATATTCTGTATTATTTCTATTTAAATGAGATAATACGATGACAGAATGATTTATAACCATTGATATCAATCAAGTTAATTAATTCTGTCAAAGTATTATTTTATTTTCATTTATTTGTTTTTAAATATCAACTTCAATTCAATTCAACATGGTAAAATATTGTGAATTCGAATTTATTTAATTCCATTTCACGTACATGTTAATGAAAATAATATCAATTGTTTTCAACATGAACAATTGGAGTGTGGAGAATAAATGTGAATTAAAAAAATTAAATATTTTATTTATAAATACAAAATACTCAATGGTGAAAATTGTCAATTACTTGAACTATATTAGTTATATGAACATGCGAATCACGACCGTTCCATCAAAGTATACCATATATAGATAGAATGCGTTAGGCAGTAACGTATTATCTTACACAACGGATTACTAGCAGTAATAAATATTGATTGCTAACTATGTAGTGAGCTAGCGCATGAGAGAGCGAGAGAGAAGCGAGAACTGAATACGGTTGTGAGAAGAAACGAGATTAGGGTCGAGAAATTTTGGTCCCGTGTGACCGAAACTCAGGCTCATCGGCTACACCCTTAAGTAAGACAAACGATCTCTATGCGATGGCCCCACTTCCGCCTATACTCCACACCCAACATTCGTTTTGTGGATGGCCTCTTGGCTAAGCTATACATGCATCATCTGCCTTGCCCTTTTTTGCCTTACTTTCAATATCATGCAGTGAGAAAAATGTTCAGTTCATTTTAATAAATTTTTTCCTCTTTTATTTTGTAATGTGGATAAATGTGGATATAGAATAAAGTGGTCCAGAGAAATACGGCGCCTTTTTTTTTTTTTCTAGATGATTTTGTTGGAACTGTAGTTTAGTCAGTATTCAACTATGGTGAAGTTGATATTTAAAAACGTTCATGACAATTCAACATATCACAGGATAGATTATTGGCCAGTTTATAATTTTTATTTATGATGATAATTGCAATCTTGTCTTCGAATTTCTCAGTGCAATATTGGAGAGTATATTTTTACTTTGGTGACGTTTTTTTTTTTTTCTTTATCACAATAGGAAGAAGTGTTTTTTTTTATTATGGTGACAAGTGTGTGTTGATTTTGAATCGCCCTAGGCGATACGATGTACAAGAGACTGTTGTCTTTGCTGTTGATTATTTTATTTTGGAAAAAGAAACAATGAAACAAAATCATCAGTGACCCTTCAAGAATCTCACCTCGACCTTTTATCACGTTAAAATAAAATTGCAATTTCAAATTTGACAGTTATTTGTGATCGACCGATATTTTTCACTTGCACAAAATGCTCTGGTATGAAACTATGGTGATAAATATAAAGACTGTGATGAAAAATGGAAATAAATATCGACATAAACTTCGTGCGCGATCTCGAAATGTTTTTCGATCTTGCTTAAATTTTTACACCCATTCTTTCCCATAATTCATCAAAAATTGCCGCAGTAAAACACTGAGTAGAGTTTTGAACCCAAAAAAATATTGACAGAAATGTAATAAAGTTATAAATCCATCAATTTTTTATTAATTATGATTAATAAAATAAAATTTTGGGCTATGAAAAATTGCCAATGTAACATCTCCAGATATTTTTTAATTATACTCAAATGTTATACACACATTTTTTTTTCATAATTTGTATGATAAAATTAAAAAGATAAGACGATAAATAAAAAATCTTGGTACATCACACCACTCTCATATTTATCAATACATATATATATATATATTTGTGCTTATCTATCAATCATTTCTAAATGAATGTAAACCGATAAATATATACAGCAAATTTATTTCGCTGGTGATACAGATAATGAGGCATTGCGTGTGACACACTTTTTTATGACTATTTACTAAAAACCCATTCACACATATCTGCAAATATATATTTTCACGTATCATTACCATGAAGGTGAATGCTTTTATACACACATGAATAGGATATATATTAATGAACGTATGTAAATACGGAAAAACGTTTTAATACCAAATTGCAATATGACTGTATTTATACATGTATGTATGGATATGTATGCAAATATTGAAGAATTACCACAGGGCATTTTGAATGTTTACATTTATCTACATCTATAATTCAGATCGATTCGTACAATAGATTAAAATTGAAAATGTCATTTGATAATATTTTACAATATAATACTTGATAGTTTAATATTTCTTTTATATGAAATTTGTATTTAATTTAAAAAACACTCTTTCTTTTTACACATAAAGTGAATAAATATAAAAGGCTGTATAAACTATCATCCAGTGTATACACCCTTTTGCATCCATTTTGAACAAATATACATTCATTATATGTTTATAACACGATATTTTAATCAGTTTTGAAAAACAATGTCAAGTATGAGTTTCGGATTGCGTTTGTCAAAAAATATAAAATAAATGACAGTGTAAAATACGAGATGAACATTATTTCATCGTGATTTGAGTGATTACACGTCAGTGAGAAGAGAAGAGAATATTGAAATAATTCAACGAAGAAAAATTGAATAGCAGTAATTGGAATATCGGAAAGCAAAAAAAAATACACGGATTCTGTGAGAATTTCATTGCAACGATAAGTTACATTGTGAGTTTTGTAGAATTGTTATTGGAGTATTTTTTCTTTCTTATCTTCTTACTTCTGAAAATTATATGGGGTTTTTAAATTGACGTATTCAACAATTATTATCTCGTAAAAATTATTCAAGCAGTGGTTAAATAATCGCATTTGAAATAAAACGGTGAAGTGAGTATTTCGTGAAAGACTGGTATTTATCAATTGAGAATGATTCTATATGAAAATAATTTCTACATTATCTACCGTGGCTTTTTCTTGTCAAATACATGCACACAAATAACAGATACATATATTGATATATAAATAAACAATATCTGTATATACGTATTAGGGAAGTTGAAATTCAATTATATTATTGAAACTCGTCGAGTTTCGCTGCGACAAATTTAAGTAGTTACGTTATTGAAGCACAGACATTTATAATCCAATATGTACTGATAAATACAAAAGTGTCTCACTGCGCATGCGTTATTGATGAGTCGAGTGTGGCCTTTATGCGACACGTGCGTTCGCACAATCCAACTTTATATACAGAGAAATTTAATCATTTCAGAACGAAGTGGCTCAGTGTCTCACGTATCTCAGTTCCTATCGTATCCCAAAGTCATTCGGAGCGCAAACTTCTTATAATCACTTCGATAATTAGCCATTTTTTTCCAACAGTTTAATTTAGGTGAGTATTTTTAACATAAAAAAATATTAAATATACGAGAGTTTTATTCATTGGGTGCGGCTGCAATACCGGTGGCAGCCACGTGTGTGTGTTTCATTTTCTATATATGTAACATGTTTTTTTCCTCTCCTTTAGCCTTTAT
This sequence comes from Zele albiditarsus, assembly GCA_958496275.1. Classification (NCBI taxonomy): domain Eukaryota; kingdom Metazoa; phylum Arthropoda; class Insecta; order Hymenoptera; family Braconidae; genus Zele; species Zele albiditarsus. Next base: position 11,016,758 of record OY292411.1, on the reverse strand, counting down.
CTACGCGCGATAAGCCAAATAACTGTAAATCATAAACATTACCTCTCCAAAAAAATTTCCGCTGTTGAAATCGTTGTTTTTTCATCCAATTTTTCGTGCGTTCTATTTTTTCCTTATCTACTTTTAATTTCATTTATTTATTTGAAAACCAATCGATAACACATGGATACTAATAATTAATTATTGTTTAAATACAATAATGAATATCATTTATATATTGTATTTAATTTGCTCGTTGATAAATGTGAAAATGTGTCGGATTTTTAATGTGAAAATTGCACCAAAAGTTTTATTTGGTCAAAGGAAGAAATACGCAGTAACTAGATACGAATTCGATGGACTATTGAGTGACGGAATTTTTTTTTTTTTTCTCTACTTGTATTGGATTTGAGCTAAGTTTGAAAGAAAAAAAATGAAAACAAATAGCGTGGCCTGGCAACACAATCTATTGTATGAAGCAAATTATCATCACTGTTCCAATGTCAACAAGTATTCACGGAATGTTTCTAGAAAATAATTCTGCTACGATACATCGTTATTATATTATTATTTGCGCGTCCTCCAAACTTGAATGTCTGCATATTTACTTTATTCACTCGTATTTGAGAAAGAGAAAGAAAAATATATTAATACACGATCTATTATAGTATATTATTTTCTCAATTGAACAATATTCATTACAGATATCGAAGAATTCATAAAATTTATTTAGCCATGGCGGTTTCAACTAATCCAGAAAATGGTGAACCATCACCTCCTAGAGTATCACCTGCTGAAGGTATTTCAATGGGAAAGTATCAACTTGTTGGATGGGATATGGATTCAACTGGGAAAAAATTAATTGATGAAATTTGTCAAATTGCTGCTTATACACCCTATTCAACATTTGCACAATATGTAATGCCATTCAAAAATTTAACACCACCTGCACGAAAACGACACAATTTAAAAGTGGTAACAATTGGAAAATATCGCATGTTAAAAAACAGCAAAACAAATAAGGTAAAGGAAACATTATTTCTTTTCTTCTCATTATCCAATTCTAAGAAGCAATTGATCAGACATCTTTTGTTTAATAATTCCATTGATATTTGTCATAGGTGATAAAAACTAAGAGTGAAATTTCTGCCATAATGGATTTTCTTGATTGGTTAGAGACAGTCAAAGGCGATGCAAAAGACGGAATTATTCTAGTACACCATGAATCGAGAAAAGTTAATTCACCAATGCTTTTAGATGCATTAATAAAATATAAACTCCTTGATAGATTCAAGAAAACTGTCAAAGGATTTGTTAATGGTTTTGATGTTGCAAATAATAAATGTGCCAGCACGTTGCACGCTTTCTCACTTCGAACATTATCACGCGTTTTATTGAACCAGGTGAATAATTGATTTGAATAAAATAAGAGAAAATAATAATATCACAAATAGAAACGCTCTCTGTCATTTAATATATTTCAATATATAAAAGTTGTTTTTTTTTTTCATCCACTTTGTCATCTTTAGGAAGAGGAATGGGATAATGCAGCGAATCGTGCACGCTTAGCTCTGCAAATAATTCAACATTTGAGTAATAGCGAGGAAAATACAAAAGTAAATAAGAGCATAGGAAACAGCGATGTTACATCAAAAGCAACCATTGAATTTCTACGTGAATTCGTACAACCAACCGATGCCGAAGAGAGAGAGTATAAAGTATTAAAGCTCGTGCTTGAACGACAAGACAGCTTGAAACCTCTTTTTAAATCTCTTTTACAAATGACACGTCGTGATCGGCAGCACGCAAGTCCACTACGACGATTGCTAGCTGAAGCCAACATCGACTATATTCAACTAAAGGTAAAAAGACGTCCAATACACGTACACTCATCTTTCATTTCCCGCCAATCATAATTTCTATAAAGAATTTCTCATATTATTCGCGATCAACAGAATGCATGGTCAGATGGTCAAGAGGCAGCTCTGGCGAAATTGATCAAGGAAAAAGTGGATAAAGCCACGGAACAGGAAGTGGAAGATCTATTAGTTATTATTGAAAGTCACTTTGATCCAACAAAAAAACCTATCAAAGTTCAAGTTGAAGACGAACATAAAAAGCGAGGTTCAAAGAAGTTACGGGATAAATCGAAGGGCAAAAATATTTCTGGATGTAATGCAAGTCCAGATACTACAACTCAGTGTTCACCAATCAGAGAAAATAATGCGCCACCAATTAAAGTGGAGCCAAAATAAGTATTCGAATCCTCACATACTTCATTATTATTATAGTTTTTTTTTTCTTACATTATTGCTATCAGTGCCTTCAATTAATTATTGTGATTTAGAAACTAGATCATTCATTTTGAATTTAGTTTCATTTTTTTCACTCGAAATAGCCTACAAATATGCGAAAAAAAAAATCGATAAACAAGAAGAAAATTAGTTTATAAGTTGGATTGATTATTTGTTTTTTCCCTTTTTTTGTTTCATTCAATTGACGGACAAGTATTTTTTAGTCCTGGAGACTGTACTCCGTCCGTTCAAATCTATTAGATATATGTGATCTACCAAAGTATGGAATGAATTTATTTTTGTTATATTGAAAAAGTTATATATATATAAATACAGATATTTATATATACATATATATTATTATTTTTTTTTGTTCGACTGTAGGATTCATCGCTCTGTTATGATACTATCATATGTTCATCCGTTAGATAATGATAATTAAAAATAATTTCAACAAAGGGTTGCATGTGGTGATTTGGAAATGGAAATAGCGTGAAATCCCAAGTGTATTGATGTACTTTTCAACATATACCAGAACTCTCGCATAAAAAGTCAAAAAAAAAAAACGTTAAAGTCATATTTTACTTTTCATTATGATCGCTTTACCAATACGATGCCATATTTTATCGCTACAAATTTTTTTTTTATCATCAATTACAATTGATATTGTACTATTTGTTGAAAAAGTAAAGTAGGTCATACGAAAAAAAAAAAAAAGTTGTCTGCCACTAATTCTTTAATATTGCAGTAAATTAAGCAATAGTATTATACCGATGTACAATAATCTAGGTGTGTTTGAAATTTAATTGTTTATCAATAAAGAGAAATTGAATATAACAAAAAAATAAATTTAAATTTTGTGTTGTGTTATAATTGTACAATACTAAATGAAATTTAAATCAAATTGAGTAAACAGCTGCAACATTTTATCAATAATTCACTGTTATAACTCCAGGCTCAACGTCATAAATACATCATTATGAACATTGAACGGATATTACATATTACATAAATTTGCGAATCGCAAAAGTAACGATCACCACATTAAATTATCTTTAATAGTTTTAAATGATTTCTTTTTGTCATGACGTGATCATACTGCACGCAACAATCCATCAATGAGTGCAGTGGTGGTGGCGATGGTGGGGAACCACTGTATAATATGTGAGAACGGATAAGGAGTTGTTGAGAAGCAATAAAAACATACGTCTGGTTGTGACTGATGGATAAACGTGGATAAATAAATTCATCCCTAAATTAAAAGAAGTAAAAAGAATAAACTACAGACAATTTATATTTATTTACTTATCCTCATCATTCCTGACATAAATCGTGTTAAATTTTGTATACTGTGTATAGCAAGCATTCGAAATCGTGATTCTATTACATTGACTGGTCGTGAAAAGGAAAGACATAACACTAAAATTCACGATGGGACAGGGTGCATACACGTATGTTGGGTAAGTACATTTTATTGTCCACCGGTTTCATCTTTAATTATTCCCAAACTGCAACCAGATTTCATCTGCTACTCGAGTTTATTGTTTCTAACAGGAATATAAATCCACATATATATTCATTGCAAATATTCCAATTGAATATCTGTACAATATTGTATATGTATATGTGTATATATGTGGTCCATTTAATCTGTTGAGTTGTATCCAACCACAGAAGCAGTTTAACGAGGTGCAACGACCCATTCCATCGGTACAGTGAAAGCCATTCGCATCCAACATTCTTCAATATTTTATTACCGTCAATTTTATTTTATCCTTCGAATAGATTTTCAATAAAAAAATATCTTGGTATATATTTTAAACAAAATTGTTTTTATACCAAATTTAAAGATAATCCTCTTGAATATTTATCGCTTCAATAATAAAGATAACGTTAAGAAAATTTATTGTATTTCATTAGTTTATTTTCATTTTCATTTCGATTTGCAGAGAACCAGTGAAAAATACTGTGGAATTTACCATTAATGGTGTCACTTATACAGGTAAATATACAGTTGCAAACGAGGAAAAGGAAAAAAATTGCATGTCATACAACGTAACAAGAAAATTAGACGTTATTTATTTTTCCTTCGATAACATTTCGCGCTGTCGATGCAGTGGCAACATCAGTGGTAGAAGATATATAATTATATTTGGAGAGGTAACCAAGCATTACGCGAAAAAATGGTGTATTAGATACGAATATATAACAAGGCAATAAAAGGAAAAATGCATTTTATAACTGCTTCTCATAAGCTTTCAGAATAATTGATAATTAGATATTTCGTGCTGAAATATACTTCCGACAATCTGTAACATCCAATCAACTCGCTCTATTCAATTATCAATCAAACTAGTTTGTAATTACGAACATAATTTGATAATTAATTCGATATATTAGCATCATTAATTCATTCTTCATTAACTATCAATATTGAAAGTTTTTTTTTCGCCTCTACTATTGAAATGAAGTATCTATATAACTGCTTTAGAAGTTTGCATTCGACATGATTGATAATCAGTTATATTATATTCCATTGCAATATTCTTGCAACAAGTTATGACATCCAATTAACTCACTATTCCATTATCAATGAAACTGATATTGAATGGTCAAAATAATTTAATAATTAATTTGATATGTATGTAATTATTCATTGTTTATTCATTTATTCAATTATTTGTATATTTGTTGAGGGTCATTCGACTTTTCACAAAAAATATAAATCTTGTTTGCAATTAGAACAATTTTTTCTGCATCTATTATTGTCAAAAAAATACTCAAATACAATATTCATCATTTTTTCATGAGGCATTAGCATTCAACATGATTGATTATGGACCATATCCTGTTGAAATACCTTCCAACAATTTATAACATCCAATCAAATATCACTGTTCAATTATCAATCAAATTGATGCTTGATGACCGCAATAATTCGATATGTATTTGTTTATTTGTTCATTCATGTATATTATTGTCAAAAGTCATTCAACGTATTACAAGAGAGCAGTTGTTGGCAATCACAACGGATTTGTTTTGCCACTAAGTACCATTGTTCAACAAATAACAAAATAGAGTATTCATATCTCTGCCTTTATGTCATTAGCATTCATCACGATTGATAACGGATTATATTCCACTCGTAATATTCTTCCAACAATTCGTACCATCCAATCAATTCACTATTCAATTATCAATCAAGCTCGTACGCAATAATCAAAATAAATTGATGATTAATTGCGATATAAGTACCAATAACATTATTTTATTTTTCTATCAACCAATAAAATTTATTCTCTTTTCCATGTATTCGACAACTGTTTTTCCAATGAATAGTTGAATACATTATGAACGACTTGAGTTGGGTAAACAGAAAGTTTGTGAAAGAAGAGCAACACGTGTTGATTTTTTATGTTTATTTTTAAGTGCAAGATGAGATACCACCAGAGACGTCGCTCAACGTTTTTATCAGGGATCACGCGAAGTTAAGAGGCACAAAGTCAATGTGCCACGAGGGTGGTTGTGGCGTGTGCATAATTGCCGCGGAGATTCGTGGCGAGACCTTAGCAGTAAACTCATGTCTAGTGCCAGTGCTCATTTGCAATGGGTAAGCCTACATCATTAAGGTGACTAAGTGCTATATCGGCTAAGCCAAGTAACGCACAACAAAAATAATTAACAAGAGCGCTAGCGTTTGACGTGCACGTTCATTTAATTGGATGATGCAAATCCACACTAATTCTCATCAACTTATACAACATTCTGATTCTCTTGAATATAGTATGATTTAATGTCATGTATACAGGTGGAAAATCAAAACAGTCGAGGGAATTGGAAATAAAAAAATGGGTTATCATCGGATTCAAACAGCGCTTGCGGGAATGAATGGCTCTCAATGTGGCTATTGCTCACCAGGAATGGTCATGAATATGTACAGGTTCGTTTGACTAATTAATACTGTACGAAAATTCGTGTATGAACAATGAAAATTGGATTTGAAATAGTTTTTTTCTTCCAACTTTGTGCGTACAGTTTGATGGAGTCAAACAATGTACCAACGATGAAAAAGATTGAGAATTCTTTTGGCAGTAATATTTGTCGTTGCACTGGTTATCGTTCCATTCTTGATGCATTCAAAGGGATGGCGAGTGACGCCGAGCCACGATTGTCACAACAAATTCATGACATAGAGGTGAATTAATAGCTCATTTAAAATAAACTAGGCAATATGACAAAGAGGGATTCAAAATGATTAGTGTTGGGAAATGATCAAGTAGAGAAATTTCACTATTGCTCGTTAGGTATTGAGGGAATATAGGTCGTCTATAAAAAATTATAAAACATTGATTTTTAGTTAAATAATAACAAGGTGGATGGTTCAATTTTTTTTTCAATGGAAAGAACTAACTGCATGATATTAAGACTCTCAATCGTCGGAATCCCTTTAAGTTTGGCACAGACTCCCTTTACAAATCCAGTTTTCGAATGCAGTTATAATGAAGCAATAAAAGAAATTGACAACAACTGTTGGCGAGTAAAGTACATTCAAGTCCTCGTTGTTTCCTAAAAAAAATTAATAAATCTGAATAGAGGGTCTGAGGAGCATCAATGTGAATGTATTCCGAATATCCAGAGTCAAGTTACCATCTCAGGAATTTTCTTAAAAAACGGTGAAATTCTCGCCTCATTGTTATTCAATTGAATACTAAAAATGTCAAATTTGACATGGACGATTCAATAATTGAATAAATAATGGGCAATCGTGAATATTTTGTGCTCAATCAAACTTCCAAGATTGATTGAAATAAGAAAAATCTGATTTTCAATCTACCCAGTCCCCTTGAACAATAAATAACCATCTGAATTTTAAGCAATAAAGTTCGACCGCTTTTCATATGTATATATGCATATTACATAGAATTATATTTATGACTGATATAATACTTCCATCACTTGATTATGATGAATGACATTTATAATGAACGATTTCAACGTTCAGCTTATAATTGATTTATGAAAGACGCAAAGCGCAAACAAGCGACCTGGAGTAATACAACATTCAATCTGGCATACATAATGAACTTGAACTTTGCAATAGAGTTAGCAGCTGTATGACATTTATATCATATACATACATACATAGAAATATGGATATAAATACAAGTTATCACATTAGTATCTCAGCAAAGTTTATTGATTATTCTCCAAATAAAATTGGTGAATCGTGAAAAGTCTTAAATATTCTCTACATCTTTTGTATTTTTAGGAGGTATACAAAATAAAAACTTGTCCTAATTCTGGTCAACCCTGCAAAGGCGAATGCGAAGAAGAAAAGAAAGAGGAACAAGTCGAATTGATGGCAATGCCTGAACAGATTCACATGATAATGAACGATGTGCAGTTCTATAAGATTCTCACAGTCGAAATGCTTTTCAATGTATTTGCCAACAACCCAAATGCAACTTATGTATTGAATGGCGGCAATACTGCGCATGGTAAGGGATTGCATGAACGTTGATATCGCGATCGAGACAACAATTGGCCCAACCCACAAGGTTTGGCAAACGTTACATGCGGGCTAGCGTGATAACGGTCACCGCGTCAATGTAATGGTAATGAGCAATCGATATTTGGGATATACGTGTAACCATACAATTGTTTGTTCACAGGCGTTTATCGCTTGGAGCGACCACAAATATATTTGGACGTCAATGACATCAGTGACCTACATAGAGTGGAGTATGATAGCAACGGTTTGATCCTCGGTGGTAATGTTACATTGACGATAGTTAAACGTACATTCAAAAAATATTCCAAAAATCCTGGGTTTCAACATTTAAAGTATATGGCGAACCATGTCGATCTTATTGCAACTGTAGCCGTTCGCAATGTAAGCTTAAGATAAAATAAATTGAACATACAGCCGTTCAGAGAATTAAAATTAAAAATCATAATTAATCTATATATATTTCAGATAGGAACTATAGCTGGAAATCTGATGATAAAGCATAAATATCATGAGTTTCCTTCAGATCTATTTCTCATGTTGGAAACTGTTGGAGCTCAGATACATATCTGTATATAATATAAAACAATATGTTTTTTTTTTTTACTTACGTTTCACTGCATTGTTTTATTCACTCAGTCGTATAATATATTTTATTTGATCTTCGTTTTTATTGTTTTTCCTTTAGTGGAATCACCTGGGCAAAAAGTGACCGTTAACTTCATGGAATTCCTGGCAACAGACATGAAACATAAGATTATATATAGCATAATGGTACCGCCAATTCAACCAGAACATGTATATAGATCTTACAAGGTGAGTTCAGATGAGGGGAGAAAAAATTAATGCATTCATTAGCAAAATGGAGAAAGGATATACGAATGTTTTGTCTTTCATGTCAAGATTATGCCAAGGGCCCAAAATGCTCATGCCCATGTCAATGCTGGTTTTCTATTCAAATTCGATGTCAAAGGAATGATAATAGAAAAACCAAATATCATATTTGGTGGTATCAAACATGATTTTGTAAGTATCCATGCATTATCTATAGTACTCGTACGACAGTTATGACTAGAAATAAAATGGAATAATACTCCGGAATAAAAAAAGGAAAGGAAAAAAAAAATATCTATAGAGCAGACATTCCCATAAAAATCGCTGTAATATAAAAGAGAAAATGTCGACGTTTTACTATCGGAATGACATCCATATACCTGCAGAACCCATTTCTTGTTCGATATTACCTTCACGCATTAAATTATTTCCAATGTTTCCTTTCACAGTTGCACGCTACAGCAATGGAAAATTTTCTGAATGGCAAATCCCTTACTGATAAGGGCACATTTAAACAGGCAATGAACATTCTTGAATCCGAACTCAAACCTGATCGTGTATTGCCAGATTATTCACCTGAATTCCGAAAAACACTCGCAGAGGGAATTTTTTACAAGGTAATGCAGGAAGAAAAAAAAAAAAAGGAATGGGAAAAACGGAGAAAGTTTAACAAACTATTTTACGCCGTCATACGTTGAAAAACAATTATGGTTACAGTTTGTTCTTGATATGATGTCCGACACCGTGAATGAAAAATACCGGAGTGGTGGCCACATGCTGAAACGTGATCTCTCATCTGGAAAACACGATTATGACACGGACAAAAAACTTTGGCCATATAACAAACCCGTACCAAAGATGGAGTCTATTTATCAAACCGCTGGTGAGGCACAGTATGTCAATGACATACCATCGCAACCCAATGAAGTATTCTGTGCTTTTGTACACACTGAATTTGCAAATGGAAAAGTCGAAAGTGTTGATGCGAAGGAAGCTTTGGTATTTATCATGAATGATAAATCATTTCCGTATAATTTCTATTCGATTAAATTCTATTTGATATCAAATAATTAATTATTATTTCAAGGCAATGGATGGTGTTCATGCATATCTTTGTGCGAAAGATGTTCCAGGAAAGAATTTATTTATTAATGGAGCACATAAAGAAATGTTATTAGACTTCGACGAAATGGTAAACATTAATTCCTAATCTTTAATTTATACAATCATAATCCTCACATTATCTTTCATTTTATGTTTGAACTAGCTCTTCGTGGAAAAGGATATTCAATATGCCGGTCAACCAATTGGTGTGATAGTTGCGAATACGCATGCGCTAGCAAATGAAGCTGCGAAGAAAGTAAAAGTTACTTATTCGGATGTGATGAAGGCAAAGCCAGTTCTGACTTTGAAGGACGTTATTGCTTCTGCGGACAATAGCAGGATATTGCCGTTGGTAAACGTACCGGCTAAACGAAAAGGTTCCTTCATTGTTATACAACGTCATATAAATGCTATTATATATGATTCTGTGATATTTTCCCCTCATTTTTTATTTCATTCTCCTTATAATTTTTCACAGGTACAAACATTGCTCAAGTAATTAAGGGTGAATTCAATAATGGCAGTCAATATCATTTTACAATGGAACCACAAAGTTGTGTTTGCATTCCAACTGAGGATGGAATTGATGTTTATCCAACATCGCAGTTCATTGATCTCACACAAGTATCAATTGCCGCCTGCCTTGGCATTCCTAATAATCGGTGAATATATTATCTACCAATAATATATCACAATAATAAATTGTTTTTGAACCATTATTATCGTATCACTATTCATCATTGTAGAGTTAACATCAACGTGCGAAGATTGGGTGGTGGATATGGCGCAAAGATATCACGTAATGCTTTAGTAGCTTGTGCTTGCGCTCTCGTATCATACGTATTGAATCGACCAGCGCGTTTTATCATGTCTATTGAAAGCAACATGATATCAATGGGAAAACGAAATGCCGGTAGACAAGAGTACGAAGTAGGAATTGATTCGGATGGTGTCATTCAATATCTCAATAGTAAAACTTGGCACAATAGTGGATGTTCATTTAACGAATATTGTGCAATATTTGTTCATTTACATATGGATTCATGTTATGATTCTTCAACGTGGACTTTTGAAGGAAGCGATGCAAGAACTGATACCCCATCAAACACATTTTGTCGTGCACCAGGTTATATTATACTATTTATTATTGTTACCCCTTTGATTTGATTTATCAATTGAATGGTTCTAAATAATCACCGGATCATTGGAAAATAATTGCAGGCTCAACAGAGGCGATAGGAATGACGGAGAATATTATGGATCATATATCACGAGTATTAGATAAAGATCCAGTCCAGGTGCGCTTGAATAATATGAATACGCAGGATAAAGAAGTACTTATGACAATGATCAATCAATTGAAAATATCGTCAGATTATGAGGCACGAGTACGAAGTGTTAGACTGTTCAACAATGTGAGTGCATATCGGGAATAGAAATACAGTACAATATTCAGATTTATTGACAGTAATGAAAGGAATAATGAATCAATATTCATCAGGAAAATCGATGGATGAAACGTGGAATGTCTCTGATACCTATCAAGTACCCTTTGCACCTTTGGGGTCAATTTAACGCAACAGTGTCAATATACGCTCGTGATGGTACAGTAGCAATTGCTCATGGTGGCATTGAGATGGGTCAAGGCATTCACACTAAAGTATAATGTTCATAATTATCATACAAATGATGAATCATGAATAAGTATACGAGTATCGTCATTTATATAACTCCACAGGTGGCTCAAGTAGCAGCTCACGTATTTGGTATTGATCTTGATATGATCAATGTGAAACCTACCAATAATATGACAGCACCAAATAATAGCGTGACTGGAGGCAGCCTGACCAGCGAGTCATGCTCTCACGTAAAAAAAAAATATTTATTGCTTCCCAATTATTTTCATTCTATATGGTTTCATTGTAATGATTTTTTTTCTCTTTGTCTAGGCAACAATGAAAGCTTGTAAAGAGCTTTTGGATCGACTGGAGCCAATTAGAACGGAATTAGGAAATCCGACATGGCAGGAATTGGTACTCGCTGCTCACTTAAAAAATATCGATCTGAGCGCGCGATGCATGTGGGTTTAATCAAATTCTACGCATACAACTCAATGATAGTATCAAAGAGAAACCAATCAAATGTGAATGGTTTATTATTTATGTACAGGTTAGCGAACGATCCACAAAAGGGGTATCCCATTTATGGTGTTTCTGTTGCGGAGGTTGAAGTTGACATGTTGACAGGACAAAATTTAATTCGACGTGTTGATATAATAGAAGATACGGGTGTGAGTATGAACCCTGAAATTGATTTGGGACAAGTTGAAGGCGCATTCATAATGGGAGTTGGATATTGGACTAGTGAAGATCTTATGTATGATCCAAACAGTGGACTTTTGGCCAATCATCGAACTTGGGTTTGTATCAATTATTGAAATATATAAAATGAAAATAATCATATATAGACAAATAAAATCGTAAGAAGAGACTCGTTCTTTCAACTAGTCTGCAGTTAACGACATATTACTTCTAATACTGGTAGAAAAATGAACAAACAAGCTCCGAATAATTCCATTCAATAAAATTAATTTCATATGAAATTAATTAATTTGTTATATGTATTGGCGTATTTTATAGAATTACAAACCGCCCGGTGCTAAGGATATCCCTATCGATTTTCGTGTTTCATTCCTGCGTAATGCACCAAATCCTATTGGTGTTCTCCGATCCAAGGGTATGTGTACAAATAATATTCTTAAATATGATATCATAAATGAAAATTAATATCAAAATTCTCACATTCAATACATTATTGAATATAATCAGCTGTTGGTGAACCGCCGCTTTGTATGAGCTATGGGGTACTAATGGCCTTACGTGACGCATTACACTCAGCGAGAAGAGATGCTGGTAATACCGATAATTGGTTCCAATTAGGTCGGTACAAATAATTCCGTATATAATTCTACCATTCACTCCGAATGCATTCAATATAATAAAACATCATTTTTCCTGTTTGATTTTTCAGATGGACCAGTAACTAATGAACAAATTCTAATGCATAGTCTCACCAATAAAGAAATGATGACATATTAATGGACTACAATGAAATGAATAAAACCACATGCGAAATAGGCATCTCACTACTCACCAAACGTAATCTGATGAACAATAAGAAAAAAATAAAATAGTAGATGCACATTAGCGCAATTTTAAGAAACGTGGTGACAATTTTATTTGTTTAATAATTTCGTCTCAAGCTATGTAGATCAGGAGCAATAATAATAATATTCCAATCCAGATAGGCGTAATATAGTTCTTACATTATCTAATCAACATCAGAATGTATATTAATTATTATAGTTTTGTCCCTGGTGAATAATGATGTAGTAGTATCTCTTAAGTATTAATAAATATTACATGATGCAATTCAACTGATGGAATTTATTAACATACTATAGAGTGAATGCGATATAAATACACAGACACATGCATACATTTATTCAAATGTTCATGTACACATATATAAATGTAATACGCTGACTTATACTTACCAAAGAAATATACTGGTGGTAGTGTGATGTGCACCCCTAACCTATCTCTGGCTTCATGAACACACCCACACATGCATCAAAATCATGTACATTAATGTCCATACGCTTGCGCACGATTTTCTTGGTGTATATGTGTTATGTGGTTGAGTGTGTATATATTCAAAAAAATAAACAGTCATATGTATATCCATATATGTTTATACATAGCTGAAACATGATATAAATAGTTTTCAGTCATGAGATTGATTGTTAACCCATAAACAATTATTACATTTCAGAGCATTGATTATATATGTGAAAAAAACCATGTCTATATATATCAAATAATATATATATTGCCTACGCACACTGTCAATCATTATTCATGACAAAAAAGAAAAAAAAATAAACCTTAACCCCGTCAACCATTTTGCCAGTTAGCAAAGATGGCCGTCCAAGAAACACGAGTTTTTCTATCATTTTTAATATAAAGAATCCATTTTATTGGTAGACAAGTATATCAAGTGAGGTTCCTTTTTTGTGTGTGTAAAGAATATACAAGGATTAATAATATATTACGAATCATTAATATTTTGAAGACAATATTGTTTATTATGAGTGTTCCCACAATATTGCGTGTTGAGCGTGACACCTAACCTCAAAATTTAGTTTTGTCATACTCATGTATACTCATTTCATTATCAAAATTGTTTACTTTCAAATTGTGACATAGATGAAGCACATTTGGATTGGATGACACCAATATTCAATTGACGATTAATTTTGGTATTTTTTTTTCTTTTTTCCGTTTTTGGTTATGTTACACAGGCAACAGTGTCGCAATGATAAATATACATAATTCTGCTACTACTTACACTATTTACAATTGGCATCTTGTGCGAATAACGTAGAAGGAATAAAAAGTTATTGAATGTTTTTGAAGAAAAGAAAGAAAAAAAACGTGAATATTCGTTTATTTAACAAATATTAAGTAAGACTGTTTTACAATTAATATGACGCCTCCTGATTATGCATTTGCATGTGCATCATCATCATTGCTACCATCATCTTTCTCACAGTATCAAATACATTGTTTGAACTTTTTCAAAAGCCACTCCGAACAAAATGATAAAATTTCCACATTTTTTATTGGGTGCATGCACAAATAATTGGCTTTATCTCCTGGTGACGCAGCCTCCAGGCTTGTTGTTTTATTATTGTTATTATTATCATTATTATTATTATTGCTCATAGCATGAAATAATATTGGAGACAATAGAAACTTTAATTGTATTCAAAACTATTTGACGTGGAATAATAACCAATGACGAATTAAATATACATGTGAATGTGTGTGTGTGTGTGTTAAATACAAAGATTTATCTCATGCGTACAGGATGTTGAAGAGATAAAACAAACTCAAGTGCAGCAAATATATCAAAGTATTAAAAATTAATATTGACGCTTTGTGTTCACGAACAATAATGTTTATATAAAAATGCTCGATGCATTAATTAATTACGTTTAAAGAGTTATATTTTGATAAATATTGACATCAACGTACATAAATAACTGCAATTATGATGGATGAGAGAAGAGTGGCAGACTATTTTGTGGTGGCTGGTCTACCAGGCCAAAATGAAGACTTCGATAACGATATTGAATCAGAGAAATTGGAAGATTGGTGTCAAGAGGGAACACATCTTAAAGATATGAATATGCAAGCACCCATAACTGATTTGACAGTTGTATTTCCTGCTTTGGGCGAATTGTGTCCTGATGGTTATACAGTTTTGAGTCATACAGTATCTGGATTCCCAGCAGATCTCAATCATGGAAGTTTAAGGACAAATGAGTGTTATTTGTGTTACCGACGAGGTAGAGACAAACCACCGCTCGTTGATATAGGTAAATTAATCATTTATTGACACACGTATAATTCTCATCATTAAATAGTATCTAATTTTGTGTTGTATTCCTTTCTTCCAGGAATTATATACGATGGAAAGGAGCGTATAATGGAAGATGCAGAAATAATATTGGAGACACCAAATGGTCATCCTGCAAACGTAAATAATTCTACATCAAAAATATTTGTGACATACAGACGTGCAAGTAAAAAAATGCCTTGCAATTCGCTTGTTGTCACTGATTTATGTGTGATATTAACGAACAAAGGTGAAACAGCGCCACAAGCATTTTGCACAATAAATAAAAATTTGAACAAAGGCATGCTCGGCAGTGATGTTTATTTGTGTTATAAAAAATCAATGAATCGCACGAATTTAATATCATTCAAGCCATCAATATTATACAAATATCCAATGACGGATTATCGCAGTTTCGGTTTTCCAAATTCAGTTGCCATGTTTTGTTTGCCAATGGGCGCAACAATTGAATGTTGGCCAAAAGTAGCAAGCAAACCAAAACCAGTATTCTCCACCTTTGTATTAACTGTTGCTGACGCTGCCCAAAAAATTTATGGTTCCGCTATCACATTCTATGAAGAATTAATACCAGAGCCAAACATTCCAAAGATCAATGAACAAATTGATTTGGATAAAGCGAATAATACAATTGACGATGGTGAATATACATCGGATGACAAACCTCAAGTTAAAATGAAAGTATTTAAAAAATTTGGTATACTGAAAAAATTAAACTTGGCACAATTGGAAAAATTGCGTTATACTGATCCTGAAAGTGAATCATTAAACATCAGTAAATCGATATGTATCTTATCGCATTGGCCATTTTTCGATACATTCGAGAAGTTTTTAGGATTTTTGCATAGTATGGTGAATGGACAACCGCAGAGTATACCAATTGAAAAATATATATCTTATTTTTTGTGTGATATACCATTTCCAAGTCCGCAGCGACCAAGAATTCTCGTTCAACTTAGTAGCACTGATCGATTAATATTAACGCAACCTGAAGACTTGGCATTACCACGTTCTGGCGCGAGCTTTCGCCAATTGCTTGTAAATCTCGGCCCCGAAAATTGTATGCTGATATTATTATTGATACTCACAGAACAAAAAATATTAGTTCATTCATTGCGTCCCGATGTTTTAACATCAGTGAGTGAAGCAATTGCAATGATTTTATTTCCATTTAAATGGCAATGTCCATACATACCGTTGTGCCCGTTGGGTTTGGCTGAAGTGTTACACGCGCCACTACCATTTCTCATTGGTGTTGATTCAAGATTTTTCGATTTATATGATCCACCGTCCGATGTTAATTGTGTTAATTTGGATACAAATAACATAGTATTGTGCGAAGATAAACGTTATTTAAATATTAAATTGTTGCCGAAAAAACCTGTCAGGCTACTCAAAAGTGGACTCGAAAACATATATGTGAAGTTAAATGGCTTGGGAAAAATGCACCCGCACCGTGAAAAAGGCGATGAAGATTTTAGTGTTGACAAGGAATTTCAATTGAAACGTAAAGAACAAGGGCTTGAACTGGAAATACAGGATAGTTTTTTGCGTTTCATGGCTTTAATATTGAAAGGATATCGAAGTTATCTTTTACCAATAACAAAAGCACCAACTGTTGGCTCAACTGATCCAACAAGTCTCTTCAATATTCAGGCATTTTTACGTAGTCGTGACAAAGCACATGCAAAATTTTATAGCATGCTTGTTCGAACACAAATGTTTATACGATTTATTGAGGAAAGAAGTTTTGTTTCCGATATGGATATGGCGGGATTGGCATTTTTTGACGAATGCACTGAACGAATTGAGGATGACAATGTCACATTTCTAGAACTCGATGAATCTCAGCACAGTGAACGTACGGTATTTATTCCACCGCCCGATCCAGGACCCACTCAACAACCACTCATATATAAAACATTCAAATTAAATCCCGATATAATGAGACCGCAAAAAAATTTTAGTCTAAAAAATCCGGCACTAAGTGCATTCGGAATTACACCGGGTAGTCCAATGGCACGACGAACAAAACATGAAATCAAAGTAGCACAACGAATGGCTAGAAAACAAGTATGTGTGAACAATGGCACCTAAATGCATTTTATTTTTTTTTTTTAATACATATTTATGTACAAATCTATTTAATATTTATTTTAGGCGGCACTGCCCGAGAGATGGGGCCGCTGTTTATTAGGCACATGTAACAGTCTATGGTTTCTCCACTTACCGGGCATGCTTCAAGTATCCACTCAACCAGCTGCAATACTCCATCAGGCATATGAATTACTCGTAAAACTGCAAAAATTACGACTGGATCCGATGGAAGAGGTCAATAAACTTTGGCAATTTAATGACACAATTCTGCTTCTCTCAAAATTGATATTTTTACATAAATTAAATGGTCCATAAATTGATTTTTTTGCACATTGTTCAGGTGTGTTATAGAGCTATGATGCAACTTTGTGGCGTTTATGGTCAACCAGTGTTGGCAGTGAAATTATTATTCCATATGAAACGAAGTGGAGTACAACCGAATGCCTTGACATATGGATTTTACAATAAAGTAATAAAACATCCAACATATTTTTTTTTTTTAACAACATAATGAATCTATAAAATTTTTGTTGGAATGATAATTTATTAATATTTCTGATGCGACTGTG
Source organism: Zele albiditarsus (assembly GCA_958496275.1). Classification (NCBI taxonomy): domain Eukaryota; kingdom Metazoa; phylum Arthropoda; class Insecta; order Hymenoptera; family Braconidae; genus Zele; species Zele albiditarsus. The sequence continues at coordinate 10,998,891 of OY292411.1, read as the reverse complement.
AATTTAATGAAAAAAAAACTAACAGGCGGTCCTTGAAGCCACATGGCCTTCGGATATGACAAATTCGAGCCAACTCATGTGGAATAAATTACGCAACGTTATTGTTGGCGTTGGACTATTTAAAAGAGCTGGGATAAAAAGTGCAAGAAGAAAAATGAGCTCCAACACCGAAGTACTTGGTATTGATATGCTTAAAAGAGAGAGCATGGGACATTTAGCTGCATCTAGATCCAGTCTTGACAGTGCGGCTTCACATGACGCAGAAGCTCTAATTAATAATAGTAAGTTCGGTCGGATAGTTGGATGATATCATTACTTATTTACATTTATTATTTTTTCGTTTGGTTTTTCTTTCTGTTATTCTAGTGGCTTTGAATGGCAGCTCAGTCCCAGATTTACCAGGCTTTGGCTTTGGTGAGATTAAAATGAAACCTAAATTCCGACGACAAGATAGCATTGTCAAAGACAGATCAGTGTTGTCCGCGTCACAGCCAGAAGCACTGGATGATTCGCCCACCGATGTTAGGTAATAGATTTAGTTATCCATATGGAAAAATTTATTTATAATGTGTTTAATTTATTACTCTTTGGGAGCGCTATTTATCTATAATATTTCAACACAGATTGATTCGAAGTCCGGATTCACCACTAAAAAGTCCAACAAGAACACCAGTGACTGAGAACGATCCACTCGGAGCTTTGGTCAACGATGAAACTCCAATTGTATCGCCTTCTGATGAGAATGATTCGAATTGTTCAACGAGTACACTCACTGTAGTAAATAATACAATTGGAGAAAGACCTGGTGGACCTGTGCTATTTCGAGGGTATATAAACAACAATTACTAAATGGAAAAATAGAAATAATACGTATTATTATATTCACATTTATTCATTCAATTAGCAGTTCTAATACGATGCCGCGAAGTGCAACGTTCCATGACGCAGCTGATGATACAGGAGCAACTGTGAGTGGTCAATTGCAAAGGAGTGAAACGATGCCACATTCAGTTGCACAACAGGGTGATCATGAGAGGGAACGAGATAGATTAGAAATAAGCAGTTTATGGTCAAATAAAGACAGTGTTACGTCGAGTTTATCCAGTCTAGGCTCAAGTATCAAGCTCAGTTTTGGGTAAACACAATTTTTTTACTATCATAATATCAATTATATAGATGAATACTATTTGCGAACCATTATTTGATGTGTTTTATTAAGGTACTGTTCGTAGTGTCCATAATAGTTTGTAGTAATTTCGTTTCATTATTATTTATTAGCATGAATTTTTTGTATTTTTGTTTGAGTGTTTTTTTTTTCTTTTTTTGTCCTACGCATGTTAATGTAGACGTTACTCTACCGGCGGCCTGACATTTGGTAAAAATAAAGATTTTATAACACCGAATGTGTTTATAGAATCTCTTAGTCTCTCCAATTATATCAGGTGTGTATTTTGTGTATTATTTTTTGTTTTGCTTCCCCAATGCGCAATTTCCCATTTTCACAAATGGCCAAGTTACGAAAGTACCATGTAAAAAAAAATGTTCATAACTATATTTATAAATTTATGTACAGTATACTAGTTAGAAAACTTTTTTATTTGACAATGCGATGAATTTAATTAAAATGTTTTTTACAGCCCAGCCAGTTTGACGGGAAAAAAGTCCAATGAAATTATTCTCGGCGGCCTAAATAGTTTGAAATCAGCTGCAACCAGTGTAGCGAAAAAGTTTGATGAGATAAAAGAGGCAATTTCGGCAACGAGCACACCAGTAAAGGTCAAAGAACGGGAACAAAGATTGGGTTATGGCCTTTCACACGAATCTTTGGATTCATGTGGCGAAGGATCACAACAGGATCGCAACGAAATGTGTGCGAGAATGTCGGGTAATATGCATTCATAAAATATATCCTATTAATTTATTGATTTTAATTTTCATTATGAGAAAAAAAATCGAGTCCAATATTTTTCTGCGTTATTAGGAGATTCTGGTACCGATGCAATGGGTTCGTTGTACGAACTGGCTGAATGCATGTATCCAAAAGGTTCACGAGAATTTGAGGGGCGTCCGGCAGTAGAACTGATCATTTCTAGTGCCAGTAGATGTCATAATTGTTTTGCAATACTTTATGATGAAGAAATAATGGCGGGTTGGCAACCTGAAGACTCAAATTTAAATACAGTCTGTCAATTCTGTGATAAAGCTACTGTACCACTTCTCACTATCACAATATTAGATTATCGGTAATAAATTCATTTTTATCAATTAATTCATATGTAATGGGTAATACAATTACACAGTTAAATGTTAATGGAAATGAGAAATACATTTGTACATAATTTCTTTGTACAGATGTGATGAAGGAGAAAAATCTAATGATCCACTGACAGGCGCATTGATTGAATTAATGGAACAACCAAAAGAATTGCCAGAACCAATAACAGTACCGTATTTAAATCCATTGGTATTGCGTAAAGAATTGGAAAATGTACTGAGCCAAGAGGGCGATACTTGTTTAACTAAACATCATTTTATTCAAGAGCATCCTATAGTCTATTGGAATTTAATTTGGTACTTTGAAAGGATAAATTTAGGCAGCCACTTACCAGAACTTTGGCTTAATAATGATAAAGTAAAGGATTTACACTGTAATACGAGTCTCGTTGGTGTTCGAACAATGTGGGACAATGAGAAGCTTCACATGAATCGATATCCTATGTATCTTCAATGGAGACAAAATACCACCGAGGATCGATCGTATGTGTCTAATTTGAATATGTATTGCTTCATCTATGTCAATATCTAAATCCCCAACTATTGATATCGATATTTTTCCACCATTTGAGATGAAATCAGATAATGTTTTTGAATTATATTCTCTTTTCTCTATCGATTTCAGATTCATGCAAAACATAATAGCATACGTCCGTTGTAATAATTTGTCAGAACCAATAAAAAAAGTGGCCTTAGAGAGGAGTAAAGCTCAATCGGTGGAACATTCGCCAATTTCTATTTACAGAGATATTTTGTTTTTGGCGTTTGCTGTGTTAGGAAGGGGCAATATTGATCTAGGTAAATCTATGTTGACGAATTATCTGAGAGAATTTTTCATTCTATTGTACAAGGAAAAACAACATTTTAATAAATATTTTTGTATCTGGTTACAGGTGAATTTGATCGGCAATATGGAGCTGCATTAGAATCTTTAACCGATAGTGAAGAGGAATTGTTACAGGATATTGACGCCGCACCGTCATCAATGACATTATACTGTAGACATTACTTTAAACAGTTAAATGTGTAATAATTCATGAGAAATAAGAGCAGCCGTTAATGTTTCTTTTCTTTTCTTTTTCCTGCAAATGCGATAATGCAAATGGTGAGAAATATCAAAGATTTTCACTCCATTTCTCATGCCAAATGGTTTGCCACAAATATTGCAAAGAGAGAGTGAGAGAGAGAAAAGAAAAACAAAAATAATGTGCTGATATATGATCGATGATTTTTAATTATTACGGTAAACAATAATTAAGTATTAATTAGTTAATGTGCAATAGGAATGGAGGAAAGAAGAAAAATTTGACAAATTGTGTACGATATATTTTTCTGAATTATTGTGTTTGCACACACACACACAGACACACATCAAAACACACTAAAAATAGAAAAAAAAAAGGCTTGTGCCACGACCGTTCCCCAAATTTTATCTGTTTTATTTCATTTATAGATATTTTTAACCCCTATTTGTCGTTCGTAATTGTGTATGGGGATAATTTATTATTATTTACGCATATATGAGAAAATATGCGACAAAGAGAGGAATGATAAAGAGAGTTATTGATTATCAATAATTCAAAAATGACATTGAGATTTTTCTTTGTTGATTCAAATCCAAGTTTGATATAAATAAATCCTTGCATGCTTTTTCAAAATATAATTCAGAGAGTTTAGAAATGATGAATGCAGTTTCAATTATACATATAACGAGCAATAAATGTATCAATTATCAGTCGCTGTAGAAAAGAATTATAATTGATATGGCAATATTCGCTTTCGCAGAATCATATTTCAGTAATTATAAATTGATGTTTCTATTTCTATCAACATGGAGTATACATATTCCCCTTCAATTTATGTCTTCACGAGGGAATGAGTAGAAAATAGAATAGCAGTATCGAAACACTGAAAACCATATAAGGTGACAAGGAAATATAGACGTGTGCTGCATATTCAAATACTTTGATCACTGAACTCATCAAATTCATAAAGCATTCACAAATGAAAAAAAAAAGAGAAAAAAAACACAATTGAAAAAACCCCTCGTTCATACATCGATCTATTATAAGTCAAGGTTACATAACACACAAGATTATGGGAATAATAATAGACATTTGCGGTATATTTTTTATATATAAAGAAGAAAGGCGAAAAAAACAAAAAATTTTACAATCATCTCCTGCTCGTCTTATTCGTTATCTAACAAAAATTAATTGTTCTTTCTATTTGATTTCTTTTTAATCTAATCTTACAATAACTTATATCTTTATTACAAATTCATCATGCCAGTTTGATGTGTTATCAAAAGCGTCAATGAAAGGCAATACTTCATTTATTATTGACCTAAAAAAAGAAACAATTATATGAGAAATGAAAAAAGGGTACAATCGACTCTCCCAAGTTTTATTACGATTACATAACAAAAATAGTGTGTAAGTACACACGCTGTCGATGTTGCTACTGCTGCTGCTGCTGCTACATCGTATACCTACATACAGTAGGTATACCTTACAATGTATGTGAATGCGAGCGTGGATTAACCCAGGCTGTCGCGCGTGAAATCGGGGTCGAGGTGGTATTTCGTCGATATGAAGATTGCAAACGCACGCGGTAGAAATAGAAATTTTTGTCGATTGCCAAGTGTAATCGAGGGAGAATAATAGAAACGAATGAGATATAAAAAAAAATATAAAAATAATAGTAATAATAAAAACGTGTAATAAAATGTAAATAGTGTAAAAAAAAAAAATTTATGGAGATATGAAAAAGAAAAAAACTACGATAAAATCATAAGATGACAGCAGCGAATAATGCGTGCGTGTTCGAGCAGAAGATGAGAAAAATAATAGCCGAGGGCACTGGAATAGTCATAGCAGCCTTGTTTCTTGTCTCTGGTCTCTGGTCTCTGGTCTCCCATCATCAGGGTCAATAAATGCAGTTTCACAGAATTGTTCAGTAGAAAACAACGCCATCTCTGAGTCTATTTCAACTTGAAGCTTTTCAATATGACCATGGCTTTACTCCCCACCAACACTCGCTCTTCGTATACGCTGTTTCCGTCTTCGTGACGTTCGGTGGTCGCTTCTCAGTGTCTATTCTCAATGAGGAGAGTGCGCACGAGGCTAGAGGGTGAGTGCGGACCCGGTTCGTGGCGGTGATTGTATTAACACTTGGGGGCTGGTTTAAACCGTCGTCCCGCAAATATATCAACGCATTATTACACAATATATAATTAAAACTGTATATAAATATATTGAAAATAAAACGTCTGTTGATAAACACGACGAGGCGCGTGAACGTTGGGGTTTTGGTAAAAGGAAAAGAGATAAAAAAAAACGGGGAACGGCACGGACGGCCGGCAAACGCCAACAAAAGCCCAACTAAAGCCCAACCAAGGCACAATTATCCAGGGTGTATATGTGTGTGTTTATTAAAGAGCGTCCTATATGACTGCCAGTGATTTGATAGTGTTTAACATCAAGTTGTGGAAAAATAATCAACGGCGACGGCGGCGGCACCACCATCAAATTACAAAATTATTCAATAGCAAAAGTATCCGCAGAACAACGAAAAATACGAGAATAATTAACAGACGTAGCTGCAAAGATAGAACAATTGTATTTATTAATTGTTTATCATTGTCAACGCCATTACGTTACTATGCCGGTTTGAATAAGGATTACTGTTATAATTTGGGTTATATAAAAAAGTGTCAAGTTACATCGTTTAGGTGGAAATATATTTGGGGAGTGGCGACGGCGGCGGGCGTGCGTGACCGGGTCAATCAGACGGGGGTGGAAATTGAAGAGTGAATGATACTGACGGGACATTGAACGTGTATAGCTCGTGATTAAAATTACAATAAACAAAGTTTTTTCTTTCAAATTTTTTGTTTTACATAAAAGAGCTCTATCATCATCGTTTTTATTTTATCATTATTACTATTATTATTCCCATTACTATTCCTGTTATTATTACTGCGATAATTGCACAGGGCGCGTGCAACATCGAGCGTGTTTTTATTTTTCATGTGACACGCCTGAAACGGCGCATCGCGTGTCCGCAACAAGAAACGCCAACGGCGACAACGACGGCAGCTAACGAAAGTGCTATTATCACCACCGCCACCACCTCCACCACCACCAACATCAATTTAACATCATCTTTGAATCTACCGGCATCACCATCACCTTAACATTACAAAGTAAGTATAATCATTTATCCAATATCATTTAATAAAATTATTCGACGTGTCACAATCTCCTTCAATTAAAATTATATTCAAATAGAAAAAAGAAAGTATTTTTCATACAGATTTTTACAATGTTCCTGAATAATATACGGCAATGTGCGTAGTGGCTGGTTAACGGAATGGAATTTTACATTTAGCGCACATTGCATACTACCGTTTGGTATGTGTGAATTTCGCATGCGCGGGAATCCCCACTGACTCCACCTATAACAAAATTCATCGTCGTGGACGTCGTCGTCGTCGTCGTGGTTGTCGTCGATTCAACTCGTGTAATTTTCTTGCCTTCCTTCAGCCGCCAGCAGCCGCCAGCAGTGGCGTACTTGGCTGTGCTACTCTCGACCATATCCACTACCTACCTTACCCCCGAGTAATACCCTCTGTATAGATATTCGCTGCGCGCCTGTAGCTAAACTATATACACCACTATGTTGTATATAGTGTCTACTATATAGAGCCAACCCGGCTAGTAGCTAGTTCCCGTTTTGCTCCGTGCTTATCCCGATCAATACCCACGACCACCACGCAAAGTGGTGTATATGCATCTTGCTCTTTATAAACCAATACAAAAGGCAGAGTAGAGTTCTATTTGCTCGCGCACTTCTACACTCCAATAAACTTTTCCTCTCCTCGTTTCTCCTCCTCTTTCAACCTAATCATCACTTCACGCATGTTTTTAGATTGAATACCTTTATGTATGTGTACATTTATCAAAGAGTTGAGGTTGCAATTACGGAACTTGTGATTACATCAATGGTAGTAAAATAATTCACCAAAGAGAACGTTTTAATATTGTCGATACTATTTTGTATTCATCTATTATTATTTTATAGACAGAAGAGAAAAAGAAGGAATGAAATAATAGTGTTTTTAAATCACTACTACTCTATATGTGTATGTTTATATATACTTATATACTTCGATAAATATATGACGCACCTATAGGAATAATAAAAAATTGTTGAGTTTTATATCTGATCAATGATATCACACACGCGAGTGTATAATTCTTAAAATGTTAATTTTATAAAATTCAACGAGTCATTCATGTCAATTTTTTTTTATTCCCTCTTCATTTCTCTTTTTTTTTTCTCTTTTCAGTCCATTTATTTAAAAGTCACACGCATACACCTACAGTGTACATTAACTTTGAAGCTTTGTACATAATTGACTCAACTCTCGCGCCCTTCTCAAGTATATACGGATATATATATACATGAATTCTGATGTATAATTTTGCTTCGACCACAAAAACTCATCAGTATCACTAGTAGAAAGTCGACGATAAATTTAGCCCTTTGACTTTTTAAGGGAATTATCTAGAGGTGGAATAAATAAAAAAAAAGGAGTAGTTTATATTTGAAGGTATGTGTAAGAGCACGTGTGAATCAGATGAATATTGGAGAAAGCAAAATTGCGATAAGGTAATCATTATTTTTCTGTTTTTATTTTTTCATTTTTAATTCGCTACCTCGTTTTCATCTGTAGTGTAAATTCCATCAGTGGAAATAAAAAAAACTAATATAGTACTGGCAACAAACAGTGGGCGTGTCAATAGTGAAATCAATTTCTTTTGAAAATACATTGTGCATGAGCAATCTGTTTGTGGGTGTGTTAAAATTGCACCGTTACACTTTTGTTTAGAGAAAGTTATGTGTATCAGTACAGTGAAAGCGCATTTCAAAATATATTTGTAACTACATGTATTTTCTATTTTTGACCATTCAATCCGTCATCGTCTATACGGATGCGTCAGACTTTGGATTGCTGTATATCGTGCATGGATGTGAGACCTTTCACAGAAGAGTAAAGAGACAGACATAAACAGATAGGAGAGAGATACATTTGTTATTCCAATGATTAAGCTAAAGTGAGAATATAAATTCGATAATTACATTGGAGAATTTAATTATATTTTAATTTTTGTAAAACTGGGATTCAAAGTGCAATTGATGTAATATTTAAAAGCAATATAACTTTAGGAAATTAATAAGTAAGGACAAGTTGATGGAAATTTATATCCAATTAAAATGAAAAGATTGTTGATATTCAGTCAAACAAAAGTCAAACAGACAAACGAAGAGTACTGTTAATATATTAAAGTTTTATTGCCAGATGAAAGATTGATAAATTTTAAGTCTTGATTTTATACATTCTCAACACTCATTTGTAATGGGGAAAATTTATTGGAGGTAGGTTATTAACGATTTTCGTGAGGAAAATTGAATTACAAATGAGCTATGAAAAATTGGTGCATGTGAAAGGAAAATAGATTCGGGTTGTTAATCTTCATAATTCTGTGAATTACTCGCTGCATATTTTTGATGAAAATTATCTAATATATTTATAAAATGATTTCTAAATTTAATACGAAGAAATGAGGGAAATGTTATCGATCCATTAGACACGAAGAAAATTATGTAAATTTGTGAATCTTGAAGATATCAAATATAAATTGGTGCCGATGTTTATTCTTTGAATGATTATGAGTGCTGAGTGGAGACACCAAAGTGAGCACTCGAAGAAAATTAATGTTTCTTCAAGTTGATGAATAAAAAATGGAAATACAATTAGGATCTATATTGTTTTTATTTATTTCATCACAAATCAAAAGTGAATGTTTGTTGATTCTTCCAAGCCTTGAATTCTCTAATGACAACATCAATTTTTCCTCACACGTTATTTCGTAACGATAAAATTAAACAGATGTTCGAATAGTATAATTGTAACTGTCTTTAAACCCATCAATTTTTCGAAATTTCATTCTCCCCAACAAAAAGGGTATTCAATCGAAAATAATTTTATTCTGTCGAATGTAATTTTCTCTTTATCAAATAGCAATTTTTCGCAAAGAATAAAATTGAAAAAAACAAAAAATTCGCACGCTTACAAACACAGCTACTTTTACACCGTTTGAGAATCTTTCTCATTTTTGAATTTCAGTGCACCACAAAGGGTCTTATTGACGCCGCCAGCAAAAAAAAAAAGGAAAAACGGCGCTTGGTAAAATCAACAAAAGCCACCGAATTCTTTTCCCATTTTTTAATCTAGAATTGGACATTAAAACTTGTTGAGATAAAAGAATGAAAGAAAAAAAAATAGGTATTATGTTTGTATGGTGTTCCCTCTTGAATTAAAGAAGAGAAGATCGCAGAATAAAATCAATTTCTACAAGAACTATCACCACTTTTCAAAAATTAAAAATATTTGTTCTTTACAATCTCTAGACATGCAATTAATAATCCCCCCCCCCCCCCCCCCAATAAAAAAAATTTACTATATTATCTATAACATATTCAAACAGGGTAGGTAATTTTTATGGTGCATCAAGTACAAAAAAAATCTTTTTAGAATATTCCAATCGATCCCTTTTTATAAATCCACTAATAACATTGCCACATGATAAAACTACCTTAAATTAAACACTCTACCCCACGCACTGGCTGATAAAATAAGCCAACGATCAATCATGAACGAAAAAAAGAAAGAAAACAAAAAAAACACGAAAGAATAAAAAAAGAAAACCCAACAAAATTATTCATGAAATTTCAAGTAACTAAATTGATACCGGGTATTTATACAAATGTCAAGATAAAAAATAAAAAATATTACCCAACAACTTTCTTATATAATATATATCTATTATTAATTCACGTAAATTTATATAACTTATCTCAATAATATATTATATTATTTTTCCAAAAATGTAATATACATAAACATGAATATAAATATTGATAAAGAATTGGAGAAAAAAAAAAAAAAAGTATGATAACATGTGGGTCAGAAATATCGTTGTTACGCGAATAGTTCGCCGTGACCGTTAAACCAATCGATTGACAGACAAATTATTAAACGTTGATCCTATACTATATATCTTGGAACATGACATCGTTGTGCGGTGTCCGATTATGCGCGGCGGCACCCCGTCACCGGGTATCGGTACACAAGACAAGGTCGCTGTCGTTGTCGATTTCCCCACGCTTGTTCAATTCTCAATACGCTTGCACACTAGACACTCGTGTATATTTCTTCCGTATGTTCACATGTATTCTTTTTTTTTCCTCCATTTTATTTTCTTCATTTTTTTTTTTTACTCACCCTCACTCTCAATTTAAACAACCGTATTCAGTTTCTTTACATTCCATCACGTGTTATATGTTGGAGTACATAGATGGATAAGTGATATACCTAATTTAATACAAATGATTATTCTCATACTTATAAAAAGAAATAAAATTTTTTTATCAAGGTCACATGACACATTGATGTGAATCGAGTAATCGAATTCTCAGTAATAATTATTTATTTTACATAAATTTATTGTTATATTGAACAATTGATATTAATGAGTATAGTGAATAATTCAGAAATATTACTGGTGAAAAATACTAATTTGAATAGTAGGTTGGCACGATGATTGCTACTAACAATATTTATTAGACACTACGACGAAAATATTACAAAATGTATAATTAATTTTTACTGCTTCAGTTTTCCTAAAATTCAACAGAATTATTATACTATGTACCGGATGGTTATAATAGATGAACATTTATGAAAGTTTACAAAGCATGTGATAAATTTGGCAATTGATATTATTTTCATTTGCGAAATTGTAATTTTGTTCGTTATATTGTAAATTGTAGAAATACAATCACTGGTACATTGATAAAAAGAAGAGGATAAAAAAAAAATTATGACGTTTGTGGTATTATATACTACAGTGATATTAAAAATACTGGTATCATAAAATTTATATCCGTTAGATATTCTCAAAATTATATCCACATAGTATTTTTTACGCGTATGATTTTATTTATGTTCTTCGTTCAATTAAATAATACATATGAAAATTCATCGACAATTCAAATCATCTTCATCAGTTTATATTGGATTCAAATAGGATTTATAAACATTAATATCTTCACCATTATTGATAATATAATTAAATGGCTTCGAAGTGTATATATAAAAATGCAGGGGTGTGGTGTAAGCAGAAGCAGATATATATATTTATATTTATATATATGTGTATTTATCAGTTGGTGAATGAAGAGGTGTGTAAGAACCACTGTCATTTAAAGATATTGGATTAGCTAAACACGTTTGGTGTCAGAGAGGGAAAGGAAGTACTTTCCTCAACATATATTGGATTTCTATCGTGCCGTTCTAATTAGCCGTTGCCCCTTCGCGCCCCATTTCCGAGGTCGACCAGGTTGAAAATAGAATAAAAATTCTCACGGTCGCACGTTGACGAAGGACGAGTCGTTTTCATACAAATAATCATGTTTTTTTTTTTTCTCATTCTCTTGTACGGTAAATTTTTCCTACTTTTCTTTTGTTATGGTTTTTTCGTTTTGTTTAACTTTTTTCTTTTTTTTTTTGCGTTTATTTCTCATTATTCTCCGGTCGATTCTGACGTTGATCACATTATTCATGCACGAATGCAGTATCGAGAATAATCTACTACTTTTATTTTTTTGATATTCATTTACTATTATTTTTTGCCTCTTCATTTTTTATTTTATTTGTGTTTTTCTTTTCTTTGGGGTTAATATGGATATATGGGGATGAAATACATCAATAAAGATGGTGTAATTGATTGATGATGGGCATTGAATAAATTGTCTGACAATTTAGTTTAGCATTTACGATAAAACACTGAAGAAAAAAAATGTTTTGTTGAAAAAAAAACTCTATATACTTAGTTGAAAAACAAAACAGTAGTTTGTGAAGTTTTGTAACTTGGACGGAGGTTGGAAGGCCATTTCACTTGACTTTTCACATAATATAGTCTTTGTGTATGTGTGACGGTATGTGTCCTTCAATGGTGATTTCACACACCGGATTTTTTTATTTTTTTTTATCCGGCCGATCAAGTATGTGGTCGCACCCCTTGTGTCTGACCATCTGTCAATTCATCTTCATAGGGCGGTGGACTAGTCATCAATAACAATATACAAATGTGTAAGATGTGATGGGGGGGAATAAAAAAAAAACAATATCTATGTATAATCAAAACGTCTGGCTTCCAAAAAGAAAAAAATAAGGAAAAAACAGTCATATATAAAATAAGAAAATGAGTGCGGGGTTCAAGACTCTGGATCGATGAGTATTCTTTCGGCCAAGTTGAAATGGATGTAGGTCAGAGTGGTTCGTAAAAGAGAACGCACGCAAGAGATAAGATTTTCAACTATACTAAATCTTTATATACATATATATATATATATATGTACCAATCGTAAAAAAATAATTCATTTTTTTTTTATTACTATTCAAATATAAAAAATATCTTATGTATTACAGTTTATGAAAATCGTTGGAATATTTTGTTTTTATGATATACAGATTTGGAAAAAGAATTTTTATAAATAAGAAAAAAATTAAAAAAACATTTAATCAATGTTGTTGGAATATTTGATTTAAAAGTTATAGGTGTTTGATAAATTGTACTGGTATAATATGGTGTAAAGAATTGCTAAATGAATTTTCGTGATTTTATTATAAAACTTATATAGAAAAAAGGATTTTTTTACAACACTGTTTATTATTTTATTCAACTTCATCTTATCATCTCGAAAATTTAATATATACTTTACCAAACGAATATAATAATCGACTTTACTTCAAGAAGAAAAAAAAACAAACTCGCAGTCAAAGTTTATTAAAAATGACTTCCTTTCACCAAAATTGACATTAATTAAACAAAAATTCAATATACAGTATAAAAAATTCCATTTACATAAAATGTTTACAGTAAAACCGATTTTCCTAATAAATTCAATATTTTTTCATTGCTTAATTCCTCTACTAAACACACCCCACATTCTCAACCCAATTACTTGTCTATTACACCCTAAAATCCAAACATATATCATTCCTGTACATCCCACAATAACCACCCAAACAGTAACATAAAACATCCTTCTAAAACACCCTACTAAAACACAATTTCTACCTGTCACATAAATGTATATATAAAAAAAGGTATTGAAATCATAGTAAAACAAGAAGAAAAAAAAAAAGATCCAGATCAGTGATTCTACAAACGAAATATTTCCACAAATACATTCAGTAAAAAGTACATATAAAAAAGTATAGATTATACATGAAAAGAATAAGCTCATAAGTGAAGCCGCGCCCGTGACCCGTTATATGCGCATACATATACATACATACACCTATATATGACTGACGGATAGGTTGTTGGATATAGAGAAGAGTGATTGAGGAAAAAAAAAAGAAAGAAAGAAAGAAAGAAAGAAAGAGAGTGGTATTACCAACGGGGGAGTCAGATGGTTATACGAATGTGGGCGAGGCGCGCGCCAATTCTCCCACCCTAATTCTCTCCTTCGCCCTCTCTCCCTTATATATATATTATTCTCTCCCCTTTCTCTCTCCCAATCTCCCTTATACCTCTCTCTCATACACATACACAGAATATACACGATCAGCGCGACGACGCGATCGATCAGCGTGATTTAGGACTTACATGGACGCTGCCACGTGCGCGCTTTCAGGACCGTACATGCGCGCGTCACCCGTGTGCTGGCTATCGAGCGAGAGCTAATTATGGAAATATCAACGTTCGCGACTCTGGCAATTCTCGCGAGCATAACCGCGCAAGACAGTCAGTCCAATTTATAAAACTATATTTTATATTAATAGATAATGAAAGAAATAAAAATATATTAATTGGTATTTTTATTGATATTGAGAAAGTAATTATTAAAAATATATTTATTGATTATTTTTAATGGATTGGGGTTATTTCATTTTATGAGTTTGATTGAGGATTGTTTTACATTTACTTATAAATTGTTGCTGCATGATGGAATGATTATTTATATATTTAATTATTTATAATATACTGTGGAAATAATTATGGATTATTGCGATCCCCTGATGGGCTCGTTGTTGCAAGCGGCCTTCTACTGCCGTACATCCCTCTGCTCGTCCCTCCTGGGCTCACCGTAACGATGACGATTCTATGACGTCAGTGTCGACGCTGCAATTGAATGTGCGCCGACGCAAACTTCACGGCCCCATGCCCTCTTCTCATTTGCTTGTACAACTATTACGTCATAGTTGGAATTGATGGCGCGCGCATAGAGCAAATTTTTTTATATATTTTTGCAATGAAAATTAAATAGAATATAATAATTATGTTTTGTATTGAGATATGTTATTTATTTTGTACCTTGCTTTTCTCTTCATTTTAATTCATAAAGATTGTGGGTATCAATTTGTCAATGAATTTATGTCAATGTTTGAGTGGGTTGAATTCATCTGATGAATTTTTATGTGTGAAGAAAAATTATATTTTTCTGTGGGCTGTGAGAAAATAATACAGTCAATATAGCCCAAGTGACAAAATTCGATTGACTATATGTATATATAGAGCATCTAGAATTAAGTGGATTTCTTCGAACGGATGTCGACAGAGTACAATAAAAATGTTGTGTTTATAGATGGCAGGAAAAATCAATAAAATTTAGTCATCGTCGTTGTCTCCCTATTTCTTTATCTTTTCCACTTTTTTTTTTTTTTTCTTTCTTCTATTCTTCCTTTTTTTTCTTCATCTCATATACTTTTCCAATCTCTATTTACCATCTTACTTTTATTTATTTATTTATTTTCTTTTCTTTCCCCTTTTTTTTCATATTTTTTTTTCTATTATTCCTCCCTTTTGTGTCTCACGTGTTGACTTTATACTCAAGGGGAAATGCATATCCTTACTTGAAGATTGATGGAAGAAAAGAGGATGAAGAGAAGGAAAAATAAACATAAAAAAACACAGGGGGGGGGGGGGGAAGAAAAAAAAGGGAAAAACATACAATTAAAAATTATAAAGTACTTTGGTATGAGGAAAGTTAAGAAAAAAATATTTTTATAATACTTTGAAAAATTATGTGATGCAATTTTTCACTTCAAAACCTATTCAATCGATCGCTTTACTGATGCTGTCAACTGATTGGGTCAATGATGATATTACTATGCAACATCTAAAGCATCATTTTGAACCCTGTCTATATGGTGGTAGTTTGACACACACCTATAAGATACTTCAAGGAAGTAATCGGGCATTGAGCTCTTGTTGCCTATCCATCCTACTCACCTTGTGTCACTCGCATTATAATATATGTATGCAATATAATAATGTCTCTATCATGCATGCATTGAGCCACCATTTTTTTTTTTTTTTCTTCTACTCCACCGAGTATTCAAATGCATGACGTCATTTGTGACATATATAAAATATCAGGTATTCACGAACTCAGCTCACATAACTGCAAAGAATTATGATGAAACAACGTTTAACACATAGTTTTATTAATAGATTGTGAACCGCACTCTATCGCTGTGTATATAAATAATGTTTTTTTTTTTTTTTTTCTCAATTTCGCTGACAGGAAAAAGAAACAAATTACTTATTATATATTGGAATTTATATATTTTCGTAGTTGTGTGTGTGTGAAGTGTGTGTGTGTGTGGTCCATTAAAGCTCACGTGTTATTCTATCAATATTCATTTTAGGCAGATCTGCTTTTTAACATTAACAATCTTTGTTTATTTTTTTTATATACGTGAACGAGTTTTATTTAGCAAATATAAAACAATTGGAAAAAAGATAAAAAACGTTTTGGAATATAGTTCAGGTGAATACTTGTCGTGTTTTATAATAGTTGATGAGTAGAAAACGAGATATCGAGACGGACAATCAAGATAGAGCACACGATTTCTTTTGCCCGGAAACCACTCACCTAGATATATATATATATAATTTTTTTTTATAGGGGGAATAGTGGGAAAAATGGGCTGTTTATAAACGTAGAGCATTTACGAGGTATTTCGTACGTGATTTTTGTTATTAGTGTGTACTAAATGTAATGTAAATTATATGTAGCTACTGGGCTGTGATAATAAATGCAAAAATGTGGAGTGAGATGAGCTACATTAAATAATAAAAAAATAAGAAAGAAATATGGGAATTTTTTTTTTACAGGGTTGATTTATTATTTATCTGTTTAATTATTTGTAGGGAATAAGGTTGTTGGATGATAACAGTAGGCATTTTATAAATTTGCAGCCATGTCATGATTTGAAGACATTGTTTAATTGTTTTTGAGTTAATTTAATTTTTTCAATGTTGTATTAATATTTTTATTGATGAAAACAATGATGGATTATATAAAGAAGAATCGAGACAAATATCAACAATATTTATTTAATAATTATTTATTCATCAAATGATTTCATGCATTATAAAATAACTCTGCATCTCAGAGTTTACAATCTGAAATGATATTTGAAAGAGGATAAATTAGTGAAAAGAAAATGTTAATAAAAGGATATTATCTGTGATCTTAAGAAGTTTTTTTTTTTTTTTTGCACTCAAACTGTAGATAAACTTTGCTTCCAATTCGCGTGCAAACTTTGAGACTTCGTTTAATATTAGAATATGAAAAAAAAATTGGAGTTTTTAATAGTTTTATATATAATTTAATAGGATTTCAGAATTTTTTCATCTAGTTTCGATTTTATATCCGGTTTCATGTTGAAAATATGTTTTATAAAATCATTGAGTGCAGTTGAATATTACAAAATATAATAGACATCAGAAAAAAAATTAGATAATCACACACGACATACGAATGTAATAATATTCCATTAAAAATTTCATAATATTCCATTGTCGAATCGAAAATATTCCTCTGAATAAAACAAGAATATCTCGATTGAAGCAAATAATATTCAAGAAAACTTTTATCCTCCGCAATGGAAACAACTATTTCCGTATGTTCAATAAAACAATATGATGAATAGTGAATCATACATGTAACTCTATTAAAAAATTTATTGCAAAAATAAAATTCACCGATAAAAATCAATAAAAAAAAAATCCCAAACGATAAAACAATACTTTAAAGAAAATATACAAACAGATAAATTAAAGATTTTATTTTTCATTATATTCGATTAGTCTTCAGTAACTCCTATTACCCAAGGGGCCTTTGCCCGAGTTCGTCCAATGCACACATATATCTGTACATTTCTCCTTTCACCTCCCTCGCGTTCCACATTTTCTCTCATAAAGGAATATCATCCAGAAGTTTGGTTGCTACATGATTCTGCGCCGCTGCTATACACTATCGTTTGGATCCCAGTTTGATTCAATTCGCTATATCTGGGCAGCATAGGATATTCTATGTACACACACACATATATATATATACATAGAATAATAATAATAATATGTACATAGAATTCATTGCAACCGCAGCCTTGTAGTATGGCACACAAAACTACGTGAATTGGGGTCAAAGCTTCTTCCCTTATGTCAAAGCCGAGAAAATAACTAAATAAAGTAACGACATCAGAGAGTGAATTTACAACGCAAGTTGTGTGTTGTTGTATAGTGTAAGAGTGTTTCGTTATTGTCGGAAGCATTAAAGGTCTCTAGAGTCTACTGTAGAGGTTTAAAAAAAGAAATAGTATAAAACATTACGGATGATGGAGGGAGAATCGGTGGAGAAAAAAAATAGAAAAAATGAAGCGAGCATATAAAACTGAAGATAATGGAAAAATTTATCTGAGAAATATGAGAAACTCTCGACAATTTTTCCCTGGCAATCCAATACTTGATTTCTTCGATATATAATAGTATTATCCATTTTATGTTTATATAGTTTTATATGTATAAGAAAGTGGTAATGGTATATGCTCATGGTTAAAGTGGTGTAAGAATTCTGTGAAAAGTCAAACGCCTACATTACTCAACAGACAGACATACTTTTGTCCCTGTCATTTTATTCATTGCCCTATGTATGGTATATCACTGTATCTCTTTCATTCCTCCATTACTTATTTTGTTATATTCACACAAACACACACAAAAGTCTTGAACATTCTTTGTGATGTGCGTCTCGTGACTATTTTTATAACATTTAAAACCACGTGATAAAGTATTAGAATAATTGTATACGTGTAGGTATGTCTAATCGTCATCCAAGGTCTCTATGCATATAATAGTTTTTAGGATTTAATTAAAACACTATAGTGAATAGGTATTGAGAAAAGATATTGAATTTAATCAATATTCGTGCACAGTATGGGGTATTAAGAGGTTTTGGTTTTTTTTTCTTTCAATTTAGATTAAGTTAATTGAGATAATGGTTAAAATTGAAACACAATGAATTTATGTGTGAGAAAATAATTTTGTAATTAAAAGAGAGTTTTGCAAATTGATAAGGTAGATGTGGGAGTCGGAAATTAAATTTATATCACGATTGAGATTAATATTTTGGGATTACTTGAAGATGTTATATTACTCTTTCGCTCGATTTTTGACTAATTATGGAAGATAAACTTTAATATTAATTATTTGGGGTGGATTTTATCATGCAGGAGGGTGTTTTGAAGGTTCAAATAGGGAAACTGTGATTACATTAGCTGCAAAGATTATATTCAGTTATTTATTATTGAAAGCACTGATGAATTTAAAAGTAAACAACAAATTTTTTTTTATTCAGTTTTTTATTTATTCAGATAATGATAAAAGTTTATTATATAAATGTCTGTATTATTGATTTATTCCTGGATTCACAAATACAGAATACCTTTCTATACCTAACCGGTTGATAAGGATTTTTTTATTTCTTTTAATACAATTTTCTTTTCAGAAATTGTAATTTAGTAGACGGTTTTATTATGAATCTTTAGAATATAAATCATAGAAATATGAAGATGAAGACTCGTAAATACTTTTCTCTTCCATGCGCCAATGTTCAATAGTACATTTTCAATCTTCCTTGCACAAACCGATAGCCTACTTTGAATTATACTTTAAATAAATATCAGTTGAAGATAGATGGTGGAAAAAAAAAAATGTTATTCATCTTTAATTTTATATTTGACGATTGCAATACTTCACGGTAGTTTTATGTATCGTACCGACTTTACTTTTTCGTTAATAAATTAAATACATATTTAGGATATAAAATAAAAGCTACGGAAGTCCTTATGCAATCCGATAAATGCATAATCCCACTAATGCCCCGGGCACATCGACCAGGGAAATGTTTCGGCTAATTTTAATTCCGCGGTCTTACGATTTTGTGGAACCTACATTGAGCCGATGCATTATTGTACTTACCTTAAATAAAATCAATTTTTATTGAACAATCCTTTTGATTACAGTGTCATAATTCCAAAACTCTCGTTCAATAATTTTAGAAATATTAACAATTAATTTCTGTTTTAAATACTTGAAAATAAATGCTACATTTATTTCAACATTTTTATACACAGCTGAATAGTTAGACATTGTATTATAGGTTTACTTTGTAACTAATCGTGTACAACTTTTATTTAAATATGTTTATACATTTGTCGATAATATACCTCAGATATTATAATGTTTTTGCAATAATAAAATGAAAGAAAATAAAATAAAAGTCATCGTTGCTGGAACGCACTTGCCCATGATATGGCGGCATTTCGTGGCGAATGTTTCTACCGAGGACGACGTTATTTTTGTTCACCCCCCATTATATATCTACGCATTTAAATCGGGCATTGCCTAGACGCTCGTTTGCTCGCGTGTTGGCACAAGACGTTTGGTAGTTTTCTTGGCAAGCTACTTCATCTCTCGTTGCTCTTCATACTCAACATATATTTCTTCGTCGTTGCAGACGAGTTGCGTCACTATACACATTTTTTACATTTCACAGAATTCAAAAACAATTAAATACAAATACGTGATACACATAAGAACTTAATTTATTGATAATAAATTTATATAATTCAAGATTGTACAATCCGTTGATTAATTTATACTTTCTGGGCAATAAAATAATTATTATTTGCCAAATAATTTTGATCTTCACTATCCTCTAGACTGCCACACCCTTCGAATTCAATTATCCATCGTGTAATATGCATTAACATGCACTCAACGTTATCCAAATCCTTCAAATATATTTCCTACATAATTAAATACTAACTAAACTATTGATCCGACAGAACTACTTTAACTGAAAATGAAATGAATTTAAAATTTGATACCATATTGAACAAATTTAAAGTATAATTAATTATTTTGCAGGTCATTGTTCCAGTCGTTCAACGTGAGTTGTGTTGTTGTCACCTTGAGCCACGACACATCGCATGCTTCGTGGAGTAAAATTGAACAAGTTGGCAATATCCGATAGAAGAAGGAGCTACTTTAGGATAATATGCGGTAAAGTCCGTGACCCACGACGAGTGGCAGGTAAATTTAAATGCTAAAATAAAAATTACAACATTTAATCATCATACCATATCAATACTTAAATTAAATATTTCATTCTCACATCATCACAAATTAATTTACAAGATTTATCTGTATGTATATACTTACACTAACTTCTCTATATAAACCATTATACCAATTGACATTCATATAGACATATATCTGTCGAGTTGATGTCTGTATAGACACGTGCACATACATATACACAATAAATGCGAAGATGCCTAACATAAGATAATTGAATAATCGATTCAAGTTAATCGAATTCGTAGGGGGCAAAAGATTGTGCGAACGCGCTTTGATGAAGACTTTTGTTCCCCATTGTTATACATATACATCTGCAAATCAAAAATTCACACACGATCGAATCCAACCTTTTTTTTTTTTTTTTCACCACTCTCCTACCCCTAAATCCCCATTTGATTTTTTTCCTCTCAATTCACATGGAACAAAAGGACATAGCAACGCAAGCGCAATGAAATTTTATTTCATCCTTTTTTATATATATTTGTAACTTTATTTATTTCCTTCAACTCTCAACATTAATACGTACACTGATGATATTCTGTATACACTTTGATGTATAGTAATAGAGAAACAGAGAATGAGAACGAGAGACAAACTCGACCTACCCAATTTTGCGACGTCCCAGTTACTCAGCTATCAAGCGGATTCGACTCCACCGCCTGTTCATGCTCCTTCGTCCGGATAACTAGGTTACGAGAACTATACGCTGTCCGGTTAGTTAACAGATATACATCTCTATTATTATTCCCATAAAGTCAAATGGATCATACACACTTTGGATATCTTGCGTCTATTCATCACAAATCTCTATGAACAATATTAATAATCCATAAAGTTCATTTAATCTCTTTGACAGCCGTTAGGATTATTTGGCAGATAACGTGCAATTGATATCCTTTGTCTGCAATTTTTTTTTATTTTATCTTCTGTGTGTGTGTTTTTTTGTTTTTTTATTTCGTGTATCACAGTGTCAGAAGAGTCCAAAGTCGATTTCTTGTCAGCTATATCATTTCATCTGGACCTCAAACGTGTATAAAGGAATGAGAGGGTGGCGGGTTATAGGGGTGGAGAACAGTTTTTCCGGTGAGGCAGCAAGTGGGTTGGTTGGTGAAACTAGTCGCGAGGTGCACTGTCCGATCAATACAGAATATATCGCACATACTCACTGTTCACGCTTTTAACAGCATCTCCAAGGATGATTTTATTATTTTTTAGAGATGGTAAAATTTATTTCGTTTTTTGTTTTTTTTTTTTTTTTCCATGTCAATTGCAAAATGGAGGTTAAAATGAAAGAGTGGTGTGTGTTGAGGTATTGTGAGGTTTAAATGGGGAGAAAGTGTGTGGAAAGCTCTTGAGAATACTTCCGGAGTATTTTCGTTAAAAATTCAGGCGGATTTACTTGGAACGTATTTCACCTATATCAGACCATCACTAAAATACTAACATTATTTTCCTCGTGCTCGAGATTCCTGAATATAACACCTCAATATTCAAGTCTGTGAGTGAAGGATATATAATGGAATATAAATAAAAATAAAAATGATAATAAAAATAAATATTAAACCCATGAGCTATATTGAAGTTACTGTTGAGATATTTATAGATACTGGAAAAAAAAAAAAATTAACTCAATATGTTTGTGTATTAAATTTGGATTGTGGATATTAGATGTATATTAATTTATATTTTGTATGCAGACTAATCTTATATGTTAATTCTAATTTATTTATTCATTTATTCATTCATTTCGTCAATAGAAATGAATATTTAACACGAAAGCTATTGAAATTACTTCAAAATAATTAATTAATATTCATATACGAAATAATTCATGTTGAGAATATTAGGAAACCATTTGGATTGTGTAAATTATGCTGTTAATTCAAATTTTCTATTCATCCATCCATTCATTTAATAAAAATAATTCTTCTGCCCCTAAGCTGTTGAAATAATTGCAAAATATTTGTAAATACAAAATAAAAATATTTATGTATAAAATAATTCTGATGCTTGAATATTAGAGAGCTATTTAGATCCACTACACATTACATACTGCTATTACTTCTAATTTATTCATTATTTATTTATTTATTTATGCAATGAAAAAAAATTATTTCACTCCATAAACTATTGAAATTACTTTGAAATATTTATATCCACTAAAAATAACATTTATAAATAAAATAATTCATCATTGGAAATTTACAAAACGATTCATGATTATCTACATACAATAATGTCCTATTAAATGAAATTTATTAATATATTTATTTACTTATTATTATGATTATTATTTTTTTTTGTACTCAAACTTTAGTACGATGTGGATGTTACACATCTCACAAGACACTTGTGATCTCCTAAATGTAAACAGTTACGTGCCAAAATATATAATGAATATATAGTTTCCTTTCCTCACGCTCTATATATTTTTCATTGCGCACGCACTATTTTTTTTTTTTTCCCTTTTTTATTTATATTTTTCACTCTATATATCACGTACATTTATATATCCTCTATGTATTTTACTACATACAATAATGTATGTCGTGTTGCGCGCGCGCGTTATTATCATCAACGCAAAGTATTTGCCCGTGAAGAATAACATTTCAGGGATAGTTTAGCAGGCGTGTATACATATCTATTTTTGTAACATTGCAACAAGAACATACCACACACATGAAATATACCACAGAGCTTTTCGGTTATACTGGATTAAAAAGTCCAAAGAGGTCTGCTATATGATGTATATAAAAATGCCTGGAGACCCTCTGTACATTTAGTTTCGTTTACAAGAGTAAGTACATGTATATTGTGCTAGTTATGCACAATGTTTTCACCACCCACTTCGTCATTCTGAAAAATAGGTAGCATTAAGTATAAAAAAAAAAAAAAAGAAAAATAAGAGAAGATAAGGGAAAAAAACAAAGCGAAAGAAAAAAAGGAATGGTTTAAGGATGAAAAGAGGAGGGACAAAAAAAAAAGGAAAGAAGCATAAAAAGAAAATGAAACTTCCACCACGTACGATCGCACGAGGGGGACTCACAATATATAGGTCTTCGTATCGCCTACGTGGCGCCTACGATTCGCCGATCGATAAAGCCGACCAACCCAGCCAGACACGCTCTCGCTCTCTTTGCTCTCTCTCTCTCTCTCTATCTCCCTCTCTCTACTCCTGTTCTTTCACTCTACTGCTCACACTTTTCCTCCCATCATTCTATTTTTTTATACACCATCTATGTATTCTTCCTTCTTCTCTGTTACACTATGGCCCCCTCGTTTATATTCCTCACTTTTGTTTATTCCTATTTTTCTCAGTTTATCGATAATCTCGTTGACTGACCACTATTGTAAAATAAAATAATGTCAAACACTCACGTTACCTCATACAAAAAAAAACACACACACACACACTAATATAAATTTATCTTTCGTGATTGGTATCGATATTGGTTATATGCATTGTTCAGATGATGGAATTGATATAGATAAAGATTTTATTTTGTTATTGAACAAGAAAAAAAAAATGTGTCAACTATCTATCAGTCGGTATATTTAGCAAAATATGGATTTTTATTTAATTTTTATCCTATTATATTTATTCATATCATGAAATTTAATGATAACATTTAAGACACTTACATTCTAATCTTTAATTATAAATTCAGCTCTATTGTGGTGATAATGTATTTTATCAATCGATGAGATTTCAAATGCAATACATTGGTATGTGTGTGAATATATATATGAAAGAATTGAGGACTGCAACACTCTGTACCATAGACATCCGACTTTAATTGAATTTCCGCTCTTTCGAACAATGTCAATCAAGTTTATTAAAATTGAAATTCACAACTAGCGCATCGTAAAAAACGAGTGATGTAATTGAAGTACCATCAGGGATTTGTATTTGATCAAATTTATGAGGAGTTGTGGGGAAAAAAAAAAAAAAAAAAGAAATACTGATATCATTAGTTATTTATTTTTTCCTACAATTGTTATAAATAATTTTTTTATTCATATCACCCTAATGCATAACACGACTCACATATACAACATTTATGAAATTGGAAATAACACGAAAAATAAATGAATTACTGAGTTGTAATAAATATATTTCACAGGGCGAAAAATAAAATAACAAAATAATAAAATAAAAGTTTTGTGGATGTTTTCCGCGAGGCCGAGTGACGTTGGCGGGAGCAAATTGGATAGATCTGGTTGTTGGCCAGACACAAAGCCTGGTACAAAATTAAAAATGTTCTCACATCACTACATAATAATATTCTCATTTATATATATATATACACATACATATAAATTGTAACAATTGCCAATGTCGAATCATTTACGTAACTCAGAGCCCTTTATTAGATCACCAGAAATTAACTTTACCACCCACAGCAGTCACAGACAAATAAAACAAACTATGTATGTATACAAAAGCTTTGACGTCATCACGTGAACGTTAACTTGGAAGTCAATGCGATAAGAGGTTTATATATATATATATATATATATATTTCATCAATAAAAGAGAAAAAAAAGTGTGAGATACCAATCAAATGTTGAAATATATCGCACGTCGAGAAATGTGACGTAAATTAGCGGCAATGATTCCTGATTAGGCAATTAACTACAAATCACGTGATAGATTTCAAAATCAAGTATTAACGATCAACGTGCAAATCGTACAGTGTGTCACATATCAATATAATCTCATTAATGATTTAATTACTTCACAGTAAATTCGCGTTGTAAATTAAACTTTGGATTGTTGCCTTTTCTTATTTTCTATCCGTCTTTAATCATTTATCAAAATAGAACACAATGATAAATGTGAAATCTCAAGTCTTTAATATATAAATGTTATCGTGAGTCGATGTACTCGATTGATAGGATTCAAATTGTTATATCATGATGATAAGTTTTACTGCAGATTTGTAAGACGTATTTTTTTATGACAGGGAATCAAATTTTTTAATATATTTATTAATAATTTTAATATATATATATATTGGATAAGCAGTGATTATAGTGCAGTAATTTTGGTTTTTTTTTTCTCAGTGTGTTGTTACTTCAAGGAAAAAAATTGTCTGGTAAACATTAATATGAAAATGTAAATCTACAAGCAACTTGCGACATTAAAAGAAGAATAATATACAGCTTGGTGAATTTTACCACGCAACATATTAATTTATACCATGGATATATTAATTTTTAGTGTACAGATATAACATTTTATCTACAAATAGTGAAAATTAATATGTTCATGAAACAAATTAATAGTACAGATTAAAATTTGTCATATAGTATATTTTATTTTGAGGCATCTCAAATACGAACTTATTACAAAATGTTTTTCCATGCTGCTCGTATCTCCATAAAAAAAATTTATATTATATTTGAAATATAAATTCTAAAAAATATACAATATTTTTGTTTACACAGATAAAATATATTTTTGATATTCAAGAATTATATATGAGTTTGAAGTATATTGTAAAATATATCTATAAACTAATTTTACAATCATTTATAAACGAAATATATATTCTAGGTCACGTAGGAATAATATCTAATTAAATACAGGAGAAAAGAAAATATATATTGTGTAATTTTGTACATTTGACAGGCAATGATGAAAATGTAATTAAGTAATTGTTCTCAACGCTTCCGCTTATGAGTAATCTCTTATGAAGTTAACAGCTGTCACATTCATTACGAAAAAATATGTTTCAAAATTTACTGCGAAAATATGTTAGCTAGATAAATCTCATTATATTTGAAACATATATACATCTTCTCGCCATTTATTTCTATATAATTGAAATATATATTATTAATGTGTTTATAAAATGAAATATTCATAGCAGGCATATAATTAATTAAAAGATTGAATAAATAATCAAATATTAATATAATTAATGTATTTCAACACGTATTTTATATTCATAATTAAAATCTACATTCATTATATGAATAAATATGTGACAAATTATTTTATTAATATATATTAAACTATAATTCTACTAATATTCTCTAAAGAAAAAAAAACCTTTATCCACAAATTAATCACACAAAATAACATATTCACTCACTTACTACATTAGTACAAAATTCTTTGACATAATTACACATCTGCAATAAATAATATCAGCATCAAAATCGATTTATTTTCATTATTATATTTTATTCTGACAACGTTATTATGATGGTCGTATATACACGTAACAGTGTTAATACCGTGTTGTCATGTTGAAACAAGTTGCGGTTAGTTAGGGTGACAATATTCGTAGAAAAGTCTACGATTGTCGTGCAAACAATTTATCATCATTCTACAAAGATAAAAAAAAAAAAAAAGTATATACATACCCACTCGAAGGACAGAGCGGATTTATTGGTCAATATTGAATGAATATATACAGTTTGAAATAAAGAATCGATTATTCACATTAAATGTGACAATGAACGAGCACACACAAAAATTCCAATCAAAGTAACAAAATAATATACCTATGTACTTATAATAATTGTCACTATGAAAGTACGACGAATAGGAGTTGATAGAAAGTGGGATAATAATGAGAGGGGTGATACATTGGAATTAGCATTTATATTGTTCATTAAAATGTATTTGAGTTTTTTTATTCTATCAAACTTTTTTTTTTTTCAACAAACGAGAAAAATAAAACTATTTGAACCGAGCAAGTTTATAGTTTTAACTTGTATAATATATAATGGGATTTCACAACTCTCTCGATGTGCCATTCATGCATGCATGAATTATATATATTCAATATTAATCTCTAAAGCTTTTTGTTTCAATATTTATATTTGTCCCACTTCTCTTTATATTATTATTGTTACCATTTTGAATTCATACGCCATCACATGATGGATGAATAAACTTGGTCAATTATTATTATTATACCTAAATGATGGTGTCTATTTCAATTAATTATGTGCCTCGTTTACCAAAACCGGGGCTTAAGGTGACGATCAGACGATTAAGATCGACAGAGTAAACTATGTTGACCTAACACATACGTAACGTGATTATACTCTTGAATGTATTATATATATATATTCTCCAGTGTGGTGTTTCATTATCGAAAATTGTCTCAGTCATATGTCTGTAATCATTATCAGTACATGGAATACACATAATGAACTGTGTAGTTTCTATTTAATTGGTATATCGATATTTGTATGCTTGAAGAGGAAAAATGATCGGAAATATAAACATATCATTTTTTTGTTAGAGGTGACTTGAATCAAAACCAATTATTTTGATTTACAACACTGCAAATACAAGTGTTTTGATATTGTTATCGCTTTTTAAATATTTGAAAATGTTTTATTTACATATCAATCATCGATTAAGAAAAAAAAAGGGGAAAAACGTTTTCAAGTGTTCTATAAGTTACTACACCCATTGTAATAGTAAAGATAAGAAATGAAAACTATTGGAAATACTTCAGTTTTCTATGCACACAATAAAAATAGCAATTGTAATCTTTCTCTGAATCGAAATTAATTAAATACTTATCTCGAATTGTGATAAATGAATTTGAATAAGGAAATATTTAATATTTGATGCAAAATTATATTTTCATCTGTCGAAAAAGAAAAAAAAAATAAAAATACAATGATTCTTTTGATTTGAAATCGTTCACACATGTTTCTGTTATTTGAACGATATATAAACGCAATCTGACAGTTCTCATTCAAAATATAAGAACAGAACATTGTTTATCTTTTTTAAAAAACG
Source organism: Zele albiditarsus (assembly GCA_958496275.1). Lineage (NCBI taxonomy): Eukaryota > Metazoa > Arthropoda > Insecta > Hymenoptera > Braconidae > Zele > Zele albiditarsus. The sequence continues at coordinate 10,970,268 of OY292411.1, read as the reverse complement.
TTCAAATGAATAAAATCAACAGAAAATGAATCAAAATACAGCAGGATTTATTTTTTGCTACATCAGATGAAATATTTAATTTTCTTGACTGACTAACTGGAGATTATTAAGCCACCATAGATTTTTTTTTTTTTTTTCTATCAAAGCAGTAGCAATTTCTTATATATTATTCATTCATATATTAATCATCTCAAAACTTATATAACAATCTATCATTGTCCACGTGAACAGATTATGGTTATGAAGTAATGAAGAAAGAAAAAGAAAAAATTATTGATCTCAATTGAAATTAAAAAAAAAATATATATTTGTTAGAAAAATTCGCATGTGAAACTCGAAAATATAAATAAGATTCCAAAACCAGAATTCTTTCACATACAAATCCGAATTAAACATATTTCAAACTGATATCATCTCTAGACCAGAAAAAAAATTTTAATTCACCACTTGAATGACAAATTCTCACACTATTTTACCAGTGAACAAATTACTTCTAAAATAAAATTCATAAAGTTTGATATACATCATTCTTCTTTCTCATTGTACATTGAAGATAAGAATTAAATACAATTTATACAATTGACCTTGTTTTATAATTATTCCGTATTATACAAATGAATGAAGATTCAACAAATGTCGAAAAAAATAGGAAGTGACCTCATTTTTTTAAATTCAATTTATTGAAGGATTAAATTCTTCAGCAGTACATAACGTGTATTGCACACAATTTCTCACGACACTTTTATCTATATATACTATTATATGTATATTCTTTAACCTCGAGTAGCAATGACAAACCACATGGCGATTCGCGCGATATAATGCGCGAATCCGCACGACAATGCCATCAGAAATATTCTCGAGTGTTATGCAATTGTTGGTCTAATTATATTATGCAGTTCTTCTCGGATTTGGTTGACATGTATTTACGAATGAAAACGTGACCATTGATAAACTTTGTCTAGAAAATTCCAAGTGTGAAACTTTATTAAAACATACACTGTACACTTTAGTAATTATAGATATCGTTTCGCGTTTCCACTGCTCAGGTATTAATTTATTTTCCCTCCTATACACTCCATCCCACGCATTTGTTTCAATTATTTATTTTTATTCTGCCATTCACATTTATTTCATTTCATTTTATTTCATATTATTATTTCTTTTTAATTTTTCTTTTTGAAAATGTACTTATGTTTTACCTCAAGCAATTAAAATTTTATGAATTTCAAGGTAAATTAAACTCGTATTTTCATGATTGAGTCGTGCAAATATTTTTCTGTTGGAAATTGCGCTCATGAGACAGAAAGGTAGAGCGTGAGGATTCAAGAGAAGAAATAGTGTGAGAGCAAGTGGGACAGAATGGGAGAATCATGAACAAAACAAATTGCAGAATGAATTCATTACACAAGCATTGTTACATATACAATAAACACAGCTAATTTAAATGCCTGCATACAGATAAAAAATACGATAGTATAAAAAATGTTTGCAGAAACTTCTTCAACTTTAGACTTGCTATATCAACACAAAATTTACCAAGACTTAATTAATTTTTCATTAATTTTTCTTCCATTTTCTCTCACACATTTTCGTGTTAATTCACATTATATATTGAGTATATAAATTATTTTTTCAACTCTGCATTAAAATTCATATCCTAAACGCAAAGAATGTAGAGTAACAAGCAAAAACAACAAAAAATAATCCAAGTATTTTGATCATTTCTTCTTCAACAAAAATAAGAAAAAAAAAAAAAAAAATCTCTCGAATTATTTCATTATTTCTCTTCCCATAAATAATATTTTCAAACACCACTGTATGAATATTTTGTACTCTCTTCATCAAGTTCCCATTAATACCTTCACTAATGTGACATATACCACACAAAATATCATAATCCATATTCACCTGATAATTTACTCACAAGTGAAAATGATCAAATAATGATTGGGTATAGTGCCGTTTGACATGAAACTCAATAGGAATAATAGTTCCCCTCTAGACCCACTACACTGGGTGACCCAGTCCACTACTATCCACTCACAAATATACATATATTTATTATATATATACAGTTATATTTTTGTAGTCGTTGAGTTTCTGGGTTGAGTCACTTCGCTCGATCCTGTCTCGTCATGTCCATAAAACTGTCCGGGCGTATAGGGAGACCAAGAGCGATAAATAAGTTCTGATTGCTATTCGTAGTTGAAATCGCCATTGCGAGATTTCTATTTACTATGGCTTAGACTATATGTATGTATAAAATACATATTAACTGCTGAATTTTTTATATATGTATTTATGTCGTGATATTACTCTTCAATGTAAAATAAGAACATAATAATATCATTAATAACAATAATAATATTAATTATAATAAGAGTTCCACCGCCATGTACTGTGTGCTATAGCACACTAGCTATAGAAAACCAAGTTTTATGATAAATAATTCCCATTCGTTAAATATTCAGAAAATATTTTTAACCGTATGTATAAACGTAATTAAAATGTCTAGCTTTCAACGAGTTTGATGAAATTCCAATTCCAGTACCACAGTGAACATGGGTATATATATTAATATATATATATATATGATCAAATAGCAAAGAGAAAAGAAAAATAGACCTCGTGACCTCAACGTGGTTGCACGCATACATATGAAATTATATATATATATAAATAAAAATAAAATGCGATATAGAGAGTGAATAGAAAAAAAAAAGGGGGGGAACGAGAAAAATACGCAAAATAAGGAAAACATCCCCCAAAGGAAAAATATATATATATATATATATATATTTATATACTTTGAAATGTAGACAAAAATATGTTAGTTGAATGTTATTAAATGTTTGAAATATTAATATTACCTGGTACTTCTTATTTTCATAATCAATACATGTATTATTATTATTTCGTTAAATTTGGATATATACAAATTTATTTTTGTCCAGTATGAAATTAATTTCAGATTGATTTTTTCTTTTACTGAATAATTAAATTCTTTATTGATGTACTTATTCTAAATTTAGCAAAATTTATATTTACATTCACAGTGCTATGTATTAAGTGAAAAGAGAAATGAATATAATGAATCTAAATTATTATACATTTAATAATTATCATTTATAAATTTAAACCAAACGATTGATAAGAAAAATTTATATAATTTATTACCAAATAACCACATGTTTTAATTAAAGAAAATAAAGCATAAAATAATAACAATAAATAAATTTGTCCTACAAAGTGTCGTACACAAAACAATATATATTCATCTACATTTTTAAAAATATATATTTATCTCTTTTCATAGAGGCATTAGGCTTGAAAATTTGATCTGCAAAATAGAGAGATAAAGAAAAGAATTTCGCGGGGAAACGAATATCGTATACGAGAATGAGTCCATGCACTATACAGTGGATGAGAGGGAGAAAGATATATAGAATGAAAAAAGAGAAGAAAAAGAAAAAAAAAGATAGGAAAAAGGAGAGGTTGTCTCATTTGGCCGCGAGGGTGGTGCAAGGGCGCATGCGAAGCGCGTGCGCGTGAGCCCCAGCCTTTACTCACACTCTTCCACCCTCTCTTGGTCACTCCCTCTTTCTCTTACTCTGTCACTTGGCATAGAGCTACATTATATACCAAATGCCTACCCAACGCCAGTTCGTCCGAGACAGTGGGAGTCGGTGATAATCGGAGGCCGTATAACAGTGTCGCATTCACCGTTTACGTCAAGGCATCAACGACCTCGCCATCATCCGCATCAGCATCCACCTGTCTCTGTCAACCTCGTTCACCTCCATCCGAATGATAAAATAACATCTTATGTGTGTGTGTGCAAACGAATTATTTCAATACACAATTACACACGTACTCATTAAATTCAAAACGTATAATTAAATTGAATAAACAAAAATTGGAAAGTAACACCGATAAATAATTGAGTGCAAACAAAAAAGAATAACAATATTTCGATAGCACTTAAGAGTGAAAAAGGACACGAAAGCAACGATTTGTTCTGGAATCGAGTTACGTACACCGTGCACATATATATATATATATATATATATATACACAAATATAAAAAAGAGAATAAAAAATTAATTTGAACTCTGAGAATACAGTGAAATAACCAGCACAAATACTTTTTGCAAAGTAAAACAAAAAAAAAAATTTCACCGTTAATGCTTTCTATAAATATATATTTTATTTCACTCTTCGGTATGTAGAAAAGAAAAAAAAAATTAAAGACGAAAAAGAAAATAAACGTGCACCGAAATAAAAAAATGTGTTGCGACGTGACATTGTACAGTAGATGATTAACAATCAACTTCACTCACCCCCAACAAAAATAAATGTTATTCAATATTTTTATTGACTGTGTTGATAAAAAAGGTAAAAAAGAAAAAAAAAAAAGAGAATAGAAAAACGAAAGATAAGGAAATGAATTAACACCGCGTTATATATTTATTCTGATGATGGCAGAGTTGTTGAACGCGCTGTGCGCTAATATGCCTACAACATTAGTGGGTTTATTCGGTGAGCGAGACGAGTGAGGCCACGATACGACTTTGAGTGCTGCGATCCGGGAATATATACCCTGAAAAACATCTCTTCCTCTCACTGAGTAATTCTGGCCGGCAGCTGCAGAGTGTGTAGTCACTCTCTTGTGTGTGCGGTTTTTGCGGTGCTGCGGCGACGGATAGCAGCGGTTAGTTGATCAGAATTGTGCCGCGAGTGCGTACCGACACCGTGGATAAATGTGTCGGTCACGATACAAAACGTGAGGGCGTTAAAGGGACGGTGGAAGAAGCGGGTGAGACCGTGGTGGTGTTGGAAGTGGCAAAGAAAGAAGAGGAAGCGCGATTAAGGTGGAGAAGGACGAGGAGTTAGCGTTAGTGCAAGCTTTGTGTTGGTGTATTGGTGGTTTTGGTTCATCGTACATATATACATACATATATTAAATCTCACTCGATGCTTTTAACAACACACATAGAGAGCAGGCAAATATCGCGTGTGTCTGTGTAAAATTGCATGCAAGAGGTGAGGCGGTGGAGAGAACACATACAGGGGGGTAACTGTAGAAAGGCCGACTACACAAGAGCCGATTTTATTTTTAGTGCGCATCGAAAGGTAGAGTGGCAGCGGCACACAGCCGCCCGCGGATCGGCAGACGTATGTCACATCGGAATTATATTTTCTCGCCTATCTTTTCGTGTGGCCACCAAGCTTAAACACACATAGCACGGGGATACGCCTCGCGCGACAAACGCCAGTGAGTATTTCCGAGCTTTTTCTGCCCCTCCAATCATACACATACACATATACACACGCACTCACCTTTCTTCGTTATCTCTCTTTTATTTCTCTTCCTCATTCTCTCGTTTACTCTCATATATATATCTGTTCATCAATTCCCAGTGGACTTTTTATACTTGTCTGACTTCTGCTTCGATTTTTACTATTCAGAATTTGTTTCTACAATTCGTTTTGTGTATTTTCTTTTTTTTTTTTCAATCATTTAGTTTGATGATATATATTTTTGTGGGTATAAAGTTTATAGTGGAAATGATGAATTTATTATGTAACAAGCTATCGTCTCGTCGAGCAGTCACGGATAACTTCGGATACATACGGCTGTTGCCTGGGCCGACGCGTTTTTCCACCGCCACACACGCGCGCATTTAAACATTATTTCGGGAGTACCAGCCAGTTAGCCAGCCACTACAGTATACACCAGACCTCGAGACACTGGTGGTATAGAGTGGGAATAGAATGATATGCTTTTTGCCCGTCCGGGAACCTACACGCCCGTCGGCATTTTCTTCTTATTCTTCTTCACCCGTCACTACCACTGCGCGCCGTCTTTTTCTTCTTCTTCTACTTCTTCTTCACTACTCGCGTGAAACATGACTCGCTACCCAAATTCGTCGCGCGAGCATAAAGGGCGAGAGAGAGAGAGAGAGAGAGTTCTCACCAAAAACAATTTAAACTCTATGTCATCATCGATATTTTATGTGAGGAGAAAAAAGGAAAAAATAAATTATAAATTTAATTTTTTTATTTTTCTCATTTTTTAATTATTTTGCCTTTTTTTTGCTGAAGGTTAGATCGATAACTTTGTGGTATTAATACACATTATATTATATATAATGAAAGTATTATACGTGTATATGGAGATAGGTAACGCAAGAAAAAAATAATCAATGTTGGAGTATACATTGTATAGATTTAATTAAATTTCCTATTCTCTTTATGTATGAAAAATTCCATATCTCTCTCAATTGTGACCATGAAAATATAGGAATTTCTTTTTTTTCTGTCTTCCATTCATTTTTTATCACAGTCTTTTGAAACATAAATTTATCTCAACATCAGATTGTGGTAAAAAAACTTTTGGTATTCACATTTTCATCTGCACGTTGGCGCTATTGACGTCATTGCGGTTTGACTGATAAATTATTCGCGTTATTATTTATCTATATACACAAACACACACACACACACACACACACACAATCTATAAATATATAAATATATAAGTTTATTTATTTAAGTGATGATTAATTTTGTGTCTCTATTGTCTCTGGCTGATGATAAGAGAAGAACTGACAAGAGGATGTGAAAAGAGAGAGGCGGTGACCCATGTGTGTGTTACAGTTATTTTTTCTTTTATCGTTTGCTTTTTAATTTTATTTTTTTACGTACGAGTGTGACTCGTTATCGTACAGAGGAAATCTCAGTTTCTGACGCTTGTGCACACGAGCTCTCGTTTGTTTGGTATATCACCATCGTGCAATATGTATAATTGGTAACAAGCTCATGGAATAGTAAAATGCTCGAATGAACTTCTCCAAAACTTCTAAACAGAATGCAAATATATTATAGATATGCATGAATGTAGGTGTTACTCCTATACAGTTTATGCATTGTGTTCAACTGTCACACGCAACTATTTCCACGCGCTATTCCACACAAATGAATCTCATGTTGCTATATGAATGGAACTTGCTGTAACCTCATTCACTTTGTCAGCCAACTAATTTCAATATACAGTTTGTGATATTTAATAATTCAAAAGTGAAGAGAGAAAAAAAATATGCCATGTTAGATTTAATCGGGATATTGATAATATGTCAAAGATATTTAGATATTTCAAATGATGCGATCATGTGCAAATTGATTTTGTAGAAATTTATTGTACCATAATTCGATTGACCTGAGGCATTTATTCGTCGTTGAATTTAATTCTATGAGATGAGATAATATCTATGTGTTTGTGTGTATGAGTGTGCGTGTATGTGTTGTGCGTTGTGAATGTACAATCTTCTTTTGACATCACAATTCAAACATTAATTTATTGTATATTGGTGTCTGTATTGTATTGTACTGCTCACAATGAATTGAACGCATCATTCAAACGTCGAAATTATTCTATAATACGATTATGCGTACGTCGCTACTTATTTATATCTTGTTACCGCTCATTAGTTCTCCTCGTGGCTTTTCTATCTTTATATTTGTTCGTTATATACTTTATCATTCGCCAGTGTCATTGTGCTCGTAGAAGAATGCCGATGTTGAGAAGTGGCCAGAGTCCTTATCGACGTTGCACGTGTTAGTGTACATTGTATACAACCCACGTGTATATATTTATTAATTCAACTTCATTGTAAAAATAACGTGCATAATAATTAATTCTTACAAAAATAATTATCTACCACTTTATTGTTTTATAGAAATGGAAAATATATTTTAATCAAATTTCTTTTCCAGGAATGAAACAAAAGCTTCGTAGCTATTTTTGTTTATAATTTATCTAATTGTTTATATGATATTGCTAAGAACACTTCTGATAAATAATCGAGAACGAAAAAAAAAAAAATTGGATATAGAACACATTTGATGAATTCAAGACAAAAATACTGATGGGAAAATATTCCAGAGCTGCAATAGTTATGTGTGGCTGTGTGTGGGATTTTAATAATTCTAAATGAATATGCATTGCATAATAATTTTTCAAACGAATAAATTCTAAGTGTACCCAAAGGGAAAAACAAATTTTTTTTTCCCGTATTTCATTATATATTATCGTACGTGATAAATCTTGCGATGATTAAATGCCAAGTCTAGGGGGATTTTCGAGATAGCAATACCAGCTTGAGGATAAATGTCGCCTGAGAATGAACGTCACTAGTCTTATATCTATTGGTGGAGGGTAAAATGGTCGAAACATTGAATACATCGGCTTTGAATGTTAGTTCTGTAGATATGGGAATCTATATTTATATAATGATATATGTGTGGAAAACTAAGCTACCAATCTATTCCTGAGCTCGATACATTTGAAGTTTGCTCCTTGACTTTTATCAGTTAAATACTGGTTGTAATTCGCCATTTGTTTATCTCTCAGTTATTAAACTGTAATAATTTATATATTGTACAGAATATTTGTACTTTTTTTCTTCTCTGCATTATATCTATTCATGTATATTCTTTCATTCTATTCACATTTGTCTTTCGATTGAATTATATTTTTAATACAGTGAATTTCCGATCGTGCACTGACCTAAATTCACGTGTGAAATTATTCACCTGCTCATTTTAATCATCAGGTGATATCGTCTAATCTTAAAATTTTATTTTATAATGTGAGAGTAAATTTTCATGACATTTTAGTAGATCACTTTTCCGTAGTTATGAGTATGTGTTTGGATGTGTGTATGCCAGTGTCAATCAACAGAATTAATGAAGATGAAGAGTTGTTGGTAATTTCAGCTTTCATCTCTATCAAGTGTTCTTATAAATTCACTGACATCACTATTCATGCCATCAACTATCATGAATATAATAACACCAAGTCTGTGTATGCCTCGCATATATACGTGCATATAAAACACATAAATATTAAGTGTATATAGAGACAAAATAGTTTGTCTTCGAAGGACATACTTCTAAATGTTGAATGGAAAATTCGCAGATAAAATTCTGAATGAATATGACGTCATGGAATATAGAAAAGAAAAAAGTGTGGAAAGTATCCTTGAAACAGTTTGTTAAATGTTTGGCATCGATGAGCTTTCACTCCTTGTTCTTTATTCTTTCATTGCTTATACTCCTCTATCCTTTTTTCTGCTTCAACTTTAAGTCTCAGGACTATAATCAACATTCAATATTCATCGTCAGTGATATAAGTAGGCTATAAATACATGTACATATATTTCCCATTAAATTCTGTCGGCACTTACGTAGTATATGTATGCGTCATAGTAATCATTACGAGTTACCATATATACAAGAACGTCAATTCTCATACACAATATGACGCATGACAGTGTCATAGTAGGAAATTTATTTATTAATGATGATGATGACACAGTATAAGAAATTTTTAGAAAAATGACGAAATAATGACGAAAGAGGAAGCTGTTATAAAAAATGCAAACAAAAAAATATTATTTATGTAGAATCGTACGTGACAGTTTTAAGGGGGAACATCTGGGGTCATGACCTAAAAAAAGTTTGACTTCTTTTTTCTGTGATATTTTATCTCCAGAATGATTAGAGACAGAAAAATAAATGATGATTTGAAAGTTTCGTTATTTTCTCGGTGACAATATCAACAGAATTTTATTCAAATAATTGAATTATTCGAAATGGAGTTTCACTATTTCTCAATCAGTTCATACGAAAAATAAAAATAGAATGTTTACCTTAATCAGATGGACTTTGATTCTCGTTGAAATTCAACTCATTTCTCAAATTTTCCCATACTCCCATAATCTGCAAACCAAAAACGTATATATAACATACAAAAATAACATTTCTAAAATCACATTGACATTCCTCCTTCAAAAATAATTTCAATTCAAAGCATATTCCGTTGTTCTCACCCGCTTAACTAGAGGGCAATACTGGTACATATCACGCGTGTATCCTGTGCCCACACCATTACACATAATTTGTTTGACTATATACAGTGCACATAAACACTTACATATACACTCTAATACATCACCATATCTCCTACATATTCATTCGTATGTGTACATATATTATATGAAATAGTTTGTGCTGTGGTCACAACAACGGGATATGCCGATATTCAATGTACATTCATATGTATAACGCTATCTTTCAGTGTATTTAACATATATATATGCATATCTGCCTAGGTGTGACTTACATACTCTTTTCTCTGTCCATCTTCATTCGAAAGTAATCAGTATGGTAGCCTCATAACATATCACCATTTATGGAATTAGGTAGTACATATATATCAATAATTAAATCAATAATGATTTCAAGTTTCTTTCTTCATATAAAATAACTGTTATTCATTATATTATCACATCAAATGGGTGAAATACACTTATTTCACCCATTTGATTATTGATCGACATTGATTCGAGAGTTGGCCCAAAGTTAAAGGTAACACACGAACACAACATACAAACACAAACACTAACTCTTACCTACACACAAAAATACAATACACTCGTGTGTTCCGAAATGTATCACTATAATTATCCAACCGACAACCAACCCCTGCTGCAAAAATATCCCATTGTAATTGCCCACCTATGAGATCCCTTCATTTCACAATGTCGGCATTCACCAATAGAAAAATGGTTATGTTAATTCTATTGGACCAATAGGTATTTTTTTTTTTTTTTGAGGTTAGGTTGACACAATTGTCGTTGCACATCATAACCGGTAATTTTGCATTATTTCAATTTTAATATTCAAAGTACAATCTAAGCTTTCACTTCTCATACACTTTTCCGTAATTTTGGAACATTAATTGTTGCTTTTGTTTATGTTTTTTTTTTTGGTGTTGTGATTTTAAAGATGATTTTGTACGGAATTATTGTTGGAATATGTCACTAATGTATATTTATATTGTTATGACTCACTGATAAGAGAGGTGTTTCATTTGGGAGCGGATTGTGGCATTGAACATAACCTCTCTAGATGTATGGGAATTGATGTCAACGTGGTAATGACGGCATTGCCGCATTGATGAATATATGATCAATGAATTATTTATTTTATTTCTGTGTTTCATGTTTGTCGATGTTATTATTTTGTTTTTTTTATTGGTATCAAGGTTATATATATTATGAAATTGGTGATGTATATTAGATTTTGACCTTTGGTTTTGGTTTATTTTATTTTATGATACAATAAGAAAGGAACTCGACATCATCAAGTTCACGTTCATTCGGAATTTTTATCGGATCTAAAATCATCATTGCTTAACAGTTTGAATAAATTACTGATGAATTTTTTTACTTTGCATTCCAGGAGTTTAAAAAAGTTTGAATTGTTTTGTTTTATTGTTGATGGTATTGTGTAATATTTTTATTGCTAGTATCATCGAATTTTTCTCTCATGGGATTCTGTTTAATTCGTTTTATATATATCGAACGTTAATTAAACGGATTCCAATCAGGCAGAAATTCGAAATAAATAGTGATTACAATATCGGGGAAAATATATCAACAATCAAACAACACATTCGATGCAATTCATTGTCACACATCCTTTTTTAATTTTGGGATATGTGGTAAAGATGTTGGGAAAAAATTTGCAACTGTTGAGCAATGATAACTATGTGATGAAAAATATAATAGCGCGAGAAGCCGATGAAAAGTATCTTCATTGAAATATTCTACCATGCAATATATCAAATTTATGCATTTTGTCAATAAACCTGACCTAGACACCTGTCGAAAATAATTGGTGTAAATTAAGTAATAACACCGATGTATGAAATACAGAAAAAGAACGTTCTAACTTTAATGGTTGGCAATCAAAAAATATCATAATAGTTTTTAAACACGCAATCAAGGAAACTATCACACAGTTGAATTCTATATATATATATATATATATATATTTATTATTAGCCATAACTTTTTTTTTTCATGTCCAATCATTATAAAAGATATGAAACTGTTGAAGCCAGTTGCGATGAATATAATTGGCAATTATATTTTATATATTATTCGTCAAAAAACATATATTTTTTTTGTGTATGTTTTAGCCGGTGGACCACTGACCTCTAACGGCTCAAGAGTGTGCGAAGAAAATATCCCGGGCCCTTGGCTTAGAGTATCAAAGTAGAGTTGGCAAAAGCCAACCAGGAAACAGAGTGAAGATATGGCGACGGTAGATGGGCGCCCAGCCCAATATGGCGTTTCACTCAAACAACTTCGCGAGCTTATGGAACATCGAGGACGAGAGGGTGTCAATAAAATTAATGCTCTTGGTGGCGTCCAAGAGATATGTAAAAAATTGTATACTTCGCCGAGTGATGGTACGTTCATGAATAGAGAGAAAGAACTGAAGGAATAGACTTCAGCATTCATTTTCAACTGCAATATTAATAATTTCGTTCTTTTCCGTTTTGCTTTCAATTGAATCTGCAGGACTTAGCGGATCAGCAGCGGATATACAACACAGGCGAGAAGCATTTGGTTCGAATGTGATACCTCCAAAACCACCAAAAACCTTTCTAACATTAGTGTGGGAAGCACTCCAAGATGTTACTTTAATCATTCTCGAAATAGCTGCATTGGTTTCATTAGGTCTTAGCTTCTATCAACCGACACAAACACATAAGCCAGGGGAAGAAGGTATGTGAATTATTGCGAAAAACGTGTTTGATGATGAAAATTGATGCATTTTTGTACCTGAATTCCGGAATTAACTGGCATTACAATTTGTGCAGATACTGCGGGTCACCTGGACGAAGATGAAACGAAATATGGTTGGATTGAAGGCCTCGCTATTTTAATTTCTGTTATTGTTGTTGTAATAGTTACAGCATTCAATGATTACTCTAAAGAACGACAATTTCGCGGATTACAAAATAGGATAGAGGGCGAACATAAATTCGCAGTTATACGACAAAGTGAAGTGAAACAAATAAATGTAGCGGATATCGTTGTTGGTGATATTTGTCAGGTATAATTAAATTTTATTTTTCACATGTGTTTTTCATATATTTTATTCGCATATTCATTATCAATTGAATTTTAATCCAGGTCAAATATGGAGATTTATTACCCGCCGACGGTATTCTTATTCAGAGCAACGATCTCAAGGTTGATGAATCGAGTTTGACAGGTGAATCGGACCATGTGAAGAAAGGGGAGGCGTTTGATCCCATGGTGTTGTCCGGTATATATTATCTCACTTTTCCAATATTTTTTTTTCTTCTTTCATGTAAATAGAGCAGTTTTTTTTTATTGATCCAATTCTATATTTCATCTATTGTTTCATATACATAAAAGGTACGCATGTGATGGAGGGTTCAGGAAAAATGTTGGTGACTGCTGTTGGCGCACATTCACAAGCTGGTATTATCTTTACGCTATTAGGCGCTGCTGTGGATGAACAGCAGCAGGAAATTAAGAAGATGAAGAAAGGTATGAACTCAATGACACGGTTGATATAATTTGAACATTATTATCAACTTTAATCAGGTTTGCCTATTTTTTTGCCCGCTACTTCTCGCGATTCTCAATGTCAATTTTATAATTCACAACGTTAACAAGAGTGCATTACATTTTTTTTATCCTTCCTCTTTTTTTTCTCGTAAAAGAAACGAAAAAAAGAACAAAGAAGTAGCGGGTATGCAAATGTTAAGGCATGAAATTTCCAGAATTTTTTTGAATCAAGTGTGGACCAACCAGTGGACGCATGGTTTTTTATCTCAATGTAATACATACACATACATTTTTTATAAGGAGTTTATGAGAAACTCGGGATTTAGGCATTTAATTGATTTAACCGTTTAAGCATGTTTTTGCATTCAGTTTACTAGTGAATTTACAACGAGAAAAAAGTGCGAATTTTTGCCTGATTCCTTTCTACACGCTCCTCCAAAGTCCATTCGAACTAATGTTTTAATACGGAAAATGACGAAATTTCTGTATTTGTTTAAAATGAATTTTGTCCGTGCGATATAGAAGATTTTTTTTCATAGTGCTCGAAATATTCATATATAGATTATTAATATCAACTACTTTCCTCCCTAGTCTCTATGCCTGATCCTGTAAATGCCATCATGGCAAAGAAAAAAACATTACGTACACTTACAAAATATTGTCAAAACTCGTGACTCGATGAAATTAAATTTGGAAACGGTTCCGAAATTTCAACATACATTTTACATGTTAATATCTCATTGAGGTTGTAAATAGGCAATCGTGTTCATGATCGGTCCTTTGCAAATGAAAAAAAAAACGAAAAATTGAGATACAATAATAAATACTTCAAGTCAAATAATTTAAAAAGCTGAACAATTGTTGTTAATCAATTTTTTTTTTGCATGCATTTTTGTTGTCCAGAAGCTAAAAAGCAGCGGAAGAAGAAGTCTATCCCAGGTGATTAAAAATTTCATTGTATTTTTCCATATGGGACAATTATTCTACGAAATTTATTTCTCTTCATTCATTTATTATTATCGTTCAATTGATTATCTATTGTATTATATATTTTGACAAATTATTGAAACGCTACATCCACATTTCATCGACGATAAACACAGTAAATTACACTTTAACAAAGTTCATTGTTAATACACAATTTTCAACCCCCGTACTGGTCGCGTAACTTGTAATCAATCTAACATTACACCAATGCATTATTTGCAGTTGTTTTGAAGAGTCCCCAAATAATAATAACCACCATGTGAATACATATATTTTTGATTCTCGCACAAACTATCTTCGATACCGTTCTCATTCTCCAACCTTTGCATTTGATGACTGAAATTTCTGTATGCTGTAGACGATGCAGTACATAAATATTATATAGTTACCAGTTAAAAGTTGTGTACCCTTAATAACACTGTTCGTTTTTTTTTCACTCTCAACATTATCTAATACCACAGAAAAATTCACTGATCTAACGTTTCTATTCATATCACAATTTTTTATATTGTTACTCGCGTTTATAGATAACTAATGAATATTAACAATAATCAATATTTTCATCCACCAAAGTTTCAAGGTTTCTATCGTCGTAATAATTCTATTTCACTCTTTCTCATTCATTCTCTCTCACTTTTCAACTACAAATAGATTGCATGTGAGAAAAAAAACGAATGGTGAATCAATGAGTAATGAGCAGACAGAAAAAAATGATGTGGAAACCTTGAACGATAATATTTTCTCTAAAAATTAAATGAACAAAACTAATGAAGAATAATTCTTGGGGGAAAAAAAAAAAAAATTGATAAAAAAGGTGACGAAGCTGGTGAAATTACGGGAAACAGTCATGTGGCCAGTGGCGGAAGTGTAAAACAACATGACGGTAGTGCAGAGAATCATCAAGCACCAGCAAGTAGTGGCGGTGGCGGCGGTGGAGGCAAAAAAGAAAAAAGTGTGTTACAAGCAAAATTAACAAAACTTGCAATACAAATTGGTTATGCTGGATCAACAGTTGCCGTTCTCACTGTTATCATTCTCGTCATTCAATTCTGCGTATCAAAATTCGTTATACAAGGTCTAGAATGGGAGAGTGGTTACATCAGTAATTTGGTGCGACACTTGATTATTGGTGTAACGGTACTGGTAGTTGCCGTACCAGAAGGTCTTCCTCTAGCTGTTACGTTGTCACTCGCCTATTCAGTCAAGGTTATTATTCAAACTTTAATTAATATGACTGCAAATAAATATTTGACGAAAAAATTACAGTCGCCATTCGATTCTGATGAGAACAATGTTTTTATTATCTCTATCTATTTCATACACAGAAAATGATGAAGGACAACAATTTGGTGCGTCATTTGGATGCATGTGAGACGATGGGCAATGCAACGGCTATATGCTCCGACAAGACAGGAACACTCACGACAAATCGTATGACAGTTGTTCAGTCTTATATTTGTGAAAAATTGAATAAAACATCACCATCATTTTCGGATATTCCGAATCACGTTGGAAATCTCCTCGTTAATGGTATCTCAATTAATTCGGCGTACACGTCTAGAATTATGCCAGCGCAAGAACCCACCGATCCGCCAATGCAGGTTGGCAACAAAACCGAATGTGCCTTACTTGGATTTGTATTGGCCATTGGCCAAAATTATCAGACAGTGCGAGATGACCAGCCAGAAGAAACATTCACGCGCGTATATACATTCAACAGTGTTAGAAAAAGCATGTCCACTGTCGTTCCGAGATCGGGCGGTGGCTACAGGCTCTTCACCAAGGGTGCTTCCGAGATCATCATGAAGAAGTAAACTTGTTTTTCCCTTTTTCCTTCATTTTTAACTTATTTTCTATCAATATTTTCCTTTCACTTACTGTTAATTCATTCTGTTAAAATCATAATTACAGATGTGCCTTTATATACGGTCGCGATGGACACCTGGAGAAATTTACAAGAGATATGCAAGACCGATTGGTGAAAAATGTTATTGAACCAATGGCGTGTGACGGTTTACGTACAATTTCCATTGCATACCGTGACTTTGTTCCCGGTAAGGCCGAAATAAATCAAGTACACTGTGACGGCGAGCCAAATTGGGAAGACGAAGAAAATATTGTCAATAATCTAACATGTTTGGGAATTGTTGGTATTGAAGATCCTGTACGTCCAGAAGTACCGGACGCGATTAGAAAATGTCAAAAAGCAGGTATTACCGTGCGAATGGTAACTGGTGACAATGTCAATACTGCAAGATCAATTGCACTCAAGTGCGGTATAATTAAACCAAGTGATGATTTCCTCATTTTGGAGGGTAAAGAATTCAATAAACGGATTCGTGATAGTCAAGGTGAAGTTCAACAACATCTGCTCGATAAAGTATGGCCAAAATTGAGGGTATTGGCAAGATCATCGCCAACTGACAAGTATACATTGGTTAAGGGTATGATTGATAGTAAAATATCAGTAGCACGTGAAGTTGTTGCTGTTACTGGTGACGGTACAAATGATGGGCCGGCATTAAAAAAAGCTGATGTTGGATTTGCTATGGGTATTGCCGGCACTGATGTTGCGAAAGAAGCTTCCGATATTATTCTCACTGATGATAATTTTTCATCAATTGTGAAAGCTGTAATGTGGGGTAGAAATGTTTATGACAGCATAGCTAAATTTTTACAGTTTCAATTAACTGTAAATATTGTCGCTGTTATTGTGGCATTCATTGGTGCGTGCGCCGTACAAGATTCTCCATTAAAAGCAGTGCAAATGTTGTGGGTTAATTTGATTATGGACACATTAGCCTCTCTTGCATTGGCTACTGAATTACCCACACCCGACCTGTTACTTCGCAAGCCTTATGGCCGTACGAAACCACTCATATCCAGGACAATGATGAAAAATATCCTGGGTCAGGGCATTTATCAGTTGACAGTTATTTTCATGCTTCTCTTCGTCGGTGAGTAAATTTGATATCACATTGGAATGAGAGATGAATGAGATATTGTTTATTTTGCATTGTTTGATATTGAATGTGTTGAACATTTATAACTATTAGTCTAATCTACGCGTTTTCTTCTACTCCTTTTTTTTTGTGCATCAGGTGATAAAATGCTCGGAATCCCAACCGGAAGGGGTCTTGGGGAAAGTGGTGGTGCACCCACTCAACATTTCACAGTTATATTCAACACTTTCGTCATGATGACCCTATTCAACGAATTTAACGCGAGGAAAATTCACGGTCAACGTAATGTCTTCCAGGGTATATTCACCAATCCGATCTTCTATTCAATTTGGATTGGAACGTGTTTGTCCCAAGTATGTATTTTTTTTTTCCTTTCAAATAATTATATATCAAATAAAAAAATGTTTTCTCATCCATTGTTTCTGTTTTTCTGTTTCTTCTTTTTTTCTTCATCTAGATTGTTATCATTCAATATGGTAAAATGGCATTCAGCACAAAAGCTCTTACACTTGAGCAATGGATGTGGTGTATATTCTTCGGATTCGGTACGCTGGTGTGGGGCCAGTTGGTCACGACTGTGCCCACACGCAAGATTCCCAAGATACTTTCGTAAGTCCAAATTTAAACAGTATATATCATTGGTGTTTGTCTAATTGCAATTACAGGTGATGTGAAACTTTTTTTTATAGAAATCAAATCAATATTCATTGAAATAATCATTGAATGTTGACGAAAATTTTTTATGAGCGTTACGGTTTACTGATAACTTAAAACGAAATTTCGCCAGTACCCAAAACGCTCGTACAAGTTTTCGAATAGATGAAAAAACAAAATCTTAACATTTAATTCAATGCTATTGTACATAATTATGAAACATAATTCATCAAATTTCGAATCAAGTAGAGCTCACCGGCAACTCAACATAGTGCCGAAAAAAAAAAAAAAAAAGGAAAAAAAATCAGAGTTTTATATATGGTTTTTTATTTATCAATTCGTCGTATGTGTCTAGCCACGATAATTAATCACTCATAGCTTTCGTATCCCCCTTTTAGTACGTGGTAGTGAGCCTTTGCATGCTAGAATATTTAACATTAAACCACGCTGATAAAAATAATTAACCCAAATCGGGTCTAGTGATAATTAACGGCTGTGTTGTTTTCCCTTGATCTTTGTTTACCCACATTTCTTCCATTTGTATGTTTTTTAATTTTCCTCGTATTAATTAGGTGTAATAATTTTGCTTTGATAAATTTTTGTTCATTTAAGTGTATTATACAACACTATATTCCCATGTATTATCAGAACAGAATTGTTCAGTATTATTCGTTGTACCCTGACCGTGGTGCCTGAAATTTTTGGTTAACACTGGATGTTGCATGTATACAACCGTCGTTCGAGCAAACGAAAAACAATTACCAGCTTTATCTACGTACTTGTTTGTATGCTTGAATAAGAGCGACATCATACGTCAATTGTATTTTCGATTATACAGTGCCAAAATATCAGGATTGATGTATACAATGAAAAGCAACAAACAAAAAGCAGATGATAATTACAAAAATTTCCTGGTATATTGTATAAATATAAATTGTTGATGTTTATAAAACATAACGGTGATGGAAGTATTAGAATTGATACGGTCGTAGCTGCTATTTCTAGTGAAAACCGAATAATTCGAGGTACATTAGTGGACGCGGTGTGCTGGATAAATCCACCATCCACCGAATCTCACTTATTGATTCGTGGGAAGTCAGCTTATATTCCACTCCCTCCTCTGACCGTGCGCATCCTCTATTTTTCCTAGTCATTCCTGTTGTTTATTTTTTGCCCTTTTTTTTTCTCTGATTCCCCTATGCCATTAATTTGTTTATTTCCATTCAATAATCACAGTTCATACAATAATTCATCTTATTTCAACTGATCCAAATCCACCCCAAAAAAAAGTTATTAATGTTCGCTCTCATCGAGGGATTAATCTGTCATCATCAATAATGAACGATATCGGTAAAAAAATTTTATTCCATTTGTTAAATTTTCATTTATCTATTGCTGTTATGGATTCTTTTTCGATAGTTTATGGTCAACCATTTTTTCGTTTTTTTTTTTCCTCCCAATTCCTCAATATTCCACATTCGTTCAACTTTAAGCAGAACATAATTTTTAGGTAAAAAACCAACATTGAAATGTATGACTGATAGAAGAATTGCGAATAGTTAATATTCTTTCAGTGTAACATGTTCTTAATTTTAAAATATAGGGTCCCCGATATTCAAATTATTTTATATTGCCTGTAAGGTGGCTCACGGAAATACTTAGTGGTGTGTGTTGTTTACTTTTCGCGAGTGAAATCCTAACTGCTGTGATGAAATTGACTAACAAAATAATAAAAAAATGACGCCCAACGATACGTCGAGTATATATTCAACTAGAATTAACAAATAAGCTGCGATGGAATAAAAAAACAATGACTTAGTTAATGCTATACATAAATACAAATCTTTACGCTTGCGAATCTTTCGTATATATATTCGATTATATAATATTGTATATTAACAAACAGTAGTTACGAATACAGATCGCATGTAAATATTAATATCAATGATTATCGAAAATTTGACAACTATTGTCAATATTATTTTAATCAATCTACTAATCACATAATATTACACATTATTGACACACTAATATATACTAAATCATCTCTCGGTGACGTCAAATGCAACATTTACCCACAAATGATTATTATCCCCTAATGCCATCTATTAATTATCATTTTCATACTCCTATATTATCCTATTTCATTCATTCATTCACCAATCATTTGTAAATGAAGAACAGTTTCGCCTTTTATGAAGCGTCGAAAAACACTAATGCCGGGTATATATATATATATATATATATATAAATGCATACATTCGTTACATCTTCTCTTCTATTTAATCGTTCTTTTAGTTCGTTCGTTAACTATAAATTTATATCTCATTTCTACCTACTAATCCTACAACGCTTACTGTCTTAATTTTTATTCTATTTCTTGTCTCGATTTTTAATCTATCACTTTAATCTTCTTTTATTCTTTCTCTCTCCAATAATTTTTCTCTGTAACATTCAATTTATTAACGCCTATGTAATAATCGATGCATAAAGCGATTAATTTTGCCTTAAAAGTGAGGGATACGAAGGGGGATCGGAAATTTGAGTGCAGTACATCGAGGAGCCGGCCACGAACAAATTCGAAAGTGTCGAAATAATTTGAAAAAAAGAAGTTCATAAAACATTAAAAAAAGAATCAAAGATTTAAAAAAAAAAACAACACAAAAAAAAATTGCTTTAACACAGGGACCGAGTTATGAAGAACTGGTTTAATGTTTTTTAAAAACAGATGGGGCCGCGGCCAGCCGGATGATATCGGTGCTATCAATCTAGGAGACGAGAAATTCGACCCAGACTCGGATAAAAAGCCGCGTGCAGGACAAATTCTATGGATCCGTGGTCTAACACGGCTACAGACTCAGGTAACTATCCTCATGTCACTCTCATAATCACCACTCAATATCAAAACACTCTCAGATCCTCTCACAAAAAGGTTACTCACACCCAATAATAATAAAAAAAAAAAGCAACCGGAATCACAACATAAGAGACATAAAAAAAAATTCAAACGATAAATTATCACTCGAGGAAAAATGGAAGGAAATTAAAAAAAATACGCCGGGGGTTGAGTAAACGATGCTTCGCTCCATTAATTTTATAGGTGACATGGGAATACGCGTTCAACCACATTCGATCGGTATAGTAAAAAAAAAAAATTAAAAAAAAAACCTTCACATATCACTCGTTCGTCCCTTTTCATTTCATTTCCATTTATTTATTCATTTCAGTTTTTACAACTTGCATCCGTGTTCAATATGAATATTCATTGAAAATCATTGAGTCGATACTGAATCTTCACTTGACACATGTTGACTCAAAGAATTGAGACCGTTTAATATTGACAACGCAGTTGCAAGCTCACAGGTTATTGCATTGTATAATATAGGACATTGGTACACCGTGAAAACGATTCAGGTTGCGTTTTGTATGCTACGTTGTCTATAGGTCAGTGGCACGTACCCACGTTTCTTTGTATTCCATATACGTATATAAAATGAATCAATCAATCGAAAAATTCCCGGCCCTAATCCCAATCTTCAATGGCTCTACCCAAAGAAATATACATACGTATAGGTATATCTCAAGTTTGATATAGAAAGAAAATTATTATCGCAAAGAACGAAGTACAAGCATGTCAGAATTCCGCGTGATTAGTTTGTTTCCGATAATTGGTAATTGTTCCGATAACCGACCTCGTGTATCATTATATTTAGATATATAGCAAAGTCTTACAATACATTGTCCAACCTCACCTCATGTCAAGATATAATACGAGATTATCCTCAAAACTCGCCACTCCTACGATTATTCCTGTAACACACGATTATCGCAGTATATACTTGACGATCTATTATTTATCCTGAGAGAAATATCATCTTTCGATTATTTCCCACGCAATTTTATTTCAATATATTTATTCAATCACCTTTATCGAAACGTCTGAACAACAGAAACAACTACAACAATAACAACAGCAACAACAAGAACAACAATAACCACAGTTACAACAAGAAATGAACGGGTTTGCGCAAAATATTATTGTCGAATATATAAAATATTAGAATCGATCAATTGTAATACCCCTCTGTAAATATTCGTAATCGTAGCGCGTAGCATCCGGTAATAGTGCTTGAGCCTGGTCCAATATGTAGATAATTGTAGACCAGAATATCAACGATGTAAATAGATGAAAACAAAGGAGTGAGAGGAAATAATTCATATTTACAAACAGTTAGACGATGAATAAACATTTTTTTTTCCGAAGATTCCTCGTATGTTTTTCGCGTGGGATCGGACAGTTGTACATTTTTCTACACGAATTTGGTCTTTTGGCTTTGGTTTTCATTCAACGGAGAAATATTTTCTCTATTGCGAATAGTTTTTTACAAGCCAGGTTGAATTGAATAGAAATGGTCCACGCAGTCCTCGAATAATTCATTTATATGAATATACATAAATTGTGAACTTGCGAGTGAGTTCACAATTGATTAATATGTTTATGCTTTAATTTTTTTTTCAATATACCAGTCTCATGAATATTAATATGTATGAAAATAATCTCGGGTATTTGTTTCATTTTCTCTCTTTTATTTATCCTCTCGACTTCTCTGTATATTTCTCTATGTATCTCTCGATTCTCCTCTTTTTATTTTTCTCTGATAAAACAAACTCTATATATATATATAATTATATATTTTACTACACATAAATTTATATTACACATTTATTCGCGCAAGCACACTGCTCACTTGGTACTCCAATAAGGATACCAATATTTGTGTATGTCTATATTTTTTTGATTTAATTTTTTTAATGTCCGTTGAAACTGATAGCCAATGATAGTACAAAGTCATTTCACCTTTCACACAATCAACATGATAGAAAATTCGTTGACACGCAACATTTTATAGCATCATTGAATCAACAAAAATCCAAGCAAGACACAAACAGGAGAGAAGGATTTTTTTTTCTTGGTTCGTCTTTGGATCATATATATTTCTTGCGAATTAAACTACTGTGAGTGTAAACGAAATGACGATTGGTTCTGCGGCTTATGTAAATGTTATAACAGTGAGAGGTTAATAATGAATCTGTGTGTATAAGCATTTGGTTGAAAGCCATAAACTAACAGATAGGTATATTATTCTTGGAGAAAGTTCAAGACTAACTGCTCTAAAACATTACAATACGTGGAAGGTTATACATATGTATATATGAATAATAATATTAACCGTAAGGCTTCTGATCACAATGATGGCTGAGGCGAGGCGACAACTAAACTTGATATATAATTCTATATATTCTGCTGACGTGTTTACAACATTTATCGACCAACCTGTCATATATGCGAAGCCACCATGTCCGGACACCGTAACAGAAGTATCATTCGCATTCTCTATATTTTTATATATATATAAAACTGTTTCACTCGGTCTCTAATACACTTCATACCAATATATATATATCTATATATTCAATATATTTACAACGCATTAATAACTTGGTTATTATTGTCGCAAAACCACATAAGTAATCTATATATTGCGAATGAAAAGCAAATGTTTCTCGTTTAAAGAGACAGAACACTATTAAAACGAAATAAACTTAAGATATAAATATATATAAATATAAAACTGGATGTGTAACCTACTTTCAGACGAGCAATAGAACTCTGGTGCAGAATGTATCTGTGACAGGCAGATCCCCCTCTCAGGATTACTATATGGTTAGTCCCTTAAAAAACACTGTCTGATTGTTTGAACGTCTTAAATGATTTCATTTATCATTTTTACTTAATCATGATTGGTTTTCGCCTCGATTTTTTTTTTCCTTTTGATTTGCTCATTTGGTTTTTACTTTTTGTTCCAAATGACTTATAATATTGACTAATATATTTAGAACAATTATTGACAACGATTGATTTTATCGGGAAATAATTATTTCGAATTTATGAACAATATGCGTTGCTAGCGGATTTTTTAAATGCCATTTTTTTCTCGTCTTTTTTTTATGACGATCATTTTAAATTTGCAGTATATAAGAGTACATTAATGTTATTCACTTTGAATCTGACTAGCTCCGCCGCTCATTTTCTCTTCCGTGGTTGAATGATAAATTTTTCAGTTATATCGGGATTTTCAAATTTATTATTCCATCGTAAATATTCTCATTGAGTGAGAAACATTCCAGGGATTATCTGTCACGCAAAATGATACATTGTGAAATGGGGTAACGTAAAATTTTCAACTTCCATTTGCATATAAATTGAATTAATTATTCATTTTTATGCCAATTCAGAAAAAAAAAAATATATCATTTGGCTGCCAATTGTGCTTTGCCGTGAAATTCATCACCAACAATTTTATTTTTATTTATTTCTGTTCTCATATATACATATTCCGGATCCGATCTAAGTTGTATATATATAAATATATGAAGTTTTCACGATTAAATTGAGCGTTGACGCATGTTACGCATAAACGGATCTAATTTTAAATAAGTCTCGCGTGCCGCATCAAACAATTGCTTATGTCTCTATTATTATTTTATTTTTTATCGATTTTATGGCAAAATATCATTATCAACAGAGACATCTAGTCAGTGTTCGCTTAATAATATAAAAATGTATAATTTTGTTTGATTTCATCAGTTTCATATGCCTTTAAAATTAATATAATTAACCCAATATAATGGTTAATGCAAAGTTTGGTGTTGCTGTGATTTATACAATTTTTTTCATTAATACAAAAAAAAAATAATACTTGTCAGTATTAATCACAAAATTGTCATTTGTTTGTTTTATAATTGACAATTTTCATGAGCGTATGCGCTAACGCACATTGACTAATTATATTTGCTATTAATTTCTCTTTGACATGATGCGAGTGTATATTATATGTACGCGCGTGAATATGTGTGTGTATGTGTGCGTGCTGCAATAATAATGTGTGCTATTTATTAAAAGCAACTGCGTAACACAATTCTAGGTCGTGCGTTGATTATTAACAACTGTTTCTGGAGATGTGAGTCGCTACAATTGGACACTTAAATTGAATTCATTGGAAAGAAAATAAAGAGTAGAAAATTAAAGTAATGATTATAAAAAAAAATGTTCAATATAAAATTAAAAAGTTTTACAGTGCATTACCTCCGTTGCTCATTTGATCTCGCCTGAGTGATTATTAAAAAATTTTTTATTATTACTGTTGGAATACGGAGGTAGTTGCAGTTGTCAGCTTTTAAAAAAGAAATGAAGTGAAATAACTAAAAAAAAAAATAATGCGACACATCAATCCAAGGAGTGAATAATAATCCGTGTTGGCAAATGGAAAATATTGCAAATATTGAAAGCAATTATCGGGGAAAACGGGGATGAAGAAAAAACTGATGGTATAATTTGTGATTTATTAGCCAGCGGAACCCATTCGGGAGACCGAGGTATAACAGGGCGGCAGTCTTACCGGCCGCCGCCATACTATTCCTGTCGGAGTACAAACAAGTACGTAGCTCACGTAGAACACGCATATCCTAACAATTTATATGAGTTTTGAATTGTGGTGTTGTGAAAGATCGTCGGCATACGTACATAGGTTTTGCTCATATGATTCCAAGCTTAGGATTATTTAAATTCAATGCATTCCGGAGTTAAAAAACATGATAATCAAATAGGATGATGTTGTGGTGAGAAATATATTAAGAAATAAATGAAAGCAAACATAAATATATGAATAGAAAGGGAAGAGTAAAATAATTTATTAATTAGAATAGAAGTGCAGGGCCTTGTACGTATGTTGCTCGAACTTCAATTGATTTTGGATTTTTAATGGCATTGCTCTATGGTGACCGCGTGCATCGCTACGATCAAATTAATTGAAAGGTGATATTTAATTTTTTTTTCGTTTAATTAATCGTGGAAAATTCCACTAATAATGTCATTCTTGATGATGATGATTATGATAAGTGGTGATGATGATTATTTCATCATGATTGACTTTTTTGTCTGGCGGGCGTGGGATTTATTCAGTGGAATAATTGTAATTTCAACATGATACTGGAATACAAGACAATGTAACCATTGTATGTACTGTTGAACCACGAATATTCATCCACCTACGCTCGTATTTTGAGTAGACAATAGCTGTTTTAATAAGTGTGCTGCGTGCTATATTCCATATTACATATACAGCGAACAAACATATATCCAATAATTCAACGAAACACGATCAATGAATTTGAAAAAAAAAAAAAAAAACAAAGCACAGAAAATAGTTGAATATACATTTAAATTATATGTGCAAAAGCTGAAACACATTTGTGGATTTTCACATACACAATACACATCAATTTTCTGTCTTTCTCTTTCTCTTTTTCTCCCTACCTATCTCTACTTTTCAATGAACAAAATTCTCATATACAGAACATGTCAACAAGGGTTTTTCTCCTTTATTATTTTATTATTTCAGATCAAATTGTTAAGAGCGCATGCTCGTGTCAAAAGAAGACTCTTCACTTTTCTTGCAAATTCTCTTTCATTCCCCTCCTAGTTTATTATCTTTCTCTGTATCTGAGTTGTTCAATGAATTGTTTGTTCTTTTAATT
The DNA here is from genome assembly GCA_958496275.1 of Zele albiditarsus. NCBI lineage: Eukaryota > Metazoa > Arthropoda > Insecta > Hymenoptera > Braconidae > Zele > Zele albiditarsus. The sequence goes on along the minus strand of OY292411.1, from coordinate 10,943,606 downwards.
TACCTTAAACGCTATTGCGTAAAAAAAGAAAAAGAGTTGAATAAAATCAAATCCCAAAATTAGAATAGGGAAACGACACTGTGATGAAATAACAAAATGTAAAACAACACTCGGGGTGTTCCTTATTGTGCCCTTTATATTTCTGCCAAAGCCTGCAATTTTTGTGATTTCAAAATATATTATACTTAGTAAACAAAATTATTCAGGAATATATATATATTCCAGGCTTGTGTGGCGCGTGTGTTCGTGTGCGTGTGTGTGTGCACACAATTTATTTTGCCATGTTAATAATTTTGAGCTTCGACTATTACGCCTACGCTGCAGACGTCTCGAAATCAAAAAAAAAATATGAAACAATAATTAATAGGAATCATTATCATAAATTATTACTGTATGTGCGTTATCGATGTGCGTGCACGTTTGTCCAATTATTTAAGTGTTACATAGTTATTCAGCGAGCGAATGAATTACAATAATACGTACATAAATATAAATATTTCCCAACGAAAGAAAAAAAATATTTTTCCTGGCTGAGGCTTTCGTGATGTAGATACTGAATGTTTCAATGTTTATTTGCTCAGCGCACGAGGCGTGAAAAATTTATTATTACTGTTTTTTTTTTTTCTCATTCTACTCTGTCTCTATTTTTTTCCTATGTGTTTCTTTCTGTCTCTATATACTCCAAATTTGTCTCGCACTGCTCACTTTTACTATGTCTCGAATCCTATTACTTCAAAAGCAACGTCTCAATGATATAATATACATAAATATTATAGAACATATATATAAAATATATTTGTTGCTGCTATTTCAAAGTTCTTTCGCTGTATGACGATATATATATGTATTTGTGTTTACACAGTCCCTCCTCTCTGTTACATTCTGACTTTATCTGACTCTTATATATATATTTATATTGATTTTATATATATATGTATATACATATATATATACACTCTATGTGAACTTTATTCGAGATCCGCATTGCAGACTGTCGATGCGGCGAACAGACATTGATCGGGTTTTTTTAAGGGCTGTCGCGGACCATTCCTGGCAAAAAAAAATTAAATAAATAAGAAATAAACGGATAATTTCTGAAAACAGAAAGATAAAGAGAGATTTAGTTGGTTTAGCAACAAGAGAGGAAGGATTATATGAGATAGAAAAAAAAAAACCTCTCGAGGTACCGATTGTATGATTGCTGATGAAAATGAGATATAATTGGTTACGAAATTGATGGGGCCATTGCTGGCCATTACATTCGTTCCATCAAGTTGAAGAGAACCGATCTCGCGGCAGTAAACAAATCGACATTCCCCCAAATTGCGCCAGGAAATTAATAATCAGGGCCGGATTTACATGTTTACGTCACAGGGAGAGGAGTATATAATAGTGAAGTAGAAAGAGAAAATTGTTTCATGGGCGTGAGGAATGGACTGTTACTATCTCTCCCTGAACAATATATACAATGATGAAAATGAAAAAACGCGTATTGCATATGTAGCGATTGGAAAGAAAAAAAAAATGCGAGCCTGACGATGAAGAATTATTTATAATTCCGGCGAGTGATTCCTCCTCGTTGCACTTATGACCTCTTTTTTTTTCTCTTTTTTTTTCTTTTTTTTTTTGCTGTTCAGTCAACCCGAATTTATCCACAGTTTATCGTGCGTGTGTGCCACAGTGACAATCGTTGTAGCTTGCAAATAATTTCGCCTTACCGGTGTATTATTACCGCGCGGCAATTCTATGAATTACATTTTTTGCGTGAGTATTTTATTATGTCATTCACTTGTCCCGATGTAATTTAAATATTTTTCATATTTCATTTTTTTTTTCTCTTCTCATGATGTAATTTCAAGATTAATGTAGAAAGATGATAAAATATTGGAAAAAGATGAGAGAGGATAAGCCCTGAAATGAAATGGATTATTTCGAATATTTTTCAGGAGTAAAAAGAAATGAAATATGAAGAAAAAATATTAAAAAAAAATTCAGCAGCGCTTGTGTGTTATCGCTGACCTCTGCCTCCTCGCCTCCTTATAGAACGCCCTTTCCCTATTTTTGCAGCTTCGAGTAATCAGAGCATTCAAGTCAACACTAGAAGATTTGGAGGAGCGTCGTTCTGTCCACAGTTTACACAGTATGCGAAGTTCACGCAGTCATACTGGGCCCAGGCCACTATCAGACTTCACATACATTGACGAAGATCCGACAAATTTTATGATGTATATGAGAACAAATAAGCAACACGCTGATCAGGAACACGACTCAAGCTCCAAAGGTTCACGTATAACGTCAATCAACAGTCCAGCATCACCACTACTACTTAATGTACCTGGTTCCGGATCCTCAAACAATAGTCATCATCGTCATACGAACAACAATCGTAATTCATCAAATAAGACAACAAACAGAAATTGCGACACCGGTGTACCCAATTCTCCGTCCTCTGGCTCTAGTGATCCAATCCTACCATCAGAGTTACCTAAACTCGTGCACGAGACCAGTATTTAAATGCGGCCATACAAAAACACGCACATACACAAACACAAATACAAACCATCATTCGCATGTTCCTTTCTATGTCATTATTTCTCTGATAGATTTTATCCAATTGCTTGCTTCTTTTAAATTCAGAAGGAAAAAAAACACTTTACAATATTTTACTCCTCAATATAATCATGTCATTGTCATTATCGTCACCAATTTTATTCTCATCTACATTTTTTTTGCAGGCATTTCTACTTTATGTACTTACTCTTTTCGAGAAAAAAAAAAGATTAATATCGCGGCGGCACCCAAACGTACAATATCACATTTAATATTGATTGGATTTTTTTAATCGCGAAAAAGTTGAGAAAATTAATTCTTTCTTGTCTTTTCTTACAATCGAAAAAAAAAGTAAAAATATAAAATAAATAAATCATTGGGACCAGTTTAAATATTCATTTCAAGAGTACTTAATTCAAATAATTCAAAACAAATGGCATGTGTGACTTGTTGTCATATTTTAATTGATGCGGCTTATTGGCAAATGGACGACAGTTCTTCAAAACACGATTATGAAAAGAGAAAATTCAAACAAAAATTAATATCTTCTGTGTTATATATCTCTTGTTCTTTATGACATCTTCTTTATTGATGTACGTTCCGAATTCGAGCGCCCGATTATTACTCGATATTCATGTACATTGTGTAATAATATCAGCTCTTACTGTAAACTATTTCCAAGTGCATGCATTTTTTAAGCCCGCTTTATTATCTTTGGTGGCTTCTTCCACTATTGCCTTCAATCACACCCTATCCCACATCGTCCAATTAAATTGCGAATACATATACGAATGCGACTTACCTATCACTTGGATGATTGTTATATGTGTGTCTGTTTTTATTTTTCAATTAAAATGAACAAAAAATTGAATACATTTCATCCAGTATTTGTTCATTCTTCACCACTTCATGCAATGAAAATTGATATTGAACGCGATCTTCAAATACTTTTGAGGGCGTGCTTGAACGTTTGCTCAATCGTTCAATATTTGTGTCACATTATGAAATTTAAAAAAAAAAGCATAGTATCATTGTGTACTGTACTATTGTCATGTGGCATGCACTCGATAAAATTTATCGTAAAACTTATATCTGTGTTAATTTGTGCCTACAAAGCAAAATCACAGGAGCAGCATACACATATTCACATGAATACTTTTATTGAATATTTATTCATACACACACACACACACACACACACATACACATAGAAACTTACACACAACTGTGCTATATAGGTTTATTGTGAAAAAACATAATAATAACTAATTGATTAATTTAGTCAAAAGTTATTAAAATTAATTATTATCTTTATCTTAATCGTGCATATATAACGATGTACTTACAACATTCTTCCGCAAATTTCGATGATCTACAATCCACTTTTACTATGGATTGGTGGCCATACATTGCCTCAAAAATTTAACAATACTCACCATTTTTATCAATTTTCTTTTCAATGCATCCGATAATAATCGTTATTTCATTTTTTGTCGTTTCATTGTTGATTAACTGATGAAAATGCTCTAAATTCTCGATCGACGAACAATAATATCGTTCTCCAACAAATTTTAAATAACAATATTACTTTTCCACTTGCTCTATTTTACTCACCCACCTCTATCTATTTTATTCTATTCTATTCTTTTATTTTATCTTTTAGTATAATTAGTCTTTATTAAAATATTATTTTATTATCATTCAAATTCTTTTCATACAGTTCATTACCGAAGCACTTTGTATTATGATCAATTGAATTGCGTTGTATTATATACCTTTTTAACCACATATATAAATCATGAATTAATATATGTATCATCTATAAGGCTTATGCAACGATAATTATGAAGTTAACTTATACATAGCAAGACATTTTTACCTTTTATTTTACTCGATATTTTTAATTATTAATCAATCGGGGTATAATTTCATTGTGTTCCTTTTTTTCTTTCATTTTTTAGAAGAGCAACGTTTGAAATTCTTTTGAGAATACGTTTTACACAAATTTGTTGTAATAACATTTACACATACATACACGCACACACATTATATCTGCAATGCACTTATCTTCCTGTCCTCAATGGAGACCATATTCATTTTCTTATTGAAAGTGTCGTCAATCATATAGAGAACGAATACAAAAAGTACTTATTATACTCGTGAAAGACGAGAACAAAATTATTTATCACGTATCCGAGTTCATGACGGCACTCTGGGATAACTTCATGTCGTTGTTTATCATTTTTTTTTTAACAACAGTTGACAAACCGGTAGTTTCTTATTGAGGACGAGGCTAGTCCATTGATTAGATAACAATCACATTTTTTTTGTCTCTTTAGATAAATTGAGAAAGAAGAACGAATATATAAAAATAAATATTTATCAACGCGTCAACTTATGTACAGGTGCACCTTGCCAAAATTAATGGCCATTTTTATTATTCATTAATTACGATAATATGACGTATGAATTATCTTACTGCACTATATTTTTGAATCAATAAAAATATTGACAACTGCCAGAGTTACGTTAATGTCTGAGAGTTATCAAATAAAAAGAAAATTAGATAAATACACGCACATGTATATGTATATGTATACATGTATTCATGTGCGAAAATGGTGCCGTGTTTCTAATTATACATATATATATATATAAATAAAATATAAATGTAAACACGTGAGTACCACTACACATTCTGAAGATTTTTTCGCGTGTTTATGTTTTAATAATTGATATAAAATATTATCTGGTGCGTGTTAGCACTAATAAACAAAAATAAATCTTTACTACCCCATTTAAATGTTATATAAATGAATAAAATAGAAAAAAAAAGAGTGCTGGATTTTTCAAATCAACATTGAAAATTTTCAAAAGGTAATGAAATTTATTTATATTTTAACAAATGTTTATTAACAATTATCAGTTCCATTTTAATTCACTAATCATAATTTGTTCTAATTATTCATGTACATAGTCAATATAATTTTTTCTCTATTCATAAAATTTTAACAAATTTATTCAATTTATTTTTTCAAAGCTACTTGACATCTCGATCTATATAAAACACTATTAATATATAATACGTATGTGGTACAAGCGTGGTATGGGCACACAAAGCATTTAGTGTTACAGAAATGAAGAGGAATTTATGTTTGAAAAAAAGGAAGGAAAAGAAAACAAAAAGATTATTACTTCAGTTTTCATACTGAGAATGTTAAAATTTATGTTCAATACTAAGTTCATCACATCCATTGAGATGCTGGCATACCTTTTACGCGTTTCAGCTTGTACAAAATATATACATGTATGTATATGTATATTTATTTAGATATTTACAATCATGCAATTAAATAAGATAGGTAACGCAGCGCTAATTGAATTCGTTCGGACGCCCATTGCAGGAAAAAGGTGTCATTTAACGTTTGAGATGGTCGGCAAGAAAGAGAAAAACATTTTTTTAATTACGAAAACGGCGCTGAAATTTTTTTTTAATTTCGCACCACAAGCTCACACTCTAGACACTAAATCAAAAACAATTTTCACGAATTCAATTATCGCGCCAGTTTCTCAACGTTATACCTATATAGTCTCAATCTTCATGAAGAAAAAAAGATACGAAAAAAAAAAATTGTATATCTATATAATTGTAAATATTTCTGATTCACAAGTGTTTATTTACAAATACTTTAGTCATTCAATTTAACTTGTGGTTATGATAGATTTCATGCGTTCGTATGTTCCATGAACCGAAACAAAGATTACCATTTTTGTTCGTTTTTCCTAATTGAAGCGCCCGTGCCAAATGCAATAATGAAAAAGTCAGTTTATGCGTTGACCGCGCACGAAAGTCACATGGAGAAGAAGGTGTCGCGAAGAAATTTTGTTGGCTGTCGCGACACTGTCGTTTTAATTTCATTTTCATGTGAGTGCGAGAGTCAAATAAAAAGCGGCCGTATTTTTCTGTGACACAGTTTACCACTGTCATATACAAAAACGAATAAGAAGAAAATTAATAATAATAAAAAAACAAAGAAAATAAGTTGAAAAAGTAAGCGAAAAATAATGTTAGGTTGTTGTTGAACCAGAGAACAATCTAGGTAATTACTATTATCGATTTCTAACTGAGAAAAAAAAAAATACTATAAAGTTTAAGACACGTTATTGTAATGTTACAATACGGGGGTAATCGTGAAAACAAAAATAAAAAATAGATAAAGAACAAAAAAATCTATTGATACATATATATATACAAAAATTTCGCGATAAAACCAGGTCTTGGCTGGTCTGAACCTGGTAAATTTAATATCTCTCCAACAATTTAAAATTTTCGGAGATTATAATAGCCAAAAGAATAAATGTTCATCCATTGTAAGTGTAGTTTGATACTTAATAACGCGATTGGCTCTGAATAATTGCGGCCATGAAGCAAATTTAATTAACAACAAACAAGTTTAAGTAAAAAAAACAAACAATCACAAAATCACACTCTCGTACAATTATTAATCGCGATTCAATAATAAAAAGTAAAATGTATCTTTCGTAAATGAGTGCGACTACTACAACGAAAAATTTCATTGAATATTATTTAATTATCTTATACAATCCATATTCCATATATATAACCTCGGGGACTGCTTTCATCGTTGACAAAACAAAATAAGTCGAATAAATAAATAAATACATATGAAAATTATGGACATCGGTGGCTTCGCTTTGGGCAATTGGCGATTTATTATTTTTTTTTATCGATAATATTCATCGCAATAAATGTTCAATGACAAATGAGATTTGTGTGTGTGTGTGCCTGTAATTACGAAGGCCTCGAGGACTGGGTCTCAACGACCAATTGATCCGGTGTATCCTAAATATAATTATTATCTTCATATGCTACTGTCTAATTCATCAAGACGCGCACTAAAATCGCTGAAGACTGTATACACAATTACATCAGTGAGCCCATGTCATTATATTATTTTTTGTCTCGTCATTTACTTTCTTTTATTCTGTTCTATATATCAACTTTTATTCTCATTCATTCATTTAACTACAATCAATGCGCGTACTCGCTTCAATTCTCGAATATTTCCAATCAAACGATGAAATCCCTCGTCAACCTCTAACACTATTTCTCCTCAAACAATTCTGACTCGCTCACAAGCAATATATATATATTTTCCTTATTGTCATCATTAATCTATACGTTCGATATATGACTAACAATAGTAAGAAAAAAAAACCAAACACAGCCGCTATAAATCTGAAATAAATAACACTTGGAAGAAAAAAAGAATTTTTTTTCTTCGTAGATCCGAGAAATTAATTTATAAAAAATTTCCAACAAAGAATTGTGCAGTATGAATTACACTAACGTTCTCGCCAATATTTGCATAAAACATGTAACGAGCTATGGATAATTTGGAATAATGAATAAGAAAAAAATGAGTTGGAAATCCCTTCGCGACGTGTTTTAGCCCAACAGGATGGTGCTCTTGTTCTATAACTTTTTTTTTCTCTCCTACTGTCTTTTGCTCTCACAATTTGCTCATTCCGACCCTATTGTAACCATTATATTACCCTTTGCTCTTGAAGGTGATAGGTGGCGAGTTGCAGGAACGTTTGATACCAGTACCCTACAGCAAGAGCTCGACAGACCAAGCTGTAAGCGTTCCTCTCTTGCTCTCTCTATATTTTCTCTTCTTTCAAACTACTTTGTCTTCTTCATATTTCTGCTCTTTTCACTGTCAGTATACTATATATGCTTCTTATGTTTTTTAACACCTGAACACCCCGTTACAAACATTCACATTCCTTCATTGATATATATTGTTCCATTATACGTTATAATATTTATTTAATTTTTCTTCGTTTCTCCTCAAATCTATTTTCGCCCAATCATTTTCTATCATTTCCAGTTTTGTTCCTTAATCCTGATTTATAATTTTGAACCAGTTATTCTTCCAATGCTATCTGTATTCTACTGTTGTAATATACCGTTCTGTTGATTGTCACCGCTTATGCTTCTGTGTTATTATTATATTCATATATAATAATCGCAGCCTCAAATCTTGTGTCACGACGCTTCGATATAATTTTTTCTTCTCATTATTTTTCTCATTGAGATTCATAATTAGATCACAAAAAGAAAACACAATGGATATATATCGTCATGGACAAAGATGAACCAATATGAATGGTATTTCGATCTTTAAATCGAAGTATCATCGTATTGGCTGCATAAAAATTATAATGCACGCTTGCTTTAATTTATTTTCATTTTTTTTTTTCTGTTAAAAATTGCTCATTGAGCTTTTTCACGGAATTAGAAAGGCTACTAGAGAAAATGGCCATGTCTGCTCCGAATTCATCACACTGTGATGATTCAATAAACATTAATAATACCTAGACAAAAAAAGAAAGGATAAAAAAAAAACAAGCAAACTTCTCGTATACCCAAACATTTATATCATTATAAATATATAATACAACTAAATTCAACGATACTAAATAATAATAATTTAGTGCCTGCCGCTTATTATATTGCATCAATGTTCCTAGTTCCTATAGGTTACTCGATTCATTGAAAGATTAAAAATAAATGAATAAAAAGTTTCTATAGCAGATTGCGCGGTTGCATCTCTTAGCGTTTTCTAAAGCGACAAATCAACGATTTTTGTTTTTTCTTAACTCTCAATTATACACGTGGACAAATACAAAGACAGTGACTGACGACAGCAGATGTTTAAACATTGTAAAAAATGAAAAAAAAAAACAAAGCAGTCCTCGCAACGTTTGATGTTCCTCTTCGGTTTATACATCTGGAAAAAAAGAGCGTGTGAGTCGTTGATGATAGAATGTCTGGTAACATTTCCACATGACTTTTGGTCCAATAATAAAAGAAAAAAAAAAGGGAAAAGAAGAAAAAAAGAGCCAACTATTCGTGTCCAAAGTGAGAACAAAGAAAAAAATATAATTGCGCTACGTGCATGGTATATTACTCGCTGTATTCCTGCCAGCTCATCCACGCCAAGTACCTACTACCCGCCTGTAACTGCCGAGTGTATTTGCCAGGAAGCATTGCGAGCCAACGCCCATTACAAGTGCTCGTATGACAACTCGCGTAAGTATTATTAACAAATATCAACGAGATATTTTTCTCGTTAAACAAAATAAAAGAGAAAAAAAAAACATAAAAGACGTTAATACAAACTGGGTTGGTCGCGATCGTTAGTAATGTCAACCATTTCAGTTACAAGAGGACGATGGTGGTATTTAATTATTTTTCGTTTTTATAATAGGTGTATATGTATATATATATAAAATTAAAGATAATTGATGGCGATTTATTTCTCTGACGATGCAGTGATTAATTTTAGACGTTGATAAACACATTTTTCAATAATGATAAGGAGACATCGACGATGCATGCTGCTATTTTAATGGTGAAATAAAAAAAAACACCATCTGACGTCTTGATTAATTTTCAAGTAGGTTTTTGGTTAATGTTAATTGATATACCATGTGCCTGTGTTATCCAACCCTATTTATCAATTTATTTTTATATTAAAGTCAATGCTAATTTAGTGACTATGAACGTTATATATGTTGATGATATGCTTCCGCTTGAGTATTTATATTCAGAATCTATATAATTATACGTAGATTTTTGAGTTGACTGGCTTCAATACGAGCCATTATCCCTCATATATTATTCATTGATTGTGTATGATTATCATGTACCATTTATATAGTCTATGATGAAATTTTGGCGCAAATCAAAAATAAAAATGATTTTTTGAAATGCACAAAATTATAAATACAAACCAATATATAAAACTTTATTTAATTATTGTACGTGAAATAGAAATAATAATGATAGCGCGCACATGGGATGCGGGTGAGGTATTTTATTTTTGTTTCCAAATTCATAATTATAATTATATTGTATATATCATAATGCAAAGCTTGTGATGCAAAGCTTGTTCTCCTTGATATCATCATGTGCGTGTACAGAATAATATCAAACAGTGGTGTTAATATGTTGAAACACAAAAATCATATACTCTGCACGTTTCACCTACTGTAACAAAGGAAAGAGTGAAGAAAAAAAATTCACTACACCAATCCTACTGCTTTGTTAAAATTCCGCTCGGCAGTGTTTCAATTTTCCAGTTTCATTTCAAGCTTAAATACAAATGAGCTTTATTTTTTTATTATTTTTTTTTATCATAATCATGCGCTGATTTAATTATTTTCAGTGTCAAAAGCTCTTCGTGTGTGAGCAAGAAAAAAAACAACTATCATATTTGCTGTTTCAATTTGTTGATAAAAAAATTGAAAGATGCAAGAAATAAAAAAATCAAAATACCATTATTGTTGATGCTTAACAATTTTTAATTATTATAGTTTATGGTATAAATTTGGCCGGTCTCTTTTATAAAGTAATTTAGTTTCATATGGTAATATTGAGAGATTTGATGATAACAAAAAAATAAGTTTTTTCGTTTTGGCCGATTCAATAACAATTTACGCCATAATTTAAGGGAATGGCTAAAATGAATTAATCATTTTATGTTGATCGCCGTCATGTGTGTTTCTGTGTTAATCGGTGCATCATGCATGCAATGTTCCTTGGTGATGACGTAAATTATCATATAAACAAGATGCCCCCACATTATCAATTTTAATGTATGTACCTCTATAAGCATTGAAGAAAAAAACTCATAAACAAGACTGCTCTTGTCTCTTCTCTCAATTAAATTCTTTCCCCATCACCTCCAAATACATGCACAATATTTGAGCATGAAAATGTTGCATGAAATTTAAAAAGAAAAAAAAAACATTAACAACAAATTATGTAACGAGTGAATAATTGCAATGTTGATAAGAATATTCATTTGGTAATGCAAATATGTGTTATCTCTCGTGTACGCCATTTAACTATTACGTTAAATCCCCTGTTTCATTGCTCGATGATGTACCGATTTGACAGACACAAAATGAAAATAAAAAAAAAAGATAATTAATTTTTTATTCACTTATTTATTACTAATCAATTATTATAAATTAATCTCATCACGTGCTTTCATCACATTGCCTTACAGATTCGCGTAGTGAACGCATTTCGGCAGGGCCTAGACTCGCGTTACGGCGAGCACAGCGGCTTGACCCTAGCAGAAGTACTGCGGAAGCAATCATCGCTGAGCAAACGACATTCGCAGACGAGCAGCCTCGATTATGCGGACAACATACCGGATGAACTCACCATACCTGAGATCGATGTTGAGCGGCTCTCAAGTCACAGCCACACTGAGACCGCGGTCTAAAATTAAGGCACATTCAAAATTGTTGCCCACCACCACATCAACCACACATTAAAAATAAATAGAAGCGAATAAAATATAATCATCCATTGGATTTTAAGTGAAATGAAAAAAATAAAACGAGAACAAAGATGACAACAAAAAAAAATAAATCAAGTTAACTCTCTGGACCATCATCACATGTTGCTCCTCATTGTGTTCATGGTCTAAAACGTTGGAGAGATGCCACCGTCGTTGACCACCACAAAAAAACAAAAAAAAATGATTCGCCATTATTATTTCTTGTGCATGAACGTAAATTCCATAAACTTCATCTCGAGGACTCTACGACAAGTGTGTGCGAACTTAAAAATAAAAAACTAAAACTAAAACTGACGACAAAACCAAAAGAAAAAAGAAAACAAATGTGCGGTGATCCATTTACAAAATTCTCTTTTTACATCTTCCTTCCTCTATCTCAAACTTTTCCTTCTCGTATGACCCTTCCCTGTTTATCCCCATCTTATTCTTCTACTCCTTCTCTATAAATCTATCAATCTACCTATCTCTTATACCTACGTATGTAGATGAAATGAATGCGTGCGTGATTGAATGCTAAAGGAAAGGGAAAGGATGGGCGGAAGAGACCTCAGATAATTCGCACACTCCAGTGTACGGAGAATATAACTTGACCAATTTGGCAAGTCGCACTAAGCTAGATAACCGGAAAAAAAAAACAAAAAAACAAAAAAAATGCATCACTGCCTTTCTTATTTCGAATATAATTGACCATTTTTATCGTTATTATTATTATTACTATTATTGTCATTATTATTATTACTATTGTTATTATTATTACAACTACTATTATTATTGTATTATTTATTATCTGGTATTCACTTCGTATATGTATAACTCGTACTTTTCACAGACAGACACACACACTCAACACTCATTGTTCTCTTTTACATGTGACATTATTTTTGTACGCATCATAATAATAGGTTTGTTTTTTCTTTCGTCAGTGTCGAACTTTTCTTAGCCAATTCAACAAAATTAATTTATATGTCTCGTGAATATTATGATATTTAATAATAAAAAAAAAAAGAAAAAAAAAACAATAAAAAATAATGAAAAATGAGTCTAAGTGAGTGATGAAAGATACGACGCCGCAGCGACGACATTATTTCGCGTTTATTATTTTTATTTCATAGAAAAATCATATAATTAGTAATCGTGTTATTGTTTTTTTTTCTTCTTTCCTAAAGAGAAATAGAAGGAAAAATAAAGAAAGAAATGACACTTGAGAGATTCAGCGTACGGGCATTTTAAGTCTCTTCTCGCCAAATCACTTTCTCTCTCGTTCTCGCATTAATTCATATAAAATATTATATTTATATATGTATATGTATATACGTGCGTATATACATATGTTTATATACATATAGATATATACGTTCTCAAACCTCTGAGCCCCTGTTGATTTATATATATATATAAAAAGACTTCACTTGCCTATTCGTCGCGCGATTAAAAAAAAAGAATGCTACAGTGTTATGTGACTTAATTATTATCTAGTCATTCAATTTGTATCAATGTACTTCCGCGAATAACTATGCACAGGGGGTGCCTTACCGCGAAACAAAAAAAAAGCAAATGATTAAAAAAAAATGTAATAATTGGATACTCGTTACTTCACGAGTGTGCATTATACCTTTATAAGGATGATAAAAAAGGAATGCAGAAAAAAATGCCACCGTGGAGGGGAATTGTGGAGAAAAAAAAATAGAAAATAACGAGGAGACAAACAAAAATACCAAACAAATTATTCGCACGGCGTGTTTACTTGTTAATAGCTATTTACTTGGTGAGAAAAAAAAAAAATAAAGAAATAATAAAAATTAAAATAAATTAAGATAAATGAAAATTTGTTCGAGTGTATCTGCCGCTGGAACGCCGTTAAAATTACGCTTAGGATATAATCCACATGTACAAGTCCAAGCGCCACGGCGACGTAAAAGAAAAGAAAAAAATTGAAAAAAATAATAAGTATGATTGATCATTTAAGTGTTAATCATTTAAGGTTTAGAATGTATCGATTATCTTTAGAATGAACAAAAAAAAAACAAAAAATGAATTATAATTAATGAGATAAACAAATAATTGAACATAAATCACTTATACAATAAATACATAAATATGTGCGAACATGTGTAATGCGTGACGTATATAAAACAGACACACACGAATACACATACAGAATAACAGTTACTCACGAGATACATAACTTAAATAAGAAAAATCCGTGGTAAGAAATGGGAATTACGGAAAGACAAAGACGCTGCATCGGTACTGGCTACCAAAATAGTGTATAATAGATTATTATTAAAAATAAAATTATAAACATGTATGAACAAAAAAAAAAGAAAAAAAAAACACGAGAAAGAAAAAAGAGTAAATGAAGACAATGAGGGGGGGAAGAATTTTACACCGCGTGCTAAGCGCGTGGCGGCGGCGGCGAGGGTGCGAAGGGAGAGTATACAAATAATAAAAGAAACAAAAATACAAAAACTAACTCTATACTTAAATATTATTATTTAACAAAATATCACATCCGTTATTTTTTCTTTAAGTCAACGTGTCGAGGAAACAAAACATATACACATATACATACACATTCAACCATCGGTTATTTATAAAAACAGTTCAATTGAATAATGAAAAAGAAACCAAGAAAATAATGAATTAAAATAACAAATTTACATTTAGATCGCTACGCGTTGCGTTTTCATGTGTCATTACGAATTTTAGTAAACGTCGCGTCCTCGTTGCGCCTCGCTATCTTGTTACACGACTTAGGTCGATTTAGTTTCCCGAGGCTCTTGAAAAAAAAAGTAAAATAATATTAATGATAATAATAATAATATTAATTATAATAATAATAACAATAATATATGAATAAATAAAAATATGTATTAGACGTTTTAACTTTTAACGATGGCCATTTTACATAGTGGAAATAAATGCGGAAGATTGAAGGAAAGGAAAAAAAAGAAATCAATAGATGAGCAAGTGAATAACTAGTGAAGAGAATAAAATATAGCGAAGAAAGCGTGTGTGCTGCGCGACATAAAATTAAAATTCGCGGCACTATTGACCCTCGCGATGTTCTGAGGGAGTACCTACTTAAACTGCCGGGGTGAAAATGGATACGAGCGTAAATATAAGCGATGCAGTTGATGAGAAAATAATGTAGTAGTGTGAGAAAAAAAAAGAAAATAAGAAGGAAGAGTAAGAAAGAACATTAGGTGATTGTATTGCATGATGTGGACGATTCATCTGTCGTTCAAATTAAGACGAAATGTATCGTAACACAATGATACATGAAAAATGGAACTTGTATGTAATGATATGTGAATGAAGAAGAATGATTCGTGATCGTTGAAGGGAACAAACACAAAAAATATGCATCACAATCACGGGGAAATATAAAGCTCGCGTCCGCGTTGGTACATTTGTGCGAGTGTAATTTATTATTACGTCAAATCAACGAATTGGATCGATCGATGATTAAAAAAAAATCCAATCGACAGATCGAGCTTCGTCCCTTACTTCGCTATATCTACGTACGTATTATATAATTATCAAAGAGAACACAAAGAGAGCAAGAAAAAAAAACGCGATTTGGCCTGTTATTGTTCCATGTTCGAGGAAGAAAAAAAAGAGAAATGTTCCGTCTTCGACCAGGCGTCAAATTCGGTGGCATCGTTACAGTTATATATGGGAAAAACAAAAAAAAAAGTCGTATATTATTATATTAAATCGAATATTTAACAATCGGTGCGAGTGCCATCGTTATCGTGTTATTTACTGTTATTGTTACATTTTTCGTATATATTTAAATTATTAATATTATTACTGACATCCTCATCGTCGTTCATCGATAACCATCCGGATACCAACCTCCATCTTTGTCTCCTTCCTCATACACTCTCCCACTACTATAGTCATTATCTTTGAAATAAAGAAAAATAAACTGATAACAGTCAGTCGAGCGAACGAACTTTTTAAGTCCACCGTACATTTATAGAATTGTTAGTAATTATATTTTTGTCTTATCTATTTTTCCGTCTTTTTTTTAATTTTCCTTCTCACTAAATTTTTTCGCACTGGGGAATTGAGTGATTCATATACATATAAATAGTTTTTTGTTTCTCTTTTCTTTTTTACTTACCTACGACAAAGATATTCCGCCTGACACTTTTCTCTTGCTCGATTCCTCCTGTATAACTAGAACGGTATAATATGAACAAACTAACTCCTCTGTTTTCTTCTTCGCCACCAGTAAGTAAGTACTCCTTCGGAATGGATTACAATAATGATGAAGGAATCAACCAAGAAAAATGATAATTGATTGCACGCAACCGCAGTTGTTACAGTGCACCACACAAACGGTATGTTGAGCAAAGTTGAAACGAAAAAAATTAAAGAGAAATGAAAATATGCGTGCGTAGTGGAAAGAATGGGGAAAAAAATTTATTCAACCAAAAAAAAAAGGGAGTTTAAAAAAAATTATAATTCACCACTATGTGTCTTGTGACTCGGTGATCGAACTAGTAAATTATTGAACAAATATAAATAAATAAATTTAAAAAAAAAAGAAGATTATTGTAAGTATTTATATTGCTAAGGGAGAAGATGAGCGGAACAAGGAATACCCGAGTGATCTTTATGAATCGATTTAAGTGAAAAAAAAAAAAAAAAAAAACTAATCACTCGCCAGTGAAAAAGTGCGATCAAAAAATTTAAAAAGATTTAATTAATTCATTATATAATAAATATTAAAATTCTCTTAAATACGGCCACTCCTGTTACTATTAATAAAAACTATGGCTATTTGAAACCGTTATCAATATCTACTTAAAAATAACTATTAGAACAATTAATTATACTACTATTTTACGTCATCAATGCGCACTATATACGATCTATTCACAATAATAAGTGCATACGTATTATACGGAAAAAGACAGAAAAAGTAATGGAAAACTCAAAAAAGAAAAAATACTGAAACGTTTTTGTCATGTACCATTTTATCTCATTCATTCGACACTCATCAATACTTTAACGATTGAAAATGAAAGAAGAAACAAAAAATACTATTAATTATCAATTATTGATATTATTATCGTGCTATCATCATTAAATATTGCGATTGATACATAAAAAATTCGGTGGATGATTAATGATGTTATATATTTGGCACGATAAAAAATAAATAAACATAAAGTGAACAAAAACCAACTCGCTTATCGAGTGCACATGGGTCCAACGGGATCCCAACTTCATCTACACTTAGAACAAAAAGAGAAATAGTGTCGAATTAATGTCGCGTATCTAGCATTCTTTCTCTCCTTGTCTCACTCTCTCTCTCTCTCTCTCTCTCTCTCTCGCTATCGCTCTGTCTTCATCCTTTTCCCAGATAAAATGTAGGAAAATCACTAACTAGCGCGTGTTCGTTCGCTCGCTCACTATTTATTCATTAACCATTGACGCTGAAATTACATTTAAACAAATCATAAAATTAAAAAATCGCTGAAATGACATGAAAAACAAAAAAAAATAGAAAAAAAATTCTAGCAATATATATATGTTATATCTGTCTCGCCGTGGTTGGGACCAATTGTCTCTTGTATAATTTAATTAAGCTATATTCTGTTTTTGCAAACTCTTCCACGATATAATATCATCCTTTTTCCATCAATCGGTCTGTTTGAAGTGTAATATTCTTCTCTGCGATAAAATCATCGAAAAAAAAAATAAGAAAGAAAAAATTGAGAACAATTGAAAAATTTTGATGATTAGACAACGATAGAATAAAAATAAATATAACAAAATGAGAATGTTACTCATGCTTTAAATCTTAATGAACATTGGAAATCTCAAACTCTCTGCAGAATATCCGATAAAATGGACATCATTGATGCTTCCATCGTTATTGAAAACTGTTATAAGAAAAAGAAAAAAAAATTGGAAACCATTGATTAAAGCCAATGGGAAAGCAGGAAAAATGAAGAAAAAAAAATAATAATAACGTTCTATTTTCACTGTATCCTCGGCAATATGTACTTCATCCATTGTATATTTTAAATGAAAAAAAAAAAAAAGGAAAAAAAATCAAGTATCTATTAAGCGCGCGTTATTATTGTATTCACCAATGAAAATAACCTGTTCTAAGGTATATTAACAACGTGGATATATATATAAATATATGTATATGCATACATATATATTTATATATATATATATATAAATATATATACTTAAGTAATTATCAATTTATCACATGTGTAAATAAGACCGCGAATGCATTATATATCCAAAATAAAAGTTGGTCGTGCAAAGTGCGAGTGAAAATAAGAATAAATAATTAAATGAATAAAAATACTGCAAAATAAAAAAAAACAGTTATATCTTATGTAGAAAGAATTTTTGCTTCAGAAAACAAACTTGTAATTGTAAATAATAATTTATCGCTATTTATACTACTCTCCACTGAGTTTATCAATGATAATACAAGCCATGGAAGTTGCCGCATCTTTCAGTCTTGAGAAAAAAAAAAACCTATCTCCAAATGCCATATTACATGAAAAAGAAAACGATAATAATAAAAAAAGAACAAAAATTATTTTTCCCACGGTTTTATTTTACGACTCTTTGTTCATTTTTTTTTTCTTCTGACTCTATACATATTCATCTCTGAGAAAGTCACATTCCCCTTTCTCTCGCTCACGAAATTTCAATCTCAATGTTAACACGTACCATTATATAATTTATTGAATAAATAATTCAAACCGCGTGAGCGTTGCTATTCCTATCTACTGAACTGATGCCATGAATCGTTCTCATTGTTGGTGTTCAAGTGGAAAATTTTATAGATGTGCGCACGATAGATGTGAAAAAAAAAAGCACTTTGATGAAATTTGTACATACGAATATTTGAACAATGATAAAAATCGTGCGAACAAACAGTTTTATTTCACATAAATCACCGTTTATTGACAAACAAAAATATTCTAAACGTCTATTCAACATACTACTGAAATGTAACTTTTTCTCAAAAACTTGATAATCATTTGTATGCAACATGCAAAATTGCGCCGACGGAGGAAAAAAATTAGAGAATATTTATGGGGAATATATAAGATGAAAAAATAATTTAAAACAAATGATATTATCTTGTGTACGTTAAAATACATAGCAAGCGAATAATCGTCGTTACTCAGAGTAAAATCATATTTTTCTGTCGTTACTGTTATTTATGAGTGTTTACCATAGCAATTTAAAATATAGTATTGAACAACAACAAAACACACAAAAAATCCCCGATTATTCCAGAATTAATGATAAAAAAAATACGTAAGAGGATTTCATAAAATTAATTTGCATAATAAAAAGGAAATAACAATAATTATAACGATGAAGATAATAATAAATTGATAAAATACACCAGTTGAATGAACACTAATCCAAGTTGGTAATAAATGTTTGGGAAATTCAAACACGTTGAATAATATAAATCTTGATAATTTGCCCTTCAATCGTCATTAATAATTGTTAATTACTCTGTATACAGACTAATCAGGGATAGCGGAGTCCTATTTTTACTCATTTCCCAGACTTCGATATATTTTTTGATTAATTCAATAACTAAACCATTTGATATTTACCGTTTTTACTTCATTCGTTTTCATTTCATGAAAGTTTATATTTAAACGCAACGATGTTTAGGTTGCTCGTGGAATTTATGCGTGCCCCATTTCTCCTCCCGCGTTTCTCCAATATATTTCATCGTCATTTAGTTTCAGATATTTTTGACATTATAACAGGAAAAACATTTGAGAAAAATGCACACTCATTGAAATGGGAATAAATATACAAAATAATATAGATCGATTGCAACTAATAATTTAAAGAGTATAGCAATAAATCTCAGTTATTGCATGTATTTTATTCGTATCACATGAGGATAATCATCAAAAAAGATATATTAATAATGCAATCATAGATGATAGTGTTTATAGGAAGAAAAAAAATCCCGTACAATCAACGTGGGATCTGTCTAAAAAAAAGAAATAAATACATAAATAGATAAACGCCAGACGTTTGAATTTCACGTAATTCCTGTGGTTTAATCTTCGATGATGATACAATTTTTCACGTTTGTATAATGATAAGCTTTTAAATTTATGTTCGTTAAATGAAAATAATCATAATAATAACAATATCAATATAATAGTATTAATAAAAATCGATGAAGAAATAAAAGAATATTCAAATCCTATGCTACGATAGGAATATACCACGGAACAAAAAATGGAATTACAAGCAAGTAAAACAGAATCCTACTCAAAGGAGATAGCAAAAAAAAATAAAAAATGCAAATGTAATGATGACAAAATACGCAACGGAAAATTCATACTGTATATTATGTTGTGGGGTCACAATCCTGCTTACATATTGTACATGAAACACTGCCCCAAATATACTTGGAAAATAATGGACAAAAAAAAAAAGAGAATTAAATAAATAATTGAATATGCTCGAGTGATTCGTAATAATTGAGAGTACATAATGATGGCGAAGAATGAAATTTTGCTCTAATATGCTACAGGAAATCCAGATAACGAAAGTACACTATGTATGTATATAGTTATTTGCCTTTTTCTTCTATACATACTCTCTATTCTTGTGATATAATAAAGTTATATATATATATCGTTATCGAGGATTTCCTTTCACCGAACGATAATGAATCAGTTCGAGCTTTCATTCGTCATTTGTTAGCTTTTTCCAAAGCGTAAAAAAAGAGATAAGAAAAAATTACTCAGAAACAGAGATGAGAGTATGAATTTAGCAAGGAAAAATAAATCGTTTCGGGTCGTTGATTCCGGACGATAATTCGAAAATAAAAATGAAGGAATTAGTTTAGTGATGCGTTCAAGCAAATGACCAGAGGAAAATTAAAATCAAATGTATAACAGTGAAAATTGATTCAATGAAAAGAAAGAACTATTATAATTATTATTCACGTACTTATAAATGAATATAGATACTATTGTTACTATTAGTAACGCTATATTATTCATCATAATCTTTCCTTATAGATCTCATCCATTGTTGCTATCATTCAACATTTATTATTGAATACCCATACATCACAAACACTTTGTAGAATTTACCGAATGCTCATTGTACATTGTTTATTGTACATACACACAATTGTCAATTTGTCGTTTGAAGAAAAAAAAAAGAAAAAAGGTATAAAGAAATTGTGACGCAATATAAGTAACGTCTCAAATATGATGAGACGACGGCGATAATTTTGCAGTATACTCTAAAATTGTAGTTATTGATATAATATAATAAGGAATTAAAGACTACATAAAATTATATTATGATTAATTTATTATGAAATGGGAAAACAAATTGGTGCCTCAAATTATTGTCATGAACAATCATCAAGCGGCTGGAAATTTCTCCTGAAGATTTATCTACATGGATGAATGGAGAAACTTCTCCCATTCCTACGTCGATGGGTAATTATATGTTTCATATAATTTTATTGATAGATTTATTCATCCCTTGTTGTGAAGCATTCGGATAGTATCATATACAATATATCAGATACAATAGAGTTTGACACAATGTGTTTTTAATTTCATATGTTTTGACAAATTACTGTAAAGGCGAATATTTAATTAATCTCTGATGGATATGAAGAAATTCAACGAAATGACATGATGAAAATCTATTCAGTACAATTAATGTGTTATTAATATGATTATTTGTTACTATTATTGCTAAATATTAAAGTAGTATCAATCCAGGTGGACCAAACTTAAAGACCTGGCTATATATTTATATGAGTATGAATGAATGTGATAAGAACAAGTGATTTAATTTTGTTATTCAAAACATCTTGTTACGAGACATTGGTGTACTTCCGTTGCTGTTAGTACTATTGCCTCTTGATGATGTCCCTGCTGATCGTGGCAAATTTCTTACATTGGGAATTCGAAAAATACCAACATCTGGAGTTATCGGTGGAGTTTCAATACCATCACTAACACGACTGTTCGATATTGAATTCATGGAATCATCAGTTTGATACCCCCCATGGCGAGTATTATTCATATTGAATCTAAATAAAGAAATATATACGTTTGTATGGATTAACATTGCTTCAAATACTAATTCTAAATTTGTTAAAATAAAAATAAATATATATTCACCGAACTCCAGTGGGTCCATTGCCTGGTTGATTTACCACCAAATGACTGGGTCGATTGTTGTTATTTCGTTGACTAATATTTGGATGATTGGCTGCAGCAAAATAACTACGTGGGATATTAACAAAACCATGAGCATGTTGACCAGGAGAAACATCTCGATTTAACTGTGATTCAGTTCTCTCTCGTAAGTGTTTGTATGCTCTTGTTAATTCTTCATTGTGCTTTCGCAATTTCCAATAAGCCATCTTCATACCATTATATTTTTTCTCCTACAAAACATAAGCCTCGTCTTATCAATTCTGTAATTTACATCTATTTTCGAATTCAGGGGGGAAGTTAAAGCGGTCACAAGATAGGTTTGAACTTTCTAATAGTTTACAATACTCAATAATTATATTCTGATAATTTGAAATAAAATATACATTCTTATCCTATATTAGTTTCTATTATTTTAATTGTCATTCTCGTCTTCCCCCTCGAATTAAAAATCCTATTCTTTAAATATATATAAAATATTTAACTATTTCTCCGAAACGACGCAACGAAATCATCATTTGGGCATATTGAAATTTAAATGTGAACATAGCTTGTTCAAAAATCTCCGAAGTTGGTACAAATAGTGTTGCAACGCGATCAGGTAATGGCTGTGTCATTGGTAAAGATTCAATTCCAGATGATTTACACTCGAAGCATTGCTTATCTGTAGAAAAAAAAAATTAATCATTATCATTACTTCCAAGATTATAAAACCAAAATGGTCATTCTTCCCCCGAGAGTATAAATCATTCATACCATTACCAATACATTTATTACAAAATAAATGTCCACATTGTGTGAGAGAAAATGGTGGATCGGATAATTTCAGTGGTTCGTAGCATTTATTACATCGAAAAAAATTCATTATTATTCGCCGCAACAATATATTGTCACCAACAAATTATCCGCTTCTTTCTTCTCTCTCACACCATACAAACGCAATGAAACAATTTCAAAAACTAATAACTCAATATGGCGACTTGGCCGTTATATTCAAACAAGCCTATCCAAAACACTGTCTCTCGTGGTTCGTTCTTTCAAATTCGAATCACAAAATGGCGTCCTACCGGTAAAAACAACCCACAAAAATTCAAAAATACTCTGAAATCCCATCATCACATCGTTTTGTAAAAGAAAAAAGGAAAGAATTCTGAAAATCCCCACACTCCTCACAATTAAATCCAAAGTTGCATCAAAAGAGAGTGCAACAATGAAGAGTCCGCTATTCATAACCACCTAGCGCCCCCACGACAAAATCTCAAATTAAATATCGATATAGTAGATTTCCTCCACACCACAAGCAAACACCCACACACATATATAAACAAATTAGAACATATATGTATACATACATTTGTCATACGACCAAATGGCCATAGGACAATTCTGATGATTTTATTCACGTACATAACGGTAAAGGAAAGGGCACGGGAAAAGTCCGATACAGGATTGGCTCCTGGGCTCATTCTCCTGACGTTTTTCTTCACACCCGAGGGTGGTGCGGTAAAGGGAAGAAAACAGAGTGGTGAAGCGCCTTGGACCGGCTTCGTTTGCAGTGACCGGCTGGTGCCCGTGAGTGCTACACAGCCGAAAGTACTTTCGATATTGATTAAGTTAAAATTATTTCCCAATTTCTATCAATCGTCATTCACCCTATTCATCACCATCGAACTCAACATCACTGCAATACGAATTATAAATAAGTAGAGAAGAAAATCGAAAGATAAAAAAAAAGTCTCGAAGGCTTAAGCGCTTTTCCATGTCAACGACACGCGGTATTCATCCAAGGCCAGCGTGCTCCGCCCTGTGTACCTACAATCACATTGTTTCAAATTGCACGGTACATCAGCGGTACAAATTTCATTTGTATAATTACGTTGTGATAAATAAGAATATCATAACCACCAACGACAACACTACTGCCACCACCACTGCTAATAGTGGTGGAGGAGGTTACGTCCGTCGTGGAAAACGACAACAACAGTTGAGACAACGCCAAAGGTTAACATTCATCTCAGCTGAAATAGTTGGAGTGAGATGAGTGACCATGGGTGCATACACTTGAATAATTTTAAAGCTGCAAAAGGAATTCAACCGTATAAAGTCATACATTCGTATTTTGTTACGAGCACATCGGCAGAAGCACGAATAAGAAAGGTGTGATATGACATTTGGGGTTTTATTCATCGTATTAATTATTAATTCATAAGTATTAAACATTGTAATTTTGGTTGAATTGATGAGAAAAGTGTATAACTTTTGCATTATAGTGTTGATGATTCTCGGGAAAAATATTAATGAGTATTTTTTCTTCTGAATTAAAAAATGGAGATGGGAAATGTATTATTTGGTGGGTGGAGAAGTGATACAAAATGTGGTTTATTTGCTGTTTTGTATTTTGAGGAAGTTGAAATTTAAGATTGTTTTGATGTCGGTAAAATAATCCTGCGCGCTCTCGTAACACATTCGGAGCTTGGATCATTTTTGTTCTTTCTTTTAATTATTATATATTCCGGTAATGTGAAAGATGCACTCGTCACTTGTTCTTCGGTAATTTCTGTGCAATTTTTTTTACATTCATATCATTAATATGTGGAGATCATTATTTGATTTTTGGTGAAATAATGAGAATAAATATTGGGTTGTAATATTACGTTTTTGTTCGGGTAAATTGATAGTTGAGAAAAATTAATAGTAATTCTAGTTTGAAATGGGATAGAACATGAACACCCTGTATTTACATATACACAAGTAAACTCAACGCTGTACGTAATGGAGCACACATTGACGATTCATTCATGTTCTCAGGGTCGAGTATTTGTACTTTCGTACCCCGCTCTTTACTCTTACATACTTCAATTCAAATTGTATTATCTGTAATATTCAGATGGAATATTTAATTGACTAAATATTATTTTTCTTTCTGTGTTTTTATTTTTCCAGGCAGTGAGCTGCTTATGCCACACATGTAAAACATATAAAGATCGTTTACATTCTTGTTTACACTGTATATTTTTCGGTTGCTACGTAAAGGGACATATACAGGAGCATGCCAAAACGAAAAAACATTTTTTAGGTAAATTATATTTCTCAAATACTTGCAATAGCAATATATATAATCAGATATTGATAAAAATTTATTTATATATGTATGAAATATTTAATTTGCTGAGTATAATTGCAGCTGTTGACTTGTGTTATGGAAATATTTTGTGCTTCCAATGTGGAGATTACGTATACGATAGAGAATTGTTGGCAGTGGCCAAAACTCAATGGAGCGAATCCGCAAAGTCTTTGAGTTTGGGTGAATTTTATCGTGCATGGGAACCGACTCAAGTTGAAGCTGACTTATTACGAAAACATCCACGACGACGGCGTGTCGTAGAGAATTCGACGATTGGTAATAAAAATAGAAAATCTATCATCAATAATAACGAGAGTATTTTTGCATTACAAGTCAATGATTTTATCCATATCATTTATTATTGCAGGTTTACGGGGTTTAATAAATTTGGGTAGTACGTGTTTTATGAACTGTATTGTTCAGGCATTAACACATACGCCATTATTACGTGATTATTTTCTTGCTGATCGACATCAGTGCCCGCAACCAAGTCGCTGTCTCGTTTGTGAAGTATCACATCTCTTTCAAGAATTTTATTCGGGTAGTAAAGCACCTTTGACATTACATAAATTATTACATTTAATATGGACTCATGCGCGACATTTAGCTGGTTATGAACAGCAAGATGCTCATGAATTCTTTATCGCAACGTTGGATGTTTTGCATCGACATTGTGAGGCCGCTCCAATTTTGGTTAAGGACAACCCACATCATTGTAATTGTATTATTGATCAGATATTTACTGGCGGTTTGCAGAGCGATGTCGTATGCCAATCCTGCAAGTAAGATATAAAAAAAAAAAGAAAACAACAATAATCATCGTCGATTGAAATTTTCTGAATTAATAGAAACAATTTTCCGAATATACATTTATTAGTGGAGTTTCAACGACGATCGATCCATTCTGGGACATATCGTTAGACCTTGGTCCTACCGCTGGTGCTTCCGCATCAGATACTAATGGAGCACCAACATCATTGCTCGATTGTTTAGAACGTTTCACACGTGCTGAACATTTAGGATCAAGTGCCAAAATCAAATGCAGCAAATGTCAAACTTATCAAGAGAGTACGAAACAATTAACAATGAAACAATTGCCAATTGTTGCGAGTTTTCATTTAAAACGTTTTGAACACTCCAGTATTCAGGATAAAAAAATATCCACATTCATTTCATTCCCGGAACAACTTGATATGACACCATTTATGTCACATAAACGTAACGGCAATAATAATAGCACGTCTATTGATCGTTTGCCAAAAAAAAATGGTGAAGAAATGGCATTTAGTGACAATAGATATTCATTATTTGCCGTTATAAATCATGAAGGATCACTTGAAACTGGTCATTATACAGCGTTCATTAGACAACAAAGAGATCAATGGTTTAAATGCGATGATCATTCTATTACAAGAGCCAAACTGAAAGATGTTTTGACGAGCGAAGGGTTGGTATTTGTTTGCTATTTAATTTTTGATTTTCTAATATATTTTGAATGTCATTATCAACAATTGATTTTCATAATTCTTTCAGATACCTCTTGTTTTATCACAAGCAAATTCTCGAATATGGTCGTAATAGTAAAGTATGAGTTGCTTCGATTTCGTAATTAATTTATTTATTTTGTGTATATTAATAACTTTTTTTTCGTGAAAAAAAATTAAATCTCTGTAATATTAAAGCGCCAGTGATTGCTTACCACTGAACGCTGTATTTAGTTACTGCCGATTATGATGAACTATATATATACGGATTTTTTGAATGCTTAAACGACATGACGATTGTGTTTTTGTATAATCATGTGTGAGCGTGATGCGGATAACAAGCGTGTGAAAGTGAAATGTGGATATTTTTATCACAATCAGCCACAAATATATTTTATTATTGTTATCATTATTATTTGATAATTTTTTTTTTTTTTCATGACTAGATGAAAAAAAAAGGAATGATGATAATAATAATAAACAATACTCGAAAGTGGTCACTTTACTCATGCTCGCAACCATGAAATATGTAATCAAGATACTTAGTATTTAAGATTAGCTCAATTTTTAAACATAAATGACTTCAATTTTCTCCTTTTTTTTAATTAATCGCTGCATGAGATATGGCTCCTTCTCATAAACACATAAAAGTTCAATGAATTTTTTTTTCTCAAAGTAAGACTGCAACAACAAAAGATACATTGACGAGGGTTAAACAAAAAAAAAAGAATACCATGAATAGATAAGACTTTTTTGTCTTCATCGGAGAGGCTGTGTGTTGCCATCCTTGGTCAAATCATTTTTATACAGAAAAATAATAAATAAACAATATATGTACATATATATATTGTGAATGATGAAAAAAAGAAATGTTATATGTCCATATTAAATACCAATGCGATTTAGTTCGCCCGACTGTACAATAAATTAACGTATAAAAATGTTCATTGTGTTTTTCTCATTGTATTTATTATACATTACTATAAACAATTATTTTTAATAATCCCGCCAGTCAATCTCCAATGAATTATTGTATAATAATAATAATAATAATAATATATGTGCACATTTACACATATATTGATAAAAAGTACAGAAGACAAGCATCCGTTTGTATCACGTAGTAATGGAACAAAGATGGACGACGTGACATTCGGTTCACACAGGTAAACAAATAATACTGCGTACTTGACAGAATAAACATCAATAATCTTAATAACATGTAATAATAAATTTTTTTCCATCCAGATTAGTTCATCTTGATTTGAAAGGAGCACCACCACGGGTCTCTTACTTTGAAAAGGTAATAGTATTTATTCAATAAACAATAATTTCGAAGATTCATCCGGCAACAGTGTGATGCATGTTTTGTATTATGAAATTCGAATTATTTTATTTGTATTCAATATTAATGTAAAGATATAATATTTATAATATTCTTATGATTTTTGTCGTTAACAAGTAGAACACATGTTGAATTTAATATATACATATATATATATCAATTTAAATGCGTCGTATTGATGGGTGACTCACTAGCAGTACGAAAAAAAAAAGGCTTTTTGATTCTTTATGTTTCATCGATATTGAGTTTTAAAGTGCGCATGTTTTTTTTTCGAAGTGGGAATTGATATTTTTATAGCCATTGTTGAAGAATTTTCGATCAGATTTTATTTTATAAATATATATATACATCGAATTTAGTGACCGGAATATTTTTATTGAGTTTATTTAAAGCACTTTTCATCGTTTCAATCAGGAAGTTTTGCGAAAACCGATATGGGTAACTATAAATATATTTTGCGAATGTGGAAATATGTTATTGTTCTTTTCATTCCGATCAGCCAATTTTGAGTTGAAGTTTCCCAGAAGTAATATAGTTAATTATTGAAGTACAAACATATAAATACATTCGGGATACTATTGAGCGAATTGACATACACGTAATTTGATTTATGATTATTTGATGTCTTGATATTGACAGTTATTCCCATTATTGAGAACATGGGGTGCAACAGGACTTTTATTAGAATGGGAAGACACATTCCCATATAATCGTGAGCTTCTTACAATTGGTAGCAATGGCCCAGGCACTATTGGTAGTGGATATACCATACAAGAAGCTCGACAAATATTGCAAATCGCTGGTGATTGTGGATTGGCTGTTGTGCCTTTAGTACAAACTTTTGGTCATCTAGAAGTAAATATCAATCCGGTGTTCATTTTATTTCCTTTCATTTTGCTTGACTAAAGATTTAAGTTTGCTACAGCGATGAAATTTCAATTTTATAGTTTGTACTGAAGCACGAAGAATGGCGATCATTGCGGGAAGTGGAAAACTTTCCAAGTTCTATTTGTCCATCAAATCCAGGAACTTTACCGCTCATCAAATCTCTAATAAGACAAATCGTATCATTTCATCCTGACATACAATATTTACACATTGGAGCTGATGAAGTTTGGCATCTTGGTCTTTGTACTGTGTGTGCTAAGCGAGCGAGTTCAAGCAAATATGGAAAATTTTCACTTTACCTCGAACACGTATTGGCGATTGCTCAATATATTAAAGAACTGTATCCTTGTTTGAGAATCATTATATGGGATGATATGATGAGATCGATAGATTTACAGGTTTTGAACGGTACCATATTGAAGAGAATTATTGAACCAATTCTTTTGCTGATGAATTTCATATAATTCAATTTTTTCACATCAATTCCAGAACATTACGTAGGAAAATATGTTGAACCAATGATATGGCATTACAATTCGCGAGAGACATTTTCCCTTACGCAAGGTATTATATTAGTGGGGGGGAAAAAAAAATTAAATTATAGCAATTAAAACTACTGATGAAGATTTTCAATGTATTCATGCTTAATTGTAGAACTATGGACAAAATTCAGTGCAGTATTTCCACATATTTGGGCAGCAACGGCATTCAAAGGTGCTACTGGTTCATCCCGACAAATACCCATAATAAGCCATCACATTAGTAATCATGAAAAATGGTTGGAAGAATTGGGGACACATGTAAATAAAATAAATGAATTTCGTGGCACTGCATTTACTGGATGGTCACGATACGATCATTATGCAATGTTATGTGAATTGTTACCAACGTCATTGCCATCATTGGCATTGTGCTTGAGTGTTTGGTTTCACGGTTATTCAGAACAAACGCACATGCAAGTGGCTAAAAGTTTGGGTTACATTGATCATCCATTACACATTAATCCACAAGAACGGCCAGCACCCATTCCAAGCAATTTATTATATCCCGGATGGCAATTGGCCAGTGGAATTGAATGGTTTTTAAATTTTAAAATTAAATATGATAATACAGTCAACAGCGAACAGTTAGCATCTATTTATATTAATTATAATGATCAATAAAAGTCTGCACTTTTTTATTGATATTATAGATACATTTATCGTCGTTTCATCTATTTTTATTTTTATACATTGTTTATTATTCAGAATACTGACATGGATGAATCCTTGGCAAGTTGCAAATAATTATACAAACCCAATGCAATTAGAAAGTCTCGTACCTGCATTTACTGAGTGAGTATAAAATTGATAAATCAATATAAAAAAAAAACATCCATTGAAATCATATTACGATATGAAATTCTATTATTTTAGTTTATTACTTGAGTTATCGTCCTTGGAGTCTTATTTGAAAATTCAGATGGAGGCTATTTTTTTCTCGCCTACAATCGATGAATGGACAGGCGTCCACATTCATCCGATAAAAAATAGATTAATGGAGTTGAAGCAAACAGCAGAGAACCAGATTAAAATAAATAGTCGATAAGATTATAATATTCATTGCTGCAGTTGATTACTGTACAAGAAAAACTAAATAATGTAAAGGTTAGAGATGAATGGATGAAAAGAACAAATAATATAAAATTATTTATTATGTAATATGTGTATGCATATTTTTGGCAATCCAGTGAGTAAGTAAACTGTTGTACTCACTGTATTAAGATTTATTTTCACATCATCGAAATAATATTAAAAATCCTTGACCTAACTGAATTGATTGATCAATGAACGATACAATATTTTCGGAATTAATAAAAGTATTTTGTTCACCATTCACGAGATGTAAACACGATCAACTTGTCCATTTATTTATAATAGAAATTTATAGAAAAAAAGTCTGAAGCATTTTCTCATTCATTTTCCCGCGTATTCTTTGAACTGTAGGTGGCGTGATTGCGCTTGTGAGTTATTAGGGGGTTAAAAAAAGCATGCTCTGCGTAATTATTTACATTTTGTGGTTAACTCAAGCATGGGTGAGCTTGGATATCTGTAATCAAACTAATGTCTACCGAAATAAATTCCCGAGTTTGAGAATTTTCGTAACAATGCGTTAAAGTTTGGATTCTAACCTCATTGAATCAAAGTAAATTTAATATTCACAATGTCTCCGACTAAAAGAGCTTCTCCAAATATTCTTATCACCGGTAAACTAAATTATATTATTTATTTATTCATTTAAGGTAGTTACAGGGTACTTGTAATCCATGTAGAAACTTCCGATTTTGCGACAATAAATTAATTTTGTCTAATTGCGATGCAGAAAAAATTAAATGCGCTATGAATAATCATTTCAGTAAACGACATGAAAATATGCTTATGATTTTTATTTTATGGGTTGTCTATATTTTTTTGTATCAATGTTATTTTAGGGACGCCAGGTGTTGGGAAAAGCACAATGGCTCACCAGGTAGCAGAAAAAACAAATCTTATTTGGCGAGACGTTAGTAAATTGGCAATTGAAAATGAATGTTTAGAAGAATATGATCAAGTATACAAGTGTCCAATTTTAGATGAGGATAAGGTATGAACGGACATTAACCATGTTGTGTTTTTGTGTTCGCATAATTAGTGATGATTCTATTTCAATACAGCTATTAGATTGTATGGAAGAATATATGAGCAAAGGTGGAAATATCGTGGACTATCATGGTTCAGATTTCTTTCCAAAACGTTGGTTTGATATTGTATTCGTTCTCCAAACCGACAATGCAGTGTTATACGACAGGTTAACTGCCCGAGGATATACAGGTAAAAAATTAGAGGACAATTTGCAATGTGAAATATTTGGAACGATACTGGAAGAGACAAAAGCGTCGTATAGTAAAAAGATTATTCATACATTACAAAGTAATACAACAGAAGAAATGGGAAAGTATGTAGATATGATATGTAATTGGGTTGAGCAATGGGCAGTTGATAATAAAGTTGAATGAATAAAGCCTTGGCTAATGGTATATATTCAAATTTATTCTTTCTTAACTTTTGATTATTAGAATATGTATCATATCTTCAGATCATAAAACAAACAATATTTTTTTGCTCTATTCAATTAGCTATACCCAAATTATATTTGGTTATCTTTAATCGCTCACCCAACGTATTATAATATTTCATTCGTGCAATCATCATTTGTGCTCGATCAATATCACCATGATCGAATGCATTCGAAATTTGTCTGAAAAAATAAAAACATAAGGATCTCAATGAAAAAAAGCTGCAAAATTAAATAATTAATTAATCCAAGATTTTAACTTTGCTAATTCTGCCAATATTTCATTATTCTCCTTTGTTAGTGCTATTAATTTCTCTTTATTATCCGCTGCTTCCTCAACTTTTTCATTACGTTCCATAATCTCCATAAGAAATTCCGGTTCCAAACTAGTTGTTCCTTCTGGTATCGTTACATCATTTAATTCTAACATATAAATACCCCTTTTAAGTGGATGGGTAAGAGTTGTATATGCTTTATTCAATAAAGCCGACAAATTTTCCGAATATTCTCTTTCTTTCTGCAAAGGACCAATACATATATACATAACAAATACTCCAT
Source organism: Zele albiditarsus (assembly GCA_958496275.1). Lineage (NCBI taxonomy): Eukaryota > Metazoa > Arthropoda > Insecta > Hymenoptera > Braconidae > Zele > Zele albiditarsus. Next base: position 10,910,931 of record OY292411.1, on the reverse strand, counting down.
TCTAAAATTCACTTTTATACACAAAAGTGAAAACCTTACCTCACTTTTATTCCCAAATCTGTCCGGATGCAAAATATTCTGCAACTGTCTATACTTATTATGTATCTCTTTATTATCTACATTGAAACTTTTTTTAACTCCTAATATTTCAAAATAATTCATTTTCTCCGGTGGTTCTTGTAGTGTTTCACATTTTTGACAAAACAATTCAGATTTAAATGGATAATTACATTGCCAGCATTTTTTTGGTATATCACTGGAGTACAATGATACACGTGACAATTTAGATTCAATATCCACATCTTTTTTTGCACAAAGTGCATGAATTTTTTGACTAGATATTTGACAATTGACAATTTGAGCGCAGTTATTTACGCAACGATTGAGGTTACGACACAATATTCTCGTCCCCATTTTGAATCTATAAGTAAAAAATAATTGGTCGGCATTCAACAACGCCGATTTTCAATTCCAAATGGTTCAACATGTATATATATTTATATATTACCTGTATTATAATAAACATGTATTAATACAGAAAATCAACAATTAATTCTCATCAGCACAAATATTTACGTGTGCTATATCTGTATGTATCTACAATCCGTCATGGAGTTCTACTTTACCGACGGCCATTTTGTATTCGTTGAAAAAATACGTTAGAGATATAGAATATGCAAGATGGCGACACTGAATCAGCAAGTTGGCGGCATCAGCAGGTATAATATCACAATTTTACACCCAATTTACTTCATTTTACTTCAATATAAAACGTAAAATAAAGAAAAGAAACTCTATGAGTGGTTTGACATAAAAGAAATGAATTTGCACCGTCGTTATTGTATTGATTGGCATCAGTAGCGTCTACTTCTCGGAGTCAATGAAAAAAAAAAAACAATTCACGCTCTAGGACTGATGCAAAGCAATTGTTGGCGCCATTATAATTGAGTATATATCTACAAATACTTATACAAGTAACATTGCAGTTACAATAAATTATATTTACGATGTAAATATTTTATATATAAGTTCTATTGAAGCAATTCTCAAAGAGTAAGCATTTCAACATTCACCAATGAAAAACGCTCTCCAAATAAGTTGGTAGAAAAAACTTGCAAATTGCGAGAACTTTGGTATCTATATATACACTTCAATTAAACTCAAATTGGATGAATTAACTAACGAGGGGCAATGACTACATATATACATGTTAATCAGTGTTTGGCATTTAAATTATTACAGATGAAAATTTCAATTACGTTTTATTTTTTCTACATCAACAACAAAAAAATTGAAAACTGTATAATTTATATTCTTGCAAAACAGTCACTCATCAACGATGAGAATTTTGGATTCACATTTATTAAGCATATCCGGGTTCCATATAAACTATGGTAATTCAACTTGATCATCCAATCAAAAATAATAGATCATCAATGAACTAATGATTCATATAGTATCATTACACCTCAAATAAATTATTTTATTAAAAATAAAGGGTCAAATTATGATCATAATGGATGACTTGTTCGAGATAATCTATTAATTAATTAACTACGAAAATATGGCAAACACTGATATTATATATAAATTCTACTGTGTGCATCATACACAACTTATTATTATTATTATTATTATTATTCCAATTATCATTCGCAGCCCTTTAACCTATCACGTAACACTGCACAAGTTGAAATTGTACATACCTACAAGTGCAATAGATTCATATTATACATACATAAACCACTAGTATACTATACATCAAACAGGGGTAGAGCGTGAGTCTTGGGGGGTCGACGTTTGTGTTGTGGGGGGTTGGTATGAGGGGTGGAGGGTCGCGGAAGTTGTGCAAGTGCGGCAAAGCTATCGTCAGTATAGTCGTGTGACGGCTGGTGACTACGTCGCCGATATCGTGAATCCGTCATTCATTCCTTTTCCACGTGCTTTTTCATACATATATAATATCAATATGTATACACATATATAGATATATATCCACCTGTATATAAGTACATTTAACATGGGCTTTTCTATTTACATGTTGATATGAATTGCCGCGTCTCACCGCGCACATAAACACGTGTTATAACACGTCCGTCCAAGCATGCCTTCGTGTTTATACTATTTGTGATTAACTTTTGCTCGTTGAATAACGTTAATTCGCTTCAATGTATTTCCACTTCTGGATTTTAAGTAAGTTTATGTATGTTTATAGTATTAATAACAATGTATTGGATAAATGTATACGTAATCATTGTAATGCTTATGCAGATATTTTATGTAATAAGAGACAGGTGATAGTTCCATTTAAAAGCTAATTCGAAGGGCAATTTATAAATTCACGCACAACTTGTTTAATAAATACATGGACGTATATACATGAGTGTACAAACTACAATGTATAGTTTGACATAGAAATCGCGTGACTTGCAACACAGGAATATGAGGATATCGAACGGCTAATCACATCTAGGTCGTATAAATATACACTTTGTTTGAAAGTAGAGGAAAAAAATGTCAGAGTGAATTTACTCATGAAAATTATCATCTCGATAGTTTACGTTATATAATGTAACGGTAAAATATTAGAGCAATTATTTTAAGCAAAAAGATTGTGAAAATTGTTAAAAATACTTGGTATGATTTTGTGTAGTAGCGTGTGTGGGTGTGTGTGTGTCTATGTTCGGGGTCGTTGTTCCTAGAATGTTAAAATCAACGTCATGCGTTGCTTTGCCCCCTCATGTCATGTGCGAGGGGTAGACAAGTCTCAACACATCGAGACAACGGGAATTTTGTGGGTTTGCCGTAATAGGATGACTGTATTCGTTTTCTGTTTTTTTAATTTTATTTTTATATACACATATGTTTTTGTGTGTGTGTTACTTTTATGTCTTGTGGATCATTGCCATTGTTATATTAGACTAGACAGGCATTTGTACAAAGTGCAACATGAGTCAGAGTGTAAAGTTGCATCAGAGTGTGAGGGTAAAAAAAATAAGAAGCTCTATCAAATGCATTACACTGCGGAGTCTCTGGTATAACGTATTAGAATGAGGGTCGAGACGACGCGCAAGGGGTCGAAACTTCGAGGGGTAGAGTCTCGCCAGTCTGTTATATATATAGAAATTTGTGTGTGTATGTTTATATATAGGTATACTTGTATAGGAGAACGCGTTGGTGGATGAGGGGTGCGTTTTCACTTTCTCTTTCTATCACTTGCACTGTCTCATGTTCACTTTCCTTTGCTAGTTCATCCCCCCGCAATGCGGGAAGATAACCAAACCTGTGTGCCACCCCCTATCGTCATGGTAACGGCGCTGCCAACTGCGTCCGTGTCTATATACGCGTACTTTCTGTTTTACTATATCACGAGACATCGAAATATTTGGGATTTTCCTCGAATTTATTCAATGAAATGTATTTTTTTCATGATTATATTTACAGCATTAATATTTTATATGCAGGTGTTGGAGTTGTCACAGTAACTTCAATTTCTAATTGAAATGTGGTGTTGTGGTTATTTGAAAATTTGCTTAATTTTTTATGTTTGTTCTAGGATAAAGAAAAAAATGCAGAAATTTTTGAGCCGGTGACGAACTGCAGTAATGCTGTTGACACAGGGACCATCAATAGCAACGATTGCCGGCGCTGTTGAGGAGGAAGAGTATGCTAACAGTGAAGCAAATAGTGGTCGATATGATGGATACATAACAGATCATACTGATCTTGGATCTGAAATCGATATTGATGAGTCCGAATATCGTCGTCAACTTCTTAATGATGTAAGTTACATTTTTGTTAATATTATTCTTCAGAACTAGTGACATTGATGATATGTGTATCATGATTGCTATATGGGATTGGAAAATAATTTAGTTATTCACGTCGCGAAAATGACAGTTATCTTGTTCGTATAAAAAGAATTGTCTTCACGGAGAAAATATTTCTTCTTCCGCAACGTCAAACTTTCTTGTTGTCAAAATTTAGCCAACCAATTGATTTATCATTCGTAGTGAAAAAAATGCACTACCAATAGTATTAACCAGTCAACTATGGATTGAACGTATAAATGAAGTGGAAAAACCAATTATAGATAAAATGTCAGCAGGAAATTTGTACAGGATCAATATGCCCCGAGAATCTCACTTAGGGTGGCAGAATGTAGATTTGTCAGTCTAGAGTCATAATTGTCATCCTCATTACTTATTGATTGAAAGGTATTTCTGAGTTATACTGTTCTAGCACGCGGGGGAAAAAATAACTTAACTATTAATATATTCATAAATTGAGACTGTGTCTAAGTATAGTATTTTATTCTCAATCCAAGTCTTGACATTCCCAGATATTCAAATTGATTGGTGAATGAAATGAAAATATAAATAACAATCGTAAAGAAATTAATCATAAGTTAATTTTTTTTTCTCCAGAGATGGCGGATGCTCTTCGACAAATTCGATCCTGAGGGTTTTGGAGAAATTCCACGTGATGATTTTCTTCAAGCTCTGACAAGCACCGAATGGCGAGCGGAAATTCCATTAAACAAACGTGATATTCTATATGTTCGTGTGAAGGATTCGCATGCCGATTCGATAACATTTCAAGATTTCGTCAATGTGGTGAGTTTTTAAAATCAATTTCACATATATAATCGTTATCAATTTTCAAAACATCCAAGAACCAGAAAAACATGTTTAATAATAATATTCCGGGACAATTCCTGGCGAATTTTATTATGTTTACTTTTCTACAAGTCTTCTATTATGATACTTATCCGTATAAAAATGTGAGAATAAAAATATTGAATGGGATTTAACTGGAATAGTTGCCTGCATAAGTGCTATTCAACAAATACGAGAAACTAGATCTTTTCTGCATTAATACCCCACTGTTGAATTTGAAGAATGTACCTGTATATGTATATTCATATATATTTAATGGAGATTTACGACAAAAACCTCACAGCTAAATGCAAAAATTTGTCAAGTATCCTTCGCTACCATCATTTTTGCCTTATTTATTTTAACTCAAGCCATTCGAAAAGAGGTTGGCTCTCTTTCATTCGCTCTTCTTCTTCCTAACTGCTTCCACTTTTACTCTCTCACACATCGTTCATCTCTGTGGTATGCTTTGTTAATCGCTTATTTGTCAAAGCTGAAAAACCCGAGCAAAGAATTTAGTTTGGACAATGAGAAGAGCCGGTAGCTAGAGCTATACATATATATAGAAACTTTTGGCTGAGATAAATATCAGGACAATAATAATCTCCACTGTGGTTTTTCCACTGCGTTTACATCCGCTAACAATTTCCATGGTGCTTTTCTTTCGTTGCCCCTTTTTTTTTCTTCATCTTATTATTATTATTATTATTATTTTCTTTCCTTTTTAGTGAAAGACTGTCAACGAGAAGTTTGTGTATATATATTGTGGAAACGTAAGCGACTAAACGTTTTCGACGTTGAGTGGCGTAAAATTGGCCAGACAATTCTTCTGTGTGTATGTGTATGTGTGTGCATGTGTATTCATGGTCGATCGAGAAATTCCAGAATTTGTCAATGAGTATTCTTTTTTTATGTGGACGAAAATTGCATCGCAAAATATCCTAAATATAAAATGTGGCGTTGAAAGGGAATATGATATACATATACATGTGTATATATATGTATGCAAGAGTGCGTACGTTTGTTCGGACAAGAACGACAACGACGATTAATGACTCAACGACTCAACTGAGGCCTAAAGTGCCTCTTCAATGACCCATTGTCGGTGGATGGCACAAAATTACGGGGTCCGGCTCTATGCGCGTATTTGTAATGGGGGTGTTTTTCATGGAGAGTTATGAAAAAAGAAAATAAAATAAAGTTTTTCATCCTTGTGAAAAAAAAAAGAAGGAGGAGGGAAAGAAATTATGAGATAGAATACAATGAGAAAGAAATATTGACAAAGGAAAATTGCATGTTAAACTGGAAGAAATTTCTTCAGAGTAAATTGACATCTTCATCCAGGAAATTCTTTATTCAAGTTTATTTTATCGTACATTAGCAGCGGGGGAAACGAAAGTTTGAGAAAAAATGAGGATACAGAATGAGGTGGCTTGGGGTATTCATCAATTCATATTCTCATTACGAAAAAGATGAATTTAATATCCGACGAGGAATTTCTATGTGCAAAACCACTTGGCTTATACATTAGGCTACTTAACATATCCAATGATTATTATGGACAGTACAAAAAAATTGGAATAATTTTCATCATTACCAAATCAATAAATATCAATTAATTGCTTCCTCTATAAATATGTATAGTAAAAAAAAAAAATTCTTTCTCAGCTCCTGTGAAATCGAAGACGATTCCATCTGAGTGAATTGAGATCTCCACAAAAGGAATTCAACATATATATATATACATTATGCATATACATATTATCATGAATAAAGATTTTGTGCGGTATGTTTGTCAAATACGATCCCCTCGGTTTGAAGTAAAAGAACCACTGACCAGAGACCCACACGATCCGTTTATCGTGTTATACATTTTGTTAGTTCGGTCGCGCGCATCTTTATCCCTTTCAAGTATATAAGAATCATCCAAAACCAACAGAGAGATTATATACATATACGAATAGGGATTTCTGGACCGCGAAATATAAGAACTCTCGTCGGCAAAAATTCATTCACTCATACATTTTTTTTTCTGAACATATACACACAACCCCCATCGGATTTTATTTTTTTCTGTCAAGAGTCTCTCGATATATAATACATATATATTGAGCAGGGCGTGGGCTTATTGTATCCGGATATTTGTCAGAAAGTTTTCGAAAATATTGACACAAGAAGTATTTTGATGAAAATCTTTTGCATTTCACTCCTTTCATTTTTTTTCGGCGATTGCAATCGCTTTCTTGCTCTTATATTTTCTGTATCTATATACATAAATATATATATATTGAAACTTGTTTGTGCCTGTGCCGAAACATGTCAGCTTCGCGCGTTTTCTACCTGAAACCTCTGAGACATGGTTATAAACGAGAAATACCTTCGTGTGCAAAGAGGGACGTCGTGATGCGAAGCAATCTGTATACATACATCTTGGTAGCATGATATGTGTGTATCTATATGCATACATACATACACACATACATACATACACAGAGGCGCGATAGCAGTTAAATGAAGATGGTTCGAGTGTAATGATTAGCAATTAGCTTTCGCTCACAAGCTGAAGGTCTCGACTCTGTATGTCAGTGAGTCGTTTGCACGAAGATGCATTTTGGTGATGTGCGATTTAACTACAACGTCTCGGTTACACAGGGAGAAAAATCAAATCGGTTCAATATATAGTGAATAATAATCAAGTATTTGAACCGAAAATACCACAGTAATATAGCAAAGTGGAAGCAAATAGATAGGGCGCCGAAATTGATTGGACGTGTATTAGGATTTTGCTATTTTTATTGTTATAGTTATGAGTATTTTTTTCTCTCCATGTGAATTTCTTTCGTAAATTGATGTAATTTCTCAAATAAAGACGTTCCCTAACCAGAAGCTGGGGAAATTTCATGTTGCATAATTTTGTTATTATAAAAATTGAAATTTCATTGGAAGTTTCATGAATTTTTGCACTTTCCAGCATCGATAAGATTTTTAGTTGGTACTCAGATAATTGGATCAAGTAATTTTTATTATACATTATCACATCCAAGTGTGTTATGCTCTATCAAAGAACATGTCAGACATTTTCAATACATTTTGAAATGTTACAAATATTGTTTCAGTTGGTTTCATGCATAATTTAAACCATTCAGTTATTTTTCCCACACTCGGCACTGGAGTGTAACAATTAGAATTCTTATACTTTTCAACCCATTATTTAAAAATAGAGGTGTTATGTATTTGACACGTACATTTTTTCGTCTCTGGCATCATATTTTCATGACAGATGATTGGATTTAGTTGATCTTTTTCTTTTTCTTTCAATGAAAAGAGTATTTTGTCGAGAAGGTTCTTAGCTATGTTGTATTACTCTACCACATTAGGGGTCTGAGCAATTGGGGTTTTAACAGCAGGGATTCTTTAAACTCTCAATTTAGAGCTATACTTATCGCATCTCATGGATTTAATTGTGAACAACGTTCATCATTGAATCCACATTTGTTTGAACAACAACATCATTCATCTCTATTGAACAATTAATAACCAGAAGAAAAATCAATTAGTCAATAATTAAAATCTTTAACAAGAAGAAAAGTGTTTGCTCTCATAAAAATCATGCAATCTTCCAAATTCAAATGCATTCAATTATTTTTCAGTGTGATAGAAATTCAACACTAACTCCTGCTAGATTTCAATATCAACGCTTCAGCACTCAAATAAAATTCCCCTATCATACTACTTTAATTGCACTCACATCGTTTCAATACCTCTTCACTATTCATCCACTATTATCAATTCCATCATTACGATATAATTCACTACGTTAAAGCACTCAATTTAATTTTTTTACCATGCAGGGTGAAGTATATATCACCATATATAGTTTATAAAAAAATAAAAGTAGAGTTGGAGCACACACGCGACCACCACCAGGCACCAATCGCCGGTGGTCCATCCGTCGTCAGTATTATTTTTTTTTTTTTTTTCATTCTACATCGTCTTTACTTTTTCTTTTTTATTCCCGTTTCTCTCTCTATTATCTCCACCTTTACAGGTATATATATATACATACGTATATGCATTTATATTATACATACATATATTATCCATGCGCTTTGAAGTATAGTGTGAATAAGAAATAGTGCGAGTGAGTGAGAGAAAATAAAGAGTCGTGAACGTTCACACGAATGCCCTCGGTCTCGCGCGACGGTCCCACGAGCACGGCCACACCAATTTCCATACTCGACACCATCCACATCAGTTCCTCTCTTTCTTCTTGTTGTTGTTGTTCTTCTCCTTCTTCTTCTTTATTTTACTCCTCTTCTTCTTTGCTTTATCCTCCCACGTTTTATATGTATATATATATATATGCTCACACCCTCTTTGACCGTGTGTGTTTTAACCGGTGCATTACTCATAGGTCCCATACAACGTGCGCTCCTCCCTGTGACTATATTCCAAAAAGAAAAAAAAAAAAAAAAAGAACAAATAAATAATAATAAACTCTCTCCAAAGACTCTTTTCATCCTGGAATAAATTATTTAAAACGAATTATTATTTCGATTCACTTGTTTATTTTTATTTGTTGGATGTTTTACTCAATTCAATATTCACAATATCGATTCAATTGACGTTTTTATCCACACATGGAGATGATTTTATTTCCATATCAAGTATACATATCCTGGGAAAAAAAAAATAAATAAATAAAGAAGAGAAATAAATACTTGATGAAAAGTTAAAATGTAATGTGGACTCGTTGACACGAATGATTATACATAATAGATAATTTTTAAAAGCATTCTCAAAAATATAAATGTCTCTCTGTAATAAATATCTATGTAGATCGATGCTTTAGTCGATGGTGAATGATTATACTTAGTTCATTCTCTCATCTCTGGCATACCATCGACGTTGTCTCGAGAGAAGTCAACAAGTTGAGAAAAAAATAAAGAAAAAGATATACATGTATATAAGTGCCGCCATAATAGCAAGAGCTAAAGGACGATGAGAGTGAGAAATAAAATAAGACAACTGAAGGGAAGAAAAAAAAGAAAACATAAAGGAAAAAATAAAGTAGAAAAAAAAGGAAAAAAAAGATATGCCCATTCTCAAACTCGAGTTTGACATATTTTACCTCGTCTCATCTCTGCGTTCTTGTTCGTCTTTGCTTTTATCTTATCGCGCGCGCGGGGCCTCAAGTGGACCCGGGTCGTCGGCGCGACAACGTCCTTGTCTTCGAATTAAAAGCTCGATAGGCTTACGAGTGTGCGGCCCACTCTTGGGATTTCGTGGAAAGACCGCACACGGAAAGTAAAGGTATTCAGTGGCGATTGCTGGTTCTCACTCGTTCGCTCATCGCTGTCGTCGTTGCGTCCATATATATATATATATGTATATAAACCATCATTTCTCTTATCTCGCTCTCACGTTCACTTCAGAAACGGCACTTAATTAGGGGATAATAGAAACAAAACACGGCCAATCACGAAACACTTGAGATATAAATGGCAGTAAAAAAATGCGTGTGTATATATCGAGTGTTGGTATTATAAAGAAGAAGAATATATTTATTAGTATGGACATTTTACATACACTTTCACATCAACACACATAAACACACATACTTATAGAGAGTTGGTGGATTTAGACCTCCGCGGCGGATATGTGAAAAAAGAAAATCAATGAAATAAATAAAACCACGAAGAGAAGAATAATTTCCATACTCGATAAAACGTGAAGAATGACCGTAAGGGGAAGTAGAGAGCGCGTAGTATAGACGAAAAGAGAAGTAACAAAAAAAACAAAAATAATAATAATGATATTAATTTACATTCATATACATATCGATGGCAACACTGCGCTTACGATATTTATTTATTTATTCATTTCATCATTTATTTATTTATGTATTTTTATTTTCTTTCGTTTCTTTTTTTTTTCATTTTTTGGGTTGCATCTATATGGCGACGTTGTTACAGATATAGTGCTAGTGTGAGGGAGATAACTAGGGGGTAGAGAAAGGGAGGAAGGAGAGAGGGCGAAAATTGATTAACGAGTCAAATGGCCGCGAGGAGAGTAGTAAAAAAAAAGAGAGCTATAAAAAGGGACAAAAAGATGAGGATCCACTGAAGAAATAACGTTTCTCCCCTTCCTGTTTTTTTTCTGCTCTTCTCACTCTCACTTATTTCTTTTCCACTACATTTTTTTCTTTTCTTTCTATTTTCTTATTTTGTTCACTTCCATTTGGACTACTCGGACTGGCGCCGCACGGACGAGAACACGGTGGAATCCTTTCCTCTTTCTCTCTTTGGTCTCTTGTATATATACCAATACAGGAATCTGCTAGACGCGCATATGCGGAGGGAGCGATCGGCTCGTTATCTCTGGATCGCGATCGTCCCACCCGACCGCGAACAACACGCGGCTTCGCGCCGAGTTTGGTCGTTGTGGCAAACGAAGACTCACCAAGAGAACTACTCTTAACGTTCGTGCTTTTCTTCTCTCTCATTGCTCTCCACTCTTCTTATATATATGTATTTTATTTATTTGAGTGTGTTTATATATGTGTTGGTTAGAGCAGACACCGCCCTACGGTCAGAAATAATCATGGAAGATGGTGCAAAAGAAAAAAAAAAAAAGAAACAAATTACAAAATAAAAAGGGTGCAAAAGGTAAAAGCGATAGAGGTTAGTCGAATACGTGATTGGATAGTTTTCATACCGATTGTGGGTTCTCAATTTTCCTAACATGACCATATATGTGAATGTTATCAGCTTTTTTTCTCATTTTTTGGCACGTGCTGTTTCTTCTTTTATCAATTATGTCACGTTACTTCGGAAATATTAATGGTGATGAAATCCAATGATTTGATATAACAAAAAAAGTGTGTGTTGGTAAGAAGTTAGTTTGCTACTGATGTCTAAATCGAAACAGCTCTGGTAGGGTTGTGCAACCCTCGCTACTGCCATCTGTGAGAGGGTTGACGCAACTGTATACACTGAGGGTGAACTTTTAGACCGATAGTATTCTGGCGAGTGGCGCTTACTAGGGGTGATAAAAGTTACCAATGCAAAAGCCGAGCTGAGTCACGTTTGGTAGTGGCAGTATTTTCGTCGTCGGCCAAAATCTACAGGTGTTTTTGTTTCAGAACTATTTGTGTATATATATGTATGCTTTCACATCTGGTCACGTTTGAGAGTTGAGCTCGGATGCATTTTTATTTGAATTGTGCACATGGTGCGCGCGTGCACCTTTTTTTTACCACAGCCTTTTTGGCATATGGGTTATTTGTATATAACGATATAGAGTTGTTCATTGATGGTGTATCAAACGTGTGCGTTTTTTTGGCAACTCTCATCTTGGTATACATAAATATGTACATATACATATATGTATGTATAATAATAATAATTTTTATATTTCATTTTTGTATGAGCAAATGTAACAGCAGTGTGGATGAAATTCTAGTTTTGGATAAGTCATGGATTTTTTTTCACTCTGTACTAGCAGGTGTGAAATGATTGCAAAGCATTCGTGGAATTTTTTAACTCTACAGCATCGTGTTACACATGTTGTAACACGTTTTTTTCTCATGGTGATTATTTTTTTTTTTTTTACTAACACTTCCAATGCAGTTTTGTTAATTGTGTTTGAAATTGGATCGTTAGAAAAATTTATACTTCAGAGAATTAGTGCATTGACGTGAGAAATTTACATGAGTCTCTGTGATGGTTATTCTTTTTTTTTTTGTTCAAATTAAGATGTAATGAATTTATTTGGTCAATAGTGGTATTGGTAGTTTCATGGTTCAAGTATCGGTTGGGTTATAAACCTACTTACATATCTAATTGTATTCTTCATCAATTCAGTACATGGATAGATCAAAGAGTATTACAATTAGTCTCGGATCATTTCTCATGTTCAATCACGTATATTTCTGAACTCTGTATCTATTTTTTTCCCCCTTTTTTATTCACTACAAAGAACAAATATAAAACACATCAATGCACAATGTCATTAATTGGAAGAGACATTTCGAATTGGTTCCTTGATAATACAGTACTTTAGCAAGAACCATGATTTTTATTCATTATTATGAATATAAAACAAGATTATTTTGTTGGGAACTTTTTATACGAATAATATCTTGATACTTAATTTTTCATTTATTCAATACAGAAAAAAGCAAAAAAATTCCATATACAGATAGTATTGTTAATTTTTCTATAAATATTTACGAGAGTAATTTCAAGGAAAGAATGAAAAAAATCATGAATAATTGAAACGAGCTCGTGTAACTGATGCAGTATATCCAGCAAATCAATTACCAGATCATTTCCTGTCATAAAAATTCAAACACCGATATTCCTTTATTCAATTCCCCAAGTCACATGACGTATACCCATCAATAATAAATCATAACTTCACCCTTTTGATATACAGTATAAACTATTCATGTTACACCCACCCTATAGAATGCACTCTCATCTCTATATAAATTTACATACATAACTGCACAAAATATAAACAGAAAAAAATTCTCTTTTCTCCGTATAAAATAATAATACAGAGAAATTGATATAAAAAAAAAAACTGCCATGTTCTATAAAGACCAATGTATCTATATATGTGTTTGGATATATTGAAAGGGAGTGACACCAAAGCGAGTAAAATGAAAGTAAAACGAAACGCCTGTTGTTCCGTGTGGCATCTCGCCTAATAACGAGATAGAAATACACACATACCTACACATACACACACACGCAAACAACAAAACCTCCAATTCAATATAGATCCAAGAAATGTTTGCCGCACAATCACGTGCTCGCTTACTCGCGCGCGCGTATATTTCGTATCTCCCTTCAGTCCAACAACATAATAGACGTTGCTAACTGGCCTGGGCAGGTAAAAGCAATATTTCACATAAAAGTAGAGGAAAATAATGCAACGAGCGACAAACGACTCGTTATATATCCTGTAGATACATCCATATACAAATATATATACATACACATACACATAACCATCGTCGCGCGTCTTTTGATCACACTCATACATATATACAATTTTTTTTGCTCTCATATACACTGTTATATACAGTTACAAATATAATGATCACGCTATATGTGGCGAGTGACCGTCTACATTCAATTCTGTTACCTTTTTCATTCTTGTTTCCTTCTTCCTTTTTTTCTTTCTTTTTTTTTTTTTTCTATCTATTATTTTCTTTTTTTCTTTTCGATGCAAAATAAAAGAGACGAAAGAGCAGTGGAAAAATGCTGAAAAATTGTAACAGAAACACCTCTCTATATATTCGACGTGAAATAAAAGTATCGTATATATTTTTCTCTCTGCCTTTTATACACCAGGGCGCACACATGAACACATATATGAATATAAAAGTTTATGTGTGAGGACATTTCACCGACATATCGTCGCATCGTCATAGTCACTCATCGTACACATATATTTCTATATATCTATACACACATACACATTTAGCAATATATATCTCATTTCTCTTTTGCACTAGAGGGCATTTATATGAGCCATCTGTCGGCAGAGCGGTGCTGCGACAAAACAAACAGCTCGCCAATTATGTCGGGTGATTTTCGGTCCCGCTCGCCATTATTTGGACCACCCTTTGGACAAAAGCCCCGTTTGCCTTTTCTCCTCATCGTCTGTCTTCTCTTTCTCCACTTTAATATATATATATATATTGCTCACTATGGCTATCTTTTACTCTGAGAAGTTTTCTGTCTTTGTTACGTTGAAACGATCAACCATTTCGCCTCAACTTCTTCATGCCCGCACACTTCACCCGATGCGGTCTCTATTTAGGACTTGGGTTTGCCGCGCGCGCCTTCCTTATATCCACATACAAATTCCACGGGCCCAAAGTGGACACGCGGCGCCGCGCGCCAGCACACACACGTTACCTGCCGTTTTTATTAGCACGTTCTCGCTCTCCGGGAATCATTCGTGCGCGGTGTTATTGATGAGATATACACACATATATTATTATTGTTGTTATTATCATTGTTATTATATTCGGATGGTTGGATGTATGTATTGGCAATTGGAATGGTTGCTGGAAGGATATAAACGACAATGTTGTGTGTAGCATTCCACGGTGACGCGCCCATGGCGCTCTATCCGAGCGTGTTTATTCTGATGGTTATATTATATGTTATGTGGTTGGTGGTGGTGCATCGCGAAGAGTCGTTCGAGGTCATATTTTTCAAGGCTTCTTCTTGTTCGCGAGGTTCGCACACTTTTGCATACTTCGAGATGATGAAGTGGAGATATACTGCTGTATATTTCGGAATTTTTACTGATGTTTCAAAAATTATTGGCGATTGTAGGTCAATGGGATTTCAAATTGAAAAGCAAAATTTTTTGATATATTGAATTGTCTATGTAACTGCAGTAGGACATCTTTATTTTTTATATTTTCAATGTGTGAGGAATGGGAAACAAAAGTATTGATAGAATATACTACGAGTGTATATTCTGTTTATGTAATTTAATTATTTATTTTATTTATGTAGTCACATAAAATTATGTCAAAATAACAGATAATACTTTTCCGTGTGATATTTATATTACAAGCAATATTCAAGTTGTGAAAGTTAGATTGATGTATTAGTTTTATACGCTGTAACAGTCGTCAAGAAGATTGCCGCTAGCGGTGAAGCTGTAATAACAATCTAAAGTATTGCTACCGTACGAAAATGTTAGCAATCTCGTTGCGACTGAAAGTTTGATTACAACCACTTTGATGTGAAAGTTCATTTGCACAAAATAAGTTCATTTCATCTATTAACTTTTGTTGCAAAGTAGTCTCTCGCTCTTGCACATTCCAATTTCATCAATTTTCCATGTCAACCATACTCATACAGGCATCGAATCATGAAACGAGATAATTAAGATGAATGGAGATACGGAATTAATAGTATTTAATATTGATGTTTCGTAGCGTTTGTTAGAAAAGAATTCAAGACAAGTTATCATGTAGCTCGAGAAAAAATAAAATTCTAAGATAACCTTTCTCTCCGTGTGTACATTCTTATATCGATTTAATGTTTATGTACACTTTTATCTTAAGGTTTTTTGGGATCGTTAATTTTAAAAGTCAACTGAACATTCCCGAGTTCCAAATATAAGACACGGTTTTGTATAAACCTGAACGTTTTTCTCAATCACATTCTTCGATATCGGATGCATCATTTCAAAAGTTGAAAGTTATGGTTCAGATTTGGAATTAGATTACTAAAACCTTTGTCAAAGAGTCAGCGATTTTTCCACTGTTATACTTCAGCCATAATTTAATTGATCACGTAAAAAGCATTCATGACAAACAAAAGATTTCATTCATCTAGAGTCTTGTGATTAGGAAAAAACATAGTACTCTTTTCATTGTTTATTAATGATATTAGAACTCAAATATACAAAAATAACCAGTTAAACAGCATCGAAAATGGTTAAAAAAAAATAATAATCATAAAACACAAAGTGGTTACGACTGTTGTAATGTGCGGTAAAGGCTTGAAGTATAATTGCACTACACCAACTGAACAATACAACTGTTCTAACAATACTTTTGAAAGAAAATGATCATAGTTAATACACTGATCTACTATTGCTAATCCAACAATACATATTATTATCTCAACTCTATATCTACCTTCAACAATACTTAAGAATCTTGTGTAGCCCACGCTTTATTTCCAATGTAAATAACATTCTCTGAAAGTGAAAATGTGACAGTGCAAACGCGTTCGTACCTGCAACTTATACATTGTTCGGCGACTTGTTTTTCATCTGTGTCAGGTTGTTGATGGTAGTGACGATGCCTGTGCTTCTGAATGAAACTGTGGGTGGCAATACCTCTACAATACCATTCTCAATGTGGATATATACATAGATATAAAAATCATGGGTAAAATAAGCACCAGCAATAGACAATAGCATAAATATACAATGTTTCGAAGGTCTTCATGATGAATATTTAAAGGTGGATGTTCATAATCAGGTTTAACTTATTCCAAATCACGAATTAGCCATTATGAAAGAATTTACGAGGATGGAAACCTGAACAACATTGAAAATCGCATTTGCGTTGGTCAGTTTGTAAATTTATGTTTTTAATGAGCCGTACAAGGTGAGTGTCACGGTGTACGACGCTATGGGGAATAGTAATATTATAGATATCTTAGATACAATTGTATTTACAAGACAAAAACATTTGAGAACGAGAGTGTGGGATAATATAGGAATAGAAAGGTCTGTTGAGTGAGGTGTCGTTGTGCTGTAGTACCTGTAAATTGTATATACACAGTAACATCATGGTAGTTATGCTTGAAGAGAGTGGGAGAGGTATGTAACAGCGTGGCACTACCGTGCGGGCTTTACCAAACACCTGACCCCATACTCGGTCGACGAAGCAAATGGTGAGAATGACCAGAATGTCAAGCGTGCCCGAAGCTTGCTCCCGGGGATTACCCAGGCAATGGTGTTCGCTATAGTGTATTACTATATATTCATGTGTGTTCACTTTCCTCACAACGCTGCGACAAATATATACTTATATATGTCTATGCATACACATTTTTAGTGTCTTACTATATGAATTTTGTTTTTTTTTTTTCATAAATTTGTTTCTCCTGTGTACATGCGTTCGCGTGTACGTGTACTTTTACGTGACTCTATCCGTGCACACTGTTCTGAAAAATTCTATAGAGGAAAATGTTATGTTACTTTTATTATCACGCATGTGATTATATTGATAACCGATATTTGGATTTTATTGATAAATAAGTTTCATAATTATTTGTGATATCTTTATGTGGAATTTTATGATTGGCAATTTATTGATTTATGCGAATTGTGATTGGAATCTACGATTACAGAAGCTTGAATGTATTATGATGCAAGATCTATTGTATTGTGTTTATGTCAAATGGCATAATGATAATGAAAATTCATTTGAGTTGTATGACAGCGAAATATTACAGTTACGTGAGCGTGTGAAAAAATCCTGCAAATAATTTTCTATACTATTATTTGTATAAAAATGTGTTTGTATTTATTTTTTCCTCGTTGCTTTTGATCTCTGTAGTAATAGTTATAGGATTATTTTTCGTTCAGTTTTTTCAATCTCATATAGAACTTTGAGTTGAAATTTTTTTTCATATTTTTCACGTTATTTGTGTTCTCACATTTTATGTGTATATGATAGAACTGTCGGAAAATTAATTAAAATCTTGGTGGATATCAATGATCACAAAAGCTTGCATGTACTATACAAGATACATTTTTTTTTTCCTTTTGTACTACATTCTATCGAGATTATTAAAATCCGTTGAGGTTATACTGCAGCGATATACCATCACAATTTCATGAGTATACAAACAAATTATAAAAAAAATATTCCATCCCATTCTGTTAACATAAAAATATTTTTCAATTATTATTTTCATTATCTTTCGTTTCTATGAAAAAATCATGCAATTTTAATTTTTTTTTTATTTATTTATCTCTACATAAATGGAAACTTTGAGATGCAAAAATTTCCATATATTTCACAATACGTATGTTTCAATATTTTATATATATATAACAGACTTTTTGAAAAATGCACTGCAGCAGCTGATGCATTTGAATGTAATAACACGCGATAGATTTTTCGCTCATTCTGCATGAACGGCTGTCGTTCGCCTTTTCAAAAGACTAAAACACATCACATATACATACACCAACATATATGAAACCCTTTTCGTTTGCTTTATATGTACACTATGGAAAATCATGCACAATTTTTCTCTTTTTTCTATTCCCATATATACATATTTCTTTCAGTTTTGCGTGTGCGTGCACGCCTGCATCAATTTTGTCGACGACAAAGAAAAATATGTCGATTCGTTGTCGTCGTCAATCGGTATATTGAGAGAGACCCCTTTTTGCATGACTCGCCTTTCTATATGTATATATAAATGTGTGTGTGTGTATGCGATGGTTAACAATTGAACGAAACTCGGCATGCCATATATACGCGTGTGTAGACTGCAATATAAAGCCAGGTGCAGGTAGTCCATAAGGGGGTGGAATACCATCAGACACCACCACACGTTGCAAAGATGCGACTGTCAAGGGAAGAAAAACCTCGGAGGGTCTCTCTCGACCTGTCCAGTAGCTATCTACATATATTTCTCACAACCACATATATATGCACCAGATGTTGCCAATAGTTTGTCGTAAAATTCAATTGTCGCTCATATATTCTTCACTTTATATAATACACTAGATTTCTCATGTTCTTTTTTCATTTACCAGATTGAAAATGTATTTCAAACATCTTTTATATTGACCACAAATATCAGGATAAAATTTGATGCAGCAGTTTTAATTCAAGGTATAATTGGCAGTTGGAGAAATTTCAGGGGGAAAGAAGTATTCTTGAATTGATAATGATTATATTGTCGAACACTCTATCTATCTTTTTGAAGAACAAGTATAGGAGAAATATCATATCATTAATTTGTTATATATGATCATTAGTTTCTTATTTTTCCCTTGCGTTTTTCTGGTGTTCGTTTGCAGTTTATCTCGCGAGAAAATTAATAGTTCAGAAAAATAATTCAATGTATCACAGTTATCTCGGAGGTAATATAAAAAATGCGATGTGATTATATTTATACTGTAACAAATAATATTTGGATGATATAATTTTTATCATAACAATATTTGTAATATTTATGCAGTATATAGTGTAATTTCATGAACTACTGTAGTGACTTTTTACAAGTTTGGAAATGTATTTTATATTATATTGGCTATTATCAATATCCAATATAGTAATGATGCCACGTTTCTAGAGTAAATGTATTGTTTCTATTAAAACAATACATTTTTCACTCATAAATATTCGGGCATCATTTCCTAAATTTCGAATGCTATGTTTTCTTCTTGCATTATAATATTTCAAATGAGTGTAAACACCACACTTTCTTTCCATCCACTATACACACACAAAATTTTATGTATAATTTCCTCATTTAATCTACAACTGCAATGCTATATACAAAAGATTTGCAAGAGCACAACGACTGGGTTGTTCATTCACCTTGGTAGATTAGAAGCCGCGCGACGACGACGACGACGGGGCGAATAAAGCGCCCAAACAAACAATGCGGCTTCCCCCCAGATGTTTCCGGTTTCTTATTTCACCGGATAGCCATCCGGACGCGTGCCCCCGCTTCCTGTCTCTCTTTCTCCACTCTTTTATCTTTATCTCATATTTTTTTTCTTTTTACTCTCCCTCAATCCACCACGTATACATACACTTCTTTCACCCACCACATTCACCATTTCCGCGAGATTTGTCTAGTGAATCATGAATTAACCCGCCTGTAAAACTTATAAAAGCCTCATGCCATTCAATGCCGATTCAATCGCAATATACGTATACACATAACAAAATAGAAAAAAGAAAAGAAAAACACATCATCACATGAACACTCTAAAAATCGTCGAAGAAACGATGATGATAGGTATATAACATGGAGTGGTAGCACACGAGAGGGAGGATATTGTCGTCGGGGGAGGCAGGAAGCAGCTGGAGATCGCGTATACGAGAACAGCAAGAAGAGTAGTCGCGTGCCCAGAAAAACGGCCTCTTCCATCACTTTAAACTACCTCTCTTTACTGTCTCAAGGGCTCTTGTGAGTACGCCCCCGCGTTCATACATACATAGCTGTGTATTCTCTCTACACTCATATCACTATATAAACATATACCAGTTATGTGTTTAACGGACGTCATCTCAGAGGCCATGCAGGCACGCGCCTGCAGGCCTCAATGTACATCATAGTGTCCAGGTGGCCTATGGTACCATCCAACTCCTGTATTTACACCCTCTCTTCTACTTTAACTATACGATTATATTCGTCCTCTCTTATTATTTATTTTCAAAAAAACATTTTCGATTTATTATATTCCCCGAAGCTATGAATTTTAATTAACATTTTGTTTTTTTTAATACATTGGAAAATGTAATTAGTAATGGTAGATATTTATTAATTTGTCTGGTGGGATGCACTTAAGTGCGGAATATAGATTGCTGTGAGATGAGGGTGTGCATTGATATGTTGAGAGATGTGACGTAGATGATGGTGATTGTATATATGCAATTGGTGTGAGGTTCAGACTATGCGGGGTGTATATTGTTTGTGTGTACTCATGGCGTTATGTGCATATAGATGGCTTCCACTTTATAGGGGATGAGACTGAAACAATTACGTCACGCGACAGTCGATAGTCATTTGATATTAACATGTAAACTATATTGCTGAGTACACCTTGCCATTTGATTATTGCGAGTAGGTTGTTGCTGTGAGTAGATTTGGTCACTGCGGGATATTGATATGTGACGAGAATTCTAGAGGGAATTTATGGGTAATTTTGAAAGTGGTTGGCTGATTTTCACTTGATTTTCACTATTTATTAGATATAAGAAAGGAAGTTCTGTATTGAATTACGTAGTATGTAGAATTCTCTACACAGATGGAAAAAATAACTCCTTTTCGAGATTCATAAACGTCTCAATATAAAATTGAACAGGTGATAATTCAAGTTAATAAAAATAAATGCAAATAATTGGAGAATTAATGTTAAATAAAATATTCTGTATTAAAACAATATTCTAGATTGTTACTCGACATCCTCATCATAACTTCATTATATTATGCTTAGCACTGAATAAAAACATAGTGAATCAAACAGCAATAGCATAAAAATACTGTCCCCTTTAAAAAGAAAAAATGAGAGAAAAATACAACAGAAATAATAAGAGATAAAAAATATTAATGATACTGTGTTGAATACACACGCATATATGTTTCATTCGTATCACTGTTTACTCTATGTTATTTGTTCATTTTCAATATTGAAAATGAGAAAATTATTCGCGAAAGATAAACACAGAAATGAACATATTTGCATACACACACACACACATGCTCGCGTTTACGTGTATATAAAAATAAAAAAAGCGATACTATGCACGGATAAGCAGATAAAAAAAAAATATTTCACTTCATATTTTTGATTGTTTGTTCAACCCGATGAAATATAATTTTCATTTGCATTCAACCGTTTGCAAATCATTCAAAAATCGAGAACTATTCGGATTTATTGGTATTGATACAGCTAGAGGGGACAAGGAAATAAAAAAAGGCAATTGAGAAAAAACGTATTTATTGGTGTGAAAAGTAGGAAGCCTGATCAGTGACATGAACAAATTTCTTCACACGGACAAACATCACCGGTTTCATCATGAATAGAGACGACTAATGGCTGCCGCGCAGATGAGCGCCACAACGACCGTTGCACACATTCTCATGTTACTCGATACTTACGATACATATAATAGTCGATACTTATACTGTACATCAGACGTCAAGCGAAGCCGCGTTAAGTGTTTCATCTTTCTATTATTATTTACCTCCCTTCCTCTCATCATTGTTATTCTATCATTTTTTTTTTCTTCTATCTCATTTAATAAATATATCAAGACGGGGATTTTTTTGTTTTCCTTTCGTTGATATTCACCTTGAATACTGTGAAGGAATGATGAGTCGTGGTAGCACAGGAAAACGATTAGTTTTTAATTTAGTGCCAGGTTGAATGGCGATCGCGTGAAATTGTGGCTGCAGCCGGACTGTAGCTGAGTGTTAAGTATTCTTTCTTTCTCCAACGCGTTCCGCTCTGCTTCACTGTTACTCTCTCATATTTCGTTCTCGTATGGTCTTAAAAATGTGATCTAGTTCCATAGAGACCAGAGAGATTCGCTACGGGTGTCGCAGCAGGGTGGTATATTTTAGTGTGTTGCTTACTCACACTATAACTACCACTGATGCCATCATCTTGTAGCTGCCGTTTCGTTCCGTTTCGTTTGCTAATCCGTGCTACTATTATACGTACTTTAACATAATACCAATTCGATGGAAATTAGTTTGACCACATTTACATTATGTTGCTTTTTTCACGCATTCAAAATTGACACGTGCTACGAATTCTAACAGTATTATTATTACAGTAACACACACAAAGAAAACCGTCATTTAGAATGTGAGGAAAATTATAATTATTTAGGAAACAATACAATCGGTTGAGTGAAATGTAGGGTTTTTACAATAAAAATAGAAGAACATGTATAGAATGTGATTATTATTGTACCATTGTTTGAATTATTCCTGCAGTGTAGGATTTAATACTGTCCACATTATAATTTTTTTCAATCTCGTTTGCTAAATCAAAGTTGCTGTACATGATTGTTTTGCAATAATATACAATAAACCGAATGAATTTAACAATATACCATATGAAAATTATATCATCGACTACTCGATTTGTCATATGGTTTGTAAACTTTCATATACGCTCGACTATTATTACAACCCAATACACTGGAGAGTTTATTAAATATTGACGAAGTTTATTAATATCCAATATATTAATATTGGAATGTGATAAATTGTTCATTCAGAGCAATAGTAATTGTATTGATAATTAATTGCTAATATATTACTTCGTGGAGTTGAATAATTTATATTAATTAAAGTGAGTTGATTATATTACAACTGAACATTATTTTCAATTCAAACAATAATATTAATAATGGAATTGTACTATACCAATATAAAATCAATACAATATCTCGTGACTTCTAATCTGGCCCTCAACAAACTGACCATAAATAAACTGGGCATTGGTAACAAAAAAAGGAGTTATATTGATGACAACTTATTTTTCTCGTAAACTTTTACAAAATGCTATTAAGTATCAATAAGTATTTCTAGTTTCACTTTTGATTTTAACATTCAATCCATATCAGTATGTTTCACTTGCATATTCAGGCAATTATTCACTATACTTTGAACTCTTCGTTCACTTTCGTATATATCAAAAGTCAAAAAAGATGTATATCAATTCACACCGTATCGCTGTCATTTTATTTACATTGTATACAAATATTTAAATTGTTTTAGATGCAGATAAAAGTTAAGATTGTATATACATGGGTATAGTTTGTTTAAATGTATTCGTTGAAATGAATAAGACATTCGAGTTTATAATTTTGATGGTGAAGATAGTGGATTGGATGACAATGTCACCTGTCCTATGGTCACACTCTTGTGCAATTTATATATGTATGTATGCATATACATATAATACTGTTTCATGGTATTATAGAGTATAGAAAAATGTTGATGTGAATAACAAAGAGAGGGCAAGGGCACCACGCGGCAATGACGTGGGTAACATACACAAAAGGCCGGTGTATAGTGCGCGACATCTCCCTCTCTCACTATTCTTGCTTTTGCTCTCTTTCTTTTGCTCCTTATGGCCAAACGACTCTTCATCAGGCACGTGCCGCGTCCGTACATTGTCCACACTGCATAGTATACATAATATATATATATATGTTGGATATCTCATTTCATCCTCTTGTATATATGGGTACAAGTTTTTGTCACACTTCGCATGTTCAATTTTCCTCAAATTTGACGCGAACAATTTAATCGCAATATTCACTCGGTTTAAATTTGGTTGCATACCACCAAGTAGTGAGGGAAAAGGATATTGTATTTTTTAAAAGTAATACCAAGTAACTATAATAGTTGTCTCATACTTTGAAATAGTTCAGGTTGGATAGCTGTTATGGTTGAATAGTATGGCTGTTGGGAATGAAATGTGATTTTATTCCATATAATTATAGAACGTTATTTTGACGTTCAATAATATTTTTGATTTAATAGCGAATGAAAAAATAGTTCAAAATTGGAAGTAAATGAGTCAATTAGAAACTATATTTATTTCATTCGGATCTTCCTTTTCCTCGAGTGGATTTTGAAAGATTATCTGAGAAATTATTTTCTTACGCAAATATTGACGATGTTGTTGGGTCAATACATGTGTTTGTAACACCTTCAACCTCCTCAAGTTGAGTTGTACATGAGAAAAAAAAATTCCTGCCCTGTGTTGACTTTTATGAAAAAAAAACAGTTGTCTGCTGCAGAATTCCACCCTTCAATCTCTCCTGTCATCCATCTATTCATATTGCATAATCTAAGCCGATAATTAATCATTGAAGCCACTGAGGATTGCTCGTAATTATCGGGGGTCGAATATACGAATAAAGCAGCACACAGCTGCTTCGTACGGATAATTATACCAACCAAGAATGGTATCAAATATCAGCATAATTATAGAACAAGAATCTGGATAAATGTAACATGGATCTATTTGAGTTGTTGAAGGAACTGTAGTAGGGCTATAGAAACTAAATTACCCTTGTTCAAAATTATACTTCTCAATTACATTGAGAATAGTTGATATCAAAATTTTGATTTCAATAATATTTTATATTCATATTCATTGTTCACAGAAGTGTTGTTAAGACCACTCTTTTTCTTTATTATATTCTAAAGTTCACAATTATCTACCTGAATATCCACGTTCTGAGTAACCCACTGCAATAATCAAGAAGAGCCACCATATGTTCAATTGTAAATTCTGCCTCATAATAATATTTTGTGATTATTTTTTTCTTACAGATAAAATACAAGATACAATCACTCTAAATAATGAAATTATAATTTATTCCAAAAAGTTGAATGCAATTTTTGAGAAAGGGGGGTCTGTTGAAAAACCCAAAGGAATTTAAAAATGAGAAAAGAATGGAATGTTGACGTAAATTTAGGGGTATATAGTCCGCATGTATATAGATGCGGGCACGAGCGTGCGGTTAATAATTGAGTGAGAAAGAAAAAGAGAAACGAAATTATATTTTAAAGAGCAAGTGAAAGAGTCGAGAAACACGTCAGAAGCATCACCAGATGTGGGATGAACTTGTGCGACCACCTGCAATTTGCATGAACGATCACAGGTGCGTTTAGTAGTCTCAATTTTCGGATTCCCCGTCACTGCCCCTCCCTCAACTCTTCACCCCTTTCTTCTTCAAAATAATAACCCAGCAATTTTTAGCTGAATTTAGGTAGATGAAAATATTTTTTCGCAATCACATACAAATATGTAATTGTGTTATTATATATTATTTTTACATTGAGGTATTGTACAATAGGGATGACATTTCTTCTAAATAGAAGTTACATGAGTTCTCTGTTATTATTGTTGAATATGAGTGCAGTTGATGTTGCATTTTGATATCGTAATAGAGATGTGTAATTCTGCTATTGTTGAACCCTGTTAACGAAACTGAATAAACATCTGTTAACATTCACTTCACAATTATATAAATCTATGCGAAAATTAACAGAAACTTTTCTTTATCAGTTATACAATTGTAATATAATACGTGAAGAGTCTCAATTGTCATTGAACGTAGTTCAAATCATTTGGATAATTGATAAGAAATAATAATTAACAAATAGGGATTGAGGTAGGGATGGAGCGATAGTGGAATGTGAAATGAAAACCATAAGCAACTGGAGTTTAATTAAATATTGTAGCTAACTGCGTTTAATAGAATAAATTCGCAACAACTGATAAAACTGATGACATAAAAATAGGGAAGACTGTCAATATAAGTACAAGGAGTAGAAATTTCATCTCGAGAGATAATTAAGAAATGAAAAAGGTTTCGTTTGCCTTTCAAACGTTTACTATAAACTTGATATTGAGAGGCATTGTTACAACATTGGTTGAATAAGTAATCCAAGAAATTCATTAAAAAGTTCATCAGCCAGTGCTTTTAAAATCAGTGAAGTTGAATTGACTCTGAGTGTCAAATTAGTTTCAGTCGATACAAAGCATCTTTTTCCTTGATCTCAAACTCACATTTTATCTCTGCCAAATCTTCTTAAAAAATGTACAATAACAATAAAAATACATGAAACCCAATCGTCATTTCCTTACTGTGCATAGTGTAAAATGAATTCCAATGAGCTCAGACAAATTGAGTATTGAAAAAATAAACCACCACAACACAATATTACTTTTCATTTGCTTTCAAACACTGAACACAATCTCATCAACCTCCTGTACCATTATCTCCAACATTCATGAACAAAAAAAACATCATACATAATTTAAAGGCTCAATATAAACACATCAAATTGCCCAATATATATACTAAAAAAAAAAAAAAATTAATTCTAATACATGCTTCTTGCCAATAGTTCCATAGACATTGTTACCATGATGTTCTGCCGTGTTCCGTAATGTCACTTGACAATGTTTCACTATAGTCCCATTATGTACACTGTATATACATCCCCAAACATCTACATACTCACATGTATATATGGTGTTGACGCGATTATAATGGGGTTGGCGGATGGCAATTTAGAGGTTTGGCGAATGGGTAACGGAAGACATGGTTGGACCACCAGGTCCGAACCGATTATCCTCGGTAGTGCTCTCAGCAGATCTCGACAAAGCTTGCAGTACACTTATCTCGCTACTATCTCTACCTCTGAACATCGAGGGAAGTGTGCACTGTGCATTATGTATCTTGTTGTTGAAGCATCGCAACTCGAGTGAGCATATAATATATGTACAATATACTAACACACATGAACGATATATTTGTGAATGTGCATATATATGTGACACCTATATATACATTCATAAAACAGATTATATTTTTTTTTTTTACGTTTCACTGTCTGGAAGAAAGAGAGATTTCTTTGACTGGTGGCGGTGGCAAATGCCCGTCGTGGTGGTCGTGTCTGCCCAAAGTTGGTAGCATAGGTGTGGTCGACCTCCCTAGCTTCTACCCTCTTTACTCCCCTTAACCCCCTCATCCCTCATTCCTATACGCCGCACCCCCCTGCTTCATCATCTCGCCCCTCTCGTGTGTATAACCTCCCTCCTGCCTCGAGCTCATTTATAACGCTCACCTGGCAAACGCACAAAGAACTGCCTTCTTTTATATCCGTGCGTGCGCGCCCGAATTTTTAATACACATTTATATGTATATGTATATGCAAGCACTAACATCTTCGTCTAAATTCTCATTTTCAACCTATGTATTTTTTGTATATGTTTGTTTCTGAGATTCATTATTTCATCTCAGGTATTTTTGCGTACTCGCTTTTATATTTTATATATGACATAAAAGTTTTTATTTGTATGTGTGTTATTTGGCTTTTGTAAACGTTCGTTTTTTTTTTTTTTTTTTATTTGGTATTGTTTTCAACCCTCTGTGAAATTTTGATTGTGGGTATGGCTAAGTTATGTGTATTGGGAATTTTATTTGAGAGAGTTTTGATTAATATCTACCAGTCATTTTTGGATGTTTATTTATTTTCTCCTCGTGTTATCGTAAATCAGTTATGAATATGTATACGCGAAACAGTGTTGGGCGTATTTCAATTTTCATAGCGATTAATTACGTGTATTATTAGAATTATGTTGGTAATTTGATAGTTATCTAAAACAGATTATTGATAATGGTTATAATTTTGAATTCTGTATTTTCAATTGGACAATTAATTTGTAATTTAATTGTGTTAAATATACTATTGAGATATTGAATGACGATTCGTTATTTCTATCATGGTATTTACGCAATCAAATTATTAATGGTTCACTTTAAATTTGGAATCATATAATTATGATTAATTAATGATTTTCAATGGGTATTCATAATTCGGCATATGCAGTCACGATATTTTTTTAATTTCATAATTGCAAAATATAAGATCACAAATAAGCTATAATTAGAACTTTTGTAGTATTCGATTAACAAGAAAATTAATAATTTCCAATCATGAAAGTTTTAATTGCAAATTATTGAATTTCATTTCATTACAATTTCATTTATTTTTTATCACATTCACTTCCCAGGGTTAAAAAAAAAATATTGGATACAATTATAATTGTTTATTTGATGTTGTTGCGATGTCTAATGTTGATGCAAAGTATCGTATTTCATATATACAGTGTATATTAAAGATATCTATGTATAAGTCTTTTTGTGTGCAGTTTATGCACCAATGGAAAATTAATCTAAAAGCGTCTTTACCGGGGTATATATTCCTCCTCAAAGAGCCATTGATCGGATGGTCGATAAACGAAGAGAAGTGAAACACATCGCTCTAGGCATCGTTTCAATGTAGTATAATACGTATATAAA
Source organism: Zele albiditarsus (assembly GCA_958496275.1). Classification (NCBI taxonomy): domain Eukaryota; kingdom Metazoa; phylum Arthropoda; class Insecta; order Hymenoptera; family Braconidae; genus Zele; species Zele albiditarsus. Next base: position 10,882,113 of record OY292411.1, on the reverse strand, counting down.
CACCAAAATCACTAGTATATATATATATGTATAAGTCTGTTTGGGATCTCTAACATCGTCTCAAAGTGCATTTATATACAGATATATTGTTGGAGCGTTCGTTCGCTTTCAAATGCTTTGCGATCACTGGCGATTATATATAGACGTGCCTTATTTATAAATCAATTTATATTCATCTCATCTCTGTTGACTGTGCAACATAATATATACGATATAATGCACCAAGAGATTCTCCAACTTCATTATAAACGTTGACAATAGGTGGTATTAATTTAAATTTAATAATTCTCAAACGTCTTGTAGAATATAGACGTGCATAGATAACGTCGAATTGTTTTCATCCAGAGAAAGAAAATTAATTCAATAAAATCTTATAGATTTTTCATTTGACAATTTAAATAATCATACACTTGGGAAATATTTCAATCGAATTATGGAATAACTTTACGTTGATAAATCGAAGGATTTAATTGTTAATTTTTATCTCCATAATGGTTGGGCATGAAAAAAATCATTTTTCATTGAAATGACAATTTTTTGAACAATATTTATTATATATAATATTTTTCCCCCAACGTAATTTAAATTTATTGTATTTGATTCAAAATAATTTAGGTTTGCATTCACCTGACAATAAATAACAATTATATTTATATATTACTCAGATTAAAAATTTCGAAATGAACATAAAACGACTCATTGTCAGATTCAAACTAATTTTTTTCCCCACTATATATAAAATCCATTATCATCATTGTATATTATACACTTAATAAACAGTTGGTGGAATCGATTAGAGGCACTTTAACAACAACGACAAAATCGTCAGAGCCAAGGGACATTTATATACAGTGAGGATGAGCAGAGTCATAATGTCGATTATCTTATAGAGGATAATTTGCCTGGTACACTGGTACATTGGATAATTTGATGGAGGCGCCAACGCCACGTCGTGCCAGTCTGTGCATCTCGTTGTACCCATATATATATATATATGGGAATAGATGCAAGTAATTGATCCGGTCGGTGTGTGCGAGTCGCAATAATGGAACAATAAAAGAGAGACATAGAATTCCTGTTCAATCTTGTTTGCGATTCACGTTATGATGCTGTATCGTCATCGATGATGCGTACATATTTGTCCATCTCCATCTATATACGCACATTGAGTATAGAGGTGAAGTTGCCATGCGGAAAGAGTCGCGCGGCTTGCCTTATTGCACTGCACTTTGTATGCGCCTCGTCGCGTTGCGAACCAGCCCAACTCCAGGTGGTGGCGCGTGCTGCGTCGACAGGTGGTGGGCGCTCAAAACTCGTTCGAGTCTGCTGCATTTCTATACTTTCTCTCTATCTCAATATATATATACTGGTGTTTTTCTTCTTTTTTTTTTTATTGTTATTTTTCTCCCCATTTGCCCTTTTTCTCTACGCGCATCTCTTTCGCCGTCCAGACGCGATCATCGAATCTAATTTGTCTTGGAGCCGTTCGAGGTGAACTGGGTCCTAGCTGCTGCGATCCCTAAAAATCCACCGCGCGTGTATTTTACTCCGATGGAATATAAAAATAAAGAGAAATAAAAATAAGAAATTCTCATGGTAGCGAAAAGGAAAGGGAAAAAAAAGAAATGATTAAAGCATAGATGACTTTGAGTTCTGCGATTTGTTATAATGTTGCGGCTGCATCTGATGTGTTTATAGGTGTGGTATATATGTGGTAGAGGTGGTAGCTAAATATTGGGCATGAGTACACCAGGAATAAAAATGTATAGGTATATGGAAGGTTGAGAATAAGACACGTAACATCTGCCAGTTGGAAACAATTGCAATTTTTATGTCGTCACAAAATCTTTCAACGTTCTCTGGCCAGGTCATTTATTTCCCTCAAATGCACACACATATACATAAATATATACATATATATATTCTGATGATAATGTATAATACCTTATTCGATACGTTTCATTCTTCTTTTTTTTTTCTACCTTGCTATTTCGTTTCGTTTTGTTTTTTTTTTTCTCTCTCAAGTTTGCAATATTCTCGGTCGATTGAACTCGCGGAATTTTCCCAGCAGTGTTTTGCCACACAATTCGACATCAAAGCCCTCCTACGAGCAGAAAGAAAGAGAGCAGCTGGTGGTCTTGACAATTTATCACGGAGTGCTTTTATAAAAAAAAAAAAAAGTCGTTAATTCAGTGACGAGTAAATCCGTTGTATATACACTTCACTTATACCTGTTACACACGATAATTTCTAGTTTATAACAGACTCTGATTTATAGTTTTTTAAATGTTATGGCTAAATAAGATGATATCGTTATTGAGATTTTTACTAGAGAATAATCGTATTTTGAGGAAGAATTGTGTAGTCGAGGTGTAGATATACGAGCAAAGAACAATATTCCATACCTAACTGGAAAACGAAAAAAAATTGCAAATGTCTCTTTTGAAACAGGCATTTTTCATATATAAATACAACATCTGTTATTATTTATTATATATTACATGATGTATGTAAATTTATATATAAAACTGTAGGTATTCAATCTGAGGAACCAGCTAAATAGCAGCCATCAACTCTAACTTAATCAATCCAGGGTACAAAGACTGTAAATAAAATTAGTTTATTCAACTAAAATTACACTGAGTCCCTTCTTTTTTCTATCGAGTATCTCTATATCAGTTACGTGGTTACAATACCAATCTCAATAGCTGCTACACCTCATTCATTCGCATAATTAGAAGAACTTTCCCCTAGTACAACCACAGTGTAACTAAACTGAATAATTATTCAAGTGAAAACATACACAATACAAATGTAAAATGTATAAACATTGTCATATTACCAATCCAATAATACATAATATCACTTCAACTATTTATACTTCCAATACTTGGAAACCCTGCAAAATCCAGACGTTTATTCTCACAGTATATATCGATTCGCATACGTCTCTACTTCTTTATTTAATTTTTCATGTATGAAACAATTCACCTTCACATATTTCTTTCAAATTTCTCTCTTTCTTTCCCTCTTACACAATTCAAATCCATGCATATTAAAAACATAAATTTGACACGAATTTTTTCTCGAACTCTACGCATCAGGATCATTTGAAATGAAAGTCAAAAGCACCCTCTTTATATTGTCATTAAATAATAAAAGAGAATGAAATTAAGACACAGGGGTTTAGAATAATGGAGAAACGAGGGAAATGAAAGATATTGAATTGAAGCTCACTTCAAATATTTTATATGGTGCACACATCGGCCGTTCCCACGGGCTCTTATTTTTGAAACCAACTATACATACACACACACACACACATATACACATATATATATATATATATAAACTTCTCTCCTTCTTTTTACTTTTCACCAACTATTTCCAATTCCTTTTCTCTTTTTTCATATACACAGACCCTTAACTTTTTTTTTTTTCACTTTAGCGGCATTCGACCGACAATCAATTCCCCTCGATGTAAACTTCGACCATCAGGATAATATAAAGGACATAAGAGCCATAAGTTTTATATATATCTATACATTATTATATACACTGAAAAAAAAACGACTCGGAAATGTAATTAAGCTTCGCCGCAACTTATTCTCTCTCCCAATGGTATAAACCCAATACAAAAGTCTTGAATTGGCAAAGTCGTGCGTGTATCATTGCTCTTCGTTTTTCATCTTCTCCATTTATTTATTTATTTATTTATTAATTTTTTCATTCTCATTTATTTTTTTGTCTCCATTCACCGTTTCCTTTTTATCGTATTCTTTTACCTCCATACATCTACACGAATACATGAAGTTTATCATCAGAGAGGAAATGACGTTGGAAAAAACGTTAAGCCCGTTTAATATCCGGCGAGTGTATGTCGCCGAGCAACAAAAGTAGTCGCTGCTGTCGCGCACACAAACACACACCACTGTCAATATAAAAAATAAGAGAAAAAAAAAAATAAATGAAAAAGAAGACACCAAAAGTCTCATGGATCTTTCACAATTCCCACTCTTTCTTTCGCCGAATTAGATTGGACCTAGACTGGTCGCGCTTTTACCCTGCTATTCCAACATCGAGCACGAAAATCGTGACTTGAATTCACAGGTGTCATATATATATATATATACTATATACATTCATCTATACAAAAGATATCAAGTGAGTCAGATAGAGAGGCAAGGGTACAGTCAAATAAAAAAGAAAAAAGGTTAAAAAAAAAAAAAGGAGTCTGAGGGATCTATCTAGCAAAAAGCGCGACAATCGAGAGAACATCGTTGGAACATTGAGTATAGGGGATATATATATCTTTATATAGATACACGTATGTATGAGAGCCACACACGATTGGGTAAATGGTTGGGTCGGCGTGAGTCGGAAGACGCCGTGAATTATGGCGTACCAGGGTGTAATTTGGATCTGTACGTAACAATATACATATATAGACATATATATGTATACGCATGGCATAGACTATATAGACGATAGAGAGTGAGAGCTTGAATTAGAGAGAATTCACAAGAGAGAGACACAACAGAGGGAGAGAGAGAGAGAGAGAGAGTAGCGCCACCGAGAAGCCGACGACGATAATAGCCATTGTACGGCAGCTTGTTAACGCGGTACGTGAGCGCGCGAGCGAGTTGACCCCGGCGTATGCCCGTGGCTTCATGTCCCTCTCTCCCACTCTCATTCTTTATACATATATATATATATTGTATATCCATATAGATGTCTGTGGGTGATTTATGCCCGAATTCGAGTGCCAGGAATTAGCGCCCCGACGCGGCCTCTGGCCATCCACTTCCTTCCGTACATATTTAACCACGGAATATTATATTCGATGGAGTGTAAAAAAGAAAAAAAATTGTATTCTAATGAATCAATAAAAAGCTCGAATGGCATTATAACCGAGGTATATTTATGTATAGGTGTTGATGTGTGTGTGTGAGTTTGTGAGTGGTGTAGTGGATTGTAAAGGCGGTTTTATATGCCATGGGCATACGTGATTTATTGAGTAAACGAATCGAGTGAATGAAGAGACAAACGGAAGTATTGTATAAATAAAAAATTTTTTATATACAGATATACATGTGGGAGATGCATGTATATATATGTAGATAGGTGGATATAAATATATATATATATAGTTATGTGATGGCGGTGAAATTTGTGCAGGTATGCTTGGATGAATGGAAGCCACCTTTCCTGCATTTTTCCTGGTCGTCATCACGCCGGACATCCGGCGCGTTGGCCGAATAGTAATTCGTGTTACTTGTGTCGCCTTGTGTCGCATATATATATAGCACATTTCCTCTCCCTCATTCACACACTCATCTGCACTTATTTTACGTCAATGGTATATAATATAGGTATATAAATTTATATATTTATGTATCCATGTCATATTAGTTTCAACTTTTTGCATATTACTTGGTACTTTATATATATTTTGTATGTTGATTATATGTAATAATATCCTTTTCTTCTGGAATATATGAATCGATATAGGACACAGATGTCCCGCGTGTGGTCACGCAGCACGAATCGTCTCAAATGTCCAGCGCATATGCGCCTTCGTCGTATATAATATTGTTGCATATGTAATCGAGTTGATATGGATGTCAAATATGTTGCGGGGGCACACTCTGGCAACACATGAAATTGCGAACCACGTATTATATGTGTAGATATATATTTTGTACATATATATATATAGAGAGGTCCGCGTGATTCGAATCGTGAACCGGATGCTAGATGTGAGCCATACCGTTACATTATAGGGAAGTGGGCGAATACCAACTGCAACTTTACTCGTCACGCAATCTCCTGTTGTCAATTATAATGTTCTAATGTGTAACGTACATCTAGTTGCATTTCAATGACGGTGATTTTTGATTGTCATTGCGTGTATATGTAATGGGGATGTCGTTTGGGTGATGATAAAGACATTGGTGCAATAGAGAACTTTTCAATGGTATTTGTTTAATTGGTTGTGTGTTGATTTTACCATGGTGATTAATTTTTATGAGATATTTATTTGGGAAAGTGATTATTATGAGCGGAGTGGAATTGGTGATGTATTTATATGTATGGTTGTGTATGATGTTAATACATTGGAGAAGGATTTTTAGATTGGAGATATTATTTGGGTTGAAGAATATTTTTTTTCCTTGGAATAATTAAATGTTTTATTTGTTGTTTTAGAGTGGACTTTTGATTGATACTTTGTGAGGGGTTGAAATATTTTTGTTTCACTCTTTCTTTGGATTAATTATTATATAGAAAATATCTGATTGAATTATTTAATTTTTATGATGAAGGGATGATTGTATATAAATTGAATTACATTCTTGATTAAAGGTTTTAATATTGTGTCAATAGGTTTTTGAATTGAATACAGGGATTATTTTGGATTGATTTGTAAATTACTCGTTTGAAAATTGAAGTGTTTTACCAAATATTTACTCAGAGTGTTACTGATGAAGTTATTAGATCGACTTATCGTGAAGTTACTTGTAAATCGATTGGAATTGAGAAATACACCGCTGCGAGTAAATTTCTCAATTATAGAGTTGAATTACGTAAAGTCATTTGCAAGTCAACATGCAATGAATTAATATCATGGAATTATTTGATTAGCTAAACTGTTTGTGGAAAGCTTTTCAGTTTATTTCCCTACTTCACCATTTAATCTTCATTCTAAAATATGTGAACATGTTTTAGTTTTAATTATTTTCATGAAATTCATATATACAAACAACTGTCTGGTATATTAATTCTTGCAAATTTTTGTGGTAAACAAAGTTAACCAAAAATTTACATACGTTTTGTAATTTTTCTTTGTACTGTCGAATACATGTTACAATGTTCACAACGTGGTTCTCCAACTAACTATTTAAATCAGTATTTCCCACTCACACATTCAAACATTAAATTTCCAAATTTAATTCACAAGCTCTGTATCTTATCAATTATTACTTTCCTCAATCCTAAAAAAAAAAAATCTTCCTCACTTCAATTTCCTCTTTTACACAACACTATTTGTATTCCATGAGAATTTTATTCCTGGATCAAGTTATCACACCCATTCTCAAAACAAAAATATTTATCTTCAATTTTTCATAACATGGCATTGGAAAAATATATAATTATTCTTTATTTAAGAATTCTGGTTTTACTTTTTTTTCCAATCTGTATACATGAAAAAAAGAGAAAAAATACCACCAGAAATAAACAATAAAGTTCCTAGATATAAATAGAAGGGTGAAATATGGTGTGGTATAGTGCGGGGTCGATCCCGGTAGCACACACAGCGTATCGCTAAATCCATCGGCTTCGAGTTGAAACACGCTCGCGTTAATCCCACGCATACCCACGTACACCACCTACCTATATACTGGAAAATAGTCTATAGATGAGAGAAAGAGAATAAAATACATGCATATATATATAAACAGCAGTCTCACTCTCTTCATTTTGCTTTTGTGTTAGAGAGATATTCTCTGGCGAGTCAGCCTAATTTTTCATAGTCTCGCCCCGGCAATCCCGATAATCCCTGATGAAAAACTGTCGAGATCAGCGTGTTTGGCTCCTTTGCCCTTTTGCCGGGCGCACAGTACTCCCCAATACTTCACTCGTTTAATTTATATATATGTTTATATAAAAGTAGACTACCTACTTAATATATATATAATAATATCCTTTGGTTTTTATTTCTATTTGCAATTGATATGAGCAAGTATATCGATTTTATTATACAGTATTGACGTTTGCAACTCTCATTCTCTTTCGTGTTGTGTGTGCGAATTGAAAGTGGATAGTCATGGTCAATATAAATACGCTGTATTATTTATAATGATGCGAGGCATATGTGTTTTGCTATATTCTCTGATGGAGCTTGGAAAATGTATAGATATATTTGTGTGTATGTATGTGTAAAGGTTTAAAACTCGAGTATAGGCAATAAAAGCGAAGTGAGAAAAATGTTAAAAGCATCTGTTGGATTTTTTCCTCTATAAAGAGATTTCTGTTGGATTCGTTAAATGGAACTCGCACATGATAACTGCGCAACTTTTCACAGGCAAAAGAAGATGGTACATGTATATACAAATATGTATGTATGTAGTTTAATATGGATACAAATATTGTAGAGGTATAAGATATATGTAGACTTCTTTCTTTTTTTTTTTCATCTAGCAGTATCGCCAGATCGCGATAGGAATTATGATGATACTTGTGATACTCTGAAAGCAATATCAACATTTTTTTTTCCCTCTAGTTTATTACATTTTTTTCTTTACCTGTTCCTTTTTTATTTGAAAAACTGGATGTGTCGCTTTCGTACCAAGATTGCATGCATATCTAAAAAAGAAAAAAAAAAAAAAGTGGAGCGAAAAGAAGGACTTTCATATCAGGAATAGTTATATTCTTGTATATTATATTATTTGATGAGGGAATAAATTTTTTTATTTAAACATAACTTTAGTGTCTTGGTCTAAGAGACATAAAAATAAAATGTCATGGCACTTGTTTAGCATGAATAATTAATAATTTCTTTTGAACAAAAATACAATCGTTTCTGTCTTAAATCTCCAGTGCTTTAGTCATAGAAATTATGATGAGTAAGACTCTACAGCACCTTTTTTTCCCCATGCGCTGATATAATTATAAAAGTACATTTTCGATTTAACATCTCTTCGAATATCGTCGTTGAAGTTGATTAAAATATATATGCTGTGAAATAAATACTAGTTGCTAGGAATAATAAATCAAACAAAAATGAAATTTTCCTTCAGTCTTTTGTAAAATGGTCAAGACCAATTTTAAATTTTCAAATATTTTCCAACTATAATCAAATACAAAATAACTCATTAAATTTAAAATCACATTGATTAGCATTCCATATATTGAATTCATATCCATTCCCTTCCTTTCACAGTATATTCATTTCACTTTCCTATATCTCTCAATAACACAATTTATTTTTCGTCTCCCACCACCATTTTGCAAAACTATGTATACAGTATCGTAGCTTGCATGTACCTCATATAAAAATCATCAGGCGCGCAAAAATCGCGCGCCAAAACGAAACGAGACATATACATATATGTATATACAAATAAAAAAAAAAAAAAAAATACAGAAGAACGAACTCTAGAATAAAATATCGATAAATTTGCATTGCCTCGTCATAAATCTCTCTGGGCGCCGGCGGCGAGTCCATTTTGGATTTGTTCCGTCGAAGAGTCGCGGTTGGCGCGCGAGCGCAAGAGCGCGAGAAGTAACTGAGAGACACGCGAACGCCGCGCGCGCGCCCCAAGTATATATATATGTATCCGCAACGCGCGCGTCCATCGATCGATCGATTCTGCCCACGCGATTCCCATGGGACGTTTTAAATTCCGCTCTCGACGACTGTACATATACATATACATTTAAATATATATATACTCTCTCTTTTTTCGCCCATGCACAAGTATAATCCCCAATGTTGTCACGAATATCCTCCTGTTGAATAATCTCGTGCATTAATTAGTGCAACGAGTGGCCCTTTTCTTTTTTTTTTATTATCTTGCTCTTCTTTTTTTTTTCAATATGTATTCAATACATATAAAAGTGGGGTCCATTTTGGGCACATCCTCTATGCTGTTGCTGACGCGTATATAAAGTTTGACTGTGTCTATGGTATGGGTTTATGTGTGTATGTGTATATGGTTGGGCAGTGTATTTTGTAGCTGTATTGTATGACCAGTCTAAAAGGTTTATTGCACGCACATACCATCAGGTCTTTTGTAGAGGGTTCTAAAATTTGTTTAAATTCTGCATGTTGTTTTCGCGCGCGCGTCCACGCAAAATTGAACATAAATCCTCCCATTCATGTGCATACATCCCACACCCTATTGCTATACGACCCACCGACACGACTGCAAACTCTGTGGAGTAAATATATACCGACTATAAATATTATATATCTACACAATCTATAGTTTATGTGTATGTGTGGTATGATGAGGTTATAGCCTAATTTCACTCGATTTTCTTGAGGAAATGCTTTTGTTTATGGTGTTTTTCTCTAGTTATTGTTTTTTTTCTCTTTTTTTTTTATCGTTCTTTATTTATTTCTGTTGCTTTTTGGTAACGTGTCCCGTTCCACGATACACGACTCTTTTTAAACTTTGTTATTATCAGGTTTGACCCGCGTACAGCGCACAGGGAATCCAATATTTTCTCATTAGAAGTTTTTAACGTGGTATTAATTGCGCGTGGTCCTATCAACACTTGCACACGTGCGGTTTTCCATCACAAATGTCATTAAAAAATTCTTTTTTTTTTGCTTTATTATACTATACTATACCTTTTTGGTTGTATGTGTGTGTGTCTGTATATTACTTTTTTTATATATATTAATTGAGGCAGTTTTAATATGCAGGAGTGGACGGGGGGTGGGTTCATAAAAAGAGGCTAATTAAAATCATCAAGATATTTAATTGTTCATAATCAATAACATGGTGATAGTTTTGAAAAAGTTGAATATTTCACAGAATTATTCTTCTGTTGATTCTATATTAATTAGTGTTTATGGTGTATATGTAGTTGCTCTAATTTATTGATGATACTCTTGGGATTTATGAATTGAGATAAATTTTTATTAGTGAACTATTCAGTGAAGTACTTGGATTTTTTTTGCATTCAATTTTGAAACGATTTTAAAGATATAGGAAACGAATTTTTATCATGGACATATTTTTTATTCGATGGATATACTTTTTCTTGTGAATAAATTTCTTGGGATATCAGGTGAACGATTTGTTCTGATTTCTGGTTGATAATTTTAGTTTGAATTCACTATATTGAATCCTTCATTTTTTTTTTCTTTAATTAATTTAACATCAAATTCATTTTCCCATCAATCCTCATAACAAATTGATCACAACTCCGTTTAATTACTAGAAAACATTATTTTGTCGCTGCTCGATTATGTATACCATCTACTAATTAAAAAATTGAATTACGTTAATTAATTTCCAATAGTCAAATGATATTACCGGGACTCAATGTATATATAAATACTGCAATAAAATATTTAACATAAGCATTGCAGAATGAAAAAAAATCAATTAAAAAATAATGTCAATCTCATGAAGTTTGATAAAGCAAAAAAAAAAAAAAAGACATTTATAATTGAAATTTTCTCGTGCAAATCAATACATTGCTCGCAACATTTTCCCTGCAATTTCACATGAATATACAGAACATTATATATCATAAAATGAAATTAATATCTACAATCTTTCGTCTGGTGTCAGAGCAACCTCGACAATAATATCACAAGTAATATCTTCATATAGCGATTATTAAATGTATTAAAATCATTTAATGTTGTTTATGTGGTACAGTAACAGTGTTAACAAGCCGGCAGCAATACGTTGTCTCTATCTTTCATCTGTCTGCGCAGCACTCAACTTAACGGTTTATATTACATATCTTTCATTGGAGCAAACGAAATGAAAACGAGCACACGAGTTAGCTTTAACGCTAGATGATATTTGTCTCGCGCAGTTACAGTGAAGATGAAACTTTTAGTCTTGTGATGTGGGAGTTTGTGGCTCAAAAGACGAAGAAGTTAAAGAAGAAGAAGAAGAAGAAGAAGAAGAAGAAGAGGATGAAGAAGACGAAGAAAGATAGAGAGACGCGTCCACGCGTGGGTCGGACCGGAACCAGCATGATTCACGTTTCTCGCGTCGACTCTACTTGCTTTGCGCGCGTCGAAGTGAATATATATGTAGTGAGTTAAAGCAAGAAAAGCGACATATATACTGGCAAATACCTACGCATATATATACGTGAATCAAACGCGTTCAAACTTGTGCATGCAACTAATACATATAATATATATGTATACATATATAAATATTCTTGAAGATACAAGAAACGTCATCTGACATATCTCCTCTCTCTCTCTCTCTCTCTGTATATGAATTGGTAAAAAATAATGCCAGCCATATCCGGTGGGCAGTTTTATTATAAATTTTTTTGTGGATCTGACGCCCTCGCGGTCTTATAGCCGCCTCTTGGATTCTCTTTACCCGCCGTGAGAGAGAGACAATGGGCGCGTGGGTCGACGGACCGTTGGCGTGTGCCGGCGCTCGTACCTCGTACACCCTCGCATTAAATTAAATATCCCTGTGGCTATCGTGTTAAAGCGATTACTTCCGGCGTAAAGGCAAGAGAAGAAGACGAAAACATTTATACATGTCTATATGTGTGTACATGTGTTTGTGTGTGTGTGTGGATATATAATATAATGAAAGACACAATTGGCACGCATACCCTAGATACTCACAATGTTTCTCTTGATTATTTTAATTCGCTAGATGGAGAAAATAGAGAGCTTGGAATCTAGTGAATAACGCTATAATATATGAGTAAAAAATATTTTTATTATTTTTATAGGTGATATTATCATTTTTGTGCGATTTATTGTGAATTGTGAAAGAACAATCAAGCACAAGGTTCCTCGGTTTACTGAAGAAAGCACGAAATAATTCTGATAGAAATTACAATTTTCCAAACATTCTTTTGTCATTGATTAAATAAGAAGTCATTATTCATAGCGGAATAAAATGAAGGGTTCGAGTTTATTAAATGAAAACCGGATATGTGGATTAAAAATACTTGATATTTGACAGAGTGGACAATAGATAATTTGACTAAACGATCAGCAATGTTCTGCATTAAGTTAGGAATTATTCATTATCTACTCATTTTACTCAACTATCTGTTCGATATTTTTAACTCAAATATTTATTAAATTCACAATATTCCTCCGTTCACGATCAATCAATCAATCATCGTGTAAGAACGTGTACACAAGGAAAATTCTGAAGAGGTCAAGGTGGAATACCGACGATATATCGATCGTGAATGCATTCATGCGATTATTCAAGACCAATAGTATTGCAGTTGACATTTGATTGACAAAAATGACAGTTATACTTATTGCCTGATTTTTTTTTTTCCCCCCATTACATTGTCTAGTACACTGTGACACCAGACTTTCCCACAACAATCATTTCTCTATCACTGAAAGAAGTTTTACATGTTAATCATTTGAAAAAAAAAATATTTTCAAGCATTGTAAAATTGAATCCAATGATAAAGAACAAGTAATTAAACGTCACATGGAATATTTTTATATACAGGGTATTGTTATAGAGTTATCAATATTCACGAATGCACTGCAAAGAAAAAAAATAATTAACTCTTCTTGTCAATTTTTTCTTTGTATTTCAATTAATACTTCGCATAGTATTGCAGCAAATACTCGTCGCGTGCCTTGCGTTATCTGAATTACATTCTATCGCTGCAACCAAACACATACACACTCACACAAATGAATATATATATATATATATCCATTAACGACCGGTAGGAAGCAGCAGCATTCCAGCGGAATTCCGTGGGCACGAATCCGAATCTCCGCTTCTATATAACTCTCCGAGCCCTTTTCCTCTCACTCTCTCAACACTTGTAGCAAACTCTCACGCCACTAACCCTTTCCAACCATAAGCCAGACTCCACCGCGACTCTCCAACAACTCGTTAGCCTATTTATGTTTGTAATTACAAAGGCACCAGTGAATTCTCGCCTTTTGTTCCCCCCTTTCACTTCACCTCACTGCATTACCTTGTGATTTTGCTTCGTCCCTTCGTTTGTTGCATTTTCAGCGGTTCACATTCCAGCTTGTATATACTGTGTTAACATACAATATATATTTCCTTTTTATAAACGTAAACATATGCATTGAAAACAAAGGATTTGAATCAATATTATTTTATTTTGATTTGAAGAATCAATTTGTGATTGATTTAAAATCATTCTTTCATCTGCAACAGAACTATATTTTTTTTTATTTAATCATTTTTTATTTAATTCTATTTTTTATTTACTTCACATACTGAGTATATCGTATTTTAGTTTCCCTCAGATAGATTTATCCGCAGGGTGTATACAGTTGGCAAGCGATAACTGAAAAATTCACGATAACTTTATAACGTTCCAATTTCCACATTCAATACATATATATCTCAACAATTATTTATAAATGAAACAAAGATATACATTCATTTCATTCAGTTTCAACGTTTCCTCTATCTAAAACCCACAATATTCCTGTATATAAACTATCCACAGCAAATACAAGTGTGTTAATAACTGTGTTATACCCAATCCTGAAGCATTGTATAGCCATTTCTATCGCACTTGGATTTGCAATGTACTACCAGGGATCATCTCTAAGAGTGCATTCTCCGTACAAATACAACAAAGAACACAATTGATTCGTCAGAAAAATGCCACTCCTTCAATTGAACTCAAAAAAACAAACAAAACAAAAAAACAACAAATCATAAAAGAAAAGATCAGAAGAAAAAGAAAAAAAAAAGCGAAAGATCAAGAAAATAAAAAATAATAAAAATGAAAAACACACGTATTCTTGTCTGAGTCATTCTTCTTCACATGCCACTGACCCCTTTTGTCTTTCGTTTCGAAGAGATAAGAGGAGCAAACTTTGGGTGGTGATGCGAGTATGTGGATGTTGAAAGAAAAGAAGAAATAAAAAGAAGAAAAAAAAGGAAAGAGGTTAGAGTGTAAGACTGAGAGAAGCAGGAGAGGTCATTGGGGCCTCGGGGAAATCGAAGAAAAGTGCCCCTAGTGTGCCTATATACGATATATGTATATGTACCTATAGATATAGTTCAATTGAGAGCTATGAGAAACGAGTACAAAAAAAAAACAGTGGTATCCATATATGTATACGACAGTGTAAAAGTGGCCCCGCAGCAATGAGACCCGAAGGCGATATCTCGGACTCGCCACGTTAAGATCGTCCCCCAGATGATCGAATCGACGAGTATATATATATATATATATGTGTGATGGGACTTTTATGCGATGTGCAAAATGCAAGAAAACGAGAAACGATCAAAACTATCGTGTCCTGACGTGTCTTAGCACGCGCACCCGCGTTCAGATGAATATGTCGTTCCCTTGGCACGTGCAGACGATTTTGATGCGAGATACTTGTGTGAAAACTCGTAGTAAGATCGTTTCTTGAGTTTAACGTCTCACAAGACTCCTCCCTTGTTATTATACTATATACATATGAAAATGCCACCGCACACAGAATATATTCTGTGTGTTGGGGCTGCTGTGCATGGGACACACGACAGGAATAACCAAAACAGTCTCTTGATGGTACGAATTTTATATCCTTCTTTCTTCTGTATATATATATGTATAAATGTATGCATATACTTTGAAGTGATGAGTCTTGGAGATATATATATATGTATGGAGAAAGGGAATAAGGCGCGTCGACGCTGATGGCTATCTCGTCACACAGTCAGATTCGTATCGAGCAAGTTCAATATTTATTCATGGGCCCGCGTGAGAGCGTGCGACGATAGGTTTTAACTAAAAAATAATGTGTGATATAGATGTATATATGTAAAGCCATGAAGGTTAGATATATATTTCATATTTTTTTTTTTTATTTATTTATTATACTTTTCTTTGGTAATTGATTGCGTAAATAATTGGAATGAGGTTGATTATTTGATTGGTTATCTAGAGTAGATTATTATGTCATGGTTTGGAACTTTATATTTTTTATTGTACAATTATATTTCATGGAATTTATTCTCTGTAAAAAATTTTATTCAACAACTACATACATTTTTAATAATTGTATGTAATAAAAAATATTCCACCTGAATTTCCACAACGATTGTGAGAAATATAATAAGTTATCATGAAAAAATAAAAAGAAAGTAACCAGGTATACATATTGTCTCTTCCACTTTACAGATTTTTACATTCTGTGTACTGTTAAAAAATATGTTCTACAGCAATCGTATTCTTTACTGTATACCAATACGATTGTGTATAGTATCCAAGAGAAGAGACAGAAAAAAAAAAGGAAAAAACAAGAGATAGGGATACGTCTAGGCACCTATATATGGATCCCATGAGAGATGACGAAATAACACCTCTACTTTCGTCTGGTTGTGGCGCACTCATACAGTACCGAAGCGCCAGCCATAAATTTTTAAACACAGTCCAGTCTCAATCTCTCTATCTTCCTTTTTTTTTTTCCCTGCCTATTTTATATACATCTACATACATATACCTCGTTCTCTTTCTGTTTGTGAAGATGCTGCTTTGGTCACCCGTGTAAGCGGCCACCCGCACACTCAACGATCTTCATGCTTTGCTTTAGCTTTCATATACTCTCTCTTTCATTCGTACCTCTCGCGACCGCGAAAGACACGCGCCCAGTCTGGACCCACACCCACGCATTGCATACCGCGCGCGCCTCTCAACCCCTTTACACTACTCATCTTCTTCTATTTCTTCTTCTTCTTCTTCTTCTTATTATTTTTTTTTTTTCTCATATTCGTTTTTGGTTTGATTCTCCACAAGACTCTTTACACACACTCACACACACACGCACACACCAAAGTGAGAGAGAAACGAAAGATGAAAACATCCTTTCGCATTGAAACGGGATCGTTATACCACGGGGGCCGTCACCGCCCATCGGGATGCAACCTGAAGAAGGAGAGAATGATGAATAAAAAGAAATAATAAGAATGAATAAAAAAATAATAAAATATAAATAAAAACGAGTAAAGCGCCTGGGAAAGACACCTACGCTCAACCCTTTGTTCACTTACCGACGTATTTTTTGGCCATTTTTCTTTTTTTTTTCTTTTGTTTTCTTCCTTGGATTGTTGCTTATTTTTTCGTCGTTGTCTCTCTGCCGCCTCCTCGCCTAAAAATGATGATGGCTGTGGTGAGACAAAGTCGTGTTTATATTTTATAATCATGCGCGCGCACAAATACAGCAAATGGTATATAACGTATAACAGTAGTAGTTAATCTTGCTCATCTTGTGGTCATGGGAATTGACGGTTGGGAAGAAAAGACGTTTTGCTTGGGCATTTGCCAATTCTGTTTCTCTCCCCCGATATGGCGCGATGGCCGAATATATATATTCTTGTTTTTTTTTTTCTTTTCTTTTTTCACTTTTTTCACTTTGCACAACCGGCCAAGCCTGAAATCGCCTTCCACGCTACTCTCTTCGTCGATCAGCCAAGACGGCCATAACGCGGTGAAGTAGAATATAACGCCTGAGCGCAAAAGAGCGCGAGATCATTGACGTGTATATATATTTTATTTTCGAGGCCAACAGCGAAAAAGATGTGATTCACATGATGACTCCAGTGTTCCACGACTTGAGTGCGCGGGCGCGCACGTGTATTTCTCGTTTTGTGTCGCGCTCTACTCTCTCAGGTGTCTTTTTTTTTTTTTTTTTTCTCTTATTTCTTCTTCTTTTCTTTTTATGTCTAACACAGGAAGTGTACCCGCGATATCGAATCGCTCGTCATTTTTCAGCAAGTACAACTATATACATGATGTTCTTTGTCGAGACATTTTCCCACGCTCAGTACAGAAGAATTATGTACGTGTTGGTACTTGTTGTTTATGTAGTTGAGGCAGCTCTATCATCTGACGAGAGAGATTGGATATAAATGTCGATTGTTGGTGTAATATTTTTTATGAATTAATGTTTTGGTTGGTGGGGTGAAATTATATTTGGCTGAGAAGGTTATTGACAATTTTTTTTTCTTTTTTTTTGGGTTGGGACTGTGACGCATACAATGTAAATGTAACACAAGTGCTTTTGGGAAGGTTCTAATCACTATCTTTAGTATTCCAGACACTATTTGGACATTTAGAAACGTTTTGTTCTATTTTTTTTTTCTTTTTTGTTATAGAAGATTGATATATAAGATGGTTTAAGCGTTTTAAAAGTGTAATTATATTAATTTTGATGTATTGTTGAGGTGATGCGAAAGGTGAATATATATTGAGGAGATGGAACTACCTCATTGGTCAATTAGGGGGATGAATATGTATTTCGGAACTCGTCACTACATTGTTACTCATGATTCATGAATTTTTTATTCTGTCCAATTTATTATCGCACACCCACGCGAGCCTTCGGATGAAATCATGTTTCATGTATTTCATTGAAATATTTCCGTTTTTTTTTTTTCGGCCCAATAATTATGTGAAATGTTGATTATAAAAAATTCAAGACGGACAATGTTCGTCTGTATAAGACTGAAACCTTCGCTTTTCAATTTTCAAACTGTCCTAATTAATTTGCAAAACAGTGATCATGCAATCAGAAGGAAAATGACACAAAAACTTTTGATTTCATAGAGCCAAACATTCGTTTGTGAACACTCTTATATCTCCAACCATTTCCCAAAAATTCTGCGACATAAACGATTGAGTTATTCATAACAGAAACAAATGTCAACTACAATTTTCAATAGAATAATCAACGTATGGAAAAAAAAATCACCAAAGTTCTCATAAAATTAAAAAAATAGATCCAAGCCTAGTGAGCAATATATGAATAAATTTATTTCATCAATTTTATTTCCACTCAACAAAAATATTTAAAATAGTTATTGTATTTGAGTTTACGAATGACATTGAATTAGCGCGAATATTCACGTCGAGACACGTTCTAAAGGAGGTGGAATAAGGCGCGAGTCAGGCGCGTGGCTCCCACGGGTCTGATGTCGGTTGTTCGTTGTGTTGGGTCCATATAACTTGCTCTCGCGAGTAGGCCCTGACTCTCCATTTGCCCCCGCTCTTTCACGGCCTTCGTGCTCTCACCTCTTTCCCTTTTATTCCCTCTCTCAAACAACAACAACAACAACAACAACAAAAATAAAAACAACAGCAGCGAATGCAACGGCCAAGTGCACGCCAAGTGCATATACTTACAGAAAGATGCTGAGGTAGCGCCCATGAGCAAAACAAGCCCCGGCTATTAGTTCCATTATTCGTTTAATAGTTGTTGGACAATCATATAATATACAAAAATTGCTGGAGCATCAGCCGCTGCCGAAGAAAGAGGCATTTGAGGGTAAAAGAATCTCATCGATAGGCGTGCGAAGCTAATTGCCAAATTGGGCCAGAGGTTCCGAAAGAATATCGCGCCCGGTCCCTCTTCAAACTAATTACTTTATCCTCACTGTGTATAGGTAGGTACACGAAAGAAGAAGAAGAAGAAGATGAAGAAGCAAGTGAGTGAGTGCAACTTAATGGTTGCAAGGTAACCCAAATCGACCCGTTTCTCATCATCAACGTTGAGCACGTTATTTTTTTTTTGTCTCCCATTTTTTTTTCTTCTTTTTTTCATCTGATCCTTTTTTCATTCTTTATTTTTGTTGTTTTCCCATTCGTATTCACTCTCAGCATGCAGAAGTATATAGAAGCCCGCACCTGAGCCTGTCTAATAACCTTTCGTCGCGAGCCGCCGGGCAAATTCCGTCGATTTTGCCTTGGGAAAAATTACGAGTCCGCAAATGAAATCTCAGCGTTGCGTTCAAGGCATTCTTTTCTTCCTGTCTCTCTCTCTCACCCTTCATTCTTTCATATATGTATATACATGTATACTTTCCTCACCATACTTTGATCGCACTCACACCCTACTGAAATTGTGGTAGACCGCGACAGCGTTGATATACGAGTGTCCGTCGAGCAGAAACGGATTTTTACGGTCTGCCACCCTTCTATTTCTTATATATACCTTCCACACCGCGCACACATCTTACACTTTTTATACCTACCCCCCATAAATATCGATATCCCGTTTTCTCACTTCTGTTTCACTCCACCCCAAAACCGGAAATTCGTACATTCATATATAGATATATTATCTATGTGTGTATAAAAGATGAAAACTTTTCCGAATCAAGAAAAAAAAAAAGAAAAAAAAGAAGTTCTCCACATTTCTTCCCAACATCTTTGTTTTCACCCGTCTCTCTACGATACTTCTTTTTCTTCTATCTACTGTGCGACGCAATGAACAGAAAGTTTGGATAAAAAAGCATAAAAACTTTGACGTCAAACTTTTTTTTTTAATACTTTTTTATATTTATATATACTTACTTTCGAGAATGGAGTGTACCATCGTATATATGACGTTGATGGTGTGTGTTATAAATATAGAAAGAAGAAGAAGACAAGAGATTGCATTATGCAAAATCCCGTTGCAGTGGTATAATAGTGTATCGACTTTATATAAGTGATGTGTGTTTGTGTATGTTTGTATAATATGTATATATACAGACATTGAATGGAAGAAGAAGAAAAAAAAATAAAAACCTGTAGCGAAATGGCGGCGACGAGAGAAGTCGAAAAGTTCTTCAGATATGTGGCGATATATAGAGTTGCACACACAAGAAAGTATGTTTCCTGACCTCTGAACTTGTTTCTTTGTGTCCGCAAGGGAGCGAGCGATCGCGTATGCCGATACCGATAATTACACCTTGGAGACTATAAACGCAAGTCGTCTTTCTCCAGCCCCTCGATCGTTTGCCATCGCAAGTTTTATATGTGAAAGAATAAAACTAAATAAATGAAAAAAAAACAAAAGTTTTGTGCCTTGCGGCCTGATGCAAGTGCTATTTTCACGATGGTATTCTACAGCTCTGTCTTGTTCCTCTTCACCTCCTCTTACTATTTATCTGTTACACTATATTCGATCCTTTTTCAATAGCATGGATTAGTACTTGTACCTCGTTGGCTAACCGGAAACACATACGAGAATGTGTGAGAGAGCAGTAGGGGGGTTATTGCGAAAGAGAGAGTGAGATGTGGAAAAAGAAAATAGCTGCTCATCCAACTGATCCACACGCGTATGTGCTGAAGGCCATGAATAAAAATTGCAGATAAATTTTTCATTTTTTTCTTTTTTTTTTTTTTTTACAACTAGGTCTGTAATCAGAGAGTGTGTAACGGTTCAATATATATGCATAATATTACCGTGTCAATATTTATTTTTTAGTTATATTCGCAGGTGATAGATTTGACAGCATAATTTGTCATTCATTTTTACATGTCTCAACTTGTTTTAATTTATTTATGTATATATATACTGTATACATATTATTCATCGACTATAACAATTTTTAGTGATTACTATTCGTATAAATACGAAAGAATATGTCTATGTATATGTATAGGTGTGTATATATGTAGGTACTGTAACAGGGAGAAAAGAAAACATCTGTTCCTTCACGGTAATTTTCATTTCTCGTCATCCATGACTGATATAATGGGTTTTACAATTGACCAGAAATATAACTGTCTTGGTGGTCATCATTTCTTTCAAAATTACTGAGTATATTGCCAATCGTATTTATGTATGTATATTATAAGTTTATATAGA
Organism: Zele albiditarsus; assembly: GCA_958496275.1. Taxonomy (NCBI): domain Eukaryota; kingdom Metazoa; phylum Arthropoda; class Insecta; order Hymenoptera; family Braconidae; genus Zele; species Zele albiditarsus. Next base: position 10,860,791 of record OY292411.1, on the reverse strand, counting down.
CTGAGAAAATTTAGTTCAATCAATATGATATAGGGAGGAGTATAATTGGGAAACAAAAATAATTGAGCTAGAGAAAATTATTGGTTCATAATTTCTATAACAAGCGATGAATTTGGGAGGTTGAAATAAATATACTTGTTTGATTAATTTTTGATATTAGAATTCGTATTCTCTCGTTTTCAAGTTCCAATTTTCTGTCGTTAATATGGAAAACGAGTCTATATGTAAATCCAGTATGTTGAATGTTAAATCCCATACAAGTTTAAAGTGAATTAATTAGTTAAAAGCATTTCTATATTTGTTATGAATAAATATTCAATCGCTTGTATCCAAATATGTTCAATGCTTCGAAGTATTATGGCTTGGTGATTTCAAACTTTAATTAAAAAAATCAGAAAAGAGTATTCGGAGTTATATAAATCCAAGAATTATTCTCAATTTCCGTCCGCCATTTCTAATTATGAATTTTAGCTTCATATTTGTAATTGAAAAAATCTACAAAAATCTTCAAAGTAAAATGAGCCATCCAGTGACAAAAAAAAAAAAAAATATTAACCCTCAGAAAACAGGTGTCACAATTATTTTCTAACATCATTCTGTGAAGGATTAAAGTTAAATAAACTTTTCTCCGAATGAACTGTACTACAAACAAACTTTCATCGTACATTTCAACATAAAAGAATTCAAATATCAAAAGTACGTCATTAAACTTCGCCCTTCTTTACATAAGCATCCTCATATCCCTTGAGACACTGTAAACATCAGCAATACACTAAAAACAAGAAGTGGTTTAAACGACAAACCATATCATCGTCGTTTATCCCTCCTTCCAAAGGTTACATAATCTTATAGCGATTAGATCGGTGTCTGTCCTAAAGTCACGTCACATGTGTATAAGTTCACTGATACTTCTCTTAACTGTATAGCGTGTAGATCGTTCTACACGTGTAAGAGCGAAAGGCATAGAGAGAGAGAGAGAGTGAAGAAGACGAAGATAGAGGAAAAGGTAGTTCGAGCAAACGACGCGTGCTACGGAATCATCAAAGCCCTCCGGGATGCGGAACGACAACGATGGTAGCACACGAAGAAGTAAACGACGATGGCGCGCATGCATGGAAGAAAGCGGTTGGTGAAACGACGAGGCATAGAACGTGAGGGTGCCAAACCGCAAAGTCGTTTGCCAACCCAAGTTTCGCCTCTATACCACTCGTGAACACAAACCCCCATATACGTATACATACATAGGTTTAGTTCTTTGACTATACTATGTGCATAGTGAACTGCTAGTGGCGAGAGAGAGCTCACTCACCGCGAACGTGAGTGTGGTTGCATTAGTTTATTAAACCCCCGTATGCTATAATATAAAGACGTGAAAGAAAAAAAGGAGAGAGTAAAATCGAATGAGTGGAGCAAAAGAGAAAACGAATAAGAGGGACACGAACTCTCAGTCTTTGCAGCGATTCATGTTTTTGTATATGTATTAGCCTCTTTGAAAGCTTATCCGCGTGTCCGCTGATGGAAGAAAACAAAAGCGAAAATAGAAGAATGAAGGAGCAAAAGAGAACACAAAAACAAAAACACAACTTTGAGGGCCAGAAGTTCGATTATATATATCGTGTTTCAGGATGAGTATCCGGCGTGTGTGCGTTGAGTAGCTCGCGCGAACGCATTTCTCTTTCGTAATTACGAAATTGCTGCTTTGAAGGACTCCGGTAGTGTGCTATGTGACGTTCTCTTGTTCGTTCTCTTACTCGTCTCCAATTTGAACTGCTTCAAAGACAAAGACCGCGAAGGGAGAGTGAAGTTTAGCAGAACCTGATGAGTATTTTGATGCGATAGATCCGGTTGTTTGGAAAATGATTATTACAGGAGTTATATAATTATTGATATTTAGTTATTGAGTTAGATGATCTGTGACTTTTGAAACATAGGAATCATGTTATTCATGACAGAAGGCAGAGTTTTGAAATGTATACGAATTTTATTGAATGTTAGCGATGTTTAATGATAACTGGTCGTACGTTTATATGACAGAACCAGTTACGAGTTGATCAACCAATTTCATGTTGACGTTCAGTTTTTTTTTTTTTTTTTGCCAATCATATTTCCCATCCTTTCCAATTATTTCCAAACTTGAAACGAACAATGGGAACGAAAAGTAAATTTTCCATTGTGTCAAATTTTAGTGTGAGCTTCCATCCATTCGTTCGTTGTGTATTTTTTTTTTTTTTTTTTTCATCTGTTGTTCTCATGTGAATAAAGTGAAGTGAGAGAAGTGTAACAAAAACTCTAGATTGTTCAGTGATGGTTCGGTGGAATGGAATTTTCATCAGTAAATAGTTTAATGTACCATCTGAATAGTTTTTATTAGGATTTGTGCAGATGAAAATATTCCTTACTTTGTGACTGTAACTATTTACTACATGTTCTCTCAAGTCCAGTGATGTGTAGAAAATTCAGTAGGAAAATCCGAGTTGAAGCTCGTAAATTCGAACTTGTACCCATTTAGAAAATCACGAAGAGTATTATGAAATTATCAATCGATATAATCATTTTTATATGAAACATTTTAATTGTTATTCATTTTATTTTCAATTCCTCTGAACCACCGTTTTATCACCGTGTTCTCCGGAATAATATTCCAATAATTAAATAAATAAACAAATATAAAATTGCCACTCCTACAAATATCATTAACCACTTTACTCGTGCAAAAATTTCTATAAATACAACTGGGAACCAAATTAAATTAAATTTTTTCGTGAATTTAAATCAAAAGTAGAAGAATTTTACTCTATTATATCAAGTATCCTGAAAAATCCCGCCTTCTCATATGACTACATATATATATACGTTATATCCATCCTCTCACTCGCACTCTCCACAGATTAATCCATCTCCTGTGGATCCCATAATGGCTATGGTATAACTATAGCAGCGGACGGGCGATTATTCCGCGCGGGGATCGCTCCGTCATCGCGGAAGGCGGCTTCTTCTGATGTCTTGTAGTTTGGTGGAGAAGGGATGCAAGACGTGAAGAGAAGATTGCCGGTAATCATCTCGATCTATGGGCTACGACCCCGTCAAGGTCATCACAACATATAGATAGATATATATATATATAAAATATACTTACATATATACATAGACAGGTATCAAAAGGGATGAGTTTGCTCTGCAACTTTGTCCTCGTCCCCTTGATTCATCTCATCATCATCGTGTCCGATTCATCTCTCTCATATATGTGACGATTATAAATTTCCAATGCTACTTTTATAACCGTCACTCATGTGCAGATATATCATTTATATTATTTTTCTTATCCCTTTTTTCTTTTGTCATATCTCACTTATGCTTATACCACTTCGATTCTTTATCATACGATTTATCCACATTTTTCTCTCATACTTTTTTTAATTTTTTTTGTTCTACTTTCTCTCTGCTCCCTTTTTTCTTTTTCTTCATTCTCCCTATTCGTCAATTTTTTTTTATATTCTCACTCTTTCTCGTTTACTTGACGAGCTCTTTTGCTTTATAGCGCAAACCACTTGGGCTTTTGATATAGGCCAGGTGAACATTGGCAAGATAAAGAAAAAAAAAAAATAGAAGGAGTGTGTGTGTGTGTGTGTGTGTGTGTGTAAGAGAGAGTGTGTGCAATAGCAGTAGCAAGAGGAAATAAAAAGAACGAATACAGAGAATTGACGATGAGGGTGATAAATGTACGTCAGTGAATTGTACGAACGACGTCTACTTTTCATTCGATGCATTCTTCACTTCGATTTACTTTTTCTCTATTCTTATTTCTTCTTCTTTTTTTTTTTTTTTTTTATCTCGCTTTCTTCTCTCTTATCATCCTTCTAGTGCACTCCATTATGCGCTATCTGTGTATATAAAGAGAAGCGATGATGAAAGGTGTACTTTCGACTGTAGAAACATCCCCCAAGGACTAGACAGACATATAATAACTGTACAATATATTTCATTTGTGATATTAAAAAAAAAAGAAAAAAAAAAGAATATTTATATATAGATACATACGTATCCAACATCGTTCTTCGTTTGATCTCATGAAATTCACTGTGTTATATATTCACTATTGTTATAATTAAAAAAATAAAATATAAAATTGCAAGAGTGAAGTGGATGATGAAGAGAAATAGCAAAATAATGAGAAGAGAAGAGAGGTTATAGAAGAGGCAAAATAATTCAAGAGAAGACTAATTATGTGATTTACGAGCAGCGAGCCGCGACTCTGTTCGTCGTGGACGTTGCACCTTGCCTACTGTAAACTTCACCTGTGTCTTCCTACTTGTATTTTTCCATCATCAAATGTGAGAGACGGAGTACGATAGTGTAATATAAGCGCACATACTTTTGTGTGGCCATGGAAAACACGGCTGATTATTCCTCGCAACGCTCGATGCACGTGCCCACATATAATACATGTATACACTAGAGAGAAAGAGCGAAAGGTTTATTATAAATACATATATATATATTGTATGAATGACCAAGAGAAGCAGGAGGAACTCTCCGAGGCCTCGAATAATAATTGCGTTTATTAAAATGTTACGCGTTCTAGTTTTGCGTGAGTCTCACCATGAAATGTTCACTCTACCATCATATCCAACAATATTATTTCATTGAATGTGTATGTGGTGAACAGATATAGGTACTATATACTAAATTTGTTATCTAGTATGGTATGATGTGTATAGATATATTGGCGTATAAGGGTTATAACATAAGAGACATGAGGAAGAGTTTGGCTTTATAGACGAGCTTTGCGCACCAACTAATGAACCGCAGTGGAAAGCTGGTGTGCAAGAGAGTTTGTAAGCCATGGAAAATCCCACGTTTACATATGGAATTATCGTACATCCCTTTCGGATTACAAAACTTCATTTTGCTCGCACACGTTGGATTATATATATTGAGGATGGTCATAACGCTTGGTCGTAATTTACGAGACGAACGTATAATTCATCGACACGTTCGTATATGTATATGTTTGTAAGGATATAGAGAAAAAGTTGATTTTGATACGGTGGAAAAAATTATTAGAAATTAAAGGTGAGGGAGAGTTTGATTTTTCTAGTTTAAAATTTTTATTATTGAAATAAAATTTTTTGTAGTTATTCTGTTTTGTTACTCTTATTCGGTTCGGTAGGAACGTCATGAAATATCTGACAAAAGTTTCTGATTATTATTTTCTAACTGACAATGAGTAAACTAATAGCCCACGGTTCAATTTAAAGTGGTTGTTGAAATTTGTATTTTTGTTACTAAAATACATTTGTAATTTTGCTTGGGAAATTTAAATTTTAACGTGATTAGATTTGAGTTTCTGTAACTCTATGAGAACTGGATTAATCTATCTGTGAAAGTTCCTTGAAAAAGAGCGGAATAAGCTTGATTAAAAAGGGTGCAATTATTCATCCAACAAAAATTATCTTTCCAATCATTCTCAATTGAGAGTAGATCACAGTGAAAATGTATAATATATTTACCGCTACTCTTCTGCTAATTTATTAATGATAGACGTTACCATGTAAATAAAATATGAGTGGCTATAAATCTTCAAATGAATAGTAATGTCAAGAATATAACATTGAAAATAAAATGTTCCTGAAATTTTTCATCCAGTACTCGAACTACCACAAAATATTTTGACTAGAGTATGCCTAGTCAATTTATTATATCCACAACTGCTGCATATGCATTCAGCAATCACTCATTTTACTTACTCCTCATTTATGATTTTTATTTTCATTTCCATTCTTTTTTCGCGAAAATAGAAAAAAAAAAAAACAGCGAATGGATACTGTTGTGTCTAGGGATTTATTGTAACACACGTATTACGACGTCACGCCTCGGCTCTTTGGCTTTGCTCTCGTACACACAGACACAAACGCATGAATAAAGTTGTATATGTATACATATAATTGTATACACGAAAATATAACGAGCGACAGAGGCAGTGTACGGGTCAGTGAGAAGTCCTCATGGAAAACCGCAAGTCCTTTTATTTTCATAGTCTTATTTATTCCTGGTTGTTGGCTTTCGTGAGCACACAGTTCTATAAATGTCAACTGGAACTATGCACTTTTCACTAAAATGAATATGCATAACTAGCTTTTACATTTTGTCTCTTTGTTTTAACATCGTTATTTACTTTTCATTTGTACAAATGTTATTGACGTGAATATATAGGTGTTTTAATATTCAAATATATATTCTCAAATGTATACAATATGTTGCTAGATATGCATATGTACATAAACCAGTATAGACAATTGACATGTTCAGAAGCTTAAAGAAAACACAATTTCTCTATGTCACCTGCTTGTTATTTTTTCTACGTATATAACATAATGTAAATATACATGCATTTGAAAAGCGCTTGGTAAAACTTTGTCGGTTTTGTTTTGTACTAAGATGGCACATTGTTTTGTTCGTTGTGCTATCCAATGTTATATCCAAGCGAAACCATGTACACCAGCAAAGTTCAGTAAAACTTTCAGCAACACTTTGTAGTCATTGTATGAATCTTCAAAATGTTTGTTGAAGTTGATGAAAGAAAAAAGAAAAAAAGATCGACGTAATACAACGGTGAAGTGCAATCGTGCGTGATTTCTTTTTTCTTTTCATACTGATCATCATCTTGAATGACTTTAAAGGGTAAAATTTCAAATGGTTCTTGGATGGTTAAACATTACTACGTAAACATTAATATGTCTATAGAATTTATAGAGATGTATACATGTACATCCGCGAACTCGTATACTTATAATTTATACATGTGTCTCGTGTGTGTTTACCTGGAGTGATTACTGTTTGAAGTAGTTGAAAGTATACTGCGAGTGCTAACACACATGTCGTTTTTTAATTCACTCGTCTTGATTAGGAGGCGGGATAAATGTAAGTGGAAAAAAAGTATCACTGGGGAAATATAACCTGGAGAGTTGTTACTTGGAGAAATATAATTAGGATGTTGAACCTTTACCGCATACGTGGAAATAAAAAGTGATTTGGGAATAGTCTTATGAATATTTAGTAAAAATCATTTCCATGCTTCATTATGAATTGAAATATTTTATTTTTTATCAATTATTATTGATGAGAAATTGATTACTAAGAATATATAATAATTCTACCATTATGCTTCTATTAATTCAATAACGAGTGACTTTACCAAAGATATAAATTATATAAATTGTGAATGGTAGTCCTGATTTATTAATGTGATTTTTAAGATCCAAGAATTTTATCATTTCTTTTTCACTCGAATAGTCTTCAAGACCCTTTCAATTATTTAATTTTTAGCTCATTTCAAAAAGACATTGAACGGTTCTTATCATAAATCTTCAATGCATTAGTTATACAAATATGAAGATTGGACTCTCGAGCACTTTTTGCCCCCCATACGTTAATAATATATAAAAGTACCTTTACTAACTAATATTCTTTCATGAAGATAAATAAATGCTATAAATAATTAAAATGTCAAAGAAAAACATAGGGACAGTTAAAATATTAATTATTAATTTTCTAGCAATATTTCATTTTGACAATAAGTTTCATTCCGTTTATTCTTCCTCAGTAATTTTTTATTTTCGTATCTTCAATTCTCCTCTGACATTTTATTCCCACCTATTTCTCCAACTTATGTTCTTTATGACATTAATCTCAATGAACATACATATCCATCAAAATGACATTATATCAAGATGCAAACGTATTAAAAAAGAGAGTCAGATTGTGATACTGAAGTAAACAAGCATAAAGTGAAAGAAAAATAACTTCTTTTCTTTATAATATAAAACTTTATTTTCCTGTATTTTCTTTACCACAAACATTCATCATATTCAGTTCAAAAACAATGTATAAACACTTGCGAATGATGTAAACGTTTCTCTGATGTGTATAAACTTTGGTTTCTTTTTATAAAATGCATCGCACACGGTTATAAAGTAAAGCATGTGAATCACGGGTGATGAAAGACATACACTTATACACTCTATATACGAGTGAGATTGCTGCTCTTCAACATCATCTTTTACTCTTGATGTGCATGAGAATATCAAGAAAAACGAGAGGAGAAAGGGATGAACTATTCTTCCTCTCTCTCTCTCACTCTCTGTCCCTAGTGCAATTCTTATACCATATATGCGAGAAACGAGAAGATGATACACGGCTGTGCGAGCTTTCTTTCACGACATTGTATATCTAAAGAAGCTCCCATTCACCAACGCTTGCATATCGTATTTTGATCTGCTACTGCCTGAAGCGACGGAAAAGAAAAAAAAACTCCAACCATGTCGAAGACCGTCATGTCTCACGAAGTAAAAATAATAGGCAAAAAGGGGAGAGAAAAAAAATGCAGATCAGAAGAGTGTATAGTGTGGTTTCATGTCAACAACATACAATTTTAGTTGCAAAGAAAAGTGTACACATCATGTGTACATGTGTACACCTGGAAGATGAATGATTTGAACTGGATTTAATGATTCAGATTCAAAGCAATTTTACTTTACTGTTTATTGATCAATACTTCCACCATATAAAAATTAATATTCTCTCGGCTTTGTACCTTTTTGAATAACTTACAATTAATTAACTGACGTTGAATCAACTTAAACTTGTCACAATAACATAAAAAATCTTTCTACCATTTATTGAAAGAAGAAAAAGATATCAGAGTAGAAACATAGCCAACTATATTTCACCGGGAATCTGGAAGCTATTGTGTTTTCAATTTAGTAAATAAAAATTAGAGATCATACAATCAATATATATATAAACTTTTAATTGAAGTCCTTCGATTGAATTTATATATTTCCTGAATGCCAGGAACATTTATAAATGAAGTCAGTCCGAAATAATCGTCGATTTGTTTCACGTTAAAATATAATATCAATTCAAATATAAACTATCTCTCAAATTCCATTCATTTGTTTCAATTTAAAATAACCACTGAATATAAAAAATATTAAATCACTTTCTGTTTTATTCTTCTTTTTCCAAATACACGTACACTCATGTACAAAATCTACAATTAATTTTGTACATGTGATTGAAAAATTAAAAATAGCCCATTAATTTAACATGCTCGTAGACCGCAGTATGTTCAATGTAGTCGTTATAATATTAAAAAATGCCCTTTCGACAATCCAATGTGAAAGCAGAAAACCACTCTCGCTCAAATAAATACATATATACATATAAACATATACCAGATTATCACATGGATAGTACACAGTCGATCTATCCCTCTCTTCCCTCGTACTCGTAAATATTTACGCGTAACGCTACGATCACATTTGCATGTTGAATATCCGCTGTCGATTTCTCTGAATGCACGCAAGCGCATTTTGATATTGGACGATGAGCGTAACTGTATATAGAAATGCACTCAATACAAACATATACATCTATATAAAAATCATATGCATGCATACCTCATATAGGCGTACATGAAAATAGTTCAATACCTATACAACTACACATATATAAATTCATTCTGTTATCGGGAAAATAATCGAATCGTCGATGCGCTTTATCCAAGTGGACATAACGCTTAATTGACACACACGTTATAACGCGTAGGTACGCGTTGAGTGTATACTCACACAGTCAAATAATTTTTTTTTTTTTATCATTTTTTCATTCTCTCTATGGACCTTTTCACTTTTATTTATTCATTTTTTGTTTTATTTTTTATTCACCATTGAAAACATCTCTGCCACGATTTTTTTTATTTCAATACTTTTCCCTCCCTACACATTGAGTTTCATCCTCTTGTCAGCGCCCTCTATAAAATTACCCGCTAAATTCCACTCAAATAAATTTGTTTCTATCTGTATTGCTCTCATCAAAGCCATTTTAAATTCATTTAAAGCCATCGTATATATAAATATAAACAACAGCCGATAACGAAAGAACTTTATTCGTCCCAATATTGTGTGTCCCATTGGCAATTGAGAATGTCGAGAATCGCGCGGGCAAACGCCGTCACTCGGTACATATATATCTATACATAGATATATTATATATAGAAGTTTTATCCAACGAAGGATTTTTGCCATTGCCGCATTCGCTCGCGTTCACGATAACTGTGCGACCATACGCCTGTTCTTCTATATATCCTCTACATACTCTCCTATAAACAGTCTACCTTTTTTTCTTCATATCCCTGTTTCTCTTTTACATTGATATATCTATGTATTAGAGTGCTGTATAGATTTTTATGTTGTCGTGTAACTCGTCGAGGCGTGTGTGCCATTTCGTTCTTTCTTCCTCACACAAATTTCGAAGAAAGAGAAAATGGAGCAAATCGGAAATATGTAGCATTCACGTGAATGGATATATATATGTGAATTGCGTTAAATCGGAAATTGCTATCAGATGTTATGGTGAACGATGTATATTGAATATCAACCATTGTAACCACCAGATTCTGGTGAAACACATAACTGATATTTCAATTAATTGTAATATTCATAATCGTTCTTTGATTGTTTATTAATAAACTGGTTTGAATGTTATTAGTGAAAGTGTTTGAAATAATTAAAGGAAAATTTATGATAAGGGGATTTGATTGACTGTCGATTAGATTTTTCGTGATGATCCTATGATGCACAGTGTCCTTGAAAAATTTGTTTCTTTTTCGATTGACTGTTACCACACTAGGATCTTGGAGACTTTAACGATGGAACATTTTCGCTGATTCCAATCTGGTGATTCAGCATCGACTGATATAATTAAATTTAAACTTATCAGAATGATTTATAAACAATGAGATTGCAATTCTGACAACGATCTCATCAAATATATATGAATAATAATGATACATTTAATTTAGCCACGTCGTTCAAGTCGATAAAATGAAGTATATCCACAACGTTTCTTATCGTATAACAGAGGTAAAAGAAAAGTCCATGAAGATTAAAAAAGATCAATGAATAGTCAATGGCTGATGGTCAATATTTTCTCCGTTGTGACAATAGAGTCTTTTTTTTTTTTTTAGCTTATATTGCACTGCCCACATACACACATAAGCACGTTCACGTCTCACTTCTCTTCCTCATTCCCTCCCTTTCTCTTGGATGATTCAGAATTCATATCATTCCGCTCTTGTGTCACCGAATCCCCCATCATATTGTCGTCATATTGTCAACTCGCGCAGCCTTTCTCGCGTAAGCGATGACTCCTGATCCACACAATCACAATCCAAACGTGAAACACAAACACATCCCACACACGAATCTAACATAACAGGCGCCTACGACCAAGAGTTGCAACTATTCTCGAAAGACCGAACGATATAATCATTTCCGTTACCACAAGTAATATGAAGACAGATAGAAGTAGAATGAAAGAGTTACGGCTTGCCAAAGGCGTGCACGAGCTTGTCGAGATCCGCGATTAAACAAAAACCGGAAGAATACGTAGGTGTTTATCTATATATATATATATATATATATACGGACATTTATGGTATTGTGTTGTCAAATCGTTTATCCAAGTCCTTGAATTCGCTGACTAATTGATGAAAGTTCGGAAATATCAAATAATTTTATGGATAACACGTACGAAATTATACAAATGGCTTCCGTCATTCTTTTATTTCCTCGTCTGTTTCCTTTTCGTCATCATTTTTCTACTTATTTATTCATTTCCAAGAATTTTGTTTCCTTTATTGTACTATGACGCGTACAATCCCACAATAACGTGTATTTATGCGTATGTGGCGGTGGGATATAATGAACCGTTTAGTTTGCCAATGGTTTGAATGAAATGGTTTGTCGACAGGCGTATGCTATTGTATAGATATACAGAGATATCATTGACACCGCGCCGCGGCCACGTTCACCACCGCCACGCCTTTGCATCAAACGAAATTGAAAGCTGCGGTGACGGATCGATGCGCGTTTGATCGGATGTTTTGGACGGATGTCGACCAACTGCTGCCAGAATCAGCTATATGCAATCGGTCAGTCGAGAATCGAATACCCAGCCATTGGGAAACACGATCGTGCAGGGGTTTTCCTCTGATATACATTGATATTGCGAGACTTGACAGGGTTTTATTCCTTCCATCTATCACGTCTGTCAGCGCACGAATTACCTGTATAAAGATATATATATGCTTGAACAATTAATTAGAATGGACAACAATTGATTGAATTTTGTGGGATTATTTGTTTCTTTTTTTATCTGAACTCATGAAAATACGGATATTTGTATCGTGTATTTGCAAATTTACATCACTTGTCAGTTCGACAAATTTTTTCCATGAATCTTTATCATATTCTATATGTAGAAATGAGAAAAACGTTATTTTTTCATTTGGATATTTTGTTGTCGACTGTGAAAAATAAATGACAACAATTAGAATATCTTTTTTCCGAATGCAGAATAATATGATAAACCATATACTGATAATAAAATATATCATAGAAAAAAATTGACAAAGACCAATAGTTATACGAAGCATTAATATCTATTTGAAGCTATCTTATTGTATTCAAAACTGACCAAATTTCATCTTCACCAAAGTTTTTTACAACATTCTTTCATTCTAGACAGAACCATTAAATTAAATCCGTTACTTTACGCCAACAAAAATGATGGAATACCTAAAGAAAAAAAAAAAAAAAGCTACCCATCTATCTCGTCATTCTTCACATAGAGTACAGAAAAAAAATCGTGAGAATAAATTGAACAACCTGACCGGAGCCGAATGTGAATTCGCTATGTTTATTCCTCACATATCTATACACATTTATTTACCTTTTTTACGTTTTTCCATTTTCCATTTCAAATCAAGTGCTGTTATATTGTCTCGATGCATTTCTCTTTCTGGTGGTTGCCGCACAGCTTCAGGCAATGCGCAACTTATCGGGACAACACATATAGTGATTCTATATGTTCACTTCATGTCGTCATTTCTTTAAGTTATATTTTCTCTTCTTTTTTTTCCAAAGACAAGAATATACCTGTGACGAAAAAAATAGAATTAACAATAAATATAATTACATGGTTGAAAAAATGTTTTGAGTTTTGAATATTTAATGATATAGGATATTATATTTAATGGTGACACGCGTGTATAAGAGAAATATTTAGTTGACAAGAGAGACACTCACTAGACGACGCGACTCCCTATTTATTGGTCTAGACTGTTGAGATCGCAGTGAATATGTGTGTATATCTGTATATATATATTTATTATGTATATATAAGAGGTGCGGCGAAGTAAAAAGGCAAACAGACAGACATGCGGGGCGTCAAGAGAGGAAAAACGAGGACAGACACGCGAGTACGTGAACAAAACTGTATACATATATACCTTGAAGACTTGAGCGGACATAGTAGCATTATTTGAAATGCGGCGTACACAGTATAGTAGCAGACACTCTGGTTTCTTTCGTGAGACGCGAAAATTCGCGCGACAAAGATTATAAATAACTATTTGAACGGAAAGACACGGGGTGCGAGTTCGTATAAATATAAAAATAAACCAGACGAATTTAAAACAGTTTTAGTTCTGATGTGTCGCTCTGTACTCGTTGTGTGTCGCTTTGACCCGTTTTTTAAAAGCCGATATGTGTTTTCAAACACAAAAGACTGTTGCATCAACATGTGTATATATGCACATATGTTTATGATTGTTTGATCAAACGGTTTGTTTGAAGTCATTTTGAAATGTTTCATTCTATTTTATACGAAAAATTCATTTAATTATTTTTCTTAACGGTAAATGTTTTGCACAAATTTTCAATTTGTAAACTCAGCGATTTTGTATCTGAATAATTATACAATAATGTAAAATTAAACAACGAAACAATATACTGCTAATGGATGTTCGCGAGTATTGACTAAATATTCCATGACACAATGTCCTGCTGGATTAATACTATTTCCGTGAATTTTTTTTTATCGCGGAAATATTATTTCACGGATATTGTGCTGTCAATTATTTTGCACTTGGATGCTCTGTTTCGCGCTGAATTTTCATTGTGTATCATTACACCTATAGAATATATCGTCGACAATGAATGAAAAAAAAAGAAAAAAAAACGATGCAACACTGCCGGATGAGGTGATATATTTCACGCGCACTATTATCGGATATTTCAATACAACCAATTATTACCATTCTAAAAAAGACACAATGAATAATACAATCATTCGTTACATTTTGATATGAAATTACCAACTATATTGAGATAGCTTTGTCCCTCGAAAAATTCACAAATTATTTGCAATTCGTTGTGTATTTCTGTATCAACTTTTGTCACGTTGACGTAGTACACTTCTGATATACAAAATTAAATACACGAATATGATTTTAAATGAATAAAATTTCTCCATGCATATAAAATTTTTTCATTTCTTCAATATAAAAATATAAATTGATTAATATGTTTATGTACATGGTGTTTTCATTTTTTCTTCGCTTCATTCTTCGTCTTTGTGCACTAATCCCCATCTCTTTATCTTTAAAAATATATAGCTTAACCAAACCTTATATACCTATTAGCATTTATAGTAGAAAGTTGTCGGTCCGTTAAATGCCATTTCCCTTAAGTTTGTCTTGTCGTCCCTCGTGGCATGGCTTTTTCACCATCAGGGACAATGTTAAGATCACTGTGATAACCGACAAAGATTTACCATTCATAAATCCTTTATATATCCAAATACATATATTGAATATATATGTAAAGGTTTGTTTTATTGTTCTTTGTCACGTGCAGAAAAAAAAAAGTAGTTTCTTCTGAAATAAAATAAATTTTTCAATATTTTTGTTTGACAGAGTATACGAAAAAAATAAATAAATAAAAATACAACTTTAAATGAGAGAAATATGCTGATGCATGGACGGACTGTGGAAAAGCTTTTGCGTCACACAAAACGCGACGACGATGCTCGTGGGAAATCTCTGAGTTTCGGATAATAGAATTATAAAGAGTCCCATGTGCATTTGTAGCTTTAATCCTCATGGTTGTCATTTAAAAATATATTTACATATAATAGATGTATTGATGAAAGCAAATTTTATTATCGTTTTCTTTTTTTTTTTTTTTTTCATGTACAGAAAACACAGAGATCACAAATTCATTAGATAATATTCAAACATCAGGATTTAAACTCCATGACATAAATTTAAATTGAAATGAGTGGAGACAGCGTGAGAAAAAAAAAACAAAATTAAATCCATGATAAAAATTCATTTGGAATTAATCTAAAGAAAAATTCATATCAGAGTATGAAGAATTCCTTCCTTGAATAGATTTTTTATACATCAAAAAAAATTCTACTCCAATAAATTTTATTATAGACTTCTCGAATTCTATTTCATCATTTGTTATCAGATCTAATCTACTATTTATTTAGTATTTTCTAAAACAATCATTGATATATTATTCACTTAATTCAAGATGTTCCCTTCCATCAATGTATCCAATTATATAGTTTGACAATTGATATATAAATAATAAAAAAGTGAATATAAGGAGTTTTCGCACTATGGCAACAGTATGTGTATATAAGTCCAATCAATCTATTTTCTCTCTTAGCACTTTCCCAGTGCGCCCTTTATTATTAGTGCCTATCAACAAACTCTATTACGTCAACTTCGATTATAACTTGAGTCCGAAGTTTTCGACAAGTTTGCGAAGACCAATCGCACCAGGATCTGTAAAATATATATATATACATCCTTTCCTTCATATATACACAAACATATACTACATAAATTCGAATGTATTTGTATGCATACACATAAACATAAATATATATATATATATGTTTGTAACAGAGTGTAATCTCGAAGCACTCTTGATTCAAGAACCTTTGCGTGAACTTATTGGAATAAATTGAACGCTTGGAAACTTTCAACATGCAAACTCTGATATAATTAACAACAAAAATATATTTTAACTTCATCATGTTTTTTTTTAAATATCACACTTGTATAAATATACTTTGATGTATTAAAAATAATAACTAGATATGGAGATAAAAAATAAAAAGTCCAAGATGAAGGGGAAAAAAGAAATTATCTGAGAAAAAGAAATTCATCTCACCAGGTTCCAATTTTGCGGTTGTATATATGACTTCTTCTCTCGTCGACACTTCTATCGCTTTCTTTGCAGATAGGTACAAACGCTATACGTCTCTTGATATGTTGTTGGTGAGAGCTTGGGTAGCGTCGCGCGCTCCCTCGCCTTCATATACGTGATACGAAAGACAAGTCTGTGCGCGTTACTGTCCAGGGAATCGTAATTCACTCGGGAATTCTTAAAATGATTCCGACCAATTCTCGTTTCTAAAGCCAATTCCACACAACATGAAACAAAAATACAATCGAAACTTTTATAATATATTTTTATACATATATACACACATAAATATATTGTTTCCTACATACTTATACATACACATATTGCACTATCAAAAATCTATTTGATATAAAAATATCAGACTTCTAATCAATAACAAATCATTGCAGACAAATAAAACAATTGTATTTTATATAAACAACGAGTATACACAAGATTTCATTTGTATCTATGCTTACACCTCACAACATATAGCTACATTTTATATATACATATATATATATATGTACGTGTATACATACCTATGAGGATTAAATAACCGTCGGCGCGTTGTTAGTTTCCATCCCGTTACCCGACGCCTCTATAATATATATATATATATATACACAGTGCATATAATTCACTTTGAACACGTTCATGAATGTCTCCTTTTTGTTCGTTTTACATTTGATATCTAAAAAATCCAGAATGATGAATAAAAAAACTCTGCAGTGAAGAGAAATATCAGCAAATACTTTTTTTTTTCATATCATAATAAGCTTTTATTAATATTATTGCTATTGCCATGACCATCACTATGCTTATTGTTATTGTATTCGTATAAGAGTTTTGTGGTCACCGATATTATAGAACCATAATATATCATTATGGTGTACATGTGTGTACATTTAATCTTTTGTTTTATTGTTACTGTTGAGAATTTTGTTTATACTCTATACTTATTTTCTTTTCGTTTTGATGCCAATAAGATTTTTCTTTCATTTTTAATTTATCCAAGGAAAATTATTGAAATAATTTTGTAGATGCGCATCTGTGCGAGAATTTGAATGAGAAATTGCACATTCTCTGGCGCATTGTTTGAACGGAAATATTTCGAGAATTATCCAACTATTATGTGTGCATATATATAATATGAATATATATATATATGACAGTGCATACACCGCAGATTTAGCCGAATGTTTTAATCGTTGGATTAAATCACACGGATATAAATTCAAAGATATACACATTTTGCAATTTTCATGAAAGAGGAATGGTGATTCGGGATTTAAAGCGGGTACTTTCTGATGTGTGTGTGTGATTGTGTGTGTGTACATTTATATATGGAGTGGTGTGTATTTGTGTTGGTGAAGAGAATAGAGAAATGATAGTGAGAGAATGAGACAGAGAAAAAGAGAATATGAGAGAATATAAATTACAACGGGCGCCGCGAAACGAATCGCCGAAAAGCCGGTTTTGCTGACTCTCTTTCCCCGCATGTGATTCTCATACCCCGCGAAAGAACGACAAAAGCACCGCGCGCACGGAGCTTTTAATACCGTGTGCGAAGGTCGCGCACGACATCAACGACGAGACGGGGAAATGAGTTTTTCCCTGAAATGAGGACGGAAATGGCTGATGGCACGCGTACTCTTTTCTTTTTTTTTTTTGCGTGCACTTCTTCTTTTTTATCATGACGGATGCTTTTTCGAGGGGATTCTACAAGTATTTATCGTGTGATCCGTTACATTTCACACTAAGCCAATGAATTTTCCATTCATTTTTTTTTTCTGTTCCATTTTTTTTAATCACTTTCATATCATTACATGGACAATAAATTGATGGGCTGGGATTGCGGTTATTGTTCACAGAAAAGTGTGGTTCTTACTCCCATCACATGAATTTATATTTTGAGGATGTGGAAAGAATTCTTTTGATATTTATTTGATTTATACAAGTTTTTTTCTGATTTTGATATGTCACGCATATCGCGTGACTGAAAGCGTAAAGTGTTCTTCTTGGCTTTACTTATTTGAATCCTCTCAGACATTAATACATAAATTAGGAACAATATTTGCCAAGAAGATTCACCTTTTTATCAATTATTCTCATAAAAAATATTATCCCCATTAAAATTGAGACGCTGTTGAATATTACGATTCTGCCATTTCAAGTCGTCCCCCAGAGTAACTATAATTACGTAAAATATAAGATTGAACGATGAATGTTTTATGAAGAAGGAAAACCAAACTCTAAAGGATAAAACAAAAAAAAAAGAATTGATGGATTCAACATGGCAAATTAATGATATAATATTTTATTCTCATCACAAGAATTTTTTATTCAACAATAACATAATGTTTTAAAACATAATAATTCGCCATCCAAAAATACTTTTCTCATATGTACATTTTTTGTAGTGCAAATATCTGCTCTATCTTCCTCGAAACAATTTCGAGAAAAAAAAAATAATATATATATCCCCTGTGCCAACAAGAACAGTACCCGCTAAATACATGCACAATCGTGTACTAGAGTACAAGTAAATGAACCAAAGAATAAAAAAAAATCCCAACAAAAAAGAGGTAAAGAGTGATGTCAAATTGCAAGGTGACACTTTGGCACTGTCTATGTAATCCCAAGGTAATCCTCGTCCTCTTCTTTCCCTCATGCACATCTTCGTTCCATCATTGTCGTTCAGGTCAAGAGTAAAAGCCGACTGGCTTGCTCGCGCACAACATGAGATTCGACAAAGAGCCAAGAGAGCAGTAGTATTATATAGGCGCCAAGTGCGAAGAGGTGTATCGTTCCATCTCATTTTCTCCACTCGTGTATATATCGTGCATCTTTCATTCCTGTCTGTACACGTCTGAGTCACGCGGCGCTCGCCCAAATGCGTTGAGTCCTATTCGTGGACATGGACCCCCACGAACATATTCACTCTCTCTATATCTCCTCTTTATTCACTTCATTCTCTTTATATATATCCCAACGTTAAAACGCGCCCAGAATAAAATGACAACTCTCTGGTCTCGTTATATGGTGATCAAGTTCAAGTGTATTAAACTCATTCGAGTACACTGCACTTGAACAAATTTTTATTCACATTATTTAATGTGCTATTAATTTTTTTATTCGTAAATAGCGATGATTGATTTATATTTAATCATATACACATATAGATATAAATAAATTTTGTATGTGAAATATATTACTTGCACGAGCGCTGCTATGTTTTGTTGAATATATACACATTGAAAAGTTATTTCTGCTGACTTGTAAATTGCGAAGTGTGATTGAGAAGCTTGTACACATTCAACGTATATGAATAAGTAAATGAAACATTTTCTGTGGCTTCCTACCATTCAGTAAATTAACTAAATATGTCACAGAAGAGTTTTGACAGTGTGTGTTAAACTAATGACTTGATTTTCTCTGTGTGAAATTCACCACATTTATGTTTGTGTATTTGTAGTCGTTTTCGCACGCGCTACAGTATTTCAACTGGAGCCTCCACTTTGTCTGTGTAAATGTTTTCGAAACAAACTCGAGACGCTGAATATATGTATATTGAACAATTAATGTTTTCAAGACAATAGATAGGAAATGGTGTTTTTGGAGATTCCTGATGCTCTTGAAATTGTTTTGAATGAGGGAAATAAATAAATGTAATAGAATCAGTGGTTTTGAGAGCTTGATAAATTGGGAAATAGTGAGATAATCTTATTATTGGATAAATTAATAACCAGTTTAATTCCACTATGATTTAACTGGGTCATGTGAAACTTTTTATTTTTCCTCAAGCATCATGAAGCTTTAAAACTTTTCTGTGTCACGGCTAATAAATGTTTGTGGGAAGTATTTGAGTTATTTCTAATACGTGATATTGCTTTCATTCATTTTCTCATTATTGTACAATTATGATGAGTACAATTTTATAATTTATTGGTGGAAATTGTGAAAAACTAAAAGATAAATCAAAACTTTTTCAAATTTATCGAATTAATTATAGCAAAATATTTCCCGTGCATTTAATCATCATTTGAATTGTCTCGTCTCCAACAAACGCGTGTTCACACAAAAATATTCATTGTAGATCCATACAATTGTTCAAATAACCCACTTTTACATATGAAAAATAAATAAATAATTTGTGATGTTCAAAAATAAAAATGATAATAATGAAATGAAAATAAAATAATGAAAACAGATGAATTAGCGATAGAACAATAGGTAAACAATGAAGTTATAGAAGAAAATGCTGAGAATAAAGCTGAAGCAGGCTGATGAGATAGATGTAGAGAGAAACGAGAGAAAGGTTGTGTATAAATGGAGTCGATTTCTCGAGGTGGCAGAGCCCAAATTTCACGGGGAATGACTTTGAGTGGCAAAAGAGGTGATAATATTCTCTCTCTTCCACAGCGTATGTCCTTTCCTATATAACCATCTCTCTATCTTCTCTTCCTCTTTTCCTTTCTCGCCTCCTCACCACTGTCTATTACTTCTCCAAAGAACTCTCAAACTCCCCGAGATATTAATCTCACCCCGCCTTTACTGATAAGGAATTGGTTAATCGTCCTCTAGAAGTCTGGAAGGGCACTACAGAGAATTCTCTCTATACCACTACTACTAGTACTACTATAGTTCTCACTCTCACTATATAGCCTGCACCCCAACAATCTCCGATGCCTATCAGTAGAGTACGACGTCTGGTCGCTTTTAATGGCACTGTCGTTAGCAAGAAGCCGCGGCAGTTGAAACCAAAAAAAAAAAAACTTATATATGTATAGGTTTTTGTGTATAGATTTGAGAGAAAAGTTATTTGTATTGAAAAAATTTATAATATTCACTCAGACATTATTTTTGTTCATGACACAAATGACTTGAATTGAAATTATTCATTCTGAATCGAGATAAAATACTACATGATTTATGGCAAAGTTCAATTTTTATTTGAGAGTATTTTCACACTGGAATAAAGTCATAATTTTTTTTATCACCTCAAATTGTTTATTTATTTGTCTGTCAATGACATTCTTTTGTAAATTTATTCCCCGGTTTCCCAGAATTTCCTGAGACGTAGTTTCACAGATGACATTCGAATAGTTTTCAGTAGAGAAGAATGAGATATGTACATTGAACGAATTTTAGATAAAAAATTTATGTACATAAGTACCTAGAGAAATCCACAGAGATTTTATTTTTATTCTTCCTCGGAGGGAAAAATATGTGCAAATTCTATTGTATCCTCTCTAGCCCGGAAAAGGGCCCGTAGAAATAAAATAAAATGTTCGAAACTTAGTGTATCTAAACATTAAATCAAAACCAAACATATATTTCCAATAATAATAATAAAATTCAATAATTTATCGCATGAATTGAAATAATTTTTTCTCCAACTTCAAGTGACGAATCATACTCATTAAATTTGATTTAAATCAAATTCTTCCTCAGTCTATATTCCGTAACAATTAGCAAGATTTAATTTGTACTCCATGAATAATAGAGGCGCCGCGTTTAATTTCACATATATACAAGAGACATGCACAAATGCGAGAATTAAATTGACGGGAGGTCTTGGACACACGATGAGGAAGAGAGGTGGTGCATTTCAAGAGACATCGCAGACACATAGTCAGACGGCAATGCGCGTATGTATTTATAGAAAGTCAAAGAGGAATAAGAGCAGCGGACGCGCGAGAAACACTGAAAACACACACTTTTATACACCCATCACGTTGCAACATGACTTGTCGGTGCGTGTATTGCTATGTGCCTATATTGCGGCGCCAAATGACGGCGCGAGTCTTGTGAACGAAACTGGCGTCTATCCAAAAACTTTTGTGACCAAAAAATGCTTTCTCACCATGCTACACTCGGTCTCTATATATCACAATGTATACATTATGCATGTACATATATACTACAAGGCTTTCTTTTTCATTCAAATTGAATTGTAACAAATTTATTTAGTCATTGGATGGCATTGAAACTTTATTTTGCAATAAAAAGAATCGATATTTTGTAATAAGACGATTCGATACTCAACTCATATCAATAACTGTAGCAAGTTGTGCACAGTAAGCAAAATAACATATATCTTATGTTGAACAAAGAAATGTTATCGGATTAATGGATAATACATTCTTCATTCATTCAATATAAAATTATTTTTATCAGTAATGAACTAATTCAGAATCAATGATTTTTATTCAATACAGATTATTATTAATTGTTGTCATAATCCTTCGGAAATATTAAATCAATAACTGTTGCAGGCTTCATTTTTCCATTACATTATTCGTATACAAATATTTCCACTTTGTTTTTTCCACTGATATACTGGGCGTCATTAACTCACTGTCCATTTTCCATGATAGTGCGATCGTTTTTCACATAGATTAAAATGGTATTATAACAATTAAAAATTGGCCAGACAATTTAAACGTGGAATTTAAAAATACGGATAAGATTAAATCTATTCTAAATCAACATTATTCCCTCACTTGAATCAATTCTAAAATATGTCCTCTGAATAAAAATATGTTTCCATTACACTTCGCGTTCAAAAAATCCCCATAAATAAAATATAAATGAAAATTGAATCTAAACCATTTTTTTTCCTCTCTCCATATATATGTGTGCATATAAATGAACAATATTTCATATTAAAATATTCTGAGTAACGAAAATTAATTAGAAGTCGTATAACCCATAGTAAAATAATTTCATATATCCACCCGTAAGTTCACACACGGAACGTTAATTAAAATTCCATATCAAACAAGTTCAAATATACAGATATTCGATATTTTGAAAATTGATATTTATAGATCTCCATATACACATCGCGATACGTATAAAAACAAAAACAGGAAGAAAATAGCACGGGGAAATATTCAATGGATATAGCTCGGAAGCTTTATGTGGCATCTATACATGAAAGCGATGCGCAATGGGGTCGTGTAAAATACTGAATGAACGCACGACACACAACTTTCACGAAGCCTGTTTTATTTAACCAAAAATTATATACATATATGCACGTATAAAAACTCTGTGATTTTACCAACTCTCTCACTCGCATATTCTCTGTATCTATCTATCAACACATATATAAATACATATATATCTAGACCGTGAAGTGATCCGTGTCTCTTTCTCTTCGTCACTTTTATCCGCTTCACTCTCCCATAGTTTACCAAACAATTCCCAATTGCTTTGTCAAAAAGTTCCTGCTAAAAATGGCCGCTGATTTATAGGCTCGCGGCGGCAGTGCACGCGCGCGCTCGCTCTCGCACTCGGATTTATTACCCAACTGGACAAAAAGTCCA